>OV049855.1:22187649-24587649 GCA_920104075.1 Melanargia galathea
TTTTAGTGAAAACCGGCAAAGTAAAAAGATGCAAATTAAGGTTTGGAATTTCGCCTATTTTAGCAAATATTTGGCAATTTTTTACATGAACTAAAGATATTTGTAATTATTTTGAAGTAACCTATGATAAGATTTCGATCGTTTTTCAATTTTCTAGTTTCTTATATAGTTTATTTACGCACGAAGTTGCCCCAAAATTTGCCCAAAAGTTGCCCAAAAGTTGATTTTTCAAGCGTCATAACTTTCAAAATAAATATAATTTGACTAATATTTTTATTTTATGGCATAGGTAATGGAGATATAAATTGATATCTGGCTTAACTTTAGACCTATTGCGACAAATATTAAAATAATAGGCGTAATACGTTTGTATGGAAAAGCGCGTGAAGAGAGCTGCAAGCACATATTGCCGGTATGCAGTAGGTAGGTAACTAGGTATCGGGTCAATCGGTTTCTATGAGCCGAGGTTTAGGCGGCTTTACACCCCAGTCGTAGGATTTCCGCTCAATAGCATTTTGTTTAGAATTCCAGAGCGGACTATTCAAATGCACTCTGTGTTATCCTGCATAAAACTACCATAAAATTCTTGTCGTATCTTTATTCATACTGAAGTTTTCTAGACTACAGTTTTCTAGACTTAGTACGCGTCGTAGACAATAGTAGAATTGTTGAATAGAAACAGGCGTTACTTTGCGGAATTCCATGACATACAATGAAAACAAAATTACTTTCCTACTAGATTCTGCCCGCGGCTTCGCCTGCGTGAATTTCGGTTTTTCACAAATCCCAAGGGAATCGTGGATTTCCGGCTCCCGTTCCCGCTCCCTTTTCCAAACTTTATACCTACTTTCAAGGAAGTTTGCTATAGTAATCTACCTATAGCTGTAGATATATATTTCGGTTTTATCAAAATCCCGTGGGAACTGTGGATTTTTCCAGGATAAAAAGTGCATACGCATACAGATGCATGCAACTATTGTAATAATGTGCTGTGTGAGCGTGATTTACCTAAGAACAGTCAACGCCATCTATCGCGTTTTTGGAAGTCTATATCTATTTTAGTCCCACAGGAATACTTTTCCGGGATAAAAAGTAGCCTATGTTTTAAGTCAGGGCATAAGCTATCTCCAATTACCAACCAATGAGCAAGTCGATAAATAATAATAATTCATAAGAGTATACTAAAACAAATACGAAGTAACAAAATGAAATAAATAAAGAAAGTAACAAAAAGTATTATCACAAAGTACCTACAAGAATATTGGCAGACAGGTGGAGGTAAAACATAAGCGTCTTATGTCAAGATAATTGTGTTAGTGATAACGGAACCCCTGGGCCCTGCGGAAACATACCTATCACGTCATCCGGCTAATCGCGGCGAGGGTGAGCGAGGATACATCCGAGGGTACATCAATCAACTGAGCCGACGTGTGGAGACGTCGGGGTGACACTTATCGTCCGCCTCAGAGAGGTTATGTTAAATTAGGTAAAATAAGCGTGAGTGATCCATTCGCAATATCCAAGTGTATTCATTCATTCACACTGCTACTGCTGCGTTCGGGTAAGCTTATCTATTCTATTGACTATACGACGTGTAAGTACGTCATAATATAAATCTTCTTTTGAAACGTCTCAAATGCTATTGAAATCCATTTTTAAATTATCGACGGAGTTATCAATTTATAAGCTTATATTATATTCCCTTATATAATTTCCCCTTGTGACTCCTTCTCATTGTATTTAACGGATTCATCGGAAGTAAAAAATATAATTTCGGGTTTCAAAAGTAATAGTGCTCCAGGTTGGGACAGGGTCACCGTTGATATAATAAAACTGTGTTCTGACTTAATTTCTGGTCCCATAGCATACTTATGTAATCAGAGCTTCAATCAAGGTATCGTTCCCGAACTATTTAAGAAAGCAATTGTAACTCCAATTTATAAGGCAGGTGATAAACAATTGCCATCTAATTATAGACCTATCTCGCTCTTACCTGTTGTGGCCAAGATACTTGAAAAACTTGTTAATAAACGACTAATGTCTTACCTAGAAAGGAATCAACTTCTTTCTAAAAACCAATACGGATTTCGTGCTAACAAATCAACTGAGGATGCTGTGTTAGCACTAACTTCATTGGTCACCCACCATTAAGATCAAAAAAAGAAGGTTGTCGGTGTATTTCTAGATCTGCAAAAAGCTTTTGACACAGTTTCTGTACAAATCTTGTTGGCTCGCTTGGAGAACTATGGGATAAGAGGACTAGCACATAATTGGTTTTCTGATTACCTTACTAAAAGAACCCAACAAGTAAAAGTTGAAGGGTGCTTAAGTGACACATATTCGTGCTCCTATGGAGTTCCCCAGGGAAGCACCTTAGGTCCTACACTCTTTTTGGCCTATATAAATGAACTTTGTAATATGAAAATCAGTAATGCTGATATTATAATGTTCGCTGATGATACAGTTCTTTTATTCCACGGTTTCTCCTGGGAAGAGGTAAATAAATACACAGAAACAGGCCTAGGTATTGTAATTTCATGGATGGAACATAGTCTTTTATCGTTGAATACTAACAAAACCAAGTATCTTTGCTTCAGCAAAACCAGCACTGAACAACCGCCAGATAACTTTGATATAAGGGCACACGGTTATCCATGTAATCAATTTGTTGGCTTTCCTAGAAATTGTAAATGTAGTTCACTAATGTCAGCGAAAACAGTTAAATATCTCGGTATAACAATTGATCACAACTTGAATTGGGCTCCACATATTTCTAATACCAGTACTCGTATTAGAAGACTTATGTATATATTTAAAACCTTACGCACTGTTTGCAGTACTGATATGTTATTAAAGTTGAATAAAACCCTCGGAGAATGCATCATCAGTTACTGCATCTGCGCCTGGGGTGGAACATCTAAAACGCATTTATGTTGGAAGTTGAAAGAGCTCAGCGCGCCTTGCTTAAAGTCATGAAGTGCTTGCTATCCCTTTATATATCCTACTACTCGACTATATCAGGAATGTGATTTACTATCAGTAAGAAAACTGTTTATATATCAGGCGTTACGTAGATATCACAGTAAAACAATTCCTTTCCTACCTCCTAGTACTAAGAGAGTTGACAGATGCCCAGTCCCTGCAATCAAAAGTAGTCTTGCGCGTAAACATTACGATTTTCTTGCACCATTTTTGTACAACCGGTTGAATAAAGTCGTTCTAAAAGCGTTGTCAAATAGGGATATAAAAAGTTATATCAAAACATGGCTAAAGATTATGATTATGAGAGTACAGAGAATATATTTCAAATAAATGTTTAGTACTTAGATATTGGGCTTTTGTTTTTCTTTTTTTTTTCTTTTTGAAATATGTTCTCATGAATTTTGTAATTTTATTATTTATGTTTTTGAAATATATATAAAAATATACACTGTGAAAAGCATACGCAAGTACATGGACTCGCACACACACACCCTCACACACACACCCTCACACACACTCACTCGCACACACTCATACACACACTTTATTTTGTAAACGTGGTTTTGTACTTTTTTTGTAAATGTAGGGAAGACACTGTCTCCTGTAACACAGTTTTTACTTCCACAGGAGACAGGGCTTCATATTAATGTTATTATTATGTACGTTAATAAATAAAGATTATTATTATTATTATTATTATAATTATGTATTAAAAATATAGTTGCTATAAATTACAAATATTTTTTTAAAATATACTAGATGATGCCCACGGCTTCGCCCGTGTGGATTTAGGTTTTTAAAAATCCCGTGGGAACTTTTGATTTTTCAGAACAAAAAGTAGCCTATCTGTAGTAACCCGTCACCAAAACGGAAAAATTCCGTGGGATCCCCACGATTTCGGAATGCAATTCCTTACAGCATCAGGGTTGAGGAGTTGAATATGTACCTACTCGAGTTCATTCAACGATAAAGTCTTTAATTGGTACCCCCAATATCAATTTAAATAACCGACAGTTCCTAAATCCCATTAATTTTGGGGATCAGTTCCCCTACAGCATCAGGATTGAGGAGTTGGAATCCAAGTTTTTTGTAGGACAGTGTCGCTATGTTTCTCTATCGATTAAAAACAAAAATTATGCAAATCGGTTCAGAAATCTCAGAGATATTGGTGTACATAGGTAGAAAAACACAACTCCTCCTTTTTTGAAAGTCGGTTAAAAAAGTAGCCTATGTTACTCCCTGGTTAATTCTCTACTTGTATGTGAAAGTCTCGTCAAAATCAGTTCAGCCGTTCCAAAGATTAGCCCGTTCAAACAGACAGACAGACAGACAGACAGACAAAAATTTTAAAAACGTGTGATTCAGTTATGGTAGCGTTCAAATAACCATATGAGCTTAATATGAGGTAGTAATTTCGATATTACAGACAGACACTTCAATTTTATTTATTAAAAAAAAGTATAGAGTATAGATGCAAGTAATAAGGATATTTTTTTATTAGATACACATTTTATTGTACATACAACATAATATATTTACACATTATAATATATAATTAAAAATAATTAAAATAATATTTACAAAAAATGCAAGTAATTAAACTAAATTCGAATTGCACTTTGGATTTGAAAAAAATTGGCCCGATTCGGGAATTAAACCCGTCGTGATCAAACATTCGAGACTATTTGGTACAAACCTATACAAAACTTTAAATTAATCCCTTTACATTACGAGAATTCTATGTCAGCCCACAAAACCTATTCAGTAGGTAAGTCCCCCACGCAAATAAATACAAATACTTAGTACAAAATATCCCTCTGTAAATTGAAAGGAAGGAAAGACCGGATCTGTAATCATTTCAAATAAGTAATAAAATGACTTTAAAATCTTCAAAAGGCTCATAAGAAAACGTAAAATAGAACCTTCCCGTTCCCTTTTACGACACTATATCGTGGCGTCTACTAAATTTTTCAAAATGATACATTAAATGTGGACCTTAATGTATTTTAAAGTACATTGCGTGATAGAAGCTGCATGTAAAAATCTGTTAGTGTATTGGTAAGACAATGGATTGAATAGTGATTTTGTTTTTTTAGGATTTAAAAAATCTCCTTCAATATGATACTCAATTCGCACCCACTTACGAGAGGGAAACTAAATGGGTGTTTTAAAATAAATGGCGTTCTTTCGCTACATGGTATCGTGTGAGCTAATGTTTATAATAATAAGGTATTTAGGCCGAATGTAATATGTATATATTCGTTTTTATTGGTTTTTATAGGCTTTATATTGGTTGGATTTTGGTTTTCAAATTTTGTAGCTACTCCAATAACAATAATTTTTAGACCACTAACTTTGTGCCTGTGATTTCGAAATAACTCTCTTATATTTCTGTTATTTATACGTTATCAAACTGCCTCATTGTTTTAGTGGCCAGCTTGTACGGCTGCGGATCATGAGGTCCTGGGTTCGAGTCCTAGTTCAGGCGAAAAAAATTATGTGTTATTCCCGTGCCTCGACGAGAACTGTAAAGCCGACGGTCCTGCTCCAGATCTATCTACGGCCATTGGCTTCTTATCAGACCATAAGAGTGTGTATACACCTGCGTTTTCACACACGTGTGAACTATAATATCTCCGGCGTAGTTAGCTGTTGGCGGTAGATGGTTGGTTGAATTTTTGCCATATTGTAGTCTATAACACTCGGCCCGCTAAAACAAAGTACATACCTTATATGTACATATCAAAACTCTTACGAGGGATTTGGCAATTATGAGGGGACAGTGAAAAAAGGGATAATAAAGGAAACAGAATATCACAGCTATTGTGAAATATTTGGCGCGATTCCTAAAATTTAAACAAGATAAGATTTCCAAATGAAAATACCTATCTAACAGACAATAATTTATTTGTAAGAATTAACAGAAATACAAATTATCAACGCTTTTCTCGAGTCCAAGAGGCAATCTCTGTAACAAACGAAAACAAAGGCCCCACTTTGCGATATTGGGCTGGGAGATGAATTAATTAGTTGCTTTATACCTCTGCCCTTCAACTCTGATTGAACCGGGCGACGACTACGAAAACTGGGGATCGATCCTTGTAGATAATGCAAACATACGGATTGAAAAGCTCGCAGCAATTTTTATTCGAATACAGCGCGCAAATGTATTGAGAGTTTCTAAGAAAAAAAAACTTATATTTGATCACGAACGTCATACTTAAAATATATCTTTATATTATTTTATTTATATTTACTTTATATTTATATTAGGTATATCTCTCGTTCTTCTATGAAACTCCTAATATCTTATGTGATAGCGAGCGAAGCTCTTTCTACTGCCTCATTGGTCTAGTGGTTGGCATATTCCAACGCAGATCACGAGGTCCCGGATTCGATTCCCGGATAGTTGGCGGTGGTTCACCCCCGGTTAAGCAGTCGGTCCCGGTTATTATCACTATCATGTGACAATAGACGTGAAATCCCGCCAACCCGCATTGGAACAGCGTGGTGGGTCTAAGCTCTAAATCCTTCTCTCCTACGAGAGAAGAGGCCTGTGCCCAGCAGTGAGACGTAAACTGGCTGTAGTAGAAGCTCTTTCGATTGCCCGCTGCAGTTTTTATACATATTTCAATGTACAAGTAAATTCGTCAAAGTTCGCAATATAAAGGTCTATGTTTCCACAGGAGAGCAATCAGAAATCGTTTCAAAACTAATTCAGCATTAGGACAGGCATCGCATAATTCAGGGCTGCTGCTTTGATTTGCATCTATTACTGATGTGATGGGATCATCGAGATAGATTGATCGCCAATATTCCAATTCAAAGATCAATTGCAAATTAACACTTCGATATTGAGACTCGGCAATTCAGGCAAAGCCGGATCAAATCAGAAATGAAGTAGATTTTCAGAAGAACCAGTGTTACCGACATAGATTATCGAGTTGCGAAATTGTAGCCGTTGGATACAAGCGACACAAGATCGTGTATTATGATGTTTTGAAGATACCACAAAGTGTTGTGTAAGGTTTTTCGCTGAGCGAAATCGATATTTCAGCCTAACATATCCATCGAAAAATTGCGATCGATTACAGCATGGAGCCTCTACTTGTTGGACTAAATGCCAGTTGCATGTCAGGCGGTTAAGGTTAAACTATCGTTAGGATTAAACTTGCCCACCAAAATCATGAGTTTCATAAGTACCTCCACGTTTGATAAGGCTTAGGGTTCAATGATTTAGTGCCTTCAAAACAAGAGTGAATAGGCATTTTCTAGGCAAGCGCGTTCCAACTTAGACCTCATCATTGCTCTCCAGGCATGATTGTCGTCAAGCGTAAGCCTATCATACAATAAAAAAAAAAAAAAAATGTCAAAAATTCAAAGAAGTCTTGTTAAGCGCAACATTGCATACATTTTTGTTGGTAACCTTATACCCTGACCCCTTGACGTGCAATCTTTCCTAAGCCGCAAGTTCAAAGCTCGGACGTTGTCCTGTGCGAGTAGCCAGTAAAGAAAAGTACTCAAGGAAGAAGGAAAGTAGACAACTTTACACCTGAACATCGCGAAATTATTTCCAACGTAATTATCAGCGCGGCGGATTCGGGCAATCAATCACATTAATTGCTTGCTGATTAAAAACCTCGTAGCGAAAGTGCCCTTTGATTAATATCCCCGCTCCCGTTTTGACAGTTATTACCCTCTGCCACGACTCGCAGTGTTAATCACTCAGCGATTTGTTGGAAATTAATATTTTAAATACTCATTAAATGGATTCACTGAATACAGGACATCGGACGCGGCAATGATGTCAATAAAAGCAGGTTTATATTGATCCAGTAACTGCGACAGCGTCGCTAGCATGGTTGTGATGCAAATACTTGCGACCGAGTATACCCGCGGCCAAGCTGTGATAGCCTAGTGGTGAGGACGACCGACTTCTAATCGGATGTCGTGGGTTCGATCCCGGGGCACGCACCTCTGACTTTTCGGAGTTATGTGCATTTTAAGTATTTAAATATCACTTGCTTTAACGGTGAAGGAAAACATCGTGAGGAAACCTGCATGCCTGAGAGTTCTCCATAACGTTCTCAAAGGTGTGTGAAGTCTGCCAATTCGCTTGGCCTGCGTGGTAGACTATGGCCAAAACCCTTCTCACTCTGAGAGGAGACCCGTGCTCTGTAGTGAGCCGGTAATGGGTTGATCATGATGATACCCGCGGCCACGTAGATTGAAGACTGAACGAAACGTGGAACGTACTCTACGTATGAGAACTGTCACGCACGTAATTCAATATCTTACCCCTTCCACTTTCCCTCAGCGTTCAATGTTCGTGTCGATGTTTATATCTAGTGTTGTGCTGAGTCCAGCGGTGGAACCCCACCAGCGTTTTGAAAATGCATCAGCTCAGCTAAAGGAGCATGAGAGCTGCCAATCTTCCTGTTTTCCCAGTACATTTCATGCTTCTCGGGATGTCCTAGATTAGTTCTTAAGAAGCAAATCAACAAAATCAATCAAAATCAAATACATCCTGGTACGTTTTAATAATATTTTCTTTACATAAGTAAGTGTTACTAAAAATATAACAAATCCTACGAAATCTTTGGATCTATAAATGATAAATAAGTCATTTTTTATCAAACACAAATAGCAAAGAACCATTAAAATTAAACCTACCTTCGACTAACAAACCGCATTCAAAACGGTCAATTCGTTTCCACATTATTACGAATACAGCCAGACAAAGCGGTTACACTTATAAAATCCCTTTGTTTTTATCGAGCATTTCACATGGACGCATGTATTAATTTTTCCATAGGGAAAGACTTTAAAAAAAGACTAACAATCTCTCCATATTAAGTATATCTCCATACAGCAATAACTCATTACTCAATTAAAATTTCCATTGTAATCCTCACTTCAATTTAATTTGGGTCAGTTTTAAACAAGCAATTCGTTTCGTGAATCGCTAGAGTATTGCCCGATGTTAAATTAAATCAAGCCCAGTGTTGAGGGCCGCGGGCAATATCGTTTGACGTGTAATGTAATACAAAACGTTATTCATTGTCATGTCAATAGTGAAATTGAAACATTGTACTACGGGAGCTCGATGACCAATTGAAAAAGTCATTTCATACCGACTGGAAATTTTAACAACAATAGTTTAGACCGAACCCATCACAGCTCCGAACGTCAGCTGCCGCACCAGTGGTGGAGTTAAGAGTGATCTAGCATGTGAAAGTGCTTGAAAATCAAAGCGCTCCGAGTGATTTTATCCCGGACAAAAATGGTCTTAAATCATTGTTCCGATCATTTTTGATACAGAAACAATCGTCAGCTGCGGCGCCGAGGGTGGGTTATACGTCCGTTACGCGCATGAAGTGCATTAAAATTTTGGCAAAAAAAGTTATTTTATACCTTATGAAATTTATGCAGCAGAATTTTCACACTTTTAAAATAATAAAGAAAATCGTCAGCTGCACTTCTGGTGGGGGAAAGACCGTCAGTCAGCGTGATAAACATTTTGCGCGCTCAGTACATTTAGCCTGTATATCTAGGAAGAATATCCTATAGTTTTAAAAATTAGCCAAATGTATTTTTTGGGCCTTCCTCTAGAATATATCCAAAAACCACATATGGGGGGTGCATAACCAGCCGCCATTTTTAATTTTGTCCTTTTTTCGGTTTTTTTCTCATATCACGAAAATCTCTACGAATAGCATTATAATTACTTCTGACAAAAGTTTTATTATACAATTTGCCACAAATGTAGTCTCTTGCAGTTTTACTCTAAGTTTATTACTTTAGGAGCTTTAGGGTATTTTAGGTCCCTTTTTCGTTTTTTTTGCTCATATCTCGAAAGTCTCTACGAAAAGCATTATAATTACTTCTGATAAAAGTTTTCGTATAAAATTTTCTACAAATTTGGTTCCATGCATTTTTACTCTAAGTTTATTATTTTAAGAGCTATAGGATGTTTAAGTTAATATTTGAGGTCCTTTTTTTAGTTTTTTGCGCATATCTCGAAAATCTCTACGAATAGCATTATAATTACTCCTGTAAAAAGTTTTTACATAAAATTTTGTACAAATTTGGTCATGGTAATTTTTACGCTAAGCTTACTACTTTAGGAGTTATAGGTTGTTTAAGTTAATATTTGAGGTCCCTTTTTCAGTTTTTTGCTCATATCTCGAAAATCTCTACGAATAGCATTTTAATTACTTCAGGCAAAAGTTTTTACATAAAATTTTCTACAAATTTGGTCCTATTTAATTTACGCTGAGCTTATTACTTTAAGAGCTACAGAGTGTTAAATTTAACAGAGAGATAAACTAGTATAGATTAATCCCCTGACATTCGTTATTTTGTGGCGGCGGCTATCTTGCAATTTTCATCAAACATAGCTAAGAACACTTCCGACTAATTCACCTTTCATACAAAAAAAACCGCAATGCGGTTTTTTTGTTTGAAATGCGTAAAAATGAACAGGACATAATTTGTAGAAAATTTTATATTAAAACTTTTGTCAGAAGTAATTTTATTGGTATTCGTAGAGATTTTCGAGATATGAGCAAAAAACTGAAAAAGGGACCTCAAATATAAACTTAAACACCCTATAACTCCTAAAGTAGTAAGCTTAGCGTAAAAATTATCATGACCGAATTTGTACAAAATTTTATGTAAAAACTTTTTACAGAAGTAATTATAATGCTATTCGTAGAGATTTTCGAGATATGAGCAAAAAATTAAAAAAAGGACCTCAAATATTAACTTAAACATCCTATAGCTCTTAAAATAATAAACTTAGAGTAAAAATGCATGGAACCAAATTTGTAGAAAATTTTATACTTACGAAAACTTTTATCAGAAATAATTATAATGCTATTCGTAGAGACTTTCGAGATATGAGCAAAAAAAACGAAAAAGGGACCTAAAATACCCTATAGCTCCTAAAGTAATAAACTTAGAGTAAAACTGCAAGAGACTACATTTGTGGCAAATTGTATGTTAAAACTTTTGTCAGAAGTAATTATGATGCTATTCGTAGAGATTTTCGTGATATGAGAAAAAAACCGAAAAAAAGGACAAAATTAAAAATGGCGGCTGGTTATGCATCCCCCATATGGGGTTTTTGGATATATTCAAGAAGAAGGCCCAAAGAATACATTTGGCTAATTTTTGAAACTATAGGATATTTTTCCTAGATTTACTAGGCTAAATGTACTGTGCGCGCAAAATGTTTATCACGCTGACTGACGGTCTTTCCCCCACCAGAAGTGCAGCTGACGATTTTCTTTATTATTTTAAAAGTGTGAAAATTCTGCTGCATAAATTTCATAAGGTATAAAATAACTTTTTTTGCCAAAATTTTAATGCACTTCATGCGCGTAGCGGACGTATAACCCACCCTCGGCGCCGCAGCTGACGATTGTTTCTGTATCAAAAATGATCGGAACAATGATTTAAGACCATTTTTGTCCGGGATAAAATCACTCGGAGCGCTTTGATTTTCAAGCACTTTCACATGCTCTCACTCTTAACTCCACCACTGGTGCGGCAGCTGACGTTCGGAGCTGTGATGGGTTCGGTCTAAACTATTGTTGTTAAAATTTCCAGTCGGTATAAAATGACTTTTTTAATACAGTTGCTCAAAAAGTGGTACTTTTTGTAGGTGTATATCGTGCGGAAAGTTGAATTTTTCGCACTAGTGCTTTTTACTTTTCCATATAATACATACTTATAAGCTTCTTGACTTTCCCATATATATTTTTTTTTAATTTACTTTTGTTTCAAGCCATACATCAACCAAAGAGTTTGTAAGTTAAACCATTTTTTTTTTAATTAAGTCATTTAGCATTGAAACTATAAAATATAAAAAATGCATATATTTAAAATACCAAATACTAAAACTAAGATACCTAGATCTTTTACAGTTGATGGTTTATTTTATGAAAAAGTAAGGAAATATCAATGTCAGCGTACATCGAAAGGCAAGAGTGACCGTTTTTTTCAGAATTACCAGAAAGGAAAATGCACTGCACAAGCTATAGGCATTAATAAGTTTGGAAATATGCCAAAATAAATTGCCAAATTTTTAAACTTGCCAGATGCTGATCTTTACACGGGTCATTGTTTTCGACGATCCTCTGCAACTTTACTTGCAGATTCTGGGGCTAATATTACAACTTTAAAAAGACATGGCGGCTGGAAATCGACTCAAGTCGCCGAAGGTTATATAGAAAGCTCTATTGATAATAAATTAAAAATAGGGAACCAAATCACAGAATCAATCCATATTCACCCACCCACTGAACAGTGTAAGACCAATCAATATGAACCCCAACCAGGCCCCTCTCATAATTACGATAAAATTTGTGAACATGAACCAGGACCATCCAATTCCAATGGACAGCGGCGTTATTATACACCGGTTAATAGACAAGCACCAGACCCAGAATTACCACATACGTACGAGATTAGCAATAGTTTAAGTCAAACTGTAAACTTGCCTCCAAAAACTTTTAATGTTACTCTTAACAACTGTTCAAATTGTACTTTGAATTTTTATCAGACAAAGAATTAAATGGTTTCTTTAAATTATTGTTTAGTTGTTATTTCATTTACATTTTTGAGCAACTGTATTAAAAAACGTTGTTTGGTACACGTGCAGAACTGTCATTTTCACTCGTCCCGAGACTTGTCACTCGCCTTCGGCTCGTGCCAAGGAACCTCGGGACTCGTGCGAAATGACACACGTTCCGCACTTGTATCAAAATAGTAGTTTATGAAACGGTTGCATAATAGAGGTTATTAAAACACGAGTGTTAGTTTAAAAAACGAGCCGCAGGCGAGTTTTTTAATAGTATTACACGAGTGTTTTAATAACTAATTATGTAGAGTTTCATACACTACTTTATCTAAACTCATATCTTAAAATCCAAACCATAAAATCTTGGTAATATTTGTCGTGAGTTTTCTTTGATTTTGCTGGCAAAAGATTGTTGGTCGGTGGTCAGGTGGAGTTAAATTCTCTTCAGTATCACTGCTAGACATTTTTCCGCACAATAAAAACCATGTCTTGTAAAGTTTTGAGTAACAAATAAAAAATTTAAATATTATAACTAGCGTATGGCGCCAAAATTCAGTTGTTACCATAGAGATTCTTCTTCTTTTTCGGTTTGTCCCTTTCGGGACAGGCCAAGATCGTTGACCATACAGCCTGGGTTACCATAGAGAAATTAATAGTAGTAGAGGAGTCCTAATGTCCTATAGAAATTAGTGGATCGGAAAATAGCTCAAGCTTATCAAAAATTTAATTTTTAATAGTTATTAATTTTTAGTAGTTATTTTTAGTAGTTACTTAATTTTAAGTAAACTAAATTTTTAGTAGTTACTCTTCTGCAATTTAACACAATTCACAATGTTTAACGCGTTTGTACAGTTACACACATGAGGTCGCACGAATTTCCCGCCATGGCTCAAAAATACCAGAACCCAGTTCGCCTGTACTATAATGTAGAAAAAATTATTTTATAACATTACTTTGCAATAATTTCCTAACAAAGTAGTGTTATAATGAATTTTTTTAATTTTTTTTTAAATATTATAGATGTATGTGAATAAAGTAGTCCAATATATGACACATTTTGATTTCATATTCGGGATTTTAAGATATGAGAGTAGATAAACTACTATTTCAATTGGTCATCGAGCTCCCGTAGTATTGGGTAACCCGGCAATTAACTATGAATTGTTATTTTGGTGTTTGTATGTATTATTATACAAGTGGACACCCGCGACTTCGTTCGGGTGGATATCAGTTTGTAAAAATCCCGCGGGAACTTTTTGTTTTTCTTAAGCTCTTTTGAGCTCATACCTTGCTAAAAACTGTTAAAAGTTCACTGGTGGATGTTTAGGTAGATACAAATGTAAACATCCACCACTGAAAGTCCCATCAAAATCAATCCAGCCTTTCAGAGATTACCCGGTAATCTTTAAACTATGTCCTTTTTTAACCCCCGACGAAAAAACGACGGGGTGTTATAAGTTTGACGTGTCTGTGTGTGTGTGTGTGTGTGTGTGTGTGTGTCTGTCTGTTCCCCTGTGGCACTCAAACGGGTGGACCAATTTGAATGCGGTTTTTTTTGTTTGAAAGGTGAATTAGTCGAGAGTGTTGTTAAGGTAAAGTCCCCTTATTCCGTGGTATTTTCATAAAAACTCGAAAGAACGTCAAAAATTAAGCATTTACTACACCTTTCTGAAGAACTGGCTATTTTTATCAGAAGCGTTATTTATTTAACTCTTGAATTATCCTAAAAGGACAACAATTACAACTTGATTTAAATGTAAAATTAAATTAAATATGAAGAAAGTCCGAATGCTCCAATTCCGAGGTAAAAATCCTAATTCCGAGGCAAATGGCTCCTAATTCCGAGGGTACAAAATACAAAGGGAAACGAGTAGAATGAATTCTACATGGTGTTCAAAATGAACTGTATTTATTAATAGATTTCAAAATCAATTCGATACGTATGTAATTGTTTAATTATGTTTGTGTGTAAAATATTAATATATGTATATTATTAATATATATATAGCTGCTCGTGCTGATTGGGTCATTGACTGACTCATTGATCACCTCTCCTGTAAAATTTTGTATGAAAATATTTTTTTTTACTAATGGTTTCGTATAGAAGACAAAAATTCATTCGGAGGAAAAATATGGAGAGAGCTGATGATTGAGGATTTCAGAGACGAGCGAATGGCACGCTTAAGGTATTGAAGATAGGTGGGGGGTGCTCGAGCAAATGTCACTCTAAACGTCATCCAATTGGCAGTGAGTTGAAAAAAAATTCAAAATGGCGAAAAAAAGATGGCCGCCATACAAATTTCGTCGGTCTCCATCTCGGAGGATATAAAAGATAGAAGAGTGGTTTCTTGACAAAAAATGATCAGGATCGGAAGGTCTACTTGATGAATGGAAAAAATATTCAAAATGGCGGAATTTATTTTTCCATAGAAAATGTATAGCGAATATTGAAGAGACTACAAGTTGTAAACTATGCAAGGCTTTGATGCGGTTCTTTGGAGAACTCTCAAAGAAAAATATGGGAAGACATGATGATTGAGGGTTTGGAAGATGGATGAGGAGCCCGGGCAGGGTATTGTAGATAGATGGGAGGTGCTCAAACAAAAATTACTCAGAATCTCATCCAATTGGCACTGAGTTGAAAAAAAAAAAACAAAATTGCGGATTCAAGATGGCGGCTATACAAATTTTGTCGGTGTCTATCTCACCAAGTATAAAAGATGGAAGAGTGGTTTCTAAGAAAAATATGATCAAGAACTAAAAATCTACTAGATGAACAGAAAAAAAAAACAAGATGGCGAAATTTATGTTTTCACACAAAAATTTTTTTAGTGAAATTTCTTTTTTTAGTAAAAATTCATGCGGAGGAAAAATACTTATGGAGAAAGCTGATGATTGAGGATTTTGGAGACGGGTAAAGAGCACGGCTAGGGTGTTGACGATAGGTAGGAGGTGCTCAAACAAAAGTTACTCGAAACCTCATCCAATTGGCAGTGAGCTGAAAAATAAGTCCTAATCGAGGGTTTGGAAGAGGGATGAAGATAGGTGGAGGCTGCTCAAACAATAAAACACCCGAAAACAAAACCTCGCGGTCCGCTTTAGCGGGCCGCGCACCCACGCGCCATACTAGTTAATATATATATAGCTGCTCGTGCTGATTCACCACTCACTCACTGATTGATCACCTCTCCTGAACAATTTTGTATGAAAAATTTTTTTTTCAATAATGGTGTCGTATAGAGGACAAAAATTCATTAAGAGGAAAAATATGGAGAGAGCTGATGATTGAGGATTTCAGAGACGAGCGACGGGCACGCTTAAGGTATTGAAGATAGGTGGGGGGTGCTCGAGCAAATGTCATTCGAAACGTCATCCAATTGACAGTTAGCTGAAAAAAAATTCAAAATGGCGAAAAAAAGATGGCCGCCATACAAATTTCGTTGGTGTCCATCTCGGAGGGTATAAAAGATGGAAGAGTAGTTTCTTAGCAAAACATGATCAGGTTCCAAAGATCTACTCGATGAAAAGAAAAAAAATTCAAAATGGCGGAATTTATTTTTCCATAGAAAATGTATGGCGAATATTGAAGAGACTACAAGTTGTGAACTATGCAAGGCTTGATGCGGTTCTTTGGAGAACTCTCAAAGAAAAGTATGGGAAGACATGAAGATTGAGGGTTTTGGAAGATGGTTGAGGAGCCCGGGCAGGGTATTGTAGATAGATAGGGGCTGCTGAAACAAAAAATACTCAAAACGTCATCCAATTGGCAGTGAGCTGAAAAAAAATACAAAATGGCGGATTCAAGATGGCGGCTATACAAATTTCGTCGGTGTCTATCTCACCAAGCATAAAAGATGGAAGAGTAGTTTCTTAGAAAAATATAATCAAGAACTAAAAATCTACTTGATGAACAGAAAAAAACAACATGGCGAAATTTATTATTCCATACAAAATATATGGCGAATATTGGAGAGAATGTAAGTTGGGAACTATGCAAGACTTTGACGCCGTTCCTTTTCAATTTTTAAATTTTTTTTATGGAAGAACTCTCATTCTGACAAATTATTCGGAGAAAAAATATGGAGAGTGATAATGATCGAAGGTTAGGAAGATGGATGAGGAGCACGGCCAGGGTTAAAGATGCTGAAAATGATAGAAGAAGGTGGAGGCTGCTAAAACAAAAATAATACTGAAATCCCCGCGGTCCGCTTTAGCGGGCCGCGCAGCCAAGCGCCCTACTAGTTAATATATATATAGCTGCTGGGACTGATTCACTGACTGACACATTGATCACCTCTCCTGTAAAATTTTGTATGAAAAATTTTTTTTTCACTAATGGTTTCGTATAGAGGACAAAAATTCATTCGGAGGAAAAATACGGAGAGAGCTGATGATTGAGGATTTCAGAGACGAGCGAGTGGCCCGCTTAAGGTATTGAAGATAGGTGGAGGGTGCTCGAGCAAATGTCACTCAAAACGTCATCCAATTGGCAGGGAGCTGAAAAAAAATTCAAAATGGCGCAAAAAAGATGGCCGCCATACAAATTTGGTCGGTGTCTATCTCGGAGGGTATAAAAGATGGAAGAGTGGTTTCTTCGCAAAAGATGATCAAAATCGAAAGGTCTACTCGATGAATAGAAAAAAAATTCAAAATGGCGGAATTTATTTTTCCATAGAAAATGTACGGCGAATATTGAAGAGACTGCAAGTTTTGAACTATGCACGGCTTTGATGCGGTTCTTTGGAGAAGTTTCAAAGAAAAATATGGAAAGACATGATGATTGAGGATTTCGAAGATGGTTGAGGAGCCCGGGCAGGGTATTGTAGATAGGTGGGAGGTGCTTAAACAAAAATTACTCGAAAACTCATCCAATTGGCACTGAGCTAAAAAAAACCCAAAATGGCGGATTCAAGATAGCGGCCATAAAAATTCAGAGGTGCACAAACAAAAACTACTCGAAACCCCGCGGTCCGCTTTAGCGGGCCGCGCACCCACGCGTCATACTAGTTAATATATATATAGCTGATCGTGCTGATTCATTCATTCACTGACTGACTGACTGATTGATCACCTATCCTGTAAAATTTTGTATGAAAATTATTTTTTTCACAAATGGTTTCGTATAGAGGATAAAAATTCATTCAGAACAAAAATATGGAGAGAGCTGATGATTGAGGATTTCAGAGACGAGCGATGGGCACGCTTAAGGTATTGAAGATAGGTGGCGAGTGCTCGAGCAAATGTCACTCGAAACGTCATTCAATTGGCAGTGAGCTGAAAAAAATTCAAAATGGCGAAAATAAGATGGCCGCCATACAAATTTCGTCGGTCTCCATCTCGGAAGGTATAAAAGATAGAAGAGTGATTTCTTGGCAAAAGATGATCAAGATCCGATGGTTTATTGGATAAATAGAAAAAAAAAAATCAAAATGGCGGAATTTATTTTTCCATAGAAAATGTATGGCGAATATTGAGAGAGAGAAGTTGTGAACAATGCAGGCCTTTGATGCGGTTCTTTGGAGAACTCTCAAAGAAAAATATGAGAAGACATGATGATTGAGGGTTTGGAAGACGGTTGAGCAGCCCGGGCAGGGTATTGTAGATAGGTGGGAGGTGCTCAAACAAAAATTACTCAAAACCTCATCCCATTGGCACTGAGCTGAAGAAAAACCCAAAACAAAATGGTGGATCCAAGATGGCGGCCATACAAATTTCGTCGGTGATTATCTCACTAAGTATAAAAGATGGAAGAGTGGTTTTTTTTAGCAAAAGATGATCAAAACTTAATAGGAGTCAAATAGTGGCCTTGAAGTCGCGTGGCCTTTACTTCCTTTGACAGTACCGCGAGCCTCAATAAATTCAAGGCGGTGCGTACGAATAACGTTAACGACCTCTATGGTTAGTTCGAGCTTGCACACTTCGAAAACGGTACTAGATTTGAATATCGAAAAACTATAATATCAGAGCAAAATTAACCCTAATGCTCTTCCAGTCAAATAAGATTTTAAAGTCATAATGTAGTAGGGTACTTCGAATAAGTATTTATTTTAAAAATTTCTGCTTGGGGCGTAGACGAATGGCTGAATATATTGGCGGACTCAAACCTTAAAACCAGCCAGTTTAGTTGCATTTCACTCTCAAGTCATGTTAATCTATGTGTTTCGATACTCGAATTTCTATCATCGTTTCCCCAATGTACAAAGTCGGCATAAGGCCTCTGTACTCACTAGGTTAGCAATCAGCTGTTCGACAAAAATCTTAGATTTGATAACATGACAGGTTTAGGTATGACGGTGTGACTCTTGTTCCATGGAAGCAAAGGAGGTAGCTTGGGTGGGATGCCACGTGTGTGGATACACTGGCACTGTCTCACATACAGGTGACCTCCGTGGCGGCCGGAGCGGCAGCCACTAAGGCGGAAAGGGCCAAGAGGCGCAAATATGAAAATATAGAAAATAATTTCATATTTGTGCCTTTTGGGGAGGAGACCATGGGTTCGTAAGGCGAGGATGCTAGGTCCTTTTTTAAGGGCCTGTCATCCCGTCTCGTGGAGTCCACGGGTGACCGGAGGGCTGGCAGTATAATATTGTACTCTGTATTACTACTGTATAATATTGTACTACTGTATATACTCCTACCTATCTAGAATGTGCCCCTGGCTGTGCCCTTCACCCATCTTTCAAACCTTCGATCATCATCACTCTCCGTATTTTTGCTCCGAATAATTTGTAAGAATGAGATTTCTTAAAAAAAAAACTAATTTTACATTTGTACAATCGTTTTTTTTAGCTCACTGCCAATCGGATGATGTTTCGAGTGATATTTGTTTGAGCACTACCCACCAATCTTCAATAGGTGCACTGGCCGTGCTCCTCATCCGTCTTCTAAATTCTCAATCATCAGCTGTCTCAATATTTTTCCTTCGCATGATTTTTTGTCTTCTATACGAAACCATCAATGAAAAAAACAATTTGTACGGAAAAATAAATTCTGACATCTTGATTTATTTTCTATCCATTTAGTAGATCTGGTCTTGATCATATTTTGCCCAGAAAATCTTTTATAGTTCTTATATTATACTATCATCTTTTATACTTAGTGATACATCGACGAAATTAGTATAGCCGCCATTTTGAATCTGCCATTTTGGGGTTTTTTTCAGTTCAGTGCCAACTGGATGAGGTTTCGAGTAATTTTTGCTTGAGCACCTCCCACCTATCTACAATACCCTGCCCGGGCTCCTCAACCATCTTCCGAATCCTCAATCATCATATCTTCCCATATTTTTTTTTGAGATTTCTCCAAAAAACCACATCAAGCCTTGCATAGTTTACAACTTGTAGTCTCTTCAATATTCGCCATACATTTTCTATGGAAAAATAAATTCCACCATTTTGGTTTTTTTTTTATTCATCGAATAGACCTTTGGATCCTGATCATCTGTTGCTAGGAAACCACTCTTCCATTTTTTTTACCCTCCGAGGTGGACACCGACGAAATTTGTATGGCGGCCATCTTTTTTTCGCCATTTTGAATTTTTTTCAGCTCACTGCCAATTGGATGACGTTTTGAATGACATTTGCTCAAGCACCCCCCTCCTATCTTCAATACCTTAAGCGTGCTCTTCACCCGTCTCCGAAATCCTCAATCATCAGCTCTCTCCATATTTTTGTTCCAAATGAATTTTTGTCTTCTATACGGAATCATTAGTGAAAAAAAAATTTTTATACAAAATTTTACAGGAGGGGTGATCAATGAGTGAGTCAGTGAATGAATCAGCACGAGCAATAATAAGATAAACGTTTTAGAATATGAATGTTTGCATGACTGAACGCGAATGATACTTGGTGTAACTGAAACCATACTGAAATATTGTGAGCATCCTGTATTTTATTTCTATACATACCACATAATTAGAGCCTCAAAGAACCTTATTCCGAGGTAGTATTTCTATCCATACCACATAATTAGGGGCTCATAGAACCTTATTCCAAGGTAATACCACGGAATTGAGTTTTGTAACAAAAAACACGTTTCCTAATTCCGAGTGTTAAAAAAGAAAAGATTTTTCCATAATAAACAAATAATTTAAAGCTTAATTAGATTATCTTCGTAAATATGTACAATACTCTCTCAAAATTGCATCGAATTAAGTATAAATTTAATTTTCTTTTAAATTAATTTTCTTTAGCTTTCCCATACAATCTATCAATAAATTACCTAAATAGGTAAACTTTGACACGGTATAGTTAGTGATTAAGACGCCAAAGTGTACCTCGTAATTAGGACTCTGTAACCTTATTGCCTATTTAAATATTCAAAACCGAAACAAGAAGTATTTAACATAAAACGACTCTAAAAATTGAAAAAGTTATGAAGTCTATGAAATCGCAATTCCGCGGTATACCACGGCGTTAGGAACCGGCTAAAATATTTGGCACCTAACGCCGAGGTATTTTCGAAACCTATTTTCACCTTAATTTCTTTACAAATATTTACAAAAGTTGATTGTTTTCGATTGAAAATATAGTCCTTCAAATATTCAAATCTAAATAAAAACAAATAAAGTTCAAAATTAACGGATAAACACTATTTAAAAAAATGTAGGTATTTCGTGCACGAGGTCCAAAATGTATGAAACATGCGTTCGGGCCGGCTGCTAGTGTAAAACTTGCCGGTTATTTTAAAACATATACATATAAAACCAACAATTTCGTCATTTATCTATGGAATGATAAACTATCAATTGATTAAGATATGTTGCAGTAAAAAATAGCTTGGTGATCGGTTGAAAACGCTGTTTTTCTATATACCTCGGAATTGGGTGCCAATTTTAGAATACCACGGAATAAGGAGACTTTACCTTAGCTATGTTTAATGAAAATCGGACCAAGATGGCCGCCGCTACAAAATGGTGGATTACATATTTTATCACAACGTCCTCAATATGGGTATCAAATGAAAGGGCTTGACTAGTAGAATAGCACTATGCAAATCCAAGATGGCCGCCACCACAAAATGGCGAATGTCGGGGGTTTTTTAAATTTTTAATTTATACTTGTAACAAAAAAAGAATGAACGAAATCGGATCACGGGTTAATGAATTACAGCTAAGTACACATTTTGACTTTCATCCCCTCTCCCAAGGGAACCATGCTGAATATCGGGATAAAAGTATCCCGTATGTTACTCCGTAGTATGAACTTAAATCATGCCAAGTTTCATTTCAATCCGTTCAGTAGTTTTTGCGTGATGCGCGCACAAACATACAGACAAACAGATAAACAGACAAAAATTTCAAAAATAGCTTTTTTACGTTCTATTACTTATCCCTAACATCTCCAGTTATTATTTTGCAAAAATATTTAATGTACAGATACGGCAAATCTACGATTTTATTATATGTACTAGCTGAACCCCGCAACTTCGTTCGCGTAGATATAGGTTTTTATATAGGATCGGATCGGATCCCATAATTCTTTTATGTACCTAAACTAAATGTAGCCTGTTACTCCTTATAACATTGAAAGTTCCATTAAAATCGATCCAGCCGTTTCGGAGATTAGCTGGAATAAATAGATAGAACGACAAACATAAATTTAAATGCACACCAGTTTAAAATAAGCCGTACGTTCAAAGATCCGGGTCCCAAGTTATTTGAACCCAATACCGAGGATTGTAATGTCTGTCATTTCTGAACTAAAATGACCTAAACCTATGACCTTGAAATATTTACGGAACAATATATAAAGTACTACCTTTTTAACAAAAAAAGAATGAGTGAAATCAAACAACGCGTTAATGAGTTACAGCTAAATACACGTTTTAACTTTCATCCCCTCTCCCAAGGGAACCGTGCTGAATTTCGGGATAAAAAGTATCCTATGTCCTACCTCGGAGTATAAACTCAAATCGTACCAAGTTTCATTCGAATCCATTCAGTAGTTTCGGCGTGATGCGCGGCCAAGATACAGACAGACAGACAGACAGACAAAAATGAAAAAAATTGCAGTTTTGGCTTCAGTATCGATTATAGAGTACCCTCCAATAAAAATTTTCAAAATATCTTCAATGTACAGAATTGGATCTGTTACAGTTTTATTATATTATAGAAGATAGATAGGTACGCAACTAATTCATATTTTACGACCTTTCATACTATTAATTATTTTATTCGCAGTTTACTGCTTTGCTTATTAATTTACATATGTACCTACTAGGTAGGTCTATACAAATAAATAAAACTGAATTGCTTGCCAGTAGCACCAGTAGTTAAAAAATAATTGAGTCATATATTTTAAGCTTTTATAATTTTTTAAACGATACTGTAATTCGCGCACATATTTCAAACTAACTATCTGGTACAACTAACTGCTGCCCGCTACTTCGTCCGTGTAGATTTAGATTTTTTAAGATTCCGTGGGAATTCTTCACGTGGGATTTCACGGAATAACAAGCTACGATTTAAGAAAAATTAATGGGCTTACAAACAGATGTTCCCTTTCCCATACAAAATTACAGTTTTCCGCACAGTTAATACGTTAACTCGAAAACTTACACTAGGCTTTCAGTTTTCACAATAGGCATGTTATATAATGGGATGGTGTACTTTATCGCGGTAATCCGTATAAACAACGCAAGAGCCCACAATGGCGGCACAATGACGCTTTTGTTCGCGCATTGTCGCTGCAACGACGCGCCACAACGCCGCACTACGCTCCTGAATATCAAGTATTAAACGCGATTCAGACCGAGGTAACTAGGGGCTACGTCATGGCTATAATAATATAACCTGACTCAACCTGAATCAATAAAAGCCATGCCTCTCCAAACATAAAGAACTGGCTTATGGAGAAATGTTTCTATAATTTAAAAGAATAGTTGAAGAAAAGAAAAGTTAGTTGCGTATTTAATAATACACAAAACATACTTGGTAATTAAAAATCAATACAGTATTTATAATTCATAATAATATGAAATTGTTAGGAACTTTAAAATGACTTTTTGGTCTTGGAACCTGGAAAAGTTGGTCAAAGTCTTGCTTGTTCAATACTTTTCTAAAGAGAACTTTTTCTATAACTTATACGATTTTACCCGATATTAAAGTTTCTGTAAGTTTTTCTAGATCCTTATATGTTGTGAAAACATTTTACCGCAACTTTTAACAAATTCTAAACTTTGCTATTTGCTTGGCTTCGCGTGAGTAAGTATCCCCAATGTTTTCATTGCTTGAAATACAAGTCATCTGCGATGTTTTAAGCTATTGCATAGCTTCTATCGCGGGCCTTGAGCGTGGAGACCGAATCCAGAAATTCCGTTACGAAAATAACCTAACACCGCCCACTCCGACCGGTACAGCGGTGTTAGTTTTGCCATCTATCGATGAATAGCAGATTTTTTAATGACTTTTTTGAAATATCACGCTTGTCTCTTTAGTTCAGCAACTCGCCTCTAGGTGGCATTGGTTGTATCGGCGAAAAATACTGCATAAATAAAATAAATAAATAATTATAATTGCATAAGTTGATAAAAAATGTTATGCAATAGCTTTACCGCGGCAGTCCCCGAGTGCCACACGTCTTTTTTTTTGTTTCTTCTTCTTCTTAGCTGATTGACGTTAATAGAACACAATGAAGTTCGCTGGTATCCAGCGCTTACCAGCGACTCGCTTGACACTGTACTTTTACCTAATGGCGGAATATTCCAATAGTTTGGAATCCTGACGTATAAATATATACCTACATATATATAAATGATATTTAGCAATAATAAATTATAGAATTATAGGTATGTGCCCAGATTTTGCACTCGATATTAGTCTCTCCAAGCTATCATTATTACTTTTAAAGAGAGAGAGAAATTATTAAAATGCACAAAGCAAGGATTATGAAACTCAAAAGCCTGAAAGTCTTTGTCCTTTGTGAGACGCGGCCGAGTCTCCCGGGTGCACTAGGTCTATGTCTCCATAAATAAAGCTAGCATGTTTAGTTTAAAAGCAAGACATTGTTTATGTTGAGAAACCCTGCTCAAAAACTTCTGGATTAGATAGAATAAATTGTAGATCTTACTGCTTGAAAGTGTTAATCTTAAAACGTTTTCAGCGATATACTATATGAAGAGCTTTTTTATGCTAAGCGTGCGTCGAAAACAGCGTAACGACTTCATACAGTTACAGATTGAATATAGATATTATGTACTATGTACCTAAGGCTTAGCACGC
The DNA here is from genome assembly GCA_920104075.1 of Melanargia galathea. Lineage (NCBI taxonomy): Eukaryota > Metazoa > Arthropoda > Insecta > Lepidoptera > Nymphalidae > Melanargia > Melanargia galathea. The sequence goes on from OV049855.1 coordinate 22,212,438, forward strand.
ACCTACGCAAGTCTGAAACCGCAAAAAAATGTAACACATTGCTTTCTATACAAGCGCACGCATTAGCGACTTTTTTCAGCTTTTTTCAGTAACTGATTTTAAAAACGTAACTTGCTACATTTGGATCGCGGTTTGTAAACGCGTGAACTGCGATTAAGAGGCCGTATTCCCAGCCGCACTAACGAGTTTTGGCCCAAGTTTTAAATGTGTGCGTGTACCTCACAATGGCACCGTAAGCTGCACTCACACAAAGACATGGTATACTTAAAAGCGGTCGGACTAACCTATATTGATACTTTGCGTTCCAAATTCAACGCGCTAATAAAATAAAATTTTAGATCTTAGTATATTTTAATATATTTCCTTTTTTTTTAATGTTCGATTTAGGTAAGTATATAATTATTATCAAGATGTTGTGTAATCGTTTATACTTACACATGACACCTGTAAGAATTAAATACAGCTATATCACTACCCATATTATAATGCGAAAGTGTGTTTGTTTATTAGTTTATTGGTTTGCTGGTTTCTCCTTCAATCACGCCGCAACGAAACAAAAGATTATACGATCAATGCTTATTATATTGGTCAATAGATTAATCTGGTTATTTCAGGTATACAGGTTGTTTTGATAAAGAAGTTCTCTCAGGTGTGCAATTATCTACTATGCAGTTGCTAATCTTAGGTCATAAATAAAATTTGCACGTGCTCAATTCTTGCAGGAACACTTGTTGTATTCGTATTTGCTTCTTGTAACCGAATTTTTATTTATTGTCAAGAATGGCCCGAGTACCTATAATATTTTATTACCAAAGACTTGATGAGTTGACTTGACTTGCTAAACTAATATTTGTTCGTGTTCAAACCGTGATGTTTTTATTATATTCTTTTTTCTTGTACTAGTTGACTCGCCCAGGATTTACACATTTTCGTTTAGCCAATTTTGATGCAATTTAGTACACATATGGCTTACATCCCGAAGGTGGACAAAGGCTATTTTTTATCTTGGAAAATAATTTATTTTTCATAGAACTCTATTTTATGTGTTTATTATTAAAGACATTACTATCTAAAATTTAGGTATGTAAGGGCCTGTTTCACCACCTTCTGATAAGTGTCGAATAGACTAAACGTAAGTTTTGTCACTTTCTTACTTTATGTCAAGTGACAAAGACAAAACTTGTGAATAAGCTATCTGACACCTATCCGAAGGTGGTGAAACAGGCCCTAACTGTTTTAACTTAATTAAATTTAGTTGTGAGATAACTTATCTCCCTCTATTTAGTCCGATCAAAATAGACATTCAAGATTTTAAAAAATATTCAATATTATATAATATACTAGCTTTTGCCCGCGGCTTCGCCCGCGTGAATTTCGATTTTTCACAAATCCTGAGGGAATCGTGGATTCCCGGTTCCCGTTCCCCGCTCCCTTTTAACTTAACTTTTTTAAGTTTTGGTAACAGTTTCCTATTTTGTGATCCCATTGAGCTCTCAATATCGATTTTGAATGAAATCGGTCAATTAACAAAGAATTTCAAAATGGCGTCGACTTTTTAAGTTTTGGTAACAGTTTCCTCTTTTGTGATCCTAGGGATCCTCAGATATTGATTTTGAACGAAATCGGTACAATCACAAAGAATTTCAAAATGGCGCCGACTTTTTAAATTTTGGTAACAGTTTCCTGTTTTGTGATCCCAGGGAGCTCTAAATATTGATTTTGAATGAAATCGGTCAATTAACAAAGAATTTCAAAATGGCGTCGACTTTTTTAAGTTTTGGTAACAGTTTCCTGTTTTGTGATCCCAGGGAGCTCTAAATATCGATTTTGAATGAAATCGGTCAATTAACAAAGAATTTCAAAATGGCGTCGACTTTTTTAAGTTTTCGTAACAGTTTCCTGTTTTATGATCCCAGGGAGCTCTAAATATCGATTTTGAATGAAATCGGTCAATAAACAAAGAATTTCAAAATGGCGTCGACTTTTTTAAGTTTTGGTAACAGTTTCCTGTTTTGTGATCCCAGGGAGCTCTAAATATCGATTTTGAATGAAATCGGTCAATTAACAAAGAATTTCAAAATGGCGTCGACTTTTTTAGGTTTTCGTAACAGTTTCCTGTTTTATGATCCCAGGGAGCTCTAAATATCGATTTTGAATGAAATCGGTCAATTAACAAAGAATTTCAAAATGGCGTCGACTTTTTAAGTTTTGGTAACAGTTTCCTCTTTTGTGATCCTAGGGATCCTCAGATATTGATTTTGAACGAAATCGGTACAATCACAAAGAATTTCAAAATGGCGCCGACTTTTTAAATTTTGGTAACAGTTTCCTGTTTTGTGATCCCAGGGAGCTCTAAATATTGATTTTGAATGAAATCGGTCAATTAACAAAGAATTTCAAAATGGCGTCGACTTTTTTAAGTTTTCGTAACAGTTTCCTGTTTTATGATCCCAGGGAGCTCTAAATATCGATTTTGAATGAAATCGGTCAATAAACAAAGAATTTCAAAATGGCGTCGACTTTTTTAAGTTTTGGTAACAGTTTCCTGTTTTGTGATCCTAGGGATCCTCAGATATTGATTTTGAACGAAATCGGTACAATCACAAAGAATTTCAAAATGGCGCCGACTTTTTTAAATTTTGGTAACAGTTTCCTGTTTTGTGATCCCAGGGAGCTCTAAATATTGATTTTGAATGAAATCGGTCAATTAACAAAGAATTTCAAAATGGCGTCGACTTTTTTAAGTTTTGTTAACAGTTTCCTGTTTTGTGATCCCAGGGAGCTCTAAATATCGATTTTGAATGAAATCGGTCAATAAACAAAGAATTTCAAAATGGCGTCGACTTTTTTAAGTTTTGGTAACAGTTTCCTGTTTTGTGATCCTAGGGATCCTCAGATATTGATTTTGAACGAAATCGGTACAATCACAAAGAATTTCAAAATGGCGCCGACTTTTTTAAATTTTGGTAACAGTTTCCTGTTTTGTGATCCCAGGGAGCTCTAAATATTGATTTTGAATGAAATCGGTCAATTAACAAAGAATTTCAAAATGGCGTCGACTTTTTTAAGTTTTGGTAACAGTTTCCTGTTTTGTGATCCCAGGAGCTCTAAATATCGATTTTGAATGAAATCGGTCAATTAACAAAGAATTTCAAAATGGCGTCGACTTTTTTAAGTTTTCGTAACAGTTTCCTGTTTTGTGATCCCAGGGAGCTCTAAATATCGATTTTGAATGAAATCGGTCAATTAACAAAGAATTTCAAAATGGCGTCGACTTTTTTAAGTTTTGGTATCAGTTTGTTCTAAAAAAACTGTTCCTATTCACCCATAAGTCGTTCCTATTCACCTCATTCTCATCCCTATTAACCCCTCTTTCGTCCCAAAAGAACTTCGAGTATGAGATGTTATTATTATGTCATACAAAAAATATTTCAATTCAATATATACATATATCAACACATACTTATACCAAAACATAGCATTAGCTCAGCATTGATCAGATCGGACCACTAATGAAATAAAACCTATGTACAAATCATCAAACTGAGTCGGTTGCGCTATGTAACTTTTATGAGTTTTACGACAAGTCATTACACAGCTTTGCATGTGTGCGTGAGCTGCGTCGGGCAACAACACGTCCTCCCTCGAAGAGCGCTAAGCTCGGTATGGCATTCGTACTGTCTGCTGTGCCATTTTATTTGTAAATTTTAGGATACTTTGACAATTTTTTTTGGTCATATAAATAGTTTCTGGATTATTTTTTTTTACAATTATAGCTAAATGAATCCTAAACTTTCGCGCTATTTATTTTTTTTATTAGTGAAATTGCGATAAATTAAAGAAATTGGGGTTAATCTAATGCTTAAATTTTCATAAATCGTACGTGCGGTTTTTATTTTTTTATTTACTAATTTTGTATAAAACATAGAAAAACTAATTCCAACTTTCCAATTTTGAGAGTGTGTTCATACTATTAGTATTTTTTTTCAGTCGCTTTCTACAATTTTTATTACTTATATGTGTGACGAAAGTTTCACTCAAAAGCGTAAAATCAGTAAACGTCTTCCGCAAGAATTAAGATTTGAATAATATTTTTTAATAAAATTAATATTTTATTCCCAACATTCCATTAAAAAAGGATTGATCTTTAATATTTGATAATTTTTTTTAAAGTAATCATTATATCTAAAGCACTGTGGTGTTCAAAAGTTCGTAAAAAATTACGAATCCGGGTACCGGCCTCTTAATCGCATTCGGTTTTATTCAGTCTCGACTAGGCGAGCGCAGAGCCACAACACGTGCTGTTCGCTCGAAATCCATGGTGGTACTGAAATATAAATAAGCAAAACGCCAATCGCAGTGCGTGTTTGTACGCGGTTTGGCGATTTCAGCTTTTCCTAAACGGCTTGCGTTTAATCGCGGTGCGTGATCAGCCTAAGTGAGTGCACAAACGCCCTAACAACTAAATCCTACTAATATTATAAATGTGAAAGTGTGGATGTTTGGATGTTTGGATGTTTAGATGTTTGTATGTTTGGATGTTTGTTACTCAATCACGCCGCAACTACTGAACCGATTTGGCTGAAATTTTGAATGGAGATAGCTTATGCCCTGACTTAAAACATAGGCTACTTTTTATCCCGGAAAAGTATTCCTGTGGGATTAAAATAGATATAATCTTCCAAAAACGTCATAGAGGGCGCTGACTGTTCTTAGGTAAATCACGTTCACATAACACATTATTGCAATAGTTTGCTGTGTTGCATGCATTGGCAACACATAGGCTACTTTTTATCCTGGAAAAAATGCACAGTTCCCATGGGATTTTGAAAAACCCGAAGTCTATATCTACAGCTATATGTAGATTATTATAGCGAACTTCCTTGATAGAAAGTATAAAGGTTGGAAAAGGGAGCGGGAACGGGAACCGGGAATCAACGATTCCCTCGGGATTTGTTCAAAACCGAAATTCACGCGAGCGAAGCTGCGGGCAGAAGCTATCACACATAATCACAATACCAATCCTACTAATCCTACTATCCTACTAATATTATAAATGTGAAAGTGTGGATGTTTGGATGTTTGGATGTTTAGATGGACGTATTTTATAATACGTTGCCAGAGAACATTTTGGATATGTCTCTCAATAAGTTCAAGGGTTTTATTAAACGCAAATTAATTGAAAAATCTTACTATAGCTTAAAAGATTTTTTTAATGACAAAAATCCATGGACATAGATTGCTCTAAAAGCCAACAGTTCAAATAATTTTTATGGCTATACCATATTGTAAGATGGTGATAATAAAAAAAATAATAAACCCGGCTGAGTTTGTTGTGGGCTCTTCTCAGACCAGGGCGCGTTTGGAACCCTCGTAGCTTTAGTTTTAAGTTTCCGTAAGTAATTATCACCATTGCCTGTTCCCAAATTGACGTTCAAAAAGTGTACAGTGTACCTACTTTGAATAAATGAATTTTGAATTTGAATTTGAATTTGAATTTGAGATGTTTGTATGTTTGGATGTTTGTTACTCAATCACGCCGCAACTACTGAACCGATTTGGCTGAAATTTTGAATGGAGATAGCTTATGCCCTGACTTAAAACATAGGCTACTTTTTATCCCGGAAAAGTATTCCTGTGGGACTAAAATAGATATAATCTTCCGAAAACGTCATAGAGGGCTCTGACTGTTCTTAGGTAAATCACGTTCACATAACACATTATTGCAATAGTTTGCTGTGTTGCATGCATTGGCAACACATAGGCTACTTTTTATCCTGGAAAAAATGCACAGTTCCCATGGGATTTTGAAAAACCCGAAGTCTATATCTGCAGCTATATGTAGATTATTATAGCGAACTCCCTTGATCCTACTAATATTATAAATGTGAAAGTGTGGATGTTTGGATGTTTGGATGTTTAGATGTTTGTATGTTTGGATGTTTGTTACTCAATCACGCCGCAACTACTGAACCGATTTGGCTGAAATTTTGAATGGAGATAGCTTATGCCCTGACTTAAAACATAGGCTACTTTTTATCCCGGAAAAGTATTCCTGTGGGATTAAAATAGATATAATCTTCCAAAAACGTCATAGAGGGCGCTGACTGTTCTTAGGTAAATCACGTTCACATAACACATTATTGCAATAGTTTGCTGTGTTGCATGCATTGGCAACACATAGGCTACTTTTTATCCTGGAAAAAATGCACAGTTCCCATGGGATTTTGAAAAACCCGAAGTCTATATCTACAGCTATATGTAGATTATTATAGCGAACTTCCTTGATAGAAAGTATAAAGGTTGGAAAAGGGAGCGGGAACGGGAACCGGGAATCAACGATTCCCTCGGGATTTGTTCAAAACCGAAATTCACGCGAGCGAAGCTGCGGGCAGAAGCTATCACACATAATCACAATACCAATCCTACTAATCCTACTATCCTACTAATATTATAAATGTGAAAGTGTGGATGTTTGGATGTTTGGATGTTTAGATGTTTGTTACTCAATCACGCCGCAACTACTGAACTGATTTTGCTGAAATTTTGAATGGAGATAGCTTATGCCCTGACTTAAAACATAGGCTACCTTTTATCCCGGAAATAATAATATAAATGTGAAAGTGTCGATGTTTGGATGTTTAGATGTTTGGATGTTTGTTACTCAATCACGCCGCAACTACTGAACTGATTTGGCTGAAATTTTGAATGGAGATAGCTTATGCCCTGACTTAAAACATAGGCTACCTTTTATCCCGGAAAAGTATTCCTGTTGGACTAAAATAGATATAGACTTCCAAAAACGCGATAGATGGCGTTGACTGTTCTTAGGTAAATCACGCTCACATAGCACATTATTACAATCGTTGCATGCATCTGTATGCGTATGCACTTTTTATCCTGGAAAAATGCACAGTTCCCACGGGATTTTGATAAAACCGAAATATATATCTACAGCTATAGGTAGATTACTATAGCAAACTTCTTTGAAAGTGGGTATAAAGCTTGGAAAAGGGAGCGGGAACGGGAGTCGGAAATCCACGATTCCCTCGGGATTTGTGAAAAACCAAAATTCACGCGGGCGAAGCCGCGGGCAGAATCTAGTGGTTTCATAAAATTGTTATGTCAACATACTTCTTTCAAATAAAGGTGTTTAATTATTTTATTATCATTTTAAAATTAAAAGTTATTACTAAATTTGTGTCTGTAATATGTTAATTTAGTATACTTAATACTTATAGTTGTAGTTACAGTATTGACTTTTGTAACGATGAACTAATGAAAGAATCAAATATCGAAACGCATATCTAGCTCTTTCAATCAGGAATATTTCCACCAATGAGCCTATGGCTCTGACTACGGTGCATTAAACAATGTTCACTGCTTGTTCCATGCAAACTAGGCAAGTTGCTACATTGAATACAATGTAATTTACATTGGTATGTATTAAACACAACACGAACGGTGCGTACGGTCGACAAAATACAAATAGTATTCAAAATATTTATTAAATACTAGCTTTAGCCCGCGGCTTTGCCCGCGTGAATTTCAGTTTTTCAAAAATCCCGAGGGATAAAAAAAAAATCAGTCAAATCGGTTCAGAAGTTGCGGTATTAAAGAGTAACAAACATACACACATACATACACACAAACTTTTGCCTTTATAATATTAGTGTGAAAACTAGCTGATGCCCGCGACTTGGTCCGCGTGGACTTCAGTTTTTTTTAATTCCATGGAAACTCTTTGTTTTCTCCAAATAAAAAGTAGCCTTTAACACTCTCCAGGTTCTCAACTATAACTCTGCAAAAAATCACATCATCTGTAGCTTTATTGCCGTGTGATTGAAGGATAAATGCGTGAAAAACAAAAATTTCAAAAACAGCTTTTTTACGTTCTTTTACTTATCTCTAACACCCCCCAGCTATTATTTTCCAAAAATCTTTAATGTACAGATACATCAAGTCTACGATTTTATTATATGTATAGATTATTTTTTAGATGTGTTAGATTTTTTTTGCAGTCTTTACATCGTGGATCGATTGAGACTGCGGTACGTTGAGCAATTAATCTTAAACGGCTTGCATTTTACTTATGGAGTAAAGTACCGATAGTAGGTATAAAGTACTGATGTGGTGAATAAAACAAAACAATAGATAGTTTTTCTGACTCTACCATATTTTGGATCAATTGAAAATAAGATACGGAGTACTTTTCTTCTGAATAACATTATAACTTAAAAAACATAAGCGACATTTTTGATCAATTGAGACTATAACACGTTGAGCTTTATCCTATCTTAGTTTAATTTTTACGAAGAATTACTTCATTATGTGGTGAAAACAACAAATAAGGTATATTTTATGAAAAATTAAAAAAACGACTTCAATATACCTACCATTAAATTTGAAGAGTTCTCTCGATTTGTCCAGGATCTCATTATCAAATCCCAACTTTTTTTAAATCAGTTAAAAAAATTATTTTGATACGTTTTAGATACTCAATACAATGTAGTATCATGTACCGATTAGCGTACGTTCGTACGAGGGTTGGGAGCGATAACATGTTTCTACCTTGTTACAAAAATGTCGACGAAAATCCTTTGCCGCTTCCGGTCGTGAGTTCCGCGGCGCACAATACGTTCACTGTGGATGAAGTTTCACAAAGAAGCCTACGGAAAATAAAACTATTATGCTGCGTAGACCGGCAGAAATAGCGTACAAGGGTTAAAAATACACAGTTCGATGCCTCTACCAAATAAACCTACATGTAGGTACCATATTGTTGCTAATTCTATTGTACACAATCTCTAAATCTAAACTAAAATGACAGGGTCAAATATATTCCTATCTCTTTCACATAGCTCGCAGAAACCCTGATAACCTAGAAAAGCTTGTGGTATTAGGTCAGGTCGAAGGGAAAAGGCCACGTGGTCGCTCACCTACCCGTTGGTCAAACATCGTGAAAAATCTAACCGGCCTGCCGATACCTACAGCCATTAGAACAGCCGAGGACAGGAACACGTGGAAGAGTATAGTGCTACGAGCGACAAAGTAATTATAGACACGAACTTCAGCAATGAAGAAATCGACTGAGAAGATCTCTTTCACAATGCTCGCTGCAGAAAGGATAGCACTATTTTTAAACTTGTCAATTTAGTTTAAGTTTAGAGATTGTGTACGACAGAATTGTATTATTTTCCAAAGACTTTTGGCATGGCGCGTACCCATACCACGTGCACAAGTCTGTAAAGGAAACACGTGTCTATAACTCGCTAAGCTTCAGTATAAACTACGCCTTAGGATTTCATCAGTATTTTCAAAGTCGTCAGTGAAATTAACCGCGTCGATTTCAACAAAGCCTGATTAATGAGGTGGATTTATTGGAAGCAATCCGATCACGATGATAAATTAGCTTCATTGACTTTAGGTCCGGGCTTTAATCAACTGTAAAATATCTACGTTTTGTTATTAATTAGTCGAGTTTGAAAATAATTTTATAGGCTCTACGCAAAGTAGAAGTACGCCTAATAGTATTATATATAGCGTTGTCCAATGTCCATGTCCCGCTCAATATACTTCCATACCTCTTCCAAGTTAGCCCGCTTCTACTTTAAACTGCATCGTCACTTACCATTAGGTGAGATGGCAGTTAAAGCCTAACTTTTAGATGAATAAAAAAATACGTATAGCGTTGTCTTTGTCAGGAGTATTTCGCTTGTATGGAGTGTCAGGGGTGTGACTTTTCCAACCCAAAGAGGCTTTTTTAACCTAAACTTAACCTTATTCGACCGCCTGATGTGCAACTAAAAGCTTATATACCTACTCCTCAGTAGGTACAAAATTTCCAACTAAGTATATTGAATTTTCGTGTTCCGTAGCAAAAGAGAGTACATAATGACCCAGTGTACAAAGTAACAATGCAACAAACTTGTGCAGTATATTGATTAACAAAGGAACATTAACCAAGTCGCCGGCGCGAGCTGCAAAACAAGTAGTAAGTTTGTGTTTTTGTCAAAGCGTAAACTTCGCTACCTTGCCTTGCTCAGACCGAACAATGAGCAGTTAAAACTTACACTACTTAAGTTAAAGTACAAGCACTGGAACTCCAAAATAAATCTTCTTTTAGTTGATTTAAGAAAAAGACAGCTTAATTATCCAGATTAAATATTCAGCAATTCTATAATATATGCAATTCTAGAATTTTGAACCCAAAGGATGCCAAACCCTATTACTGCCTCCGCTGTCTGTCCGTCCGTCTATATGTATATTACAAAACTTTATTAGCCTCAGTCGTAATAGGTAGCCTGTCGAAATATTCACAGAACACGTACTACTATGACGTCTCTCGCGGCAATTAAAAATTAAAAAATTCAAACGTACGATACAACCTTGACAAAATAAAGTATTTTTGATCTTAACCATGGATGTATAAATACTGCCATGCGCAACCCACTTTAGTTTTATTTGAGGTTCAAAAACCTGCACTGTTAACTTCCTTATCCGCCTGTCATGCTAGCTTTTTATATATTTCTTATTTATGAAAATTTAATTTAACTAACAAGTTCACTGCGGGTGAGGTCGATAATAGCCTCGCAGTAGACTTTCATCTGGTGCGGCGCGCAAAACTCGTGTTTTCTCGCCTGTGCGGGAGCTGTCTACGATCAACCGTAAGACGTATGACAACGACAAATATAGTTTTCTTTGTCTTCAAAGCCTCGACTCGTTGGTATAAAAAAATAGGACGAGATCAAAATAAGCGTCGTGCGCACTGAGTACAAAATTATTTAATTCAGTGCGGGACGATGCTGATTTAGTCCTCGTGCGGTACAGGGCGCAGGCGGCACGGGAATGATTCAGTCAATGTTAGTGCCGCGACCATAGTCGATACCGGAGCACGCGTTTTACGCAGGAGTCGATATCCTGAGTCCACATCATGACTTCGAAATACATTTTATTATGTGTTCAGTGCTTCCTCGGGTATAAGTTGACTTTTTAACGTGTTTAAGTAAGTTAACTTGATGACGTGATAACGTCTTATAAATCGATGAACGCCGACTACAAGCACGAAACACCGTGAGTATTGTCACGTTCCACCGGAGTGGAACGTGCAAACGAGAACGCGGAACAAGCGATAGAGAGGCACGATTGGTCTAAGAGTTCGGATTGTGATGCATCTATCTGTCTTTGTTTTTAACCCCCGACGCAAAAACGACGAGGTGTTATAAGTTTGACGTGTGTGTGTGTGTGTGTGTATATATGTGTGCCTATGTGTGTGTGTGTGCCTGTGTGTGTGTGTGTTTGTGTGTCTGTATGTGTGTATGTGTGTGTGTGTGTGTATGTGTGAGTGTGAGTGTCTGTGTTTGTGTCTGTGTCTGTCTGTGTGTGTGAATGTGTGTGTGTGTGTGTGTGTGTGTCCGTCGGTTCCCCTGTAACGGGTGAACCGATTTGAATGCGGTTTTTTTTTAAAAGGTGAATTAATCGAGAGTGTTGTTAGCTATGTTTGACGAAAATCGATCCAAGATGGCCGCCGCTACAAAATGGTGGATTACATATTTTTTCACAACTCCCTTAATATGGCTATCAAATGATGGGAAAGGGCTTGACTAGTAAAATAGCACTACGCAAATCCAAGATGGCCGCCGCCACAAAATTGCGAATGTCGGGGGTTTTTTAAATTTTAAATTTATAATTGTTATCCCTAACATCCCAAGTGATTATTTTGCAAAAATCTTTAATGTACAGATACGGCGAGTCTACGATTTTATTGTATGTATAGATGTATAGAACAATAGAACTTACTGACTGATGAAATATGAATAATATTTTTCGATCTTACGGACATAATAATAAGAAAATGTTATTTAAATAAAAATTTCTTATTTAAATTTAAATAAAAATCACGAGTGCAATTAATTTAGCATTTTATTAGAAACAAGTACTTATAACCAAGTACGTATATAAACAAGTACGTGTATATTTTTATCATTCCAGTTTTAATTATGAAAAAAAGGAAAAAAAAATAATCATCTGGACTCGAACCGGGGTGTTTTGGTTTCAGAACCACCCGATTTCTCACCTGAGCTATTATAACCTTATAGATGGTGGCAAAATTTACCTTTGTATTCTAATGATATTAGCCTCCGAAAGCCCCTGCATACTAAAGTTCATGAAAATCATTCATAACATTGACTTCGATATTCATCGATATTATACCAGAGAAATTTATTCCCGTCACTAGTGCAACCTAAATTGGGTGCGGTGCGGGATCTAAAGCAACCTCGACAATATTTTCGGTATTTTCTCTTAAACCAAGGGTCAGAACCCCAGGCGAAGCTAGTTTTAGTTAAAACATTAACACATAAATGATTTTAGCACAAATCTAAACAGCTTGTCACGTTCCTGGTCAAATTATGACATATTTATCAAACCATTCAGCACGAGGCCAAAAAAGCGTCAACCGCACTGAAATAGAGTTCCAGGTTTCCTAAATCGACCTCAACCGCACCAGCTGAAAGTTCTCTTTTAAGCTCGCAGTGAACGTGTGTTCTTCTTTGTGACCGTTTGGAAGCGCCTCACTACCCTAAAAATATTAGTCCGGCAGCCCTGGAACAAATTTTTTAGTGATTAGTTAGCTGAATTTTCGTGAGTAGGTTGGTTTCGACGAGACGACCGAGTTTTTTATCTATGAAAATTCTCGATGGAGGTAGTTACTCGAGTGCGCAGGTGTTAAACATTTTGATTCGCTCGGGTGGGAAATCGTTCCACTTTTGTAGGACTATGTACTACATAGTCCTACAAATTTATCCATCGAGAATTTTCATAAATAAAAAACTTGGTCGTCTCGTCGAAACGAACCTACTCACGAAAATTCAGCTTGTTACTAATCACTAAAAAATTGTTCCAGGGCTGCCGGACTATATTATTTCTGAGTATTTTCAAAGTTAGGTCAGTATCATTCTAAGATCACTAAATTAAATTCTATTTTAAATTTTCAATTTTAAATTGGATTTATGCTGTGATTTAATTTATCTTAGAAGGTTAAACACCAAGCTTATCCAATTTAATAAAATCAGGAGCGAACGAGTGCTCTCTTAAACATTTTTAAGGGAAAACAATTAGTTTTACGCTTTTGATTAAATTTCCCTGAAGTTATTTAGAGCGCTTTTTCAAATAAAAAATTTAATCTTACATAAAACCCACTTCTTTTCAAGAGTTTTCTCCGTGAATAAAGCTAATTTATTTTTCTGGATGAATAAGAAGATGCTGGGTATCTCATAATTAAGTTTCGCCGAGGTGATCTTTTGATGATTAAAATAATAATGACAAAATAATATTGTATTAAATCCTTAACGAAAACATTTGTTTGAGGCTTCGCTACAAATTTATTAAAGTTTAATTTTGTATTTTGAACACAAATTAATATAACAGTAATCTGCCGAAAATAATTACTATTTTAAATTCAAAATAAATTAACTACATAATATTTACCGTACCCATTACAGCTGGTTCACATTATTTCAATAGCGTTCTCATCCAACAATACATTTCTATTTAAACTATGATATTTGGAAACATTTGGAAACAACGTTTACATTCTAGTTCTGGGAATTAATCCAGAGCTGGAATGAACTGGATCTAGCGACTGACATAAATGTAAGCCGGCCATTATAAATACAAAATTAATAATAATATAGTATTATTGCCGGTACAGACTTTGGAAATAAACAGTGGACTAAAAATTCAAACTAAGTAAAAGAGATAGAGAAATAATACTTTAGAGATGGAGGTGCAATTTTTTATACTCCAAGTGAAAATTAATACAATAGATTTTATAGTAAAATTAAAAGAAATATTTAAAACATTCTATACTTACAAATACATTTACAATTACATTAAAATACATTAAAGTGTTTGTTCGTGATAAAAAAAATCTGCTCAACCCCTCATTTAAAAAAAATCCGTCTGTTTGTATAAGCTCATCTTCAGAACGGGTGAAATGATTTGACAGGCAGGTAGAGGATTATACAGAGAATAATCTAGGCTGGAAGCAGTTTTTTTCGATTCCTTGTTTTTGTTGATAGAGACAATTTACAACTTAAAACGTTTTCACGACGTAGGTAATCCCCGCTGGACGAAAGGCGACAGAGACAGCTTGCATCCCCGAGATGGACATAGGCTCCTTTTTAACCCGGGAAACTATAGAGTTACAACGAGATTTAAAAAAAAACCTTGCGGACGAAGCAAGCGCCGCGACGCGAGCGTCGGCTAGTGAATAACATTATGGATTGTTAAGATTTTTTCCTCACTGACCTCTCTCAAAGCTCCACCCAGTAACATTGTTCCCGTCAGTTATCGCCGAGTCACCCCCTCACAATCGTAAGTGCCTGTCATCATATTATTTCCGTCGGCCCCGCAGACGCCTCGCCTCTACAACAGCCTCCCCCGCTCCCCTCCTGCCCTTCAAGAGTGATAAATAGCCGACGTGAAAAGACCGGACTCCCGAACGACTATTTATTTTCGTACTCTCGCGATAGAGAAAAAAAAACCTTTATGATAACATTTAATCTTGAATTTATCCCGAAGAAACCGGGGAAAATTTACACATAACGTCTTGCAAGAACTAAATGTCCATATAAACCTTGTCCACGTAGATTTCGGTTTATGAATTCCTGGGATGCGGGACACAAAGCAGTCGGTACTCTTTGTGATTTTCTATGAAATCTATAATCGAATGTCTTTGCTGGAGAGTGATATAGGCTACTTTTTATCTCGGAAAATCAGAGTATACCACGGGATCTATAAAAACTAGTCGCTAGCATCAGCGAGTAGGTACTCGTATAAAACAAAACCAAACGGCACTTGCGCGGTTTTTCGACTTCATTAGCTTCTGGAGAGGGCGGCTCGTTACGTTTTGTTTTGTGTTACACTCATTAAAATGTATCTAATGAGCGCTCTCATGGTCTCAGTGGAACAAGGTCAACGGTGTCGTTTGTGGGATCCTCTTATACTAACGTGTCATGAATGCCTGGTATCTAAGAATAATGGTCGCTCAGTTTGGAAAACACAACATAATTTTTTTTATCATCGCCTGGTATATGGACCTCGATACCGTGATCTATCGGCTTGGATACTGAACGTGTGCTCTGCAGAGAGATGTGGTTACAATTTCCACATTATTTGATTTTTTGATTTGATAGTAAGGAGTTAAAATTTATTTAATTTTCTTCAAGCGAAGCTGTGCCTTTTCAAATTATTTCAGTATCCATATAGAAACGCATCTAGTTGGCGCAGGCAGACTGACATTTGTCATCGGATAGATGATTATCATGTAAACCCTGCATCAACCAGGTTTAAAAGATCATTAGCCACAATCGCGTACCTCAAAATCTACCTAATTATCGGACACTGTTGTGGTCGAGGAAAGTGTGTTACTTTTATTTTGCTCATTAAAATTTTCCCCCATATTGACAACCCTAGATGAATCATGAGATACTCGTGTTTCCATCAAGGTTGATGTAGCGACACTTTGAGTACTGACTCTTTGAAAGATCGGTCGGTCAGATGGGAGGCGCGGAGACCTACTTTATTATTTGAGAGACTGTTACAAAGTTGATAACAGCCTGCCTTATCGAAGCGTGAAAATAGACCAACTCTTTTCTTAGGCAGGACGTCCATTGGATACTATCGCCTGAGCGATCGCTAAAACGATCGTTGGCTAACCTGAAAGTGATTTGACTACTACTTGGTTTTACGTATAGCTAAAAAATTTAAATTACCCCCGATATAATAATATGGAATCTATCATGAGGACTATATTATATTCGACATTCTGTTACCCATCACCTTCCTGTTGTGGCTACTACGCGGCACCGTACCGAAATTTAAATGACTTGGCGGCCATCTGTACCGGTGATATCTAACTAATCATGTTTGAAGACTCCCATTGTACCAGATCTAAGCCAATTATGAATTTTTTAATTACCAAATTAGCATATCGTACATTAGGGAGCACATCTTGGACCTCCCAGTGAGACAGTAAAAAGACCCAGTTTTCACCACTGCGTCAATATAATTGAAGGTCACAGGGTTTGTCAGAGTCACATTTTGTTGACCAATGGTAGTAGAACGAGATAACATAACACTGTTTTCAATATTACTCACAGTCATATTATAATCGCCACTTAAAAATAGTAATGAATACATTTTTTTTAGGAGGATTACAATCTTTAATTACCAATTTCTCATATTAACTTTCTCTGTGACCTAGCTTGCCCTTGTCTTGTGCCCTTCAATTGATTAAATTAAGCCTTAAATACGTATATCTAGAAGAAGCTAGATTTGTATAACCAGATAGTGTATATAGGAAAGCCAACAAGACTTGATTAAATCTTTTTTTAATTTCTAAGATGTCTGAGCGTCTTGAAACTGAAAGCTTACGCTTTGATGATTGGAAAATTCCAGTTTTCAACTTTCCGTTTTCTTGTGATGCATATTTCTTTCGCTTCTATTGAAAAACTCTAGTAGTTAGTCGGTTTGTTTATTTACTAGCGAGACTAGAGTTTAAGTTTTGTGAGTCTTAGGTGATTCATTGGACAATAAACTTGTTAGACCTAAATCAAACGTAAATCGGGATGGCAACTGCACGATAGTATGTCACACTGAATGGTAAAAAAGAATGGTAAGAAGTGACGATGTTTGAAGAACTAATGAAAACATTGAGATCCCAAGGTGTTGGAATGCCAACCTCACACCGGAAAGCGCAGCGTTGGTATCTCCCTCACCAGGTGGACAGACAACATCTAGACTCGAGCCGCTGAATTCAAGCGGTGCAAGGCCATGACGTGTGAAAATCCCTACAGGAGCCTAATGGAGTGGACGTTTATCGGTTGTAGAAAAAAGACAGTTTCTAGGAATCAAGTTGATTATATTACCGTGGTATGACGCTGCTCTTGCATTATTTAAAAGATTTTACACGAATCTTTTCACATAAATTTTCTCAAATCCGTGCAAATTTAACTGCAACGGGAAACTTTTCACCTCTTTGTTGGTATTTACGGGCAAGTGTCGTTTTATCCCTTTGGCTTTTTGTACGCTTTGTACCTACGTGAAGTGTGCAAACACTCGGGTCTTTGTGGGGAACGAGAAAACCTGCTCAATTTCACGCTCCACGACCGATAGTATTGACGTAGTACGTAATAGATAAGTTATATTTAAACTACATTTTAAGAGATTCCCCGGATCGACGAACGCAGCGAAAGATCCCTCCCGCTACCAGGTGGATCGTCGATCTCAATCGAGTCACAGTCTGCTGGACGCAAGTGGCACAAGATCGTGTTTTGTGGCGATCCTTGCAATAGACCATAAAGGTCTCTACTATCTAGCTTCTTCTAACCTAACCTAACTTGATCTAGTCGATAATAGTAGGAACATTAGGAATTAGCAATTTTTTATTGATATGCAACGAACTAGATGAATTTGTGTGACACGACGAGCGGCGTGCGCTGCGCATGCTGGAATTATACTCTGGGATACTACACTGAAAGAAATCTGACAATCCTCCCGATTTTTCTTCACGAAAGGTATACCTTCAGTATTTCGAGATTTCAATAGGAATTTTGCTGCTTTCCAATTTGGTACAGAATAGGGAAAGAAAATGCTCTTGGATGCTTTTTCCTTTGAAAGGAAAAGCTTTTGGATGCTTTTTCTTTGAAAGGAAATGCTTTTGGAAGGAGAAAATTAGGAGAAACGTGAGATTATTATTTTTATTAGGTTAGCTGGGATGCTAAGTCACTATGCAATAATTTATGCATTGTGCATTTTGTGAGAATGCTCCGATGTCGGAGTGAAAAGTGCGTAGAGTGTGTGTGGTGTTGCGTGAGGGTTGTGTGCTTGCTTTTCAAACAATAACATTTTATAAATATTTTCTTGTAATTCCCGAACTATTCGTAATGGTTTTCATAAATTGCGAAATTGATTATAAAATCCTACGTGCCGTAGGCTGAGCACAATATATCTAATTAACTATAAACTTTTCGTAATGAACCTTATACAGGGTGCTTGGCAAACTTTGATTAAAATGTCAGCAAAGACGTTATCCTGTCTGCGGGATCGCTAAGTTTTAGTTAGCAGAAACTTTAAGGTCGAAGGATCAAAGGTCTCTGTAAAATATGTTAGTGCTAATTGTACTACCAACATCTGCCGCGGAACTATTAAGAAGTATCACGTTTTGTTTGTGATGTCATTTTACATGCTCTCCAAGGCACGTGTACATATTTAATACTACCAACTTCCCAATTCCGGACTGCTACTGTGAATTCATTGACAGATACACTTTTTTTTTTGACCCGGCCCGGGAGCTGACCCCAAAGGCCTCATGATTCTTGAGACACTACACCAATGCGGTTGTTAAATTATTAACAAAAAACACGTGAAAATAAATTAATATAAAACTCGCAATCAGGGTGATGCTGCACGGCATAATGCAATGTCACTGTGTTGCTTCTGTGAACGTCCTGCATAAAAATCCCACGTAGGAAACTCCCAACACTTTAAGAGGAAAAATTCATTGTATGCAAAAGGGTATACTCGGGACTACGACAGGTACATTCCAGCATCCTATTTAGAAACTTTAAGAAATTTATAATTATTAAATTCTGAAGTATCGCTGATGTGGTATTATGAGAGGCTTCGGTTTTGTATTTTTACCACCTGTATCTGTACCACTGTACGTGCGACACCCTATATGTTAAATCGCAGTCAATGATATAACTTAAAAGAATAAATACCAACAAAAATTCAAAAGAATTGAATATGCCTGGGGTCCTAAACAAATGCAAAGCTCTCAGGGAAATTAATATTATCAAACGGAAATAAGATGGCCAACAAAGAGAGTAGGACGACCATCTTTGTGCGCAGGATAACATTTGACGTCGAACCATTTGTTGTACAAAGTATCCATAAATTGTATTCATAGACCTTGCCCTTTGATGTTACCGCATTTGTTATTGACAAAATAAAAGTTTTGCCTACGCTAAATTGAAGAGGGGGAAAACAAGCGTTGTCACATTTTTATGGTTCTTGAACTAGGAATGGCATTATTTTAGAGTAATTTTTATGGTAGAATAAAATACTATGTATTATAATCATGAAGTAATTACCCTTTAAAAACACTATTTCAGTGTAAACAATATTTCAAAAGGATTATTACATTGCAAACTTTTAAAAAATACAGTACAATATTATAAACGCATTTTTTTTGTGGTTATCTTGTCAGTAATCTACTACGTTTTATATATATGTCTTGATAGTAAAATAATTATCTAGTCCGATTTAAGAGACTACTTAAACATAAAGACACTTAAAATTTAGGTTACCCGATTGCTTGTTCTTCGACTTTATTTTGCTATGCAATCAAAGGAAATATTAAAATCCTGAAAAATATCTCACCGTTACTTCTTATAAATATGTCTTTATCGGGCTTTTCATTCAAAAGTAAAAGTTAGAGTAGTAAATTAAAGTTAGCATTGTTAACGGCGTAAGTTGGGGGAGCTCTGGCAACCGCGGTTAATATCCATTCAGTGCTGCTAATGAGGGAACAATCTGAATTTATCTGCGCTCTGTGAAAACAAATTAGAAAAGTATTTTTTCTTTAATTGGAAAAGTAATTGAAAAAAACATTGGATGCTTTAAATTTAAAAAAAAATATTGGTTTGGTCAAATACAAAATAATTACTATTTGTATATATTTTAACGAGCACATGACATCGTCGGCGTGGATTTAGGTACTAAAATGTTTGTTCTTTTTTCCTCCCTTTATGTTTCCCTCTTCACCTCTTTATGAAAATAATTTCAAAAATTCACACCGGCGAGGCACTAGAGATGCAAAACACTATAAGGCACCTCGTGACCATCTTGATCGATAGATGTCCAGCTGGACATAGGTCTCTTGCAAGGATTGGCTGCCAGCGACACAGCGGTAATCCATCCACTTAGTGAGGGTCTATGAACTCTACGTTTCCCAATGCGAGGATGTCATTCGACTACCTTAAGATTCCAACGTCAACCGGTTCATCGAGCAATGTCTGACAGTTCTTTGAGCAAATTCCCACATCATTTCAGCTTTGTGATTCGTTAAACTATATTGGTATACTCTAACGGTATAACTATAATGGTATAACTTTATCTATATCGGCACAATTATTAGTAAGGTATTTGAACCCATCAATCAAATCTTTGCATTTAGCTGCCCACAAGATGACGTCTCATGGTTTGTTACATTAATAAAAATGCGTATTTTAACTTGTATTTTGAAAAGAGCAACTGTTCAATTTCTTGCCCACTCTTCTACTTTCCTAGGACAACGGGTCTGAGTCAAAAGTTAGCCTACATGACACAATGAATGATTTTGAATACTTGAATCACGCCTCCTTGGAGAGTCATCATTATGTTTGAAACGAAACGATCATTGTTACCACGAGTATCATGAATTTAATGCGTTAACGTGAAATTTATCCTAACGTTTTCAGTTTCCCCGTAAATTATATTTCGCCCTATAATTACTTTTAAGTGCTCATGAACGACGGAGCCTACCATTAAAAGGTAATTTTCTTGCGATAGACGCAACTTAACACCACTCTGCGAATTTTATATCAGGAATATTAATCTAAATTTTATTACATATCGAATACCCGCATGAACTTCCCTTCAATGGCTTTGCTTATACGTTAACGTACATTATATGTTCTGTACCTTATAAAATATTTTTTTAAGGTACTAGCCGATGCCCGTAATCCAGATTCATCTGTTATGTAAAACCACAGACAGAAATTTCAATTCAATTTATGTGTAAAGATTGTATGCCATGTTATATATTTTGTAATACCTACCTACGAGACGCTGAAAGACGAAATCAGCTATCCGATTTTGATAAAATGAGGATTTTTCATCTTTTTCATATTTTGTTAATAAAAATAAAAATTTAATAATATAATTTGTGAAAAACACATTACGCACATACTAAGAAGAAAATGTCTGAATTGACTATTATTATTATTATTATATCCTAGAGCTAAAACTGTAACTCTTCGCAGTGGGTCAAAAATTGCATCTTCATCGCTGAAACGGCCGAAAGGGTTATTTTCAGTTTCTGAAAAACTGTCTAGCAATTCCATTTGACGTTCCAGTATCGATACCACTCGAATACTAAGCATACGAGGATGCTGTTGCATGACCAAACATCGGAATATTTTCTCTGTCGTTTCCGTACTCTATGTATTTTGTAGTCACATTGCGGTTTCGTATGAAAAAATTATTTGACTTTTAAGTTTTTAGGGTTTCATTCCCGAAAAATGTTAATCTTCCTCTGTCATAGGGATCGACGGCTTTAGCGGTAATAGGTAGCCAGTTAAAATTTTTGTAGAACTCATAAGGTACGTGTTTCTCAATAGGTCTCTATCAGAGCAAATAAAAAAATTAAAACCTAAGAGGAATCCAGTACAAGTAAAAGTACCGTAAAAGATGAAATGTAGTATTTTTTCCAACGTTATTTGTTTCAGGTCTATTTTCAGAACATAAATCGACACACGTTTGAAAATTGGTCAGATTGTAGTACATTATCTGTAGTGAAACAAAAACTAACATAAATTAGAGTTCAGCGTGCTTAAATCTCAGTTTGGAGCGCTCCAAAACTTCATATTATACTATTGATCGAATCACAATGACTTCAGAGTAAAATGGACCTAAAGTGGCTTATATTAAGGTTTGAGTTCGTCAAAACATTCAGCATTCGAAAACAGCCAGCGCTCCAAGCAGAAATGTTGTAAAATAAATATTCGAACTATTGAATTACGACTTTAAAATAAGAGTGTTTGGGGTCATTTTGCTCTGAAGTCATTTGTGATTCGATCAATAGTATACTATAAAGTTTTTGGAGCGCTCCAAACTGAGACTAAGCACTCAGATGTTTATATTGTAAAAAATTCTACTGATTGAAAATATTCATCGTAAGCATAGACGAGCTAACCTATCGAGAATTTCTCATTAAAATTATAAACATTAAAAGCTTGAACGGGGTTTTATATCTCCACAAAAAGTTTCGAGAAAAGAAAACCTCCCCGATACCCGGGGCTGCATCGATAGTAAAGTATTTTAGAAGTGAGTAGCTCCAACTCTAACAGTAAGTTTAACGGTAAAAGTTAAATAGAGGTTCTCCTTGAGAACTGTTTAAGTATCTGCTCGCATTCAGCTTGAGTTACTGTAAGATGATATCCAATTAGTGCTGATGTAAGATCGACTAGTTTAGCTACACAGTTGAAGTATCCACTCACACCGTAATATTGAATCTGTTTCCACACTTTCAATCTATAATAATAATAATATTATTATTATAGATTGAAAGTTTCAATTTAGAGTTTCTTTATATTATAAAGAAACTTGTCCTGACTGACCGACTGACTGAATGACTGATCATCAACGCACAGCATAAACCACTGAAGCTAGAAACTTGAAATTTTCACAGTAGATTCCTTTTATGACGTAGGCGCACACTAAGACAGGATTATTGCGAATTCCACCCCTAAGGGGGTTAAATAGGGGATGAAAGTTTGTATGAAAGTCCGTCATTTTTCAAGTTATATCCATGAAAATTGGTATTTAGGTTTTCGGTTAAAAATAAAGAATCACGTGTTTAAGGAATTTTTGGAAAAATTACCTCCAAGTGGGTTAAATGGGGGATAAAAGTTTGTATGAAAATCCATCATTTTTAAAGTTATATCAATGAAAATCGGTATTTCTATTATTGGTTAAAAATAAAGAATTACTTGATTCTGGAATTTTGGAAATTCTACCCCCAAGTGGGTTAAATAGGGGATGAGATTTATAAGAATCCAAGCGGACGAAGTCGCTGGTATCAGCTAGTAATGGTGTAAAAATATCATAATGGCGGTTATCAAGAATAGGCGTTGAATTGAGAACCTCATCCTTTTTGCAGTCGGTTAAAAAGGCAATGATCTCCGAAATGCCTGATGTTGAGTTTAAAACATGAAGAGTAGGTATATATGTTACGGGTAAGGTTGGAAGTTGGAATAAACTTAGGTTTACCCGGGTTTACTTGGTATTACCCAAGGCTTTTGTGTAATGTCCAAATAATAATGAAAATATGTTTTAATTCGGGATTTACCCAGTCATTTACTAACTTATAGTACACCAAGGTGAGTAACCCGGGTAAACCTAATTTTATTCCAACTTCCAACCTTACCCGTAACATATACATATAATATACAGTATTTCCTAAGAAATGCATATTCAAAGTACTGTCAAGAACTGATAAATAAGTTTAAGATTTAGGTCATTTTATCATAAGTTATTATTAATTTTCACAATCGAAGATATTAATTTTAATTACTTAATTATAATACTTTGTTTTCTGAACGAAATTGTATTGATACTACTCTAGCGGCACGCTATGATGGCCGGTTTGACGTTTGTCCGCTCATGAAGTTCCGTATTAATTGATAACGACTTTGAAGGAAATAATTGTATTACTTTATTGACGATAGTGATGTGCAGAGATTCATAAATTTTATCGAATGTAGTTTTAGGTTTAGGACTCAAAATTTATTTATTAAATTGATTTCTTAAATGTATACAAGTGTAGAAAAATCAGTTTGCACCATTTAAGGGGTGAATGTACTTGTGAATATGAACAATTTTCACTATGTGGACAAACCTCTGAAATCGCAAAAAAATATCAATAAATTTTTAAAAATGGAATCTAATACGATCGTCACATAGGATCGCTGGCTAGCACAACTACTACCTCCGGCAAACTCGCGTCAATGCTCAATGCAAAACAAAGCAGTTTCGAATTGACGTTGCTTCGAAAAGTATAAACTGTCAGTGCAATGCGATTGTGATATAGTTTTGACCTGGCTTTGGATTTCAAATATTGATACTGCATTACTGTTGACCCTTGCTCGTTAATTTGGACTCTGTTCAAGCCCTTTGTTGTGGATTTCGTCGATATGACCGAACGTACGCAGAGAACTGTTCTAAATAGTCAGACACGTGAGTTCGTAATACGCCTTCGTAACTATTTCGATCGTGAAGCTCAAAATGGAGGGCCAATTTTACCTATAACGTCAGTGGTTGAACGCGTAGCTGATGCGCTTAATATTGGACAACGAACTGTTAGACGGATAACTAAAAAAAAATATGGCGAGACTGGCACAGAAGAAAATAAACTTCACACACCAAAAAAGAGAAAACGAGCAAAACCAGTCGTAGGCATCGATAGCTTTGATGCCGATGCTATCCGAAGACATGTTTACGGCTACTATTTACAGAAGGAGTATCCAACAAGAAAAAAGTTGGTGCATTCACTGAAGGAAGCTGGATTATTCTTCGGTGGGGAAAGTTCTTTAACGAAGATTTTGAAGACCATTGGATTTCGATACAAAAAATGTAACAAACGCAAAATATTGATGGAAAGATTTGATATAGCGATGGCAAGGTATACTTTTTTACGGCAAGTGAAAGAAATCAAAAATTGGCAAAATGTTGTGTTCTTGGATGAAACATGGCTTAATGCTAACCATACTGTAGGCCGTTCTTGGAACGATGACACAGCAGCATCTACTTCCAAAGTTCCTGTAGGAAAAGGATCGCGACTTATAATTTGTCACGCCGGAACCATCAACGGGTTTGTCGAAGGTTCTCTCATGGCTTTTGCGTCAAAAACCACTGGAGACTATCATGAAGACATGAATGGAGAAAAGTTTACTGAATGGTTTACCTCAATGTTGTGTAGCCTCCCTGAACCATCTATTATAATTATGGACAACGCCCCATACCACTCGATGCAAATTGACAAGCCACCTGCCCAATCCCAAAAGAAAGCTGATATCGTCGCATGGCTTCGTAAAAATGGCGTAGATGCAAACATGAATATGTTAAAAGCGGAATTAGTACGTCTTTTAAAAGAAAACAAACCAACCAAGATCCAATACGTCATTGACGAAATAGCATTAGAACATGGGCACAGAGTTATACGGTTACCGCCTTACCATTGTGAGTATAATGCGATTGAGTTGGTGTGGGCTCAAATTAAGGGATATGCTGCAAGACACAATACAGAACCCCCATTTACCACAAAAAAAATGCTAAAATTATTAGAAGAAGCTTGTGAACATGTGACTAAAGGAGACTGGGAAAAGGTTGTGAATAGAACTGTTAAATTAATAAGGGAAGATTATGAAAGAGATGTGAAAATAGATAATATTATAGAAAACGAACATATAATTATTAATGTATGTGATGATAGCAGTGACGACAGTGAAAATAGTAGTATGGACGAATCTGATTAATTATGGCCTTTTGTGGCACCTTTTTTGGTATCTTTTGTATTCATATGTTTCTTGTGTGCATATAAAGTATGTATATTCATTTTCGTTCAAATATTCAGTTCGTTCAAATAAATTAAATAAACATATACATTTTTGTTTTATTAAACCTATTTAATCAGGTACAAAAACAAAACTTAATTGTTTTTTGTTCGAGAATAAATTGACATTCCACATCACTATTGTAATGTGTCAAACCGGCCATCATAGCGTGCCGCTAGTGTAATCAAGTTGTGGTTAAAATCTAGGAACAAGTATCTATGGAAGCGAAATATTTTAGACGAAATCAAACATCTCTTTGACTCACTCACTCGTACCGATTTTAAGCATAAGAAAGAAAGAGAAGTCTGCTACTATCAGTTGTCCTACTTTAAACAAAAATAACCACTTTTTCCTAGAGTCTGACGTAGTTCAACCGTGGACGTAGTTTAGCAGAAAGGACCCAATCCACAAAATGGAAAAAATGAGTTATACAGGGTATAAGGAAACCGCTTCCGAAAACTTGTCGCTATTATTAGACTACCTAAACACAATCCAGTATAACCGCAATAACCTTATAGCGTAGGTATCACGCGCAACAACGTGACTGCGCGAGGTCAAGGTAACGCAAAGTTCGCTGTCCTCCAGCGTCAGCTGATTTTATTTGGATTACTTTTAACTTTAAAAAAATACAGGCAATATTTTTTTTATTCTCCAAAAACGGGAATTGCACAAAAAATGCAATTTTTGTAAAAACTACTTTTTTCACATTTTTTTTATAATATCTTATCAGTAATCTTTGGACACGTCTCCCAACGTGAGAATGACTCCATAGAGCGACTTGTCGTACAGGGCAAAATAGAGGGCACCAGAGGGCGAGGAAGGTCGCCTATGCGATGGACCGACCAAATCAAATCAGCTGTGGGCGGTTCCTTGCACGATTGCACCAGGCTGTCGGCCAGCAGGGAGAAGTGGCGAACACTCGTGTGGCGCATAAATTTGCCCTTAAAGACGTCACTTCTGGATGACCACGACCGCTCTGTTAAGAGTGAAACGAAGAAGAAGATCAGTACTTATCAGTACTATCACCTATCTTCGTTTTCGAGAGCGTTTCGCATACACCTATTCAAAGAGATCCTAAAGGTTGTTTCTTTCACTCAGAAAAAAAGATCCCTGATCCTACAATGTTATCATGGTTTTTTATGTTATGTATGAAATTATGTGTGCGTTGGGCGTTTGGGCGTGCCTAATAAACTCGTATGTTTGCTACGAGAATTTCTTATAAATCATACCTTCCGTTACCGCCTGGACCAAGAGCGTCACCAGCTGATGGGCAAAGGGGGGGACTAGATAAATAATATATACGGAGGATGGAAAGAAAAATGAATTTTAGGTCCAGTCGAGAGGTTATGAAGGTGTAAAGCAAGTATTACAAGTTCTTGAATTGACGTGAAAATCATCATCATCATCATCATGATCAACCCATTACCGGCTCACTACAGAGCATGGGTCTCCTCTCAGAGTGAGAAGGGTTTTGGCCATAGTCTACCACGCTGGCCAAGCGGATTGGCAGACTTCACACACCTTTGAGAACGTTATGGAGAGAACTCTCAGGTATGCAGGTTTCTTCACGATGTTGTCCTTCACCGTTAAAGCAAGTGATATTTAAATACTTTTAAAACGCACATAACTCCGAAAAGTTAGAGGTGCGTGCCCCGGGATCGAACCCACGACCTCCGATTAGAAGTCGGTTGCCCTAACCACTAGGCTATCACAGCTTTTATTTGGAAGACGTGAAAATAGTTATTAATTATAAGTCAAGTGAGTGAATTTAGGACTTTGTTTGCATTTGGCTATACTCTGATTTTTAATTCGGTGGAAATCTGACGTTTCGTAATGTTACCAGAGATAAAACAATTCTCACAAAAGAGATAAAAAAATCAAAACTTATTGTTATAAAAATCAACTGCCTCATGTAGCAAGTGCTAAGCGGGAGCAGATAGACATCTGCCCCCCTAGAGATTTGATAAAATTCATAATTTTATCAAATCTCTAGGGGAGGGCAGATGTCCCTATCTGCTCCCGCTTGGCAACACCCATGGCCTGGATGGCATCTTATCATCTCCGAGACCACTTGGTGCTTGAGTCCCCCGGCAGTGCTGTTTCCTCTCTTGCATGCGCTATTTACCAGCGACATACATTGCACCCCAGATGTTATGTTAGCCTAGTTTGCGGACGATAAGATGACATATACGACCCATACCCAATTCTCGGTCATTCGATCTCGACTCCAAGTTACGGCTAGTCATCTAGGGTCTAGGCGACTGGTTCCGCCGCTGGAGGATAGAGGTCAACGGTGAAAAAACGTAACTGTGCTTTTTACAGGAAAGCGTGGTAGCAAGTACTCCGGCAAACGTGCCGTGCCGAATAATTTCTATACGGCGTTCTTTTCCCCTGGCAAGACAAAGCCAAATATCTAGGTGTGAACTTAGACGATAAGATGAACTTTGCCGCTCAAAGACGTAAAGCCCCAAAAGGCAGCATTTGTGCTCAAGTTGTGCATTGTGATCGAGCAAAGAACCTGTATTTGCTCAATAATGTCCTGCACATGCATAGTACTTGCACATATCCCTCCCTTCTCGATTAAAGCAGACTAGGTAGTTTTGCAAACACTGCAGAATAAGTTTATGCACACGGCAATGGGTGCCCCGTGGTTTGTGATCGAGATCCTGGAGATCAATATTGCGCAATATTGATCTCCAGGATCTCGATCTCCCTGTTCTAGCCCAACACTTTAAGCAGTTTTCAAAGAATTACCTTGAGAAAGCTGCCCGCCATACTTTGACGTGAATCCCTTCCTCTGTTACGGGGACGTATGGATTAGTCTATTGCAAAACTAGCATTCCAACGTCACGTAAGTCGAGTTTCGAGGCTCACAGGAGACGCCCTTAAGACGATGTTCTCCCCGATTTTTTTCAAGCCCTTGGGCTCTAGCTCCGCTGGCAGAGTTTCTGCGCTCGCTTCCCCCTAAGGGCCTAAACATTCCGAAATAAATCATTTTTATTTAAAAATATCAATTTGTTTAGAAAGTTTTGTTTTTAGTTCCTTTCTGAGCATTAAGAATAATTTTTTTCAAAGAAAAATGAACCGACTTCAAACGAATCGACTAAAAAGTTTAAAATAATTTTTTATTCATTTAGATTGACGATTAAACTACCTAACTCAAATGATATATAATTTTTTGAAGTCGGCGCCAAATGACTTCAAGTTCACTTCAAGTAGAAGATGTGCCCCCCGCGTCCCAGACTCACCCTCCGCGACTATTATGGTTCACCGCGCTCGCATTCAAAAGTGGATATTCTGATTTTACTTACATGAATTGAATGTGGTTTGGCGCCGACTCCAAAAAATTATATATCATTTGAGTTAGGTAGTTTAATCGTCAATCTAAATGAATAAAAAATTATTTTAAACTTTTTAGTCGGTTCATTTTTCTTTGAAAAAAATTATTTTATGCTTTTTAGTGATTTGTTTTCTTTATATTAGGTAATAATAATAATAATTAAAATGAGAACTATGTAAAATAGATTATGACCTATATATTATTAATTATTATTAAATATCCTGTGATATATACATTTTACGTGTCATACTATAGGTGAGTGGTTTTATAATGTTCTAACCCAACCTAACCTAACTTCTTATCTATACAAGATTAGTTTGTATGCGTACAACTCTTGTATAATTTGGATAAACCGTAATTTATACGCGACTAGTTTCACACCCTTGCGGTTTGGCTTTGTGTAGAATGGAAATACACGTAACCATGCACAAACTCCAAGGAATCACTATATATGCAGCTGTACTGACTTCGGCCCAAAACTTTTTGCAAAAGGTCAATGTTACATAGGCGTAGCAGAGTGAAGTCTTTGGACAAAATAGCTATATCAGACTTCAGCAATAGATCTGGCAATCTCAGAGAACATATTAGTGACATATGTGTACATTTATGCTTATAACTTCGTACGTAAGGATGATAACTCGATGTGTTATAAGTATACTAAAACCTTCTTGAAAGTATGTAGATAACAATAGTGAAACAATCATCAAAATCGGTTCATTAGTTGCGGAGATAATCGCGAACATACTTACATACATACATACATACATACATACATACTTACATACATACATACGGGTCGAATACAGAACCTCCTTTTTTTGAAGTCGGTTAAAAATACCCCGTAGTGTTAAAACCAATTTAGCAGAAACGACTCAAACCCAAATTTTCCCCGATTACCGTAAGATACGTCAGTCTTTGAAGTACAATAAAAATATTAGTATTTTTGCCCATATTTGACAATATTTTCAACTATTCCAAAGACAATATCATTGCAGCAATTACCATCCAAACTTCAAACCTCGATTACTCAGAATAACTTTTTATGGGTTGGGTCATTTCTACTAAGCTACGTCCAGTTGACTGTCAATTTCTCGTAGGGTAAACGGCAAGTATTAACGACCCCCTTAAGAAAATTTTAAAATCGATATCAATTATTAACAGTAGTATATTACTAAGTAAATTACAAAATAGCACTAGCTTTCACATTTTTATTTGTTGTTTATGTTATTTTATGTTACTTACATATTCTATAGTTTATTTGCACTACCTTAAATGCTTTTAAATATAAGATTACCGTATAATAAATATCCATATGCCTATTTGTAGGTACTAACTATAACATGTACTAATTAAAAAGCGGTGATAGCCATCATTTGCTGTAACAGTGAAGAAAACCTGCATGCCTGAGACTCTGCATAATGTTCTCAAAGGCTACCAATCCACACTTGGTCAGCATGGTGTACTTCGGCATAAACCTTTCTCATTCTGAGACGAGACTCGTGCCCTGTAGTGGGCCGTTAAGACGTTGATAATGATGATGATGAATTATAACGTGTCTGAGAAGTAGTATTTAATAGAATCATATCGCGTTTGAGCATTAGTGAAACTTAACCTCGTGTTATTCTCTCATAATACACCTATTCGACTTTTACAGCGAAGCTGCATAAACGTGACTAATTAATAAAAGGATTGTCAGATAAAAAATTTCGCACAACAGAGCACTTAGAACTTAAAAAATTACAAAATAACGTAATTTGACTTAGTTATGTGGATGCTCTATAAGTCGGCAGTTTAACGTCTGTGTCACGTTTAAAAATTCGTAGACATGTCAAACGAAGTAATTTCAGTACAATTTTCTTCTAATACTTGATTCTTTTGACTTTTTGAGTCAACTAATAGTATTTGCTTTTTGTATAAAGAAGTAATTTTCAATTTATTTAAAAAATAAGTACTAATTTGCCTAAGCTCGGCACCTTTGTGCCTTTTTCCTGCATTTGTGTCCTCAAAGTCGGCCCTCACGTGTCTGAAAGAAAATCATATTTTACCCGCGACTTCGTCCGCGTAAATTAATGTTTTTCTTAATATTTATAGGAACTCTTTTCTCCTTTTCATTTTATTTTATTTTCCCGCCAAATAAAAACCCTTCTCCAAAATTAATAGAACTTTTGAAGAAATGGATAGAATTTTTTTCAACAATCAGACAATTTTTTTGTATAAACAACATCAAGTTTATCCAATAGGATAAACAGGATACCTCACAATAGGATACCTTAGAAATAACCCCAAATTCTAAAAGGTGGCACCCCCTGCCGACCCCAGGTACCTCATATTACTGGTTTTCCTTAGTCCACCACCCTTGTTTTTTCTTTAAATACGTAAAATAATCGTGTTAAGTATACTACTATTACAAGACATCAAATATTATAACAAATTAAATTGCAACAACAAGTCTTAAATATTATTCATACGTAATTTATATCTTGTCAAACGACGCTCGGAAAGCAGAAATTTTATAAGAAATTAAGCGATTTACGCACTTGCACTCGTTCTAAGAGATAATTGAGGGATAGGGATGCAATAAAAATGCTGCCTTATTCTAAAACTATTTTCCCATTAGAGCAAGCTATATGTACACATAAAATACTCAGTGTGACTAAGCGGCACCCAAAATGTTAATATTTACAAACATAGAACTGAGTGCCCACTTTTGCTGGGCGGCTTTAGGAGCATCCACCCTATCACCAGACGGTTAGCAAAATACAAATTTCTTGTCAATCTGTCTTTCAAGATGACACTGAAATTATATTGCGATCTTTTTTTTGACAGTGCATATTGACATAAGCAAAAACGAAAGATATAATAAGTATTTATTCATTTTAAATAAGTAGGTTAAAATGCGTCAAGATATCAAACAATCAATAAAAACGAAAAATAGTTATATCCGGTCTATGTCAGCCAATGGAAGGACAGAATAGACCGTATTGGTCAAAATTCTAACCAACCAGCAAAAATCACACGGGTGTGGTTTTTGGATTATGTTCTGGAGGGAAACAGGCTATAAAACGGGTTTTCACAAAGAATACTGGTTGATTCGCGTTTGAATAAGCAACAGTGGTTTATATAGTGAAAATAAAGCTAAGTATTGGTTCTCTTAATATTGTTGTCTCTTAATAACTCCAAATGTAAATTATATAGATTTCTTGTAATTTCTTATAATTTTGTTATATATCATAATTGTCGTTTGTTAATCTTTAAGGAACCTTACTTTAAGTTTATCGGATAAAAATAATTAAGCTATCATCATAAAGTTTACGGAGAGGTTATTGGTGAAGTTTTTTAATCGTGAGAATGAGCCTTAAATGTAGTCTTATAGCTTAAAATCATCCTATCATAATTACTTAGATAATATTTTAACTTAGTTAAATGAAAGTTAATTTCGTTCATTAATATTCATTTGTAGCAAATTCTATCAAGTTTCTTGCCACTTCTTCTTGATAGAATAGGTTTCCGAAGTGGTGGTAGATTCATTGAGAATTAGGGCTAAATAATGAAATACATTCTGGTGCAACTAAAATCTGAAATACCCAACCTCAAAATAAACTATAACTAAATAAATGGTCATTTATTGGAGCTTCGTTGTTTTAATTCTATCCTTACAGACTGGTTAGTGTAGTGTGTTTTTACAGTACATCGCTGTGCTGAAGTAATCTTGAATATTTATCGTAATTAAGCCACTATTTGATTTAGAAGGATCATAATTAAAATAAGTAACAATAACTAAGACTAATTATACTCTTACAAAAGACCACGCTGCACCACAAAGACCTGGAAAGCCTACAAACATGAAACAGTCCCGAAAGGGGCCGGGTAGGCCTCAAAGCGGAAATCTGGAAAATGGTGGAAAATTCGAAATAAACCAAGCGTATAATCCGGCCAGGCTCAGAGGTCGCGTCACACAATGCATTATGCAGAAGGCTTTTCAGTACCCGCTTACTTCTAGACTCTTTTGTGTTATACGCGGTCCAGTTCATAGAAGTAAAGCGATTTTATTGAATTGCATATTTTATATTTATTTCACACATTCTAAAAAGTGGTCAGGGTTCCACTCTCGAGGTTCACACGACTAAATTCGAAGTGGGCTGGACCGATTTTGCTGAAAATCTAATCAGTTTAAAGTTACGTATTTATGCGTCGAATGAATATCGTCCCATGCCAATATCATGTTTAAGTATAAAATGTAATTTCAAACGCACATACGCATACACGTACATACACACACTCAGATATCCACGTAAAAACTATACCATTCCACTCTAAAAGCCTTTAACCCTTAACTGTAGTTGTGGGTCCAGTGGACCCATGTTCAATCTTTGAACGCACGTTAAAAACATTGCGTGTGCCCCAGCTGCTCCTGCTCTTGGGTACTTTCCCAACTTGGCAACGAACGCGTTTCTCTCGCTTCTACTAAGGTTAGTATTGATGAGCACAGGGGTCCATGGGACCCACGACTATAGTTACATAACTTTTAAGTTCTTATTGTCTTATGTCGCCTAAGTGTAGACTGACTATGTGCATGATATGTAAAACATTGTATGAAATTCATGTTTATAACTTGGTCATCAATTTATAATTTCAAATTTTTTTTGGAAGAAGCTTTTTAGTTCTTGTTTTAACAGGTGGGTCCCGTGGATCCACGACTACAGAAGTGTGACTATTTTCACCGCTGCAGTTAAGGGTTAAACGTGGACATTATTCATAATTTTTTTTCGTTATAAAAACTTCCCAGTGCTTGGAAAGTTACTAAAATGATATTAAATTACTTATAATACAAGGCAAGCAGGTTGAAAATCTTGTTCACAGTATGTATATCGCTAGTCGCTTGTTTATTAAACCTCTATACTTCGATCTAATTTAATACATCATGTCACTAATAATGCTCTTAACTAAAGTGAAATTGAATTTAATGCTTAGTTAAGTTCAACTAATAGTACTTATTATTAAGTGTTGCTCAATGGAATAGAAAAGACTAGAATATAAATTTTTAATCAAATAAAATTTATCAAAGTAAGTACTTTCGGATTTAATTCATTAAAAGTACTACGATATACCTAACTCAAATTTATATTTCCATAAAAAACAAGAATTTCGGATGATTAAGATTGTATTCTAAAGATCAATTATTTGTTAACCTCCCGGAATAATTACAAACCGGATTAAACATGGCTCTACCTTAACTCGTTTATCTTGGCTATCTCATTTTGTAAAGATATTTTTCTTTGACCCTACTTCATAGATCAAGAGGCGATTGTAACATTTATCGGATCATCAATCAATAAAACGTGTCAGAAAATTTCAATGCGTTTTCTACAAATTATTCTAGCTTTTAACTAGCTTTCATCTGCGATTCCATCCGCATTCAGTAAGGTTTTTAAAATGCTACCTTAAACATTTTTTTTAATACAAAAAATTGGTTGTCTGTAAAGTCGGTTTCCGGACGATAATTTTACGTGATAACGTCATATGAAAACATTGCCTCTTTATCGCTTGTTCCGCGCTCTTGCTTGCTAGCGGTAGGTACGTGATAATGAGTCATGCTTTTTCGAGCGTGTAGCCGGCGTTCATCGATTTATAAGACGTTATTACGTCAAAATTATAATCCTACCTTTTCTGAAGGATCATACTGGTTTCTTTCGGAAAGAATTAACAAAAACTTAAATCAAATCAATTTATTGAAAACTGGTACACTATAATATAGTTTTTGAATGTCAATTTTTACAATTACATAGAAATGAGGTAATAATAATAATTACTTACTCGTCGAGAACTTAAAACTAAAACTACGAGGGTCCCAAACGCACCCTTGTCTGAGAAGAGCTCACAACAAACTCAGCTGATCACCAAACTCAAACTTATCACCATCTCACAATATGATTTAAACTAAGTGATTAGAGTGAGTAGACTAATAGCATTTAGAGCAATCTATGATGGCTATTTATACAATGTTTGGGGGTACCAGAAAGACTCGGGACAGACAAAGATAATTCTAAAGAACAATCTCAAGAAGAGCAGACAGTACATTACTCCTTGTATCTTTATTTTGCTTTGTGGAGTCATAAGTTTTTTTCTAACTGTTGACTCTTGACCTATTCGAGACTAACACTCAGTGACCGGAAGTTTATTCTTCAGATAGATGTGAAGTAAGCCGATTCACAGAGGATTTAACTGTTTCAAAATATAAGGGTTTTTTACTAAGTTTCAAAGTTTCATAAATTAATTTCGGGAAATCCATACTTCCATAATTACTAATATTACAAAATCGAAAGTATCTCCGTCTGTCCGTCCTTTACGGATTTTGATAAAATTTGGCACTGAGATAGCTTGCGTCCGCGAGTATCGGTACAAAAATATCCTGTGTCTTGCGATGGACACAGGATACTTTTTGTACCCGTAAATCAAAGCACGCAATTAAAAAAAATACCACTCACCGGATATTTATGAAATTTACCATAATAAAATATAGCCAGGATAAAGTAAAGAGTTTCCACGGAATTTTTAGAAAATTTCAATCCACGCGAACGAAGTCGCGGGTATCAGCCATATCGCAAATATATTTTCTCATAATTTCGCAGACAAAGGGCTAAAAGAGGTTAAGGAGATTTAATAATAATGTCAACAAAGTAAAAGATTTTTCAATCGAGTTACGAAGTACTTAATCAGTTAGAGTTTTCATTATAATTCAACTTAAGAGATTATTAGGTACTTAAAGAGTTTCTGAATTGAAATTTCAAATCAGCTTCTTGTTAATATTTGACTAATATTCAGAAGTTAAAATATTTTTTTTAATAAGTAGTAAAAATGCGTTATTTTAATATAAAAAATTGGTTGTCTATAAAATCGGTTTACGGATGATAATTTTACGTGATAACGGTTCATAATTCGGTTAGTTCCCACTAGTTCAACTGAGTAGTTCAACCGTTGAACTAGTGAGACTTTTTTGTCCCATTAGTTCAACTGCATCTAGTTTTTAAAAAAAGTTGAACTAATGGGACAATATAGTTGAACTCAAGTACTGCGTAGTGCGGGGAATTCATCAGATTAAATTAAGTCAAAATTGAAATTAATTAATTTATAATAATAATAGCGTTTAAAACCCATGAAATGTAAATGGCAATAAGTCTATCTATTTCAAATTTAGTTTTGAGCAGACCAAGCTGGTAAAATATATGCTCGTAGCTCGTTAAGTTCAAATACAATGTATAGATGTGGCAAAGATTTATTATATTTATAAAAAACTATAATATGTATTTTTAATTAAGCTAACTATTGGAATTTTTTTTTAGTTCGATTACAAGTCAGTATTAGGGTGAGGCTACCAATTTTGCTACAAATGTTGCAGTAGTGACTTAAAAGTAGTGGAATGATTAATAATCACACTAATATTATAAAGGCGAAAGTTTGTGTGTGTGTGTGTATGTGTATGTTTGTTACTCTTTAACACCGCAACTACTGAACCGATTTGGCTGAAATTTTGAATGGAGATTATGCCCTGACTTAACACATAGGCTACTTTTTATCCTGGGAAAATCCACAGTTCCCACGGGATTATAAAAAAACCGAAATCTATAGCTGCAGCTATAGGTAGATTACTATAGCATACTTCCTTGAAAATAGGTATAAAGGTTGGAAAAGAGAGTGGGAGCAGGAACGGGAACTGGAAATTCACGATTCCCTCGGAATTTGTGAAAAACCGAAATTCACACGGGCGAAGCTGCGGGTAGAAGCTAGTTTATTAATAAACTAGCTGACCCCCGCGACTTCGCTCGCGTGTTTATAGGTTTTATATAGGATCGGAACGGATCCCATAATTCTTTTATGTACTTAAACTAAATGTAGCCTAAGTTACTCCTTATAACAATACCTATCTGCCATTGAAAGTTCCGTTAAAATCGATCCAGCCGTTTCTGAGATTAGTTGAAACAAATAGAAAGACCGACAAACATAAATTTAAACGCACGCCAGTTTAAAATAAGCCGTACGTACAAAGATCCGGGTCCCATGTTATTTGAACCAAATAAATGTCTGTCATTTCTGAACTAACAAACCTATGACCTTGAAATATTTACGGGACAATATATAAAGTACTATCTTTTTAACAAAAAAAGAATGAGTGAAATCGAACAACGCGTTAATGAATTACAGCTAAATACACTTTTTAACTTTCATCCCCTCTCCCTAGGGAACCGTGGTGAATTTCGGGATAAAAATTATCCTATGTCCTACCTCGGAGAATAAACTCAAATCGTACTAAGTTTCATTCGAATCCATTCAGTAGTTTCGGCGTGATGCGCGGCCATGATACAGACAGACAGACAGACAGACAAAAATGAAAAAAATTGCAGTTTTGGCTTCAGTATCGATTATAGAGTGCCCTCCAATAAAAATTTTCAATGTACAGAATTGGATCTGTTACAGTTTTATTATATTATTATAGATAGATGTATACTGAAATATCAATTTTTTTCTGATGATTGTTTTTTTTTGTTGGTGTAGTGTTGATGGACAAACGTTATCTTGCTATAAATAAATATGCTTTACACACAAATAATTTAATTTCACTTAATTTAATCAATTCCCCGCACTACCTGAGTTCAACTATATTGTCCCATTAGTTCAACTTTTTAAAAAACGAGATGCAGTTGAACTAATGGGACAAAAAAGTCTCACTAGTTCAACGGTTGAACTACTCAGTTGAACTAGTGGGAACTAACCCATAATTCATAATTTACATTTCCCTAATTTCCATAGTTTAGGTTGGCAGTACCCCTGCAGTATCAGGATTGAGAAGTTGAATTAAAAAAAAATTATGGGGCCTTTTCCTATTTTCTATCAATTAAAAAAAATCAAGGTATTATATTTAGAAAAAAAATTACGTGCCGAATCGGAACTCTTCCTTTTTGGAAGTCGGTTAAAAACAGTATACTGTGGAATTGTTACTCTTAAATCTTTACTCAATAGAAAACCCCATCTGTACGACTCCGGGTCACCTGCTACCGTTATAAAAGACAGCTTTATATGCCATAATATTCCCTTTATGAATAATTTAGCTGTAAAGTATGAGCGACTGCCTCGTAACGTCACATGAAAGAATAGGGCAGGATTCCACCACGCCTCGCGAGGTGCGAACAAGCAATTTGCATTTAAGCTCTACAAACAGATCTTTATTCATTATGCTAATCGTATTAATATAATGGAGCTTATTATCATACTTTTGATATGAAAATGTACAGTGCCCAGAACCTTGACTATGACTTTTCGAGTTAACGTTAACTGTGCGTAAACCTGTTTACGCACAGTTCACGCTTTTCACAGTTTTCACAGCTTTCACAGTTCGCTTCACAATTCTACATCTCCAAGGTAGATAATAGTTTAACGCACAGTCAATTTTAACTAAAAAAGTTACATTTAGCTTCGGAAATTTCAAGTGGTTTTTATAATGTTCAAGTTTGGATTTTTGCTAACAATGTTATGTATTACGGACGTCAGAGTGACAAAAATAGGGCACAATTTTATCCTAAGAGTAAAGAACCCTAAAAAAACAAGAATTTTTCTCAAGAGTTCTCTAGTCTCTAATACAAGTATAAATTAAAAATATAAAAAACCCCCGACATTCGCCATTTTGTGGTGACGGCCATCTTGGATTTGCATAGTTCTATTCTACTTACTAGTCAAGTCCTTTCATTTAATACCCATATTAAGGGAGTTTTGAAAAAATATGTAATTCGCGATTTTGTGGCGGCGACCATCTTGGACGATTTTCATCAAACATAGCTAAGAGCACTCCTGCCTAATTCACCTTTCAAACAAAAAAAATTCAAATGGGTTCACCTATTTGAGTGCTACGGTGGAACAGACAGACATACACACACACGCACACGCGCACACACATACACACACAGACACGTCAAACTTATAACACCCTGTCGTTTTTGCGTCGGGGGTTAATAAAATAACGCTTAATACACGAGTAGAAGATGGTGGAGCTAAAGTGTTGGAAACATTCTCCACTTGCGGGCAGTCGGCAATCGACTTTGAAATTCGCAGCCAGCACAGCCTCTAGTAGGTACTTAAGTACATTGGCGCTCCAGATGAAATTAGCTTCGGAAATTTAAAGTGGTTTTCATAATGTACAAGATACAACAAGCTAGGATCTTTACTAACAATATTATCTATATCTAATAATATAAAGAGGCTTGTTCTGACTGACTGACTGACTGACTGACTGACTGACTGACTGACTGACTGACTGACTGACTGACTGACTGACTGACTGACTGACTGACTGACTGACTGACTGACTGCCTGACTGAATGACTAACTGACTGACTGACTGATCATCAACGCACAGCCTAAACCACTGAAGCTAGAAACTTGAAATTTTCACAGTAGCTTCCTTTTATGACGTCTTTGCACATTAAGAAAAGATTATTGCGAATTCCAGCGCTAAGGGGGTTAAATAGGGTATGAAATTTTGTATGAAAGTCCGCCATTTTTCAAATTATATCCATAAAAATTGGTATTTAGGTTTTCGGTTAAAAATAATGAATGACGTGTTTAAGGAATTTTGGAAAAATTACCCCAAAGTGGTTTAAATGGATGAAAGTTTGTATGAAAGTCCGTCATTTTTAAAGTTATATCAATGAAAATCAGTATTAGTATTGTCGGTTAAAAATAAAGAATTACGTGTTTCAGGAATTTTGGAAATTCTTCCAGTGTGATTTATTAGAATACAAGCGGACAAAGTCGCTGGCATCAGCTAGTATAATTTATAGTTTTAATGTTACTTTGTTTTATCAACGCAGTGTTTTAATTAAGGTAATATTTAGGTATCTATCTAGAAATATTATAAGATATTCAACAGATCTTGTAAAATTATTTGGTAATTATATGGTACGTTAATTACATGGCTTTGATTTAAAGGATATCAAAAGAGATCATATGCATCATATTTACCTAATAGTAATTAAATATTAAAAATATTTTTTCTATCAAAATGATAAATGAACTTCTATCGCAATAATAACGAAACTTCCAGGCTATTAGGGAATGAAAAAAAAGCATCGATTCGAACGAAATTCAAAACTCGTGTTCACTAATTAAGAACCATGTCGCAATGAGTCCCGAGGGAGCAAAATAACCGAAATCCAAATATTTTGTTTGGCAAAGAGCGAACCTAATATTTATATAATGTTTGTCCCATTTTACGCTACGGAAACTCTTTTATAGATTGCCGGTATTGTTAGCTTTGAATACGAGTATATGTACACACACTTAAATATACGTATATTTACATTTTTGTATTATATTAATAGGCAATAATGTTACAACATCGTTACGAAAAATCTGAATATTTAAATTTCATGTCAGCCAACTATTGTAGGCGTAGAAGACAGGTATCACACTAATATTATAAAGGCGAAAGTTTGTGTGTGTGTGTGTGTGTGTGTGTGTGTGTGTGTGTGTGTGTGTTTGTTACTCTTTAACGCCGGAACAACTGAACCGATTTGGCTGAAATTTTGAGTGGAGATAGATTATGCCATGACTTAACAAATTCAATAAGTCATCTTTATAAAATAAAAGTTAAAATAATTGTTAAATAAAATAGGGTGAAAAAAAAGTATTTTTTAAGTTCATTGAGACTTTTAGCAGTTACCCACGTCTCCCCACGCTTTACATTTGATGTTAATTTATAGCCTAGTTATTCATAAGAAACATTTATTAAAATTAGCTGCGCATATTTGCGCCTTTTGAAGCTAGCGGTGAAAATATGAGAGAAGTCAGAAAACGGGAAACCATTATTAGTCTAGTCAACAAGTTCTTTTCAGACCAACTTTTTTCAGGAGTCTTGGAAAAATATGAATTAGGTGTCGTTTGATTCGGAATAGCATTGATTTAAAACGGAAATCAAGTTTCGTTTACAAAAATTGCGAAAGTTGTAAACAATTATCTTAAAAAAGGAGGGTTTAATTTTTTGCAAATATCTCAAAACTAATTGAGATTATTCCAATCTTGAAGAAGATTCAAAAAGAAGAAGAAATTTACTAAAAAAAAAAATTACTTCCGGAACTATAAGACCAATATTTATAATGTTCCCAGAGGAATGAAAATACTGTCTGTCTGTCTGTTCCCCTGTGGCGCTCAAACGGGTGCACCCGTTTGAGCGCCACAGGGGAACAGACAGACACACACACACACACACACACACACACACACATACACACATACACACACACAGACACGTCAAACTTATAACACTTAGTATGTATGGTATCAAATGAAAGGGCTTGACTAGTAGAATAGCACTATGCAAATCCAAGATGGCTGCCGCCACAAAATGGCGAATGTCGGGGGTTTTTATAAATTTTTAATTTATACTTGTTTTCATCTTTATTTCATCGTTATATTAGTTATACAGGTAATCAAAAATTTCCCACGGGACTTATAAAATTTAAATAATTTAAGTGAAGTTGCGGGCAACAGCTAGTCTAAAATACTTTACGTTACCTTTGACCTCTCTAGAATTCCGTTCAGGACCACCGAATTGAAATTCAAATGTACCTTATTCAATTACGCCTTTACAGGCACTTTTCGAATTGGAGAATTCTCTGTATAGGTATTGTGAGTAATAAAAAAGAGAGAGCTACTGCTCGCTGGGTAGAGACTCTGGCGTTGTATTTAATTATACCGGTATTTACACAAGAATCCTATTTCAAATTACTACATTACAGTCCGTATTATTCAAGTATTTTGAAATCTCTTCGCAAAGAAATGTTGCTATATGTTTGTGTGTCCATCTGTATGTAGGTATTATCGTAGTGCTCAATTGGATAGAGCGAATTTGATGCAGTTTTTTTCTTTCGAGAGCGGGTTTAATTATGATGCTATGTTTGATGAAATTCCGTTTAGCAGATTCAGGATTATTAGGGTCATAATAAGGGCGAGTAAAACAAGATTTCGGATATACTTATCAATTTCTTACATAGATCTATAGATTTTTTTACTTTATATTATTAGGTAGTAACCTTTATAATTAATTCATTCGATGACAAGTTAACCTTCGCTTGCGATCCCACCTGATGGTAAGTGAAGTCGGTAGTCAAAGCAGAGTCAAAGGGTCATAACGGTTCAATCAAAACCACACTTCTGATCGGTTTCCAAGCAGAGTCGCACTGAGAAGCTGTATTATTAAAGCGTCGGTGTAAAGATAGCCTAAACGTTAACATAAACGTTTGCCGCATCTTAACGACCCTCTTTCAGAATTTTAAATAAATGCTTTTCTATTATTATTTCCTTTGTACTTTAATCGTCCTCGGGGCATATCTAATTACGTTGTAAGTATATTAAGAATTTCATTCCAACATAAATTAACCGACTATTTCGTCAAGTACCCTTAGAGCAACTTTCCACATATCGACAACGATCATAGATATCGAAGTAATTTTCTTTACCGAAAATTGCAAAATCTATGCAATAAGCACTAATGCCCTATTCTATACGAGGGTGAAAGCTGGTTGTCCTTAACAAAGGTAAGTAGATAAGATCTAGCAACCAGTTTTGATCTATAACTGTTATTAAGTTAAGCAATTATTGTAATAGATCTACCTTAATAGTGTGAAAATATTTGTGGAAATAAACGATTTGTTTATTTGTTATTATCTTATAAAAGAGTGCATGATTTTAATCACAACATCGCGGTAGTTTTGGAGGCTTTTGAGGAATTTGTTGATATACTGTCTGATACCAAAATGTCTGATACTGATATGTATTATATCTACAATACATAATTATATCAGTCTAAGTGACTGTTACATTGCAATTATCCACCTAATTTCAATGAAGTTCTATGAACTAAAGATTTTTACTGGTTGAGTTTACTGAGTTTACTGGTTACAAATTTATTAAAATGTTTAAACAAAAAAAAAATAACCACTTTATTTTTTTTATAAAACAATAAATAAA
Source organism: Melanargia galathea (assembly GCA_920104075.1). Lineage (NCBI taxonomy): Eukaryota > Metazoa > Arthropoda > Insecta > Lepidoptera > Nymphalidae > Melanargia > Melanargia galathea. The sequence goes on from OV049855.1 coordinate 22,255,233, forward strand.
TCGCTGTTTGAACGTTGCTTGGACCACAAACGTACAAGGGTGTGTAGAGCCAAGTTGGCGATTGAATGCCTCGTGCATAATGCATTGTGTCGCAACCTTTGAGCCTCGGGCGCCTTGTACGAAGGGGCTATATCGAATTTCACACCATTTTCTGGTTTCAGCTCTACCTACCAACAAGCAAAAACACAAATGGGTCACAATAGATTTTATTTCAATGACCGTTCCGAAAATTTTAACTTCAATAATCGAAATATCGTTCTCTTAGTTGAGATGTATGCCGAAGGATCTAGTAGCCTACCGTAATAGTAGTCCAAAAAAACCCCTACCATAACGTGAATAATGGAAATTCAAATCACGAGCATCAGCAATGAGGAACATAACTTACGAGTCAGAGATTTGGCTTGAGTCAACATACTCGTACCTACGTCGAATTTTGCTCAGCGGGCGATAGAGAGAGTATCTACGATAGAGAGAAGTTACTTACTATGTTCAAAATATTCCTGCACCTGAAAACTAGAGTTATCGACATAACTCATTGATTCGTCAAACTGAAGTGGTAATAGGCGAGTTATGTAACTCTAAGAACCGATAGATGTTGAGGTCCCAAAGTGCTTGAAATTCAAGTTGAATGGGTACCCTGCACCGGCAAACTCAACATTGGGAGACCCCTACTAGGTGGATCTCAAGCGAGTCACTGGTAGCCGCTGGATGCAAACGGCACAAGATCGTGGTCTTACAAGAGACTTAGGTCCAGCAGTGGAAGTCTATCAGTTCAGACGACGACGATTACCTCGAATTTCATTGGGTCTACATCTAGTTGCTTTTAAAAAGTATGTTTTCGCCGATCGCCGATCAATGTACCTATAGTGTTTTTAACACTCGTTAGGTATATTTTGTTTAGAAAACTCCTGAAATTTCGATACAGCCATTTACCAACGTTTCACGGCTGAGAATAGTTAAGAAACTGCAACGGCGAGTGAAATAGTAAAAGTTAAATAGAAATTCTTAAAAAAGTGTCGGAAGTTTCACTTTGTACTGAATTAAAGTTGCGGAACGGAAAAAGGCAATTTTGAAACATTGAGTTTTTGTACAATCTTCATTGAACTTGGAGTTCGAAGCTTTTCGATAGTTCTTTTTGCAATTTAAAATTAAACTTGTTAATTTGATTTACCTATTTATATAATTATAGTAAGTAAAATAACGTTACTGCAGGAAAAAAGTCTGGATATATAAAAAACTTTTAGTACCTAAATTAAAGTTTAGGATAAAATGGAGGGATAATAGATCGGTCAAAAAGATAAGTGGCATGAAGACGTCTTACGTCTTGTCTTATATATAGACTAGTATGGCGCGTGGGTGCGCGGCCCGCAAGCGGACCGCGAGGATTCGAGTAGTTTTTGTTTGAGCACGTCCCACCTATCTTCAATACCCTCGCCGTGCTCTTCATCCGTCTCCAAAATCTTCGATCATCAGCTCTTTCCGTATTTTTCCATCAATAATTTTTTTTTGTGTAGAAAAATAAATTTCGCCATCTTGTTTTTTTCTGTTCATCAAGTAGACTTTTAGGTCTTGATCATCTTTTTCCCAGAAACCACTCTTCCATCTTTTATGCTTGGTGAGATAGACTCTGACGAAATTTGTATAGCCGCCATCTTGAATCCGCCATTTTGTTTTTTTTTTCAGCTCAGTGCCAATTGGATGAGGTTTTGAGTAATTTTTGTTTGAGCACCTCCCATCTATCTAACATACCCTGCCCGGGCTCCTCATCCATCTTCCAAACCCTCAATCATCATGTCTTTCCATATTTTTCTTTGAGAGTTCTCCAAAGAATCGCATCAAAGCCTTGCATAGTTTACAACTTGTAGTCTCTTCAATATTCGCCATACATTTTCTATGGAAAAATAAATTCCGCCATTTTGATTTTTTTTTCAATTCATCAAGTAGACCTTTGGATCCTCATCATCTCTTGCGAAGAAACCACTCTTCCATCTTTTATACCCTCCGAGATGGAGACCGATGAAATTTGTATGGCGGCCATCTTTTTTTCGCCATTTTGAATTTTTTTTCAGCTAACTGCCAATTGGATGACGTTTCGAGTGACATTTGTTCGAGCACCCCCCACCTATCTTCAATACCTTAAGCGTGCTGCTCACCTGTCTCCGAAATCCTCAATCATCAGCTCTCTCCATATTTTTGTTCCGAATGAATTTTTGTCCTCTATACGAAACCATTAGTGAAAAAAAAATTTTTCATACAAAATTTTACAGGAGGGGTGATCAATCAGTGAGTCAGTCAATGAATCAGCACGAGCAGCTATATATATATTAAAGTTCTAGATTTCAGTGAGTTAGTATAATATTAAAGAAAACATTCTGTACCGCTTTAACAAGTATCAAATTAAGTCTGATTACTTATCTAGACCAATTAAACGCACGTTTTCACACTGAGTAATCACCATCTAATTCTTCTCTATAAGTATAATATACTTATGTGTCCATATTTCCATATACTTATACCTATATCCATGTTTTCAAGATCTGAACACTGTTAACTATTGCACATAGCCTCAATAGAGTAACTAAACGGTCGTTGGGAGCGGATCAAAGACCGCGAGGTCCACGGTTCAAACTTCAAACACCACATGTTACAATATTGTCGTACCCACTCCTAGAACTAGATTTCACTCCATTAAAAAAAATTAAGATTTGAGGATTAGTACTGCCAAATCACTACATAGTATAAAACAAAGTCGCTTTCTCTGTCCCTATATCCCTATGTCCCTATGTCCCTATGTATGCTTAAATCTTTAAAACTACGCAACGGATTTTGATGCGGTTTTTTTTTTAATAGATAAAGTGATTCAAGAGGAAGGTTTATAAGTAGAAAAATTGGACCCGGTAGGTGGCGCTAATAGCGGGCAGGACGACGTCTGCCGGGTCCGCTAGTATACGTTAAACTATAATAACTCAAGTGAACTTTCCTGTATTGGGTGAATGAAGTGCATCTAACTCATTCAATCTATATATTTAATCACGCCTCGTAGGTGATGCTACTGATAATGCTACCTGGATTCCATAGGACGAAATACGCCTAGAAAAGTCTCGATCGACTTTGATACTGTAGATAAGTATCTTACTGTTATTTTTGTCCAAACAACACTTTGTAAAGTGTTGAATCTTTAGTTTTACGCGACATCTCAGACTGCTTCGCCAGGATTCGTATCGCCATAAAGATAGTTTGTATTCCTTCAATAATCTGTTAAGTCGGCAAAGTTGAGCAAATACAAAAAACATCTGATATTTATAATTAGATTGCAATATAGCTAGCTATATAAGTGATAGCCTAGTGGTTAGGACGACCGACTTCTAATCGGAGGACGTGGGTTCGATCCCGGGGCACGCACCTCTGACTTTTCGGAGTTATGTGCGTTTTTAAGTATTTAAATATCACTTGCTTTAACGGTGAAGGAAAACATCGTGAGGCAACCTGCAGTGAGTTCTTCATAACGTTCTCAAAGGTGTGTGAAGTCTGCCAATCCGCTTGGCCAGCGTGGTAGACTATGGCCAAAACCCTTCTCACGCTGAGAGGAGACCCGTCCTCTGTAGTGAGCCGGTAATGGGTTGATCATGATGATAATGATGAATATAGCTAGCTGGAAATAAAATCATTATAAAAAAACAGACTATAAATAGATACATTTTGATACGAGATTACACACAAAAGTACCAAATACAATTCCAATAACATTAACTGTAACATACAATACACCGTCCCACACGCGTACAATCCAATTTATTCCGTTAGAAGACATACCATGCCTGCGACTTCGTCCGCGAGGATAGATTTTTTTTTTAATCCCGTAGCGCGAAGAACCGTCGTCGACAACGTCGAGTCGCAAGGTGCTCGAGTGACGACCTCGCATCGTGAAAAGCAGCATTGGCAGACCCCTACGAAAGTGGGCGGATGATTTCAAGCGAGTCACTGGCTGGAAACAAACGGCACAAGATCGTGCTCTGAGGCGATCCTTGCAAGAAGACCTAAGTAATTATATGGACATATATTAGTTGAGACGACAACGATGACGAAAAATGTCTTTAATTTCCCAAACTAATAAAACTCTATAAAAAAGTAAGCTATCTCTGTGAAAAATTTCGTTCATAATTAGGGGGTATTGTCCCTACAATCAACAATTTTTCATTTTTTAACGCAGGAACCCTTAATGTGTCCATCAGGACACATATATTTCTAAGCTATATTTTAATCATAAAATATATAGCCTAGAATTTAGCCTTATCTATATTAATAATTTCGTGCAGGGGTACGGTAGACTCGATCGAAACCTTATAAGAATAACAGGGCATGAAAAAATATTGATTTCGAGTCGACAACATATATCCGCAAAATTCGTATTATGGAGAATTTCGTTAAATTATAACGGCACTGACAAACAACAAATCGCGTCCACCATCCAAACAAATCGCAGTCGCCATGGATACGACGCGCCAATTTGACACATCTGACATCGCGTGCGTCGCGCCAAAGGAGTATCCATCACAAAGAAATGTGTGAACTCATGTGACCATAGAGATAGTATAAAATCACTACGTTTATTCATGTGACTGTATAAAGCGAAGCGTCTTGCCGGAAATATTGAGTGAATCCTATAGAAAGTACAGATTAAGAAAATGAACGAAATAATGGCAATGTTTACATAATAAATCGATAAAAAATTAAATAAAAATAAACAAAGTTCCACAGAGTTATTACTGTGGGCTTGACAGCACTCAATGTATGTTGTCGATGGTTGGTTTTACATTCTCTATAGTAAGGAAATGTACCACAGAGTATAAAAAATAGTACGTTGAGTCGTAAGACGACTGCCAACATTCGTGCGCTGATTTTATTCGTGTCGTAAGATCAGAGATGGTTTACGACCATAGAGATAATAATATAGAGTTGCCCTAATGTCCTATAGAAAATAGTGGATCGGAAAATAGCTCAAGCTTATCAAAATTTTCATAAGTGTGTAGAAGACAACATTACATTTTTGACATAATAATAAAACAGTTTGAGGCAGACTGAAAACAAAAGATGGCCTCCTTAAAATGTATACATGAACACTCACACACGCACAACTTGAGACATCACAATGAACAGGCGCCATTTTATGTTTTCGGATTGTGCATGTATGATACCTAATCTAAGCGTGTGTGAGTGTATTTTTGACACGTTTTTAAAGTAGGTATGGCTCCTCCATTATTATTATTATCTCTATGTTTTCGACATTCGAGCGGTTCAAAACTAAATACTTTTCTTCAGTCGTTGACGTTTCGTGAAAATATTGTTTTTGACAATGTCTAAAATTCAAATAAAATTCAAATGTCATTTAGTTTTGCAGTGATTTATGTACTTTGTTTGGATTACATACTATGCCGAAAATCGTAAGTATTTCATAAAATCTTTCATTGGTCGTGTCTGTCTTTGTATGGTCTTTTGTTTGATAATACCTATATGATACCATTTTGTTAACAGCCGAATCTCCTTGCATTTGGAAAACATTGTCACAATTGTGGAAAGTGGATGCAGCGAAGAGCTCTTCGTAAAGATGGTGAGTAGTATTTTGGTAGGTATGTAGGCAGGTTGTATTTTTAAGTGAGTTTTGTTCTATGTTTTCTTTTTAAAGTGTGGAGACTTTCTGTATTCAAATAAAATAAGTACTTATTTACTTCCAGTGGCATGCAATTTTTGTAATGGCAAAATATTTGCAAGAAATTGCAAGCAAATGCAAATATGCAGTCGATGTGTGGAATGCGACAACATTATACTCGGTAAGTGGCTCAATATTTTTTCTCTATAACCCAACAAATAATAATAAATGACCACAGCATAGCCTGCGTTGAGATGTCATGAACACATACAGAAACAGACACTATTATTGATAATGGAATGGACCCCTTCATGCGCAAGTTCAACTTGAACTTGGCTGCTTCTTATTATACAATTGGACATTATTAATTGCAGATAATTTCAATTATTGCGAGTGTTGTGGCCTAGAAACAATTAGGCAGTTAAGAATAACCAAGGCTCGGGCACTTTCAAACATTTTTCCAAAAAATCAAACTGCTCCTGTTGCATGTGTTAAATCACTAGCTGCCTCTACAATACAACCTGACAAATCCCAAGATTTATTTGATGACTTTCGGGTAAGTTACTGGTGCAGGTCACCAAGTACAATAAAATGAAAAATAATACTTATTACCAGATAGAGGTATGAGGATATACCTACATATATACACAATACTTATTATTATTTGAATATTTGTCTAATATATTTTCTCCTTTAAGGTCGATAACAAAGAGTTGACGCTAATGGAAGAGTCACTGGTGACTGATGATGTTTCTTCGGACAACGAGAAAAAACAAGAATCAATGCTGTCAGTCAGCAATGATTCTATTTCTTTAGAAGAAGAGGAGAAAGAAAACACATCAAATGGCTGGCAGACCTCAACGTAAATATTCAAGCAGGTTTAGTACAGAACATCAGCCCCCCAGGACTAATTACTATGTATATTTAGCACTTTCAAATAACACCATTCAAGTATCATTCAGTTGGTTCTATGATTTATGAAGGTATTCAATGTCAAGCACTTCATTTTTTAGGTGAAAAATTAAAATTATTTTAAAAATCGTTTTCATAATGGGAAGGTGTACATGGACCCAGATAGAGCATTAAAGCCATTTCCAGATATATGATATGATTAGATTTATACAATGGTAATACGTCTGATGCTAATCATTTTGAGGCTAATATACGACAATATAATTCAGTATTTTTACCTAATCCTGTGTTCACCCATGGCCAGCTCTATGTTGCCTTCTCTCGAGTTCGAAGATTCGATGATATAAAAATTCTAATTTATATTAATACCACTGAACAAGGCTTGAAAGGTGATAAATATTTAACGAAAAATGTTTTATGATATAATCAACCTGTGATGTATAATAGAGAATATTCCTTCATAAGTATCTTTGCCAAATTCTCGGGTAAGTACTCATTGTAAAATTACAATTTACATACTTCCTAATATTATTTTCTAAGATTATTTTTGATTTAGCCGATTTATTTTACTGTGAATAAACCTTATAACTTATGTTTTGTTAATTTATATTAGTTTATTTTGAATGATAATCTATACTAATAAATAAAATTGAAGTGTCTGTCTGTAATTTCGAAATAACTACCACATATTAAGCTCATATGGTTATTTGAACGATACCATAACCGAATCACACGTTTTTAAAATTTTTGTCTGTCTGTCTGTCTGTTTGAACGGGCTAATCTTCGGAACGGCTGAACCGATTTTGACGGGACTTTCACAGACAAGTAGAAGATTAGCCAAGGAGTAACATAGGCTACTTTTTTTACCGACTTTCAAAAAAGGAGTTGTGTTGAAATCGGTAAGTACCTATGTTAAAAAACGCCCTGATAGGTATTTTCGCTGCGCGCGACGGCCGACGCTCGCGCTGCACGGAACTCCCCGCGCCGCGCCCCTGCGCCCTGCGCCCGTACGCGGTACCGCGGTAAGCCGCCGCGCGGCGGGGGGCGCGGGTGGACCAGAAATCTACTTATTCCTCAGGATTTGTGAAAAACCGAAATTCACGCGGGCGAAGCCGCGGGCAAAAGCTAGTTTAAAATAAAAATTATTTGTGTAAAAACTTTTGCAGTTTTTATTTACCTACTACCTATATAAATTATTAAACACAATGAACGCTATACGAATCTATGCTTTACTTTCCTTTAATATTCCTTGAGAACCAATGACTACAGAAATATCTACCTACATTTTTTACCTAGATGTGTATTATGGGTCCCCCGAGCGAAGCCGGGTTTTCTTCTAGTACAATATAATATAACCTCTATCTACCAGTGAAAGTCGCGTCAAAATCGGTACAGACATTCTTAAGATGAGCTCGTACAAAACAGACAGTTATCTATACTAATATAATAAAGCGGAAGAGTTTGTTTGTTTGAACGCGCTAATCTCAGGAAATACTGGACCGATTTTAAAAATTCTTTCACCGTTGGATATGTACGTGATCCTTGAGTGGCTATATATTATGTACCACGGGCGAAGCCGGGGCGGACCGCTAGTTAAAACATATAAAAAACGTGTATTTGCCCTATGGCATATCGTTATATTAATATGAGCTATAGCAAAACCATTATATACTTGGCTCTCCCATGGTCTGCGGGACGCGGGACGGGAGGAAATTCTCATTGATAAATTAATAATCAATGGATGTGCTCGTACTATAATGTATGACAAGCATTTTTGGCGCGGCTTTGCGCCACTGTGAGTGTGTGTGTGTGTATTGCTACTGTAAGGACATGACACTAAATTAGGGAAAAAGAAATTTTATAATTATAATAATTTTAATTATCATAATTATTCTATTATTTGTGTAATCGCAATTTAGTCTTTCATCTTGATCTCTTTAAGTTTGCTCAATACTTTTCTATAGTTAGTACTATACATTTAAAGTTAAGTAGGTACGTTTCAGGATATGGAAAAAAGATTTTCCATAACCAAGAAAGAAGAAGATACGTTATTAAATATAATTTATACCCCATTTTTTAAATTTTATACATATTATACTCATAATAAAATAATTTATTTAATACATCTACTAAATACAAGTAAAGTTCGTGAACTAAAACCCGACTACGCTTAATAATTTAATAATAATTTAGTGGGCAAAAGCGCGGGGCAAGCAGCTAGTGGTGCCATCTGTTATTCCTATCCGAAACTAATTTTACAAGTATAAATTAAAAATTAAAAAAACCCCCGACATTCGCCATTTTGTGGCGGCAGCCATCTTGGATTTGTATAATGCTATTCTACTAGTCAAGCCCTTTCATTTGATACCCATATTAAGGGAGTTGTGAAAAATATGTATGCCACCATTTTGTAGCGGCGGCCATCTTGGATCGATTTTCATCAAACATAGCTAACAACACTCTCGATTAATTCACCTTTCAAACAAAAAAACCGCATTCAAATCAGTTCACCCGTTTGAGCTGAGTGCTACAGGGGAACAGACAGACAGACAGACAGACACACACACACACACACACACACACACACACACACACACACACAGACACGTCAAACTTATAACACCCCGTCGTTTTTGCGTCGGGGGTTAAAAATCTAGAAAGCCGCGCAAAGCTGACTTCTCCATTTATTTCGTAAATAAAATGTAGCCTATGTCACCCTGATCATAACAACGAATCAATAGACACCTCATTCATCAAAATGGGTCCAGCAGTTTAGGTGCTACATTAGTATACACAGAATCTCATACAAAAATCGGCCACAAGCATACATACATACATATATAAATTATATATACGTAAATACATAGACTGCTAAAATCATAACCCTTCCTTTTGGCTTTGCCGTAGTCGGGTAAAAAAAAACCAGACGTTTAGATTAGTACGGCATGGAGATGTTAGGAGATGGAATAAAACAAAGATAATAAAACAATTAGAATTGATAGGTTTATTATTCACATCTCGAATAAGAGTGATCTAACAAGACGTGTTCTTGTATATCTTAAAATTTCAATGCATTGCTGTCAGATGATGTGTCACTATCGCTATCAATAACAGCTATATTATAATTCACTAATTCATCGTCGTCATTCTGCAATCTCTCAACGTGAACTTACAATGTGATTTCACGTAGCCTCCGTTACAGCTTGAAAAGCATCTTGCACCAGATTTAATATTTTTGTTTCGAAACGCCAACGAAATAATTTAAAATGTTGTCTTGAAATTATTGGTCCACATTATAGTTTTTTTTATAATAATTGAGAGGCCGTTTTAACCAATATCTGACGATGCGTGATGGCTTCAATGGGTATGGAAATTTTTCACATGAAGCTGACAACACTTACTTGACACAGTCGTCAGCCTCATATTTATTATTATGATATTTATTTTAGAGATATTTGTTGTTTTCCCTCACATTCTTGAGCACAAAACGAACGTACTACCATAACAATTTTTCTAGCACTACTTTTTATCACAATAAAGATGATTACTGCTATGTATTTCACAAAATTTTCGTAACGATGTAAACAATGAACTTTGAAGTTTCAAAGTGACTTTTCAATATGACAGATTTCGACTGCCCTAGTGATAAACAAAGTAACTGACATTTTTTGTGAAATTGACTTTTTTGCATTAACAAAAGTTTTATGTCGAGTAGTTTTTTACCACAGTGTCCACAGTTTAATATTTCAAATAACTTGAACCGTTTACTGAAATTTGAATTGCCCAAACAAATAACTGCACACACTAACCCGGAATATAAATGCAAAAACCAAGTAATTAACAAGCACAACACAAAAACAAAGTAATTTGATGTTGATCACTTTGTTTTTGTATTTAAAATGCAGTTGCTTGATTTTTCGTTTCGTGGAACGATCCCAGGTAAAACTTGTCTATGTTTGAGATCACCTTTACTTTCTTTATGTTTAATGTTAACAAATTAAACACTCTGTCATCTGTCAGTTTTGCTGCACGCTTGTGTCAAAAGTTTTCAAACAGTTGACGAAAACATAGAAACTGGAATTTAGGGTATTACTTTATGTACTTATAAATAATCGTTTTAATTGTTACCGGCTACTTACTATTTTAAAATATTTCTACTGAAGATAGGTGCAGAATTTTAGATACCTACGTACATAATTAACTAATAGGGACATTACTTTACAGGAATATAACTAAAAATAGACACAGTACTGTAAATTATAACTTTACAAGATCAACATAGTTGATTGATGACCACGACTCCGTCCGCGTGTATTTAGGTTTTTGAAATTTTAGTTTAAGCTCTGTAATTTACCAGGATAAAAAAGTAGCTTATGTCATTCTCAAAAATACAACTTATCTGTATACCTCGTTAAGATCAGCTGAACAGAATAGACAGACATACTTTCGCATTTATAATATTAGTAGGTAAGTATAGATTCTTGAGTTGTTGTAATAAGCTCTAACTTACCGTCTCTAAGTTAACTAAGTTGGATATGCTTTGTCCGTCTGACTGTCACAGCCTTATAACTTCTGATTTAATTAAAAGAATTATTTCAAATTCACCGATAACATGTAGAATAACATGTAGAATAACGGCCTAATGCCGGTGGTGGGTCCATATTGGCTCACATAAAATTCCAAATCCTATGCGTTGTCTTACTACCGTTCTGTGGTCATAATAAATAATAATCGTTCTTCATAATTTTGTTTTTCATAATTTTTTATTCATACATTTTTTATCCCTACCAACGGATTTCATAACCGTTAGTGATCATATTTAGAAATATTTTCGGACATCCGATGATAGGAGTTGAAATATGTAAGACAATGCGCTCCCGCCGGTGATTACATAAAAAATAATAAAAATAGTTATTTGAGTTATTTGGGAGGGGCGCGGGTGCCCATTAAAGCAAATGGGGGGGAGGGGGCAATATTTTTTTATTCACAATATCACAATCACAATATCACACACACACACGCACACGCACACACACATTTGAACATTAATTTTTGGGGTAACTATTTGTATCTGAATAACAAAGTAAACTCTTTGTAATAAATTGAAAAATATTTTTGGAAGAAATTGACTTGACTTAACATCTTTTTAAAGATAAATAAGTAGGTATTTTGTAGAAAGGTTGCCTTTAAATAAGAGTTTTCAATGTTTATGCTTGTTCTGTAAAATTATTCTGAATGTAGTTACTTTGTTTATCACTAGGGCAGCCGATTTATCAATGAATAATGGACGTAGTTCAGCAAAAGGGATTCAACCCACACAACTTGTCATACAAATATATACCTAAATATTGCTGAATTAAAATTAACTTTGCTATGATGAGTCGTGTGAGTTGAATCCTTTTTGCTGAACTACGTCAATTTATCAATGAACTTATGAATGAACACATCTTCCCCTCGTACTCCACCAACCCCCGCAGAAGGGCCAACTATATCGCGGTCGGATTATAAGAGGCAATTATCTCAAAATCACAGACAGAAGCTTCAATTTCATTTTTTTGTATTGTATAGAGTAAAGAGTAGATGAAACCTTAAGAAGAACGCAAACGACCGCAAGCACTAAGCGTTAATTTACACCGCGGTGGAATGGAATGGAAGCGACTTTTTGCAACGAAATTGTATATAGCTAAATGAACTTTATGTCAATTGCATAACATACAAATTAAATAGGAGCCAAAAAAGGTGGCGCATCTTCCGCGGAATTCTCGCGCATTCTCGAGAATTTCCCTATTGCTACTATTTTGTATGTTATACAATTGACATAAAGTTCACAATGCTTTGTACAAAAAATTCGTTTCCATTCCATTCCGCGGCGGTATAAATTGGGCCTAAGACGTGAATGACAATGCGAGTGACGTTGGTAACATCAGAAGCGCTGTAGCAACACAGATGTCTCTCAATTTATTGATCAAAACTCTTGATTGTGTTATTCACTGAGTAATTATGTTATTTAATTTATATTTTTGTAATTCGCATTAACTTTTTCTGCAAAATTCACTACTCGACTGAGCGTCAATATCGCCGAAAGTTTAGGTCTAAACTTTTGATATTTTATACAACACTTTTCCATCGGAAATTAGTTTCTATTGAGAATACTGTGTGTTATAGTTAGTTGGGTTTCGCGGCTCTGGCGGCTCACGGGGTTCTCGCGGGTCGTCTTGTAGCTGTAGTATACGACCGCCTAAACAATTGTCCGGGCGTTCCATGCGCAATGATCGTAATCGAACCCAGACCCCTCATCAGCGCGAGACGTGACTCGGTTGCAGAGAAAAATCTCGATTTCAAATCGGAATATGAAATTATCAGGAGCCCGAGTAACGGCATATTGGATTGTTTTGTTTTTGTGTAAGTATTTAAATTGTATTTATTTTGTAACCCCCGACCTTAAAGGCTTTATTTTATTTAATGGCTATGAGTATAATATCTGTCGGTGTCAGTGACATTTTTGAAAATTGTATACTTCAATAAACTTCTTATGTTTACTCGCATATACCTGTTTAAAATTGTAAATTTTTTGAATTTTGTGTTTCTGTAAGGTCGAAGAGATTAATGTAAAAGGTAGAGCAGCTATTGGAAAGATATCTTAAGAAATCTTTAGATTGAGGTAGATGTAGGTAAAATTTTTCTATTAATATTAATGCATTAAGTCGTATCCAGCGGACTATATCGATTGTATGAGTGACCTCATGCCGATCACAAGATACCTTGTAAAATCCACGTAAATATTTTGTTCAGTATTTTGTCCAATAATATAGTCCTTAAGGTTTAGTTCATAGGATTTTAAAGGCTTGGAAGTAACCGGACGCGACTAGCAGCATCAGCTGCTGCAGCAAATGACTGCCTAATATCTGTATAATAGGTATTCATTTGGTTGGTTTGGTTAATTTGCCTTTAATGTGTGATCGAAGATAACAAGTATATATTAAAAATTTAAAAAAAAACCCACGACATTCGCCATTTTGTGTCGGCAGCCATCTTGGATTTGCATAGTGCTATTGTACTAGTCAAGCATTTGATACCCATATTAAGGGAGTTTTGAAAAAATATGTAATCCACCATTTTATAGCGGCGGCCATCTTCGAACGATTTTCATCAAAAATTGCTAACAACACTCTCGACTAATTCACCTTTCAAACAAAAAAAACCGCATTCAGATCGGTTCTGCCGTTTGAGCGCTACAGGGGAACAGACAGACAGACACACACACACACACACGCACGCGCACGCGCACGCGCACGCGCACGCGCACGCGCACGCGCACGCGCACGCGCACGCGCACGCGCACGCGCACGCGCACGCGCACGCGCACGCACACACACACGCACACACACACACACACACACACACACACACACACACACACACACACACACACACACACACACACACACACACACACACACACACACACACACACACACACACACACACACACACACACACACACACACACACACACACACACACACACACACACACACACACACACACACACACACACACACACACACACACACACACACACACACACACACACACACACACACACACACACACACACACACACACACACACACACACACACACACACACACACACACACACACACACACACACACACACACACACACACACACACACACACACACACACACACACACACACACACACACACACACACACACACACACACACACACACACACACACACACACACACACACACACACACACACACACACACACACACACACACACACACACACACACACACACACACACACACACACACACACACACACACACACACACACACACACACACACACACACACACACACACACACACACACACACACACACACACACACACACACACACACACACACACACACACACACACACACACACACACACACACACACACACACACACACACACACACACACACACACACACACACACACACACACACACACACACACACAGACATGTCAAACTTATAACACCCCGTCGTTTTTGCGTCGGGGGTTAAAAACGGATATTGATACGCGTACGCTAGTTACTAACCATTCTGCATATTAATAAAAGCAACACTCTCTTCCTAACGCTAATCGTCGCCTGCATATTACGTATAGCGTTGTACTTGTAGAGATATTTGTCCTTGTTGCTATATTTAAGAGCGTTGATGCGTTCTGCGCCATTTTAGCTCATTTTTTTAGCTTTTTTGACCCTTCATATGTTGTTAATCTATGCATTTACTTAAAAACTTTTTTATACCACATTGTAGAAAATTTTGTGTTCTAGGGAATTGGAAGACAACATTTTGCAATTTATTGATAGTTTTTGTCTTTTTGGCAAAATACCAAAAGCCTATTCTTGAATTTTGGGATTCGTGGAATCTTTGACGTTCACTACGTCAAAAGTTAGTTGTTCAATTCACACACAAAGATATATTTATGAAAGGAAATGTCCTGAACTAAAGACATGGAAGAAAACATTTTTTAATTGAAGAAAACATTTTTTAATTTGGCATTTTTTACATCATAAAAATCCAAGCAAAGGAATTATAATTTCAGTAAATTATAGACATATAAAACCGTCATTTTAGTAGCTTATTTTTCGCCATTTATAAGTAAAATTAAGTACATATAAAAGTTAAACATATTAGCAATTATATAAGTTAAAAAAAATCTAAAATTATTACTATTAGTTTCCAAAATATAACTTTGAAACACATACCAAAATGCAGAAAGAGGCAGTAGGAAATTTAACTAGGAAACTAGTATGAGCCGAGGCCTCTCCGCGAACGGACGTAACGCTTTTTGTCTCGGCAATTCTTATTGGATTACATGGAATATACGTAAAATTGTAGTGCGACTGTCACTATTCAATACTAGATATTTTTAATGCTCGCTATTTTTTCTTACAGATAGATTAAAACTTTTTACGTATTTTTAATAATTGTATTATAGTTATATTTTTATGTAATTAGGTACAGAGTTAGCTTACATCCTGGGGACGGATATAGGATACTTTTTCTCTCGGAAAATTAAAGAGTTCTCACGGAATTCTTAAAGGTCCATCCGTTCAACCGATTTATACAAAATTTTGTAGGTACAGAGGTAGCTTGCGTCTCGAAAATTGACATAGTTCCCACAGGATTTTTAAAAACCTAAATCCACGCTGACCTATATCCTCCCACCCTTGTTACCTACCACCTAGCCAATAAATAAAATTTTAATCACTCGTTCATTGTCTTTCATGGCATTAGCGCGGTATCTTATTGGTTTGATTACGATTTGGCATTTTATTGGTTTGATTTGCATTGTGATTTGGATTTTGTTTACCTTCGCATCACCGACCTCCAGCTTGAATTACTGACTGATACTGCTTGCGACTGGATATCGTGTTATACCTTTTATTAAATAGGTAAGTTCATTTAAATTTTTATTTTAATTTATCACATTAATATTATAAAGATGAAAATTTGTGTTTATGTATGTATGTATGTATGTTTGTTACTCTTTAAGAGATCTCTTCAGTGCATCTGCACTGCAGATGCGCTGCATCTACTGAACCGATTTGGCTGAAATTTAGATTGGAGATAGATTATACCCTGACTTTACACATAGATACTTTTTATCCTGGAAAAATACACAGTTCCTATGAGATTTTGAAAACTCCGAAATCTATAGCTACAGCTATAGATAGATTACTATAGCAAACTTTCTTGAAAGTAGGTATAAATGTTGGAAAAGGAAGCGAGAACGGGAACAGGAAATCCATGATTCCCTCGGGATTTGTGAAAAATCCAAAATCACGCGGGCGAAGCCGCGGGCAAAAGCTAGTAGAGTATAATTTTTTTATTTAAATAATCCATAATAATAATAATAATAATAAAGCCTTTATTTAACAATCTTATTAAATACATTTTACTTATATTAGTATATATATAGTTGACACCAGTTTCACGAAGATTGTCTTGCTACTCAGCATAGGCCTCCCCTAAAGCTTGCCATAAGGTGCGGTCTCTTGTCTTCCTTGTCCATGTTGCACCGGCTATTCTAATGATGTCGTCTTCCCATCTCCGACGCTGTCTCCCTCTCTTTCTTTTGTATTGTCTTGGACACCATTCAGTTACATCCTTAGCCCACTTCTCCTGTTTGTTCCTCATCATGTGTCCTGTCCACCTCCACTTTAATTTCTTGATGCAGTATGTCACATCCGTAACCTTAGTATGCTTGCGGATTCTTTCGAGATTTATTTTATTCTTTAGTTTAATATTGAGCATACTTCTTTCCATCCCGTGTTGGCAAGTTTCTAATGCGCGTATATTCTCTTTGGTTAGACTCCATGTTTGACATCCATACGTCATAACGGGTAGAATACATGAATTGAATATTTTTCTCTTATATTTTACTGGTATCTCTGGATTTTTCACAATTTCTTTCAAAGACCAGTATCTTTTCCAAGATAAATTAATTCTGTTGCTTATTTCTTTCTTTGTCAGATCTTGTGGAGATATAATTTGTCCGAGATACATGTATTCATTAACATATTCCATCTGCGTACCGTCAATTTTGATTGGAACTTTTTCTACGTTTGTCATTAATTTCGTTTTTGAGGTGTTCATTGACAGGCCAACATTTCTACTTTCGAATGTAAGTTGTTCGAGCATTTCCTGTAGGCTTCTCGCGTCACCTGTAATAAGTATCAGATCGTCTGCGAATCTTAGGTGGTTCAGTTGTGTTCCGTTAATGGTTAGTCCATAGTTGTTCCATTCGAGGCGTCTAAATACGAATTCAAGAACTGCTGAGAATAGTTTCGGTGACAGCGGATCGCCTTGTCTAACTCCTCTTTGTATGGGAAAAGCCTCGCCTACTCTCTCTGTTCGTACTTTGGCTGTCATGTTCTGATAGATATTCCTAATGAGCCTTATATATTTTTTGTCTACTCCCTGTGTTTCAAGCGCCTCCCATATTTTTACGTGTTTAAGAGAATCAAACGCTTTATTGTAGTCAACGAAAGCTATGTAGTATTCTATACCATATTCATTACTTTTTTGGATGACCTGTTTTATGGTGTGAATATGATCAAGCGTTGAGAAGTCACTCCGAAAGCCCGCCTGTTCCCTTGGTTGATTTTCGTCTAGTATCTTTGTTACGCGGCTTAGTAAGATTTTGGAGAAAATTTTATATATGTTGGACATGAGGCTAATAGGTCTATAATTTGTTACGTCGTTTTTGTTTCCTTTTTTGTGTATAAGTATAATGGTTGACGATTTCCACTGCCGGGGAATGTATTCAGTATTCAAAATTTCATTGAATAAGTCTGTGATGATGTTTAGTGTTTTGTCCGATGTTCCTATAAGAAGTTCGTTAGATATGGCGTCTTCTCCTGGTGCTTTCCCTCTTTTCTGGGTTTTTATTGCTTTGTTGACTTCTTCTCGCATTATCGCTGGGGTGTCTTCCTCTTTTTCGGTTTCCTGGATAATTGGTTGCTTTGCTTCCAACAGCATTTCCTTATCACTGTATAGTTCTCGGTAATAATCTGTTGCGATTTTTAATATTTCTATTCTATTTGTGCTATTTTTTTTCGTTCTGTGGTGTGTAAAGTTTTCGATCCAGTCTAGGCTATTCCTTAATTCTTGCCAAGCTTTTTTGGCACCGCCTGTTTTTTCTATGTAGTAATTTATTGTTTGTACTCTTGTGTTCTGATTGTGTTTCCTTATTTCTAAGTTTATTTCTTTGCTTAACTTTGCTATTTCCTGTCTGTTTTTCTTCCTATCTTGAAACAAGATCTTTCTCTGCCTGATTAAGTTTCTAGCCTTCGGTCCTATTTTGTCCTTTGTTGATTTAATTTTTTTAACGTTGTTTTCTAATTGTTTTAGTTCTTCCTCTAAAAGATCGTATTTTTCTTGAATTTTTTTGACGTTTTGTACTTTTGCTAAGTTGGTTTCTAGAGAATCTAAGATCTTATCGAGTATTGGTAGTATTATACGGTTTCCAGTTTTATTAATATTTTTCCTTGAAGGTTTTGGTTCTGTTGTGTATAGTTGACTTCTAAGCATTCTATGATCAGTATTAAAGTTCAGTTGATTGACAATATCCACTTTTGACATTAGTTTTGGTTTATTTGTAATTATATAATCGATTTCGTTCCTTGTCTTTCCATCTGGTGATATCCAGGTCCATTTTCTGCTTTTCTTTCTTTTGAAGTAGGTATTCATAATGTGGAAGTTGTTTTCCATAACAAAGTTTACTAGTCTTTGTCCATTATCATTTCTTTTCCCAGTACTATGAGGTCCAATTATTCTGTCTTCATTTGTTTTCCTCCGTCCGATTTGACTGTTAAAGTCGCCCATTATGATTACCGTGTTTTTGAGATTCAAATATGTTATTGTATTATTGAGTTGATTGTAGAATTCGTTCTTTGTTTCTTCTTTGGCATCTTCTGTTGGAGCATATACTTGGACAATCGAAGTTGTTAGTTTGTGACCAGGAAGCTTAATGATCATAATTGCAAGTCTGTCTGACACTCCTTTGAATTCTATTATGTTATTTTTGAGATATTTCTTCACGATAAACCCAACACCATATAATCCCGCAGTTTCATTTTTGTAGTATAATATGTAGTTTTCATATTCTTCAATTTTCTCATCTGCTCTCCGTATCTCACTTAATCCTATTATATCCCAGTTTATTGTTTCTAAGGCATATTCTAGTTCTAATAAAGATTCTTTAGACTTTAATGTTCTAGTATTAAGCGTTGCTATATTTAGCTTGGATCTAGGTGTTGGCTTCGAGTTAGTTTCTACAATCTTTTGGGGGATGTGGTCTATCTCCCCGCGGTGACCAGCCGAATTGGGGATCTGGTTGTTTTTAATTGATGCATTTCTTTCTTTATTTGTATTCTTCGCGTTTCCGGTGTCTATTAATTCCTATGCCTTATTTTGTTGTGTTTGTTTTTCCGACAGAGAATGAGATCGGGCCCTCATATATGCAAATACGTCAGTTTTATGCATTTTGGAGGGGGCTATAACTGTCTTTTTCTCTGTATCGCGTTGTGGGGTGTGTATATTATTAGGTGACATCGATGAGTCCCTTTTCCTTTTTTCAGCTTCTGATTTTCCTTTTATTATGACTTTGTTGTTTTTAATGAATGCTATGTTTCCACGTTCCTTTTCTTGCTTTAATTGAAGCTGCAGGTTTTTACGCATCTCTATAGTTTCCTTTGAAAAGTCCTCTGTTATAATTATTATATATAATGTTATATAATGTTAATAATCCATACTAATACTATAAAATGTTACTTTTAATAGTTATTATGCTATTCTGGACGGAGACAAATACAACAAATCAAAAACCATGAAAATCACTCCAGTCGTTCTCGAGTTATAAGTGTTCGAACTAACACAACTTTGTTTTATATAGATAGATTTTATTAATTCTATTATTTTAAGGTACATTGCTTTATTACAATGAATGATTTCTAATTGCATTTTTTTATTAGCGGTATATTTAATGTTCAAATTAAGTATACCTACAATCTACATACAGAAAATGTATTTATTACCTGTTTTGAATTACTTTAGTAATAGGTAATTTTATTTTGTAAATATGTAAAAAGATAAATCCACGATTCCCTCGGGATTTGTAAAAAACCGAAATTCACGCGGGCGAAGCCGCGGGCAAAATCTTGTATGTAATCCACCGTTAAATAAACGAGATTTTGAATGAATCTGCATTTTTCTTCACTATCTTACCCTTACACGAGTAGGTATATAAAAAAATCAATATCAGAAGCTGTACTATATTCTCCAAATATAATTTTTATGTACTGGTCTACTCTATAAGGTCTTTTTCAAGCATTACATATACATTAATTATGCCTGCTTTATAAAATTAAAAATCTACGAACTAAAAACTTAGGTATAGGTGCCTAAGAATATTGAAAAAAATAATAGCCCGTTTGAAAATGGTAAAAAGATCAAAACGGTTTGTTACACTACACTGCACTTGGAGCGTTCCGCCCGCGCCCGTTTATTCACGTAAACAAAGAATCCCAGGTAAATGCCTAAACTTGCGAAGCGGGTCCGTGCGTCAACGCTCTTAAGTAAAGCGTTGTTCTTGTTATAATAGTAGTAGGTTCGCTTGTACGAACTGTCTGGGGTGTGGTTCTAGAAATATTAACGAAATTTTAGTCGTACCTGCAGTATCGGCGTTGTGAAGTGTAGTAATAAAAACGCTCTTTTTACGCGTTTTATGCAATTTGTTCATGTATCTTTTCTGTCACCAATATAATGTTTGAATATCATTGTCGTAAAGCAATTACAAATCGCTTCAAAACTAATTCGCCATTAGGACAGGTCGTGCATAATTCAACGGGACCCGCATTCATTTGCATCCATTACTCGAAGAGAAAGATCATTCGAAACAGAACATTAAAATATGATGGTCTAGTGAACTACGGATCATTAGGCCCCAGGTTCGAGTCTCGGATCAAGCAAAAAAAAAAATTATTATTGGGTTTTTCTCTCAAGAAATTTTTAGTAGTAGTCCGGTAATGACTGCGTTACACTTTCGTGACTCGGAGAACAAAAAGCCGTTGATTGTTCTCTGGTTTTATTGGTTTACCATGCCACTGGACTATGACTATGAAATGACATGGGGAGTGTGGGAATAGAGAGTGAACAGCTGTGCTCGCACACACACTTTTGTGCACCGTAATATATCCTACGTAGTTGGCTAGTGTCCGTTGAGATTGTCATTTTTTGAACATTAATATTTTGTATTGTATAGCATAATTTTAAAGTTCTGTTTGTTAAGCAAAACAAATTACTGAAATAGCTTTATTGTGGCTAGATTGTAATTACGCTCCGGGCCGATAAATTAAATATGAAACTGGTATAAAAATATTTAAATATGAAACTCGTATCGATTTGAAACCATTTTAGCTCACCACTGTTGCTTATATTTATCAGATAATGATCTATAGATCGACCAGAATCTCATGAAAAATAAGGAAATTAAATTGTGTAGTAAGCAACACTAGGTTAACTCGGCTTCCGTGTGGGGTTGCTGGTCCCCCATCGGGCGCGTCCCCTGGTTGCGGATAGGGGAACGCCTCCCAGATATGGGTGGTACCGGGGAAACCCGGCGCGGACCAAAACCAGCAGGGGGTTGCCGCTTGGAGGCTCCTGGTACTTCTCTGTTCATCAGAGTGGACTGTGGAGACTCCGGGCGGCGACAATTGGGGGGGAGGCTTTCGGGCCGTGAGGAAGAAAACCTCGTTAAAAAATTACCGGAGGGGGTGGAAACGCCCTGCGCGGCGGGTCCGCTGGTCTTTGTGGCCGGTGGGCGCTGGCTTCGGCCACCGTCGGGCAACCCGTAATCCGCACTGAGCGGAACCGGGGGCCCCGCGCACTGAGCGAGGGACCGCGAGGAAGAAAACCTCTATAAAAAATTACACGAGGGGTGAACCTCTTGAGGGTCGCCTGCGGGTGTGGCCCTCTTGAGGGTTGCCTCTAGCGAGGAACTCCGGGTGATGGAATGGCGTATCCGTCACCCGTTGAGACGCCTCGGGTCGGGAGGCGCACCATCATGTTCCTGGTGTGCCTCAGACGGTGTTAGGGGGCCTTTAGGTCCCCCGGTGGAGGGTCTGCCTCGGCGGACGGCGCCGGCTGGGTCGCGGATGATTGCGCAAGTGTACCCGTAACACAGCCACCAGGCGACACAGAGGAACATCGCTGGGTTTTAGTGGGTATTCTGGCCATCGGCCTGCTTGAGTCCCACACTACCTTCCGGAAGCATTGCAGTCCGCTGTAGGGCTTCCGGAGGGTGTGCGTAAATGCATTTCCCAGCGTCAAAAAAAAAAAACAAAAACAAATAAAATAAAATAAAAAAAATAAAAAAAAAAAAGTTAACTCGGCTGCCCTAGTGATAAACAAAGAATTGCATTCAGAACACCTTACCTGGGATCGTTTCACGAAACGAAAAATCAAGCAACTGCATTTTAAATACAAAAATAAAGTAATCAACATCCAATACTTTGTTTTTGTGTTGTGCTTGTTGTTTACTTGGTTTTGCATTTATATTCCGGGTTAGTCTGTGCAGTTACTTTGTTTGGGCAATTTAAATTTCAGTAAACGGTTCAAGTTATTTGAAATATTAAACTGTGGTAAAAAACTACTCGACATAAAACTTTTGTTAATGCAAAAAAGTCAATTTCACAATCAATTACAGTTACTTTGTGTATCGCTAGGGCAGCCGTAGTGTTGCTAACCTTGGAATTTCATTTCCCTATTTTTCATGAGATTCTGGTCGATCTATACCTTTTTTTTTTTTTTTTTTTTACGCTGGGAAATGCATTTACGCACACCTTTCGGAAGCAGCGCAGCGGACTGCGCCGCTTCCGGAAGGTAGTGTGGGACTCAGGCAGGCCAAGAAGTGGCCAGAATACCCACTAAAACCCAGCGATGTTCCTCCGTGTCGCCTGGTGGCTGGGTTACGGGTACACTTGCGCAATCATCCGCGACCCAGCCGGCGCCGTCCGCCGAGGCAGACCCTCCACCGGGGGACCTAAAGGCCCCCTAACACCGTCTGAGGCGCACCAGGAACATAATGGTGCGCCTCCCGACCCGAGGCGTCTCAACGGGCGACGGATACACCATTCCATCACCCGGAGTATCTCGCTAGAGGCAACCCTCAAGAGGGCCACACCCGCAGGCGACCCTCAAGAGGTTCACCCCTCGTGTAATTTTTTATAGAGGTTTTCTTCCTCGCGGCCCCTCGCTCAGTGCGTGGGGCCCCCGGTTCCGCTCAGTGCGGATTACGGGTTGCCCGACGGTGGCCGAAGCCAGCGCCCACCGGCCAAAGAGACCAGCGGACCCGCCGCGCAGGGCGTTTCCACCCCCTCCTGTAATTTTTTAACGAGGTTTTCTTCCTCACGGCCCGAAAGCCTCACCCCCAATTGTCGCCGCCCGGAGTCTCCACAGTCCACTCTGATGAACAGAGAAGTACCAGGATCCTCCAAGCGGCAACCCCCTGCTGGTTTTGGTCCGCGCCGGGTTTCCCCGGTACCTCCCATATCTGGGAGGCGTTCCCCCATGCGCCACCGGGGGACGCGCCCGATGGGGGACCAGCAACCCCACACGGGAAGTCAATCACACCTAAGGCAGTTATAATTAGCTCACCGTTAAAGTTAAACCAACAAGCTAAGCAGTTTCACCAGCCAGCATCCGTGCCTTAGTATTTGGTAAAATTTTCGGAAAGGAACTTTTGTTTCGTGTTCTGTTCTGATCTTTTCCGAAACCTTACTTTAACCATTTTGAATTGTGTAGGTAATTTTTGTCTTGGTCTTTATTTCAAAAAGTGTTAGGTATACAGTTTATGAATTACGTTTTCCTTTATATTATATCCACAATTTTATGATCCAATAGGGGATATGTTATTGAGAAAATTAAATTATTCATGAGAAACGATAAAGCACTTCGGCACCGAGTTTACGCGTGAATTCAAGATTAAAGCTCGAGATAATGTGGTGTTATAATAATATTGTGTTTATCGAACGTTTATTCAACGACTCGCTCACGCCTGCGACTTTGTCCACGTGGATTTAGGATTTCTCATGGGCACGTAGCCTATGTCCATCTCTGGCATGCAAACTATCTAACAAGTATAAATTATATATTATTATAAATTTATTATTAGTATATTTATTTATTAGTATAAATTTATAATAAAAATTTAAAATTTAAAAAACCCCCGACATTCGCCATTTTGTGGTGGCAGCCATGTTAGGATGTGTTATATCCCCATTATTCACAATTTTAATTTTTAACACGGGAACTCTAAATATTTCCGGCATAAAGAATAGCCTAGACACTGAGGAAGTTTCTTGAAGTTGAAAATAACATTTTAAACACAATGGTATTAAAATATAGATTAAAACTAATAAATTAGTGAAAAAAATTTTGAAATCCGTCAATAAATGAAGGAGAAATTAATTATTTAAGTTCATGTATTTTAACGCAAAATTTCTCACTCGAGTATGACGTCACAGCGTCTATTCAGAGGTATTTTTTCCATGTAGATTCGAGGCGATAGCACAAATACACACTTTAACTACATTTATTTAAATAGAGGCTTCATGTTGAATGTTGTGAATACTAGATTCCAAGTTTACTAATTAGTTTGTAGGTTGTAGGTACGTGATTTTGCGGTGCTTGATCGGAAGTTTGGAAATCTGATAGGCCGAGGTGTGTTTCTTTGATAACACAAACCATTATTATTGTCCGTGTAAACACTCCTCATGTGACGAGGTCGTAAACCGGGTGAGATGTTATAATGCCTCCTGTGGGCTCCGGATAAAAGCCTGTGACGAGGCGGGGCGACTGATGGACGGGAGGCACGTTTCATTGACAACACAAATCTTTTCCGGTCGCCGCCCGCCGACTGTGAGCCCAGGGCGGTTGGCGCAAGTTACATGGAAAATCTTTTACAAAAGGAGAAATAATTATTGAATATTGATTACTAGCTATATCACTACATAGTATAAAACAAAGTCGCTTTCTCTGTCCCTATATCCCCATGTCCCTATGTCCCTATGTATGCTTAAATCTTTTAAACTACGCAACGGATTTTGATGCGGTTTTTTTAAATAGATAGAGTGATTCAAGAGGAAGGTTTATAAGTATAAAAATTGGACCCGGTAGATGGCGCCAATAGCGGGCAGGACGACGTCTGTCGGGTCCGCTAGTACACGTATACCAAGGGAATCGTGGATTTCCGGTTCCAAAATCGACGGCTTTAGGTGCTCACCGAGAGGTGGGTTTTTTTTTATATTAATAGCGAGCAAACGACCTCTAAAAGAGCTGCCTATGAATTACACTGCCTGCTCTTGAGAAATTTGTTTATGAGTAAAGAGAGAACACAGCTGGTGGAAGCTTGTTCCATTAATTTGCAAGTACAAGGCAGAAATTTCCATACATATACACACTCTACAGTTTGTTGGCTACTACTGAGAATTGCTTGACCCAAGATTCGAACCTGGGATAAGAACCCCTTATCGCTCACCATTACGCCGTAGAAATCGTTGTTGTTTCCCAAATCACAGTTCGGCTTACAAGATCTACGTTTCTTATTTTTTATTAACTCTTATGCCAGTGAATAATTGTTTGCAGAAATATTATAATAGAAGTCTTGCTAACCGTACAAACTAGCTTCTTATTAGTTTTCAATATCTTGTACCTTGTCCCACCCGTCAATAAAAACCAATACGCGGCCTTTTACGTTTGACATCGAAGGGCCGTTAAATTACAAGGGACAGGCCCTTAGGTATTTGACAGATGCGAGTAAAAACTTGACTTGCAATAGATTAAGAGCTGTCTTTCAAACGTCGTGTTGTCGTTCAAATCTATTCCAATCTTCTTCTCACAAAAATAAATCCAGGAAAGTATTTGTATCTTATTTATTTCACCTTTTGACTGCCCCTTTGACCAAATGCCTAGCTGATTTAAATCCTATTATTTTTGTACCTACTCCTAACACAAACTCGCTTAGTTGGAGGGTAAAGGGAAATATTCGTCATGTAGTAAAATTTTCGATACTAATATTTTTTTACAAATAAACATTGTTATGCAGTCCTTAACATGAATTTTTTTTTGTAGCGGTCAAATAGTAATTAAACTGGATACCTTTTTTATACGTTTCCTTATAAGGTACAGAACCCACCGTGTGCGAGTCTGCCTCGGACTTGACTTGTTTTATATTATCAAGTAGTAACAAGTAAAACAGAAGCGAATTCCTTCGCGAGTGACGTGCAGAATGTCGGGCCATTTCTCAATTAAAACGTTAATTACTAATGAGGAGGGGACAGAGGGTCGCGGAGGGAGGGGGGGGGCGACCTTTGTAATATTAAAGCGGCCGGCGCGCGGTGGCGAACGCGATAATGGCTCTACATTTCGTTTACCTACTACTAATTTTTTAATTTGTAATACCTGCGTGACACCAGCCTATTTTTTCAGACTATGACAGCAAGCCAGGTTTTTTAACCGACTTCAAAAAAAGGAGGTTATGTATTCGACCCGTATGTATGTATGTATGTATGTATGTATGTATGTATGTATGTAAGTATGTTCACGATTATCTCCGCTACTACTGAACCGATTTTGATAATTTTTCCATTGTCGTAATCTACATACTTTCAAGAAGGTTTTAGTATATAACACATCGAGTTATCATTCTTATATATGAAGTTATAAACGTAAATGTATACATATGTCACTAATATGTTCTCTGAGATTGCCAGACCTGTTGCTGAAGTCCGATATAGCTATTCTGTCCAAAGACTTCACTCTGCTACACCTACGTAACATTGACCTTTTGCAAAAAAAAATTGGGCCTAGGTCAATAACAGCTACATAGAGTGGTTCCTTTGTGTATGGTTACGCGTATTTCCATTCTATACAAGGCCAAACCGCAAGGATATGAAACTAGTCGCATATAGATTATAAATTACTCTTTAATCAAGGTCTTCCAAATTATACAAGAGTAGTACGCATACAAACTAATCTTGTATAGATCGGAAGTTAGGTTAGGTTGGGTTAGAACATTACAAAACCATGCACCTATAGTATGATAAATAAAATGTATGTCACAGGATTATTAGTAATAATTAATAATATATAGGTCATAATCTATTTTACATAGTTCTCATTTATATTATTAATATTATTACCTAATATAAAGAAAACAAATCACTAAAAAGCATAAAATAATTTTTTTCAAAGAAAAATGAACCGACTTCAAAAGATTCGAACTAAAAAGTTTAAAATAATTTTTTATTCATTTTGATTGACGATTAAACTACCTAACTCAAATGATATATAATTTTTTGGAGTTGGCGCCAAACCACATTCAATTCCTGTAAGTAAAATCAGAGTAATCACTTTGAACGCGAGCGCGGTGAACTAATAGTCACAGAGGCATATTTTCGACTTGAAGTGAATTTAAAGTCATTTGGCGCCGACTTCAAAAAATTATATATCATTTGAGTTAGGTAGTTTAATCGTCAATCTAAATGAATAAAAAAATATTTTAAACTTTTTAGTTCGAATCTTTTGAAGTCGGTTCATTTTTCTTTGAAAAAAATTATTTTATAATGTATTATAGACTAGCGCTTGACAGCGATCACAACTGATGGCAAGTGAAGATGCAGCCTGAGCTTTAGCGCGCTTCAGCCTATTCAATCTATATTGAAAGTTACCCAAAATATAGTTTATACTACACCTGCTCGGAAAGCACTTTTTGGTTTGTCTCATAACGAAAG
Source organism: Melanargia galathea (assembly GCA_920104075.1). Lineage (NCBI taxonomy): Eukaryota > Metazoa > Arthropoda > Insecta > Lepidoptera > Nymphalidae > Melanargia > Melanargia galathea. The sequence continues at coordinate 22,283,180 of OV049855.1, forward strand.
TCAAAGTACGTCATTACTGTCAAACAAATATGCGGGCTGAAAAGATGTATGGGATTTCATTGTTAACGCGCTAGAGCGGGTTGAAAAGTTGTATGAAATTCCATTACCGACATGGTTTTTTTTTATTTTTTGGTAAAATCAGATCAGTACATGAAAAAAAACCTATTTCGTCAAACACGACATAAAAAGCATCTAATAAATAACTAACCGCCACGCCGCCACGGTAGGTGGCGCTGATGTCGGTATGTCACCGTGCAGGACGACGTCTGCCGGATCCGCTAGTTTTATTATATATTCACAATTCTTATTAAAGTAATATAATTAAATATGAATATAAAATAAAATAGAAAATAGAAATTTGTTTGCGCTATTTTCTTTGTATTTTGCGAGTCGCTTTCTTTTGTTTTACCTATCCAAATTTTCAATTTATAAAATTAAAAGTAGTTTTAAAGAACTCAAAGTGTCTAGTAGTGAGCCGCCCAAGACCGCTGGAATTAAAAATATGTGGCCAAGCAGTTATTGTTGTATGGAAATCTCTTAACTAAGATGTCTAGAAAGAGATAAAAATAAATACAACAAAGCATATGAAGATTTTTTACAATGGAAACCCAACGTAATTCCAAACGTAACCAACGTTTTCCGGTAATAATTTTAATATTTTTGATTATTTTATTATTTTCCTCGTAGGTGTAGTATAAAGCACTATGTATCCCTTAGGGAGAAAGTGCGATTCCTCTCGGGCGTATTCCGGCCCTACGGCCTACGGCCTCGGGCCTCAAACTACACCCTCGTAGTAATCGGTCACTTTCTCCCGTCGAGGATCAATGTACTATAGTTCATTGGAAAAACGGAAGCTAGAAAGGCATTCCTTTCAGCGGTGCGTGCTAGCTAGTGCGCTTGCTAGCACGCTCTAAGACAATTTCTTATGTGTTCGAACCCCTAATATAATTCATGAAATAATAAAAACCCTTAGTAATGCCCCCGTAATAATGCCCCGCAGTTCTCAGTGGATCTCTTGTAATGATGACGAACGCGAATCGAGCCATTGTTTTGTGTTCATGGCAACATGTTTTTGATGATGGGAATAAACCAGCCTAAAGGCAAATCTATCCTCTAAGCCGTCTTACTAGTTTTCGTACCTACGCCAGTAAGAAACTATTATGATGAATATTTTTTACTTCCAAATTGTCACATGTCATATTAATACACCGTCTCAAAAATTTTGCGAATTTAATATTATAAAATCATGTTAGTATCCGTTCAAGAAAGTTATAACTAACTACAGATATATTGTATCCATTCATACTTTGTTATTATAAATGCCAAAATGTGTTTGACGGCTAACTGTGTTACCTTTTCACGGTGGAACCGCTGCAACGATTTTGACGAAAGGCACAAGAGATAGCTTAAATCCTGGAAACGGGCTGGACTGAAACCTTCACGGATGAAGTCGTGGGCTCTGCGTGTTTAATAAAAACTTAACGCAAATTACTCATAAAATTATGTAAATGAAAATGCTCACAAAAGTCGTAGTAAACAACCGACGAAAGATAATATTAACGGGACAATAAATAATACCAAAAAGGGAGACTTAAATATCTGGTTGAACAGGAAGCGTGGAGGTAGTCCCTAGGGAGTCTTTATTGAGACATGTTTACTTAAATTTTGCTGGGCCCAGGAAAAGGGACTGCCTATAAAAAGAAGACGTGTATGCTTTTATGTATGCTAATCGGTCATGCCATGTCTTGTTTTTCAAAACATGCAAGAATTACGACTTAAAAACAAAAAAAAAATAATACGTTTAGCTGGATGCTTTTTATTGGCCTATCTTAGCCTTAAATGCTGAATGTTTATTGTGACGAAGTTCATATCTGGCAGCCACACTATTTATTTACAATAGCTAAATTCTTGTTCTTCACTGTTTTGGTGAGTAGTACCACAGCAACATCAGTATGAATAATTAGAATCCAGAGATTTAATTGTACACTAAGCAGTAGGTAGGTGCTTAATGTATTTTATCTACTCTCATATCTTAAAATCCCGAATATGAAATCAAAATGTGTCATATATTGGACTACTTTATTCACATACATCTATAATATTTAAAAAAAAAATTTAAAAAATTCATTATAACACTACTTTGTTAGGAAATTATTGCAAAGTAATGTTATAAAATAATTTTTTCTACATTATAGTACAGGCGAACTGGGTTCTGGTATTTTTGAGCCATGGCGGGAAATTCGTGCGACCTCCTTACAGTAGATGTGTGTAACTGTACAAAAGCGTTAAACATTGTGAATTGTGTTAAATTGCAGAAGAGTAACTACTAAAAATTAAGTTTACTTAAAATTAAGTAACTACTAAAAATAACTACTAAAAATTAATAACTATTAAAAATTAAATTTTTGATAAGCTTGAGCTATTTTCCGATCCACTAATTTCTATAGGACTCCTCTACTACTATTAATTTCTCTATGGTAACCCAGGCTGTATGGTCAACGATCTTGGCCTGTCCCGAAAGGGACAAACCGAAAAAGAAGAAGAATCTCTATGGTAACAACTGAATTTTGGCGCCATACGCTAGTTATAATATTTAAATTTTTTATTTGTTACTCAAAACTTTACAAGACATGGTTTTTATTGTGCGGAAAAATGTCTAGCAGTGATACTGAAGAGAATTTAACTCCACCTGACCACCGACCAACAATCTTTTGCCAGCAAAATCAAAGAAAACTCACGACAAATATTACCAAGATTTTATGGTTTGGATTTTAAGATATGAGTTTAGATAAAGTAGTGTATGAAACTCTACATAATTAGTTATTAAAACACTCGTGTAATACTATTAAAAAACTCGCCTGCGGCTCGTTTTTTAAACTAACACTCGTGTTTTAATAACCTCTATTATGCAACCGTTTCATAAACTACTATTTTCACACCATCTTGCGAGCAGCCAAATGCAAAACTGATTGCTTCCACGCACCTTTATCATGAAGGCATTCGTTAATTATTGTGTACCTACCTAAAGGTGCGTCCAGACTTGAACATTTCACCGAACCGAACAGCGAACATTTCGGCAAACTTGTTACGCTCAATGTGGACGGCGCGCTTGGAGCGCTTGAGATGGGTTACTGCGTAACAGTTCGGCGAAAGTTTCGCCGAACTGTTACGCAGTAACCCATCTCAAGCGCTCCAAGCGCGCCGTCCACATTGAGCGTAACAAGTTCGCCGAAATGTTCGCTGTTCGGTTCGGTGAAATGTTCAAGTCTGGACGCACCTTAATAACCTCGAGTTAACAAACGTATTTGTATTTTTATTCAAAAGTACTTGTAAAGGTTTATTTGAATAAAACACGATTCTATTCTATTCTATTGTATTACATAGAATTATATAATAGTTAATATTAAAATTCAGATGTTAGAAAAGCTTTTACGAAAGCATGTTACACACACACAAAGGATTTTTGTGCTTTACGCACTGAAATGTACTTTGCCTAGTTGTAGTATAAAAAGGAATTCTATAAGGTAGACAGGCTGAGATTTTCTCTGGCTGCATAAAATCTGAATGCGGTTTTTGCATCTGCATCGTTCATTGTTCTCGGCGGACCCGCTGTAATTTAGTTCGATGAGGCCTGATTTGTTAGAGGGAAACTCCAGGGAGTGCACAATAAATGCAAACGTTAAGAGAACTGGACTGATTTTAAATTTTTTGCAGAATATCTAGTTACTATGAGTTTTGCAAAATTCGCAAGCGTTGTGCTACCGCTTTGAATCGGAAAATTTGATGAGTTTCTAAGAGTCGTATCGAAAGATGTAATCTGACATTGAATATAAGCGATTTTGAATAATAATTAAATACAGGCCAATTTCATTTGTAGCCAGACAACCTTGACACGCACAACGTTGTTTACAACGGACGTACAACGGATGAAGATGTATCTATCGTGCCTATGTGTGGTCCGTTATCATCATAGAGATAATAATAATAAATAGAGTTGGCATACCTACCTTAAAAACGTGCCAAAAATACACTCACACACGCACAATCCGAAGACATAAAATGGCGCGTGTTCATTGTGATGTCTCAAGTTGTGCGTGTGTGAGTGTTCATGTAGGTATACATTTTAGGGAGGCCATCTTAAGTCACGAGTCTGCCGCAAACTGTTTTATTATTATGTCAAAAATGTAATGTTGTCTCTTTCACACTTATGAAAATTTTGATAAGCTTGAGCTATTTTCCGATCCACTAATTTCTATAGGACATTATGCCAACTCTTTATTATCTCTATGGTTATCAATTATCATAGGCGAAAATATTTTCGCATCTACCAAAAAAAATACCTACATCTGTGCAGGTACATACGTCATTGTATAGCTTGACTAGAAAAATAAAAAACCTGCCCTAAAGCTGCCACTTTCTTGGTTGTTGCCAGTAGAAAGAATTTATTCTTTGGTTTTCTGCTACGCGGCGAGAGTTTTCATTTTTCTGTTCAGGTTTTAATTTCAAAAATGTCATGAGTCACCTCGTACCTTAAAATATACTTTAAGAAGAAGAAAAACTAATAAAAAATAGCCACAGCCCTTTTTCAGCGTAGGCTTAATGAAAAAATCTAAATAACAAAACTGGCAAGAAACAAAATTAATTCCGGATTTTACCTGTTTTCTATTTTCCTTCCCGCCACCCTTTCCTGAAATCATGTATTTAGGTCAAAACGCGCGGCTAAGAGGCGGCAGACGCCGGGATTGACGAGGGTCAATATATAGGAGGTTTTGTTTCAACTTAAGGGGCTTCAACGATCATGTTTTTTAGCAAAAGTGTGAGAAGATAGGTTTATACAGTCCCGTATACCGCGAAAGAGATGGCACTAATCCAAGTTGGTGTGAAATGGGCAAAAAATAAGACTAAACTTACACTAAGTACTATTTTTTTTTCTGAGATTGATAAAATTAATCAGACGGTATACGAACCCTGAACCCTTGTATCAGAATTCAGCATTTGTACCACTGGAAAATCTAGTCCTCAGTCCTGACTACGTTGCTTTTTTATGCGAAGTTAAAGGCCCCTATCCCACTGGCGTTTTGGGAGCGTTCGCGTTTCTCCAACGTCTGTGCAGCGACAACGTCGCGTTAACGCGACGTTAACGTTGAGCGTGTCTAATAGTAGCGGAGCCCAAGAGGGGATTTTTGGATTTACTCGAGCGCGTCAGATTAAGATAAGAGAGGCGAGGCATCTTGCATCCTGCTGAGTACCCACTACCATATATAAGCCCTTTAAATAGAGCCGCACGAAAAATAAAAAAAAATGATGAACAGAAATACTCAGAAACGCCAGATTAAGATATGATGGGTTAAGAAAAGTATATTTAGAAAATTAGACAGACTATTTGAATGTAACGTACGAGAATGGGAGCGTTACAAAGTTGCAAAAAAACGTTATCTTGACCTTCTCGAATCTCGAGGGTAGTTGAATTTTTTTCTATTTTGAAGGAAATGATGCAATAAAATATATATATAATCAGCCGATTTCCACAAGCCGAAGTTATAAAAATCGTCTATTGAAGATGAGAGCGTGCAGCTAGAAGCTTTCCCCACCACTGAAATGGAAAACCTTATGTAACCTTTTATTCTTTCTATCAACTAATCTACAAAATCTACTAGATCCCGACGACGCTCGAGTAAATCCGCATTTAGTATCCTCTGCTCCCCTACTATAATGGCAACCCTTCACGCTTCGACTTCGCAATGTCAACGCAACTTTAACGTCGCGACAACGCTGCGCAGACGTTGGAGGAACGTCTACGCTCGCAAAACGCCAGTGGGGTAGCGGCCAAAAGATTAAAATGGTAATAAATTAAATTTTTGAGTTTTAGGAGAAGCGGTCTCGTAAAATTCAAAACAAATCAGATAACACAATTAGTTCAATAAATAAAAAGAAAAGTTTTTTCCAAAAATTTATTTTTCACAACGAAACATATCGATACATTAGGTTTTCTTATACATTAGTCTAGCCATGTACATTTTTAATTAATTAATGATGCTTTTATGAAATATAAAAATAATGAGCTTAAATTAATATGACGCATGAGCAATGTGTTTATAATGTGTGGCGCTCTTATTAATAAGATTTTTACTATAAATATTTTAGAACAGTCATTAATGAAACAATTTATACATTATTTGTCCCAGCATTTTCTGGTCTTTCAAAGTTTGTTCATTATTCTAAACCGTTATTGACAAGCAACCATAAACAATTAAAGTTAAACGGGTAGCTGGTTTCGAATAAATTATTTCCACTGTTAGCTTAATGGTTATTATCAGATGTAATGATAATATTAAAGTGATCTAACGCCTTAATTGAAAATTGTGTATTGCAGTATACAATAATTAACTTAAGTATACAATTTAGACATTACTTTTCAAATGATTCTTCGTTGCGAAGTCAATCTTTGATCAATAAGATGACCTTAAATTCATAATCATGACTGATATCATTCATTATTCCGGTCAGAATTTTGATTACATTTTAAGATTTTTGATACATTTATGTACGATTAGCTTATTGGTCAGTCAAAAAAATACAAAATAAAACATTATAACAATAATTGTCTAGCGTAATAAAGTTATTTTCTTGCCGTTTTGGCATGTATAATATATTTTCGATAAACCTAAAATAAATACAAAACCAGATGATCAACAGGTTAACTTAAACTAACTATTATTTACTTTGCGTGAGTTTAATAGTCTGATATGACTAGTTCGTGCAAAATTATTTACAGCAGTAACTTATTTTAACATTTTATTAAACACTATTACATATTTTTTTCATTCTATATACAATTTATTTGTTTATTTTGTTTTATTTTTCCTAAAAATGTAGCAATCGTTGGAATGTGAATTTCGAAGATGTTAACAGCAACTCTTTGGACTGCATGAATTATCGCAAAATTTTCATTTGTTTCATATATTTTTTTCATATGTATAAAATAGCGAATTTGAACTTTATCAATATTACAATATCTAATAAATAAATTCTGAGCATTCAAGGTTCATGCCTTTAGATCCGTGCCGATTTCTTATGCTTACCAATTTTACCAAAATCAGCAATTTTATGTTACTACTACGGACCGGTACTCACGAGTAATTGCCAGAGCATATGCAGCAGTACTTTAAGAAGTTAAACACCATTATTTACTTCGACATATTTATCCGGCTATAATTTGACATACAAACCTAATAGCAGTTTAAGTTTTTTTGTAATTTCAACAGTACGTCATATCAATAAAGTTGAGTTTAAGTTGTTATTATTAGAAGAAACCGCACCTCGGTGCTACTACGTTGATGTGCTTTGCGACTTAGAGCAAACGTTTTCTTTTTAATTTATTCTTTAATATATTCGATTGAATATTATTGGTAAAGCTTTGGTTCAAATTGGTAAGCCTATAAAAATAATTTAAATCAACGTTATCCACAACGAAGTTTACAAGTAAATTCAAGCAACAATCAAGCAACATCAGGCTAATCAATTCCACTGTTGACACAAAATATGTTGGAAATTACAGATGTCTCCCGTACTCAGCACTCGCCCCGAGTCTCAACAAGTTTAGTTTTCAACAAACAAGTCTCCAATTAAAGGTCAATTCACGCTTTCCCGAGGCCATAAGGTGCCAAGTTCGGGCCGAGTTTTAACCTTGTCACGGCCTAATTTAATTGTCTTAACTTCTGATGCTAAAAAGGCCTTGTTCGTCTTGTTTATCTTAATTTCAGTTTCACGCTTGAGTGTTTTTATCTGAAACTAAAGTTTAATCAATTTTGTGGTTATTTTCTGTGCAAATTCTCTATTTTTATTAGTTACTTATTTAGTACATTATTTCTTTGTAAGAATGAAAATTATTTACTTGTGTTCCATAAAAATGTATGTATGTATGTATGTATGTATGTATATACTTTATTGCACACCACATAAGAGAAGAATACAAAGGACATGTTATGTGAAAGAAAACTTAAAACGTAGGTACAACAAGGCGGTCTTATCGCTAAGTAGCGATCTCTTCCAGACAACCTTAACGCTAGGGAGACAATGTCAATGATCAAGTGGACAGTGGGAGGTGGTGTATATGATAAACTTAAACACTAATAGCTAAATATACTAAACCATATAGTATAATAATAACATAAATATACTAATATATACAAAATAATGTATACAATAGACATACATATGAATAAATAAATATATATATCTAAATATCAATTACATAAATAGATACGAGAATAACAAAATAAATGTCGCTATTGATGACAGAGAGAAAGGTAGTGATTTTTTACGTCAATCTTAAATTTCCTCAGGGTTGTACTATTATGGTTTCATGTATTATGGTTTCATGTACTTTCATGTACTATTATGGTTGAATATATCTATCTATATTTTTTCTATTACTTATCCCTAACGTCTCTCAGTTATTTTTTGCAAAAAAATGTAGAGATACGGCGATTTTACGATTATGTATAGATTTTGCATTTTCAACAGTAGTACTTACCAAGAACATAACATAAAACAGGTATTGGTTTTCAAATATTTATATTACGACTCCACGTTCTTGGTCAGTTTTTGCAAAGTTCGAAACACAACTCAGTTGAACTAGTGGGAACGTGCCAACAAAAACAAGGTTCCAAACTCGGCTTGAACCCAACACGGTACAGCCCCTAAACGAAATTCATAGTTCACGTCAACGCATCACTGTTACACCAACCGAGAAGGTCACGCGAGGATCACAACCGTCGTGAGGAGCCACAGCCAGCAGTGGAGGCGAGACGCTGCGTCGGGCGGCGGCCAGCTCTCGCCCCACGGGGACTCGGCGGGTCCCCGCGCTTCAGGTCACATTGTCGTCACCATCTCTGTTAGAGCAAAACTATCTGTCAAAAAAGGTATTAAGTAAAGAGTGTATTTTTGAGGTACTATAGGCCTCACAATAAGAGCGGGGCCGCACTGCGAAATTTATTCGCGCGAATTTTATTCCGCATTTTAATATATTTTTCTCGCGAATTTTAAATCGCATGTCACAGAATTTTGCGAAAAAATTCGCGTGAATAAATTTCGCAGTGCGGCCTAGGCCTTAGGCCTAAGGGTCACTTAGAGAGCTATGCTCGGAGTATCCCTGCGGGATCAGATCAGGAACGTGGGCATTCGCACGAGAACTAAAGTTATATCGAATCGCGAAACTGAAGTGGCACTGGGTGGGGTTGGGACATTGCTTGAAGAACTGATAGTCGTTAGGGGTCCCAAAGTGCTTAAGTGGCGACCCCGCACCAGAAGGCGCAGTGTTGGCAGACCACCCACTAGATGGACCGACGACATCAATAAAGTCGCAGGGAGACGCTAGATACAAGCGACACAAGACCGCGACGTGTGGAGGTCCCTACAAGTGACCTACACATATGTTCTGCAGTGGACGTCTATCCAACGTATCAGATGAATTTCAGTTCATTTTTAACTGGCTTTAAAAAGGAGATGTTTAAATTCGAGACTTATTCTTCTTTCAAACGTCTTTCGGTCACTTTTCTCCATTAAAATCAACTCTACTAAGCGTGACAGAGGTAAGAGGTTTAGACATGCCACATTAGACATCCTTGGGTTGAGGTTCTGTTTCGACCCAAGGATGATATGGCACGTCTCAATACTCTAACTCACTCAACACACACAACACTCAAAGACTCCTAATTATTATATTACACAATCACAATATATACATAGTACATACACCACAAAAAATATGGTTACTGAGTTTTTTGCTACCTCTGTGAGAATAACATTTACATTCGTATTACGTTCAAAACATACGTAGGTATACTCTTTTGGAAAAGTCCATTTGAATAATCAAACATTTGACTGCACTACAAAATTTGAGATTTAATTTAATTTCTTTCATATAGCCGAAGCAGTTTTCGTGAGAATTCAGTTAACTTTAATGCGTACTCCTGACAAAACTTTAGATATCCTTGAATATACTGCGCCAAGAGCTTTTAAAGACTCCAGGACGAATATGCAGAAAGTTTCGTTTAAATAAGAACAGATCTCACCAAAGTCAAAGGCACACGAAATGTTTTTGGTTGGAAAGTTTGGCTGAATTTTCGCTTGATAATTTTCATAAAGACAACCGGACTGCAGGCCGACTGCAATTCTACTATTGTGCTATTGCAGTTGACATACAGTTCCAGTTGCGAACTGGCAACTGTTCTAGTACAATCAGAAAGTTGCAAAAGTTAACAGTTGAGTAGAACTGCATCACCTCTAGGGGTTTATAGGCCTATAGGGGGATACAGGTATTTAAATATTATACTTACAAGGAGGTCCCAACCTCAGTAAGATAATGTAATGTTTTTGAAATAAATAAATTATTTATTATTAAAATTTAAACAAAAAAACCTCTGCACTAGGTACTAGCTGGAGTAACTGCTACTACAATAGAGATATCGTTGCCAAGTGGCTCGATTTCTAGGGGTCCGTAAACATGTCCCAAATTGACCGTGATCGATTCAGACTTCATTCATGAATAATCTCTCAAACAATTAATAAAATTGGAGAGTATAAAAATGTTGATTGTAAGAACCTATTTTATTTGTTGCCTCGAACTGAAAATCGATATACATCATCATCATCATCATGATCAACCCATTACCGGCTCACTACAGAGCACGGGTCTCCTCTCAGAGTGAGAAGGGTTTTGGCCATAGTCTACCACGCTGGCCAAGCGGATTGGCAGACTTCACACACCTTTGAGAACGTTATGGAGAACTCTCAGGCATGCAGGTTTCCTCACGATGTTTTCCTTCACCGTTAAAGCAAGTGATATTTAAATACTTAAAACGCACATAACTCCGAAAAGTTAGAGGTGCGTGCCCCGGGATCAAACCCACGACCTCCGATTAGAAGTCGAATAATCGAATACATTATTTTTTAACTTTTAACCCAAAATTTGCCATGTTGGTCTTAGAAACACTAATCAGACGCCCACGTTTATTTAGCTTTTGACTTGATTAACGCTGATAACACTTTCAATAGTTCAAACTTGGGCTTATAGTAAGTACATTTGCTACGAAACTAATTTAACCTTTCCAAACAGCTTAATCAACAAGATTATATTGTAGTTGGCTTTGAAATTAATCCTCTTGAAGGTAGGTTAACCACATCACAATATTAATGCTAATAACCGTCCATTTAGTATGATTCTGTTTTCGCAATAAAACGTCTGTTTTCTTAATATTGATTACAATTTAGGCATCCGTTAGATGGTAGCAGGCAGACTGACATATGTATTTGGCGTTAAAGAGTTGCTCTTTACACTGTGAACCCAGAATTAATCATTTCCGTGATCATAACCGTTAATTAGGTATGATCTTTTAGAATAATAGATTAATTTATGGTCAGCTTTACGACAGTTACTGCTGTGTACAACTAATGTTTATGTGACAAAAATTTGCTACATTCTCTGCTACATCGGATATTCATCATCATCACTCATGATTAACGGAATTAAGTGATACATTATGACGTATTGTTTAATAGCCTCCTTATAATGATATAATGGTACTCTTATGTTAGGATGATAGTTAAATAAAGTTTCAATAAAGTTAAACTTTTGTAAAGGACATACCTAATAAGGAAAAAAAATTAAAATTCATCATATATTTTTCCCCCTCCTAGATATTTAAAACTCATTCAGCTATAAAGTCATCCAGAGCCTGTTTCGTTCTTTTAAGCGATTGTTCTGATGTGTAGAAAAAATCCTGGCATTGTTCTTAATATTTTCCAGCTTAACGCACTCCATCAATATTATTATAATCATAAATCCTTATTAAACATTTACCGTCTAAAAGGCCTCTTAGATTAAAGCGGTCGTTTCAACAATTTTCTGAAAATAATGAGATAATCATAAAATAAATATTACTTACGCAAATTAGGCACCTATTTGTAAGCTTTCATGGCTTTACAGATATTAAAAGCAAAGTTTGGGCGATGAAATTGATAATGCCTGGTTTATGAGGCAAATTGTGTTATTATGCACTTAATTATTTTAAGTTAAAATTTAAGTTGACAAGTTAATCAATGATTTTCAGGCTTTTGTTTTCGGATTTTCTTTACTTTACCGCATTATTATAGGACCCTGCTTGCAATTTTGATAGATAAAAAAAAAATTAAATTAAAAAAAATCTTCAAAAGCTGGGTTATAAGTGTATTGCAGATGTGTTGAGGCTCTAACCGTTGCATTGATGTATTGATGCATGTCATGCAGTGATTTAATGAAGAAATTAAATTTCTTGTAGGTATTTGCGAGTCTTCTTATAAAAGAAAATCCAATGAACATAAGGAGGAAGTTGTTATTCTATAAATTTATCGGACATTCATCGTATCGACGACGATAGATATCGGCGTGGCGTTTTGTGTCGCGACAGATCAGCATACTACAAATTTTCACCACCACAATATTATACAACACATCTTCTCTTCTATATATAAATAAAAATCAATGCCACTTTTCGTTGTAATTTTATAACTCAAGAACGGGCTCACCTATCCAGACCAAATGTTTAGGCTTTGTCGGACTATTTAATAGATGGTTAATGTGAAGTTTGCACAAAATCGGTCGAGCGGTTCTTCATTTATCACATTTTTCATTGTTATCAATGGGTTCCTGGATGGTTCGAAAACACAATTACCGGGTAGGTACAGGTAACCCACCGGGTCTCAGTAGGTGGCGTTGATGTCGTTATGTCACCGGGCAGGATGGTTGTTGTATATATATATCTGATAGCAATCTGTCGCGACTCGCGACTCACGTCAGAGTACATTCCGATACAGTAAATATGAACCTAGCTGGAAGTAGACTACGGCAGCTTGATCTGAAGAGCAAAGTAACATAGATATATAGCACAAAGGGATACGTATAACACGCGCTTATGGAAAACTCTGCACATACTCCAAGTGCAGGACCTACCTAAAAACTCAACTTATGTGACGCGTACTTACTCTGTAGAGTTTGTGGTAGAGAATACCTATTTGAAAATAGGAGAAAATTGTAGGACTGTTTACCAAGATTCTGCATTTGGTGTTGGCTGAGTACAATGTATGAGTTTTCTAGCGCTGGGTCTTCCAACACCCCTCGATGTAGTTGCTCCAAGTGCATTTCGGCATCATCTGTGAAATATCATGTATTTAGTAGTACCCAAGCACCGTAGTATGGCACTCTGAAGCATAATATGTCACATTGTGCTAACCCTGCAGCCCAAGCATAATTAGTGCGACAACGCTGTACGTGGTTTTTACAAAGGCAAATCAGTGAAAAGCTGTTAGAAATCATTGTCGCACTGATTGTGCTCGGGCTGCAGTTTTTAACAAACCACATTGAGTTAGTCGATGCAAACTCTGCATAAATAAAATAAAATAGCATTTTATTTCAAAGTAATTTACAGTATAAAACATCCTTAAGCATAAAATGCCTTGTGGCCAAGGCCTCTCTAATACTCTCGTCATTACTTGCGGTCCAGTGCCACCTTTCTCCAGAAATGAACCTTCACAGTCTGCCATACCCTCTCCTGTATTGCTCGTGCATATCTTATATCATGATTATTAAAGATAATCATCATCACCAGAAATTGTAGACAAGCGCTTATAACGCTATTACAAATTAATGTAATGTGACCAAAATGTCCAAATAACCACTCCTTTGCATTGCGCTATCGTAATATAAAGACGCGTATTACAAAGTGCCTGTTTTTGACGTTAAGTTTTAATTCCAGCGGATATAATATCAGGGCCAAAATGTAATCATCCTTAGGCATACGTCGGATCGGTGGCATATCCAATTTGTGGTGATATGGCAACTTCTGCGTAATACTAAAATCAATATCACTGTGCAAGCATCGCAAGTTATTCATCACGCTATGTAAATTGACACCGTGATACTAGTATTTGGCCATCGCTCGCTCGTAAATCTATTTGACGTCATTTCTGAAACTGTCAGGTGTCGCCAAAACTGCTCTCAGGCAAGTGGGTCGCCGCTTAATGCTTCACTTCACGTGTATATGCAAGAGTGTATACTGTATAATGTGCATGCTCTTTCATGTAGGAAATGTGGCAATGAAATTTTTCTGCGACCGAATTTTGTAGCATTTGCTCTAATTTAGGTCTTTTATAAAAAATATAATTTGAGAGCAAACTTTCAGTATAAATTGAAACTATTAAGGCCGCTCTCTTCACGCGCTTTTCCATACAAACGTATTACGCCTATTATTCTAATATTTGTCGCAATAGGTCTAAAGTTAAGCCAGATATCAATTTATATCTCCATTGCCTATGCCATAAAATAAAAATATTAGTAAAATTATATTTATTTTGAAAGTTATGACGCTTGAAAAATCACTATTTTTGGGCAAATTTTGGGGCAACTTCGTGCGTAAATAAACTATATAAGAAACTAGAAAATTGAAAAACGACTGAAGTCTTATCATAGGTTACTTCATAATAATTACAAATGTCTTTAGTTCATTAATAAAATTGCCAAATATTTGCTAAAATAGGCGAAATTCCAAACCTTGATTTGCATCTTTTTACTTTGCCGTTTTTCACTAAAAATCATGATATCTCAAACAAAATTTATTTATTTAATTAATTTATTATTTATTTATGTATATATTTTTAGTACTCTTCTATACTGAAGCCGTCTCGCTCTCTAAATGCAGAAATCACTGTTTTAGACTCCACTCACCAACGATTTGTCGCGCCCATGGAGAGGGCTCTTAAATGGTAGCAACAGTTTTAAAAATTCAATCACTATTCGTTTTGTACCGGAACACTTACTTTACACCAAAATTATCAGATCTCGCATTATTGTGGACTTTGGCTGAAAATCCGATAAAGAATATTTTGCATGTGACCAATTTTTTAATCAGAGAGATGGAAAATAATATTAAATCTTACTCAGGTACTTATGGCATAACCAGTAATCAATCATTCTGGATAAACTAATACACCGATACTACTCTTGGTCGTAAATCTATTTGACGTCATTTCGGCGCCTCCAGCCCGATGTGAAACTGTCGCGTGTTGCCAGAACCGCTCTAAGCCGAGTGGGGGCGCGGCTTAGTGCTTCACTTAACGTGCATAATGATCTTAACGTGCAAGAGTGTATAATATCTATGCTTTTTAGGGTTCCGTACCCAAAGGGTAAAAACGGAGCCCTATTAATGTCACTCTGCTGTCTGTCCGTCTGTCTGTCTGTCCGTCTATCTGTCTGTCCGTCCGCCGGTCACAGGTCTCTAGCTCGCAGACGAAATGAGTTACGAACCTGAAATTTTGGTATTTGGTGTAAAACGTTGACCCAAAATCAAATATTTAATTAGAATTTTGTTTGGGTTTTTCTTTCACGGTTTGTTGCGATGCTCTCGGAAGCTGAATGCTCGGAAGCTCGGAATGCTGCTCGGCAATTAAATATTTCTTAGACACAAAATATAATATTGTTCATAATTATGTACGGAACCCTAAAAGAGCGAGGCCCGACTCGCACTTGGCTGATTTTATTTATGTTGAAATATTTCTGGCGCCAATTTTTGCAGAATTTTTCCTAAATTAGATTTTCACAGACGATATTTGACACAATTTTACAGAATCAGTTCTTTTTATTTGGTCATACCTATTAATAAAAAATAAAAAATATATTACCTATATAATCCATTCGTTCTTAAATGGTAATAATAAATTAGTATGGAAAACGTACAACCTTAAACTTTTAAATCGTGTCGTAGATATTTTGTTTATTTAACGATATTAGATTCTTACTTTGCATAAATACAGTGGTGCTAAATTTTTTGTACACAATCGTACAATTTTACAAAAACATTAAATCTCTTGTGTTTTATTTTTTTGAAAATTATCCCCAACAAATAATCTCTAAGCCCTCATACGCATTAGCGGTCAACCGCGTACGCGGCTGACCGCGCGGCTAGCCGCTTTTATATTTTTACTAGATGATGCCCACGGCTTCGCCCGTGTGGATTTAGGTTTTTAAAAATCCCGTGGGAACTTTTGATTTTCCAGAACAAAAAGTAGCACAGCAGCAGCAAAAAGTAGCATAGCAGTTATCTGTAGAAACCCGTCCCCAAAACGGAAAAATCCCGTGGGATCCCCACGATTTCGGAAAACAATTCCTTACAGCATCAGGGTTGAGGAGTTGGATATGTACCTACTCGAGTTCATTCAACGATAAAGTCTTGAATTGGTACCCCCAATATCAATTTAAATAACCGAAAGTCTCTAAAACCCATTAGTTTTGGGGATCAGGTCCCCTAAAGCATCAGGATTGAGGAGTTGGAATCCAAATTTTTTATAGAACAGGGTCGCAATGTTTCTCTATCGATTAAAAAAAAAATTACGCAAATCGGTTCAGAAATCTCGGAGATATCGGTGTACATAGGTAGAAAAACACAACTCCTCCTTTTTTGAAAGTCGGTTAAAAAAGTAGCCTATGTTACTCCCTGGTTAATTCTCTACTTGTATGTGAAGGTCCCGTCAAAATCGGTTCAGCCGTTCCGAAGATTAGCCCGTTCAAACAGACAGACAGACAGACAGACAGACAGACAGACAGACAAAAATTTTAAAAACGTGTGATTCGGTTATGGTAACGTTCAAATAACCATATGAGCTTAATATGAGGTAGTTATTTCGATATTACAGACAGACACTTCAATTTTATTTATTAGTATAGACTAGCTTTTGCCCGCGGCTTCGCCCGCGTGAATTTCGGTTTTTCACAAATCCTGAGGGATAAGTAGATTTCTGGTCCACCCACCCCCGCCGCGCGGCGGCGTACCGCGGTACCGCGTACGGCGGGCGCAGGGCGCAGGGGCGCGCGGCGCGGCGCGGGGAATTCCGTGCAGCGCCAGCTGTGGCGCGAGCGCCAGCCGTCGCGTGCAGCGAAAATACCTATCAGGGCGTTTTTTAACATACTTACCGATTTCAACACAACTCCTTTTTTGAAAGTCGGTTAAAAAAGTAGCCTATGTTACTCCTTGGTTAATCCTCTACTTGTCTGTGAAAGTCCCGTCAAAATCGGTTCAGCCGTTCCGAAGATTAGCCCGTTCAAACAGACAGACAGACAGACAAAAATTTTAAAAACGTGTGATTCGGTTATGGTATCGTTCAAATAACCATATGAGCTTAGTATGTGGTAGTTATTTCGAAATTACAGACAGACACTTCAATTTTATTTATTAGTATAGATATGCAACCGCTCATTTTGTACGCACTAAACCGCGACGAAATTCTATGAAGAGGCTAGCCGCGCGGTCAGCCGCGTACGCGGTTGACCGCTAATGCGTATGAGGGCTTATGCACGTTTTTTTACATTCAACGTAATGTCAAACCCTGCAAAATATAGATAGCTTTTTATTATAAGACACACCGTTGCGCCGAAGAGGTTAGTTTTAACTAACTTACATGACTGCATTGTGGTTGTGGGGGGCGGCGTCGTGGTTGTAGTCGTGGTTGTAGTTGTGGTTGTCGTGGTCGTCGTGGTTGTCGTCAACACTGGAAACAAATTTGCGGTTAACGTCCTGTGATACTAATTATAAATAATCTGTTTTAGTTTTAATATTGTTTTGTTATACCTAAAATCTATCTTTTGCGGATCGGATTTTGGTTTCAAAGATTTGGCAATTTTTTATTTGCAAATAAAAAATCTTTGAAATCCGTATGAAGGATTTAGATAAAGATAGATAAAGTTCAAAATACCCTTTTTATTTAAACCGCAGATAAACTCTAGTAACAATACATTTGGATCTAGTTTTATTTGTACAGAGAGGTTTATTTTATTGACTCTTTCTTGACCGTTGTTATTCTGATTGAAAGGTCTAGTGAAGGATTTGGTCCATTCAATAGACCCATGGCTAGCCTAAATAAACAGAATTAAATCAATCGAAGCATGTACGTTTTTTGAAATTCAATCTGATTTCGAATATCGAATGCTTTTAATATTAACTTTTATTTTTTCTTATTAATATAAATAAATACTAAAGTGAATTTAAGTAGGTATTCTAAAAACAATTGTGACACCCACATTATGTAAAGAGTAAATAATAAAATGTTAATTTAGTCTTTTTTGACATACCTAGTCTCATAAACAATGACAATGCCTCATGAAAATGCGCGTCTCATAGTCTAAATTCTGATCAGAGTGCTTAGTCTAAGATCGGAGCACTCGAAAACGAACTCGAAAACTATTGATCGATTTCAGAGTAAAATAGACCTAAAATGGCTTGTATTAAGGTTTGAGTTCGCCAATACATTCAGCATTCGAACACAACGAGCGCCCCAAGCAGAGCAGAAGCATATTAATAAGAAAAATTCTCAACAAATCCATTCACACACACATTACTTTCACCAAAAAACACCAAGTGCAAAGTCGAATCAGTCGTGGAGGAGATCATGTTTTACTTCCACGAATACGTACACGTCAAGGAGGAAGAAATATAAAATTTGAAGGAGTACAAGTGTATAATAAATTACCCAAGGAAGTGAAGAATGCGAACTCGTTTAACATATTTAAAAACAAACTCAAAAAACATATACTTCACGATATAAATTTATTCAAATAAACCTCCTGGATTACTGATATTTGCTACACTGTGACGACGATCTCGCATTCTCAAACGGAATAAATTTTTGTGAGGGTAGATTAATAGAACTGAAATTGTATTTTGCATCTGACTGCTGCAAAAAAAAATCTATATTCTAATTAGATATTAAGTTTCTCTGTAAGTGAATTTTGTAAATAATTCGTTGAGAAATAAAATTCTTTAACCCGAAATGTTGTAAAATACATATTCGAACTATGGAATTACGACTTTAAAATACGAGTATTTGAGTTCATTTTGCTCTGAATTCACTTGTGATTCGATCAATAGTTTTCGAGTTCGTTTTCGAGTGCTCCGATCTTAGACTAAGCACACAGATTAAAATATTATATTGAAATATCTTACTATGCAGGAACAGCTCTGCCTGAGCCTTGCCTAAACTATTTTCAACGTGACACCGGTACGAGCCTGCATCCTCTCTTGACATGTCTGCAACTTGCAGTGTTAAAGTGTGTCGATAACCTCTTGAAATCTTGCTGAGTCGGTGTTTTGAACCTGGGAACAAAAAGCGATCGATTAATTTATTTATGACTAGCTTCTGCCCGCGGCTTCGCCCGCGTGAATTTCGGTTTTGAACAAATCCCGAGGGAATCGTGGAGTTCCGGTTCCCGTTCCCGCTCCCTTTTCCTACCTTTGTACTTAAAATATCAAGCAAGGTCGCTATAGTAATCTACCTATAGCTGTAGATATAGATTTCGGGTTTTTCAAAATCCCGTGGGAACTGTGCATTTTTCCAGGATAAAAAGTAGCCTATGTGTTGCCAATGCATGCTACACAGCAAAGTATTGCAATAATGGGTTATGTGAGCGTGATTTACCTAAGAACAGTCAGCGCCCTCTGTGGCGTTTTGGAGGTCTATATCTATTTTAGTCCTACAGGAATACTTTTCTGGGATAAAAAGTTACTTTATGTGTTAAGTCAGGGCATAAGCTATCTCCATTTAAAATTTCAGCCAAATCGGTTCAGTAGTTGCGGCGGAGAAGAGGAACAAACATACACACAAACTTAATAACGCCTTTATAATATTAGTGTGATTGTTATTTTCCTCGCTAGAAAGCTCCGATACTCGATAGCATACGCGTCCGATCGCTGCTAAATTCAAAATGCTATAGGAAAACTTTACGCATCGCCGTCCCGGCCGGCTGGAACCGCGCGCCGCGCGCAAAGTCTATGTCCCGCAATTTTTAAATCTGTAATATCTTCGAAAATATTCATTTAAATCATATGCTGTAAAGGGCCATATAGATCTATAATAAATCAACAATGTACTTAAGGTATTTAATTAGATAAGGATTTATGCTGTATTGGTTAAAATCGCTTCTAAAATTAGCCATTATTTGTCGTAAAAAAGTAAATGACAAAAAATGTTATTGTGGGATATCCATAAGAGATAGACATATACCATCGCGGAGTTTTCTATAGACCTTTTCAATGTGTACAATACTTAGTACATTATATTGATAAATCTCGTAGGGTTCAGCCTGCGTTTTGCAATGTAAGCGGAAAAAATGTAATTATTTACGACATCACATTAGAAACCTCAAAAATAACAGTATTTCTCCACAATTTAATGGATGTTATTATACATATAAACCTTCCTCTTGAATCACTCTATCTATTAAAAAAAACCGCATCAAAATCCGTTGCGTAGTTTTAAAGATTTAAGCGTACAAAGGGATATAGGGACATAGGGACAGAGAAAACGACTTTGTTTTTAACCCCCGACGCAAAAACGACGGGGTGTTATAAGTTTGACGTGTCTGTGTGTGTGTGTGTGTGTGTGTGTGTGTGTGTGTGTGTGTGTGTGTGTGTGTCTGTCTGTTCCCCTGTGGCGCTCAAACGGGTGGACCGATTTGAATGCGGTTTTTTTTGTTTGGAAGGTGATTTAATCGAGAGTGTTGTTAGCTATGTTTGATGAAAATCGGTCCAATATGGCCGCCGCTACAAAATGGCGGATTACATATTTTTTCACAACTCCCTTAATATGGGTATCAAATGAAAGGGCTTGACTAGTAGAATAGCACTATTGCAATTCCAAGATGGTCGCCGCCACAAAATGGCGAATGTCGGGGGTTTTTTAAATTTTCAATTTACACTTGTATACTATGTAGTGATAGGTAATTTTTATTTGAAACTACAGGATGCCCGTGACTTCGTCCGCGTGGATTTAGGTTTTTAAAAAGGTGATGCGCGCACAAACATCCAGACAAGCAGACAAACAGACAAATAGATAAACAGAGAAACAGGCAAAAATGTCTAAAATAGCTTTTTTACGTTCTATTACTTATCCCTAACATCCCCCAGTTATTATTTTGCAAAAATCTTTAATGTACAGATACGGCAATTTTACGATTTTAATAATTATGTATATATAGATAGAAGTAGATACATTTTCGAATACCAGTTTGATACTAAAATGGCTAAAGAATGATCTGTTTCACAGCTGCTGTGAAACAGATCATTCTTTAGCCATTTTTGAGCGTCCATGATTGATACCACTGCTGCAGTGGTATCAATCATGGACGCAAAGCACTTGCAAAGAGGTTGGCGATCAGCCAAGGAAGACATCACGACTAGCGAAATAGTACATAAGCGGTGAGCAGTGAAGAAGATCCTGTGAACGACATTTTGAATATAATGAAGAATAAACCGGAGTATGCGAAGCTGACTGTCCACCATGCTTGTCGAAGAGGCACCACGAGAATGCTCAACTACGAGTAACTAACTATATTATTAACAAGTATAAATTAAAAATTTAAACAACCCCCGACATTCGCAATTTTGTGGCGGCGGCCATCTTGGATTTGCAGTAGTGCTATTCTACTAGTCAAGCCCTTTCATTTGATACCCATATTGAGGGTGTTGTGATAAAATATGTAATCCATTGCCATTTTGTAGCGGCGGCCATCTTGGACCAATTTTCATCAAACATAGCTCTCGACTAATTCACCTTTTAAACAAAAAAGCCGCATTCTAATCGGTTCACCCGTTTGAGCGCTACAGGGGAACAGACAGACACACACACATACACATACACACACACACACACAGCCACGTCAAACTTATAACACCCCGTTGTTTTTGCGTCGGGAATTAAAAAGTTCGCAAACGGAATTTCGATACTGAAACAGGCAAATAACAAGCTGTCTCACAGCAGTGGTATCAATCATTGGCGCGAAGCACTCGCGGACAGGCTGGCGACCGGCCAACGGAGACATGACGACTAGCGAAATTATAAACGAGCGGTGAGCAGTGAAATACAACCAACGAACGACATTTTGAAGATAGTTGATAATGTACTTTGGAGAATATTTAACGTTCTTTTTATATTCTTCTTCAAATAGAGTATACACATATACATACCTACATATCTTCTATATCTATACATATAATAAAATCGTAGACTTGCCGTATCTGTACATTGAAGATTTTTGCAAAATAATAACTGGAGGATGTTAGGGATTAAGTAATAGAACGTAAAAAGCTATTTTTGAAATTTTGTCTGTTTGTCTGTATGTTTGTGCGCGCATCATGCAAAAACTACTGAATGGATTGAAACGAATCTTGATACGATTTAAGTTCATACTACGGAGTAACATATAGGATACTTTTTATCCCGAAATTCAGCACGGTTCCCTAGGGAGAGGGGATGAAAGTCAAAACGTGTATTTAGCTGTAATTCAATAACGCGTTGTCCGATTTCATTCATTATTTTTTTGTCAGAAAGTAGATACTTTAAAGATTATCGACTAATCTCTAAAAGGCTGGATCGATTTTGATGGGACTTTCACTGGCGGATGTTTACATTTTGATCTACCTAAACATCCGCCAGTGAACTTTTAACAGTTTTTAGCATGATATGAGCTCAAAGGAGCTTAGGAAAAACAAAATGATTCCTACGAGATTTTTAAAAACTAATATATATCCACGCGAACGAAATCGCGGGTGTCCGCTTGTATATAATATTAACCTATGAAATTCACATATAAATGAAAAATAGACAAAGTTAAGTGGAGAAGCTTGTGCACAATATAAAAAATATATAGGTAATTGAGATATTTTAAAATAATTGAGAGATATATCAAAGTTTGTAGTTACCTCTTTAACCAGAATATAGAATGTACAAAACAAATAAAGCGATGAATAAAAATGACGAGACGATCTGCTTCATCTACATACTAAAATTTCTACATAATATTTAACCGATAGCGGAAAAATAAGACTAAAACATTTTTGTTCGCTGACTAAAAACGGGACGAAAATTATCATTTATTAAAGAAAGAATCTTCATTTCGATAAATAATTGCAATTATTCTAATAATTAATAATTAGGTATTTCATATAGAAATAAAAATGCATCATCACATTACATCAATATTTTTGAGAATAATATAATAATGTTATTCATAAACAATATTAATGCGATGTGATGCTGGTATATAAAACTTATTCACGATAAGTAGGAAATAATATAAATACTTATATTAATAACTAGTAGTGCGCGTGGGTGCGCGGCCCGCAAGCGGACCGCGAGGTTTCGCTGTCGGGTATTTTGGTTTGAGCAGCTTCCACCTATCTCTCCCATATTCCTAATCCTCGATCATTATCACTCTCCATATTTTTTCTTCGAATCATTCTGCTCATCAAGTAGTTCTTTAGGTATTGATCATCTTTTTCCAAGAAACCATTCTTACATCTTGTATACTTGGTAAGATAGACACCGACGAAATTTGTATAGCCGCCATCTTGAATCCGCCATTTTGGGGTTTTTTCAGCTCAGTGCCAATTGGATGAGGTTCTGATTAATTTTTGTTTGAGCACCTCCTACCTATAATAAATAAATAAATAAATAAATAAATACCCTGCCCGGACTCCTCAACCATCTTCCAAACCCTCAATCATCATGTCTTTCCATATTTTTCTTTGAGACATCCCCAAAGAACCGCATCAAAGCGTTGCATAGTTCACAACTTGTAGTCTCTTCAATATTCGCCATACATTTTCTATGGAAAAATAAATTCCGCCATTTTGAATTTTTTTTTCTATTCATCGAGTAGATCTTTGGATTCTAATCATCTTTTGCTAAGAAACTACTCTTCCATCTTTTATACCCTCCGAGTTAGCCGAAGCCGAAATTTGTATGGCGGCCATCTTTTTTTCGCCATTTTGAATTTTTTTTCAGCTCACTGCCAATTGGATGACGTTTCGAGTGACATTTGCTCAAGCACCGCCCACCTATCTTCAATACCTTAAGCGTGCCCGTCGCTCGTCTCTGAAATCCTCAATCATCAGCTCTCTCCATATTTTTGTTCCGAATGAATTTTTGTCCTCTCTACGACACCATTATTGAAAAAAAAATTTTTCATACAAAATTGTTCAGGAGAGGTGATCAATCAGTCAGTCAGTCAGTCAGTCAGTGAATGAATCAGCACGAGCAGCTATATATATATTAATAAAAAAGAGATTTATTAGAAAGCAGTTGCATGATCATCGTCGGCAAAAACCACCCGCGAACTAGCTGAAGACCGACTTGATGAATGTGTTCAGTGGAGTGATTAACGAGGGGTGCGCCACTTTAAACCAACTCAGCAAACTTTTCCGTAGATCCTGTTTTAATGTATTTGGAATATATCTATATTTAAACTATTATGGAATAAGGATTAACGGCCTATAAACACGGCATCTTTCCTACGTGAATCAATCGTAGCCTTTGTAAAGGTACGTTCATGTTTGTAAGTACATTTGGAAGTTTGTATCGATACGGAGCTCGTGGTGACCTGCACTCCCCTCCACCCTTTTGCAACGCTATGCTTTTGCGTGTTTTTATCATACAAACGTAATAATCTGCGTTTTGTAATGAAAACGCGCCATATCCGCGCATTGGATTCGCGTCGGAAACACACCTTCTGCATAGGCTTAAAGTATTGAACATAAATACGCTAAAAAGTATTCACGACGTACTCGAAAAAATGCCGTCTGAAAAAGAAAAACAAATACTTTTTAACCATTTAAAGAAGTGACGATTTGCATCCAATTGAGTCTATTACGTTCGAAGATTTTTAGCTGTAAAACAGTACAAAATGAAGCTGAAAAATAATACAAATTTAATTAATGTAAACGACCGCATCATTTTCTCAGTCACGTTCGCTGGTGTAATTTTCATAAAATATGTAATTTAAACGCATGCGGATTTGATACAAACGAGAGCTTAATTCAGAAACGTGTAAATAACGACCGTTCCGAGCAGCGGAATCAATCATAGGTGACGCGAAGTGCTCGAGGACCAACTGGCGACTGGCCAACTACTTGACACGATGACCAGTCGACTGATGAACGAGTGCTTTGATCCTGTGAACGATTTTAAAATATCTCGGACATTTTTGACGTCATTTCCTACACGAGAGCTTTTAAAAATTAAGAATGAGATCCTATGAACGATTTAAACGACGATTTTCCTAGATGAGAGATGAGAGGTTTTAGAAATTAAGTATAGGTATTTCTAGTTTTCGAAAATAACCCAGAATATTAGGGGCAATTTCAACAAAGCCGTTTTTTCTTGAATTTCGGTGGACTTTTTTATTATTAAGTTTTTTCAACTTTGAACTATGGTTTATTATTCTTCTTGTTATTGTTTATGCTCTACTTGAATGCCATCAAAATATGTCTTATAAACTCGTGAGAATACGTGTTTAAAATTTTGATGCCACCAAAATGATATAAGTAGCCACCGAAATGATAGAAGCTGTTTACCGAAATTAAAATTCACTGAAAATAATTACTTCGATATATTTTTAAGGCGATATTACTGCATATTTCATAAAACCCGAAACAAGTTTGGAGATCTTTAGAGACAGAAATGGAACTTTTCAATGGGATAACAGATAATGGCTCGCAATTTCAAATTTGGTCAGATTGTAGTAGGTACATACTCTATAGTAAAACAACAGATAATAACGGTCAGGGTTTAGTAATCCAGTGTACATAATTGTTAGTCAGGCGCTATAATTTAAGCACCTTGTTTTTCATTGTCTTAATAATGCTACGGCATATTTGTCTTGTTATTTATTGTAATAATTTATACGTGAGCTGGTAAGGAAATTGTTAATAAGAGTACCTACTATTTGCACTTGGCCAGTTTTATTTAAACTGTGATGACAGATGATTTAATCCGTGGATTTAATATATATATTGACGTCATAATGAAACCAGATAGCGCGGAACACTAGAATAAAATAAAACAGCACAACGTCCTTTATCTTATCTAATAAATAATTTTGAAGTTAGGAGCGATCAGATAAAGAGACTTCTAAAATCATAACTCTTCCAAGCCTTAGATAGTGCTATAAGCTCAACGAGCACTAAAGTTCTTTGAATTAATTATGAAAATTCCTTAAAATTCCAAGATGATTGTAGAATGAAGACGCCTTTTCAAATTTTCTTTTGATAATAACTTATTACTCACTAATTACATCGACCCTCTTATACAAGAGATTGAAATTCTAATTATCTTCAAGGGGCACATAATTTTCGAGCTGAAGAAATAATATTTTTTCTGTTTTAATTTAGAAAATTAGATTATTAACATAATTTTGACCGGTCCAAACAGTGATAAATTGGGAAGAGTGCATTTTTAGTCTAGAAGAGATGTTAAATTACGCAAAACCGATGGGGTGTTAGAAGTTTGACGTGTCTGTGTGTGTCTGTCTGTTCCACCGTAGTGCTCAAACGTGTGAACCGATTTGAATGCGGTTTTTTGTTTGAAAAGTGAATTAGTCGGGAGTGTTCGATGAAAACTGGTCCAACATGGCCCCCACCACAAAATAATGGCGAATATCGGGAGTTTTTAACCGACTTCAAAAAAAGGAGGTTCTGTATTCGACCCGTATGTATGTATGTATGTATGTATGTAAGTATGTTTGCGATTATCTCCGCAACTAATGAACCGATTTTGATGATTGTTTCACTATCGTTATCTACATACTTTCAAGGAAGTATATAACACATCGAGTTATCATTCTTACGTACGAAGTTATAAGCATAAATGTACACATATGTATGTCACTAATATGTTCTCTGAGATTGCCAGACCTACTGCTGAAGTCTGATATAGCTATTCTGTCCAAAGACTTCACTCTGCTATGCCTACGTAACATTGACCTTTTGCAAAAAGTTTTGGGCCGAAGTCAGTACAGTTGCATATAGAGTGATTCCTTGGAGTTTGTGCATGGTTACGTGTATTTCCATTCTATACAAAGCCAAACCGCAAGGGTGTGAAACTAGTCGCGTATAGATTGTAAATTACGGTCTATCCAAATTATACAAGAGTTTTACGCATACAAACTAATCTTGTATAGATCAGAAGTTAGGTTAGGTTGGGTTAGAACATAATAAAACCACTCACCTATAGTATGACACATAAAATGTATATGTCACAGGATATTTAATAATAATTAATAATATATAGGTCATAATCTATTTTACATAGTTCTCATTTATATTATTATTATTATTACCTAATATAAAGAAAACAAATCACTAAAAAGCATAAAATAATTTTTTTCAAAGAAAAATGAACCGACTTCAAACGAATCGAACTAAAAAGTTTAAAATAATTTTTTATTCATTTAGATTGACGATTAAACTACCTAACTCAAATGATATATAATTTTTTGAAGTCGGCGCCAAACCACATTCAATTCGTGTAAGTAAAATCAGAATATCCACTTTTGAATGCGAGCGCGGTGAACCTAGTCGCGGAGGGTGAGTCTGGGACCCGGGGGGCACATTTTCGACTTGAAGTGAACTTGAAGTCATTTGGCGCCGACTTCAAAAAATTATATATCATTTGAGTTAGGTAGTTTAATCGTCAATCTAAATGAATAAAAAATTATTTTAAACTTTTTAGTTCGATTCGTTTGAAGTCGGTTCATTTTTCTTTGAAAAAAATTATTTTATGCTTTTTAGTGATTTGTTTTCTTTATAATGGCCCCCACCACAAAATAATGGCGAATATCGGGAGTTTTTTAAAATTTTAATTTATACTTGTTTACAGCAAAGGATTGTAACTTTTTATACGTAAACAAGCGAGATACTCTCTCCACCGTAAATTTTTCGCTGCCCGCTGTCGCCGGCAATATAGGAGTACGCCAAGCATTATTATAGTGCTGTCCTTGTCCCCCACGATTTAAATATAGCGTTATCCTTGTCAGTCGTATCCTTGAATGAAGTGTCGGGGGTATGCTCACAAACTATATTTAAAGGTCTAGTCAGTGCGTAGTTAGTAACTGCCACCAGTTAGCTCCTGCGCCTGATCTCTCTCCGGTCGTGTCGCATTGGCATCCCATCAGATAATGAGAGTGAATGATTAGAGAGCGCACCTGTATTTGTGCACAAATGTGTGCACTAACTATAATATTTCCTATTTAGTGGATTTGTCAGCGTTTTCGTTAAGATTGGTAGCCATGGCCGACAGATCTCTCTCCGATTTTGTCGCATGTGGTTCTATTATGAGAGTAAAAGAACAGAGTGCACGTGTGTTTGAGAGATATTATAGTGCACGGGTGTGTGTAACACCCGTGCGCTATAATATCTCTTTAATAGTGGGTTAGTCTACGTGACGCGTCCTCAGATTAGCCGCAGTGGTCAAAATTAGATGGCAGGATATGGCAAATAGGTATATAATGGTATTGGGTAAAATACCATTATATATTTGCCAAAAAAACGCATTAGTGTTTCCTCTGGTGCTGCTAATGTTCATGGGCGGCGGTAATCACTTAACACCAGGTGACCCGCTTGCTTAATTGCCCGCTATTCCTATAAAAAAAATATAAAAAAAAATTTCAATTACTTACTTACTGTTTAATATGTTATGCTGGTCGGGTTGGAATTGTATAGCCACTTACCAGCATCAGGATCGCCGCTGCGTAGGGGGGCTCCCTGAGTGTGGTCTGGTTTCCAAAGGTCTTCGTCTGGTCCACACTTATTAAAATCTCGCGTAACACAATGATATTATTAAGTTGAACGGCGTAATAATGTTTATGGTTTTATTTAAGAGCGGTTGTGTTCGCGTCCGCACGGAGTTCGTCCCGGTAAGTCGTCTGAAGTTTTTGAATGCAACGTGACTAGGTGATACCGGCGCGGCGCTGTGTTGGCAATCCCCTTTTTGGAAGCGGCCACATTTGTATACCAGACCAACTATAGTTAAAAAATACGAAAGAGAAAAGGACTGTTTTGTGCTAAAATATAAAAAAAAATTAATGAAAAATATGAAAGTATTGAACACTTACCATTTATCAGTCTCTGTTCACCATTCAGGATCCAGTAGGTTTGAGGAAGAGGATACGCTTCGGCGGTGCACGTGAGCGTGGCCGACGAGCCGGACAGGGCCCGGATGGCCACTCGACCCGCCCACACTGATGGCGCAACTGTGTGGACAGAACAAACTTTGAAGTAACGTGTTTTTTAGGGTTCCGTAGCCAAATTAAAATATGCAGGCGCCAGCAATTCGAAAGTTTGTCTATCTATACATATTATAATAAAATCGTAGACTTGCCGAATCTGTACATTAAAGCTTTTTGCAAAATAATAACTGGGGGATGTTAGGGATAAGTAATAGAACGTAAAAAAGCTATTTTTGAAATTTTTGTCTGTTTGTCTGTTTATCTGTAGTACTACTGTGTCTACTGGTTTGTCTGTATGTTTGGGCGCGCATCACGCAAAAACTACTGAATGGATTGAAATGAAACTTGGTATGATTTAAGTTCATACTACGGAGTAACATATAGAATACTTTTTATCCCAAAATTCAGCACAGTTCCCTTGGGAGAGGGGATGAAAGTTAAAATGTGTACTTAGCTGTAATTCATTAACGCGTGGTCCGATTTCATTCATTCTTTTTTTGTTAGAAAGGAGAAACATTAAAAATTACCAGCTAATCTCAGAAAGGCTGGATTGATTTTGATGGGACTTTTACTGGCGGATGTTTACATTTTGATCTACCTAAATATTCGCCAGTGAAATTTTAGCAGTTTTTAGCAAGGTATGAGCTCAAAGGAGCTTAGGAAAACAAAATGATTCCCACGGGATTTTTGGAAACCAGTATCCACGCGAACGAAGTCGCGGGTGTCCGCTTGTACAGAATTTTTTGGTCTGTGCCAACTCGCCACTACTGTATAAAACTCGCCTCAGGTGGCTTTTCAGAGGAGTTAATTTCGGGCGCGCTCCATACAAACGAAGTTTGAACCTTATATGAGTACCAATCAAACTCAAACAAATTTCTTTAAGTTTGATTGGTTAGTATAATGGTTAGCTTGGATATTTTCTAGTCTAGATGTCGTTTATTAGATTTCCGTAAAATTATGTAGTTTCATACACGGGCTCCATTTGTATAATATGATCTGGATTTTTTATTAGTTTCTAGAACGATTGTGCATAATTTGTTTGACCTTGGTTACTATTAAAACAAGAATAAAAATATACTTAATGGGCGTGCTCAGAAGCGCTTGAGAGAAACTTCACCAAACAGACTTATTAAGGCCAAATTAGACGGTGCCCCGTTCATCGTTCATTCTTGCGGTGAACGATACACGATACGATATTTACTACGGCAAAGTGCCTGTGAACGATGAACTATCGGTGTTTAGACGGTTTATTTTTGGTGATTCACCGATGAAGCCTCGAAAATGAAAGCAAAAATATCAAAAAATTAACCTAATTTGTAGCCTTAGGGCCTGTTTCACCGCCTTCTGATAAGTGTCAGATAGCTTATTCACAAGTTTTGTCCTTGTCACTTGACATAAATAAGAAAGTGACGAAACTTACATTTAGGCTATCCGACACTTATCAAAAGGTATGAAATAGACCATTAATAAAGAGTTTTAAAAGGTAAAAAAATCATTAACATTTGTTTCTATATCTTCAACATAAATCAAATCAACTTTGATTTATGTTGAAGATGAGGGTTGTTGTATGATAAACTGATACAGAGGTTTAATTTATATAAAAGATAAAAGAAATGTTCACGAAAAATAAATATTATAGTTGAAATTTCGATCACCTGACCCAAAATCCATTCAGAAATTAATTAATTCTAAAATATAATTGAAAAACTTTCCACTGTTCCAACATGACAAGGAACAAATATTTTCTGACAATACATAGGTACGCAATATATTCTGATACGAACCCAAAATCCAATCAGATTTTTGCTGTTAAAACTTTTCAATTAATTAATAAACGACCTATTTCCGTACTGTATTATGATCGTCACGTAGAATAATAACCAGTCGCTTTAGTTTTGAACTTTCATAATAATTTATCAGCATTAAGGCCAAATTAGACGAATCACTTTTCGAGATTTTTGCTTTCATTTTCGAGGCTTCATCGGTGAATGATCGAAAATGAACCGTCTAAACACCGACCGTTCATCGTTTACAGGCACTTTGCCATAGTAAATATCATGTCGTGCATCGTTCACCGCAAAAATGAACGATGAACGGGGCACCGTGTAATTTGGCCTTTACATGAATTTCATATTGGTATAGTAAAATTGTTGACAGTCAAATGTGTTCAGTGTAGGTATCATTTTTGACATAAATGATTTGATTCGAATTGAATAAAGTCAATGTTATAGCTACTTGTGTTTCATTAAAACTTTTACGTCTCCATTCAGTACAAACACGGCGATGCATTGGTGTTCCGCAATTCTAACGTTAGCCGACCATTAATTCAACGTGTCCAAACCAACAGAGCGCGGTACTTCCCAGCTTGTCAGTGGCAATTTCATTTCTGGCTTTCCCTCCAATTAAGGTCGCCGGATGTAAAGCATTTTTCCGCAGGTTTCTATTGGACGCTTTAATTTAAGCCTTTTATGGAAATTACTTTAATTTTCTCTTTTTACCTTTTATTTTATTTTGGATGGCTTGTCCGGCTGGTCTTTTTTAATATAATGTAATTTTGAAATAGTAATACGATTAATAAATATGTATCATACAATATAGATCATAAATATTATCTGTGCCTCCTGTGACAGGTGATACAAGTCAAAAATCACCATTTTACAGGAGAGCAAAAACAAGATTAAAAAAATTCTAGTTCGCGATCTAATTGGGCTAGGTTAAACTTGAGTGCTTTCTTTTGTAGATAAAAACATTCACTTTCTTTGTGTATTTAAATTTTTGCGGTAAATATTATAGTTTTAAAGTAATTCTTGAAAAACCTGTGAGTTGTACCTTTTTAAATTTCTAATCGATGCTAAAATTACGTGATAAATGATACAAGTACAGTTAAATTACGTTACACCTATATATTGTCTTCGTGTAAATTGATATACATAAAGTAAAAATATCTAATAACTCATTAGAATATATTCCCAACCCAATGGTGCTCAAACAAAGGATAAATGTAATATCTCAAAGATGAGATTTTTTTACTTATCAGTCCCCTATTTTAACAATTTAGCTGAATTGTATCAGTTTGCTAAAATTTTGGTCTTCTGAAAAATGTGTTAAATAATACAACTCATGTTATACCCCTCACTAAAATGCATTTTTATGGTGCAAATAAATACAAGTTTTACAAAAATAAATCAACGTTTGTGAAACTTCTTCTAAACCAATAATTCACTAATAAAATACTAGCTGATGCCCACAACTTAATTTTGGGTGTATTCTTAGAAGTATCTTATATCAATTTCCAGGAACAACTGCAAAAATATAAAGGTTTTTATCTTCAATATGATGGACTCCCACACAAAGATTTAACCCCTATTTCAACCCCTTCAAGCCTTTATTTCGCAACAAATGATAACTTATGTTGGTCTCCAAAGTCCAATTTATCTCTGTTCCAAATTTCATCAAAATCGGTTTTGCGGTTTAGGCGTGAAAGCATAATATACAGAGTTACATTCGCATTTATAATATTAGTATGGATTAAGTCCTTATATATTATGAAACTGGCGTTTTATTGAACTGGCTACTATGATCTCATATATCTTGGCGTATTCCAAATTAAAATTTATTTCAAAATTTGTTTTTTGAATCTAGTGATTCATTTGTTTTCGCTCAATTTGATTTTTCTTTGACATCGATCTGTTCAAAAAATGGAAAACTTATCACATTATTTACGAATACGAGTTCCACAGTGGCACCAGTACTGCAAAAACATTCCGAAGGATTAATGATGAGTATGGGGAAACCCTTACTGTAAAAGAAAGCATGGTACGATTTTTCCAACGTTTTTGTTCTGGAAATTTTGACCTAAAAACAAACCCCGTGGACGGCTGGAAACCCTAGTTGACAATGAAGAAATAAAGATGATTGTGGTAGCGGATCTATCGCAAACTATGTTAGAGTTAGTGGTAGGCTTCGGTGTGAGTGATATAATAATATTAATTCACTTAAAACAAATTTGAAAAGTGAAAAACTCGAGAAATAGGTACCTACCGCATGAATTGAGTGGAGCACACTAACAAACACGCATTAAATGCTGCGTTACATTACTCAATTGTCACAATAACGACGGAATTTTGAATCGTATTGTTATCAGTGAGGATAATGGTGTACGACAGTCCGAAATTCTCATCACAGTGGTTGAATCCAAGAGAACTGGCGAAACCCAACTGGTGAAACTGTTCCAAACGAAAGTTGACTCAGAAAAAACTACTGGTGTGTGTTTGGTGGACCAGTGCTGGTATCATACACTATGGCTTCCTAAGATCTGGCCAGACAATAAAGATAGATCAAAAATTTTAAACCATGATGGAAACGTCACTAGTTAAACAACCGAAACTGGTCATTTCTCTTGCCCAATGCTGTTAACTTAGACCAACGCTAGACTTCATAGTTCACAACAGACAGTCGCTAAATTAAAGGTGCTGCGATTGAAATATCTCCAACACCCATCACTCTCCCCGGGAGTTTGCTTCAACAGATTACTACTTTTTTCGGAATTTAGTCAATTTCTTGCAAGGAAAACAATTCAATAACAAAGTCCTAATATTTTAAAACTCTGTAAAACTCATGATCGCGCTCCTGAATAAAGCATAGCAAAACAGATATTACTTCTTATCGGTTGAAACAGTAATCTTGAAGTGGTAGGCTATTGGTACTGTCTTTATTGTAATCGTAATAGCGTAAGCTTTACCTCGTTTCAAACAATCCATAGTCTTGTATTCATCATCCTTGAATTCATTTTGTGTAAGAAAAACAGGGAATATTTTCTTTGGTATGCAAAACAGATCGAACATCACACCACATCAACTTTCCAATGCAAGAGTAAGAAATTGTTTGAAAACATGTTGAATCACAAGTCATTTAGATAACAGTACCTACCTAAACTTTGCTGTTTTGTTTGAAGCTGTACGTACTAGTTGGTACCAATTTCTTTGCAAGTGAATAACCATACTCATGTGCTTCTTCTTACGCTCAATTAACGCATGGTTGGTGTCAATCTCCATAAGAGTATGACTCGACGATTTCACTTGTATCATTTAGCACGTCTCCTTCTTCATACATTTTTCTAGATTTGGTTTGAGTTTTAGATACAATTCAATTTATATTCGTTTACACAGATAATGTTGATTTGTACACAATGATGCAAGTCGAGATGTATCACTGATCACAAATTAGGCATAAATTTAGATTGTGATTATTAGGTATATGTATAATTGTACCCTAATCAGTTTTAAAAAAAACCTGTTCAAAGTGATATAACTCTAATTATATCAATATTCACGATAAATATACTAAAAATAAAATGTGAAAATTAATATAATCGCACTTATACCACGAAGCACGAAAAATAATGCATGCAGAAAATTACTTATTGAGGTTACAACTTGAAATATATCTATATGCACGATATTTTTGCAAAAATGCTGTCACTTATATCACTTTGCACAAAATTATCTCCGAAACTATAATAGTTAGAAGAACGTGGGTTAGACCAAAAAAAAGCTAATTTTTTTCTGATCATTTCTATGTAAAAATCTCAAAAAGGGTACAACTCGACTTAGATCACTCATCACAGGAGGCACAGATTTGTATTGTATGAGATATTGAATAAGATCCACCTTCACACATAATATAACTAAATGAAAAGATTAGTGCTAATTTTCTTGCCAGCTTTTCTCAGCAGAATCTGCTTTCTGAAGATAAGTCAAGACTCTACCACTACGTATCGGGTAGTGGTAGAGTCTTGACTTATCTTAAGAGAAACTTTAAACCAGATGCTTGCCAGTTTGCCAATACGATGTTGATTAAAATATAATATTAGTGAAATTGCACGTAAGCAGTAATTTGAATTAAGTACATTCAATAAAAAATATTTTTCAAGCATATTGAACCCAAATCATCTTAAATCAATGATGAATAAATTCCTGATAATGATATAGACGACATTTTCAGAATGAATATTTGAGTTGCATCACGATTGGACAAAGATTTTGGAACAAAGCTAGATGCGAACCCGCAAATTCCCTCGCCCTGGCGCCGTTCAATCCCATATTGGTCCGAGTAAAGCCACACAATTTAATTTTGCGATGCGGCCATTGATTGGACTCACATATGACGTTTATTTGTATCCCCTTGCTCACTGGGGGTTCGATGCTATACAGATTCGTGCCCCTAGTATTACTCGATTTTTTATACATTTTTCAACTAACCATTGCTCCAGGTGTTCGTAGTCAATAAAAAGGGCCTCTTGCCTTGTTTTAGAAGGTATATCGCTGCAGTTTGAATTATACATTGATTGGAAGGACCTCAAATGCTCTGACGCTTTTTCGCGGTTGACTAAAATACATCGTTGTAGCAGAAATAGCATAAATTCAGCCAATTTATTGAATTTGTTTTAAAATCTCGTATATACCAGTAGCCCATCAAATTTTTACTCGATATTTTGTTATGATTAGTCTAAAATTAATCTATATATTTTAGGAAAAGATAATAATTTATATCTTTATCGATACAGCATAACAACATCGACAAGTATAAATTAAAAATTTAAAAAACCCCCGACATTCGCCATTTTGTGGCGGCGCTCATCTTGGATTTGCATAGTGCTATTCTACTAGTCAAGCCCTTACATTTGATAGCCATATTGAGGGTGTTGTGATGAAATATGTAATCCGCCATTTTGTAGCGGCGGCCATCTTGGTCCGATTCTCATTAAACATAGCTAACAACACTCTCGACTAATTCACCTTTCAAACAAAAAAAACCGCTTTCAAACCCGTTTGAGCGCCACAGGGGAACAGACAGACACACACACACACACACACACAGACACGTCAAACTTATAACACCCCGTCGTTTTTTCGTCGGGGGTTAAAAATCGAAGCTAATTGAATCGCAACAGCATCTGAAGAAAACCCTTTAGTATTCAGAGTTCGTGGCCTAATACCAGAGGTAATGTTATTATGCCTCAGTGTCACAATGGTAACTGCACTCACACATAACGTTAATTTGTATCCTCTTGCTCACTGATGGCGGTACGCCGTTGGTCGCTATACAGAGGTACGCGCCCGACGTTGCTCGCTCCATTCCCGTTATGTTCAGCCATTCGCCGTTATATTTCGATACTGAAACAAAATTTTACTTATAATTCAGTATATTATAACATTATATATTGTGCTGATTTGTTATCTGGTCCGATTCAAGAAAGACTACAACATAAATCGGCAATCGTTGATCCTACAAGAGTCGGCAAAAATGGAGCACTAGCAGGAGATATTATGATGCACAATTTTGGGCGCGAATACAGGTGAACTTTTTATTCCCTCACTCTCATAATTCGATGGAATGATAATGTAACACGACCGAAAACAGACCAGGTGCATAATCGACGACTACACGTGTTATCCAACGTGCAGTTGTATAGATAACACCTCCAAATTCTTAACTCTGGGAGCAACTGAGAACTTCTTGAAAAACTCCGATTAATTTTTTGCTCGACCTGGACTTAAATCCGGAACCTCATGAGAACAAGCCAGCCACTATACCAACGAGTTATTAAGTTTCCGAAGTGCTAAAGTGGAAGTAGGAAAGTCGGACAGCAAAAAATGTAATGTGTCCGTATTCCGTGACCATTAAGGAAACACGGTGAGATGCTTCCACGACGTGTTGGCACAGTTTTAACGTCGTTTTTAGCGTCGTTACCGGAATGGCGAGAAATAAAATCACACGATACGAATCCGGTCCGACGTTATTCGGTTGATATTTCGTAGCTCAAATATGGCTCGTGTCCACAAAATACCCAGGTATACATGCATTTCTCTCAATGTTTGTTCTTTAAGATCTGGTTTTACCCAACTGCGGACAGCAAAAACATGGGGTTATGGTTTTCACGCATGTTGTAAATAAATAAACAAATATTCACACATACACACATGGTCGACTGTTCCTAAAGTACCTAGGCAACTTAATGCCTGTGTTTTATAGGTAAGAACCGACTGATAGACATATTTACATATATACTACAATATATTTATATATATACATATATATATTTAGTAAATGTATAAATACATAGTATATACTTATATACCTACTTGCACACATACTCGGGGCGGGAATCAACCCGCGACCCCGGAGCGGAAGGCAGGGTCACTGCTAACCGCGCCAACGGGCCAGTCATGTATGTTCAATTATGTTATGTATGTATCAGTACTGTTGTGTATGTATGTGGCATCTTTATACCCTCGAAGGATTGCAATGACTGTATTAAATTCAGCCCAATTAAACGTAGCCCTATTAAACTGACTTTGTACACGTTTGATTTATCTCAAAGAGCAATGTATAACCTCAAAGTGGTCTGATGTTGTAGGAATGTGGTGAGACGTCAAGTTAATCATTTTAATAGGTAGTTAAATTAAAAAGTTTAATAGTTAACATTCAACGTGTCGGTCGGGTCATTTTTATCCGACTACGGCAAAGCCAAAAGGAAGGGTTATGGTGATAGCTCTTTATGTATGTATTTATGTATGTATGTATGTATGTATGTATGTATGTATGTATGTATGTATGTATGTATGTATGTATGTATGTATGTATGTATGTATGTATGTATGTATGTATGTATGTATGTATGTTTGTGGCCGATTTTGATGAATAAGGTGTCTATTGATTCGTTGTTGTGGTCCGGTGACATAGGCTACATTTTATTTATGACTAGATGATGCCCACGGCTTCGCCCGTGTGGATTTAGGTTTTTAAAAATCCCGTGGGAACTTTTGATTTTCCAGAACAAAAAGTAGCTTATCTGTAGAAACCCGTCCCCAAAACGGATAAATCCTGTGGGATCCCCACGATTTCGGATTGCAATTCCTTACAGCATCAGCGTTGAGGCGTTGGATATGTACCTACTCGAGTTCATTCAATGATAAAGTCTTTAATTGGTACCCCCAATATCAATTTAAATAACCGAAAGTTTCTAAAACCCATTAGTTTTGGGGATTAGGTCCCCTACAGCATCAGGATTGAGGAGTTGGAATCCAAATTTTTTACAGAACAGGGTCGCATTGTTTTTCTATCGATTAAAAAAAAAATTACGCAAATCGGTTCAGAAATCTCGGAGATATCGGTGTACATAGGTAGAAAAACACAACTCCTCCTTTTTTGAAAGTCGGTTAAAAAAGTAGCCTATGTTACTCCCTGGTTAATTCTGTACTTGTATGTGAAGGTCCCGTCAAAATCGGTTCAGCCGTTCCGAAGATTAGCCCGTTCAAACAGACAGACAGACAGACAGACAGACAGACAGACAGACAAAAATTTTAAAAACGTGTGATTCGGTTATGGTAGCGTTCAAATAACCATATGAGCTTAATATGAGGTAGTTATTTCGATATTACAGACAGACACTTCAATTTTATTTATTAGTATAGAAAAAAATCGAGAAGGATTTCTAGATTATTAAATTAGTTTCGGAAAGACATAACAGATGACGCCACTAGCTGCTTGCCCCGCGTTTTCTGCACACTAAATTATTTTTAAATTATTAAGCGTAGTCTGGTTTTAGTTCACGAACTTTATTACTTGTACATTTTTAATTTACCCTTGGTGTTTCTTTTGAATACTTCTTTTTTGCTTCGCTAGCTATTTTCATCAATGTTTTTGGCACGGCTTCGCAACGTTGTTGGCGTCCTTTCACTATTTAGAGATGTAAAACTCCCCATTTGGAGAGCAATAAGATCGCACGCCACAAATCTGGTTTAACGTTTTTAATTTAAACTTTTGCGTACAGACGAGATTTGCAGTTGTGTTGCTTGTAATCTCTAAACATAAAATACGGCTCGCTGAGATTGGATTGCATTTATTTTTAGACGAAAAAAAGCTAGAAAATTAGCTGACATTAAGTCAGAACGTACATTTTTCTTATGTTATTATGACCACGAATATATTTATGCAGTAATAAAAATTGTCATAATTTAGTCAATTTCAAATGACACTTCATACAGCGAACCACTACTGACAAGGACAATAACTATACGTAATACTACTAGGCGCACTTCTACATCCCAGGCAAAGCCGGGCCTATAGACGGGGCCGTGAGTTTCGCTTCTGTATGCAGTATTATAGTGTATATGTTTTCTTTAACTCTTTCTTTGTGTCTGTTTCATCCATTATATAATAAAAAAATCTTGAAAATTTTGGCTGCTCTCGCACGTTATTGATATGATTCATACTAACAATAACGTCTAGACATATTTTTTGACTGCAAAAAGGAAGCAATATAAATAAATTAAAACAAAAATTTTGTACAATATTCAGGCACTTCTTATATAATAGTTGGCAAACGTTTTCCACTTAAGATTTATTTTAAAAGAGTAAAAAAGGGTAAAACAAAGTGAAAGAGATCTCAGGCTTTATGCCAGCTTTGATACGAAGTGCAACCAGAAATTATCTGCACGGAAAAGTCCAAATAGTTTTCTATTGTAAGCGAGAAACATTATATAAGAAGCGAGATATCCTTTTCCGTAGAAATAATATGATAAAAGTTATTAGGTACAATTGTGTGCTATATTCTAGTTTTTTATTTTGAGAATGAGTCGGTAGAGCGCTTCAAATTTTTTTAAGGATATGTGTGATATTTCAAGGAGGAGTTTCTTAATTCTATGTAAGTATTCATAATTCCAAAAGTACGTTATTAACTGGACAGCGCTGTTTTCATATCTTATCTAGTACTCTGTCTTGCTACTTATATGAGCAAATGAGAGAGCGAAAAATAGTTTCGCTTCTGCTGAGTGTTCTGTGGTCTCACTTTACGGCTTTTTTTAAATGTTCACCTATATAAGTAGGAATAGTGTATACTTAATTTATGCAGTATGTGACAAATCCGAGGAAACTAACTCATTCCATCCCAACAATCACAATAAAATAGAAAAACTAAAATCTATGTTATAAAGCATATCAAATTTTAAATGGAACCAAAAATGTGTTTTTTTACTTTATAAATTTTCGATACATTTGCGTACAAATAAATTATTATGAAAATTTCTATTTTTTATTTATAGTTTATTTCAATACATATATTTCAAAATACTGAATGTTGAATAGAAGCAGGCGTTACTTTGCGGAATTCCATGATATTATACAATGAAACACAAAATTACTTTGCTATAATCCGCTAACAGTGACAAATTTGTAGGCACAACACCACACAAATTCACCACAAATTTAACTCGACGATCGTTTCGTTCCGACACCGGAGCATCTTCAGGAGATGTCGACTTCACAACGGACTATTGTAAAGACGATTGTAAAGACTTTACAATCGTCCGTTGTGAAGTCTGAAGCTGTAGATATAGATTTCGGGTTTTTCAAAATCCCGCAGGAACTTTGAATTTTTCCAGGATAAAAAGTCTAGTCTAAAAGCCTATGTTTTAAGCCAGAGCATAATCTATCTTCATTTAAAATTTCAGCCAAATCGGTTCAGTAGTTGCGACGTTATATTATAGTAAGTAACAAAAATCCAAACATCCACATATTCACATTTATAATATGAGTAGGATTTTTGGAAAATTGTTAAATCATTTCAACTACTTCTAGGACTTACTTTATTTAGGACTCCGTGAGTTTTTGATTTTTATTCCTGCTAACATATACCTATATAGGTTCACTTAATGTAAGTTTTTTTATTTTTTTTTTTCAAGAAATTTATTTTTGTAAAGGGATTTTTTTTGTTAGTGACCATCTTTTTTTCACCAAAAACTCAAGGTTTGAAATTTAAAAATTATAAGTTCTAGCACCATATTTCACCTACTGATAGCTTGAGGTCGTAGAATTTTATTTGTGAAAAAATTATTTTGTTCGCCGACTATTTTTTTTACCGTTTCACCACAGTACCCGAAGTGTTGAAAGTACTCAGTACCAGCACCATACCTCACTAACTGATAGTTTTGTGACGGCAACAGTATTTTGTATGGGCCTGTATAAACGCCTATACTCCACGACCATATTTAGTGGAAATACAGTTACAAGCATATTCATTCTGCATACAAATAAATCCCGTAGCAAAACAATACAATTATAAGCTGTTTTAATGAAAACAATGTTTAGTTCCCACAATGCGGTTCGAGAGCAGATAGGTGTTGTACAGTTTCATCCGTAAAGTTTGCTTGGAAATCCTAGTTATCTGTAATGCTCTACGTGCTAAAACATGCTGTAATAACCTTTATATACTGCGCAGTAAAGGTGGGAGTCGTATGAATCGTTGATAATAATATAATGCGATACATAACAAAAACATTATCATTGTTGGCGTAGGTAGAAATACTGGTATAGCGGTGGAAATACCAGTGCGAGTAGCAGTTAGTGTTGATAAACAAAGGAGAACTTTGCAGCCTGCGGCTACGAATTGAATGTAAACCCGTCTAATTTGCATTCCGACTCAAACTTCGCGTGTTGTCACTTCAAAGTTTTCTTATTTATGTCCGGATATTTTTAGCACTTCTTCGAGAGCGATTTGATTTATATCTGTAGATATCTATGTATGTTGTTGCGTATGAAATTATAAACTGCATTCAGGTGCCTAGTATTTAATCGGTCTACGACATTTACCTATCAGTAAGGCTGTTAGATAACTCTGACAGAAGGTTGTTATTCAAAATATTTGAGTCATAAATTAACAATAATCGGATTAATCAAAAATATCCGTTAGGAAAATAAATAAAGTGGGATTCCCTATTTATTGAAGTAAAAACTTGTTATTATGAACTTAAGTTCATATTTTTACTTTAACATACAACAACTTTGTTTCTCATAATTCTTGCTTTTAAGCAGATGTTGTGTATAACAAGCTGTATTGTAACCTCTATCACTGAACTGTTTGTTACAAGTTTACCAATGGGCCAGATATAGGTACATTTATCTAAAATCTTGGTCAACTACTGCTTATGTGTTACGAGAGTAAGTCTCACAATTTAGTGATAAGTTTGTTTGTAATTTCATACTATTGTTAGAAAGTTAGAATATAGAAGTTATTATACCGTTGGGTAATAAGAACGTAAGGGTATCTTAGGGGCCAGTCAGAACCAACATAATTGTATACTTTTCAAAGGAAAAAGATAAATATTACAAGTATAAATTAAAAATTTAAAAAACCCCCGACATTCGCCATTTTATGGCGGCGGCCATCTTGGATTTGCAATAGTGCTATTCTGCTAGCCAAGCCCTTTCATTTGATACCCATATTAAGGGAGTTGTGAAAAAATATGTAATCCGCCATTTTGTAGCGGCGGCCATCTTGGACCGATTTTCATCAAACATAGCTAACAACACTCTCGACTAATTCACCTTTCAAACAAAAAAACCGCATTCAAATCGGTCCACGCGTTTGAGCGCCACGGGGGAACAGACAGACACACACACACACACACACACACACACACACACACACACACACACACACACACACACACACACACAGACACGTCAAACTTATAACACCCCGTCGTTTTTGCGTCGGGGGTTAAAAATTGGTTCAGATTTGGTGGATTTATGAAGTGTTTATTCCAAAGCGCCCACAAAAACAAAATAAGCACGCATCGATTTGAGAGCTTCGTTCATT
The DNA here is from genome assembly GCA_920104075.1 of Melanargia galathea. Lineage (NCBI taxonomy): Eukaryota > Metazoa > Arthropoda > Insecta > Lepidoptera > Nymphalidae > Melanargia > Melanargia galathea. The sequence goes on from OV049855.1 coordinate 22,325,923, forward strand.
TTGTGAAGTCGTTTAAAAATACACGTTTCCTAGGGCAGAGTGTTGCAAGTGTGGCTCTGCCATTAATGTAGGTATGTATGTCACTGTCCTGTTTTGACTGTCGCATTCGTTTGGTTGTTCATCTGCAAGTCACAAGGTCCTAGTTTCAACAGATGTTGTACCCCCGTGCTGTGGAGAGCACGTAACGCCTGAGCCTGATCTTTTACCGGTCATGTGATTTGCCGTCCCATCGGACTATAAGCGCGAGGGTATAGAGCATGCACTTTTATTTGGGCCCACACTTGTGCACTGTAATATTTTCTGCACGTTGGCTAGTCTCCGTCTCTGTTACGATTGGCCACTGAGTCCACAAGTATAAATTAAAAATTAAAAAAACCCCCGACATTCGCCATTTTGTGGCGACGGCCATCTTGGATTTGCAATAGTGCTATTCTACTAGTCAAACCCCTATCATTTGATACCCATATTAAGGGAATAGGGTATTTGACAACATTGAAAATATACTATTGATTGTGGTCATCTTATCAGATAATAGCCTAAAAAAGACATATTTCACTCAATCACACTAAATTATGTAATTTTACGCGATATTTTACACGAAATAAAACATTATAATTTTTGAAATTTTATCAGACACGTGAACGCTCTGTGATTGGTTGCTACTCTGGTGACGTCACTTGATAATTGAGAATCAAACGAACTTACCTTGTGAAGTTTGATATCTAATTATACGAGCGTCTCGACCGAAGATTATTATAGCTTACAAGCAGCAGTACAGTAGATTATGCTGTCCTTATCACACTTTTAGAGTTTTTTTTATAATAAATTAATTGTTTTTTGACGTTTTTGACGTCAGAGTACCGAGTAGGTACCCCCACCCCCACGCTCCCCCGCCACGCGGAGCAGACCCATCCTCATTTTTCAGAGCCTTATTTTTTCGATATGTTTAGGGATTTTGACAAAAAAACAGGGCGGGTGGGTTTGTAATAATCTTCGGTCGAGACGCTCGTATAATTAGATATCAAACTTCACAAGGTAAGTTCGTTTGATTCTCAATTATACTTCGCATCTCTCCGAAGATTATTATAGCTTACAAGCAGATGTTTAGAGCATCGAAAAAATACTACAATAATATTTACTGTGTACAGTAAAATTATTCAAAATAAAATTAAGGCAAAACATAACAGGGAAAAAGAAAAATAATCATTTACAATATGTGATTAAACAAAGTCAATATTGCTTCATAAACCATAATTTAAAGGCGATTTATTATTTATTTTTAATTAATTAATTTTTTGCTAAGTAGCATGTCAGATAATAATGCTAATCGTACTTGTATAGAATAGAATATAAATTTTTATTCGCATAAAAAATTTAAGCTTCAAAATAATAATCTGATTTTAATAAATCTGTATAATATTATAATAGATACTTTAAAAATACATTTGAAGATTCAGACCAAACTAATTTTTGTCGAATAATTTCTAAGTTTTAGCCCTACATTGTGGGCAGCTGATGTCAACGCGTGTCGCGTGCTATGTGTGCCATTGAATTGACATAACTCAATGGGATAGAAAGAGTGGTTTTTGAAAACTGATGAACAAAGGTATAAAGTAAATAAGTAGGTTATTAAATAACAAGAATATGTGTATGCCCTAAAACAAGGGCATGAAATAGTAGCACTGTATTTAACAATTTTACCATCATTGTACTGACCTATTTCAACAAATAAATTGATTTTGATTTGATTTTGAAAAAATCTCATTGAACACGTAAGGGATCAATTCTTTCTAAATATCTTCTGAAATAAGCTTGGACAGAGTTTAAAGATTTTCTTTAATATATGGCACCACAATAATTGGTTGAAAAAACATTTGATCTTGAAGTTTTGATCATCTATTTTAGTTTTATCGGATTCCAATAAAGTATTTATTGACCAAGTGTCTGTATTTTTTAATGGAGATGTTAATGCCAAAAAAGTGAGTTTTTAAAGATAGATCTTTTTTGTGAGATGAAATCATTGTTTATACTGAATCTTGCATTTAAGGCATTTGCATTTAAAGGCATTTGCATTTAAGGCATTGCATTATCTATGCATTTAAGGGTTAATACTAAATTATGGTGGACAGTGAGAATGATAGAAATTTATCTTGTATCTGAATTTTTGTGTGAAAAATTCAATTAGCTGTATAATGTTGGAATCACCATATAAAACCAATATATACCAATAATTATAACCTTTTTTCTTGCAGAACAGTCATTTTGACTTTAAAGATGTGTTATATTTATTCATGGAATTATTAGAGAAAAGACCATTGCTATGTTAAGTGATGCGTTGGAGTTGGAAAAAACACCCTTTGCCATGTAACATTTAATTATGTAAAATATTGAAATAAGGCTAAAGTATGGAAAGGCTTATAAAATTTTGTATATATATATATTTTTTTTTTTTTTTGAGTGTTAATGCATCAACAATCTCAGAAGTTCCATGATGCGTACCTCTGACATTTGTTATTTTGATTACTGGCAAATAAACCAAAGTCAGATCTGCCGAAATAAACTTTTGACTGACGATACGCATAAACAGTGAGTTCCCTTTCTGTATTCATGTTGAACTTTTGACGAGATTCAAAATCTGCAACTAATGTTCGTATTTATTTAAATATATGACGCAAAATTTTGTAAACATTGATATAAGCAATAGCTGTTTATTTTTGATAAAATATTATAATTTTTAAGTCGTGAAAGACTGAGGCTATAAAAGGCTGCAAGTAAATTGAAGAACCGATGGACGTTGGAGTCCCAAGGTGCTTGAGTGGAGCAATGACATTTGCGAGTAATCCGTAAGCTGTCTCATCGTTACAGGTTGCACCACAGCCCGAACGTGACGCATCACTATACACTAGGTACTAGTGAATATTTTTCATATTTTAAATGAACAATTTGCAGAATCAATATAATTTCTCCACTTCCTCCAGCATATGAAATCATTGTTAACAATACAGATCATATATTTCTACACAAAGAAGGTCATAATATATTTCTTACGATTATCAAAGTAGTGAATTGCCAAGAATTTCAAGAACTTTGAAAATCCATACATTTTCGTATAAATAAATCCGTCATCGAAGGCCGGGCACGCTGACATCGACAAACCAACATAACTAGTTAGTTTCCTGATTTCTCATACATTTTTCTGTATTTGTTTGTAAATAACTTTATATGAACTTTTAGACGAATAAAAGATAAATCCTTTTTTGTGGGTAAAGAGTGATCCTTGATCAAAAATCTTAATTTCAAAAGTAATTTGTTGATCGCTTCTTACATTATCCAAACAGTTGTAACCGAATTTCTAATGCATAATGAATCGTCAAGAAAATTAACTGATAAATAAACTGATGAACATACATAAATGTGAAGGACCGGTTTTTTTTAAAACCTTTGTTGATAGAAGTTGCAAAGTCCAAATGGTAAAACGTTGACTTCTGCATATCACTTTCGGCCACTGGCAGTAAAAAAATATGCATCTTTTATATAGTCTGATTCCTACTAAGGATTTCTAATTTCACGAAACTGTCGTTTCTTACTGTTACCAGACGTATAACAGTTCCCACATAAAGGATAATAAATTTAAAACTCATATAACTGAAAATCATTTGCCACATGTACATATGACAAATGCCTGACAGATGCTTCAGGCATTTTAATATTGGTGTAAAATCGAACTTCAGGTGTTAACCTTGTTATTCATATAAATAACTCATTGTATTTTTTAAATGACAACTGTCAGAATTTCACCGAATCAAAAATCAGACCGGTTGTCATACAGCATATTAATTAATATTAATGCGGTACTTTCATATCTTCCATATTAAAGTTATTGACACAAATAAAGTTTGATTCATATAAATTCAAAATAAAACGATGTTTTCCTTTAGGCTGAGGGACTGTAAAAATTGGTGAGACGAATAATTGTTTTTCTTTGGCCCAAAAATATGAAGCCACTCGTGAAGAAAAACTGGTCTGCCAATGATACGTAAAAACGTATCGGTTTTATGTACCGGTGACGAAGCAGCTAGCATTGTCACGGTTGCGCGTGCTATATTTAGCATTGAGTCGTAAGCTTAAGTGCATAAACGTAAGAGAGTAAGCGCTCAGTGATAATTTCACGGCACGGCCGCTGGTGGCGGTAGCGGGTTCTGATGTCAGCCCGGGTATATGTATTATACTCGCTTTTCAGGCAGGTGCACATGGTGCCCCCCGTACGTTTAGAGTTTTCCGGTACAGAAGTACTCGGCTGTGAGCGGAATTGGTTAGATATCAACTTTGAAGCGGAGGTTGAAGTGGCCTTAGATGATTTCAGATACTCCGACAGATTTAAACCGAACCAAAGGTGTCGATTTTCATATTTTTTAATATATATCTCGCTTTTGTTTGCTAAGCTTCTGTGATGAGTATCGCATAGCAACCGTCTTTGACGCTGATCTTTTTGGTAAATATTATTTTAGAATATCGATCTTCCATAAGCAACCCGTTAGTCAAAAATAATACATAGATGAGTATAATGTTTCCATCGTGTGGCCAAATCTTTATGGCCAAATCTTCGAATAGTTTTTCTTGTTGGGTCTGAGCCCAATAATAATTGTAAAATCTCAGGATCTAATATGTCATTCTTATGAATCAGATGTCAATAAGAATAACGTGAGATGAAATTTATGTAGGTAGGTATTAATTTTATGACCCTACAAAGAAAACTCACACACGCTATGCGTCGGAGTAGTTGACTGGATGGTAGGTATACCTATATTTTATCCACACACCATAAAGGTCGGGATGTACATATATTTTCCACTCACCATATAGGTTGGGATATACATAAATATTTTCCACAAACGTTTTACGTCAGGATAGTTATATTTATTTGACGGGTATCACTATATTTTTATCCACACACCATATAGGTCGGGATATATATTTTCCACACACGTTTTATGTCGGGATAAGGTACATGTCAATAATACAGGAAACCAAGTTTATAAGTATATATTCTATATGCCACTGAAGCTGGCGCCTTAAATATTTTAGTGAAGACAAGGTCATTCATTTAGGCTATTCTTTCTCTCTAGTTTTTATATACCTCACACACTATTATTGTAGGTGAGAACGAGACAAAGCAACTTCCAGCCAACAACAAAGGAAAAATTTCTTTGTTCAACTTTTTGTTTGGAGCGCAAATTCCACAGGTTATATCTGTCTAACAGGAAACTCATTGAGATTTCCAATTGAACCGTCAATATAAACAGAAGACGGTGCGCAGATAAAAACAATGAACAATAATTATTTTGTTCACTGGGTAAAAATATTAATGAATATAACTTCTTACTAAATAAATCTAGTCTTACCTTGAATTTTTCTGCTCGCTCAATGATGATTGATCGCATGATACTCGCTAGCGATTCCTGGTACTGATGATTAAACTCCGCGGATGATACACTTCAACTAAATCACGTTTTCTTTTTTTTTTTCTTTTTTGTTTGGACGATGTGTGACTCGGACAACACAAAATAACGTAATGAGGATGGGTCTGCTCCGCGTGGTGGGGGAGCGTGGGGGTGGGGGTACCTACTCGGTACTCTGACGTCAAAAACGTCAAAAAACAATTAATTTATTATAAAAAAAACTCTAAAAGTGTGATAAGGACAGCATAATCTACTGTACTGCTGCTTGTAAGCTATAATAATCTTCGGAGAGATGCGAAGTATAATTATACTTGAGAGTACACTTTACTTGGTCGATATAATTGAAGTTTATCAACCAACCGAAAGTAAACTTTAAACTTGAAACAATAAGATTGATATTAAAATAGCATTACTAACCTCTTAATTTCACTTATTTGGTGTGATTTAATTCTTAATACTGTAGATATTCCGAAAAATATCAATGTAGTGTGTTTAAATAAGTAATAAAGAATAATTTAAAACAAATTCCAAAAATTAGTCAAATAGCCTATTGTGAAAAAATATGTAATCCGCCATTTTGTAGCGACGGCCATCTTAGCCCGATTTTCTTCAAACATAGCTAACAACACTCTCGACTAATTCACCTTTCAAACAAAAAAAAAAAACAGCATTCAAATCGGTCCACCTGTTTGAGCGCCACAGGGGAACAGACAGACACACATACACACAGATACACACACACACACACACACAGACACGTCAAACTTATAACACCCCGTCGTTTTTGCGTCGGGGGTTAAAAATTCGATCGAGATGATATTATTTCCAGGTAATTCGTACATACCTAACGTCTGATTGTCAATTTTGAAGTGCCTAGAGTCCTCCCTCCTCCAGGTGACGTTGGGTGGGGGGACACCGGACGCCACGCACCGCAGTGTAGCACTCTCCCCTTCTTTCACTAGGACTTCACCGCTGCTTGCCTCGTCGTCGATATCTGGAGGTACTGTAACAAATATGAGATTTTGACCTCTCTGGCGCAGTGATGAGCGCTGTGGTCTTATAAGTGGGAGGTCCAGGGTTCGATTACAAGCAGTGGCAATTTGGGATTTTATAATTTTTAAATTGGCTCTGGTCTGAGAAACTTCGGCCGTGACTAGTTACCACCCTACCGGCAAGCCGTGCCGCCAAGCGATTTAGCGTTCCGATCAAATGCCGCTTAGATACCAATCAGGGGTATGGGTTTAATAAAAACTGCCATACCTCTTCCAAATTAACTCGCTTCCATCTTAGACCGCATCGTCACTTACCATCGGGTGAGATCGCAGTCAAGGACTAATTGAAAATATAATTGATAAATATAAAAAAAACTTTGGAAATATAATAAACTAGCCGATGCCCGCAACTTCGTCCGTGTGGATTTATATAAATCTCATACAAACTTTCAACCCCTATTTTACCTTAGGGGTTGAATTTTCAAAAATCTTTTCTTAGCGGATGCTTACGTCATAATAGATATCAGCATGCCTTTCAGTCCAATCCGTCCAGTGGTTTGAGCTGTGCGTTGATAGATCACTCAATCATCAGTCAGTCAGTCAGTCAACTTTTCTTTTTATGGTAGGTATGGTTTACTGCACACAGTGTTATAAAAAACTAGAAAATGCCCGCGGCTTCGCCCGCGTGAATTTCGGTTTTTCACAAATCTTGAGGGAATCGTGGATTTCTGGTTCCCGTTCCCGCTCCCTTTTCTAACCTTTATACCTACTTTCAAGGAAGTTTGCTATAGTAATAGTAATCTCAAATCCCGTAGGAACTCTTTAATTTTTCGGGATAAAAAGTAGCCTATGTTTTAAGTCAGGGCATAATCTATCTTCGTTCAAAATTTCAGCTAAATCGGTTCAGTAGTTGCGGCGTGATTGAGTAACAAACATCCAAACATCTAAACATCCAAACATCCAAACATCCACACTTTCACATTTATAATATTAGTAGGATCTAATTTGAAATCTGATAAACATTTTAAGTTAAAACCGCGACTATAGGTACATGTTGCGCTGACTTTTTCAAAAAGGGAGTCAAATTATCTAGGTCGGTGGTTGTCGGAATTATAGGGCCAGAACATGTCGCAGTCGTACGGTGCTACGTAGGTACCACGTACTGCTTACGGCGCGTCGTGACGACCGCCCCTGTACCAGCGTACGCTAGTAACCCGAAGCTCTAGAAACCATTGAGACTAGCAGGCAGGAAGCATTTACTAGGACTGTACTAGTAGGTACAGGTGCAGTGGTTTGTGCAGTACTAGGGTACTGCACAAACAAGGCAAACGCTCTGAATACTAGTAGGTGCAGTGTTTGTGCAGTAGGTACTAGGGTACTGCACAAACAAGGCAAACGCTCTGAATACTAGTTCGGTCGTACTGCACTTCAACCCTAGTTCAAGTACAGTACGGGATCCTAGAAGTTTCCTACAGCGTCCGGTACGCTCCAGAAATCTAACAGCATCCTTCTTACCGCCTAGATACGGACTCCCGACGCTGAATCGGTGAATGTAATTATATATGCTTAAATTAAACGAAAATTTCAATAGCGCGATGCACACGAGGTGACGCGATTGGTCAGGTCGGATACGTAATTAGTATCAATTAGTCGATTAGGTAAATAAAAATACTTATAGTTCGGCCGTTCAGAGAATGCGTTCCTGACACCTATCAGTTAGTCACGACTAGTGATGGGCACAACATAACACTGAGTTCGTTACCGTTCCTCCAAAATGAACCGGCGCATTATTTTAAGATTATTTTCGTTTTAAATTGGCGGAATCATTTAAAATTTATATTTTAGTTATTTAAGTAGAAACCAAAAAAAGGTAATATTCATATAATAAAATTGTCAAATAAAAACAGATCGAAAACACTTGAAGAACGTGGTCTATGCGCACGAAACGACAACAGACGACTGTTTTAGCGTCACAAAATGGCGGCCCAACGCCATTTGGGGTTACCATTTTCAACCTAAATATAAAAATGCTACTTTCTTTCGCGCGTTCGGTTTGGTCATAGTTTTATTTTTATATTTCATAAAAGTTATCTTATAGTCCATTATTTTCAAATTCTTAAAAAGAAAAACAAAGCGTATTATTTTATATTATAAGTATAACTGTATAAGAACAGATTACGATACTTGCCTGTTATTTTTAGCACAGCACTATTATACAAATATAAAGCGCTGACATAACCTTGTAATAGCGCAGTATAGATTTAGAAAAATATTGTTTACCAAGTTATTTGACACTCAGATTGGCACAAAATTATAACATTCATTGATTATTGATATAATAATGTTGTTTTAATGCTCATCAATTGTTAAAACGGTAAACAACCAGCAAAAATATTTTTATCGTAACTGCAACGCCATTACAAAGCTACGTCGTCAGTTCAATCGTGACGTGTCAGGAACGCATTCTCTGAACGGCCGAACTTTAATGGCTTTGTTAGCTAATAAAATGTTAGCGGTGATTTAGGGCAAGCGCATACAAGTGCCACTGGGAGTTGCATCTTTTGAGGTAGACTTAAAGCCTAAAGGTACATGTCGCCAGAGATGACCAGTGATGGACCAGCGGACGACATCAGAAGGCTATTCTAGTATTATCATTATTCATTATCAGGGTAGATCGAATTACATTGCTGTGGGCGTCACATGGGTACGGGCCTAATTGAAAAGCCTTCTCATTAACTGACACACTAACTGACTTTGTCCTACCTACCTAGTCGGTACACCACCTCCCCTTTACCGAACCATCGCCAGCCAATCTAATCTAATCTAAGCTACATGACACACATCGCACGATACGACCTATTTTGTACAACACAACCTATATAACACAGTACACCGCACGAACGAAGCAGCGCTCTCGTCGAGAGCCCAGCAGGGTTATTCTGTATTTTTGACAGCTACAGTTGCTAACTGAGTTTCAGTTGTACACCGGTACGACACCGGCGAAAGTTGCTAACCGAAAACGTTATTCAGTAACGCCTTGGTGCCTAGTGGCTATGTGAAACCATAAACAATAGAATAAAAACTATCGATATTATGCGACCAAATTAAATATAACCGTCCGAGCAATAGCATACGAACATTTTAAAGACTCTTTAATTTGGACGGTATACGTAGGTATTATTAGTTCATCTGTGGCAGTGTTTATCAAGAAATATAATCCAGTGTGACCATTTGTGGAAGATTTCTTTCATTTGGGCAGATTTGGCTCCTAAATTTTAACTCTGGCAGAATAAACTGACGATTTAAGAGAGTGGCAGGTTATGGCAGGTTTCAAGGAAATCCTTATTATTTTTGAAATTAAAAGAAAAAACTCATGATTATATGTTTATTTACTAAATTTTTGTATGATTTAAGTAGTTACTAGGAAATTTTATTTTTGTAATGTATTTTTTTTACCTCTATGAGAAATCTGCAGATGTGAATCTCAAACCTCGAATTCCATCTTTCCTTCAAAGAATGCAAACATTTTTGACTAAACTTTGCAATCAATTACACGTTTATCACTCAGCAGTGTTTTTAAAGATTTACAGTTTTTAGATCCACAAACATGTTGTTTACAAAGAATTTGTGTTAATTATAAACACTTCAAATGAATTTCCCAATAGAGTAGATGAAAAGTCTTCAAAAAGTAGACGACGAATTTCGTCAAATGAAATTCGATAAAAGTGTAGGTAAGCGATTTTTTAAAAACTGGCGGAGGTGGCACCAATACAAGTTTAAGTGTAGATAAATTCTGGAGAGCAATTGGGAAAATGTAGGATGCAAATGAAGCTCCAAAATATCATAATGTTGCAAACTTTGCAATTTAGCTCTCTTAGGGACCTTTCAGACAGACCGGCGCGGAGAGCGTCGGAGAGCATTTTTTTTTTTTCACACAGACCGGCCGTTCAATTTTGCTCTGCTCTCCGCGCCGGTCTGTGTGAACGGACACGCGGATGCGCTCGGAGCCGAGCGTACGCTCTTGGGCCGGACGGCAGAGCAATGCGGCCTACGGTCGGCTGCGCGAGCATGAAAGAGCACGCGAACGGAGCCGGTCGGTTGCTCGAGCGCGAAAGGGCACGAGCATGGAGCAGCCGACCGGCTCGACGAGTAGCCGAGCGGCTGCTCTCATATATTTCACACAGAGCGTATTGGGAACATCCTCGAGCATCCTCTTATCATAAAAGAGTTAACATGTAAAAATAAAGCCTATTTCAATGTCTTAAGATCGCCGCCGAGCGCCGGTCTATCTGAACGGTCCCTTATGTTTGCCAATGTCAAATGCCTGATGTGAGAAAATATTCTCACAAGCACTTAAATCAAAAATAATAAACAGATTCCCAAATAAACATGTACTATCTACAAACTATGTAGGTACTGCCGAAGATATTAATTATAGAACACAGGGACTGTATTTCTTCCTACGAAAGAAATGATTAAAAAGATGTTGTTAAAATCATTGTATAGATAATGAAAATAAACAAAATGAAGAATTATAAATAAATGTTGACGCAATATTATAATAATAAGCGAAACAATACAATAAAAAAATAAATATATTTTAGGTTGGTTTAAGAATTTTTTAGCATTTATTTTATTTATTCATTCCAGTCCCCATATGAAGTATTAATATGATGGCATATTTTTAGCATTTTCCGGAATCGAGTTGGCAGATTTTTTTGGCAGTGTCGGGGAGATTCACCATTTTTGAGATGGTCACACATAATCACTACCTACCTATATATAAAACTACATAGGTTTTATAAATATTGCAACAATAATAAAATTAAAGATGAACTATTTAGTTTTTTAACCTAAAATCTATACAAAAGTGGTTTTTGTATTACTGAAAATGACGATTAAGTACGTAGGAGGACATTATTAGTGGTTTTATGTGAAAGTGTTATGCTAACCTCAAACTTACTTCCAATAGGTAGTAATGTGAAAGTGTTTGTAGGTATCCTTTTCACGATTCAACCGAATTTGACGAAATTGGGCACAGTTAGAGCTTTGTGTAATATATATACAAAGAGTACTACATATCCAGCAAAATCATGTCAAGTGGACGAAGTCTCAAGGATCACATAGGTACTTAATTATAAATTGTAATTTCACATAACTTTAGCGGTGTTTAGACCAGCAAGAACTTTTACACTACGCGCAATATTTCTATCGCAAGTTGCTTCTGCAAGCAGCGTGCAAAATAACTTGTGCAAGTACTTGGAAAAGTGTTTACACTAGTACATAATTATTGCTTGCAAGTCATTTGACAGAGGACTCAGATTGAGACAGTTGTAATAAATTATGCCAAGCTGTAGAAAAATATGTGCTGCTGCTATAGTAGTGTTATTAAGTACATAGTATTAAAAACAAGCGGATGCCCGCGACTTTGTTCGCGTGTATATTGGTTTTTAATAATCCCGAGGGAACTCTTTGTCTTTCCTAAGCTCCCTTGAGCTCATACAATTAAAAGTCGCGCATTAAAATGGAACTACAATAATGAGTCTCTTTCCCATCACTAAAGTTTTCCCAATTAAAGTCCCATCAAAATTGGTCCAGCATTTCGGAGACAGACAAACACAACTTTTAATGTACCCCAGATGATAATCCGGACGTCAAAAGATTCCTGTGTAATCCGGGTTCCAAGTTATAATATATGGAATATGCAGCGTAAAATTTCTTTGTGTCTCATAACTCCCTGTACTTGCTTAGCAAGTATTAACTTTATTTTGCAAGCAGAATAAATGGCAAGTTCTTGCCACAAGTTTCAAAATGGTGTTTACACTTGTGACTTGCCGTGACTGTTTACACTAGAAATAGCTTGCGGAAGTCATTTTCTGCAAGTTTACTTGCTAATCTAAACCCCGCTTAAAACAATTGTCAGATACCTACTCCACTGTATTATTGAGAACTTTGTAGATGTCATTGCATTTACAGAAAATTTGGTAACATTCAAGATTATACAGTGAGTAAAATTCATTCATTCGCAATATTAGGTAGGTACTTAATAGTTAAGTATAGTGAGTTTAAATGTATGTTTGTTACTTTCTTATTTGCTTTTGGTGAGCCAGTAAGCTTAACTTCTCAATTCTCTACCAATTTCAATGTTTGGCACAAAGCTTTAACACCAAGACATAGGATGTACCTACCTACATATTGCGAAAATATTTCATTTCATGAGGATTTATTTATTCACTAGGGGACCCAGCAGACATCGTCCAGTGTACGCCACACCCACAGATCCAGCGACGAACCCAGTAGGTTACCTGTACCTACTTGATAATTGTGTTTTTAAACTATCCAAACGCATTGAAACACACAAAATTTCATCCAAATTATTGATCCAGCCATTTAGGAGTTAGGTGACAAACACACGTACAAAAGAATTATATAGGTATGGTTGAGACTGTGAGAAAGTTCCGTATTGATGGGATGAACATTAAATGTTTGAGAGTTGCCAAACCAATGAATATTTTGTATGGGAAAATGTCTTTTCTTTTATTTTTTTGTAAATTTTTCAATGCTTTTAATAGTTATTCAATAACAAATCAAAAACCATGAAAATCGGTCCAGCCGTTCTTGAACAAACTTAACTTTGTTTTATATATTAACGATTGTGGTACTTTCGTACATAGGTAGTTTGCAGATTCTGATAATAATATATTATATTTTTATTAATTTCAGTTTGTCAAGATGTCTCACAGAAGGTATACAATGTAACATGTCAACTAAAAGATTGGATCAAGCATAATACAAGAGAACTACCTTCTTTACCTATATCCTGTACTTACTTATAGCAAAAATAAAAATATTTTAAAATATAAATTTTTGTCTTGCTTATTCAAACCCATAAAGGATGCTTTGTATTTGCATAGTAACTAATAAAGTTTTCAGAAGTATATAACATGTAGGATGATACAAAAAAACTATAATAATAAATGACCAATACAACCTTCTTATTAATAGTAGGTATTATTGCTCATAGACTTCAAAAAAGGAGGTTATCAATTCAACACATATTACTGGAACAGCTATGTATTCACATTTATGATAGGGCTTCCAAATAAATATAGGAAATTTTGCAGGTGTAGGTATATACAATATTATGTATGTTAGTCCATGAATTTCTCTGAAACTGTTATATTTACTTCAACTTAGGGAACAGTGCAATTATCAAAATCGGTGGAGTAGTTTTTAAGATATGGACTAATATGTGTAAGCATGACTCCCTGGCTTATTCAAATAATTCTAATTTTTCTTAAATTATAGCTTGTTTTTCTCTATTACCTAAGTTGTTAGGACAACACCTAATACAGTTAGTATTAAATTAGTATATGTACTTATTTGTGGATTAGGGGAATATTAGTAATAGGGTATAAATCATACTTAGGTAATTAAAAAGGTTGTTAGGTTAGGTCATTTATTTTTGTAGTTTTTGTCTAGTATTATTAGGCTGTCATAATTCTTATAAATTGCCTCGTTGGTCTAATATTCGACTGCAGATCACAAGGTCCCGGGTTCGATTCCCGGGTCTGGCAAATAATTGTTAGGTATTGGGTTTTTCTAGCAAGAAATTCTCAGTGCGAGCCTGGAGTTGGTAGCAGTGTTTCACCCCCGTGCATCCCGTTTATTATCACTATCATGTGACAATAATCGTAGGAGGCCTGTGCCCAGCAGTGGGACACGAAAAAGGCTGATAAGCACTCCCGGTCCCGGTTATTATCACTATCATGTGACAATAAAAGCCCGCCAACCCGCATTGGAGCAGCGTGGCGGGTCTAAGCTCTAAATCCCTATCTCCTATGACAGAGGAGGCCTGTGCCCAGCCGTGGGATGTTAAAAGGCTGTAGTGGTGGTGGAGGTGGTCATAATTCTTATGACTGCAGTTTATTGTATAAGCTATAGTCATAAAAATTATGATGTAAGGTTTACTTTAAAAATAAAATTAAAACACTTACTATATTTTGTTTTATTTAAGTACCTGTTGTTACAATTTTTTATTTTTATTTTTCACTAGAGAATGCCCGCGGCTTCGCCCGCGTGAATTTCGGTTTTTCACAAATCCCGAGGGAATCGTGGATTTCCGGTTCCCGCTCCCTTTGCTAACCTTTATACCTAGGTACTTTTAAGGAAGTTTGCTATAGTAATCTACCTATAGCTGTAGCTAGAGATTTCGGTTTTTTCAAAATCCCGTGGGAACTGGATTTTTCCGGGATAAAAAGTAGCCTATGTTTTAAGTCAGGGTATAATCTATCTTCATTCAAAATTTCAGCCAAATCGGTTTAGTGGTTGCGGCGTGATTGAGTAACAAACATCCACACTTTCACATTTATAATATTAGTAGGATTGCGGGCAAACGAGCAAGCGGATCGCCTGATGTTAAGTGATTACCGCCGCCCATGAACATTTGCAGCACCAGAGAAACCACTAATGCGTTGCCGGCTTTAGGAGTTTGTTGATCCGCCCCTCGAACAAACATCCACACTTTCACATTTATAATATTAGTAGGATTGCGGGCAAACGAGCAAGCGGATCGCCTGATGTTAAGTGATTACCGCCGCCCATGAACATTTGCAGCACCAGAGAAACCACTAATGCGTTGCCGGCTTTAGGAGTTTGTTGATCCGCCCCTCGAACAACCCGATGTGGAAACACCTCCAAAGGCAGTCGGTTCCATAAATTTTGAGTGCGCGGAAGGAATGACCTCGCACAATGCCTGGTTGATGTAGGTATGTCAGTGATCCAAGTGGTGAGGATGATAGCATTTTCGGTGGCGTGCGATGCGGTGCTGGAAAATAGTAGGTGAAATTAGGTCAAACAACTCCTCAGAACATTCCCCATTGTAGAGACGGTAGAATACGCAAAGGGAGCTAATGTCCCTGCGAATCTCTAAGCCCTCCAATGAGCTGATTAGTTTGGGATTGTCCAGAAGTCCAACTGCCCGCTTTTGAATCTGGTCAAATGGAAGGGTTAGTATTGCGGTGCCCCAGCCCACAGGTGTGAACAGTACTCCATATGCTGCCAGATTTGAGATTTATAGAGCAAGAGCCTGTGTTCGGCCGCAAAGTAGCGCTTTGCTCTGTAGAGTACCCCGTGCTTTTTGGAAGCTAATTTGCTTTACCTTCCAAGTGATATCAGAATTGGACTTCGTTCAAAATGTTGGACATCAAGGATCCCAATGCTGTTGGAAGGGATCAGAGGAATGTTCTGAAAGAGAAAAGGTGTGGTAAATGGGGTCTTTTTAGCGGTCTTATTTGAAAATATAAAGAATTATTAGGTACACTGTCCTATTGTACAGATTTTTTTACCTTTACATTTAGGTAGGTAAAGTGATACATACAATCAACATACTTTGTGAAATCAATTTATTAAAAAATCGGCCAAGTGCGAGTCGGGCTTCGCGTTTTATACATAAACAAAATAATATTTTGTGTGTAAAAATAGTTAATTTACGAGCTAGACATTGCAACAACTCTTGAAGAAAAACCCAAAAAATGTTCATTTGTTTTGGTTACAGCATTTACTACTTTATGAATGGTTGTTTTCATTATTTGTTGTTTAAATACAGTATATGGTACATAATATACTTACTGAAATTTCATATTCCTAACTGGTTTAGTTTTTGAGATAGCCCTCCTCACAAGAATAGTCTAAAACTGACAAATTTGATGGCCATTTCCTTATTTATTAAAGCAAAAAATTAAAAAATATATATTGGTACCTACTCTACTCAATGAGCTCTAAATAATGATATCCCACAAGCTCCTTTTTCATATATGGAAGCCCCCCTGAAAAATAATGTAATTCAATTTTTAATTCCATATTTGATTTTGGGTCAATATTGTACACCAAATAACAAAATTTCAGGATTGTAACTCATTTCATCTACGAGCTAGAGACAGACAGACAGCAGTGATATTAATAGGACTCCCTTTGGGTACAGAGCCCTAAAAATAGAGGTAGGTAATTACTATACAATTATTGAAATTCTATAATAATATTGCATGAATATACCATGCAATAATACCACATTATAGTACCAACTTAATGATTAAATATAGTACCTACATAATAATTTGTTGAGATATCTAGCAATATACTGTATAATTGCTAAATGCTTTTTGAAAATAGTAACTGCTGAATTCTTGTCAGCTACAGTAGAATCTGTACCTACAATACTATCCCAAACAGTGATAGTCTCAGGCTGAGATCTACCTACTTATGGTGTACTCAAGACTCAAGTTGGAGTTAAAAAGAGGTAGATTTATGTCAGGGACATGTTTATGTCCTGTTTTAACTCTTTCTTCAGTCTTATGTAGAGTCAGAGTATGCTCTATAGATCTCACTCAGGCTTCACATGTCACTAGAGCCAAACTTACAAGAAATTAATTTTATTAGATACTACTTAAGAAAGTCTTTGTATTGTTACTCGTGTACCTACCTAGAAACATCAGGGAATCTTAATTTGTGAATCGTGATGCAACCGGTCGGATGCTAGCTAGGATCCTCTAATGATCCTATACCAATTGTAAAGATTTATCAGCCGTTATTCCACTTCCTTAGATGATAACTTCAAAATTGATCAATAGGTACCATATGGGTGTGATGCTGTCTGTAGCATCACACCTATATGGTACCTATTCACGATCCACTTATTTCATTTGATCTAATGAGAACTTCTGTAGGTACCTAGGGATTACGTTGGTACGTGTATTCGTTTTTAGCAAACTTTAAAACACTGAGTTAACTTTATGTAGTTATAAATCCACACAAATTCACCAGCTGAAGCAACTGCAAAAGTCCACTCCCACCTAATTTTGTTTCAGCAGCTATGTAGTCCTTATTACCTATATTATTAGGTGAGTTTAATATTTTACGTGATAAATTGACACTATCACGTTTTAAAAATAACTAAGAATATTCGTTCCAGCATTAATTATGTTTAGAAGACATTGTTATTTGTTAATAAATAGTAATTAATAAATCTTCGAATCGAATATTAAGATTATTATGCGACTAAAATTGTGAGCATTTATTTTGTTATGGTTGCAATTATAATCATCATCCTATATAACACGGTCGAATAATAGTGGATATCACTAAAAACTGCTGTGGAGTAGTTTCTATGATTTGACATTTAGCATAGCACCGTGTCTATAAAGTTACCAACTATTAGCTGTCACTTTGCTTACTGAATAACTATTTTAAACTATCGATAAGAAAACATACGCGAAAAATTGACTTCCGGTGGCTATCACATCCCTAAAGTGGATAGCACCAAGTTTCAGTGGCTATGACGTCATCTCGGTTGTACACTGATGTTACAGAATAACAATTACGCGTTTGACAACTATTTGTTGGAAACTTTTGATAGCCACTGAGTTACAAAATAACCCTGCAGATCGGAATGTGTCACACGCGCCACCGCTCTCTCTCTCTTACAATAGAATGTCGGTAGGGAGAATGACGTAATGTTCACTTATTTGCAATACAATATCAACGAGCCGACATACACGATCAATACCCGACATTTAGCCATAAATAAAAGTCGATGGCGCAACAATTAAGTACCGCCAGTCGCGTATCTCAAATTCCTACTTTTAGATAAAATAACTTGAGCAGCTTTATTAGCATTGTTTTTCATGCAGTGTACTGAAAACCATAGATTAAGATTCTTTGCTGAAATAAAAAAAACAAACTCGATGAGTTGGAGCGCATTTTGTTCTCTTTTCAACTGTAAACTAAGTAGATAAGGCTAATATTGAGTTGTTCTATGTCGCTGCGGTATATCATTGGTGTGTCTTGCGCCTTACTCGCTGTGAGTGTGATTACAATTTTAGTATTTTACGACTTAAATAGAAAGAGTAATTAGTCTATGTATCTTGGTATATTAAAGGGCATTTGATTAGAAATCATAGACAGATACTTATATTTTATTTATTTGTATAAATAATTGAAAATTGGAACATACTTACCTACTGCAGAAAATAAAATAAAAATTTCGAACTCCTTAATATACGAAAAGACATTTCGTATATTAAGGTCTGCGATAAAATAAACTAGACAAGCAGTAGGGTGAAGTTTTACCTACTTTAGATGCTTCGTACTTTGTAGTTTCTCTTCAAAGTGAATAGTTTCGGAAATGTTTATCATCGCGCATCGAAATCATGAGTTCAGTTTGGAGAAAGTTTCGATCCGATCAAAGGAATCCGAAAATTCGGTTCCTTTGCCCAGGTGGTTAAAAATATCCAAGGGTTTCAATTATACCTACTGTAACACATGAGTTTAGCTCATTATCGACCTGGTGTTGACTTGGCACACGTAGCGCCCACTGTCCATGGTGTTGACGTCCCGCAGGCCCAAAGTCTACGTGCCGTCGCCATGTTGGATGCATGTGTTGGTTCTGGTGATCACGTGTAATACTCACCGACAACTTGTAGCAGATGAGTTTGGCTCATCATCGGCTCGGTGTTCACTTGGCACATGTAGCGTCCACCGTCCGTGGCGCTGACGTCCCGCAGGCCCAACGTCCACGCGCCGTCGCCATGTTGGACGCTGATGCGGTGGTTCTTGGTGATCACGTGACCCGCTATCGTGAGTATTGTCTGTGTGTCCACGCGTAACCACGCCACCTATGACAGAATTTAAGTTGAATGATTGTTAGAGATCTCTTGGTGTAAGTTTGGTAATGGACACAATTTGTTGACCTTATACCCTTTGATCGAAGACCTTAATGCTAAAAAGTGATTTCTTTCAGATTATTATTTTTAATAGTATCTACTATTTGAGATACTTAATCAATGCAAACTGAGTTAATTTCAAAGTCTTGATTCAAAATCTAAAGTCACGTAACAGATAAGAAGGCGAGCATTCATCAACATCAGTTGAATAGGAACATGAGCGAGTAAAAATTAAAAAAGGCGCCTCCGCTACGTTACGTCCATTAATCATTCGCAGACAATCGCTCAAACTTGGACTGGGTAATTTATAATGAAAATTGACCTTTGTGTAACCGTGAGGTCTCGGTGACACCGTGATTAATGTAACGGTGTGAATATTGTGGATTATTTTAATCTGTTCTCAATGTAGGCCGTATCATTCGCGTCATTGCTTGCTGCAAACTTTGGGGTACCTTAGGGCAATTGAACACAAATTAAAAAGGCACAGAAAGCCAGCACCGGCTTGACTTTAGTTAAATATACTCAAAAATAGGGCTGGTACAATACTCAGTGAATTAATTACAATTGGACATCAATTGGAAATTATTTATTTGTTTCATTTATAAGTGAGATGTTCGGGGTTCGATTCCCGATAAGGGCAATTTGTGATTTCATAATTTTTAAATTGTCTCTGGTCTGGTCTGGTGGATGGTTAGCACCCTACTGACAAAGCCGTGCCACCAAGCGATTTAGTGTTCCGGTACGATGCCGTGAAGAAACCGATCAGAGGTATGCATACCTCTTCAAAGTTAACCCGCTTCCATCTTAGACTGCATCCTCACTTACCATCAGGCAAGATTGCAGTCAAAGGTCAACTTGTGGTTGAATAAAAAAAATTGGTTGTCTGTAAAGTCGGTTTACGGACGACAATTTTACGTCATCACAAGCCGAACGCTTAGACTGATCGTGCCTTCTCTGTCGCTAGTTCCGCGCTCTCGCTTGCATGCGGTTCGTGACAATGAGTCATGCTTTACCATGCGTGTAGCCGACGTTCATCCATTTGTAAGACGTTATCACGTCAAAAAAAAAAGTTAGTAGAAGTATAAAAACTCACTGTACCTTAAAGCTCTGTAAATTGTCAACCCTGCAAGTGAGGGCTGCGTCGCGGCCCACCGCCACCGTCACGTTGGAGCCTGGCCCCACGAACCGCGGCAGATCTGCAACAAGGAAACAAACGACTGAAATCCCGCGCGTTTTTTAACAGCTTCCACAAAAAACTTTGCAAGTCGGACCTCGCTCCATTACAATTTCGTCTGTATGACCAATTAACTGTTTTTTAAACTAGGTAATTAATTTACCCAAATTTTTCGTTATTAATTATTTCGTTGTTATCTATATTTCGTTTCCAAGCTAGACAATACGTAGAAAAAAAACCTTATTAGGGTAAATGTCCGTTTTCTTTTATCACAGCTTATGAACTACATTATTGTTCAATGATTTTCTTGGGTATGAATCTATGGGTATATTTTCTGGAGTGATCTCGGATGGCTGGAGTGAAGACTTCAACGCAAGAGGTATATCACGCACAACAGACTTCCACGGTTTATGTACACTTGCCCAGTAATGAAGATGGAGATGAATGCTTTCAG
Source organism: Melanargia galathea (assembly GCA_920104075.1). NCBI lineage: Eukaryota > Metazoa > Arthropoda > Insecta > Lepidoptera > Nymphalidae > Melanargia > Melanargia galathea. The sequence goes on from OV049855.1 coordinate 22,346,721, forward strand.
TATAATAATTATTTGAACTTAATAAGAGGCAGCTATTTTGATATCAATACCTACTTCAATTTATATTTAAAACTATTATTATTTATTAGCTAATTCTCACTTTTAGTAACTAACAATAAGTGTAGGTAGGTATAAAGATATATTAGTATTTAGTATTGCGCAAATGTTTGTGTCGCTAATGCCTTTTAATTGTACTGCCCGAACTTCGTCCTACACAGCGCGGCGTGGTGCGGCGCGGCGGTGCGGAGGGCGGGCAAGTAAACCTTAGACCGTACCTGCGTATAAAATATCGCTTAACTTTGCCAGCAGCCCTGTTGAACTGTCCCGGACATACAAAAATATAATTTATTCGAGCAAATTTTTAATGCTCGTAATTTATGACTCATGAAGTTAAGAACATAAACGTAATGGACTCTCAGCTTTGAAAGCGTGGTCAATTCTGTAGTTAAAACCGCTTGTCATTTTTTTATAAAACTTTATTTTTAGTAGAAAAGAAAAAAAAAACGAATAATTTGCATTTTTTTTTTTAAATAAAATATGAATCTGAATAATCGTAAGCAGTCTTTATAGCTCGTTGTCCGCACAACTCTACATTTTAGGTTTCTGATTTTAAAAAAAATTACGTTACTTTTAATCGATTTTTAAGACTACCAGTAAATTCTAGTCCCTATAAAACCGCAACATTAACCTAATGTAATGTTATGCTTATTGAGTTTGTCAAATTAACTAAATCTAGACTAGATTTTAGTTCACCGTAGCTTCGTATAATTAGGTGTAATTCAAATTCAAAATTAATGCTATCATCTAACATCGTAAATTTAGCTCCACCGTAATACTCCACCACATAAATTGAACGGCTTTAGGATATATCCGTTTGAAATTTGATAATTTTAGGTTAAGATTATTTTAGAGAGTTGTTCAAACAAATTAACGGCAATTTCTGTGAGCTCATGCACAATATATCATGATGAGTTGGTCGGATTTCGTGAGATGAGAATTGGCTAAAGCTGAAACCACCTAGAAGAGAATAACCATCTAAGAGATGGAAGAATAAAACCCACGCAGTTCTTAGTTTATATATATATTTGAGAAGCAAACAACTAAGTTTCAGATTCGATAAGGAAAACATAACTCCCTACTCAAAATTGAATGAATAAATGAATATATTAATTCCAGATCAATAGCTACCCAAACAAATAACAATACACAATATCACAAAATAACAAAGCAAATACGTAGAAATAAAAAAAAAATATAGATAAATATTTATATTCTTTGGTTCGCTAGTACTTATTTATTGCATAATTATGTTCTTAATAATCTATTATATCTATCGTAGTTAGGCTGGTTAGGTCTAGATTGCTATATCTAGACTATAATACAACAGCTACATCCTAATATTATAATTAATTATTATTCTTTACGTGCGTTTGTCACTTAACTCCTCGTAAACGGCTGGACTGGATTTGGATGAAATTTTGCGTGTATATTTCAATGGGTTCCTGAATGGTTTGAAAATACAATTACACCCGGTAGTTGACGTTGATGTTGGTATGTCACCAGGCAGGATGACGTTTGCCGGGTCCGCTAGTATTATATAGGTACTTCTTCTACTTATAGCTTCTTCCGATAGATGAACATTACTAAACATACGTCTCTTGTAAGGACTTCCACATATCTCGGTCTTGCACCGCTTGAATCAAGCGAGTACTTTGCGACTTTTGTCCATCTAGTGGAGGAGGTTCTGCTAACACTGCGCTTTCCGATGCGAGGTCGCCATTCCTACATCTTGGGACCCTTTTCTTTTGGGATCTTTTTTTTTTTTGTTTGCGTGGTGGAAGATCTTTATGGCTGGCTTTATGGTATATCGCACTAAAAACCACCACGGCATGTCCCTCTTGCTGACTGTGCTGGACGCCTGGGGAACCCGTTGTATACGTCCCAGACATCTGTCAGCCACCCCAGCCAACTGCCGGGGCTCCCGCGCTAAAGAGGAGGGGATCGGGATCTTGGGACCCCTACGTATATCCTCTAACTACCTACATAATATGTGCCTAGTCCATTATCAATTCAGCTTTACAAATTATTGAGCTAAGTTGGTTACTCTTGGTCTTCTACGGATCTAATTTCCGATTTGATCGCGCAGAAAATCACCGAGCTTGCACGCTCCATTGCCTTTTTCTGTACATTGCAGTTTATAACATACTAGCTGATGCCCGCGACTTCGTTCGCGTGAATTTTTACAAATCTCATACCAACTTTTATCAATCTACTAGCGGTCCGCCCTGGCTTCGCCCGTGGTACATAATATATAGCCTATAGCACTCAGGGATCATGTACATATCCAACGGTGAAAGAATTTTTCAAATCGGTCCAGTAGTTCCTGAGATTAGCACCTTCAAACAAACAAACTCTTCCACTTTATTATATTAGTATAGAATTATAGATTGTGTTGCTAATTCTAGTTCTATATTCTATTCTATAAATTCATATCAATAGGTATAACCAATGACTGCTCGCTCCTAGACAGAAGTCATAAGCTTTGTTCTACACAGCAAATAACCACGCAACATAAAGCGCACCGCTCACAAAGGAGTGATCCACCCGTACATAAATTACACGCACACGAATAATTCGTGGGAGAAAACTCAGGTATAAAATATTACTCTACCTGAGTCTGACCCACTGGGCTGCAGAGTGAACCGATCTCAAGGTGCACCCTTACAATGATATACCATTTTTCAGCCTCCCCCAAAAAGCACCCGAGGGACACCGACCATATTTTGGTAACGGACACTTGGAGCGGGATCAGGGTTGTCACTTATCGTAACAGCTGTTTTCTGAAGCAAAAGTAATAGTTTTATGTCGTCTTAACTTGAGATTGAACAAAATGCTGCAAAAAATTTAATAGAAGTAACATTGAAATTAAGGAAAAAGGAAAAATTGAAATTAGATTTTTAGAAATCCCGCGGAATTGTTTTGATCGGGATAAAAGTATTCTGTGTGAATCACTAGATCTTAAAATATATCCATGCAAAAAATCTAATTCGGTTTATTGCTCCATTGCTGCGTGATTGACAAACCAACAAATAGACAGACTTTTATTTTATAATATTTACGTAAGGTTTATAATATTAGTTGCGAAAAGGATACATACTTTAGTTAGTTTGTCATAAATAATGTACACAACTTTAAAGATACAGCACCAGTGACAACCCTATGTGGGTATTGGAGACTATTGGAGAGCTGAAAACGGCAATCGCTCCCTAGACAGATTAGTGACTTGAAAAAACATGCGTGAATAGTCAACCTTATCAAATAAAACATTTTGCCACGAATACCTACCGAAAACATATTTCGGTTTCTATTGTTTGTGCCATATTACATACACGATATTATTATTGTCTCTATACGTGGCAATTTGTTTTTGCAAAATTTTCACGAGTGTTCAGTGTAAACCTACTACGAGTTTGTATGGCTTTCGAAAACGAAAACCGACATAAAGCAAAAAATCTGTAAAATAAAAATACAAACTGAAACCTTGCAAACCCGTGCTAAGGATAAAATAAAATAGATATGGGATGTACGGTAAGTGGAAACTGTTACGTAGAGTTTGACTTGTTACGTGCTATTTGGCCGCATTGTTTTATTAGACTTATGTCTTTACTAGATTTTGCCCGCGGCTTCGCCCGCGTGAATTTCGGTTTTTCACAAATCGAATCGTGGATTTCCGGCTCCCGTTCCCGCTCCCTTTTCTAAACTTTATACCTACCTACTTTCAAGGAAGTTTGCTATAGTAATCTACCTATAGCTGTAGATATATATTTCGTTTTTATCAAAATCCCGTGCGAACTGTAGATTTTTCCAGGATAAAAAGTGCATACGCATACAGATGCATGCAACTATTGTAATAATGTGCTATGTGAGCGTGATTTACCTAAGAACAGTCAACGCCATCTATCGCGTTTTTGGAAGTCTATATTTATTTAAGTCCCACAGGAATACTTTTCCGGGATAAAAAGTAGCCTATGTTTTAAGTCATGGCATAAGCTATCTCCATTCAAAATTTCAGCCAAATCGGTTCAGTAGTTGCGGCGTGATTGAGTAACAAACATCCAAACATACAAACATCTAAACATCCAAACATCCAAACATCCACACTTTCACATTTATAATATTAGTAGGATCTTAACATAGTTTGGGACCTCCCGGGCGCAACGATGCAATTTCTTTCTCGGTTGCTCCAATTTTTTTTAGAGGAATCCGTTAGAATTCAGGAAGATCTTTACGTTTTAATGTTGACTTTTTGCCTTCTGTAGAGGTAAAGAACCCAGCAGAAGTATTTACTGTACTTCAGCACCTACTAATACTCAAATACACCACCATACACCATACTCAAATAAATCTACAATAAGTATTCGTTAGTGAAGTAAACTCTTTAATTCGCTCATTTTGTCAACTAAACCCGATTGTAATCACCAATGAAATATATTACTTGCTGCTTTACCTTATTAAATACTTTAAGCAAAGACTTGTGCAGTGTGCTATCTCGCTCATAACAGCGCCACTATGACGCATAATGAACAGTAAAAGAAAAAGATTAAAGTTTCAATAAGTAGTTATTAGAGGTGCAGATTGACTTTTTTCACTAGTAATGACTAATACAAAATTTGTATTAGTCATTACTTGTGAAAAAAATGACAATCTGCACCTCTAATAACTACTTATTGAAACTTTAATCTTTTTCTTTAATATTAAATAATATACCTACTGATAGCGTTTTTAATGAGAACATAATAATTGCTTGCAGATACTTATCGTTCCCACTGTGTACACATAGCAGTAATTAGTTGTGAATCGGCAAATAAACGCCGACTGACGTTATCTAGCCGCGCCAAGCGAGTAAATGATGACACTTCCGGGGAACGCGATTTTAATGAAAGGAAATATCGTTCCTGCTTATTGAAACGAATTTACTTAAATGAGATGAGATATAAATATATATTTTTTTTAATAATTTTTTTTATGTATTAGGTAATTCATTTTTTGATTATAAATCCGCAAATAGATATATTTATAAATCCGCAGATTATATTATTATTATGTGATATTATTATTGTGTGGGAAAATCAACGTACCTAACCATTTATAGCTATTTCATAGACACAAATTTTAATTCAAGTATTATTTCGTTTCACAAAAAAAAAGTTATGTCAACAAAACTTGTAAATATGAAAACTGAATTTATTTCCCGTGAAGCAATAGTTCATGGCTCATAATAGTACATTGTTCCACGACGGGAGAAAGTGACCGATTACTACGAGGGTGTAGTTTGAGGCCCGAGGCCGTAGGCCGAAGGGCCGCAATACACCCGAGAGGAATCGCACTTTCTCCCGAAGGGATACATAGTGCTTTATACTACACCTACGAGGAAAATAATAAAATAATCAAAAATATTAAAATAATTACCGGAAATCAATCAGAAAAAGACGTTGGGTTTCCATTGTAAAAAATCTTCATATGCTTTGTTGTATCTATTTTTATCTATTTCTAGATATCTTGGTTAAGAGATTTTCAATATAACAATAACTGCTTGGCCACATATTTTTAATTCCGGCGGCGTTGGGCGGCTCACTACTTAGACACTTCGAGTTCTCTAAAGTTATTTGTAATTTTATAAATTGAAAATTTGGATAGGTAAAACAAAAGAAAGCGACTCACAAAATACAAAGAAAATAGCGCGAAAAATTTATATTTTCTATTTTTTACTTTTACTTTATATTTAATTGTATTAATTAAAATTGAATTTATTTAAAATAGCGGACCCCGGTCGTGCTCGGTGACATACCGACATCAGCGCCATCTACCGTGGCGGTTACTTATTTATTTTATTATAGGTGCTTTTTATGTCGTCTTTTGTCGAAATGGGTTTTTTTCATGTACTGATCGGATTTTATCAAAAATTAAAAAGAAAAAAGCACGTTAGTAATGGAATTTCATAAATGGAATTTCCGCTGTAGCGCGTTAACAATGAAATCTCATAGTTCTTTTCGCCCCGCATATTTGTTTGACAGTAATGACGTACTTTTAACCGTCGATAGGAGAAAAACCAGAAGGTACTTTCCGAGCAGGTGTAGTATAAAGTTTGTTTTCATAACTTTTACGAGGGTAACTATGTTTTAACAAATTTTTAATTAAATGAAAAACTACATTATGTGTGGGTAGGTATTTCATAATTGCAAATATTTTAATTTTAAAATATTTACAGAAATGGTTTTTGACGTGATAACGTCTTATAAATCGATGAACGCCGGCTGCACGCACAAAAAGTGTCATGTTCCGCCTTAGGCCCGGCAAACACCGAGCGCAGAGCATGCCCAGAGCATTTTCTGAGAATTAAATAAAAACTGAATAATTAACTTTACGACTATTGACATACGGTCAATAATCCAATTCCAAGAACAAATACGCGCTCGCGCGTCTACCGTACCCCGCGACCGTATGTCAATATCCGTAAAGTTAATTATTCAGTGTTCTCAGAAAATGCTCTGCTCTACGCTGCGCTCGGTGTGCGCCGGGCCTAAGCCGAGCGTGCAAGCGAGAGCGTGGAACAAACGATAGAGAGGCACGATCGGCCTGTATATGTGTTCTGTAATGTTTTCTTATGACATTATCACGTAAAAATATCGTCCGTAAACCTACTTTACAGACAACCAATTTTTTTTTTCATAGTCACATAGCTCGAAACACATAGTCAAACGACCTCTTCGGGGTTCCAAGGTATTGAAGTGATGACGTCACATCGGGAAGCGCAGTGTTGACAGACTAAGTGGACCAACGGCATCAAAGGGAGCCACTCTAATCAAGTGGCACAAGACCGAGGCGTGTGGATTTCCCTACAAGGCAGCTATGTCCAGTTGTGGACGTATATATCCGTTGAAGAAGGTATGAACTTTAGCCATGAAAATAAATCCATTATGTGTTCAAAATTCTAATGAAATGATTCTACCAAACATCAGTTTAACCAATGCTCATTTAAAAAATGTTTTTAAAGGTGTTAACTGAATTCGATTATAATTAGTAGCGAATCGTCCGATAAAATGAAATCATTCCGCAGTTACTCGATATCAATACATTTATCTTTAAAAGCCATACGCAAAATGATTGCTCTCCGGAGCAATATGCACTATTAATGAGTGAAATCGGAAATATTTAAAACTATTCCAGAGACACTCATTATTTTTATTGAAACGAGGAGCCAAGCATTAAGGTTACGAGATCGCAGCCTTAATGCTTCGCGAAATAGAGCATACTCCGACTCTACTCAGACTTGAGACAGAGTTATAACGGGAAAAAGGTGTATGTATTTATATGTACCTACATGCGTAAGGAGTTAATATTTCTTTGCATGCAAATAATTTAATTACATTCAGACACTAGACACCAGATCACAAACTAGGCGGTCATGTGAGTTCGGCCTGTTTGCGAAGCATCCGACAGTCGAGAGGTTAGCGAGCAACTTCAATATCGTTTTCGTGTCACCCTGTGCGCGCGCATCATAAAAATGTACTCTCATAACTTTTTCATAAAGAGGCTAAAGCAGTAGATATAACTTCAAAAAATCTGATGATAATAATTTTTAAATCTATAGATAATGCGATGCGCAAGAATCTGGAGGCCTCCCCAGGATACCCTTATTTTACCATGTAACCACTAACGTTATGTGATAAGTGGTAAGGGTCTACCTTCAGCAATGAGAAATACATTTCAAAGAGAGATCTCAGCCAATTTAAATGACAAATAATTCCAGAATGCCAGGTTGGTCATTTGAATCCGGTCATCCCTGAACAACTCCGGAATATTACAAATGATTGGTTGACTCAAATATACTGACAGATGGCTAATTGGCAATTGGCATATATTAATTACATGCCTCAATTAACGAAATTCCTCAATAATTTTGGCACCAGTTAGATTTGTATAGCTAATAATAATAATTAGGCCACAGTTAAATCGATGCATAATAACATCGCGGAATGCGCAATTACAGCGAAATGCGAGGCATTTATCATCCGAGTTGTTTTGATTCAAATTTGGTTTAATTAATACTTGTGCGAAATTTTAATTACCTACCTGTGATTAATTGTTAGTTGCGAATCGATGGATGCACAAAATAATGATTTTACTGTAGAGTTTTTAAGCCGTGTTACGGAACTACTTTAATTTTTTAATTTTTATCAAGATAAAAATTTGGGGCGGTGTGATGTAGGGGGCATGTGCTGACGCGAGCATTTCCAAGTTGGGCTTTTATAAAAACACTAGCGGTCCGCCCCGGCTTCGCCCGTGGTACATAATATACAGCCTATAGCACTCAAGGATCACTTACATATCCAACGGTGAAAGAATTTTTGAAATCGGTCCAGTAGTTTCCGAGATTAGCGCGTTCAAACAAACAAACTCTTCCGCTTTATTATATTAGTATAGAAGATATGTAGCAGGCGGCACGCCAGTTGTTCTCTGCCCGCCGTAAAGTACACTAGCCCAGTCCTTATACAGTTATACTTAACTTTAAATCGAAATTAAAGCAGTAATTATTTATGTGTGAACGCGTGTTATTTGACAACCTTGTAGATCCAAGTACACGGCGCTACCTTTGTCTAAATAGGGAGACGTGAACACCTACTCCAAATTGGTAACAACGCATCTATAATATAATAAAACTGTAACAGATCCAATTCTGTACATTGAAGATATTTTGAAAATTTTTATTGGAGGGCACTCCATAACCGATACTGAAGCCAAAACTGCAATTTTTTTCATTTTTGTCTGTCTGTCTGTCTGTCTGTCTGTCTGTCTGTCTGTATCTTGGCCGCGCATCACGCCGAAACTACTGAATGGATTCGAATGAAACTTGGTACGATTTGAGTTTATACTCCGAGGTAGGACATAGGATACTTTTTATCCCGAAATACAGCACGGTTCCCTTGGGAGAGGGGATGAAAGTTAAAACATGTATTTAGCTGTAATTCATTAACGCGTTGTTCGATTTCACTCATTCTTTTTTTGTTATAAAGGTAATACTTTATTTATTATACTGTAAATATTTCAAGGTCATAGGTTTTTTAGTTCAGAAATGACAGACATTACAATCCTCAGTATTGGGTTCAAATAACTTGGGACCCGGATATCTGAACGTACGGCTTATTTTAAACTGGTGTCCGTTTAAATTTATGTTTATCGGTCTGTCTATTTGTTCCAACTAATCTCCGAAACGGCTGGATCGATTTTAATGGAACTTTCAATGGCAGATAGGTTATGTTATAGGGAGTAACTTAGGCTATATTTAGTTTAGGTACATAAAAGAATTATGGGATCCGATCCGATCCTATATAAAACCTATAAACACGCGAACGAAGTCGCGGGGGTCAGCTAGTCATACAATAAAATCATGCACTGAATTCGGTGACTTCTTCTTTTTGAAGTTGGTTTAAAAGAACTCTAAATACGTACTCTAAATAAGTACACTGAAAAAGTTTTGGCCATACAAAATGAACTGATTTCTGTGCCGATTGAAAGTGCCCACATCAAAGGTGGAAGGTACCTACTAAATTTAACATTTTCCAATACAATTAATCACAATTCGCTTTAGTTTCTGGTACCTTCACTCTCACTTCTCATAGCAATCAGTGCCACAATTGCAATAATCAAAGCTTCAGTCATAGCTACTTGTAATAACAGAGCCCTTCCTAAAAAGCCGGCAACGCATTAGTGGCTCCTCAGGTGCTGCTAATGTTCATGGGCGGTGGTAATCACTTAACATCCGGTGACCCGCTTGCTCTGTTGCACGCTATTCCTATAAAAAAAAAACAGAGGTCAGTGGCAAAAAGACCCGGGTGAATGACCCTTTACACTACGAACTACAGTCAGAATAAAATTTAATATTCTTTTGAAAAATCACAAAGATGGTTGGGGATTTAACGCAATAGCGAACTTTTAACTTTTTTCATGCATTTTATAACAACTAAACAGCCAAGTTCAATATTAAAATGTGTCGCAGTCAATAGTTAATTTAGAGAAAAATATTATCTGCCAAAGGTTGACAATGAATGGAATTTTACTATAACAAGGTATTGAGTGATTAAGGCTCAATTTACACCGCGGCGGAATGGAATGGAAGCGACTTTTTGCAACAAAATTGTACATAGCTAAATGAACTTTATGTCAATTGCATAACATACAAATTAAATAGGAGCCAAAAAAAAGGTCGCGCGTCTTCCGCGGAATCCTCGCGCATTCTCGAGAATTCCTGTAGCTACTGTCGGCGCCGTCTGTGGATTCCGCGGGAAGTGGCGCGAACGGAGAGTCGGTTGGGTCGGTCACAGCAGTGCCGTGCCAAGCGTTTACTAAGCAGTCGCGTTCCATTCCATTCCACGGCGGTATAAATTGGGCTTAAATTCTTCTTACGGAAGGTTCTGCGTACGTACTTCTTGCCGTAAGATCAAGACGTGATCCGAATTATCCGCTTAAGTTTTCATTAGTAATTATCACCATTAGCTCACTTATATAACCAATTTTGGATATACATTGGCTTTGACTTTGAAAGACGTCTCACTATGGAGGAAGTATGGTAAATAAACTTTTCTGGACGATTTCATGTTCGGGATTTTTCATTTTAAAATCTAAGAAAGTTAATCTAAGAAACTGCAGGTTTTGCTACAAAGGTTTGCCGCTTAACCAGATTCTGGTGATCCCGTAAGTTTCCGTTTTTCGTTCGTTTTAAGATCGTCAATTTTAAGATCATTAAAAATATTGTTACATTTTTGCGTATTAATTACAAACAACTAAAAAAAATTAAACAACTAAGTTATCATCATCATCATCATCATCATCATGATCAACCCATTACCGGCTCACTACAGAGCACGGGTCTCCTCTCAGAGTGAGAAGAATTTTGCTAATAGTCACCTTTGAGAACGTTATGGAGAAGTCTCAGGCATGCAGGTTTCCTCACGATGTTTTCCTTCACCGTTAAAGCAAGTGATATTTAAATACTTAAAACGCACATAACTCCGAAAAGTTAGAGGTGCGTGCCCCGGGATCGAACACACGACCTCCGATTAGAAGTCAGTCGACCTAACCACTAGGCTAGCACAGCTTTTTTTTAACTAAGTTATAATCCTTACAATCAAAACTGTGATTGTAACAACATTAGCTAGACTAAATTTATTTCATAACACATCGATGTTAACTCGTACCGCTATACAAGTTCTCATGCTCAGCTCTTCGTGTCGTTCGTAAACAAACAAACTAACAAACGCAGCTCCTCGTATCGCGAGCTAAGATCTGTTTGGAATTCAGCGCAAGTGCCCCTCGACCCTGATTTGCGTGTGGAGAGCTCTGAGCCGGGACATAATGTAGCTTGGATGTGTCGTTTGGTGCTTGGTGAGTGGAAAACGACGAACTTTGCAAACATTTTTTCATATTTTTCGAGTTGCCCTTTCCAACCTAATTGGTTAAGTTTGTACTTTATTTTATGTGAAAAAATCAAAAGAAAATGAAGAATTAGACTTTTCGCAGTTGCCTTATTTGTAAAGGTTCGCCCGTTTGTGCTGTGGTTAAAAAGTTATTTTCAATAGTAGGCCACAAGCCTATTTAGAGCGATTTTTCCCTCAATTTTTCTTGGATTAATTATAAATTGACTTTTGTGAATTTGAAAATTTCTCCCCCTAGTTTTCTTAGTTATCAGTTTATATTTTATTTGTGAATGTTATGGAACTGTACTGCTTTAATAATTAAGAATGATTAAGAAGTTATAAGGCTCTGACACACGGATAGACAGACAGATAGAGGAATGGACTAACAAGTGCAACATCATCCAAGTAGACTTTTGACCTCGCTTTGCTTGGTCAACTAGTGCAAAGTAGTCGTATATTAAAATTTTCGCACTAACAATATCGCATTTGCCATAGTAGCGAAAATAGTTCAAAAATATTTTTTGTACCTTAGTTGTTTTTTTTTGTAAGTTTTTTATAATTATGTATTACGGAAAGGTAAGATTTGGGCGGCGTGACAGGTAGCAAGTTGTCCTAAAAATCGATCATAATCTCTTAAAGCTCCACTGCAAATTACAATCTCAAGGAAGAACGATAAATCATCGAACAATAACATCCCACTTTATTCCAACGTAATTCCAACATGCGTACACAACACAGGTGTACATAATCTTGCATTACATATTTAGAGACAGGTGATGTATGATCGGCGTAAGCTGGAAAATTCCACTAACTCCGGGCTTATGAAATATTCGAGCAAATACATTTGGGGAGTAGGCCCGCTTGACGCATGGCCTCATTAGTGGGACTGGTGCTCGGCGTGTAATTATAGATCTGTCCCTCTGCGTCGCCATTGCTTAGGGCGCGTAGCCTTCCAATAATTATAGCGATTTTCTGCAGATAATATTTATTCGTTTATTTACATCGTTCTTCACTAAATCTTTTTTAACACCCGACGCAAAAACTACGGGGTACGTGGGGGTACCGGGGTGGTGGTGGGAACGGGGGGGTGGGAGCAACAACGTATCTGTGTGTGTGTGTGTGTGTGTGTGTGTGTGTGTGTGTGTGTCTGTCTGTTCCTCTGTGGCGCTCAAACGGGTGAACCGATTTGAATGCGGGTTTTTTTTGTTTGAATGGTGAATTAGTCGAGAGTGTTGTTAGCTATTTTTGATGAAAATCGAACCATTTTCGAACGATTACATATTTTTTCACAACTCTCTTAATATGGGTATCAAATGAAAGGGCTTGACTAGTAGAATAGCACTATGCAAATCCAAGATGGCCGCCACCACAAAATGGCGAATGTCAGGGGTTTTTTTAATTATTAATTTATACTTGTTTTAATCTTTATTTTAAGAGTTTAGTCTATGAGTTTAGACACCACACTGTACTAAATCTCGCGTAAAGGATAAAAGCGTTAAACGTTACGCTAACGCGTGCAAATGCGTCGGTGTGCTTACCTGCGCTTTTATACTGTAACAACAATGTGTTTGTTATACTTGAACACTATTTGTTATATTATATTCTTAAAGATGGTGAAACTAAGAAGCTTAGAAAAGATACTAAAGAATCATCTAATTAAAATTTTTAAAGCAATTTCTCTGATAACTAAAATTGTTAGAAATCTTATATTTTGTATTAGAATAATTATGTTATTATGTGAGTACCTAACTGGTATGTTCAAACAGAATTTCACAAACGGTTTAACCCTAGATCGGTCGCATGGGGTCTTTGAAAGCCCGGGGTTTGCAAAAACTGTCATATTTTTTTTAATACTTATGATACGAACTTGTAATTTATAGTAGCTTCCTAAAATATACTTAAGTATAAAATAGAGTAGTTATCACTGATTTAGCGCACTGCGTTTGCGCATGATAAACGTTTGTTTTGCGCGCGGGCTTCAAAAGACCCCACGCGACCAAACGTGTAACATTTTTTGTTTGAAGGCAGACACTTACATTATGTTAAATTTAACCGAAAATGGAATATTTTAAAAAACAGCAGATTGTCCGAAGGCTAGAAGAACAGTCCGAACATGATGTAGATGTTACGATCGATGAAACATTGGTAAACATTTTGATTTTGGACCTGACGTACCCAATTGAAAAAAGTTCTCTTGAAACTTATTCTGAGGCATTCTGAGCTGACCGAATAACTGAATTCAGACAATGATGATGAGGATAAGGTTCCACTCGCTCGACAAATACTATTTATTTATGTATTTAGCATCAACCACATATTATGTCATTAGTCGGAAAACTACGCCATCAAAATACTGAAACGATATTTAGCTGGAAAAAAACTGCTCCTAATCCTTCAGTCAGAGACAATATTGGAATATAATTAGCCAAATAAGACCAAGATACGCGAAGACTATTTCAAAACACATGCATTTCATCTTTTTGATGATTATAAACACCCTCCCGAGAACGCTCCGGTGTGGCAGCATATGAAGCGCTTTTTGGTCCTGATGTCCTGCAAAATCGATGTGAAAATCAGCCACAAATGTCCAGAAAGAGATGCACATATTGTCCACGATATATTTGATAGAAAATATTCGACAGGATGCTTTTCATGTCGCCAGAATATATACCCGAGGCATGCAGCATCAAATTGCGCAAGCTGTTCGAAATTGCAAAATGAGGTGTAAAAATTTACTAATGTTTATGAATTTATTTATGTTGTTTTTTGTGATTTCGTTAAAATAAGTCTTATTTTGATAGTTTGTGTTGATTTTAGAAAGAAAATATAATAAATGATTGGTTTTATATTAATTTAAACTAAAGTTGCCGAAAATGAGTCAAAAATGTTTTTCTCTAGTGGGACTGAGACTGACGTAATCTTATAAAGATTTAAAAGATTATAATACTTTTATTTTAAAATACATCTTAGTACCTTATTAATACATAAATAAAAAATCTGAATATACGAAGTAATTATATAAAAAAATATAAAATAAAACGGGGCTTTCAAAGACCCCATGCGACCGACGAAGTTACAAAAACTAGCGCGACCGACCTAGGGTTAAAGAGTGTCGGCGTTAGCCAATTATAATTTTATTCCGTTTTTCCATTCAATCAATTCAGATGAATTCGAACTAGAAAAATATTTTGTTTCCTATATTTTTTGCTCAGTTGAGTGATTCCATTTCAAAATATGAAATGAAAACGATCCACATTTTATTTATTTAGAACAAGCGGACACCCGCGACTTCGTTCGCGTGGATATATATTGGTTTTTAAAAATCCCGTAGGAATCATTTTGTTTTCCTAAGCTCCTTTGAGCTCATATCATGCTAAAAACTGTTAAAAGTTTACTTGCGGATGTTTAGGTAGATCAAAATGTAAACATCCGCCAGTGAAAGTCCCATCAAAATCGATCCAGTCTTTTAGAGATTAGTCGGTAATCTTTAAAATATCTACTTTCTAACAAAAAAAGAATGAATGAAATCGGACCACGCGTTATTGAATTACAGCTAAATACAAGTTTTGACTTTCATCCCCAACCAAAGTTTCATCAAAATCGGTCCAGCCTTTCAGAGATAAGCCAGTAATCTTTAAAGTATTTCCTTTCAAACAAAAAAAGAATAAATGAAATCGGACCACCCGTTAACGAATTACAGCTAAGTACACATTTCGACTTTCATCCCCTCTCCCTAGGGAACCGTGCAAAATTTCGGGATAAAAAGTATCCTATATGTTACTCCGTAGTATGAACTTAAATCGTACCAAGTTTTGTTTCAATCCATTCAGTAGTTTTTGCGTGATGCGCGCACAAACATACAGACAAACAGACAAACAAACAAAAATTACAAAAATAGCTTTTTTACGTTCTATAACGTATCTCTAACATCCCCCAGTTATTATTTTGCAAAAATCTTCAATGTACAGATACGGCAAGTCTACGATTTTATTATATGTATAGATAGAAGAAGAATAGATAGATTCCCACGTAAGTAATAAATCTCTGTTGATAGGTCAATTGATTAATTATAATAATTATATATTAATTATAAATAAATAATTATTTATTGGACTTACGATTACCTTGTCGCTCAACCAAACTTGGCGACGTTTTGCACAGATACCTTGGAGATGGATATAGTCTAATTTTTATCTCGGAAAATCCAATACTTTCCAAGGAATTTTCAATAAATTGAAAATTTAAAAAACCCCCGACATTCGCCATTTTGTTGCGGCAGCCATCTTGTTTTTGCATAATGCTGTTCTACTAGTCAAGCCCTTTCATTTGATACCCATATTAAGGGAGTTGTGAAAAAATATGTAATCCGCCATTTTGTAGCGGCGGCCATCATGGATCGATTTTCATCAAACATAGCTAACAACACTCTCGACTAATTCACCTTTCAAACAAAAAAAACTGCATTCAAATCGGTCCACCCGTTTGAGCGCGACAGGGGAACAGACAGACACACACACACACACACACACACACACACACACAGACACGTCAAACTTATAACACCCCGTCGTTTTGCGTCGGGGGTTAAAAATATAAATCTACGTGGACAAAAGCAGTCATATTATACAAAACTAGTGTTGCGCTCGGTGCGCGAGCTGCAAGCAGCTCGCGTGCCTTGTAGTCTCTTCAATATTCGTAAAATAAAGAAATGGGAGGCCATACCAAATACCAGAATATTCTGGAGAGTCTCTTGAAAGATAGAAATAAATATTGGTGTCACGTTTCGTATCTTTTCTGAAAGGACACTAATCAGTTCTATGCATGCGTTTAGTGGAAAAAAAAGGATCTACACAAAAATGTTCTGGAGAGCCACTTGAAAATTAAAAATAAATTTTGTATGGACACGATTTTTTTTTGTTCCGTAGCTATCTTTTTTTTACTGGCTCACCAAAGGGCCTAAGATCTTGAACATTTTTAGTTTCTGGACCATGCCTCTATGATTGATAGTTTTTGAGGGCCGTTAGGGTACTCTGGTAATTTTTCCACATTCACTACGTTTTGTATTTTTTGTGAAAAAATCTTTAAGTTTTATTTATACGTGTAGTGGGGGGAAAACGTTCCATACAAAAATGTCCAAGAGAACCTCTTGAAAAGAACACAAAAAATTTGTATGGAGACGATTTTTTTGTTCGGCGGCCATTTTTTTTAACGGTCCACCAAATGGTTCTAAGGACTTTGACAACATTTGTTTGGGACCATGCCTGTAAGACTGGTAGTTTTAGAGGACCCACGAGGTACCTTGGTAATTTTTCAACATTCACTACGTTTTGTATTTTTTGTGAAAAAACTTTGAAGTTTTATGTATACGTGTAGTGGGGGGAAAAAGTTTGATACAAAAATGTCCAGGAGAGCCTCTTGAAAAGAACCCAAAAATTTGTATGGAGAAAAAATTTTTTTGTTCGGCGGCCATCTTTTTTTTACCGGTTCACCCAATGGCCCAAGGTCCTTAATAACATTTGTTTGAGACCATGCCTGTATGACTGGTAGTTTTAGAGGACCCATAAGGTACCCTGATGAATTTTCCACATTCATGAAGTTTCATAATTTTCCTGAAGGAAGACCCATAAGTTCTACGTATATAAATAGTAAGAGGAAAAAGTTCTATACAAAAATGTTCTGTAGAGCCTCATGAAATTTAAAAAAAAATTGTATGGGCACGAAATTTTTTTTGTTTGGTACCTATCTTTTTTTTACTGGCTCACCAAAGGGCCCAAGGTCTTGAACATTTTCAGTTTCAGAACCATGCCTCTATCATTGATAGTTTTTGAGAGCCGTTGGGGTACTCTGGTAAATTTTCCACGTTCATGATGTTTTATAATTACTTTGAAGGAAAACTCAAAAGTTCTACGCATATAAATAGTGATAAGAAAAAAGTTCCATACAAAAATGTTCAGGAGAGTCTTTTGAAAATTCAAAAAAAAATTTTTGTTGGGCGGCCATCTTTTTTTTACCGGTTCACCAAATTGCCCAAGGTCTTTAACAACATTTGTTTGGGACCATTCCTGTATAACTGGTAGTTTTAGAGGACCCATGAGGTACCCTGGTAATTTTTCCACATTCACTACGTTTTTAATTTTTTGTGAAAAAAACCTTTAAGTTTTATGTATGCGTGTAGTGGGGGGAAAAAATTTCATACAAAAATGTCCAGGAGAGCCTCTTGAAAAGAACCAAAAAAATTTGTATGGAGAAAAAATTTTTTTGTTCGGCGGCCATCTTTTTTTTACCGGTTCACCCAATGGTCCAAGGTCCTTAATAACATTTGTTTGGGACCATGCCTGTATGACTGGTAGTTTTAGAGGACCCATGAGGTACCCTGATAAATTTTCCACATTCATGAAGTTTCATAATTTTCCTGAAGGAAGACCCATAAGTTCTACGTATATAAATAGTAAGAGGAAAAAGTTCTATACAAAAATGTTCTGGAGAGCCTTTTGAAAATTTAAAAAAAAATTTGTATGGACACGAATTTTTTTTTTGTTTGGTACCTATCTTTTTTTTACTGGCTCACCAAAGGGCCCAAGGTCTTGAACATTTTCAGTTTCAGAACCATGCCTCTATGATTGATAGTTTTTGAGAGCCGTTGGGGTACTCTGGTAAATTTTCCACGTTCATGACGTTTCATAATTTTCCTGAAGGAAGACCCATAAGTTCTACGCACATAAATAGTGAGGGGAAAAAAGTTCCATACAAAATTGTTCTGGAGAGCCTCTTGAAAATTAAGAAATTTTTGTATGGAGACGAAAATTTTTTTTGTTTGGTGGCCATATTTTTTTCACCGGTTCACCCAATTGCCCAAGGTGTTGAACATTTTTTGTTTGGGGATAGTACCTCTCCGACTGATAGTTTTCGAGATCCCTTAGGGTACTCTAGTCAGTTTTCCACGTCCAGCTCTCTCTATAATTTTGTAGACCTAAATTTTTTGAATTCTACATACACGGAAAGTATGGTGAAAAAGTCCCATACAAAATTGTTCAGGAGAGGTGATCAATACGTAACTTCAAGTAGCTTTATATATATAACAAGGAACAAAATTATTATTTAGATAGAATAAAAATAATAAAATCCTTTAGAAATGAAACAAGATTAATTTGCTTAATTTAATTAATGTAAAACAAGGTAAAACCCGCTCATTTACAAATTAATGTGCAGTCGTAAATAAAAAAGGTTCACATTTTGAATCACTCGGTGGATTAATTATTTAGCCTTCCATACATCACACGCCGCTTTGACGGATTGAATGAAAGCTAGAGGAAGTACGGTTCGCAAAAACCACTAACATGCTGGGTCAACATGGGTACATAATAGTACAAATATAGCAACATGATTGTATCAATGTGTGTGTGTGTGTGTGTGCACTGTGCGTATGCGTGTGCGTGTGCGTGTCCGTGTGCTTGTGCGTGTGTGTGTATGTGTGTGTGTGTGTGTGTGAGTGTGTGTGTGTGTGCGTCTGTTCCACCGTAGCGCTCAAACGGGTGAACCGATTTAAATGCGTTTTTTTCGTTTGAAAGGTGAATTAGTCGGGAGTGTTCTCAGCTATGTTTGATGAGAAATGGGTCCAAGATATCCGCCGCCACAAAATGGCGGATTACATATTTTTTCACAACTCCCTCAATATGGACATCAAATGAAAGGGCTTGACTTGTAGAATAGCACTATGCAAATCCAAGACGGCCGACACTACAAAATGGCGAACGTCGGTGGTTTTTTAATTTTTTTACTTATAATTGTTAAATAGTAGATAATAATTATTAGTAATTTGAAAAATTGCAAAATGCGTAAAACACAAAATACATTATTTTCATGAATGGAAATACACAAATATTCCCACACTCATACCGGATTATAATATTTCGACCACAGATTTCGACATTTCAAATCCTTTTATATCATTCCGTAGGGTTACCACTCGTGCTTTCCTTACATATCGTAGGTTATTTAAGAAAAATTTCCTTTACTGAGGTGAAAATTGTTATAATTTTCAGGGTTTCTTTTAGATTAGCTGAATTTCTGAGCTACTTACTATACGGAGCTTAACCCAAAGACGTGGTATACATTGGATCGGTTCCTACGCGACAAGTGACAACCTTAGTTCCAAGCCATAAATCCAATTTAATTAAGCCCAGCGCAGGTTGTATTCCGGTCAAGTGGGCACGCATTGATTTTGGAACTCAAAGCTCTTGAACGGCCTTGAAAAACTACTACTACTAGGAATGAATTTTTTTATAAAAAATGTCAGGGCTTTGATTTTTACAATTTTTTAATGCTTTTTTACCATATTCTTCTCTCACTTTAGCACAGGACCTACTGACGCTAGCAAATGCGCTATTTTGGCAGAAGCTTTTGGCGTAAAAATTATTGACTAGAATTGAAGACCGAATCTAAAACTTAAAAAAAACGCAATAGTTTAAAAAAAAGTTGCAATCGGGGTTTGTCTGTGTGTTTGCATATAAAATTGGAATCACCATCATAGCGTATTTCACAAGGAAGGTTAATTTATTTTATTCATCGTCGTTGTTGTAATCGTCATCAACCGATAAACGTCCACTGCTGGGCATAGGCCTCTTGAAGGGACTTTCACACGCCGCTGATTTACAACAGATTTACAACGACCCTTTGAAGTTTCCAAAACTTACTCTCTATGGTTTGACCTCAATATTCTCACACTAATATTATAAAGGTGATTTTTACTCTTTAATGCCGCACCTACTGAGCTACTTTTTATCCTGGAAAAATTCACAGTTCCCACGGGATTTTGAAAAAACCGAAATCTATAGCTACAGCTATAGGTAGATTACTATTGCAAACTTCCTTGAAATTATATAAAGGTTATAAAGGTTGGAAAAGGGAGCAGGAACGGGAACCGGAAATCCACGATTCCCTCGGGATTTGTGAAAAACCGAAATTCACACGGGCGAACCCGCGGGCAGAAGCTAGTTATAAATAAAAAATTGGATGAAGTTTTTTTTTTACCTTGAATCTATTTTGAACTTGATAGCAAAGTTTCTTATTATTAATATTCATTTCTCCTTGGAAATCTCCAATGTTTAAAGTGCCTTCGAAACGGTATAATTGAATTGTCCCAGCTCATTAGTGTTCCGAACAAGGTTATCCGGCGGGATAGAATCTCTGAGGTCCTCGCATTTCGTTCACTGATTACTATTTAAATTTCTAAAGAAAGCTAATGGATTGCTTATAAATCAATCAACTTATGACTGTTCTGTCTGTATATTCTGTCTGTATTCTGCCCCTAGCTGATGCCCGCGATTACGTTCACGTGGACATAGTTTTTTTTTTAAATCTCGTAGGAACTCTTTTATTACCTGGGATAAAAAGTAACCTATGATAATTTTTTCATTCAACTACAAGTTAGCCCTTGACTGCGATCTTATCTGATGTTGAGTGACCATGCAGTCTAAGGTGGAAGGGAGCTAACTTGGAAGTGGTATGGCAGTTTACCCCTGATCTGTTTCAGGATGTCTCGTTTTAACTCTGTCTCAAGTTTGAGTAGCCTAAGTAAGATAAGCTCAAGGCTTCTCTTCGCCTGCTACAAAATCTAAGCAACTAAACATCAGAAGCTCGGTTATTGATAAGAAGCGATCGTTCAGGCGATAGAATGAGTGAAAGAAAAATCCATACTTCACTTCTACTCACTCCAAAGAAATTGCTGTTAACGTGCCTATTTTTAAGCCCCGACGCAAAAACGACGGGGTGTTATAAGTTTGACGTGTCTGTGTGTGTGTGTGTCTGTCTGTTCCCCTGTAGCGCTACAAAATGGCGGATTACATATTTTTTCACAACTCTCTTTAATAATGGGTATCAAATAAAAGGGCTTGACTAATAGAATAGCACTATGCAAATCCAAGATGGCTGCCGCCACAAAATAGCGAATGTCGGGGGTTTTTAAATTTTTAATTTATACCTACCTACTTGTTTTAAACTGCTTATTTCAAGGATGAAAAAATTCTAACGTCAATATAACGCATCTGTGAAGAAATCAGATGTTTTTCTTTTGTTCAGCGTACAAAAATTATACATTTGAAAGCACCCTACCCATTAATTAATCACTCGCATGCCGACTATTCAAATGAAAGGCTAGGAGCAGACTGGTTCGTCAAATCAAACCAATTGAATACCTGCCACGGGCAAACGGAAAATGGTAGACCAAGATAGGAGCCGCCATGTATGAGCTAAGGCCATAGAAGCCGATTACATAGTAAGTTGTGGTAATGAACACGCATAAAATTATGCGTAAGTAGTGCTTGAAATCGGTGAATTAGCTAAGCTGTATAGAAGGATCTAACATAGTAGGTACATAGGTACTTTCGGATGTATAAATTAGTAGTTGTCGTATTACTTACTGCAAATAATGAAACTGACCCCTCTACGCTTGGTATTACCTGTGGTATTACAGTATTAAACATAGTATAAACTAATATAGAGTTGTAATGGACGTTCCATCTATCAGTTTCCTCTAGTCCTCTCAAATTGAATATTTCGGCGTCCTGTACGGGTATGGGTATGCAATAAATGGCTAGAAATTGAAATTCAATCAATTATGCTCTTTTTACGTTTAGAAAAAATAAAAACGGTACGGTGAATTTTATTATTTCCTCTTAGCTGGATATTTTACGATAGGTTAAGAAAGAATAAGGTATGGAACGCCCTTCCTGCTTCATATAATTTGAGTACCTTCAAGGCAGGACTAATTAATAGACATTAATAGACATTTAAGCAAGCGCGCTCCAATCTAGACCTCATCACTGCTTTCCATCATACATGATTGTCATCCAGCGTAAGCCAATCTATCTATCTTCTATCTATTAATATAATAAAACTGTAACAGATCCAATTCTGTACATTGAAGATATTTTGAAAATTTTTATTGGAGGGCACTCTAATCGATACTGAAGCCAAAACTGCAATTTGTTTCATTTTTGTCTGTCTGTCTGTCTGTATCTTGGCCGCGCATCACGCCGAAACTACTGAATGGATACAAATGAAACTTGACACGATTTGAGTTTATACTCCGAGGTAGGACACAGAATACTTTTTATCCTGAAATTCAGCACGGTTGCCTTGGGAGAGAGGATGAAAGTTAAAACGTGTATTTAGCTGTAATTCATTAACGCGTCGTTCGATTTCAATCATTCTTTTTTTGTTAGAAAGGTAGTATTTTATATATTGTCCCGTAAATATTTCAAGGTCATAAATTTTTTAGTTCAGAAATGACAGACATTACAACCCTCAGTATTGGGTTCAAATAACTTGGGACCTGGATCTTTGAACGTACGGCTTATTTTAAACTCGTGTGCGTTTAAATTTATGTTTGTCGTTCTTTCTATTTGTTCCAACTAATCTCCGAAATGGCTGGATCGATTTTAATGGAACTTTCAATGTTATAAGGAGTAACAGGCTACATTTAGTTTAGGTACATAAAAGAATTATGGGATCCGATCCGATCCTATATAAAACCTATAAACACGCGAACGAAGTCGCGGGGGTCAGCTATTATGCAATAAAATAATAATAAAAAAACACTTATAGAGATGACGTTAAGTTTTTGATAACTATCAAAAACTTAACGTCATCTCTATAAGTGTTTTTTTATTTAAGTGCTGTGAATTTTTTGACTTTATAGCCACTGATCAAAAATTTTGCTATAACTGTTTTCTTGCTGTGATTTACCCCCCCACCCCCACCCCGTAGATGCAAGCTATCTCTCTGGACTGTAGATTATCTCTCTCTATAGAGGACTGTTGTTGCGGAAAATCAAATAGTTCTAACGAGACTTAGAAAAAAACTAAAATATATACACGGACAAAGGCGCGGTAGTTAAAAAATAAAGCACTGAAAAATATAAAGCACGTAATGTTGGATTTAACGTTAGCAGAGCGATCTTCCGGACGGATAAAGATATTTACGAACATGGCGGAAAAAAGGAAATCTTATACTTTCTAGGTATACCTAGTAGTCATTTCCTCGGAGACACAAAATATTTATGATACTGAAAATAGTTTTTCCTGTCTATCCGGGCTCGTCGCAAAATACAATATAAATTTTATTGGGTTCATATTTTTTGGGGACCTGTGCCTCAAAGGAGAATTCCTCCATTATTCCTTTATTACATAAGAATAGTTTCCTTTATAAAATTTCATACATATTTGTTTTTTCATCGTACCAAGTCTATATATTTTTAACTAAAGAATGCCTGCGGCTTCGCCCGCGTGAATTTCGGTTTTGCACAAAACCCGAGGGAATCGTGGATTTCCGGTTCCCGTTCCCGCTCCCTTTTCTAACCTTTATACCTACTTTCAAGGAAGTTTGCTATAGTAATCTACCTATAGCTGTGAACCAACCTATCCCGTGGGAACTCTTTGATTTTTCGGAATAAAAAGTAGCCTATGTTTTAAGTCAGGGCATAATCTATCTCCGTTTATAATTTCAGCCAAATCGGTTCAGTAGTTGCGGCGTGATTGAGTAACAAACATCCAAACAAACATCTAAACATCTAAACATCCAAACATCCAAACATCCACACTTTCACATTTATAATATTAGTAGGATCAAAATAATCGTTTTAAAACATTATGTTGGTTTTAGAATTTTATGAGCTAGTTGACAAAGCTCTACGACTTATTGACCCTACGACCGAAAAGCAAGTGATTCGATTATAGTTTAACTTAAAATTTTAATAATATGTTCAAAAGCGCCGCTGTTCCCTTTTGTCTGAAAATTTCCGCCGCAGCTCCGTTAGCCGAGATATTATCAGATCCGTCTTGCGATATTACTCGTTGGAGATTGCAACGCGCCGCGTCTTAACTCCTTTACGGATTAATATTAAAATTAAGAAAGGGTATGATGGATCTTATCGGATTATGTTCTCCAAATTGCTTGAGTTGTGTAAAATAATTTTGCTTTTGACGACCTCCCTGGCGTAGTGGTGAGCGGTGTGGTCTTATAAGAGGGAGGTCCCGGGTTCAATTCCCGGCAGGGGCAATTTGGGATTTTATAATTTCTAAATTGTCTAGTCTGGTGGAAGACTAGCCGTGGCTGGTTACCACCCTACCGGCAAAGCCGTGCCGCCAAGCGATTTAGCGTTCCGGTACGATGTCGTGTAGACACCGATCAGGGGTATGCCTACCTCTTCCAAGTTAGCCCGCTTCCATCTTAGACTGTATCATCACTTACTATCAGGTGAGATTGCAGTCAAGGGCTTACTTGTAGTTGAATAGAAAAAAAAAAGATTATAAATGAATTAAAATATAGAATATTTATGAATTAAAATTCTCTGGAAAATTAACATAATCTATACATTGACGGTCACAGCGATTAAGACCAGCAACACCCGTCAGGTCACTGTCAGGTGATGAGGCAGATTCATCTCCCCTAAAATCTCGGTCGCTTTCACATCAGCTCGCGCGGCACTGCGGCAGCGGGCTGCGACGCGTCGCTTGAACATGCTCGTAGCTAAGAGCCCCGGCTAGGTCCGAAACTAGCCGGTTGATAACTGCTTAATTGTTATTAAGTATGCTCATTATTATATACGAGCGGATACCCGCGACTTCGTTCGCGTGGATATTGATTTTAATAATCCCGTGTGAATCATTTTGTTTTTCCTAAGCTCCTTTGAGCTTATACCTTGCTAAAAACTGTAAAAAGTTCACTGGCGGATGTTTAGGTACATCAAAATGTAAACATCCGCCAGTGAAAGTTCCATCAAAATCGGTCCAGCCTTTCAGAGATTACTTTCTAACAAAAAAAAGAATGAATGAAATCGGACCACCCGTTAACAAATTACAGCTATGTACACATTTTGCCTTTCATCCCCTCTCCCAAGGGAACCGTGCTCAATTTCGGGATAAAAAGTATCCTATATGTTACTCCATAGTATGAACTTAAATCATGCCGAGTTTCATTTCAATCCATTCAGTAGTTTTTACGTGATGCGCGCACAAACATACAGACAAACAGACAAACAGATAAACAGACAAACAGACAAACAGATAAACAGACAAACAGACAAAAATTTCAAAAATACCTTTTTTACGTTCTATTACTTATCCCTAACATCCCCCAGTTATTATTATGCAAAAATCTTCAATGTACAGATACGGCAATTCTACGATTTTATTATATGTATAGATTTATTATATGTATAGATAACTAGTTTTTGCCCGCGGCTTCGCCCGCGTGAATTTCAATTTTTCACAAATCCTGAGGGAATGGTGGATTTCCGGTTCCCGTTCCCGCTCCCTTTTCCAACTTTTATACCTACTTTCAAGGAAATTTGCTATAGTAATCTACCTACAGCTGTAGATATAGATTTCGGGTTTTTCAAAATCCCGCGGGAACTGTGAATTTTTCCAGGATAAAAAGTTGTCCTATGTTTTAAGTCAGGGCATAATCTATCTCCATTCAAAATTTCAGCCAAATCGGTTCAGTAGTTGCGGCGTGATTAAGTAACAAACATCCAAACATCCAAACATCCACACTTTCACATTTATAATATTAGTAGGATTAATTGAACGAAATCATAACTCAAACACACGTTTTCTTTACGAGGCTAACAAACAGGTACCTAGAAGTTTATCTAGGCTACTTTTTATCTCGAAAATATTATTTAGAATTTTTCGTAAAAAAATTAAAATAGTTTATATTAGAGACAATATTAGGATTGTGAGGAGTGAATTGGAACAAAAGGAACGTTGGACTACGGAGTCGTGGCCTATCTGTTACTGCGCCAATCCTTTCCGAGGCAAATGACTTGGGACTTTCGAAATACCGTGAAAATGACTTCACCTTCTCCGACCATTTCAAGATTGAGTATGTGATAGTCGATGGCTGAATTTTTTCAAACTGACACATACACATAAATAACAAAGACAAAGAGACTTGTTAAAATCTTGATAAAATTATATTTCTTCGTCAACGTATTAGGTAAGTATGTAGTTATATTTTCATATCTTACCCTCATACTACTAAAATTTGCAGACGCCGCAAAATAACCGCCTGAGACAATTTCGTTATGTAAATCGCGGCTATAAACCGGAGCCTATCAGTTGATAGCTTTGCAGTTTGTACTCGTAGCTTGTGATCTGCCTGGAAATTGATGTTATTTTGCCCCCAAACTATTTTGCTCAAACATTTTGTATTGGAGTCAGGTAGGTAGCTACCATATAGAGCCGTAATAAGTGTTAATATTAAGTTCGTTTGTACGAGAGTGGTGTAACGGGGTGTAGGTTTTAAAATATTTTTTTAAGTTTTAACGTCAATCGTCAGTTCCTGAATAACTTCATGCAGCATCAGGATGGAGAAGTTGGGACCACAAGTTCTGAAGTATACCGCCGTAAGTCCTATACTTACTATTCTGTTGTAAAATCTGCAAAATTCTGCGATATTAGTACATGGTTAGAAATTATAAACAAAATTATCACCTGTATTGTGAGACAAATATAACTCACACCTACATTCAACCGAGATAATGTGTAGGCGGTCCAGCGTAAGTATACAAAAAATAAAGTAGGGTGTACCCCCCTACTTTATTTCTCTAATCATCAATCTCTAAACTAAACTAAAATGACATGACAGATCCCTTAAATGACAGGACATACCTATTCCCATCTTATCACAATGCTCTCTTATCAGTAGGCAGTAAGGTGGTATAAAGTATATGTCTTTAAAGATAAGTAAAATTACGTCTTTACGTCAAAATATTATAATCACAAATAGGTAGGTATTTTTACATAAGGAGAAAAAAATCACAAAAAAATCGTTTTAAGAAACATGCTTATTTCTATGTAGCGACTTTTGTAAAGCGGTCGTGTGGAAATATTATTGAAAGGCCGTGTCACCCTATCTACTCGTTCCGTTCCGTTCCGTTCCGAATCATTCATTGCTCGATCAGGCAAAAGCGACCTAATGGAATTCATAATTATACAGAAAAAATATTTTATTATATTCTCTATGATATTATATTCCGCACTTGGAATGGTGAAAATGTTTTGTATTTATGTGTTTCTAGAGAATGTTGTTTACTGATGTTTTTCTTACGTTTACTCTGTAAGTTTACGTAAACATCCGAGGAATTGAATTTTTTCACGCAAGGCGCGGTGTGCATATTGTCGTATTAAACACAAAAGCCGAACTCACTGGATGTAAAATATTTACATTCTTCTGGATGTAACTAAATATTAGAGAAAAAATGTTTCTAAGTGCAAGAGTAAAAGGGAGTACCTACTAGTCACGTAAAAATGACTTCAAAATAAAAGTGCGAGTTGGACTTGCGTACAAAGGTGCTACTATACATACAAATATTAATTCTTCTAGGAATAAAGAAACCTAAAACTGGCTAGCTGTTACAGCTAAAGCTGTAGACCCTTGTGTTCCGTTTGACATGCTTTAGGTGGGTACGGAATCCTAATAATGACTTGTCATTCCGAAAAAAAAAAACATCCGACATTAGGTATTCGTATCAAACAGAAATACTGAGAGATTAATAGAATAAGCCAGACGTCCAATGAATACGATATCCATTAACAAGTTAGCACGTTCGTCGTTCACTCACCGTTCATTCGCGCAATGGGTCGGAATGGAAAGCGAGGCGGTGCGTCGTGACGGCGCGGCATATCGCTAATCTTTATACACGAATGCTTTATAAGGTTCATACGCTGAGATATCCATGTTTCCTTCACTGAAAATGTGGTAATTTATCTTTTTTCGCCCACAGAAGCCTTTTCAAAAACTTTCTTTCGCTACGAAAGAGAGTTTTTGAAAAGTTCTTTGAATAAACAATGTTGCATTAGATTGTTTGCTACTAGATTAGGTTGTGCTACTTAGTTTAATTTTCGGCTAAGCTTAAGTAGTAGTAAATCTTTGGTATTTGTTAGTTTTTAGGAAACTGTTGAAAATTACTTGAAATGGGGAACGTTTAGTAATTAAATTATTATTAAGACGGCAATCTCAAATATTAATTGAGGTTGTACTACTTTAACCATAATACAAAGTGAAGTGCAAAAAGCAAGAAGAGACAAGACTTACCGTACACTAATCTATACCTACCTAAAATCGTTAGTTTGTTGCTCGCGGACGAAACATATTACCTACTAGGTATATCACGGAATAATCTGGTCCGGGATCGATATCCCGGGCATGCTTTACTTACTTATATACACGCAAACCTGGAAGACGTAGGTATACCTATATTATTATGTATCTCAATGTAGGTATCGTAAAGTTCGGCCTAACAGGTCAAATTCTTGTATAAGATTAATCAGTAAGTCAATAAAGTAAGTTAAGTAATAGAGAATCTGTAGAGAGTAGTAGACTCAATTCAATCAAAATTAGGGTTTTTCCATTTTCCTTTCTACTGTGGCAATGTTTTTTTTAATGGATCGATTGACATTAGACAACTCGCAGGTGGCTACACATGGTTCAGTTAACTTTGAAACAAACACAAATGACTTATAAATAACCTATCTTTGTGATAAAAAAGCCCCAGAATAACAAAAGTCTTAAAAACAGGCTTATGTTTGATAAAATAAACAGTGAATTTGTAATTACGTATACCGAATTTTACCTGAAATTTTTCCATTTAAATACCTATTACTCAATATATCACCAAATTAAGCCTATTTCGCTCCGAATTCGCAACATTTGATGATCACGAAGCCTGTACAGTGTACGTGACATTTCTACAAATTGCCGTTATTACTGTTATTACTTGGGACAAATCGGAGCTGAAATTACAATAGCTATTAATTCCGCAGGTACGCATAATGGAACTGATACGCAACTTATTTGACTTATCAGCCAAACTACGTGATTAGATTATGGCACAAGTTATAGGTGGAGGCGATAGTTGTTTCGGAAGAAGAGATAAAAGCATAGTTATTATCAATCAAGTAATTATATTGTCCAATAAAATGAAGTGGCTGAAGTATGGATAAATAACGCAGTTCATTATGTAGAGGCGAAAAAAAAGAACACAAATTAAATTATAAATACTTTTGTAACCACGTCTAAATGCAGAACATTTTGGGTCTCTAACATATTTAAAAATCCGCTCTAGATAGACCAGTACTTTTTCTAACATAGTATTTAAAAATTTAAAAAACAATCACAGCACCCTCGTATATAGCTGTAAACAGCAGACATCTGTAAAATGTAATAGCTAAAAACCTATCTAGAAATGATGACTATACTCTAATTTTTAATTCCGTGGAATTCTGACGTTTCATATTACCAGAGATAAAACAGTTCCCACAAAAAAGATAATAAATTCAAAACTTACATAACCCAAAATCAATTGCCTCATGTAGATATGACACATGCCTGACAGATGCTTTAGTTTGGGGTAAAATCGAACTTCAGGTGGTAACCCTGTTTTTCATACAAATGACTCATTCTATTCTAAATGACAACTGTCAGAATTCCACCGAATTAAAAATCATACTATACCTACTTAATGCAAAAACCGCTTCAAAATCAGCCTAGTAGTTTTTTTCAGAAAAGCGATACCAAAAATAGCCCACCAAAAATTCCCATCGTTGAGTTGGATCGCACCCCTAAGCCATGAAGAATACGATACAGATAGAAACAGATTGACTGAATGAAAATTTTTCTAAAAACCGGATCACCGATTGGGCCACCGGTCAAGAGTGATCACCCGTCGCAGTAACCGGCTCGCTCGCAGCAATTGATGGCTGCTGTATCGCTATTGATGCGCTCTCCCGCCGCCGCTATATAATGCTCATTCCCAAATTAATTTAAACGTTAACAACCTAATTTACATAGCATTATCGATCTTAATCCTAAGATACTTAGACAGCTAATGATAGTGGCATGGCCTTAAACCATTCTCACTAGTTATATATTTTCCTGAACGAGGTTGCCTGGAAGAGATCACTTCTAAGCGATAAGGCCGCCATTTGTACCTATTTCTCTTAAATGTATGTTTCTTTCATTTAATGTATGTTTTGGTGTACAATAAAGTATATTTCATTCATTCATTCATTTATTCATGGCGCGACGTAAACGCGTCTTCATACTAGAGGTGTAGTACAATATTTAGGAACCTCCCTCGTCGGTCTAGTGGTTAGCATATTCGACTGCAGATCACAAGGTCCCGGGTTCGATTCCCAGGTCGGGCAAATAATTGTTAAGTATTGTGTTTTTCTGTCAAGAAATTCTCAGTGCTAGCCCGGAGTTGGCAGTTGGTGGTGTTTCACCCCCGTGCCTTGGAGAGCGCGTTAAGCAGTCGATCCCGTTTATTATCACAAGCATGTGACAATACTCATTAAAGCCCGCCAACCCGCATTGGAGCAGCGTGGCTAGTCTAAGCTCTAAATCTCTCTCCTATAAGAGAGAAGGCCTGTACCCAGCAGTGGGACGTTAAAAAAGGCTTTAGTGGTGGTGATGGTGGATTTAGGAACCAGGAGTATAGTGACAAAGTTTATATCTAGCAGCATGCACAATATTTTTCAGTCTTCAGATCTTTGATTTCCACGGTTTAGGTGGACAGTATCACTCCAGGAAAAGGTTAAGGAGTTGGGATCTAGAGCACAAAGTTTATACCTGGTAGCCACAATACCTATTTGCAATCGGCAAATCCACAAAACTTTAAAGTATTTCTATAGTAATGGAATTCAAGATGTGCAAAGACCCATGAGAATCAATGCAGTAACTTTCACCATATTCAAGAAACTGCTGAATGCCTGTGTTATGCAAAATCTCATCAAAATCGGTCCAGTAGTTTTTCAGGAAAATGGTGAAATAGAAAAAATTTAAAATACAACTTTAGCTCACAACCAAAAACTTATCAAAGAACCTGCTTAGATTAGACGTGTTATACTACGTACATACCTACTTAATAGAAAAAATCAGCCAAGTGCGAGTCGGGCCTCGCTCTTTCAGGGTTCCGTACATAATTATGAACAATATAATATTTTGGGTCTAAGAAATATTTAATTTCCGAGCTAGACATCGCAACAAACTGTGAAAGAAAAACCCAAAAAAATGTTCGTTTATTTTGGTCACAGCTTATAAACTATTTAATAAATCGTTGTTTTCAGTATTTGTTGTTTAAATAGAGCATATAGTACATAATATACTGAAATATCATATTCCCAACTAGTTTAGTTTTTGAGATAGCCCCCGTCACAAAAATGGTCTAAAACTGACAACTTTGATGGCCTCCCATTCCCTTATTTTTTGAGATAAAAATTAAAAAAATATATATTTGTACTCTACTTAATGAGCTCTAAACAATGATACCCCACAAGCTAGGGTAAAGAAAAAATTTTTTTTTCCGGCTCCTTTTTCATGTATGGGAGCCCCCCTGAAAAATAATTTAATTCAATTTCTAATTCAATATTTGATTTTGGGTTAACGTTTTACACTAAATACCAAAATTTCAGGTTTGTAACTCATTTCGTCTGCGAGCTAGAGACCTGTGACCGGCGGACAGACGGACAGACAGACAGACAGACAGACAGACAGCCGAGTGACATTAATAGGGCTCCGTTTTTACCCTTCGGGTACGGAACCCTAAAAACAGCATTGAAATCAACTTTGTAGTTTTTCAGGAAAATGCTAACATAAAAACGAGCAAATAAACAAATACAAAGTTAAACTCATAGGATACCATCTCCGTTCCAAAATAGATATTCCATACAGCCCAAATACATCCCAGCGTTGCGCAGATGTAGACAATTTTTCCCTCAAATACAACCATTCATCACGCGTCAGCCCCAACGGATGAAGTCAGTGGCCAAATAAACACTGGCAATATTTATCATAAGAGCCCGCATTGTTATTGCACGGGGCACATTCATAAAGGGAGACCGGGGGAGAAACCATTTACCAAATCACACACAAAAATAATATGATTTCGGGGTATATTATAAGTGCTTTCGCGTTTATTTTACTTATGAAGTGGATTTCTTATGTCTGGTAATGGTTCTTACTTTACTGAATATTAAATAAACAACATTCTCTGAAATAGCAAATAAAAGATGGGAATTTAAAATTAAGATAACTTTTAAAAGGTTTGAAGAGAGTGTAAGTTGTTAACAAGAGTGTTTTTAACATTTTAAGAATAACGGAAGTATTTTATTTTCTCTAGATGTTAATTAACTCAGGCAATGGAAGTTAACTGCTGGAAAAAGTCACTTGTATAGAGACTTCCAGACTTTATGCGTAGAGCAAATAAAATTGGTTCTGATTAAGTCCGATCATATGGCCAGTTCGTGTTAGACTGGGTCGGATTGGATAGATTCAAGCTTAACTCATACAAAAACCTTCTCTTTATATGTACATTCCTTATTCCAGCACTCCATAATTTCCAGCATTTATCTTAAAACTGACAAAAATACTTCCGTATCTCCTCTGTAGCAGAATAAACAAAACTAGCTTATTGCAAAATTGTTCGCAAACGCTACCCGCAACCATACGACGGCGTCCCTTGGGTTTGAAACTTTGCCACTTTGAGCGATCACCTGCGAGCTGCGTCTCTTATTAACTGCATCTTCCCGGTTGTATAAAGTCGACCAGACGTTATCTTTTCTAGGGCTCCTTATCGAAGGGCAAAACAGATCCCTCTTAATGACACTCTACTCTACTGCCTGCCTGTCTGTCTTTTTGTCTATCTGTGTGTTCATATGTCATGGATCTCTAGTTCATAGATGGAATTAATTGAAAACATGAAATTTGGAGTAGGATGTCGATCCAAAACCAAATATTGAATTAGAAATTCAATTACATTATTTTTAAGGGGGGCTCCACTAATTATTTTTTCTTTCATTAGCATGTATCTTCTGCATAGCTGGCCAGTTTATATTGATATACTTATTTACGCAAGATAACAAAAAATATATCTTTTATAACTAAAAGTATTGTAAAACGAAATAAATTGTTATAAGTGTAGGATTTAGGGTACCTACTCCTAACACAAGGATGATCAAATAATAGAAATCTTGATTCACCTCAATTTATTTGGCGTGTCGCCTTCACAGTGATCTAGTAACGACTGTCACTCGTACAACATTATAATAAATTTTCCACTGCGTACGCGGTGGTCCGCTGAGTCAGACAAGGCGTCGTATTGCATGTGCATTGTGTCCCTACAGTACTCCCCTGCCAAAAAAAAAATTTTTTTTAGATAATTTCATCTTCCTAAAAAAATTAGTAGGCATCGCCGGGAGACTGCATATGATAAATGCACAGTGCAACATTACGCTTGACTGACGCTGCATTCGCCGATTACACATAACATCGTATCCGATTACAATAATTGAAACGGGCATGATACAATAACAATATCATGATACAATAACAATATACACCAAGTAGGTTACATTTAGAATAAATAGACTAATAACATGTACTCGTAGGTACACACCTTATCGCAAGCACATTTCATATTATGTTAAAAAGTTAAAAAATATAATATACTAGTAATCAAAAATATATAGAGTCACACACTTTTAAAACTTTCATGCGTATCCGGCGTTGGTGACACCCCCGGGGGAAGGACCTTGAGGGTTCTGAATCCTTACCACCGGTAACACGTTAGAGTTCGCACTACAGTTCGAACCAGCGATTTCCTTCCGCAGCCACGTTTTAATATTCTTCCAACAACGCCTATAGATGATGTACACGCACAATAGGGATAATAAAATTACTATAGCTACTAGCAACAAAGAAAAATTGTCTAATTTGTCACTAACTCCATTATTAATAACTGTTTCTTTTACCACGTTGTTATTTTCTTTTTGCTCTTTACTCTGGCCGTAACCCATTGCTAACCAAGTGTGTATTAGCGTATCTGCCAGATTGAAAACTAAATAAGATAAGTCTCTCTTACTACAACATTATATATAAGCGAGAAGAAATGTATTAAAAGTATGTCACCGTTAAGCATAAAAATATATTATTTTGAAATAATGTGAAAAGTGCTGCGCAATACAATTACCTTTGCTCGTTCTACTTATTTATGTATATCAGCTAAATTATATGAAAACAATACAATGTAATAATCTATCATGTACCTACTTAGTAATAACCTTACGGAATGTAATAAAATAAAATAAAATTAATCTAAGCATTACAGCTAAGTTTCCACAAACCGAATGGGTTTTTTTATAACTCTCCCACTCCTTGAAGTTTTTACCATACCGTCGTCCTTGGTATTGTCCATACTTACGGATTCATTCAGTACGTAAGCCGGTTTAAGTCGGTTGATAGATACGGAACTCAACCTGTCACCTATCTGAATGACATACACCTTACCACTGCGCTTCACTACCCGATAAGGACCGTCGTACGGAGGTTGCAGTGAACGACGTACCGTGTCGTTTCTTAGAAATACATACTCACACGACTGCAAATCCGGATGGACAAATAATGTTCTATTGTTACCATGTGATTCCGGTTTGGGTTTAATTTTGCTAATAGAGTCTTTTAACCTATTTAGATATTCCGAGTCCGAGATTTTTATGATAGCGTCGTCGTAAAAATCTCCCGGTAATCTTAGGGATTTACCGAAAGTAAGCTCGGCTGCGCTTATCCCGGTGTCACTTCGTGGTGCCGCTCTTAACCCTAGCAATGCTGCAGGTAGCTCGTCTACCCATGAAGTGCTGACCGTAAGGCGTGCCATTAACGCTACTTTTAAAGACCTGTGCCACCTCTCTACCATACCGTTACCTTCGGGATGGTAGGGAGTAGTGCGTAATTTTTCTATTCCTAAATATTTCATAAGCTGTGTAAACAAATTGCTTTCGAATGACTTTCCTTGGTCGGTTGTGACCTTGGAAAAAGTTCCGTAACGGGATATCCATCCTGTAAAAACTACTTCTGCTACCGTCTCTGCTGTCATGTCGCGTGTTGGAAACGCTTCCATCCAGCCTGTGAAACGATCTATCATGGTTACACAATATCTGTAACCGTCCGAAGTAATAGGTAAGGGACCTACTATGTCTATATGCAGATGCTGAAAACGATCTACTCTCGGAAACTTATTAATCTCAGATTCCGTGTGCCGATGAACTTTGACGCGTTGACACTTGGTACACGATTTCGCCCATAGATTCACGTCTTTATTCATACTAGGCCAAAAGAATTTTTGCGACATTAATTTTCTACTAGCTCGAATTCCCGGATGACTTAAATTATGCACCGAATCGAAAGCTATACGTCGAAATTCTTTAGGTAAATATGGTCTCACTCTACTTTCCGATATTTCGCAATAAATAGGTTTGCTACACAATGGTAAATGAATCTGCTTAAATTGCAACTTACCGCTGCGCGTGTTTTGCAACGCTTGCGTTAGGTACTCGTCGCTTAGTTGCTGGGTGGCCAATTCCTCGTAATTCACCGAAGTAGGGCATGCAATCGTTGCAATTCGCGACAACGTGTCCGCTACCACATTGTCTTGCCCACCTACATGCTGTATATCGGTAGTAAATTCACTAATAAACGCTAATTGCCTAACCCGTCTAGGACTATCGCTATTACTGTTACTTTTGGTAAAAGCATAGACCAGGGGTCTATGATCCGTGAATATTGTCAAAGGACGGCCTTCATATAGATTCCTGAAATGCCTCATAGCCATAAATATAGCCAAAAGCTCTCTGTCATACGTACTATATTTTTTTTGCGCTTCTGTCAACTTCTTAGAAAAATAGCCTAACGGTTGCCATGCGTTGTCCACCTTTTGTTGCAAAACGGCTCCGACGCACGTGTTAGAAGCGTCCGTCATTAGAGACAAAGGTACGTCACGTAACGGATGCGATAATGTAACCGCGCTTTGTAAGCTGCACTTACATTTCTCGAATGCTTCGATGGCTTTTTCCGTCCATTGAATTGTAGTCTTGTCCTTTTTCTTAGAATTATGTAAATAAGTGTTTAACTCACCTTGATACTCTATCGCCTTGGGTATGTGAGACCTGTAGAAATTCAACATACCTAAGAATCTCCTGAGCTGCTCTACCGTTTCCGGTCGGGGAAAATTGATAATAGCCTCAACTTTTTCGCCCAGTGGTCGAATACCTTGAGTGGAAACTTCATAACCTAAAAATTCTAAATTATCTAAACCAAACTTACACTTAGCTACATTAATAGTAATTCCATACTCGTTGAGTCTTGAGAAAACTGTTTTCAGATGCACTTTATGCTGTTCGATATCCGAGCTCGCAATAATGACGTCATCTATGAAGTTATACAAAAAATCTAAACCCGATAATACTATAGTGTCCATGAATCTTTGGAATGTTTGAGCTGCGTTTCGTAAACCAAAGGTCATACGCGGGAACTCAAACAGTCCAAATGGTGTTATGATAGCAGTTTTCTCAATGTCTTCGGGGGCTACCGGTATAAAGTGATAAGCTCTATTTAAATCTAATCTCGAAAATATCTTTTTATCCGCGAGTAAGTATGTAAAATCTTTTAAGGGTGGTATAGGATAACGGTCGGGCTTGGTTATTGCATTGAGACGCCTGTAGTCGCCACAAGGTCTAAGGTCGCCGTTCTTTTTCGGCACAACATGCAGTGGACTAGACCAAGAGCTCTTCGACGGTCTGCAAATGCCAAGTTCAGTCATTACCCTAAATTCTTCCTTTACCTTCGCATATCTATCCGGAGGTAAAGGTCTCGCCCTTGCGAATACCGGGGGTCCCGAAGTCTCAATGTGATGGTATGCGGAATGCTTCGGCGATTCCTTATACGATACAGGTTTAGTAATCTCTGGAAATTCGTTTAAGAGTTCATGCCAAGGGTTACTATCGTTAACAGACTTAACCGTAAAAATATCACTATTACAACTAATTGACGTAATAACGTTCAATTTCGTCACTTGGTCTATTAATTTCCGCGCACTTAAATCGACAATAAGTCGGTGGTGTTTTAAAAAGTCTGCACCTAATATCGGCTGTTTGACCTCTGCTATGATAAATGTCCATCTATAGGGTCGTCTTAAATTAAGATTTAACGTTAGGGTGACTACTCCGTATGTCCGTATCTCTGTCCCATTTGCAGCATATAACTTATAATCACTTACGGATGATTTATGTTTTGCACTAACTGCACTCACTGGCACTACCGATACGTTGGCTCCGGTGTCCACCAAAAACTGGTAACCACTTTTTGAGTCAGTTACACACAGGCGGTGATTTGCCCTCGTGATACAGCCTTCCGCCGCTGACTGCACCGCGTCTAGTTTTCCGGGGTATTCTTCTTCCAATTACATGGGTCCACGCATTTGCTGGCCTTGTTACCATATTTAAAATGGTAAAAACATAACCAATCTGGGCTTTGGCGTGACCTTCCTTGTGACTTGCCCCGGGGAGTCCTATCGCGGAACTTCGACGCTGATGACCTTCGGCTAAAACTTCCATCGCGCCGCCAAGGACGGCCTCGTTGAATGGCCTCTACCTGCAGTGTAAGCTTAGCTACCTGTGCTGCCAGGTCCGGTTGCCGGGCCTTATCCGACTGTATCTCTGCTACCTCTATCGGCTTCGAGGTCTCCATAATCTTATCCGCCACTACGGCTAGAGCGTTTAGGTCGACGTCGGTAACTGCCAGCACTGCTCTAACTGATGATGGTAGATGTCCAATCCACAGCATCCTCAACGATTCCTCAGCTATTTTACCTTTTGCCAGGTCGGTCATTCTCCTTAAAAGCTGGGATGGTTTCTGCGAGCCAAGCTCCATCTCGCTGAGTAGTTTCCTGAACTGCCGTTCTTTTGTCTCCTCATAGACTTGGAGCAACCGCTCTTTTAGGGCTTCGTACTTATTGTTTTCCGGCGGCTCTAAAATTAAATCACTAACCTGCTCTATTGCACTTTTGGAGAGTTTGGTGACTACTAAATTTTGTTTCGCCGCGTCCCCCCATTTTTGGCCAAATATAGTAGCCTCAAACTGCGCGAACCATAGTTTCGGCTTGTCCAGCCAAAACTCCGGTATGCGTGACGATATTGTCACGGCCGCCAAACCATCTTGCCTGGCTGTTTCCGTCGCTGATTTATTGTCCGCAGAGCTGGGCTGGGCTGGGGTTTGCTGTTGTCCGAACATCTCGGGAGTCTTTACCCTAGATCACTTGTTTTTCAGTCGGGGTCACCACTGTAGGAATTAGGGGTACCTACTCCTAACACAAGGATGATCAAATAATAGAAATCTTGATTCACCTCAATTTATTTGGCGTGTCGCCTTCACAGTGATCTAGTAACGACTGTCACTCGTACAACATTATAATAAATTTTCCACTGCGTACGCGGTGGTCCGCTGAGTCAGACAAGGCGTCGTATTGCATGTGCATTGTGTCCCTACATAAGTAACAGTATTATTTATGAAAGACTTTCGATGTTAAGCCGGCATAAGTGCGAAGGGATCTAATTTTAACTTTTAATTATAAAAACCAAACAGTACAACCTTAAGCCGAACCAAATCCCTTTTGTTTCAGGATAAAAGCCGCGGGCACACAATGTTTCACGTAATTCGCCTTGTATCCTTGTATCCCCACTCAGCCCTAAAAAGTCCTTCGTCAAAACGTTCGTGACCGACCCTTTCTCTGTTCGCTAAATCACCAGACATTTCGCAGCGGTTTATGGAAAAACCGTCGTCTCTCGAATGCTAACAGTGTTTGCGACGTGACACTTTGAATCAAATGACAAGTGTTTTAAGTCCGTTAAATAAAGTCCCGGCCGAACCAATCCGGAAAATCTCAATGGGGACGAAGACTAGCCAACTACGTAGGAGATATTGATGCAAACAAGTGTCCGAACAAACCGACGAACCGCCGCATGCAGTTTGAAGATGCATCGCTTTTAACGATCTAGAACAAATTCGAAACAAGTTGAGCTTATTCTGAGTATAATAATTACCATAAATATTATTATACAAGCGGACACCCACGACTTCGTTCACGTGGATATATACTTATTGGTTTTAAAAAATCCCGTAGGAATCATTTTGTTTTTCCTATGCTCCTTTGAGCTCATATCATGCTAAAAACTGTTACAAGTTCACTGGCGGATGTTTAGATAGGTCAAAAAGTAAACATCCGGCAGTGAAAGTCCCACAAAAATTACTATTTTTTCATAGAAGTCAATGACTCGCGACCAACCCTTTCTCTGTTCGCTAAATCACCAGTCGTTCCGCAGCGGTTTATGGAAAAATCGTCGCCCGTCGCCGTCTTTCGAATGCTAACAGGTCTGTGTTTGCAACGACGTGACAATCGAACTATTACTGCAAGGAACAGCAAGCGCTCGAATTCACATTCCTGCAGGGATTTGCGCAATTTCGCACCTTTACGACAATGTTTTATTCGCCGGTGGAATTGCTTTCGTTTAGAAGCTTTATGTGCCCGTTTGATTTCAGTACACCGGTTTTAAAGTTTTCTGCAAGTGTTACAAGAAAAATATAAGTGTATTATTTTTAGTGCGCATCCTGGAATTGGAGAAATAAACCTCCATTCTCTCTGGCGCTCTGGATAGTATTTACGTTGGTATTATTTAATTTTATAGTTTGTTTTCTCTGGCAGGCGCTTGATACAAGCGGCATAAAATGTCTTCTGTGGCGACCGCGACACTTCTGTGGTGATACTTGAATGAGATCTATGTCCAGCTGTGGACGTCTATTGATTGAGACGAAGACGTTGAAAAATATTTTTCACAGGCGTCAAAAATATTAAGCAGTTTTACAAAATGTTGCGTTCCCCCCTACACAACACTTTTTATTCCAATTAAGCGAGCTACAGTATCATAAATATAAAAAGTTTACGTTGCGCCCTTGCTAAATTAGATTCCTAAAAGATTGATTGATC
Source organism: Melanargia galathea (assembly GCA_920104075.1). Lineage (NCBI taxonomy): Eukaryota > Metazoa > Arthropoda > Insecta > Lepidoptera > Nymphalidae > Melanargia > Melanargia galathea. The sequence continues at coordinate 22,387,068 of OV049855.1, forward strand.
CATTCAACTTGTTCACACAGACTTAAAAAAGGAAAGTTAATATTTTTACATCATAAATCAGCAGCAAAATGAGAGATATCCGGTAGCTAAATTAAACGTCGCTCCGATATAAATCATTCTGGCAGTTTTAAGAGACTGAATTCCGGTAGATTTTACCTTCTTATAGTCAAAAGGTGGTCTTATTTTTTTATAATAAAAATTGTGGGCAAACGAGTAGGCGGGGCACCTGATGTTAAGTGATTACCGCCGTCCATGAACATTTACTCAAGCTGTGATAGCCTAGTGGTTAGGACGACCGACTTCTAATCGGAGGTCGTGGGTTCGATCCCGGGGCACGCACCTAAACCTGCACGCCTGAGAGTTCTCCATAACGTTCTCAAAGGTGTGTGAAGTCTGCCAATCCGCTTGGCCAGCGTGGTAGACTATGACCAAAACCCTTCTCACTCTGAGAGGAGACCCGTGCTCTGTAGTGAGCCGGTAATGGGTTGATCATGATGATGAACATTTGCAGTACCAGAGGAACCACTTATGCGTCGCCGGCTGAGAACTGAAACTGAAATAAAACAGTAAAATAATATAATCAGAATTAATATTTTATAAAAAGATTTGGCAAAAACACCATTTGGAATCTTTAATATTTTATATCTTTCATAATTATCACTGAATAGCACCTTTATCTATTGTATTGACTACTCCTACTAAAGAAATTGTATTTTTATTTATTTCTCTACAATAGAGGGCAAAAACGTCGTTTAAAAAATGTTTTGTAAGTAATTCTTGCGCCAATTTTACGTCAGCTTGCTTATTGAAAGCAGTTTTTTATCCTGCTTTTTTACGTAACGAGAAAAAAGCCTCTTTCACTAAAATTTTGTTTATTATAAAAAAATTACTCACCTTGAAAGATTCTCAGGAATTTGTAAGAATATTTTTAGGTTCGTTACAACTTGAATTATTATTATAAGCTTCAAATATCTTGAGTATTTCCATCAGCCAGCCACCAAATAGTTTCCAACAGGAGTAGGTATGCACGGATTGAAACTACAATATTCATAATCAATTTGATAACGGTCACCGAAATGATACTGATACCCACTATCAGTATCATTTCGGTGACCGGAAAAAAAAGCAATTTTCACAGGAAAAAAAGCAATTCCATGGTGTCAAATACGTCCGTCTATGGATGTAGGCCACGTGTAGGCAGATAAGCGAGAAAATTTGACACACAGACTGACAGATAGAGATACTTTCGCAATTATAAATTATACTCTAAGTATGGTTAGTTTTTTTTTTTTATAGGAATAGTGGGCAGCCGAGCAAGCGGGTCACCTGATGTTAAGCGATTACCGCCACCCATGAACATTAGCAGCACCTGAGGAACCACTAATCTGTTGTCGGCTTTTGAGGAAGACGACTGGCTCTTCAGCTCGCTGCCGGAACACATCGGATGCTTTGCGGCAGATTAAGGCTGAAGTGTGGTCGCTAGCTAGGTGTATTCGGGGTAGAATCAGATTATGTTGTGTGGTATCAGGCACAACGACCCGTAGAGGGGACTGAGAGCGTCAGGGCCTCGTTAGCATATTGGCAGGGTGCAGCGCGCGCAGGTGAGGTTGACTTTGGCCACATAGGTAGAATTTTGGCCACTTACATCCCAAAATAAATAGTTACATAATTAGTAATTACACCATTGTGCGTTGCTTAGTTCCACGAACAAAGACTAAAAGCCCCTCATATTATTGTGAAATATGAGAAGAGCGTATTGTTATACGTCTTGAGTCTCGCGGATCATTGAACGCAATCCTCTGATGTCGCATTATCCAGAAGCCTTTGAAAACAGATGACAGCGGCTTTCATCTCCTATTATGATCCGATCTGATTTATAGCAGTTACCTACAGCTGTTATACCACGTATTAAACATTTCAACTTGCTCTTATACTTACCTACTATTAACCAAGCAGGACAAGTAGGTACATAATTTTGAGATTTTAGGGCTAAATAACTCAATCAAATCAATCAAATCAAACTCAAATCAACTAAGGACCTCAAATGGCGATCTTGAACTGGAAAAGCATCGTTGGAAGACCTCGTACTAGACATACGAATAATCTTAAGCCAGTCGCTAACAGCCGCTGGAGCCATGCGGCACAAGATCGTATTCTGTGGCGATTGTTGCAAAATTATGTCCAGCGATGAACGTTATATAGATTGAAAGACAAGGGCTTATTTTTCAATCACCAATTTGTGTGTGCGTGTGCGTGTGCTTGTGTGTCTGTGTGTGTGTGTGTGTATGTCCGTGTGCGTGTGCTTGTGTGTCTGTGTGTGTGTGTGTGTGTGCGTGTGCGTGTGCTTGTGTGTCTGTGTGTGTGTGTGTGTGTGTGTGTGTATTTTTTACTCTTTAATGCCGCAACTACTGAACCGATTTGGCTGAAATTTTGAACGAAGACAGATTATTCTCTGACTTAAATTAGACGGTGCCCCGTTCATCGTTCATTTTTGCGGTGAACGATGCATGATGCGATATTTACTATGACAAAGTGCCTGTGAACGATGAACGGTCGGTGTTTAGACGGTTCATTTTCGATAATTCACTGATGAAGACTCCAAAATGAAAGCAAAAATCTCGAAAAATGAATCTTCTAATTTGGAATTTACACGTTGATTGCAACATCGTAAAGCCATTATACAGAGTAAGAAACAACTACTAAATAATAGAATCGAAAGCAACAAAGGCCAGCCTCGTATGAGGAGTCCGTGATGTAATCACAAGTCGCGTGACCGAAGTTATTGAATACGTGGCCGCGGGACAATACCACGCATCGTATATACATATAATATTTGACCCGAAAAGGACCTCTCCAAACCTTTTACGAAGAGAATTTTCTTATAAGAGAAACAAATGGGGTTGCCGAATTTAGATTAAACCTGACCGCACACTGTTTTATCAAAGGAAACTCTAGGTAGGTATTAGTCGCTGTACTATTTGTTTGGTCATAATAAGTATTGTTACAGAGAAATCAAGGTGTGCTAAAGTTTTTTTTCGAGTCAAAGAGCTACAAATAGTTCTAGGGATTGTTATAAATATAGGAGCTTTTTGTATCAACTTTTGCCGAAACGTAACTGTTTAACTCTGTTTACAAAGGTCTTGATTTGCCTTCTGAAAAATTCATTCAGTATAATAAGTATGTAACCAAAATATATCATTTACTAGCTTTTACCCGCGGCTTCGCCCACGTGAATTTCGGTTTTTTCAAAATCCCTAGGAAGTCTTGGATTTCCGGTTCCCGTTTCCGCTCCCGTTTCTATAGTTTGCTGTAGTAATCTACCTATAGCAAATTTCATTTTTTTTTTTTTTTCAAAATTCCGCGGGAACTGTGGATTTTTCCAGGATAAAAAGAAGCCTTTATGTTAAGTCTGGGTATAATCTATCTCTATTCTAAATTTCAGCCTAATCGGTTAAGTAGTTGCGGCGTTAAAAAGTAACAAACATGCACACATACACATACCTACACACCAACTTTCGCCTTTATAATATTAGTGTGATTACACTACAATAGGTTAGTATGTAATGCCTATATATTTACACCAATGTTCTCCATATATTAAGACTAGATCGAAAACAGGCACTTATTTATCTCCAACCTAATTGAACAAAATGGCCTCGCATCCAGCGTTCCCGCCTACTCGGATAACCACATCAATTGTTCACACCGCTGCTTCGTTAAATGAATTAATACTCAATAGCTTGTTCACGCTCTTTTCTTCATTAACCCTGCTGCGTTGATATATCACATGGTCTTCTAATTGAAACAATATTACATGTTAACATTGCGGATTAACGTTGTAGCCGTTTTTCTAATTAAAATACCTATGCGTTGCGGTATTTACAATTATATTATAGACTTTTGAAATTAAAACATTCATCTTTATAAACAGAGAGGTGATATTCACAATCGACTTACTAATAGGAACCTGTTGTAGTGAATCTGGACGCTTCGAAAGCACATGTAAAAGTTTATTTGAATAAAAAAACTTTTCTATTCTAGTCTCAAAAGTCTATTCATCATAAACTAGTAAAACTGTTGGTCTGCGCAAAGTAGCAGAAGATTCTGGGATTGACTGTAAGCTTTTATAACTTAATTCCGAAAGAATTTTTAGATTTACCACAACAGAAAATTAAACTACCTTTATACACATGCCGATGTTGTTACAAAATTAATGAATTTTCTTTACAATAAAGTTGCATGAGAGCAGGCTTTGCATCCAGTCGGCCGCAAGGTAGTGTGAAGTGTCATCATGAAGTGTCAGTGTGACAAAATAGCGGCCATTGTTAATAGTGCTGAACGGAACATGATGAAATGTGTAGAGATATCTTGTATCCTGGAAATCGATAAGCTCTTTATCCCAGAAAATCAAAGAGTACCCACAGGATTTTCTACGCTCATGAAATGGCGGGCATCAGCTAATGGAAATATAAATAAGCGTTCTCAAATGAACGTTCGCATAACGCTCTGAGCGTAATTGACATCATCATCATCATTATCAACCCATTACCAGCCCACTACAGGGCGCGAGTTCAGGCAACTCATCTCAGAGTGGTCATGGTGGCATGCTGGCCAAGTGCGGATTGGTAGACTTCACACGCCTTTGAGAATATTATGGAGAACTCTCAGGCATGCAGGTTTCCTCACGTTGTTTTTCTTCACCGTTCAGCGTGTGATATTTAATCGCTTAAAATGCACATAACTCCGAAAAGTTAGAGGTGCGTGCCTGGGCATTGAACTCGGTCACCTCGAAAGGGAGGCCGATGTATTAACCACTAGACTATCACTGCCTTATATAAACTTCGAGTTTCCTTACAATATAACACTACCTATGGCTATTTAAGAAATATATTTTATTCATTTTCTTTGTCATGCTTTCGACGAAAACAATCTTGATATTATTATGCTTGATACAATATTTTTATCAAAATGTTATTTTATTCCTCTTCTGTGGTAACTCGATCGTGAAATTACATATTCTATTATTGTTTTCATACATATTCTGATATTTATTTATTGCCTATTTCGTTTTATGATAAGAATACGTAAGTCAAGCATAACAGTTAATATAAACGACAAATCAGTAATATCGCAAAACATAACTTGTTATATTAACACTTCGATACTGTTGTGAAATAAATTAGGTAGTTAATAAAGTGAAAATAATCTATCTATCCATATACTTATACTAATATAAAGAGGTTTGTCCCGTCTGAATGACTGATCATCAACGCACAGCCTATACCACTGAAGCTAGAAACTTGAAATTTTCACAGTAGCTTCCTTTTATGACGTAGGATTATTTCAAACTAGCTGATCCCCGCAACTTCGTTCGCGTAGATATAGGTTTTTATATAGGATAGGATCGGATCCCATAATTCTTTTATGTACCTAAACCAAATGTAGCCTAAGTTACTCCTTATAACATTGAAAGTTCCATTAAAATCGATCCAGCCGTTTCGGAGATTAGCTGGAACAAAGAGACAGACCGACAAACATAAATTTAAACGCACACCAGTTTAAAATAAGCCGTACCTACAAAGATCCAGGTCCCAAGTTATTTGAACCAAATAAATGTCTGTCATTTCTGAACTAAAAAACCTATGACCTTGAAATATTTACGGGACAATATATGAAGTACTACCTTTCTAACAAAAAAAGAATGAGTGGAATCGAACAACGCGTTAATGAATTACAGCTAAATACACGTTTTAACTTTCATCCTCTCTCCCAAGGGAACCGTGCTGAATTTCGGGATAAAAAGTATCCTATGTCCTACCTCGGAGTATAATCTCAAATCGTACCAAGTTTCATTCGAATCTATTCAGTAGTTTCGGCGTGATGCGCGGCCAAGATACAGACAGACAGACAGACAGACAGACAGACAGACAGACAGACAGACAAAAATGAAACAAATTGCATTTTTGGCTTCAGTATCGATTATAGAGTGCCCTCCAATAAAAATTTTCAAAATATCTTCAATGTACAGAATTGGATCTGTTACAGTTTTATTATATTATAGATTCCGCCCGTAAGAGGGTTACATAGATGGTGAAAGTTTGTATAAAGTTCGTCATTTTTTAAGTTATATCCATGATATGAAAATCGGTATTTGTACTGTCGGTTAAAAATAAAGAAAAATACGTTTTTCAGGATTCTACCCACGAATCCACGCGGGCGAAGTCGCGAGCATCAGCTAATATAACATACGATTTCATGTATATTGTTTCAATATTACATTTGGAACGCTCGTAGCTTTAGTTTTCAATTGTTGTAAATGCTATCATCACTGCTCCCTTACGTTATGGTATACTTAATTGTATAAATTAAAAATTAAAAAACTCCCGACATTCGCCATTTTGGATTTGAATAGTAGTAGTAGTAAAATAGCAATTTTACTAGTCAAGCCCTTTCATTTGATACCCATATCAAGGGAGTTGTGAAAAAATATGTAATCCGCCATTTTGTAGCGGTGGCCATCTTGAATCGATTTTCATGAAACATAGCTAACAACACTCTCGACTAATTCACCTTTCAAACAAAAAAAACCGCATTCAAATCGGTCCACCCGTTTGAGCGCCACAGGGGAACAGACACACACACACACACACACACACACACACACACACACAGACACGTCAAACTTATAACACTCCGTCGTTTTTGTGTCGGGGGTTAAAAATTATAGTGTAAATACCAACTTTGAATAAAGAATTTTGATATCGCGCTTCAGGCAGAGGCTGTACAAAAACGAGACATTCTAAAACATTACCAAGCAAGCAACTGATGAGACAGTCCCCGTTACCTCATATTCACAAATAATACCGAAGACTTATATCACGATGGATATTGAACTTAATCCAATCTAGATGAGCTCGATGATATCAAAAGGGAATAAAAGAATTGAGGGAAATCCTGTTTTTTTCCTCTTTCCATTCTTTCTGATATAGATTGAAAATGATCTCATTCAATAGGAACATGGAACTTGTTGAATTAAATCACTATTTTTATTTATTTTAAAGGGATATAATATACAGTATTTTCCAATACCACTCATCCAAAATTAACAATCTAAAGTAATCTAGACTAGAACTCATTATTTCCAAAATTCTTCAAATACTTACCACGACTTAGTCTGAGTATATTAATTTTTTAAGTTAACAATCTCAAAGGAATCTTTACTTTTCCCATCATAAGAAGTAGCCATTACGATTGTATATTTATTTAGCTAACAGCAAAAATCTCATTGAAATCAGTTCGCCTCCTTCGAAGATTAGCCCGAATAAACACACAGATAGAGAAAAATTAAAAAATCATGTGTTTGTGTTCTAAGTATATTTCAAATAAAATTATGAGCTTAATGACCATCGTCATCAACCGACAGACGTCCACTACTGGACATAGCTGTCTTGGAGGGACTACCACATGCCACGGTCCTGTGCGGCTTGTATCCAGTGACTCTCTGCGACTCGTCATAACTTCGGTCCACCTAGTGGGGGTCTACCAACACTGCGCTCTTCGGTGCAAGATCACCACTGCAACACCTTGGAACCCCAGAATCTTTTTAATTTTATTGAATATAGTAGATTATATAAGTTTCATGAGAACAAATGAGTTCACTAACCTATGAAGTCGCCTTTATAGTCCTTTTACTCTCCCGGCCTAATTTATGAGTTTAATTAGAGAGATAAAGTAGGTAAAATGGCTTAGTTTTGAAGCAACACTAGTTAACCCTTTAATAAGCTTGTTGAATTATTATTAACTGCCTCATCGCATCGGTTCAGTGATAAGCTTGTTTGTCCGAGAATCCCATGAGGGTTGGGTCAAACAAAAAAAAACATTGGATTTTTCTGTCACGATGTCGATGAAATCCTACTAATATTATAAATGTGAAAGTGTGGATGTTTGGATGTTTGGATGTTTAGATGTTTGTAGGACTTAAATAGATATAGACTTCCAAAAACGCGATAGATGGCGTTGACTGTTCTTAGGTAAATCACGCTCACATAGCACATTATTACAATAGTTGCATGCATCTGTATGCGTATGCACTTTTTATCCTGGAAAAATCTACAGTTCGCACGGGATTTTGATAAAAACGAAATATATATCTACAGCTATAGGTAGATTACTATAGCAAACTTCCTTGAAAGTAGGTATAAAGTTTGGAAAAGGGAGCGGGAACGGGAGCCGGAAATCCACGATTCGATTTGTGAAAAACCGAAATTCACGCGGGCGAAGCCGCGGGCAAAATCTAGTGGTATCATAAAACAACGATCTAAATAAAATTGAGGGCAATCAATTAGTTGCCAAAAAGTATAATTTTGCGCACCTTTGGAAAAGAATAAATGTCACGATATTCGTAATTTCGCCAGTAATTACATCGATGACATTTGAAAACTCCTCAACTGTCGTCAACAATCTATTACCACGAATTGGATCATTCATTTCTCGCATACTCTTACTATGCTAGGAAATTCTATATTTATGTTAATACCCGTAAATCGTATTTCATAGAAGCCGTCTCCCCACGCTACTCCATTACAGCATATAATACACGACTTAAAATTTCCTTTAAAGGTTTCCCGGAAGATTTACCTTTTGCTACACACCGATACAATAAATTACAATTTGAGTCTCTTACTTCTGCGAATAATGTAAAAATAGTAGGTACCTCCCAGTATTAATGGTGCACAACACACTAATATCTATTATAAAGGCGAAAGATTGTGTGTATGTATGTAGGTGTGTATTTGTGTACGTTTGTTACTCTATAACGCCGCAACTGCTGAACCAATTTGGCTAAAATGTTGAATGGAGATAGATTATGCCCTGACTTAACACATAGGACACATACTTTTTATCCTGGAAAAATCCATAGTTCCCGTAGAAATCTACAGCTACAGATATAGGTAGATTATTAATAGCAAACTTCCTTGAAAGAAGGAATAAAGGTTGGAAAAGGGAGCGGGAACCTGAACCAGAAATCCACTATGCCCTCGAGATTTGTGAAAAACTGAAAGTCACGCGAGTGAAGCCGCGGGAAAAAGCTAGTAGGGTAAGTATATTGGTAAATATATACACTATACATATATTACATTTATATTAATATGAAGATGATGACATGTATATTTTCACAACCTAACCCCTAAACCGATTATGTCGAAACTCAGCTCAGAGATAGTTTGCATCCTAAAGCTGAGCATGCACTGCGATTAAACGCATTCAGTTTTTATTCACAACACACACACATACACAACGTGCTATTCGCCAGAAATCTATGGTGGTACTGAAATATAATTAAGCAAAACGCCAACCGTAGTGCGTGTTTGTACGCGGTTGGGCGATTTCAGCTTTTCCTAAACCGCTCGCGTTTTAATCGCGGTGCGTGCTCAGCCTAAGACGGACAAGAGCTGTAGGGCTATTCTCTAAAATACCATCGATATCGAATCTCGATATCGAAGCTCACTCAAGTAAGATAACTCGCTTCGAAAGCAAACTCACTTCACCTTGGTTTGATATTCTGTAAACATCTGCTACGCACTTGCGAAGTGAAGTGAGTTTGAGTGAGAAGACCTGTACTATCGAGTTTTACAGAGTACAAATTAGCAAACTCATCTCGAATTCACTCTCGATAATTCGAAAATGGCTTTACAGAATAGCCCTGCTGGTTGCCACGGGATTTTTAAATCCACACGGACGAAGTCACAGGCATCATAGCTGATATGCCGGTGACTTCGTCCAAGTTAAATTATTTTGAATATAATGATCCAAAATAATTTGATTTCAATCCAATCCAATTCAGAGCCAATTAAGGCATTTAAGAGCCTTTGTATCTTTGACTTGTTCATACAACTAGGTCAAGAAGGTCTAGTGTGAGATGCGAACCTTCGATAAATTCGATATCGAATTTACCGTAAATGCAATGCCAACGTATATAATCTGAGTGTTTTCAAAATGGGATGCGGCTTTTTGAACTGATACACGCGTTGTCCGTCAGCCGTACGCTAAGAACTCACGGAGCGGTTCGCACCCGCGCCCGCCGCGGTTGCGGGCCCGCAACACTCGAACGATCGCGAAATACATAGAAATGTCGAGAGCAAAACTCACGACGCGATTTACTCCCGCAGAGTTGGCGGTTGCTCGCGGGTCCCGCAGAACCGGCGGGCCGCGGTTGCCCGCGAGCTTTGCGGGCGTCACCGTAGTGTCGGCAAAGCGTCACAGCTCGCGAGACGAAAGATACCATTACAATAATACCATTTCTACTTTATTCTTCTGATTTATGTTATAGTGTGGACAGTACCTAACATCATAAGAAGGGTAAAATTACAAAAGTCGATCACTAAAACGGACTTTCATGGGACACTTAAAAAGTATTTTTATTAAATTATTATAAACTAGCGGACCCGGCAGACGTCGTCCTGCCCGCTATTAGCGCCACCTACTTATATATATATATGTATATGTTAGTGAAGTGAAATAATGTTGTATATTTTCCTCCTGAGAACCTCTGAGAATATACCTATCAGAGATTGTACAAACAAAAAAAGATTAAATACATACATAGAAATTCTTTGCTAAAATTACTTCGCTCAAAAACTGTAGTTTTCAATTCACATCGACAAGGCTACATCTCATTCCGAAAGCCAATCAATTAATGAGCATTTTCAAGTCCCATTGAATAAACAGTGAACTTCAGTTTAAGATCGCGAGATGAGCAACAATCAATAGAGCCGCATCAAGCGCCCGCATCACTTTTTTTTAATAGAATATTTGCCATGATTAACATGACTAAATATTCTCATTTATCCTCCATCTAAGCAAAAACTTGCACCAGGAGTGGGTACGACAATAGTGTAACGGGGACCGTTTGAACCGTCAACCTTACGGTTTGTGATCCGCGCCCGACAACAGTTGCGCTATTGAGGCTTTTCAACACTGAGAATACATGTGACGTTAAATAGATCCTGCCGCTTCAAGCGCATCGAAGAAATGGTGATTCTATCAACAATGATCGGCGTTAACGTAACCACTGCACATTTATTTTTACGGCGCGTCCGATGATGCTGACATCATTCACATTTTCATAACTGTAAAATGCTGATCTTGCGGTACTTGAGCCTCCAGTTCGGCCCTGTGCGATCGTCTCAAAGTATAGGCACACCTCCGACACTTCGTAAAACAAACCTACCTACTACTGACAAGAACAACGCTATACGTGAATCGAGCGGGACAAAGACAACGTTATACGTAATACTGGGCGTACTTCTGCCTTTGGAACAACGCGATGGTTGGTGACATTTGGCTGAAGGGAGTGACTTCTGCTTCTCTACCCTGTAATAATATTACTAATCTTTGTCAATGGTAAGTACTCAAACGACGAAGTTCCAGAAAGACGTTCTGATAAAGACGTATGTTTAGTGCTTTAAATGATAGAAAATAAAACAACATTTAAAAAAATAAAAATGCAATGTTTACTTGTTTACAATATTACCAATACAACCAACGTGTCCTATGATTAATTGAAATAAACGGTAGGTAAAGGAGGAAACAAAGGAATCGTTTTCCCTGCAGAAGTTGTACTAGTACCCTCGTAAGGGAGACCTCGGGGGAACGCCGGAGCTGAGAATAAAACTTAACTACACTTTGAAGTGCTTGTCCGAATTATTTACCTACTACTCTCTACGAACTAAGAGATTTTTACGTAACTTTCCCACTTTTAATGGTTGATATTCTCCCAATGCTCTATTTGTTTTGTGAGTTCATTTTAGATACGGGGCTGCAACGATCCTAATTTTAGCAAAAATACAAGTAGAATAGATTTATTCACGCAAGAAAAAGATGATATGATAAACACGTAAATGCTTAACCTTTAAGTACCGACGTGTGGTCTGACAGACACCTAGAGAGGTCGAAAAGTCTGATTACCTATGTTAGCGAAAAAGTATCCTCCTGTGCTTCTCTCTACCCCTCGGGAAGTCGCCGAGCAGCGTTCCTGCAGAGTGGCAGTGTTGGCGCGTACGATTTCGGTAAGTTTTGATTTTTATAAGATCACGAGTGGTCTGTCAGACCACTCGTCGGCACTTATGTAACTTTTTTTGGATGCGACTTTTTTCAGATTATATTGTTTTCTCTTTTATTTTCAGTCAGTTATAACAATGGATCAGCCAGGTTCTTCAGGCATAAAACGGGTACCCACAAATAAAAATAAAAGTGTTCCTGTACTTAAGAAAAAATATCAAACACTGCTTCAATATAAAGACCACCAAGAACGTTTAGTGGAATGGCTAAATGAGATCTCAGAGTCCGAATCTGAGGATATCTACCTAAATTTTACTGCTGGAGAGTGACCATAATTCAGCACCTGAACAGACTGTGATACGTGTATGAAACACGTGTGCCTACAATGCAGTAAGCCTATGCAAAGACTGTTTGTAAACTTTGATAGTTCCTGCAATTTGATACCTTGTGATTTTTGAGAAAATGGTTGATTATTAAAGGTTTTTTTATTTTTATTATTTATCTAGCTATTAATCGTTAAGAAAAAATTATTTTTAAGAAAAAATAATAGTATTACTGATACATATGAATTATTAAGATAAAAGTCCATTTTTTCTAACGAAGAATCTATGATTGCTATATTAATGTTTATAATTAATAATAAATGTGAAAACTTCTGTATTTTGTTTTACTTATACAATAACTAGATATTTAACAATACATAGAAACATTTTTTTTAGAAGAATATTATGAAACACAAAAGTTTTCGATAGGAAAACTATGGTGGTCTGGCAGACCTCACGTCGGTACTTATGTAACTAAAATAGTATGTCGGTACTTAAAGGTTAAAGATACCACAGTAAGAAAGAGATAGTCGCGGAGTGAGCAAAAAATATTTTTAATCGTTTTGAAAATTAACTAAGTAATAGCCAAGCGATTTAGCATTCCGATACGATGATGCGTAAAAACCGACTAGAAGTGTGGGTTTTATTAAAACTGCCATAACTATTTCAGGTAAGCCCGCTTCCACCTTAGCCTGCATCGTCACTTACCATTAGTGATATCGCAGTCAAGGGCTACCTTGTAGATGAATAAAAAAAACTATGATAATAATTATTAATAAAATTAATTTTAGGTCGATTTTGGAAATCATAAAAAAAATCTGTTTCCGATTAAAAATAAAAAATGAAATTAAGGAGCAATGTTTGGATTGTAAAGTTTGTAATAATTGGAACTTACTTAAAATCGGACCGGTTAATATAAAAAATTGTTCTTGAGCACTTGAGAGTGTCTTTAACTTTTATTCACTGTTAGTCGCCGCTCCCCCAGGACTATCTAGGGAGCGTGATAATAGAACTTCTGGAGTGGAAATAATTCCTCTTTGAATCACTTTCAGTGAAATGGCGAATTTCTGTGCAAACGAGTAAAAAAGAATCAAAACAAAAAGTAATTAAGTAGGCAACAACCAAACAATATAGTTAGTACTTTTATTTAGACTTCAATTATTGTAATAAGTAGGTCTTGGACAAGATATACCTAGTCTGCGGAAAACGAACATCTCTTAAATATAAAGAACAATCCGTAAAAAAACTAGAAGTTTAACTTGTCAATGGACTGTTTAATTTTAATTAAGTATAATAATTTAACCGCCATAAAAAAGGAGTTTCTCTATTCCAAACATATTCTTTTGGCCTTGTCACTCGACCATCTTTCTGAACTAGAAAACTTACAACTTTCTTGTTTCGGAACGTAGACAGAGAAACACATAGACTAAGTGACGATTTCTTTCTCATTCGCACTAGAAAGAGAATACAGATAAAGTTACTAATGTGATAAACAGAGACGCAGCTATCTTATTTTCTGTCCCTCATCGTGTAACCGGTTTTTCAAGGTTTTGCAACTTTAGTTGCAAAACTTAATTGCAAAACAAACTGTCAGTTCCTGGTGTCCATAATGTGAATATTTATTTACTTTTTTGTTTTCACAAAATATAGTTGAATACAAAGTATTACTTATCGTATAACACAAGTATTGACTAAGTACGATGGTACATTGTTGTATTAATTCGTGCCAAAGTAACAGTGAGAGGAAAATTGCAGGAATATCTTTTCACACGTAAGTAGTGACAGTTTTATTGTTTTTACACTCATACATATGCTGTTAGTTTTAATTCCATAAAACTTATATCGTAGAAATAAATGGCTGTGTTAAAAATTGCTAAATAGAATGAAATTGTAAAGTTTTTATTATTCATAACCTAAATTTAGTGTCTAAGTGTGTTGCCAGCTTTAGGTACTTATACAACGTCCCGATTTTCAGTAAAATTGTACATATTGAATATTGAATTATTTATAAACCTGTAATGCTTCGGTATCTACAAATATTATTTACTAGCTGATTTATACTCGTTCGCGTGGATTTAGATATTTTAATATAATTATAACTTTTCCGGGACATAAAGTAGGGTTCAGCAGACAGTCAGCAGGCAGTTCCATTTTTTTTTGTAGATAGGTTTTGATATAATCAAACTAACACCGAAATATTTTCCCGCGATTCGTAATAGTTTTCGAGAAATATATATTTTTTTTTAATTTACAAAGGGTCTAGCCGGAGAAGTATAGCGAATCGGCCCCCAAATGACAACCTACATATATCAAAACTTATTTTTAACCCCCGACGAAAAAACGACGGGGTGTTATAAGTTTCACGAGTCTCTGTGTGTGTGTGTGTGTGTGTGTGTGTGTGTCTGTCTGTTCCCCTGTGGCGCTCAAACGGGTGAACCGATTTGAATGCGGTTTTTTTTGTTTGAAAGGTGAATGAGTCGAGAATGTTGTTAGCTATGATGAAAATCAATGCGCCATGAAAATGAAAATGAAAATCAAGATGGCCGCCGCTATAAAATTGCGAATTACATATTTTTTCACAACTCCCTTAATATGGGTATCAAATGAAAGGGCTCGACTAGTAGAATAGCACTATGCAAATCCAATATGGCCGCCGCCACAAAATGGTGAATGTCGGGGGGTTTTTAACGAACGATGCACAAACGCTATTGACATAAGTTACACTGCCATACTCCGCTTTGACCTTCAGATATAAAAAATGAGTGCAACTATGACTATCGTTTAAAGTGACATATCTCGGAAACTATTAAAGCTAAAAACTTAAAACCAATGTGAGGTTTTAGGTAAACTTTAAGAGCATGTTTTTATTTTTTCTTGATTTTTCAAATAGTTACAAATATATAAAGGGTGTAACAGATATGTTGTCTAAAACGAGTCCCACACATTTAGTACATGATTCTAGGTTCCCCATTCGTCGGATTTTTTAAACGAAATTTACTCTTTTTTTACCTCTTTTTTAACTGAATATTGTATAAAATCATTATTACTATCTGTCTCAATGCAATTATAAATGAAAATGTAATTATTTCATTATTTTTACCTAAAACTAAATAAAAAGTGAATTTTGCGGCGGAGTGTTGCGCGCGTTGTACGCAATACATTGCACGCTCAAAAATGACAATATCTGAAACTAGTCATTTCCGAGATAAATGATTTCAGTAATTTTACATGACACATTAAATGCAACCTTATCTCAAAGTTTTCGTTAACATGTCACTTACACCCTGTATTTTTTTTAAATAAAAACAATATAATTATTATTATTCCTGTGTTTCTTATGATTGACAATCACTAAAAAATATATATTGTAGTACTTAATATGTACTCATACTCATACATCATAATTTGTTTGAAAACAGTTGGTGCAACACTTTGAAAAAAAAAATTCGACCCGAAATAAATGTATCAAAGATCAATCTTTAGATCTACATTTTGAACTATCTTTTGTTTATTAGGGTTTCGTACCTCAAAAGGTAAAAAGAAGGAACCCTTATAAGATCACTTTCTTGTCCGTCTGTCCGTCTGTCGTTTTATTTAAAAATTCGGGTAAGAATTTTCCCTATTCCATCTAATACCCCAAACAGGGGAGCGCAGTTATTGTGGCAACATTAATCTATAACCTTGTCATTGACGTCATCGTTACGTCATGTTATCTCTATCTCAGTCGCGGTTACACAGTACCTAAGTCTATGTGGTACTCTGTCTACGTTTCGGAATGATTCCAAAAATTGTTTTTTAATTTAAAAGAATGTGGCCTCAGCTTCATACGTAAAAAGCATATTGGTTATTCAAAGAAGTTGTATTCTCTCTGTTCCTAGGGGTTATTTGATTGTTTATTTAATCAAATACCTTACGCCCTTTCGCCCATACTCGTAGTTTTCTGCGGCACCGCCTTCCTTTTCTTGATTAGGCAATTTATTTTATTATTTCCCTCAACTGCAGTATAAATACCATGATATTATTATGAACCATGTACCGGTGATATTGAAATAGTAGTTTATGAAACGGTTGCATAATAGAGGTTATTAAAACACAAGTGTTAGTTTAAAAAACGAGCCGCAGGCGAGTTTTTTAATAGTATTACACGAGTGTTTTAATAACTAATTATGTAGAGTTTCATACACTACTTTATCTAAGCTCATCAATAGGTATCTTACGTATAAAAGAAAAGACTAAGAAATTAACAAAATTATTTATTATAATAAATATTCATGTTTTGGATATTGCAATTTATAAATGTACTCAATTCTTCAGGGGAGAACGTTTTTGCATTTTTTCCCTTAAAGCCCTGCGATTTTCTTTTTAAAACAGCAATCAGTCTTGTGTATTTAATAATATCGATTTGGTTGTAGATACTCAATATACTTTTGAGCATTGAGTATTTAGCCCATAAGGACAAAGACTTAAATTTATTTGATAATTCTTGGAAATATGCTAGCATTACATTTTCTGAAAATGAAGTGGTTTTTTTCAAAATTTTCCAACTCATAAAATCTTGGTAACATTTATCGTAAATTTTCTTTGATTTTGCTGGCAAAAGATTATTTGTCATTCCCGATGCTATTTCCAGAATGTCTGGTGGAGTTAAATTCTCTTCAGTATCACTGCTAGACATTTTTCCGCGCAACAAAAATCACTTGCAAAATTTTGAGTTACAAAAACTGAATAGTAAATAAATAATAAATTAAAAATTTAAATAATAGGCGCCAAAATTCAATTGTCAATTTCGAATGTGCGGTGCGTGCAGTGCGTCTATGGTCAATTATGGTAGCACTACACTCTGTCCTCTGGCCGCATCTTGCTACCGCCACACTTTCGCAGTAGTAGTAATAGGGTAACTTTGATAGCGGGATAATCATTGTAAGTAACAAAATTAAACTAACTAACTATTGTAAACTAACTATTGTACCTATTTCTTTTAAAATGTTTCTTTTGTTTAATTTATGTTTTTTTGGTGTACAATAAAGTATTAAATAATAATAATAATAATAAACACCCGGCATGGCTCAAAAATACCAGAACCCAGTGCCTGTACTATAATGTAGAAAAAATTATTTTTTAACATTGTTTTGCAATAATTTCCTAACAAAGTAGTGTTATAATGAACTTTTTTAATTTTTTTTTAAATATTATAGATGTATGTGAATAAAGTAGTCCAATATATGACACATTTTGATTTCATATTCGGAATTTTATGATATGAGAGTAGATAAAAGTTTTTATTATATAAATACTGAACATTTGTACTCTTAATATCGTTCCGACTCTTAATAACTTCCAAAGAATATTATCTCAAGGAATATTTCGTTTCCTTATAATATCAAGGGACGAAACATAATTGCGCGAAAACTTTCCAACTTACTGTACTTTTCGCAATAGACCCCTCGGCGACCCGACTTCGGTCCTGAAGGACTTTTGTCATAATGATTGTTATAAAATACTTACTATATTAATTGGGGATAGTTTCTGAAACTTCGGAAGTTTAACATCGCTTAAT
Organism: Melanargia galathea; assembly: GCA_920104075.1. Taxonomy (NCBI): domain Eukaryota; kingdom Metazoa; phylum Arthropoda; class Insecta; order Lepidoptera; family Nymphalidae; genus Melanargia; species Melanargia galathea. Next base: position 22,405,008 of record OV049855.1, read on the forward strand.
TAAGATTGCTGCTTCTTGGATATTTTACTTGTATTTTTGTTTCTGTAGTGTTATAGTGTTTTTTTTTTCATTTATTCAAATAAATATAGTTGAATTGTGTGTCTGTGAAATAACTGCCTTTTATTAAGCTCATTTTTATCATGGAAATATTTAAGGTTCGTACCTAAAAAAAATAAAAAACGGTTGATATTTGCGTTGATAACCACATTAACGAGGTCTAAAAGCGAGGCCTAGCCTTTACAGAATTTGGCATAGTGATTGCTTGCATCCGGGATAGGGTCTTCGGCTATTCTTATTACAGGAAATCAAACAATTCCCACGGGATTAAAAAAAACCTAAAACCAGGCGGACGAAATCGTGAGCTAGTTTTGTAAAATGAATAATTGTATGATTGAAATTGTTTTGCAACAAGTACATAATTATTTATATAATTATTTATTTAATAAATTAAGACAAAATAACAAAGAAAGGACATACAGAAGGAGGTTTAGCTTATCTCTTTAACAAAGATTCTTGCAAGAAGCCCTCGAATATCAGAAAAAGTGATCTAAATATTATATCATGTAGAATATGTACCATATTTTTGTAATAAAAATAATACCTACCTATAATTGAATACAATTTTTTAGGATTAATTAATTAATTACTAAGCGATAACAGTTTATTATAATTTTATAATTAAACATAATCCCGTTTAAAAGTAAATATGAACTTTTAGGCGTAAAATATTTATAGTATTTAATTACAGTTTTGTATAAAAGTAGGTAAACAAAAAAAATTTTTTTTTCCTCCACGAAAATATTTCCGTGAATCCATAGGAATCATCAACTGCATCCAGGCTCTAAAAGGAAGTCACGAAAATAGCGTAGTTTTAAAGTGAAACTAAAAAATAATAACTTACCCACAGAATCCGTACATCTAAACAACACTGTAACTCCCAAAAGTATTACAACCAACAAACGCAGCCACATCACTGAGAACCACTCACTGAAAACTGTCACAACAGAATATAATTCAAATGAAACGTGTACATTTTACTGTACGAAAAATCGTCTTAGCAATACACGTAAATAAATCGTCGCTGGCAAATCAAAGATGGCGGTAATATCCCTCCCACGGAACGGTTCATTCGCAACTGTGGGAGACAAGTTTGGACTTGAAGGAGCGGATTCTCCGCGCATGCGTGTACCTATACGATATCTCGGAATATACGATGTTACTTTGAAAGCTCATATCGTGGTGGATCTTCTTCTTGTCCTTCTGTAACGGAGGTGATCTTTGCAGCAGTCGGAAAATTCTAAACAGCTTTCATTTCACGTAAATAGATTTGAGCATATAACAGACTGATCACAGCTTTTTAACCGACTTGTAAAGAAGTTATTATACGCATAAATGTGTCACTAATATTTTTGATTGGTACACCGATTTCTCGAAGATTATTGGACCGATGTCCGTTTATTTTTTCTTGAAATATAGCTTGTTTGCAAGATAAGCTGGCGCTTGATTAATCAATTGGAGACTCTTCCTTAATCTTAGGTTTGACTAGCATATCTTGGAGTTCACATTACTTCTAGTTTTTGTAGCAACAGAATATGCTCGAATTTCCTTTTCATATCGCTAACGAGATTTCCCGTTTGAGTGTTTTCTTTTGACAGTTTCAACGGGGCTTACTCTTGTAACTTGTAAAGAATATTTGCCGTGTATAGAAGTAATCTATTTCTGGCGGTAAGGTTCTAAAGTGCCTATTCATTTGCTTGGAATTATAAATGCAATACTGGTGTGTCTCTCACCTTTTAATTTAGTTGTAATAACCTTGTATATATGGATTTTTTGACTTCATTAAAAGCAGCAGATAGATGAGTTCAAAATAGGGTAAGGTTACTATAAAAGTAATAGTAGTTATGAGTTTGTAAAAATATATTATCAAGTTTAGAAATATGTTTTACTTAAAATCTCTTAAAATACCTACGTCCATCTGACTTCGTGGTTTCGAGTTAAATACCTAATTGACATTGTAAATCGCAAAATCTGAAGTGGATGGAGAATGCAGAGAGAATGCTATGTAACAGAGGGATGGGAGTGATGAGAAAATAAACACTACAATAAAGAATATTTAAATGAATACCCAGAAAATGTACAAATTGCATGGAATAAGAGCTACGAAAAATGAGGTGGTTGAGGTCATGAAAAAAGGACGTAAATTAAGGACAGAATCAAACGGAGGAAAATCTCAAAAGATATCAAGACCCACAATAGGCTGTAGCATCGCAGGAAGTTATTAAGTGAGTATTTCATTGTAAGTCCATCTGCCACACAGACAGACGTCTGTTTAAAATCGTTATAATAATCATAAAGTACAAAACGAAGTTAAACCAAGCATTAACGATAAATGCTATATCTTCTGGAGAAGGTTACGTGGACGTATACATATAGTGCAAATAAAGGAAAACCGTCTAGTAAGAAATGAAAAATGTTTCACAGGAAAAAACTTTCTTGTATCATTATACACATTAGTAACTTAAACGAAAAAATGTTTATCATAAAAATCCAAAATTCTCAGTAAACACAAAGTTCTCTGGTACCAGTTACGGAACTTCTCCCCTTAATTTCTATAATATCGAGTCGATCAAAGTTTCCTATTAGTTATTGCACGTTATGATAACGATTCTGAACATAACGATTTACTTACACGAACATTCCCATATATACTTATAACTTATTCGCTATTATTAATAATCTATATTTGTGACTCGCTTTATGACACCTATTTCGTCTCTATCTGAGATGTTAGTAAACTTATCTTATTCATACTTGTTCCTAAAATTGTCTTGATGAATGGAAGTCCCTATGATTCACCAATCTTTTCATATATCTAGGTAGGTATATGTATTAGACTGCAATAAGTATACTTGAGTTATGATATTACGAGTACAAGTGTAAATTAAAATTTTTAAATCATCCCCAACATGTGGAATACAAGTATAAATTTAAAAAAGCTCCAACATTTGTCATTTTGTGGCAGCGGCCATCTTAGATTTGCAATAGTGCTATTTCATTTGATACCCATATTAAGGGAGTTATGAAAAAATATGTAATCCGCCATTTTGTAGCGGTGGCCATCTAGGACCCATTTTCTTCAAACATAGCTAACAACACTCTTGATTAATTCACCTTTCAAACAAAAAAAACCGCATTCAAATCTGTCCACCCATTTGAGCGCCACAGGGGAACAGATAGACATGTCAAACATAAAACACCCCGTCATTTTTGCGTGGGGGTTAATAATATGGATCTACTTTTGATAAACTTGACTTTCCACCGCCTTGGCCTGCTCTAACATAAGATCCTCGTGTCTTTCAAATACTCATTGATACCAAATCAAAGAGCACAAATACGTGCAGACAGTCTTGGTTGCAGCGGTAGATTAACATTATCATCATTGTAGTATCATTGGAATTACTTCACATGTACAGTATAAATATCAATATTTTCAATAATTGTATAATCGAGATTCCTGTTGGAAATTGGAGAAAAGAGTTGATAAATAACCTTCAAACGGCTCAACAAATTTTCATCACACATTGTTATGTAACGCAAACTCTTCTTCGAATAAAAAACCAGATGATGAATTCAAATCGATCACAAGCTGATATGATTAAGTGATGATGCGATCTAAGGAGTTAATGCAAGAATCGAATATTTGGATACAAAAAAAAATTCAGGACCTAATGCAAAATTGAGTACTCGGAGAGTGCTCCTACTTGCAATAGATAGATAAATGTACTTTTTCTCAAACATTCAAGATATACAGCACGATGTATTATAATTTTAGAACTAAAACACTTTCTTTACGTGGATGAAATTGCAACTAAGCGCTAGAACGTTCCTGTAAATAAATTCTGAGTTGAGCGCTCTGCGTCGTCAGTCAAAGGTCGTTACGTGAGCGTTTGGCTCGTAGGTTTGTTCGCATGATCGAGCGGTGTCGTGTAAACCTGCACTCCTGTGAGCCGAGCTAAACCTGTGATGGGTATTGCGTATTTACTTACGAGGCACAAGTCTTCTACGTGGAGCAATGTCAAGAGACTACGTGAAATTCTAAGGATTATCTAAGGAGGATTAAAAAGTTCAATCGTGACAGATATTGGATGTAACGTGGAAACCGCTATTATGTTCTTCCGACCGAATTTCGGTCACGGCGGCCAATCTCAACGGAGGCGAAGACAAGCCAACTACAGAGGAGATATGCGCAAACAGGTGCGACCTCCCTGGCGCAATGGTAAGCACTGTGATCTTATAAGTGAAAGGTCCTGGGTTCGATTCCCGTCAAGAGTGATTTGGATTTTAAAGGACGCACTAACTTCGTCGTCGTTGTCAACCGATTGACGTCCACTGCTGGACATAGGTCTCTTGAAGGGACTTCCACTTGCCACGGTCTTGTGCCGCTTGCATCCAGCGGCTCCCTGCGACTCGTTTGATGTCGTCGGTCCACCTAGTGGGGGGTCTACCAACACTGCGCTTCCCGGTGCGAGGTCGCCACTCCAGCACCTTGGGACCCCAACGTCCATCGGTTCTCCGAACTATGTGCCCCGCCCATTGCCACTTCAGTTTCCCAACCCGTTGAGCTATGTCGGTGACTTTGGTTCTTCTACGGATCTCCTCATTTCTGATTTGATCGCGTAGAGAAACTCCGAGCATAGCTCTCTCCATCGCTCTCTGAGCGACTCTGAGCTTTCTTATGAGGCCCATAGTTAGCGACCATGTCTCGGATCCGTATGTCATCACTGGCAACACGCACTGTTCGAAGACTTTCGTCTTCAGGCATTGAGGAATTTTGGACGAGAAGACATCGCGAAGCTTCCCGAACGCTGCCCATCCGAGTTGGATTCGGCGGTTGACTTCTTTCTCGAAATTGGACCTACCTAGCTGGACTGTGTGTCCTAGGTATATATACTCGTCTACAATTTCGAGCGCCGAGTTCTCAACGATTATCGGGTGAAGCGGGACATGAGTATTTGACATGATTTTCGTCTTACTCATGTTCATTTTTAGGCCCACCTGTTGAGAAACCCTGCTGAGGTCGTTGAGCATTGTATTGAGATCTTCCAGAGACTCTGCCATCACGACTATATCATCGGCAAACCGCAGGTGAGTGATGTACTCGCCGTTGATGTTGATGCCAAGTTCGTTCCAATTCAGAAGCTTAAAGACGTCCTCCAATGCTGCGGTAAAGAGCTTCGGGGAGATGACGTCTCCCTGTCGCACTCCTCGCTGCAATTGGATTGGTCTTGTAGTCTGATCCTGTATACGGACTGACATGGTGGCGTTTTCGTACAAACACTTCAGCGCTTGGATATACCGATAGTCGATCCGGCATCTCTGTAGTGATCTCAATACAGCCCAAGTTTCCACCGAATCAAAGGCTTTCTCATAGTCCACAAACGCTAAGCAAAGTGGCTTGTTATACTCTTCGGTCTTCTGTATAACCTGCCGCAGCGTATGGATGTGGTCTATGGTACTGAAGCCTTTTCGGAACCCGGCCTGTTCGGGAGGCTGGAAGTCGTCGAACCTACGAGCGAGACGATTCGTAATGACTCTCGAGAACAACTTATAGACATGGCTCAGCAGCGAGATGGGTCTGTAATTCTTCAGCAAGGTGTTATCACCCTTTTTGAAGAAAAGAACCACCACGCTCCTGTGCCATGCCTCTGGCGTTATACCCTCGTCGATGACGGAATTGAACAATCGCTGAAAGATCTTAAGAACTGGTTTGCCACCTGCTTTCAGGAGTTCCGTTGTGATTCCGTCATCGCCTGGCGCCTTGTTGTTCTTCAGTTGTTTGAGAGCCATACTAATCTCGTATAGGCTGACGTCCGGGATATCTTCGGTATAGTGTCGGGTCAATTTGGCTCTGGGATCTTTAGCCAAATCTTCAACAGGCTTCTGAGTTGAGGTGTACAACTGTCCGTAAAAGTTCTCTACCTCTCTCAAGATCTCAGGCTTTGATGAAATGAGACTACCGTTGTCGGTTTTCAGTCGCGTCAGCTGGCTCTGTCCCATAGACAGATCTCTTGCGAAGACTTTTGAGCCCTTGTTTCGCTCGATCGTATCTTTAATACATTCTGTATTAAAGTTACGCAAGTCTCGCGTTTGCGCCTTAGAGATCTGCCTATTAATCTGCCGGTAAGCAAACGCATCTGCTGAAGACTGCAGTCTCATTTCTTGCCTCTTATTCATTAGCTTGAGAGTCTGGTCTGAGAACTTTTTGGTTCTGATTGCACGGTGGGTCTTAAAGTACTTGGACCCAACCGTATGGACAGTTTCCACCAGCCTGTTGTTTAGATCGTCCACAGAGTCGCAATCTGCTAGGCAATCGAATCGGTTCTGCAGTTCGAGCTGAAAGCTTTCGGGGTTTTGGATATGAGCACGCACTAACTTAGACAAATAAAAAAAGCTCTCTATCCCTTCAGTCTCAAAGTCCAACGGAGTCCCGTTGAGACACGACTGGAAAGAAATCAGGCGCAGATCCGACGGCTTTAAGTACGTGCTTTACACAACGCTATTGAACTTAGAGCACGAAACTGCTAGTTCTGCATGCCTTTGCCTGAACGTAGGAGATAGAGTTCAGTGGAACAACTTTCAAGTCTGCAACACATTCCATTTGCGAGCTAAAAATCTATGACAGATACAGCAGAGTGATATATAGTTTTGCACTTTGGATACGGATTCCTAAAAATCTCCAAGAGATGATAGCCGCCCCGGAGAGTATGAAAGCCTAAGCTGCTAAATTAAAATGATCGCTCGAGCAATACTAGCCAGGTATATCTAGCAACTGCAAATCAATGCAAATGTTGGAAACAGTGAAATTATCCTTTGCCTTTCCGATGATATCTATTCAATTCGAACCCAGCCACAAAAGCATGGATAGGTACAAATACAATGATTGTGTACCACACAGCACATCGGCAATAGAAGTGACCTAACGTAGGATTAATATGAAAATGAGATTTCTGTAGGTACCATTAGATCCGCAATGATCGAATACGGGTAAAAATCGCTGTAATTATCATGTGCTTTCTTGCAGAGAGATGGCTGTAAAGTTACTATTTTTTTTTCTAAGCCACTTTTTCAACTTTGCGGCATCAAATGTGTCTTTTTTATTTATCTAATACAAAGTATAAACGTGCGGCTTAAAATTGTTATATACAACATTGACTATCATTATTGTTACGATAAGTAATTTTGACATTATTTGCATTTATATTGTGAAAATAAAATGGCATATTATAATTTTTAACCCCCGACGGGGTGTTATAAGTTTGATGTGTCTGTGTGTGTGTGTGTGTGTGTGAGTGTGTCTGCCTGTTCCCCTGTAGCGCTCAAACGGGTGAACCGATTTAAATGCGGTTTTTTTTTTGAAAGTTGAATTAGTCGAGAGTGTTGTTAGCTATGTTTGATGAAAATCGATCCAAGATGGCCGCCGCTACAAAATGGCGGATTATATATTTTTTCACAACTACCTCAATATGGGTATGAAATGAAAGGGTTTGACTAGTAACATAGCACTATGTAAATACAAGATGGCCGCCACCTCAAAATGGCGAATGTCGGGGGTTTTTAAATTTTTAATTTATACTTGTTATTTTTATTACATAAGAATATGAAAGAGTAGCTAGCTGTTCTTTCTTAAATATAACTGATCTGTGTATCATTGAAGAATTTTTAAATGGACATTTTGATTGAGAAACCTTTAAATGAGATTTTATTGTATTGCGCTACGTTTATTGCGGATGTGCGACATGTAGGTCAAATAAATACCGACATAATTCTCAATTCTGTGGGCACGTCTATTACCTGTGTTTGCAAAGGTCGGCCATTGATTGAGCCGCGGGATACAATAAAGCTGAAATAACTTATGCCGAGAGAGACGAGTATGTATGTACGAGGGACTACAAGCGTTATTATGAAATACTGTTTGATATGGAAGTTACGACAACGTATACGCTTTTCACTAACTCGCTCCGGCTTTGTATGGATGGTTTTGAGTGCACTCTAATACATTGAAATGACATTTTCTTTGAGAAATGTATAATGATTTTCTAGCGATGGGTCGCATAAGTAAACTCAGAGTCACTCAGCGGCGATGGAGAGATGGCTCGGAATTTTTCTACCAGATCAAATTACAATTATGAGAAACACCAAATATGACCTCCTGCAGCTCATAATTCAGGGCAAAATAGCCGGAAGAAGACCACCTGGCCGTAGAAGAACGTCCTGGCTAAAGAATTTACGCCAATGGTACGGGAAAAGTACCCGATCTCTGTTCCGTGCAGCAGCATCCAAAGTACAGATAGCCCTAATGGTTGCCAACCTCCGATAGGAGACGGCACTACAAGAAGAAGAAGAATCAAATTACAAATTAAGAAATGCTTAAGAAAACAAAATCACCGACATAGCTCAATGGGTTGTAAAGCTGAATTGGCAATGCATGGGCGGGGCACATAGTTTGAAAAACTGGGATCCCAAGGTGCTGGTATGGAGACCTAGCACTGGAAAACGCAGTATTAGCCTTTCTAGGTAGCCCGACGAAATCAATCGAGTTACCACTGGATACTCAGTTCACTCCAGTTCATACCATAAAAAAAATTAAACCGACTTCTTTTCAGCAATCTCAGAGAAATCAGTGTAGTAATCAAAAATATTAGTGACATATATTTATGCATATAACTTCGTACATTAGAACGATAACTGTGTTATACATATATTATACTAGCGGTCCGCCCCGGCTTCACCCGTGGTACATATAGCCTATAGCACTCAAGGATCACGTACATATCCAACGGTGAAACAATTTTTGAAATCGGTCCAGTAGTTCCTGAGATAAGCGCGTTCAAACAAACAAACTCTTCCGCTTTATTATATTAGTATAGATACTTAATTTTTTCTTAAAGTATGTAGATGATACTGAAAAAATTATTAGAATCGGTTCATTCATTTTTTTTAATAATCGCGAACATACCAACATAAGGATCGAATACAGAACCTCTTTTTTTGAAGTCAGTTAAAACCAACACAGTGCACTAGCGGTGATGTTAATTAGATGGAGCAATCGTTCGGGAAGTAAGGGAGGAGACGCGGGACCGCTCTAACTGCTCACGTGTTAGTGGTTGGGGCAAATACGGTATAAGTCCTACGTGCTACAACTATTTTTACCCGACTTCCCAAAAGGAGGAGGTTCTCAATCCGGCGCATATTTTATGTGATGATGACACTATTATTTTGACTTCAATGATTAGGTAACAGATAATAGCCAGGCTTACGTGTTAGAATTTAGGCAGGTAGGACATCTAAATGCTAATACTTAATACCAAAAGCTTAAGCTCTCTCGACCCTTTTCTGTCCAAACAACTGAACATCACAATCTATGAGTCTCGGAGGTGTGTTTACCAGGAGGTTGATTAAGTAAGCTCTCGGTATCTACAAAAGTAATGGAAATGAGAATATTCACCATTCTATTTGCACGTAAAATTTTCAGGTAAATAGACCGCAAAACTGAGCTAATGCCCTACTTAGGACCGTTGATATCCATAAATAAGATTTACTTTAATCATAATATAATGGTGGACGATTTCTTGGAATAAGAATGCGGTGACTTCCATATACTTACCCAATCATGACTCAACTAGGGCGGTTTGCATATCAGGCGGTTAAAGCCACGTTGAGGCTAAAGTTTTTGCAATCAAAATAAGAAAATAACGCTATTTCGGGTGGAACAAATCAGGAATTTTTAACTTTTTAACACAATTTGACTTAATCTTCACCATAGTGAAACGAATGACTGTTATGAATGTTACGAGAGGAATGGTAAAGGTCAAACTCTGGCTTCGCAAGTCCATAATCCATCAAGTCTAAGGGGACAATGTATTACCCTCGATATTAGGTGACACTGTAATAATAATAATTAAAGTAATATATTTAAAAAAATCCCATTTAGTTATGTAATCAACTTGGTTATAAGACCTTTTATCTGGTTTCATAAATAAATATTTAGATGTAACGGTGCGGAACGCGTAATCGCATCAGTGAAATTGGTTTAGGATTTATAATTATTATACAAACATACGCGGAGTTCGAATTTACTTTAAACAAGCGGACACCCGCGACTTCGTTCGCGTGGATATTGGTTTTTAAAAATCCCGTGAGAATCATTTTGTTTTTCCTAAGCTCCTTTGAGCTCATACCTTGCTAAAAACTGTTAAAAGTTCACTGGCAGATGTTTAGATAGATCAAAATGTAAACATCCGCCTGTAAAAGTCCCATCAAAATCGGTCCAGCCTTTCAGGGATAAGCCAGTAATCTTTAAAGTATTTCCTTTCTAACAAAAAAAGAATGAATGAAATCGGACCACCCGTTAACGAATTACAGCTAAGTACACATTTTGACTTTCATACCCTCTCCCAAGGGAACCGTGCTGAATTTTGGGATAAAAAGTATCCTATATGTTACTCCATAGTATGAACTTAAATCATGCCGAGTTTCATTTCAATCCATTCAGTAGTTTTTACGTGATGCGCGCACAAACATACAGACAAACAGACAAACAGATAAACAGTCAAACAGACAAAAATTTCAAAAATAGCTTTTTACGTTCTATTACTTATCCCTAACATCCCCCAGTTATTATTTTGCAAAAATCTTCAATGTACAGATACGGCAATTCTACACGGATGGTCATTTCTCCATACAAACGCTCTCGGGTGTTTTCTCCCTGGTTTATGATCCTAAAGCAATGATTTTTTACAATAAAATAAATATCAACCTCTTCTATGCCCCTATGTTTTCCTTTTTGAAGATACATTATTTTTATAAGCACTAGAACCGTTACAAAATGCTCAAAATTGCCTATTTTAGATCGCTTGCAACAGAGGCCTAATGTACAAATTTGACAATTAATAATGAAAAAAGCAAAACATAGAGTCACAGTATATATCCTCTATATTCAGTTTACGAAATATCTTTTAAATTGGTCCAATATTGGAGGAGGAAACACTAGAGAGCCAAACCTCGAATTATGACTTTTTACTTGCGGCTATTGAGTCGGGCCTGCAGTTGTCCTTATTGCACGAATTTGAGAGCGGGGACGCGGGACGGGCGGATTACACATATACAGATCGAAGTGATGCGTAGTAGTTGAAAATAATATCGATAAATTAGTGTTGTAAACAATTATCGATAAACATTTTTAGGGTTCCATAACTTAAAAGGAAAAAGGAACCCTTATAAGATCACTTTGTTGTCTGTATGTATGTCATGTCTGTCAAGAAAAGGGAATCGAAACCTATAGGGTACTTCTCGTTGACCTAGGTAGAATCATGAAAGCCAGGTAGTAGTAGTCATACAATTCAGAGGCCTAGCTTAATAAAATTAGCACCTTACCTTTTAAGACAAACTAATGAAAAACAGATTGTACTTATATATCTGGAGTACGGAACCCTCGGTACGCGAGTCTGACTCGCACTTGACCGGTTTATTTTTTTGCATAAATATGACCTTTAGTGGAAAATTCAATTACTTTTTTTAATAGGTAGGTAATGAATATAAAATAAAATTAATTTTAAGTCTATAAATGTTTATTAATAACAATAATAATAAATTACTATCAAAAGTTTAAAAAAAAAAAACTGTACCGTACAAATTACATTTTCAGAGTTGCCATTCGAAGTTATAAGTTACATAAACTATACAAGAGTACATAGTACGCAAATACTCGTATACGTCTTGCTTTACTCTTACTTACTATACACTTTATACTTTGTAGTGACCTAAGTATCTACTTGTTCCATAATATACAGTGCTTGTACGCATACAAACTAATCTTGTATTGATCGGAAGTTAGGTTAGGTTGAGTTAGAAAATTATAAAACCATTTACCTATATTGTGACACAAAAAATGTCACATGATAATTAGTAACTACTACTATATAGGTCAAAATCTATTTTGAAAATTAAATAACTAACTAATCTAGTAAATGGTTAAATAACGTTCTAATGTTATTTACCCATTTACTAGTCTGACAAAAAAAAGGTATATGTCACAAGATAATTAATTAATAATAATTAATTATATATAGGTCGCAATCTAATTTACACAGTTCTTATTTATATTATCATTGCTTATATTATATAAGAAAATATATAAATGAGTTAATGAAACACTAAAAACTTAAAATAATTACTTATTTTCAAAGAAAAAAGAACCCTGACTTCAAATGATTCGAACTAAAAAGTTAGAATAATAATTTATTTAATTAGATTGACGATTAAACTACCCAAGTTACTCAAATAATATATAATTTTTTGAAGTCGGTGCCCAATCCCTTCAATAAAAAAATAAACACTAAATTCTATGTAGGTTCTATAAACACATTTGATGACGAACGTGAGTGAACAACGATGTGGTTTTCGCAGCAAGTTTGTTTTTGAGTGCAGAATATGAAAAAAAAGGAAACCGTACACTCTGAAGCCTCACAAAGTAAAATGTGCATAAATAATGCTGTCTTCGAAGGAATAGTATGCACAGAAAACGGATATCCTCAATTAAATTAAATTTTTGGTGTTATGAATAATGCCAATAATGGTTTGTTCGAATTATATTTATATAATATAGAACAAGTTTTAACGCCAATAATTATTGAAGAATGCGCCTTAGAAGAAATGATCACAGCTGGCCAAAAAGAAAAAACACTACTTGTGCTAGAAGTGTAAAATTAAATATAGATGTGCCTGAGCATTGAAATGCATGGAGTAAAAGAAAACATTAACACTAAAGAACCTATATGGGCTTGGTTTCATCACAAAAATCACTTTTTCTGCAATTTTTGCAGTAAATTGAATACCCTAGTGCTGCCACACCGCAGTTACAAATGTTTAGTAAACATTTGTTACATAGTTAACATTTTGTCACAAATGTTAGCAAAGTTTTAAATGTTTTTCATGTTTATGAATCATTTTTAACACCAGCGTAGCAGCATTATTAAATTACTAAATTAAACAATGAAATTAAACTTAAGACGACGTTCTTTCTCTTACTGGTCTATTTTTTGGTATCCGACCGTCAATGATTTCTGGCAAAAGGCATTGGTGGTAAAACTTTTCTAATAATGTTTCTATTTTTTCCAAGAATGCATCGTCTCTCTTAATTTTTTGAAAAAGCAAGCCTTTAGGACTCCATAAAATAAAATAACAGAATTCTCGACGAGTTATGTGTAGTTGGCCTTGTACTTGGTAGAAGTAATTATGATTCCGTTTTAATTGTAACGTTTTGTCTTGAAACGTGCAGAAGTCTATTTTTTTTTGTTCAATTCCTTGTTCAGGTGTCATATTTGCAATTTTATAAGGACATTTTACCTCTACTATCGAGTCTTCACCTATCAGACCATCCGGACTTGCTGCTAAAAAGGGTTTATTTTCATCTACAAATAGTCCACACTGTAATACCTGTAGCCCCGTTTCCTTGACAAATTCATCGATCGCTTCAGATTCTTTTTCCTTTCCATAGTTGGTAGCAACAGTTCCTTTGAATTCGTTATATAATAGCGTTTCTAATGTTTTGCGAACCGATGTTTTTGGTCGCATCTTACAAATTCGCCCAAAGTTTGATGCAGTGAGTCTCTTACGTCTCTCAATTGCCCATAAGCTATTATTGCTTTGTCCCACTGTTTCCCTTTCAACATCCTTCGTTGAGAGCAATCCTTCAAGAAATTCTTTTTCTTTTAATTTATATAATTCCAAAGGCATATCTTCTTCTAATTCTAAGCAACCGTAATTTTCATCAGGCCCTGTAGTTTTTTTTCTTTTACTCGTCCCGTCTTTCGAATACGTCAGTTTTCTTTTTCGGCAAATCTCCGTGATTTTTTGCGAACGCTGTTTTCGTTCTATATATTTTTTTGTATATTTACCGGGACTGTGGCCTTGTATTTTTTTTTGGATGCGTGAATGAATAGCCGCTTTGCTATTCCATGAAGTTACTGCTCCATAACATCGTGTCTGATAAGACCCCCTGCTAGTAAAGTTAACTCTTTTTCCGCCAATAAATTTGGCAATCACATTATTAAATTGCTCCACAGAATTGTTAGTCACGTCCAAAATAAGACTTTCTGCATTTGCTGATAAGTTAAACAGGTATTGTTGGATATCAGTCCACAATCCACAGCCTTGAAGATCAATCACAATGTTTTGATCATCAATGTGATTTTCAGGCTTGCAAAAGTATGATGCACAATTTTTATGATCTCCAAACACGTGATTTGCAGCATTTTTAATATCCATTTTTAGATTGTTAACTTTATTACTTTGCGTAATATTTTTTTGTTCTTTTCTATAATTTACTGCTCCAACTATGGCCTTCCGCAAGCGTAAAACGTTCGCTTCAACCTTTTTTCTTAGTTGAACTGGTACAAATCCTTTATTATTGTTTGTTTTTTTTACTAGGGCTTTCAATTTATTGCAAAAATTGCGGAGCAAGTGATTTTTGCATTCGATTTTTTGGATATTGAAATCAAGCCCATATGGCTTTTTTAATGTCAATTTCTTCATTATACTCGAGTCACCATCTCCTATTAATTTACTATATTTTACTCCATGCATTTCCATGCTCCTCGCAAACCCTTCTGCTATAATGTCTGCTTCCATAGCATTAGCGCTATCACGCCAGTTTTTAAAGCACAAGTGCTCAGGAACATCTATATTTAATTTGACACTTCTAGCACAAGTGCAACAGTATGAATTCCTAACGCCCAGGAATAACACTTTTTTAGTGCGCAGTCCAACTATACAAGCTGCACCGGATGAAGAACTAAATCCACTTTTGTATGATCTCTTTGCCCATGAACCATCTGCAATCACTGTTACTAAAGGATAACCATTTTCGTCAACGTCCCCATTTAAAATAGCTAGTCTTTTTTCTTCTTGGCCAGCTGTGATCATTTCTTCTAATGCACATTCTTCAATTGTTGGTGCTAAAACTTGTTCTATATTTGTGTAAGTCGAACGATCCATATTTGGCATATTTATAACACCACAAATTTCATTTAGTTGAGCATATCCGTTTCCTGTGCATACTATTCCTTCGACGACAGCATTATTTATGCACATTTTACTTTGTGGGGCTTCAGAGTATATATTTTCCTTTTTCTTGCATATTCTGCACTCAAAAACAAACTCGCTACGAAAACCACTTCGTCGTTCACTCACAAATTTTAAGTCAGCAAATGTACAATTAGTGTGTTCATGATTTATTTTTGAGATCTCTGAAAATAAATATTTGATATCCACAATTCTACGTCCTTCTAATGCTTCGTCATTATTAATTTCTACAACATTCTCTGGCTCTATATACAAATCGTCGAGCGTTGGTGATTCTGATGTCAATGAGCTTGCATTTTCTTCTATAAATGAATCCTTCGATACAGTCTTGGAAGTTACAGGCACGCTTGACGATGTCGCTAGACTCGCCAGGTCCGAATGTGGTCCCAAATAATGAACTTTTCGTTTGACACTAAAATGATGTTTTTTTCGTATAGTACTTAGATACAAACGGGTTTTTTTGCCTTGTCTACCTCCGTTCCCCATTGTACTTAATCGAAGATTTGATCAATCTGAAAAAAGACGGAAGTTTTAGGAGCTGATACAAGTAGCCAAAGGTGTTTTTGCAAGATGTTCAATGGTACGGAACCCTAAACATTAAATTTAATAAGTTACGGTACAAATGTTATAGATGTGGTAATTTTTAGGGTTTCGTACCCAAAGGGTAAAAACGGAGTCCTATTAATGTCACTCTGCTGTCTCTCTGTCTGTCCGTCTGTCCGCCGGTCACAGGTCTTTAGCTTGCAGACGAAATGAGTTACAAACCTGAAATTTTGGTATTCGGTGTAGAACGTTGGCCCAAAATCGAATATTGAGTTAGAAATTGAATTAAATTATTTTTCAGGGGGGCTCCCATACATGAAAAAAAAATCGTACCCTAGCTTGTGTAGTATTATTGTTTAGAACTTATTGAGTAGAGTATGAATATATATATATTTTTAATTTTTTGCTCAAAAATAAGGAAATGGGGGGCCATCAAAGTTGTCAGTTTTAGACCATTTTTGTGATGGGGGCTATTTTAAAAACTAAACTAGTTAGGAATATGATATTTCGGTATATTACGTATCACCAGATGCTCTATTTAAACAACAAATACTGAAAACAACGATTCATAAAATAGTTTATAAGCTGTGACCAAAACAAACGAACATTTTTTGGGTTTTTCCTTCACGGTTTGTTGCGACGTCTAGCTTGGAAATAAATATTTCTATAATATTGGCTGATTTTTATTTATTAGAGTTATTATTGTTTTTTCTTGATATGAATAGACTTTTTTCTTAGTCTGAGTAGGTAGGTATGTGGGTTAGTAGGGTAGGTACTTACCCACATTTTCTAAAAACAAAATTATTTTATTCGTTTTGAACACAAGTTACCAATACTTACCTAGCTAAGTATTCACATTGCTCTTTTTAGCTTAGAATAACAAAATAAGATTAATAACTTAATCAATTTAGCACTCACCGAAATCCAATAAGTACCTAGGTACTTATAATAATCCGTCGAATGCAAAGTAGGTAATAGCTGTATCGAGTTCTTGGGTTTTATAAAAACACGGTCCAATAAACATAATCCGAATCAAAAGAGTAGCAGGGTAAACATAAGTCCAAATAAACAAGCCAAAATCGTATGAAATATATAAATTATCACTTTGCTTAGGCAATGATGCGAACACCAAAAAATTGAGAAATGAACGGAGCGCGCGATGCGGCAACAACGCGCGCTGCGGACACGCACACACTGTCAACTTACACACACATGAATAGGGCGGCCGCCAGCGCTGTGAGCGGTCGCAGCGCGACAGCAATAGTATCTTCAAATACCTAATTTTCAAAAGTCTCTTCGACCACATTTCCTCTATAAATCACAAAAATAACACAAGAAATAACAATTATAGTCAAACTAAACACGAGTATAGTTTGTTAGTTAGTGGGCCTGTGCTCAGCAGTGGGAAGTTAAACGGCTGTCGTGGTGGTTAAATATAAGTTTAATTATTCGTGTTTAATACGAACACAGTAGTCCATCGTTTCGCGAGCTATGACACGAATTTGCCGACGCTACTGCTGTCTAACGGAGAGCAAGCTTAGTTCCAAAAGTTTGGATCACATTCTGAATGCGCGCGGGCTTTCTGACAAGCGCAACTGAGTGAACTTACTGAGATAAAGAACTTTATCAAGGTCAAGTAGATACCGTCACATGACAGTTTATAAAGATGACCGCATCTCGAAAACATCGTTAAAGATGTTTTCGCGCACGCCGCGTGTATTAAATCACAAGTTTGGCCAACAATTACCATAAATCCGTCCCGGCGCTGTGAGTAAATCAAATTGTGGGTCAATGCTACTACTGTATTATGTATGCTGGAGCACTTCAACTCCAAGAGTTTTATAAATCAAATCGCTTTGTTCCGTGACCTGCTTGTTTAAGTGAAGTCACCCAAGCGCGCCCTATACAAGCGAGCATTGATTCTTGTTTTAATGATAGCTTTTGCCCGCGACTCATTTTTTTTCTATTATGTGACAATAGTCGTTAAAGACCACCAACCCGCATTGGAGCAGCGTAGCGGGTCTAAGCTCTAATCCCTCTCTCTTAGGTATGAGAGAGGAGGCATCTGCCCAGCAGTGGGACGTTAAAAGGCTGCAGTGGTGGTGGTGGTAGCGGTAGTTTTTTGAATATCCTGCGAGAGTGCTTTGAGTTCCAGGGATAAAAGTGTCCTATATCGCTCTGTAGGTCCTTACCTACCCAGTACCCATGCAAAAAATAACGCCGATCCGTGGCCCAGTTGCGGCATGATTACTGAACTAATAAAAATAGCTTGCTTTCCCACGAGAACTATTCGTTTCTGTCTGGCTGTTATTTGTCGTGAATAGCACGATAAACTCAAAAACTGCTGAACATATGTTCGTGCGATTTTCACCAATAAACAGAACGATTCGTAAGAAAGGTTTTTTCCTGTCTTCGTTTCCGAGAGCGTTCCCAATACATCATGTACAGAAGTAAAAATTGCATCCGTTGATGGAGTGCGTTCATTGCGCGTGCAGCTCTGTGCGGAACGTTCGTGAAGCTGCGATCAAGCGCGAGCGATTTGTTTTAATATTTCACGCTCCACCGCTCTGCACTTTACCAGTTTAGGCAACGCACAGTTCGCGGCGTGGAACAAACATTTTGCATGAATATTCGAGAGATTGAGAAAGACAGAGATTCAGAGAGAGGTGATTTAATCACCAATTGAACGTGGTCGATCTTTATAGAATAGAATAGAAAAGTTTTTTATTCAAATAAACTTGAACAAGTAGATACTTTTGAATCGTCAATATATAAAGAAATTGCAAAAAAATATATAATAAACTACCAGAACATATTTTGAAGATATCACTCAACAAATTCAAAGCTTTAAAGAGTGATTATTACAATTTAAGGGCCACCATTAAGAAATCTTGGGCATGATTTGCTCTCATAGCTAAATACATATTATTCTAAGCGAACAACCGGCTGAATTTATTTCGGGCTCTTCTTAATCTAAAGCGCGTTTGAAACCCTTGTAGCTTTACTTTTAGATTATCGTAAATATTTATCACTACACTATCACTTTCATAATATATTTGTAAAATTAATTAACAGTTCAGAATAAATAATCTGGATCTTTTCCCTCAAGCCTATATACTTGCTTCGATAGTCTAGCGTTTAGTATGTTCCACTGCGAATCACGAGATCCTGGGTTAAAATCCTAGGTGAGCCAAAAATCGTAAGTAAGTTTAGTCTTTGTTAAAATGATGAAGTTGTAATCTGAGTTCGGAAATGCTCAAATTCATTAAGCGTTTCCGAACTGTATGATTGTTAAACCATGCCTGTTTCATAAATAAAACTCTAAAAATACGCGAAAAATATTCTCTGAGCGGCCCATTGTAAACGTCACTCCACATTGTACTGGTCATATTTATGTGATGTGTATTGTGTAATGTATTGAATGTTTAATGCGTAAACATTTGATTTGGTCGCGGACTTGTGTGCTCTTCGTATTGATGCATAAATAAAACAGACCGACGGACATTCACACAATCATTGTCACAATATTGATACGCATTTCATGTATATAATTTGGTATGTTTGTATGGTTTTGTATGCGTGTGTAATACGTACATAGCATACAAAGCCCGTCAACCCGCATTGGAGCAGCGTGCGGGTCTAAACTCTAAATCCCTCGTTCCTATGAGAGAGGAGGCCTATGCCCAGCAGTGGGACGTTAGAAGGCTGTAGTGGTTGTGGTGGTGGGTAATATTTATGCGTATGTGAGCAAAATATTCCCTCATAATATTCCGAGAGGCCATAATAAATTTGGTAACGATCCAGCCGATTCTGATCAGGATCAACGCGTTCACATACTCTGCGAGGCACGGGGTTGTATCTAACAACGTCATTTTCCCAACTACGGGCTGCTGTTGAGAATTTCTTACCAGAGAAACCTGATATTTTTTTGCCCAACCTGGGATTTGAACCCGGTTCCTCACGATCTGCAGCGGAAGCTGGACTAAAGCAGGGGTAAATCGGACACATCTAATTTAATATTATAAATGCAAAAGTGAGTTTGTTTGTTTGTTACGCTTTCACGCCTAAACCGCTGAACCGATTTTAACGAAATTTGGTACAGAGATAATATACTAGATCTTGACAAAGGTAATAAGCTACTTTTTATCCTGAAAAATCATAGAGTTCCCAAGGGATTTTTAAAAAACCTAAATCCACGCGGACGAAGTCGCAGGCATCATCTAGTAATAAATATCTAAATGTCTAAAGTTCGTTACAATAGCGATAGTACCGGTGATGAAAATACGCTATAAGCTGTTAACTGCAGCCTCGGCCGCAATGTAGGGTGTTGCGGTCGACGTGATCCTCGTCCTGCTACTTACTGCAGGCTACGAGTGAGTTGGTACCAGTTTGCAGGGCCACCACGCGTCCTTAGTTTCTAGGACTATAGGTTCGCTCAGTTATCCACGAAAGAACATTTTGGGGGCCAACATTTGGTTCATAACGATGACATCATCAAAGCCCGAGTGGACGTGGGCGCAATTTTTTTAATTAATTCAACTACTACTTAGTGAGTTCTTGACTGCAATTCCACCTGATGGTAAGCGACGATGCAGTCTAAGATGGAAGCGAAATAACTTGGAAGAGGTATCACTTGAAGATAGTGGTATACTCCGGAATCTTCAGGATACTAGCCGCACTGGAATGACGACTTAGCACACCAGTGCTAAGTCGTCTTTCACCATAAGTTCACATTCATAAGTTCGTCAGCACCTTGGGAACCTAACGGTGACTGACTGACTGGTCTATCAATTCACAATTCAAACCACTGAACGGACCGGGCGGAAAGGCATAGAGTTATTGTGACGTAGGCATGAAAGCATTTTCGAAAATTCAACCCCTAAGGGGGTTAAATAGGGGTGAAAGTTTGTATAAGATTAAATAACAATCCACACGGACGAAGTCGCGGGCATCAGCTATTTAGATAATTAAACTATGTGCTCCGTATTACCTACAGGTAGCAGGAGCTGTCACAGTCAACCTTTTGGATGGAGTAATGTGGTGTGGAGGTGGATATTTGTTTTTAATATTCTTATTTTATCCGTCGTAGAACCAAAAACAAACTCAAATGTTTTTCTTACACCTAAGGTGGATGCAATAATAATTATGCTTTCACAATGGAAAGTCCTTATTACTACTTCGCCAAGAAACACAATCATAGTCACCTTACAAACAACAACAACAACAACGGGTAGCATCAATAAGATTAAAGCAAATTGTACTTAGCAGTTTTTAGAGCGTCGTAGAGTATCACAAAGTGTATCCGCAAGTTTGTTTAACATGGAGTGATGTTCCAAGTTGCCACCCAAGGATATACATAGCCCTAGACATTCTTTTTCACGGTGTAGTGTATGCAGGTTACGATAGAGGGCGTCAGTCGCACACCGGCACGGGACGGGGACAGACGGGCTCAGGGCTTGCATACGGTACATAGCCTACTGGGTAAACAGAAAGTGTGTTTTACTGGATCCTGAAACATTACACACGGGAAGATAATATGTTACTAAAATTAATTGCTGTAAAAAAACTACGAGTATCTTATAGCAATTATTTGTTCAGTAGGTATAGAGCAAATCACGTCCATTTTTTGATTTTTAAATGGCTACGGCCTGACTGCATAAACGACAAATAGAAAGACGTGTGTTGTCGTCGTCGTCGTCTCAACGACCACTGCTGGACACCTCTCTGGTCTGAGTGCTTAGTCTCAGTTTGAAGCGCTCCAAAACTAAAAGTATACTATAAGTATACTATTGATCGAATCACAAATTACTTCAGATCAAAATGAACCCAAAGACTCTTATTTTAGTTCCATTTTACTCTGAAGTAATTGTGATTCGATCGATAGTATACTTGTAGTATACTATAAAGTTTTGGAGCGCTCCAAACTGAGACTAAGCACTCTGGTCTCTTGCAAGAATCCAAGAATCGCCACAGAACATGGTCTCGTTCCGCTTGTTTCCAGCAATCTCCAGCGATTCGCTTGTCATTGTTGGTTGATGTGTATGGACCTGAAGGGGGGGTCTTTCCTTTCTACTAGCTGATAATCGCAACTACATCTTTGCGGATTTTAAACTAAACGAAATCCCTTGAGTGATTTTCGAATTTTAGGCATAAAAAGTATCCTGTGCATCTATCGGACGTAATATGTGTGAAAAAGGTTAGTTCAGCGGCTAAAGACTGAGCGGTCGTGAAAAGTAGCAAATAAACATATGAGTACATATAGACAGACAGACACGATACTTTTTTCATTTGTAATATTAGTATGGCTTTTCATAAATTTAAGAAGCTATAGGCAAATGAGCCACGTTTCAAGTTAAGTAATGCGATTTTTAGTTCACGGAAGCGCTTCTTCAGTGACGTCAAAATAAGTTCATACGTATCTAAAGAACTGCAGTGCATCTTGGTATAGTGTATATCAGAGTCGCCGAGCTTCGGAACGCTGCTAATTAGCGGTTGGGCACAAGAGGCGAGTTCAAGACGAAATTACACTTTTTAAAAAGTATCTTGCGGCGATTAAGGGCCTATTTAGATGATAATACAAAAGAAACGTCAGCTTTCTTTGTGCAGCAGTATAAAATATGTGACTTTATTTCATAATAGCTGCATTGTATAGAAAAGCGACAAAAATTTGATGTTGTAAGATAATGCCTTTTTTCACTATCTCAATAGTAAAATTATTACTTACCTGATTTCGTTATGAATGTATAAGGGCTTGTTTCACCACCTTTTGATAAGTATAATCTAAACTTAAGTTTAGTCACTGTCTTACTTTATGTCAAATGACAAAGACAAAAGTTGTGAATAAGCTATCCGACACTTATAACAAAAGGTGGTGAAACAGGCCCTAAGTATTTTATTATTACAACATAGGTAACCATTTACCGCAAATATTGGTTTTGATTTTAGATAATAATTGTAATTTTTTTTTAGTTTATTTTTAGTTTATAAATACATACCTAACACAATCCCAATTCTTTAGTTTATTCAATGTTTAAATTGTTTGGACGATTAACTTTAGATGATAATAGGTGAGTTTAGCCCGGAGTTGTCATTACAAACTAATAACGAAGCTACGGAAATTGTGCGCAATGAACGGAATGGCCAAACTTTCCTGAATGATCTAGGAGTCGCCTTCTATTCCAGGCACAAAAATATTTCCCGTTTATCACCATATCATGCCTAGGACAACTACTGAATAAACCGGATTCTACATCAATACCATATTATAGTTGTTTTAGTATTTTCTATTAAGTCGATTTGTTATTCGCTACCTGGCTATATTTGAGACTAGCTGACCCCCGCGACTTCGTTTGCGTGTTTATCGGATTGGATCCCATAATCCTTTTTTGTACCTAAACTAAATGTAGCCTAAGTTACTCCTTACAACATTACCTATCTGCCAATGAAAGTTCCATTAAAATCGATCCAGCCGTTTCGAAAATTAGCTGGAACAAATAGACAGATCGACAAACATAAATTTAAACGCACACCAGTTTAAAATAAGTCGTAAGTTCAAAGATCCGAGTCCCAAGTTATTTGAACCCAATAAATGTCTGTCATTTCTGAACTAAAAAACCTATGACCTTGAAATATTTACGAGACAATACTTAAAGTACTACCTTTCTAACAAAAAAAGAATGAGTGAAATCGAACAACGCCTTAATGAATTACAGCTAAATACACGTTTTACCTTTCATCCCCTCTCCCAAGGGAACCGTGCTGAATTTCGGGATAAAAAGTATCCTATGTCCTACCTCGAAGTATATACTCAAATCGTACCAAGTTTCATTCGAATCCATTCAGTAGTTTCGGAGTGATGCGCGGCCAAGATACAGACAGACAGACAGACAGACAGACAGACAGACAAAAACGAAAAAAATTGCAGTTTTGGCTTCAGTATCGATTATAGAGTGCCCTCCAATAAAAATTTTCAAAATATCTTCAATGTACAGAATTGGATCTGTTACAGTTTTATTATATTATAGATAGATATTGATATAGATTGAGTGGAAGATCAAATCAAATGCTTTAGTCAAAGTAAAATTTTTAAAACACAAGCTAAGTTTCCTAAAATATGTGTGACGCCAGAAGATTCTCTTGATTGTCCCTGCATTTAGCTTCACTCAGAAGTCAGGACTCCCTGACAACTTCACGCTTTACGAAAGCACTCTGTAGGTAGGACAAACAAGACTGCGCGGAGTTGGGGTGGTCAGATTTAGTTCTGGACTCCTTTCTTTTTTACTTAAGTATAGAGGTGGCTGCAGACTTAGTTTTAAGATATCAGAACAATAAAATATAAAAATAGCTTTTGATGTTGGCTAAATAATGTTTGGTGACAATTTTTCCATTAAAAGAAGGAAAAAATGTTTATTAAGAGTATTTTACTTAATACTAAGATCTAAAAAAATATTTTAGTGAGTTTTTAGTTTAAATCGTAGCAATGACTCTTAGCCTAGTTTTGCAACATAAGCAATATTCGCTCCAGTATCGCAGCATCCCATCGCCTTATCTCATATGAGTGCACGGCAAAGCTTTGGTTCGTCTTTTCAAAAATACGGCTCAAAAAACCAGAGGAGACGTTGATCATCAAACTGGGTAGGTATCCGCATAAAAATCGCAAAGGTTTGTTATGCGTGGGATAGAGAGATGTACAAGTATAAATTGAAAATTTAAAAAACCCCCGACATTCACCATTTTTGGCGGCGGACATCTTCGATTTGCATAGTGCTATTCTATTAGTCAAGCCCTTTCATTTGATACCCATATTAAGGGAGTTGTGAAAAAATATGTATTCCGCCATTTTGTAGCGGCGGCCATATTGGATCGATTTTCATCAAACATAGCTAACAACACTCTCGACTAATTCACCTTTCAAACAAAAAAAACCGCATTCAAATCGGTCCACGCGTTTGAGCGCCACAGGGGAACAGACAGACACACACACACACACACACACACACACACACACACACACACACACACACAGACATGTGAAACTTATAACACCCCGTCGTTTTTTCGTCGGGGGTTAAAAAGGAATCTGTAGAACATAAGGAGTTTCTGAGGACTTATTGTGTTCATCGCTCCTTATAAGCCAGATAAACCTAATAGAATTTTTCAGTAATAATAATGCCTATGAACTTATGCATGCTCTGTGTAGTCAACACTTTAATGAAATCCAATCAGTTCGATACTTCAAATTCAATACTGGTCACTTATCCTTTAAAACTTAGAGCAAAAGCTGCGTTTACACTCGCAATAGATTCCTGTATTTTTTCACGTCTAGATACACACACAGTATTAGAATCATTATAAGTGCACACGATAACGCTAATATTGTCTAATTTCATTCTATAGTTAAAACAATTAATGATATTAAAACCTTTCGCTTGAAACTTTCCTACTCAAATGATAAGCCATTTTCATTATTACTTTACTGAGGGGAAGATATTATTTACTTCTTAGTCCACTGATAGACGTCTACTGGTGGACATAGGTCACTTGTAGAGATATCCACATGGCTCGGACTTGCGCCACTTGTATCCAGCAACTTCCTGTCCACCTGGTGTGGATCTGTCAATACTGCACTTTCCGCTATGAGGTCGCTATTTCAGCACCTTGGGACCCAAACATCTATCAGTTCTTCGAACTATGTGTCCCGTTCATTATCACTTCAGCTTCAGGACTCTTTGAGTTACTATTACTTTTGTTCATCTACGGATCTAACAATTTCTAATTTGATTACTTAGAGCGAAACAGCGAGCATGGCTCTCTCCACTGATTGAACTAAATTTAAGTATGAATTACTATCAAGTTTTAAAAATGGCTAATTACGGAAAAGTCTGCCACTGACAGAATATTTAGCAGTAAAATTTTGAAATTCCTTTAAAAATTTTCCGTTAATATGTTCGGTTCGTTTCTCCAATTAACTTTGAGTCTAGGATTAAATTCCGAATGCCTTATTTTAAACGTTTTACGTTTCAAACACGCGAAGGTTAATAAAACGAGTTTTATTACTCTCCGTTTTATATTTAAAAGAAAATAGTTTCCATGGAAGTTACGACGCTTTTACTTCATCCGATCCGATATTTGTAACGGTTGACAATTAGATAGGTAATTAAACTAGTGATCAATTCAGAGGAATATTATGTAATATTGGGTAAGCTGCGTTGATTAAAGTAGGTAGCTGCCAGCAGGATGGTGATCGACTTTAGAAATTCGGTCTTTTTGTTTTACTGTTCCCTTTTCTAGTTTAGCCCACTTCTACCCTAGATTATGTTATCACTTATAACTAGGTGAACTCATAAATAAGGGTTAACTAGTCATCTGTCAAAAAAAATGCATTGATTATATCAGAATTGTAACATATAAAAAAATTACACATTTTTAGCAAAAACAAAACTTAAGACGCTTTATGTGTGTAGGTGCCTATTGTGTATTCGAATATCTCTGATCGAATATTGTAAAAGTGGCCCGACTAAGGAATTAAATAAAAAAGGCGCGAGTTTCGGCCATATTTCACTGATATTATCTTCAAGATGGTAATAAAACTGTGCGAGCACACTACACGTTGAATATTAAGCTTGCTAGAGTGCTAGAACAAACACCGGCCCTTATATTATCTGATCTAGACCATTTTGTTTGTCCGGACCTAATGCCGAAAATAGGTTACTCTTTTTTGATAAAATACTCATAAGTTGCCTACTCTATGAATACAGTCTTGCGAATAGATTTAAACTCAAAAAGACTAAAATGAATATAGTACTCTTACCTACAATACTTAACATAAATTAGTTTTAACTGACTTCTGAAACAGTAAGTAGAAGCTTCTCAATTCGGCATCTATTGTTTTTTCTTTCTGTTTATGATCACTGATTTCTTCGATATTACGAGATCAATTTGCATATTTTTCTATCGATATTGCGAGATGTTCTCATAAAAATTTCTGGTACCAACTCTTCAATCCTGATACTGCAGAGGTACTGCGCACTTAAACTGTGGGGATTTGCATAGGAACCCTCAGGAATTACAAAATCAATTTCTTAAAGAAACAAATAACACGTCAGCCATTTTGAATTTGGATTAGAAATAATAAATTAATTTAATAGTCTATAAAAAGGTATGGGACCACGTAAAGTCTAAATAAAGGAGTAAATCCCTTATCATTGTGCGATTGTAAATAAATTGTAAATACACCGAGTAGATACGTGACTCACAGGCCTACAAATACGCTGGGTACACTTCCATAAAGAATAATTTATTTGCCCCTGTAGATATTCATACACCCTAGTTTTTGTTTTTAATCTCTATCAGGAATTATACGCTTCCCTGGGTGGCAGGCTATTTAAAAATTTGACAGTAAATATTTTTCGCGTATCCATGTCTTATGATGAATGGCAACTCCATTTACTCTATTGTCATTGCTCTACTTTTTATTCAATAAATTGATCGTATTGACTGTGAATAAAATGTTAATAAAGGTGGGTTGCATCAAATAAAATAACATTGACTGACTCATTGACTACTCAAAAACTTTACACCAGCTCTCCTCTAAATGGGAACACAAACTCTCCAATACAATTTGTATGTGCGAACTGCCAGTCTTAGTAGTTCCACTTAATGGCAACAACAATTAATAAACGTCTACAGCTAGATAAAGGTCTTCAGGACAGAGCAGATATAGTTTTCCACCATCCTTATTCACCCACTTTTACCACCTTCGTAGGATTCGTTTTGGGAGACGCCAGGCGTTGTGCAAACGCTCAGCGCAACGTGCGTAACTCGGCGCAGCCAAATTTAAATGCTATAATAAACATGAGTGCGCGTTTGGCTTAATAATAATATACGGATTTGAATAATATGCTAGTTATTTTTTGGAGTCAATGCTGCTCATATTTCAGTACATATCGTCTCAGATAACTAACGTTTTTAACTCTTTAAGAATCCCTTGGCAACTCTATAATTTTCCGGGATAAAAAATAGCCTATGTCCTTTTCCAAAGTGTAGTCTACCTCTGTACCAAATTTTGGCAAAATCGATTCAGCAACTTGGGTGTAAAAGCGTAACAAACAAACAAACTTACTTTTGCATTTATAAATATTAGTTCGGATTTTTAAATTTTTGTAAAACTGAAACACATCCATTTGAGGGCGTATTTTTCTGAGCATGGATTTTAATAGACAGCTGTACAAAGAGACTTCGCATAAATTTCCTTTAACTCATTAATTTATGCGTCTCATCAAGAAATTACAGGTGCTCGGCACAACTTGGCGTACCTACAGCTATCGTGGAGGTTGATTTGAATATCAAAACTACAATGACTCGAGTACTTGAGACTGTCTGGAAATTTTTAAACCTCAAAATAAATACATGATTAATTAACTTTATTTTAACAAATTGAGAATTATTTTGTTTGACAGAGATTTTTTTAGCCAAAATACCTTATGTAACCTTTTATTCTCCCTATCAACTAATCTACAAAATGTAATAAGTCCCGACGACGCTCGAGTAAATCCACATTTAGCATCCTTGGCTCTCCTACCCATAGGTAACGGTTATAGAAAAAAATATTTCCGTGAAAAATGATTTGGAATTTATTTTTATGCCTACGATTCCATCATGATTCCATGCCTGAAAAAAAAATTAAATTTTCTTAAGAATCTTAAATTCTTAACAAAAGAAAATACGTAATTCATAAGTTTTGAGTTTATCGCGAACAGACAGACCGACAGACAAATGCGGCGGGGAACTTTGTTTTATTATAAGTTATTAAAACGACTTTCAGATTAAAATCTATATCTATATTATATTACATATAATAAAATCGTAGAATTGCCGTATCTGTACATTGAAGATTTTTGCAAAATAATAACTGGGGGATGTTAGGGATAAGTAATAGAACGTAAAAAAGCTATTTTTGAAATTTTTGTCTGTTTGTCTGTTTGTCTGTTTATCTGTTTGTCTGTTTATCTGTTTGTCTGTTTGTCTGTATGTTTGTGCGCGCATCACGTAAAAACTACTGAATGGATTGAAATGAAACTCGGCATGATTTAAGTTAATACTATGGAGTAACATATAGGATACTTTTTATCCCGAAATTCAGCACGGTTCCCTTGGGAGAGGGGATGAAAGGCAAAATGTGTACTTAGCTGTAATTCGTTAACGGGTGGTCCGATTTCATTCATTCTTTTTTTGTTAGAAAGTAGATACTTTAAAGACTACAGGCTAATCTCCGAAAGGCTGGACCGATTTTGATGGGACTTTCACTGGCGGATGTTTACATTTTGATGTACCTAAACATCCGCCAATGAACTTTTAACAGTTTTTAGCAAGGTTTAAGCTCAAAGGAGCATAGGAAAAACAAAATGATTCCCACGTGATTATTAAAATCAATATCCACGCGAACGAAGTCGCGGGTATCCGCTCGTATTTAATATAAATAAAAAATTAATAAAGGAAAGTCTAAAAACGTAACGGAATTCGATTCGCGCTGCACATCCGCGTGATGTATGTCCTCCTCCGAGCGAATTAAAGTGGTCCAGAATCCTCCAGGACTTATGACCACGTAATATTAAATTGACGTCATAATGTTTTATGACATCCTACTTTTCCTACTTATTAATATTATAAATGTGAAAGTGTGGATGTTTGTTACTAAATCACGCCGCAACTACTGAACCGATTTGGCTGAAATTTTGAATGGAGATAGATTATGCCCTGACTTAAAACAAAGACTACTTTTTATCCCGGAAAAATCTACAGTTCCCACAGGATTTTGAAAAAACCGAAATCTATGGCTACAGCTATAAGTAGATTACTATAGCGAACTTCCTTGATAGTAGGTATAAAGTTTGGAAAAGGGAGCGGGAACGGGAACCGGAAATCCACGATTCCCTCGGGATTTGTTTAAAACCGAAATTCACGCGGGCGAAGCCGCGGGCAGATACTAGTACTTTATAATATTATTTTACGACTATTCTGATACAACTACCGCTCCGCTGCACGAAGCAATTTTTTTAGTAATATATATATTATACTAGATGATGCCCGCGACTTCGTCCGCGTGGATTTAGATTTCCTAACTCTGGGAACTTTTTGCTTTTCTGTGATAAAAATAGAATAGCACTATTGCAAATCTAAGATGGCCGCCGCCACAAAATGGCAAATATCGAGGGTTTTTTAAATTTTTAATTTATACTTGTAAAGCAACTTTATTTCACAAAAGGCTTAGAGTCTTTTTTCCAGCAAAAAAAAAGAAAGTAAAACCACAAATTATAACAAAGGTATAATTGGCATCAAAGGAGTCTAAATTAGATTTTACAACAACGGAACTCATTGGATTAACATAATAACATTACTTGTATATTATTGAGATTTATTATTTTCATTTTGGACGGAAATACCTGAGGGTTTAATTTTGTATTCCCTTTCTTAAACATTGATTAGAATTGACAGTCGGGTAGTCCGGCCGTAGCCGTTTGCATAAATTAATAAGCGTTCATTTATTTATAGCTTCTACGGTAATTTGCAAGTGATTTCCGCAATTTTTACGGCCTCCCTGGCTCAGTGGTGAGCACCGTGGCTTCATAAGTAGGAAGTCTGATACCCAGAGCAGGGCATACCTGCAGAGGCAACTTGGGAATTTATAATACTAAATTGTCTCTGATCCGCTCCGGCCGTTACTTAAGACGTGCCAAATCGCTACAGTGGCCAATCTCAACGGAGACTAGCCAACTACGTAGGATATATTACAGTGCACAAGCGTGTACGTTTATACATCTGTACTCTATTCCCTCACTCTCATATTTATACGGGATAACAATTCCCCGCAACCAGAGAGTTTTACGTGTTCTCTATTAACGTGGTTTTTAAGGCACGGGAGTGTAAAATCTCTAACTTGCAAACTTCAGGCTGCTAGTAAAAGTTCTCTGACTGAAAAATATTATAATAGACTAGATGATGCCCACGGCTTCGCCCGTGTGGATTTAGGTTTTTAAAAATCACGTGGGAACTTTTGATTTTCCAGAACAAAAAGTAGCTTATCTGTAGAAACCCGTCCCCAAAACGGAATAATCCCGTGGGATCCCCACGATTTCGGAATACAATTCCTTACAGCATCAGGGTTGAGGAGTTGGATATGTACCTACTCGAGTTCATTCAACGATAAAGTCTTTAATTGGTACCCCCAATATCAATTTAAATAACCGAAAGTTTCTAAAACCCATTAGTTTTGGGGATTAGGTCCCCTACAGCATCAGGATTGAGGAGTTGGAATCCAAATTTTTTATAGAACAGGGTCGCAATGTTTCTCTATCGATTAAAAAAAAAATTACGCAAATCGGTTCAGAAATCTCGGAGATATCGGTGTACATAGGTAGAAAAACACAACTCCTCCTTTTTTGAAAGTCGGTTAAAAAAGTAGCCTATGTTACTCCCTGGTTAATTCTCTATTTGTATGTGAAGGTCCCGTCAAAATCGGTTCAGCCGTTCCGAAGATTAGCCCGTTCAAACAGACAGACAGACAGACAGACAGACAGACAGACAGACAGACAGACAGACAGACAGACAGACAGACAGACAGACAAAAATTTTAAAAACGTGTGATTCGGTTATGGTAGCGTTCAAATAACCATATGAGCTTAATATGAGGTAGTTATTTCGATATTACAGACAGACACTTCAATTTTATTTATTAGTATAGATAACCTTTTTTTGACCCGGGTCGGGTCACTGCTACCAAAACCCCGAAGAAGCTAAGCACTAGACTAATAAGGCAGTTTTAGCGGTTGTAATTACGTATAACGGCCATTTACTATTTAATGAGTAGAGTTGCGCTTAGTCTGAAACGGTGGTTTCTGCTAAGTGCACATGGAAACACTCTAATAAGCGTTACACTCGTTGAGAGCAAGGCCAACGCAAAGCTTTACTGAGCCAGTGAATAAATAGTGCTGTAATCGGAGTGTTTTTACGTATAGATACCGCCTATGCTATCAAGGACGACAGCTTAGGATCAAGGTACAAGAGCTCAAAAATACCCAACGAGATACTTGAATAGTACAAACTGGCTTTCGTATTTATAACAAATAGATGTCCACAGCTGGACATAGGTCTCTTGAAGGATTCCGACTCATTGAGTTGCGACTTTCTTCTACAGATCTCCTAATTTCCGATTTGATCACTTAGAGGTACTTGAGCATAACGCTTGCCTTTTCCCATTTATGGATTTAAGAGTTTTCTTATGAGTCTCGCCCTAGACTATAAGCTGTCCAACAGTACATACATATATATATATATACATGGACTAGCTGATGCCAGTGACTTCGTCGGCTTGGATTCTTGTAAATCTCACTTGGGGGTGGAATTTCCAAAATTCCTGAAACACGTAATTCTTTATTTTTAACCGAAAACCTAAATAGCAATTATCATGGATATAACTTGAAAAATGACGGACTTTCATACAAACTTTCTTCCCCTATTTAACCCCTTTAGGGGTGGAATTCGCTATAATCCTTTCTTAGTGTGCGCCTACGTCATAAAAAGATGCTACTGTGAAAATTTCAAGTCTCTAGCTTCTAGTAACTGCAACGGTTTAGGCTGTGCGTTGATGATCAGTCAGTCAGTCAGGACAAGCTTCTTTATATTATTATAGACTAGCGGTCCGCTCCGGCTTCGCCCGTGGTTCATAATATATAGCCTATAGCACTCAAGGATCACATACATATCCAACGGTGAAAGAATTTTTGAAATCGGTCCAGTAGTTCCTGAGATTAGCGCGTTCAAACAAACAAACTCTTCCGCTTTATTATATTAGTATAGATGAGTGATTTAATCGCCCTTGTCCTTTCCTTGTCCCACACACCGTCGCTTTTCAACGACTGTTCCGTGGTCTTTTTAGCGCGTATCCGTAACACTGCCGGGAACTGCGCGAGATCTGTTTACTCTTTGCTCCAAAACAAATAACAACATAGCATAGCGTCAAGCTGCTAATTTTGAAAGCAACAGAGAAATCTTTTAGGAAAGGGAAATTCTAAATTTCAGAAAAATAATAAGAATACTTATTCTTACCTATAAATTCACAAATATTATAATTTACGTTAGTAGACCAACTCAATAAATTGTGACATGTCAAGATTCTGCCATAATTAGTAAGAACTAATTATGGTAGAATCTTGACATGTCACAAGCTTTTCAGCTTTTGTTAGTAGGACCTGCATAAGATATGCAGCTGAAAAGAAAAGCAGCAGTTAAGTCTACATCTTACAATTTTTGTAGCTAGGTAGGTATACCAATGTCAAAAATATCATTGTACTATCTAGTGTACAGCTGAATGTAAATTCCGTGGAATCTAAATATTTCACCAATTGGATAATAAGTTAGATAGGTAGAAGAATAGAAGTATTAAAGTTTGCATAAAACGCAGGCAAATAGGAGATAGTAATAAAATGTAAGCAAGATGTAGGTAAAACCATCGTCTTGTGACCCAAATATAAAAGGAGTCGTAAAATATGTATTTCTTCGTTCTACAGAATATCTACGCTCGAATGGCTATTCTCGAATCGAAAAGCCAATGTTGTGACGAAATGACATTTGTGGATGTTTATTTAACACTGCCATTTGTGAATATCATCCTCAGCATTGTATGAAATTCCTTCGAAATCTCCCACAATATTTTATTTTAATAAGTGGTTATTAGACACTCTTTTAATTCATTCTATATTCAAAAAGAGATTTGGCGTGGGATTTGAGGGCGCTGTTGTGCTTAATTACCTTTTTTCTTTAGCGGGCAATACAGTAGTAATACTATATCGCGCTAATTCACTGTTTGGCCACGCCGATTCTCTTGTTGAACAGACTCTATCAAATACAGAGTAACAAGTATAAATTAAAAATTTAAAAGCCCCCGACATTCGCCATTTTGTGGCGGCGGCCATCTGGGATTTGCAATAGTGCTAATCTACTAGTCAAGCCTTTCATTTGATACCCATATTAAGTGAGTTGTGAAAAAAAATGTAATCCGGCATTTTGTAGCGGCGGCGATCTTGGACCGATTTTCATCAATTATAGCTAACAACACTCTCGACTAATTCACCTTTCAAACAAAAAAAACCGCATTCAAATCGGTCCAGCCGTTTGAGCGCCACAGGGGAACAGACAGACACACACACACACACAGACACGTCAAACTTATAACACCCCGTCGTTTTTGCGTCGGGGGTTAAAAATATTGTTCATACTTATGAACATAGGTCTTGGCTTTTTAATTTCATGTCTTGTTGAGTCAAAGGACTAGTTTAATGGTGTATTATAACCGGGTAAATCGCATTGGAACTCAGTGCACTAATTTCTTTGCATTTCGCTAAGATAATTATCCCAGAAATCAAACCCGGGACGTCTTTATTACGAGGTGAATAAACGCCGTTGTGCCATAGACATCATCTCTGCTCACTAAAAGAAATTTCAGCATAATACACTACAGCATGCAGTAACTTTCCTTGTGTTTACAGAGTTATAAAAACTTTATTGTGAAGGCTTTTATGAGCTGCTCCAGGTGATGCTGGGTTTAGCGCCCATTCGCAAGCTGGTTATGACCTCGCGTATTGTCTGTTTGACCTTTGACAACAGCTGCTTCAGATTAATGGGAGGTCATGTACTTAGTTATATTATCTGAGTACATGTATATATTTGTACAAATAAATAAAATTAAATCGTTTGTTGTCTATGACTTCGTAAGAACTGGTTCTTATTGAGCTCATGTAGTTATTTGAACGGAACGTATCCCAAGACACTCGTTTTAAAGTTTTTGTCCGTCTATCTGTTTTTTAAGGGCTAATCGACATTCACAGGCATGAGGATTACACGGGAAGGACCTAGCCTTTTTAACTCAGAAATATTTAGAGTTCCTCCGCAAAAAAAAAAAATAATATTATGTTAATAAATTTTCATAACCTAACCATATTTTCTTGTTAGATCTGGCTCAGCAAATCCGTTTTTGAAACGGCGGTGGTAGAGTCTTGATTTGTCTTATGAAACTACATGAAGTATAGGATTTTTAATTTTAACTTTAATTTGCTGGTGGGGTGGTCTAGCCACGACCAAATCCTTCTAGTAGACCGTAGTATATTTAGAGATTACAAATTCCTAAACTGCCCTAAAATTGAAAATTTAAGGGAATTGAACTCGGCACTTTTCACTTTAAAAAACCGCAGCGCACTTTTTTCAAGTGAAACTTCCGGAAAACAATACACAAGTGCAAAGTTTTAAATATTCAACGCAAAGTACGCGGCTTTGTGTTTTGTTATTGAAATTAACCTCGTTTAAAATTCATACGCACTGCGAAACCCCTGAGCATTTCTTTAAACAAACATGGCAAAGATATAATATTCACGGGTTTTTACATAAAACTCCCGTTTTCAGCGTAATGGCGGTCGCGGATTATGTAGGTTATATTACCGACGCGTTAAGGTCGAAAATTGTTTGCTATATAATTTAAAACGTATATTACTCGTACTATGCTGTCTAAAATAGGTACGTGGATAAAATCCGTCGTTGGTGAAAAAAACATTAAAAGTCAAAAAGAAAACAATTAGTTTATTGTTAACAGCTAATCTGTGGTACAAATGAAACAAGAAGTTTAAACCTCATAAAGCCAGAGGCAAATGAGTATGACATTAAATTATACGGGATGCTGTTTGAAAATAATTCCGCGAATGCGCGCAAAGAGGATAAGAGATTTTCTGTTATTGTGGAGTGTACACGACGATTAGTTTAAACTCGTAAAATAATTAGGTATATACATAAGTAAGCTTAGGTTAAGATATTTTGTACATATACATGTAACTATTAGCATTCTAATAAGAGAATAAAAAGTCAAGTCCCTGATTCCTATTAGAAATAAGGCTAAGAATTGTAAGTAATTAGTGTGATATATGAAAAATAGTTTAAACGATGTAATTAATTGTCACTATAATAGGTGCGAAAGAGACGATTGTGCAATAGAGACGAATAAACACGCCTCCGCCCACTCGCTGATTCACCCGTACTAAATTTATGTATAAATACAAGGCCCAAGGGCGACGCATTCATTCTCGTAGCGGCAGTGAAACAGCGAGGACCACCTCTCCTCGGCAGACTACATCCAGCGGAAACGGGCTACACAGCGACAGGGCGGCGGGAACTCTACGGCACCCGTGGTCTTTTATTTTCACCTCTCCACCGACTACCTGGTCGATAGGATCCGCGCAAGTCCAGGCTTTGTCCTGAACATGGAGATAAGCGTTTAAGATACCTCCATATCAAACAGCGTATGAGGAAAAAGGCGAGGAATTCTCTTTTTTTGTACGTATGAGTATTAAATTATAATTTGATTCGCATAACGAAATGTATTTGTACTCTATTCAAGGAGTTCTAAACAATGATACTCACATACCGGTGCAAAAAAATGTTATTTTCATGTATGGGTTTTGGTCAACATTCAACAACAAATATTCAAATTCCAGGCCTGTAACTTTTTCCTCTTCGAGCTACAAACAGGCATATTAACAGGGTTCCGTATTGACCTTTAGGTACAGAACCTTAAAAAATGATACCTATTTCAACGGTCTGGAATAGCTACAAATCTTACGAGAAAAAGGAAAACGTCGGGCGAAAGAGAATCCGATGAAATTCGTAGTTCCAAAGAAATGATTTGAGGGGTGAATGGCGGATTAAATTCATCCGATTTTCCCACAATTTTTATAAATTTCTTTGACGCTAACATTTTATTTCTATCCCTGACAAAAATCCAAAGCCTAGAACACACTAACGACTTTAGTTTTTTTTTTGTATTTGGGCGTTGATTGTAATGTTAATTTCTCTAAACTTAATTCAGATTATCTGTATCTTTTTTAACACCGAAAATAAATATAAAATTAACAACTCATAATATAACTTATACTATGAGTTGTGTTACCCCATGACTGTGCATACAAACTTCATGAGCACGATACACGGGAGAAATGATGCCCATTCGGTTGTTAGTTAGTGCTATCTTTTCTCGGTGCACGACAGTACTATCCTCACACCTTAGACTACCCAGACGGAGCACTATCTAAGAAGAGAGAAAAGTAGCTCGCTGAATGCAGCAACGCAATACCGAAGTGTGTATTGACTACATGCAAAGACGTGTTAGTGTTTATGTCTAGAATGTTGCTTAGATAAATATACATGCATAACTTATAACTATATGCATAACATATATATATTAGTGGATACTCGTGTACGCCAATATGGCGTACCTTTTGTAGACGCACTTCACTTGTACACGCTGCTCCTTCTAGGTGGTAGCGCAGCGGAGACCAATATTAATTCTATGCCTGACACTTTCTAAAAATCGTGATCATTGTCACAACTTACAGTAATGACGAGTACGACGCAGAGAGAAATCTACAAAGTTCTCTCACAATTGTGGTGTCTTAAAATAAGTTCTTTAGTGTATAAGAGCCCTAAGACTGTTACGAGAAGCACTTCAGTTGTAAAGCGGAATTGGGAATAAGCAGGTAACGGACTCGCGTTTCATAATTGAATATCCGACCGATGCACGGTATATTGGAAATATTCAGATGTTGGAATATTCAATAGGTATAATATTGTATTCTTACTTATTAGCATAATAATTTATCTTTCAATATTAAATATTTATTTTTTATAGATTGTTTTCATAGTACTAGAAATTCTGTTTCACTTTAGTTTAAGCTCGAGTCAAATTCAAAATCAAAATTTAATTAGGATTTGATTAGGATAGAATTAATTAGGATAGAACCTAAAATAACCTTTGAAATTCAGAATTTTATTTTTCATTGAATTGGTTAATAGAAGCCCTTTGATCAGAAATCACGTTTACATTGCGCAAATTGATATTTTTTTCCCCCCATTTGTTTCTGTAAGCACCCCCCCTAGAATAAAGTTCATATAATTTTTTGTGTAATAATCAGCCTTGGGCCATCGCTTTACATATTACCTATTTGGGAATTTAAAGTGATAATGTTCATTAATTTAGAAGTTATAATACTCTGACAGACGGACGGACAAGTCCAAATTGATCCAGGTTGATTCGGAGACCTCACCTTATTCGGTCATGTTTAAAGCATGCCTAAAACACTTACGAGAAAAAATCAAAAGTGTTGGCTTTAGGTATGTGCAATAGTAATGAATATCTATTACAAGTTCAATCAAGAAAAATCAATATCACGAAATTCAGTGGTAAACTCGTTTAAAAAAAAAGTTGGTTCATTTATAGGTTACATAAATCACGTCAGTTTTTTACATGAACAGAATTTTTCTGTGTGATTTATATTATGGCCGATTTCAGTAATCTTTAAAACAGTGAATTTTGCTTTTAAAGTTATAAAAAAAAATTCGCTGCGGTTAAAAAAAACTAGACCACAAAATGGGTTTATTAATCTCATTGAGACTACATGAGAATTGTTCTCCTCATTTGTTCTTCAGTAAGTACTAGAAAGTCATCGGACCCGGTAAGAGCTGTTGTGGAAAAAACAAAAAATAAATTCTAACCACAGAGCTTAGAGAACTGAAATAGCACTTCAAGTTTTAATTAAACAGTCTAGTGTTGGCGAAAAGGAATTCCTAGTTGAAAATATACATAGGAGTTGCGCGCCGCCGGGCGGCTGTTTTTCTTTATTCTGTTTGCACTATAGTTTGTTCTGCCCCGCTTTGTGGAAGCGCAACAACCTATAAATGTAACTTTCTTGTGAATGCGCAGAAAGACTTAATGCCTCCTGTAGTTTTCATATTTGCCCTCGTTCTTATACAATGAAGTCGGAAAGTGCTAAACTTAAGTAATCGTGAGTGTTTTATAGTACTAGGTGAAATATTTAGGTGTGCCCATGGTTGCCTGCTAAAATCACTAGAAGTAAAGTATTACTAGATGTTCGACGCAACATGATCATAAACCTGCATACCTACTGTAAAAGTACGAACACTTCTGTCTTACGAATTTATTAAAATCGGTTAAACTATAAGATTGTGTTTTAACTATAGAGAAATGCATTTCTCTAAAATTAACCGGATTAGATGAAAATGTTCTAAGTTTTATCAAAATTGAACTATCTACAAGAGCGCAATACATCTTGAGCTAAATTTCACACTAGGAAAACCATAATCACGTATGTATGTGTGTATATTTCACAAAAAGGACACGTTGTTGCCTTCAACATAGGTATATTGCGTTATCCAATTAATATTTTCAAATATTACGTTGTCAAGAATAAAAAATATAGGCACATTGTATATTTCTAAAATTAGTCCAGTGCATACGTTCTTATTCATTTTGGGCCAAAGAGTAAATAGACTTGATACAGTTCCTGGCAATGTTTCGGGTATGCGCTAAAAAGAGTACTGTGTAGCCGGCGGACATTTACATTGTGTGGTAGAAGTTGGTAACGGAAGCGATGTTTGGAAAAATAAAAAGAAAATTATTATTTCAACTAAAAGTGGTTCACTCCGAACTAAGGCCTCGCGTCCAATAAGTTCATACATAGCAACTGCCCAAACACAGTGTGCGCCTACTTTATATCTATAAAATAGTACTTTGAGAAAACCAACGGAAATGGTAGAATTACAGATTTAAAATTTCCTTGAGTACCCAAGAGGTACACTAATGAGGGATTTTTTGAATTGGCATCTCCAAAGAGGTGAATTCGAAAATCTAAATCCATATATAAATGAAGTCGCGGGCATCAGCATAAAGCACAATAATGACCATTATTCTAATCATCGCCAAAAATACAAAAATACTTTTGGATTAGCAAAAAAATTGTAACATCAGACAGAATTAATTTTTGCTCGTTTTAAAAGAGAGGAGAGTGCAATTTAAGGCCTTTGTACCCGCCCATGTCTAGTACTCGAGACCGGGCTCTGAAATGCAGCACTTGGCACAGCATACGTAAAAAGTATTCGAATATAGCACCATTTATTCAGTGGGAATGCAATGTTTTGCACTGACTTTACTTACTGCTAGTAGCTATTGTTGTTTAATTTAATTGCGCACGATTTGAGACTCAACAACGCTTTGTTTAACTTGGCATTTTAGAGAGTGGTTTAGGTTAGAGTTGAACAGATTTCTGAGCATTTTACTGAGATTTTTGTCTGTAAAATACTCGTTTAAAAGCCAGTCGTCTTTATGTTGAGTATTAAGACTTGGGCAAGTTCTTCGCTTTCCATTTATCAATCAATCAAATTTAATTTATCAAGTGTTTTTGATTTTTACTTTTCAATGGTCAGTAATAAATAAATGATGTCATAAAGTTCTTACGTTAACTTTAAAAGTTAAAACTACTTAATACTACGAGAGTTTCAAATACGCCCGGTCTCAAAAGAAACTCCCTCGTTGGTCTAGTGGTTAGCATATTTGACTGCAGATCACGAGGTCCCGGGTTCGAGTCCCGAGTCGGGCAAATAATTATTAGGTAGTTGGCGGTGGTAGGTAGTTGGCCCGGAGTTGGTAGTTGGCGCTGTTTTACCCCCGTGCCTCGGAGAGCACGTCAGTCAGTCCCGGTTATTATCACTATCATGTGACAATAGTTGTTAAAGCCCGCCAACCCGCATTGGAGCAGCGTGGTGGGTCTAAGCTCTAAATACCTATCTCCTATGAGAGAGGAGACCTATGTCCAACAGTGGGACGTGAAAAAAAAGGCTGTAGTGGCAGTGGCAAAAGACACTCTCTGATCAGAATTAAAATTTCTAAACGCAACTGTCAACTTCAAAATTATGTACGCTTATTGTCAAACCTGTCAACGTCAAATTATTATACGCTAATTGTCAGACATGTCAAAAAACTCGAAAAATGAAGCAAGAAACTAAAAGTTAATTTTCACAAAAATCCACCATTCATCAAAAGAAACCAAGAAACAGCAACTCAAACCCAAGAAGCAAAATTTGGAAACCCCCCCAAGTCCATCGAAGACAACAGAAACTGTGAGTGTTCAAACCACGCTAAAACTTTAAACACGTGGTCATTCGAACCGGGCGTGCAAGTAATCCTTTGTTGAACCCAAGTTGCATACAGGCAAGAGAAAATACGAGCTAAGAGGTGCCAACTTAATTCGTTTTTTACATAAACTTAGTTTATTACACAATTATTCCTTGTTCAAATTGTCAATTTCTCTATATAATTTACAATGTCAAAATTACATGAATTAGTAAAAAGAAGAGGTTCATATAAAGGTCGGTTAACTAAATTTGAGAATTATGTAAGTAGCTTAAAGAGTGTATCTGACTGCAGTCCAGTTGATAAGTTAGAATTGAAACTTCGCATGAATAAAATAGAAACAATATATAATGAGTTTGATGAGGTTCAAATCAGTATTGAGTGCTTGCCATTGTCTGAGGAAGAACAACAGAATCAATGTCTTCAGAGGTCAGAATTTGAAACCCAGTATTTCTCAGTAATGGCTAGGGCTCAAGAACTTTGCGAGGCATTCAAAAGGAAAGAAAAGTCAGTCAATCATGGTGATAATGCCTCGGTGTGTTCGGATTCCTCCACTAGTGATCAGGAGAGTGTTGTGAAAGTGAAGCAGACAAAGAGTGTTGTTAGGGGAGTGAAATTACCTACAATAAATATACCCAAATATAGTGGCGATTATGGGAGATGGCTAGAGTTCCGTGACACCTTTATATCACTTATCCATGAAAACCCGAGCATTAGTAATATTCAGAAGTTTCACTACCTACGTGCGTCACTAGAGGGCAGTGCAGCTCAGATCATTTGCTCATTAGAATTTTCTGCGTCTAACTATTGTTTAGCTTGGAGTGCACTATGCGAGCGGTACGACAACACACGACTGTTAGTGCAAAACCATATTAAGGCTATTTTTGATCATGAATCTATTAAAAGGGAATCTGCTGTCTCTTTACGTGCGCTCATTGATATGTACAATAAAAACTTACGTGCATTACAAATTCTCGGTGAACCAACAGGGACTTGGGATACTTTAATCATTTTCATTATTTGTCAAAAATTAGACAGCCGTACTTTACGAGATTGGGAGGAACATAAGGCCACCCACAAACAAATAAATTTAGATTTTTTTCCAAATTCTTAAAAAATAAGGCTGACTTATTAGAAACTATTGAAAACAATAACAACAAGCCGGAAACTACATCTAGGTCTCATGCTACTAGAAATGTCAAAAGTTTAGCTTCAATTGCTAACCCTACACCTAAAATTTTTAAATGTCCATTGGACCAAGGAGAGCATCCACTTTACAAATGTGATTCATTCATACGCATGAATGTTCCAGAACGCGAACAGTTTGTAAAAACAAACAAGCTATGCCGGAATTGTTTTAGGTTAGGACACACAGAGCGCTTATGCAGGCTAGGCCCATGACGTCAGTGTACTCTCAAACATAACTCGCTGCTGCATCCTAATTCTGCGCCTGACACTTCTACTGCACCTTGTAACGACCCAATATTACATGCTAAATAATTATTTAAAGAATACGGGTTCGGAAGTGTTAAAAATTTTTTCTTTGAATTTTATCAAAAAGGGCTTAGTAATTGAGGGTACTAATGTGCTCTCGCATGAGATTATATAAATAATGATGAACTTTGATTCCCACCTTGTTCAGGTCAGGATGAAGAAGGAGAAGCAGAATGCGGGTCTTATACTCGGTTATCGTTTACTATGGGGAATTCCTTCGGAGTCGGTATTAGCGCTGTTTTGATGCCAAAAGTAACATAGGGGATGGGGCTCTCAGCGTCATGAGTGACGGAATTTTGAGATTGTATATGGAAGTCCTGTGGACGGCATTATATGAGACTAACAAATTATAATGGTGATGGCGATATATAAAATAAATTAATAATAAGTGGTAGTCTAATCTAACACTTTAGCGCTATTTATAGAGGAAAGCGCTAGCACTATAAAATGTTTTGTGAGCTTTTCTAATTATAGTGAGTGAGTACTTTGCAATACTGGGGCGATACACTATCGTATGTTGCTGTTCAGAGGGGGGAGCCTTGGTGTCTAGGATGCCTTGTGTACCCTTTTCCTTGGGATAGCGACAGACGAATACATATACTAATTTTATAATAATGCTAACCTAATCTTACGCTTTGACGCTATTCATGAGAGGGAGCCTAGCGCATATGTGCTTGTGAACCTTTCTTGACATGGCGACTTGCGTTCATAATATTAATTCGAACTTGCTCTGACATTCTCGGAGTTTATCACCACTCCGTGGTGATAGCATATTTACTATTATTAACAAAATATCTTTAAACTGATCCTGCGCTCTACGCCGAGCGCAGTGCTAACATACAATATAAATATCGAACTTGCTCTGACATTCTCGGAGTTTATCACCACTTCGTGGTGATAGCACCTGTACTATTATTAACATAATATTTTAAAAAAACTGACCACTGCGCTCCAATCCGAGTGCAGTGCTAACATACAATATAAATATCGAACTTGCTCTGACATTCTCGGAGTTTATCACCACTTCGTGGTGATAGCACCTGTACTATTATTAACATAATATCTTTAAACTGACCACTGCGCTCCAATCCGAGTGCTGTGCTAATATAAGATATTAATTCGAACTTGCTCCGATATTCTCTCGGACTTTGTCACCACTTCGTGGTGATAGCACATGTACTATTATTAACATACTTTCGAACTATATTATAAGGTTGAGTTAGACCTGTGGAATATTTATCGCTGCGTAGTCTTGCTCGGCCTTGACGTCTGACGTCCAGTTAGATGTTAGGTTGGGGTTCAGACCGGTGATAACGCTGGTGTCGCGCTCTGCCTTGACGTCTGACGTCCAGTTAGATGTTGGGTTGGGTTTCGGCCGGCGAACACAGCGAGTCTTGCTCTTTCATGACAAATGATAGCTGCATTAGCGAGTGGTCTGATCGATGCACGTTCAGGGTGTTATACGCTTGGGGCGTGAGTTGATGGGGATTGCTTGAGGATGTGGTTGGATGTCGTGTTGAGTTCTAAGACCTGTGTAAATGGTACCTAGTACTATTTACCACAGTGAGTCTTTCTCTTCCTTGACTGACAAATACCACCAATAATTAATGCAATGGATTTCCTCCTTTACTAAGGACATATAACTGATATACCTCAGTAAGCTTTGCCTCGAGCTTGCTTCCATAATAATAATAACAAACCTACATCATACGTACCGCAGCGAATCTCGCTCTTCACTAATGACTTAACAACCTTAGTGGAACTTAAACACTCTAAACAAAGGTCTTAAGTGGTGCACACCACTATAAAAAAGTCTTGTGGAGACAACCACGGTTAAAAAACAAACTCTTGGGATGATGCCTGGGTGTGAGGGGGGGGGCCCAATGTTTGTTGGTATGTCTAGTATTTCATGAAACCATACTATAAAATATATAAAGAGCGGAATAACAATAATAAATTAATACTAAAACTAACTCTGTATGCGATACTAGAGTACCACAAAAGGTAGGGGCTCATCGTTGTTAGCGTGACGGGAGCTAACAACCATCATCCATATTTTTTATTGCTAAAAGTATGAATGATGCCTTGATGGACTTCTTTCTCTTTAGGGAAAGAAGTTTTTCTTCATTTGAACTAAAAGTGTGTCATCCCACTATAGATTAATAACAAACCAAGTCACTATTAACCATAGCTTGATCGCTAACATAAATAATAATAAAACTAAGCAGGAACCGACACTTCAATACATGA
This sequence comes from Melanargia galathea, assembly GCA_920104075.1. Classification (NCBI taxonomy): domain Eukaryota; kingdom Metazoa; phylum Arthropoda; class Insecta; order Lepidoptera; family Nymphalidae; genus Melanargia; species Melanargia galathea. Next base: position 22,449,457 of record OV049855.1, read on the forward strand.
ACTAGATTAAGTCGTCTAAGTCAATTGAACTCATTACTTCTGACGCTCTAAAAGTTCTTGGGTTTATACGGACACAACATTATAAAGGGTTCTACCACTATCGTTCACGTGTCACTTTAAAGAAATTATTTAAAAACATAATCTTTAGAAAGATCTATAGGAATTTAAAGGGTATAGATTTTCATAAGGTCGTTAGTTCAGTTACAACCTGCAGCTGCGACAAGCCTCTCATCATGTTGCCAACCTGGTGAAGTACTTTTAGCTACTGCGATCATTCGGATTCTAGATGCAAACCATGTATATCATGAAGTAAGGGCAGTTTTAGATTCAGGCAGTCAAGCATCCTTTATTTCTGAAAATCTTCTAAATAAATTAAATTTGAATTTTGATGACATTAAATTTAAAGTTTCCGGAATCAATAATTTAATTTCTACAATAAACAAACGTTGTCAAGCAATAATACAGTCCAGACTCAATTCATATCAAACAAAGGTTTCTTTTCTAGTGTTACCAGAAATAACTTCATCTCTAAGAAAATCATTAGGCACAAGTTTATACAACATTCCCCCCGAAATAAAATTGGCAGATCCAGAATTCTACAATCCGTCTAGCATTGACTTACTGTTAGGCGCAGACATTTTCTGGGACTTGCTCTGCACAAACAAAATTTACTTAGGCAAAAATTCTCCAGTGCTTCAAGATACTAAGTTCGGCTATATAATATCCGGGCCCATTGGAACGAAAAATATACAAACAATTTCATGCAATTTTTCTCAATTTGATTCAGTACAAGAACAACTCGCTAAATTTTGGACTATCGAAGAGCTAGAGAGTTCTGACAAAGATGCATCTTTGAACGACAATGATCTTTGTGAGAACCATTTCAAACAACACATGTCCCGAGATGCAGATGGAAGATTTTCTGTAGGCATTCCAATGAAAGGCGATGAGTCCACTCTAGGAGACTCATTCCAACGCGCTAAATTAAGTTTTCTTTCTTTAGAAAGGAGACTACAAAAACAATCTACATTAAAGGCAATGTATATCGATTTTATGAACGATTACAAAGATTTAGGTCATATGTCGGAAAGTGACATAAATAATTTACACAAAAATTCATACTTTATGCCACATCATGGCGTTCTACGCGAACAAAGCACTACAACAAAATTGCGAGTGGTCTTCAATGCGAGCGCTCCCTCATCTAGCGGAGTGTCATCGAACGATTTACAACTAATCGGACCCACAATTCAGAGAGATTTATTCTCAATTTTACTTCGGTTTAGACAACATCGATACGTACTGGCAGGAGACATCGAGAAGATGTACCGCCAGGTATTAATCAATTTAAATCAGCGTCATCTACAACAAATTGTCTGGCGAGACGACCCCTCAATGCCACTTAAAACTTACAATTTAAATACGGTCACATACGGAACGGCTTCGGCACCATTTTTGGCAGTCCGTTGTCTTAAACAGCTTGCTGACGAATGCGAAAACGCAGATATAGGTCGAGTTATTCGTGAAGATTTTTACGTAGACGATCTTATCACAGGCCACGATACCGTTGAAGGCTTGCTACAGATCCGCAAGCTCGTTACTCAAGTACTCGCCTCCGGTTGCTTCAATTTAAGAAAATTTAAGTCAAACGTTCTAACTTGCAGTGATGATAGTTCTGCGATCAATAACAACGGTACCGTCAATTTCAGCGAGCACGAGCCGTCAAAAACACTTGGATTAATTTGGTCTTCATCCACAGACGATTTACTATTCAACCTAAAAAATAATATTCCATTTAAAGCTGACGTCACTAAAAGAGTTCTTCTTTCAGCAATTGCGCAAATCTTTGATCCATTAGGTTTATTAAGCATTTTCACTATAAACGGAAAAACCATTTTGCAACGCTTATGGCTTCATAAATTAGATTGGGATCATCCCATACCTGAAGATGTTTTAAATTCTTGTTCCAAATTTTTTAAAAGTCTTAATCAATTGAACGATTTAAAAATACCACGACACGTAGTGTGTCACAACCCTCAGGACATTCAGTTTCACATTTTCTGCGACGCGTCTAAGGACGCATACGGCGCTTGCGTTTACGTTCGATCAGTGAGTAATACGGACGCTGTCGAAGTGCATTTATTATGTTCAAAAACTCGCGTGTCACCTATAAAGCCGACATCTATACCGCGTCTCGAACTCTGTGGTGCTTCAATGGCCGCAAAATTACTCGTGAAAGTGCTAGCAACAACTCGTTTAACCTACAGCAATTGTTTTCTGTGGACGGACTCATCAGTCGTCCTTAGTTGGTTAAAAACTCAACCCAACAAATTGAAACAGTTCGTTCGTAACAGAGTCTCAGACATATTAGAAAGGACTAAAAATTATCCGTGGCGTCACGTGCCTACATCCTCCAATCCAGCGGATCTTTTAAGCCGAGGAGTAGGCAGTAATCAGCCGAACAAATTGAAGTTTTGGCTAAACGGACCTAACTTTTTACTTGATAGTGAGACCAACTGGCCGAGCAAGGATTTTCACTATACAGAGTCAGACTTACCAGAAGTGGTTTCAGCGGTAGCATTATCCGCTGAGCCAAACGAACGATTTCCCTTTTCTCGTTTTTCCAATTTATTAAAACTCAAAAATACATGCGCCTATATTTTGCGCTTCATAAATAATTGTCGTAAATCTAAAGGCGACCGACTATTAGGTTCTCTCACTGTAAGAGAAAAACAGCAAGCGTTTAACACTTTACTAAAATTATCACAACTCGAATGTTTCCCGGAATATAACACGGTGGCATCGGGCAAACCACTGCCGACAAAGAACAAATTGCTGTCGTTAAGCCCTTTCGTTGATGACAGCGGTTTGCTTAGAGTAGGTGGTCGAATAAAAAACGGCAATTTCTCGTTTGACAAAAAACATCCAATTTTGATCACATCTACACATCCACTCACAAAATTAATATTTCAAAACGAACATTTACGTTTAATGCACGCGGGTCCACAACTTTTACTTGCTTCCATTCGAGAGCAAATTTGGCCACTTGGAGGTCGAAATTTAGCAAAAAGTACAGTGCATAAGTGCCATCGTTGCTTTCGAATGAAGGCAGAACCAACCACTCCCGTCATGGGTAATTTGCCCAGGCAACGTCTACAGCCAGGTTACCCATTTCAGACGTCTGGAATGGACTACGCCGGTCCTATGATCGCACTAAATAGAAAAGGACGGGGTTGTAGAACTATTAAAGTCTACATAGCAATCTTTGTCTGCTTTGCCACTAAGAGCTGTCACCTAGAACTAGTGACAGACCTCTCGAAGGACTCGTTCTTGTCAGCGTTACGTCGCTTCATTGCGAGACGTTCTAGACCATTAACATTATTCTCAGATAATGGGACTCAATTCGTAGGCGCTCGTAATGACCTTTATAAGTTCCTCAAATCTAATTCTGACTCAATTGTGAACTCTATGTCCGATGAAGGCATCGAGTTCAAGTTCATACCAGCTTACGCACCCCATATGGGCGGCTTATGGGAATCGGGCGTGCGATCTTTCAAATCCCATTTAAATCGCGTCCTAGGAAACGCTCACTTAGATTTTGAAGACTTATATACCGTTCTTGTTCAAATAGAAGCAATATTAAACTCACGCCCCCTAACTCCCTTATCAAACGACCCACAAGACTTGACTCCACTGACTCCTGGACACTTTTTGGTTGGACGACCTCTAACAGCTCTACCAACGCCTGAATTAATGCACATCAAGGAAAATCGACTCACTCGATTTGAAAGATTGGAGCAAATGCGACAACACTTCTGGTCAAGATGGCACAAAGAGTACATCGCGGAATTGCAGCAACGCACCAAATGGCAAACCAGCAAGGGCCTCGCTCTGCAAGAAGGAACACTCGCGCTAATCAAGGACGATACATTACCGCCCATGAAGTGGAGTCTCGGCCGTGTCATCAAGGTCCATCCGGGAACCGATGGAGTCTCTCGAGTTGCAGATTTACAAACATCAAAAGGAGTAGTGCGTCGTGCATTCAACCGCATCTGTCCTCTTCCGGGGGAGGATGATCAGAATTAAAATTTCTAAACGCAACTGTCAACTTCAAAATTATGTACGCCAATTGTCAAACCTGTCAACGTCAAATTATTATACGCTAATTGTCAGACATGTCAAAAAACTCGAAAAATGAAGCAAGAAACTAAAAGTTAATTTTCACAAAAATCCACCATTCATCAAAAGAAACCAAGAAACAGCAACTCAAACCCAAGAAGCAAAATTTGGAAACCCCCCAAGTCCATCGAAGACAACAGAAACTGTGAGTGTTCAAACCACGCTAAAACTTTAAACACTCTCAATTCAGTAATGTAGAACGTCTTCAATTTACAGTTAAACTATTTATATTTATCTATATTGAAAATTGATTTTTTTACAGTAGATAAATTAGTAAAATTCACTTTCAAAAATACATGTTATAAAGGTTACACGAATCTTATTATGATATGAAACACAAAGCTAATTGAATGCAAAATTCTACATTTACCGTTCCTAAGTATTCATACGCATTAGCGGTCAACCGCGTGCGCGGCTAACCGCGCGGCTAGCCACTTTTATAGAATTTCGTCGCGGTTTAGTGCGTACAAAATGAGCGGTTGCATATAAAAAAAAATATATATTTCAATACAGTTGTTTCACATGGCGTACTTTCAGAGGCTATAGTTATGATTCGAAAATTAAATCTTTTGCACAGGCATGTTTTGTTTTACGCGGTCGTGACTTTTGTTTTACAAGCTCGATCAATTTGTTTTGCAGTTTATTTTTAAATTAATAAGTCAATTTAAAAAGTTTAGTAGCAAGGAGTTTTCATACATAGAATAAAATCGGATAGATTTTATACGAGAAAAAAATAATAAATGCGTACGTCTTAGCATTGAATTCTCAAAATTCTTTTAAATGTTTGTTTATTATAATTAATTTTATATTTAATTACCATTTTTAATTTAATTATTTTCACATTAACATATCTCAAAAATCGAATAGGCTGTATACGCGCAGACCGTTGCCTAGTTTCGTTTTAAAATGTCCAGTTGCTAAAACGCGCCATTTTCTGAAAGTTTTCATTTTTTGTGTGATAAATTGATTATTTTTTGTAAATATGAGTTCAAGTACAAGTGATATTATGGAATTAACTCCACCTGATATTTTATCTGGGGCAAAAATTACGCAAGATGGAATTTTACCCCCAAGATTCCGACAAAGATAGGTACGTACACATTGAAATAAACATTTGATTCTTCAATTTGTTTTTTTACTAATTCCCTCAACTGTATTGAAAAACGTCGTGTGATACACGGGTGTATCGGTTATTGCAAACTCGTGACATTAAAAACCCTCACCTTCGGTTCGGGCTTGTTAATGACAGCTCGTTTGCAATAACCAACATTCCACCCTTGTATCACAATGTACTAAAAGCGGCTAGCCGCGCGGTTAGCCGCACACGCGGTTGACCGCTAATGCGTATGAGCACTAAACCTTTCAACAATTCACGTTGCTTATTTTACGAACTATGTCAGAATTGTATTAATTAACTAGTATACGTAGTAAATTAATTTTAGGTGGGTAGGTAAATACAGTTCAAATACTCATACTTCAATAGGCATTTGATTCGTCGATATTTCGAATGGTATAGGATCCCGCTATACAACCACCTTCACCGAGATGTTTATTTGATGAAACTTATTTTATATTTAATTTAATATGTCAATAAAAATATTGCATATGGGTTGCCTAGAAAAATTCAGTCCAGGATATGATTAATTAATAATTTTAAAAAAATTAACATTTCACTGGTTTGATTAATTATTTAGACTAATTCATAATGAAATAATCTTTATTTTCATTTAATTTTAATTCAATAATCAGACCGGTGCAAAATACTAGTATCGATTTACCTGTTTACACCTGGCTACCCGAGAGTTGTCTAATAATAATAAAACCGGTGAAATGTTTAAATTTTTTTTTTTAAATTATTAATTAATTATATCCTGGACTGAAATTTGTTAGGCAACCCATATGCAATATATTTATTGACATATTAAATTAAATATAAAATAAGTTTCATCAAATAAACATCTCGGTGAAGGTCGTTGTATAGCGGGATCTTAGACCAGAACCAGTAAATCCAGACACAAACTACGAGATGAAAGCGTGCCCACCGCTGCTGCTTTTGGAAATTGTATTTATGGAACTATAATAACAATAATTAATTTTTAACGGACTTCAAAAAAAAGGAGGAGGTTTTTAATTCGTGGGAATCTTGTGGGAATGTATGATCCCCAATTACACAAAGACGCTTGGACCAATTTGGAAAATTCTTCTTTTGTTTGAAAGGGCTACCAGGTGGTCTTATATTCAGGTCAGGATCTGATTATGGGATCTTAGAGAAATCGAGGAAACTCTTAAATTTTATGGTATATTGAAGTTGGTTTCATTTTTCATAAAATATAGCTTGTGATAATAGCCGAAACAACATGTTAAAATATTTCCATTCAATTAATCTGTATTAATTTTCTTTCATACAAGTATAAGTAAACTATACTATATTATTAATCATATGTATTATTCTTTATCCTGCTATTTAAATAGCGTACATCTCTGGTGATGACTGTTTCTATTTCCTTTATAGATTGTTTGGAAGAAATTGCTTCATAGCGGTAAGGTCGCCTATTTTTCATTCTCGTATATTTTTTTCTTGTAGGTATGTTGCATTGATTAACGGTGTAAAATAATAGTAAATTTTGATACAAAGTTCGGTGAGGATCTACCATCGGCACGAATTTTTTAATGAGAACGGTAGAGAAGATAGTTAGTCTTGCGGAAAGCTTGCAAGCGCTGAAATCAGTTTCAAGACTTAAATCATGATTTTTACCTCGAGTTCCATTATATTATAAGGTCACTAGACTCATAAGTCACCTGGAGGAGTCTGGACCACTTTAATTCGCTCAGAGGAGGGCATACATCACGCGGAGGCGCGGAGGTGCAGCGCAAATCGAATGCCGCGACGCCTTGGGAAATTCCTCCCGAATGTTTTTAATATGAGAGCGCGGTTTAATACATAAATTATGTATGAAAGCCCCAAGAGTGGCTACATATAAATTTACGGGCGATCTTTTCATTTTTCACATTTAGAGTGATATATCTATTGCCTACGTTTTATGAAAATCTAGTATGGAACATTGCATTTTAGATGTGAATTTCTTTCACATTTATTCAGTGACCTTTATAGCACAAAGGGTCTAGTGTGAGTTTTCAATATAACATTAAATGGGCGTAAATATTTAATTTAAAATGAAAATATCGTATGATGCCGAAAGTTTTTTCATTACACATACAAGATTCCACATTTCTACCTGACGGAAAGTGATGGCTGTGGCCTTAAATAGAACGTGTTTACCTACAAGATGTCTATTAATTTTTGTTTTACAGATACGCGAATTGTAAGGTAAAGTCACCCAATTCGGAGGTATTCTAAAATTGGCACCCAATTCGGAGGTATATAGAAAAACAGCATTTTCAACCGATCACCAAGCTCTTTTTTACTGCAACATATCTTAATCAATTGATAGTTTATCATTCCATAGATAAATGACGAAATAATTGGTTTTATATGTATATGTTTTAAAATAACCGGCAAGTTTTACACTAGCAGCCGGCCCGAACGCATGTTTCATACATTTTGGACCTTGTGCACGAAATACCTACGTTTTTTTAAATAGTGTTTATCCGTTAATTTTGAGCTTTATTTGTTTTTATTTAGATATGAATATTTGAAGGACTATATTTGCAATCGAAAACAATCAACTTTTGTGAATATTTGTAAAGAAATTAAGGTGAAAATACGTTTTGAAAATACCTCCGCATTAGGTGCCAAATATTTTAGCCGGTTCCTAACGCGGAGGTATACCGCAGAATTGCGATTTCATAGACTTAATAAGTTTTTCAATTTTTAGGGTCGTTTTATGTTAAATACGTCTTGTTTCAGTTTTGATTATTTAAATAGGCTATTAGGTTAAAGAGCCCTAATTATGAGGTACACTTCGGCCTCTAAATCACTAGTTATACCGTATCAAAGTTTACCTATTTAGGTAATTTATTGATAGATTGTATGGGGAAGCTAAAGAAAATTAATTAAAAAGAAAATTAAATTTATGCATATTTCGATGCAATTTTGAGAGAGTATTGTACATATTTACGAAGGTAATCTAATTAAGCTTTAAATTATTTTTTTATTATGGAAAAATCTTTTCTTTTTTAACACTCAGAATTAGGAAACGTGTTTTTTGTTACAAAACCCAATTCCGAGGTATTACCTCCGAATTAGGTTCTATGAGCCCCTAATTATGTGGTATGGATAGAAATATATATTTTAATATATATATATATAGCTGCTCGGGCTGATTGGATGACTGACTCACTCACTCACTCACTCACTCACTCATTGATCACCTCTCCTGTTAAATTTTGTATAATTTTTTTTTTCACAAATGGTTTCGTATGGAAGACAAAAATTCATTCAAAAGAAAAATATGGAAAGAGCTGATGATTGAGGATTTCGGAGACGGGTGAGGAGCACGCTTAAAGTATTGAAGATAGGTAGGGGGTGCTCAAGCAAATGTAACTCAAAACGTCGTCCAATTGGCAGTGAGCTAAAAAAAATTCAAAATGGCGAAAAAAAGATGGCCGCCATACAAATTTCGTCGGTGTCCATCTCGGAGGGTATAAAAGATGGAAGAGTGGTTTCTTCGCAAAAGATGATCAGGATCGGAAGGTCTACTCGATGAATAGAAAAAAATTCAAAATGGCGGAATTTGTTTTTCCATAGAAAATGTATGCCGAATATTGAAGAAACTTTGATGCGATTCTTTGGAGAACTCTCAAAAAAAATATGGGGATACAATATGATGACTAAGGGTTTGGAAGATAACTGAGGAGCCCAGGCAGGGTATTGTAGATAGATGGGGGCTGCTCAAACAAAAAATATTCAGAACCTAATCCAATTCATCCTCTCATCAACTCATCCTCAGGGAGAGCTGGATTTTTTATTGGAGTGGAACTTCTTTTAGTCAATATCAAAGTCAAATGTCAAAATGTCAAAACGTTAAAATGTCAAACTTCAAAATGTCAAATGTCAAATGTTAAAATGTCAAAATGTCATAATGTCAAAATGTCATAATGTCAAAATGTCAAAATGTCAAAATGAAAAAAATATTTTGTGTAGGAAACAATGAATTCCGCCATCTTGATTTTTTCCGTTCATCAATTAGGTAGACCTTTTAGGTCTTGATCATCATTTTCCAAACAACACTTTTCTATCTTTAATACTTAGTGCGATAGACACCGATGATATTTGTATGGCCGCCATCTGGAATCCGCCATTTTGGAGTTTTTTTTTTCAACCAGTGCTAATTGGATGAGGTTCTGAGTATTTTTTGTTTGAGCAGCCCACATCTATCTACAATACCCTGCCGGGGCTCATCAAACATCTTCCAAACCCTCAATCATTATGTCTTCCCATATTTTTCTTTGAGAGTTCTCCAAAGAACCGCGTCAAAGCCTTGCATAGTTTACAATTTGTAGTCTCTTCAATATTCGCCATACATTTTCTATGGAAAAATAAATTCCGCCATTTTGATTTTTTTCAATTCATCGAGAAGACCTTCTGATTCTGATCATCTTTTGCTAAGAAACCACTCTTCCATTTTTTATACCCTCCGAGATGGAGACCGAAGAAATTTGTATGGCGGCCATCTTTTTTTCACCATTTTGATTTTTTTTTCAGCTCACTGCCAATTGGATGACGTTTCGAATGACATTTGCTCGAGCACCCTCCACCTATCTTCAATAGCTTAGGCGTGCTCTTCAACCGTCTCCGAAATCCTCAATCATCAGCTCTCTCCATATTTTTGTTCCGAATGAATTTTTGTCTTCTATACGAAACTATTAGTGAAAAAAAAACATACAAAATTTTACAGGAGAGGTGATGAATCAGTCAGTGAATCAGCACGAGCAACTATATATAAATTAATATTTTACACACAAACATATAAACAATTACATACGTATTGAATTGATTTTGAAATATATTAATAAATACAGTTCATTTTTGAACACCATGTAGAATTCATTCTACTCGTTTCCTTTTGTATTTTGTACCTCCGAATTAGGGGCCATTTGCCTCCGAATTAGGATTTTTACCTCCGAATTGGGGGATTCGGACTTTTTTCATATTTTATTTAATTTTACATTTAAATCAAGTTTTAATTGTTGTCCTTTTAGGATATTTCAAGAGTTAAATAAATAACGCTTCTGATAAAAATAGCCAGTTCTTCAGAAAGGTGTAGTAAATGCTTATTTTTTGACGTTCTTTCGAGTTTTGATGAAAATACCTCCGAATTGGGTGCCTTTACCTTAAGTATCAGGAAATGCAGATCTCGAAAGAGCATTCCAAACCCTAGTCAGAGAATACTTCTAATTATATCGGTAACGGAATGGAAATACGAATGAAACGAGAGAGAACGCGGTTAAAGTTTTTTAAAAATCAGCACAGTAATTTAACGTACGACACCGCTAAAAGACCTTAAAGTGTAATAAAATAATAATTTATGCAGTTTATAATATAAAAAAATATTAAATTATATAAGTAAAAATAACAAAATATTTTTTTTTTGTAATTATTGTAATAAGGTAAATACTATTTTTTATATAATCTAATGACGTAAAATACATAACATAATATCACCCGCAACTCGTACGCCTCGTAGTATTAGGCCTAGGCCGCACTCCGAAATTTATTCGCGCGAATTTTTTCGCAAAATTCTGTGACATATGGGAATGTATGAAGCTGAACGCACATGTGATTTAAAATTCGCGAGTAAAATATATTAAAATGCGGAATATAAACCGCGCGAATAAATTTCGCAGTGCGGCCTAGGCCTTAGTTATATTTATAACAGTACTTGCCCCGCTCAATTTACGTATAGCATTGTCCTTGTCAGTCGCAGCTTTACTTGTGTGAAGTGTGGAGGTGTGCGCTAGCCAAGTATATAAGGAACGAACACTAAAAGCGCTTCGTGAGTATAGATAGAATGTTTACGATATGGGTATGAAAACATAGAAGTATATTCATTCGCAGATTTTCCTTGTATCGCGCTTTCCCGGCGATTAGGTTTTATGCTGAACGAGATCTGAACAATACACTGCGGTACGCACTGTTCTTACACATAATAACTTCATATTTCGATACTTTTCTTCTTTTTAGGCTAAAATTCTTGCCAGTTTCGTAGAATTAGGAGTACACAAGTAAATAAAAATACTTTACTATTGTACTGCTATACTTTAATAAACAATTTTGAATTTTTTGATTATAGCAAAATTAATTTTGTTTCTAACTGTGTACCGTAATCTCAAGAAATTCCCATGGTACTTTTCAAAAACGTAAATCCTCACATACAAAGTTGCGGATATCAGCTAGTTAAAAACAACAATACAAGTTTGAGTGAATTTAATTTATTTTTTGACGCAAAAGAATGAATCTTTTCTTTCAAAGAAAGACACGAAGATAAATGACAAATGAAACCGCTGACTTGTGAAAACCTCGCAAAAACAGATGTGTCATTAATTGTATATGACAATAGAACTTGTGAAGATGTCATTGATACACAACAATCAAAGATATATACAGCTTTGCCTTCATTCGAAAAATAACTGTAACTAAGAGGAAAAATTTCTACAATGGCAGCCAATCCTGCAGGGAGACTAGCGAACTAAATTGAAAAAATTACAGTACACTAAGTATGTGCGCAACCACAAGTGCACTCTCATTTCCCTCTTAGTCCGATGGGATGGCAATCCGACATGACCGAAGAGGGATCAAGCGCAAAGACCGATGGTTTCACGTGCTCTCCGAAAGACGAACCCTGCCAATTTCACAACTCCACTAAAACGCAAACACCTAATTAGTTTTTTGATCCTACCTTAGATAAGATGTCTATGCCAAAGGAACAATCACCGAGATGATTCTATAGTTATTTTTTTTTTTTCTTTGAAAAATGTACACAATACAATGGGAGTAGTTACAATTCAAATAAATGCATACAATATTTTGTAATTTATATAACACTCTTCTTAGATACCATCAGCATCATCATCATGATCAACCCATTACCGGCTCACTGCAGAGCACGGGTCTCCTCTCAGAGTGAGAAGGGTTTTGGCCATAGTCTACCACACTGGCCAAGCGGATTGGCAGACTTCACACACCTTTGAGAACGTTATGGAGAACTCTCAGGCATGCAGGTTTCCTCACGATGTTTTCCTTCACCGTTAAAGCAAGTGATATTTAAATACTTAAAACGCACATAACTCCGAAATGTTAGAGATGCGTGCTCGGGATCGAACCCACGACCTCCGATTAGAAGTCGGTCGTCCTAACCACTAGGCTATCACAGCTTTTTATTAGATACATTTACAACTAACTGTGCACTTAGTTGCTGTCTGGTTTTATAATATCAGTGCAACAAATTTAATTTATCTTTTCCTGTAGCGAAGTAAGCGAAGGGCAAAAAGGCAACTGAAGAAATGAAGCATCGAAGCGTCGACGGAAGAACGCGCTGAGATCGCAGCAATAAATACCGGCCACATTCTCCGAGCGGTGCTGACAACGTCCCGGCCTTACTACGGTATCTTTTTAACTTAGAAATGCCTTTACTTGTGTTCGATATAAGGATATTGTATACCAGGTTCTGTTTTCAGAGTTGGTGAACAGAGAAATAACCATCTACAATCCTGTAACTATTACTGAAGCGATGCTTGTTGCGATAATCGGAAAATATTTAACCGTCACACGTCACAAGCCTGCTGATGAAATGCACATCTTGTTTGGGTAGCGCATTTTGGTGCTCTATATAATATAAGTGGGCGAGTCAGAGTATAAGAGAGATAAAATAAATAGTAACAAGTAGGTATAAATTAAAATTTTAAAAAACCCCCGACATTCGCCATTTTGTGGCGACGGCCATCTTGGATTTGCAATAGTGCTATTCTACTAGTCAAGCCCTTTCATTTGATACCCATATTAAGGGAGTTGTGAAAAAATATGTAATCCGCCATTTTGTAGCGGCGGCCATCTTGGACCAATTTTCATCAAACATAGCTAACAACACTCTCGACTAATTCACCTTTCAAACAAAAAAAACCGCATTCAAATCGGTCCACCCGCACACACACATACACACACACACATACACACACACACATACACACACACACATACACGTCAAACTTATAACACCCCGTCGTTTTTGCGTCGGGGGTTAAATATGGAACAAGAAGCAAAATGGTACTTTCGAGGCAGTTTTGGATCACTTAGAGCTTTAGCTCTAAGGTAGCTTTAGCTCTAGGTACTAAGCGACTTTAGTTCGGTCGCTTAGTACCCACAAACTACGAAAACTACCTACGAGTATAATATATCGAGAGCTATTTACTGTTTGACTGTAAAGTTTGTAGTGTTCCCTGGTAAGGGAAAAGCATCGACAGGTCGCAGGTGTGAGCATTGATCACAGCGCATCTCTAGAGGCGGTGTTGTAAATGCACAACCGTGCAACGATCTTTATCTTATCGCAAACTTTACTTTTGCAATAGCGTCAATTCTGATCGTTCTCTCCATACAGAAAAAATATCTGCATCTTTTTCTGTTCAACGTTGTAAAAAATGTGACTACTTAAAGTAACAATTTAAAATATTAGTTTTATATCCAATTTTAATCACTATGGTCAAGATTGCCACCTAAAGTTTCAAACTACTTAGTGTCTTTCACTGTTTTAAGTATAAGAGATTTGTTTGTTCTTTTCTGTTTACATAGATACCAAAAAGATGAAATTTCTAACTTAGAAAAGTGTAGAGAATTGCCGTGAGAATCGACACAGGTCTTGAGCACGAGTCATGTCATAGCCAACCTCTGTTGAAGTCTTCACCAGTTTTTCGATGCGCCTAATGCGACCGACTCCTACTATTGACGTCAAATGCTATTGCCGTGCGCCTCTTTCAACTTGTTGTAAATCTAATGTCTAGTTGTAAATTGTTAACCTAAACTTTGTAAGTTTAACAAATAAAGTAAAGGCAGTTGTACTCAATGGTTATGAAACCGAACATTGTAAAGTGTCATTTTTCAAAGAGCACAAAGCATTGTAGAGCGTGACAATAATACAGATGAATCTCGAATCGCCAAAGGTAATCTATGCAGCGAAGTGAACGCTGCAATTTCATGGAAACTACATAGCATTGAAGAATCGCCTTTCAGATGAAAGTGTCACGTATTGCGAATGTTCAGATTCTACTATCTTTATTTTGTTCCACGTAATCGTTGAACAAGCAATATAGTTATTGAAAAAGTTTTATATTTTGTATTTTTTTTACATTTTGTTTTATTCTTAAACATTGAAGATGTGTCGTGTACTATGTACTCTCTCTCAACTATTAAACAAAATCTGTTTCTTTCGAAAGAGTTAACATCGAGTATACTCAGGTGTCACGAGCGTCATCGACGCGTATTCACATCGTTCGGTTTTGCCCGTGAACAGGGCACAATACGCACCGCTGCCTCATTTGCTCGCCTAATCGCCGAGAAACCGCGATATCGGCAACACATTTGTGACAGCTTATTTATTTTTTTATTAAACCTTAACTTACCTTCATATTATCAAGTCTGTTCATTCTCAACAGAACAATAGTGAGAGTGCTGAAATTTCACCTCTTAGAAATTCCTTCCTTATACGCGTTGATTCTGTCTTAAATATGTTACTTTTTCCGTGGCAGATCCTGGATAAAAAGAACACCATGTCCACCTCCAGGATACAAACTATCTCTGTGACAAACTTTGTCAAGTTCGATACAGCGATTATATTGTCGTGAAAATATTATTATCAACAGTTTTTTTTTAATCCTAAGAAAGAAAGAAGTGTTTCTGGGATAAAAATTAGCCTAGATCCACTCCCTGTATAATCTTCTACGTGAGTGTGAAAAGAATTAAAGATTAGATATTATCGAACAGACAAATTTTTAAGAAACGTATGAGAGTTATGTTTACTTCAACTTTTTTATTTAAAAAATAAAACGGTGAATAAATCAAATGAATACTTATTATATATATATATAAAAAAAGCTGTGATAGCCTAGTGGTTAGGATGACCGACTTCTAATCGGAGGTCGTGGGTTCAATCCCGGGCACGCACCTCTAACTTTTCGGAGTTATGTGCGTTTTAAGTATTTAAATATCACTTGCTTTAACGGTGAAGGAAAACATCGTGAGGAAACCTGCACGCCTGAGAGTTCTCCATAACGTTCTCAAAGGTGTGTGAAGTCTGCCAATGCGCTTGGCCAGCGTGGTAGACTATGGCCAAAACCCTTCTCACTCTGAGAGGAGACCCGTGCTCTGTAGTGAGCCGGTAATGGGTTGATCAGGACTTATTGCTTTGCCGCGATACGGGACCTAAGGAAATAAATGATGATTAATCTACAATGGTTGGTTTTTAATGGTAAAGAGAATACTAAGACGCAGTCGGGAAATAACAGTTGTTTATGTTGATCATGGGAGCCATTCAACCGTTTATAACGTTTTATTGTGTTTTTACATATATCCGATTCGATGTAATGCATATAAAAATACTAGTTTCAGATTGAGACATATTTTTTTACTGTACGGAGTTTACCGTACTTTCACAGGGTAAAACTGGTCGGTGGTCCGTTGGTCACAGATTACATGATTTAGATATTTTACATGTCCCCAATGTCTTATCGGATGGTGTAAAAAGCTTATATAGTGTAAAAAAAAACTTTACGACTCCCCTCAGTGCACTAACTATCGTTTTATCTTAGGTTTTAATACTGCGTGTGTAATAAGCTTTCTAGATTTAGGATACTTGTTTTTTTGTAACCCTGACTCAAAATGAGGGTTGTTAGAATTTGTCTGCTTTGTTTGTCTGTTTGGCAGTCTGTCTGTTTGTTTGTGTTTCATCGTAGTGCTCA
Organism: Melanargia galathea; assembly: GCA_920104075.1. Lineage (NCBI taxonomy): Eukaryota > Metazoa > Arthropoda > Insecta > Lepidoptera > Nymphalidae > Melanargia > Melanargia galathea. Next base: position 22,465,543 of record OV049855.1, read on the forward strand.
AACTGACGGACGATTTGAATGCGGTTTGTTTATTCGAAGGCGAGTTTGATTGGAATGTTTCTATGTTAAATGCAGATCTATTCAGCTGTTTAAAAAGAGTCATCTTTTTTTAAACGTAACATGATTCTTTTTTTCTGGCAATTAGAATAACGTAAGCTTAATTTTTAAGCCGGAATAAAGGACTCCTACGAAATAACGTGAAGCAACTCTGACGAAATCGCAGGCAAAACTGCGTAATAATATAGGTGATGTAGTAAAAATTTTTTCACACAACTAAAACGTACTAAATACTAAATGTTTTAGTTTCAGGGAATCGCAGGAAAACCGCACCGATTGGCTTCATTCCAGCCGCTAGAGTTACTGCCACTTGTTCCGATGGCAGAACAAACATTAATTAGTGCTCTTTGTAAGTACACCAATAACGGCGCCTAATTAACGTAACAAATATATCAAACGGTGTGATTGGTAGAATAGATTGCGCAATAGATAATGAAAGTTTTCAAGTCAACGATCGTGTCGCCGACAGTTTGATTACAGAAATTCTGCATACATCATTACTACTATGAGGAAGTTTCCTGATGTTGAAGCTATCATATATTTTAACATAATGGAATTAAATTATAGATAAAAACTAATACAACAGTGTTTTTTTTTAAATCCTTCAATAAATGACGGAGAAATTAATTATTTAAGTTTATGTATTTTAACGCAAAAATAGAGTAGTTGCATTGAATGTGAAATCGCTAGGTATGTGTAATGTGGAATCGGTAGGCACTACCAATATTGTACAAATGTTTGTTTTTCACATCAATATACCTACCTAATCTGGACCTAAGCTTATTTACAATGTTCCTGTCAATGATTAATTAAAGTAGGAAAGTATTCATATCGATGCAAAGATATTTAAAAGATACAAAAATATTTTTATGAACTTTTAATATAATACAATATCTTTATTTGTAGTAACGCACTCGTACAAAACTGAATTTTTATTTTATATAATTTTATTATTGTTGTCAGACATCTCTATGCTCACGTACTCACTAACTAGAAATCCTTCGTTATCTAAGTTATTTTCGTCCGTTTATCCGTCCGTAGCATTTCGTAGCATTAAATACAAGTGTAGCTGGATGTAGTGCAAGCGTCTACAGTACTACTTGTTACGATGAAAATAGTTTTGGTCGTTTGAGTGTCGAAAATTTTATTTGAGAGATGCTATTTATATGACTCTTAAACTAAATAGTACCACAGCCCTGGAACAAATTTTTTAGTGATTAATAACAAGCTGAATTTTCGTGAGTAGGTGATTTTCCACCCGAGCGAATCGAAATTTTTAACACCTCCCCACTCGAGTAGCTACCTCAATCGAGAATTTTCATAGATATAAAACTTGTTCGTCTCGTCGAAACGAGCCTACTCACGAAAATTCAGCTTGTTATTAATCACTAAAAAATTTGTCCAGGGCTTCAGTACTATAATATCAATGCTACACTGAAAGTCAGGGTATAGCACGTTAAACGATAGACGTTGGGGGTCCCAAAGTACTCGAGTGTCAACCTCACTCTTGAAATCGCAGCGTTGGCGGACCTCCCATTAGACTGACGGACAACCTCAAGCGAGTCACCAGCAGCCACTGCATACAATCAACACAAGATAGTGTTCTATGGCGATCCGTGTAAAAGACGTATGTCCAATAGTGGACGTCTATCGGTTAGGACGACAACGAGTCTAATCCCCTAACTTAGACCACATCGCAAAGCGAGTGCGGCTACTTAAGAGGTTCCAGTCCTATCAGGGGATTACAAAGTCGCCGGGGATTTTGCTCGTACGCCTCTAAGTGCTTATTACGTCACTATACATTTGTAGTTTTCTTGTAGCATGGTCGACAATATTAATTTTTATTTGCTCTTTGTGATTGGCCGCGCACTAAAATGTAAACTGAATTTTCATTATAAAATCGGCCGCATCCCTGACGTGTCATGTTTCTGCATAGACTATGTACTTAATAGAGTTGAGGTGCGGATGTAAAATATTTTCTTTTCATAAAAAAATATTTGAGACATCAAAAGGCGGAAAATATTTTTGCGCCACTCACATCTGCAATTTATGTGTAGACCGATCGAAAAACTATGTGTAACTACGATGGAATACATATTAAACAACAGAACAATTGGCGCAAACTTAAATAAATTCATGAAAATTGATCATGAATGGCCGCTAGCAATATTTGCTGGTGAAAGACGAATACTTTTCTGCAGAAAAATGTTTTGATCTACGTGCCTTTGTGTAAATACTTTCTTTTTTACATTTATCTATATTTAATTTTTTTACATTTATCTATATTTAATTCACACTGTTGTCCCTGAACGCTTAATCACTTGATTCGCTAGGGCTTAGCTTCTAATTTTATTCGTCTAAGATAATGTTTTGTATACTGTTAATAATGCGCTCAAAAACTACTGGACCGATTTTAATGATGTATTTTGTTTTAGGTATTAATAACTTCCTAGTCCTTCAAGTCCCTGGTAATGGAGTGAAATACTCTGGGGTTTTTAATTTTTTTCTTTTAATAAAAATGCTCATATTTCATAGTTTCATTTAACGTAATGATGACTTATTATGAAACATGAAATCCAGTTAATTATACGCATTAATTATAAAAAGATCCGTTTTGTGTTCAGCGACCGAAGTTATTAACAAAGCTCAGACAAAACAGTCCATAAATGGAATACAAATTACACCTGGGTGCATTGTTATAAAATATTTCATGGCTCGCTACGGCAAGTGGCTCATAAACGAGCTATAAACATTGCATCTTGCTGTAAATTTCGCTTATATTATAGCCCGGCAATTTATTGAGTTGCATTCATTAAATTATGTAAACAAATTGAATATTTTTGAGTTGAACTGGATATAGTGCAGGACTACAAGTCGCTAAAAGAGTAGTCGAGGGGAGTTTCTTGAACCTCAATTTCGGTTGGAATACTTTTAACAGAGGTCAGTGAAGAAACCAACGTAACAGTAGATTGTTATACAAGGTGGATAAGTAGGTTTTTACAAACGAATTGATATATATATAAGCCCGAACCGAAGGTGAAGCTCTACCATTGGCACGAGTTTGTAACAACCTTATCGTCCGTGTATCACACGACGTTTTTCAATACATTTGTGTGACAACATAAATAAATAAACTATGGTTTTTAGGGTTCCATACCGCAAAAATGAAAAAGAAACTCCCATTTTATCTTTTCGTTTTCTGTCTGTCCATCCATCTGTCTAGTCCGTCTCGTCCATCTCAAGTCTTTCGTCATCGAACATCTTGCAGGTTCCCTCTTCAGACTCGGTGGAAGAGAAACAACCTACTTGACTTTTCAAAAGTGCTTTTAAAGTTGACCTAATAAATGTATTCAGAATAGTGCAAGTCATTTGAAAATTAAAAAAATATACGAAGAAAAACTTAGCTATTAAGTATCGAAAAGAATTACGTAGAAAGATATTTACACATCGGAAAGTGGTGCAATAAAGCATTTTCACGGTTGGCTGATAAGTTTCATTTCAGCGCTAAGGATATTAAAATTGGAAGGAAATATCATTCGTTCTTTTATTCCTCACGTTCGTCCTGTCGCATTTTATCTGTTTCTATAAACAATAAATATTTTATGTCCCAAATAATAAAAGTGCGATGAAAAAAATTCTCTGTGCAATAAAATGAATATTACCGTAGTAATGTTTCTTCGGCCTAGCGTTTGATCAGCTCGATTCATCAATATTACGTTCAAGGCTAAGTATATTTTATTTTAATTTAGGTTGTAAAATAATTTCTGGTAGAAAATGTGTATTTAGATTTTCAAACAATTTTGAAACAAAATTAGCTAATGTACATTTTGCCTCCAACTTAGCGTAAAGCTTCGGTTAAGAATGTATAGGACGCACTTTCTGTAATTCAGTTTTAAACTGAGTTTCAATTTCCAAACAAAACAAGTAACCTATCGTTAAGTGGAATATAGCGCTCCTTTGAACAGATAGAGCAATAGCGGTGGCTCACACCAATGTTTTAGGCCCAAGACATACACCGCTGGCGTTACCTAAGAGTAAGTATATACATATACTAGCTGACCCCCGCAACTTCGTTCGCGTGGATATAGGTTTTTATTTAATTACTAAAATGGCTATTAAAATAATAGGATTGTATGTATTTTTGTATGTTGTATCATAAAAAAATAAAAACTAAAAATTTTGTCTAAAAAATAAAAAAAATAAAATTAGGGGTGGACTACCCTTAACATTTAGGGGGATGAAAAATAGATGTTGGCCGATTCTCAGACCTACTTAATATGCTCACAAAATTTCATGAGAATCGGTCAAGCCGTTTCGGAGGAGTATATGGGAACGAAAATTGTGACACGAGAATTTTATATATAAGATATACTAGAGTAGTAATAATAATATGTTGGACGTGGAACAGTAGATGTTATTGTGTAGCTTCTGTCAGCATCCGTACGGCTTTCTTATTTTTTGGAACTTAAGTATTTTTGAGGCAAAAGGGATTTAGTACATTCTAGGTGAGTACACTTAACCTCATCATTGATTTCCATCAGTCATTATAGTCGTCAAGGAAAAGTACAAAACAAAGTTCCCACACCAATCGACCAATACGAAACGTTACATTGAACTCAGAGGGTGCTATATTCTGAAATGTTTCGTTTATCTGTTAAGCGGGTCGCCACTCCTCACTGCAGTTTATCGCCAGCGCCGGGGGCGCGGGGTGGCGCGATTACCATAAATACATGTTCGCCGTTGCCTTGGCTCTCAGTCTTGCGAGCACATTACAGTAAATTCTTTGAGGCACCGCCGTGAATTTACATTGTCACTGTTACGATACATATTGGTTGAATTAGACTTGTTTGCATTAACAAAAATTGTAAACAAATTTTTTATTTTGTAATTTTACGTTTAATTTCAACTATACATACAACTATACACGGGACTTCCCTCGTTTGGGCTCTAACAGAATAGCAGCGTTGTGGTTACTTTCTGTATCCGCTACGTTGAGCTGAGTTCGGGCCCTTTCATTGGCACGACACATTTTAGACATAAGTTTATTAGTTAAGTTAGATTCTAAGATTGAACTTGTTGTATAATCTGTTTGATATGAATTGTGTCTAGCCAATGAATAAACGATATTCTATTCTATTCTATTCTAAACACACCTCTCTTATATCGATACCTATGGAGCATTTTGGGTTTGAAATGTCTCTTGATCTTGTCGGATTGTCACACGTTGTATGCTTCTGTATAAGGGCACTTCTCCGAAATTCTGGCAAAAAGTGACGAGGTTGAAAAAATTTTTTTTTTTTTAATTTTTGATTATTTAAGGATACCTCCTCAAAGGGGTACCTAAATTGATATCGGTGATGAAGAAGGCCTTTATCGTACCCTGGTTTCCTAGGAGATATAACGAATTCGGTAATTATGATGGTCATGGTAATGATAAATTGCGATATGGTAATTATCTCTGGTATATGGCGATTAGAATATGCCTATGGTAATTTGTTATTAATCATGGTGATGAGAAACTCTAGAAAGCCATAGAAAAGTATCCGAAAAAGGTGTTTGCTTGAAGTCTAGGAAATCGCTGACCAATAAAACTTAGAACCTCGAGCGTTACAACCATTAGTATTCAGCCAAAGAACCTTGAAAGCCACTTTACGTAGCATAACAACTGAGGTGTAAATTCCAGAGTAAACCTGTTCCAGATGTTTGTGTGGACGAGTTTCATGTTGAAATCCTCTGAAAAAGACTCTGAGCTGCTGCACGCAATGAGTGTGCAGCTTTGAAGACCTAAACAGATAATTTTAGACCCAAAAAGGCGTGGTGTGAGCATAATTGAGAGTGAACAGGAGCATAATTTTTTTATATTTAAAAAAGTGGACAGAACACGAAGACTCCACGATGTTATTGATTTCGAAAAGGGTACTGATAACAACAAAAAATTCGTTGATAGCAGATTGTACAGACATCTTACAAATATGACTAGTATCGTTTCTCTCGCTTTTACACACTATGAGAAAGGCTTTAAAATAATTGAAACTTAGGCTATGCAACGATCGCAAGTAGATTAGCTTGAAATCGAAGTGTTAAGATGTACAATTCAAGAAAGCTTCAATATCTGTTTGAATGCAGACAGTTAGACAAAATGGTGAAATTTAGGTGGAGTTGGACTTTCCAAGAAAATTTCTACAAATTGCTTCTCTCTGTTCCGTAGTAGAACGGTGGAGAAGGAACAATTTTGTAAAGTTCCTGAGAGCACATTTCAAATTTTATCCGATAGAAGACCGATACAAGCAACTTTGAGTCAGTGCCATAAACAAAGTAATTTTGCCTGTATTAGTGATTGAGCCAATGACTCTTCAAACACAAAAATGTACCAGGTTTATTGAATCGGTCTGGTATTCGGCAGAGTCATCACATAGCTGGTTACGGTGCTCCATGGTAGTTCAAATGGCATGTCTGTTAAAAGTGCGAGAGGCAGAAAACCTTAGCAAATTTGATATTGGATACGATTTTCATATCCAAGATCTCATTAGAATCGATAACGGATATACTTTTCATAGTAGGAACTACGGTGAACATGCCTGTGTATTCGCTTTATTGCAATCTGAAACAAGTTAATGCAATCCACCAAAGACTCTCTTTGCTCAAAATGCGCTGGAAGAATACTTCAAGATGCTTGATTATTAGAAGGGACAGAACATAAACTTTAACAAAGACTAACATTTTCTTAGACTTTTAATAGCTTCAGCAAATGCTCTATAACTTTTATGTGTCCTCCGAACATGTAGGTCTCCGAATGAACTTGTGTAGCCACAAGATGACAAGTTAGTTAGTTGTGCCTAGCATCAGTTTCAAGAAGGAGTTTAAATCAAGAGTGCATATTATAATTTTTTTTCTTATAATAAAAAGCATTTGTATCCACAACAGAAAGGAAACGCTATATACGTTTGGGGAGAGCAATTTCTCTCCCCAAACTTCCCAAAAAATATGTTATTTTTATGTGTTTATATGTTTTCATTTTCCTCAAATGGTGCTGGGCAGATTCAAATGCAGTTCATTATTCGCTACGTAGATTATAAATTACCTCAAAGCATATTTTTAGATATATTTTATGATTCTAGTATAGACTACCAGAAGCATAGCAGGAAATGTTTTTCTGTAAAATTGTGAGCCCAATTTTTTCGGAAACTACCAAACCGATTTGGATGCAATTTGTGGCATTATGTAGGTATTACATCAGAGCAAGTTTTTTAGTATTTTTATACTGATATAGGTCTCTATTTTTTTTTAATTATTAATTTTCAATTTTTTACTGTCATTACATTGTATTTTTTGTTGTCATGTCGTCATTTCAGTCCAAATATATATTTATTTCATATATTTTCATAGCAAGTTAGGTAGTTTTTCTATTATTTTAAATATCACACTTGTATTATGCTTAATCTTCTTATAAACTCCTTTGTTTTCAGTATTTTTGTCATTTTTGACTTTTTTTTCAAATTTCTATAATTTAAATTGTTTAAACATCTGAAAATTCTAAAAATAATTATAAAACGTCATTATTATCAAAACCATTCATAAATTATGATAAATGAGAGAGATACCCCCCATTTACTATTAAAATTAATTAAAAAAATCATGGTAATTATGGTAATTAGGACCATGGTAATGAAAATTTGCTAATTATTAATTTATTAAAAAATTTAGAAACACAGTAAAATTTTTGTAGGCTACTCGTGTGAAAAAGAAACACATTTGACATGACAAGAATAAATAACAACAAAATATAACGCGTACTTTAGGCCTGGCAAAATATCTATGAATGAGGAGGACTAAATGACAAAGTGCATTTTTACTACATTATTTCCCTTTATCTTCTCAACGTTATGAAGTACGCTTTTTCTTTTAAAACATATTGCTAGAATGACCAATGCTCTGTTAATTGATCTTATCATGATCGTTGTACTACATATAGTATCATTATTGTGATAGTGTTTGTGTCAGGTCATGGCAATTATGAAAAAGTCGTGTGACAGACTTCACTACCTTGTAATTTATTTATTTTTAGTTATATTTTCAGACTGATTATTTTATTCTAAGGGATAGTTATCCATTAATTGACCATATTTTTTTAAGAATTTTTTAACCACTCGATTTCGAATTAAATGGGTTTGTATCCGACGACCCAAGCAATGTGACAGTCATGGTAGTGAGAAATTAGAGGTTCAAAAATTTTTTTAACACAGATCCCATCCCATTTATCTTCTTTTTCTTGATGGCAGGTATAGAGGACACTGTCTAGTATCTACAAAAAAAATTACATAACCCTGGGTATTTATTAACCTACGTTCTCCAGCTTGTGACATGCTTTTGCCAGAATTTGGGAGAAGTGCCCATAAACATATTAGCACTACATAGCCCAGTCTAATTAGACTAAAAAATAGGGGTGAGGTTACAATAATTCCCACCTGGTTGAAAATTGGTAGGATTGTTCAAAACACTATTATAAATGAAATGTGAAAAGTCCTCATCCATCCGACACCTGGAAAAATATTTACTCCTGGACACGCACAGTTGACTTACACTTGCCTGAAAATTAGTAGGATTGTTCGAAAGACTATTATAAATGAAATGTGAAAAGTCCTCATCGATCCGATACCTGGAAAAAAAATTACTCGATGTCAAAGGTCACAAAAACGGGCTTTTCATGATTTTCAGCAAAACAGTAAGTTTTATCATAAAATTAGCTCTGACAAAATTGTAGATCAGATAATTATTATTGTAGATATGATAAGACTTACCGTTTTGCTGAAAACTTCCCGTGAAAACTTTTGCCAGAATTTGGGAGAAGTGCCCATAAACATATTAGCACTACATAGCCCAGTCTAATTAGACTAAAAAATAGGGGTGAGGTTACAATAATTCCCACCTGGTTGAAAATTGGTAGGATTGTTCAAAACACTATTATAAATGAAATGTACAAAGTCCTCATCGATCCAACACCTGTAAAAAAAATTACTCGGGGTCAAAGTTTTCACGGGAAGTTTTCAGCAAAACGGTAAGTCTTATCATATCTACAATAATAATTATCTGATCTACAATTTTGTCAGAGCTAATTTTATGATAAAACTTACTGTTTTGCTGAAAATCATGAAAAGCCCGTTTTTGTGACCTTTGACCCCGAGTAATTTTTTTTACAGATGTTGGATCGATGAGGACTTTGTACATTTCATTTATAATAGTGTCCCGAACAATCCTACAAATCAGCAGAGTGTGAATAAACTGTGCGTGTCCAGAAGTAAATTTTTTTCCAGGTGTCGGATCGATGAGGACTTTTCACATTTCATTTATATTAGCGTTTTAAACAATCCTACCAATTTTCAGCCAGGTGGGAATTATTGTAGCCTTGAAAGTCTAAATTGACTGGGCTAACAGTGCTGCAACGTATCGTGTGGCTGTGATAGATCTTGAATTTTTCCGTGAAGGACGTCGCAACGGTGCCGCAGAAGCGCTGCAGGGACAGCAACGGCTAAACATCACGGCGCGGTAGCGTTCCGAGTAACACAATATTTATTTTTCTATATATAGAAAGCCGTAGCCGTAGCCGCGGTAGCGCAGAAGCAGCGTAAAGTCTGTTCGTTTTTTTACGGTCACCTTTGTGTCTCGTCGCCTCCGCCGCGTGGTGTTTTGACAAAGGCACTGCCTGTGACTTCAAAACATGCCGCGCGGGATGACAAGGGATTTTGGCGTTTTATACCTACTCATATTTTTTTATTAAAATTCTATTTCCTTTTTATATTTTTTTATATTCGTATTTTATTACAATAGGTATAACAATAAACATAAAATATAATATTATCTGCATGAACACGGGTCTTCTCTCAAAATAAGAAGGATTTTAACCATAGTCAGATCAAGTGCGGATTGGCAGACTATTTGGAGATTCCTTACTTAAGAGCACCTGCGCCTTTTTTTTTTTTTTACGCTGGGAAATGCATTTACGCACACCTTTCGGAAGCAGCGCAGCGGACTGCGACGCTTCCGGAAGGTAGTGTGGGACTCAAGCAGGCCAAGAAGTGGCCAGAATACCCACTAAAACCCAGCGATGTTCCTCCGTGTCGCCTGGTGGCTGGGTTACGGGTACACTTGCGCAATCATCCGCGACCCAGCCGGCGCCGTCCGCCGAGGCAGACCCTCCACCGGGGGACCTAAAGGCCCCCTAACACCGTCTGAGGCGCACCAGGAACATAATGGTGCGCCTCCCGACCCGAGGCGTCTCAACGGGCGATGGATACACCATTCCATCACCCGGAGTTCCTCGCTAGAGGCAACCCTCAAGAGGGCCACACCCGCAGGCGACCCTCAAGAGGTTCACCCCTCGTGTAATTTTTTATAGAGGTTTTCTTCCTCGCGGCCCCTCGCTCAGTGCGTGGGGCCCCCGGTTCCGCTCAGTGCGGATTACGGGTTGCCCGACGGTGGCCGAAGCCAGCGCCCACCAGCCAAAAAGACCAGCGGACCCGCCGCGCAGGGCGTTTCCACCCCCTCCTGTAATTTTTTAACGAGGTTTTCTTCCTCACGGCCCGAAAGCCTCCCCCCAATTGTCGCCGCCCGGAGTCTCCACAGTCCACTCTGATGAACAGAGAAGTACCAGGATCCTCCAAGCGGCAACCCCCTGCTGGTTTTGGTCCGCGCCGGGTTTCCCCGGTACCTCCCATATCTGGGAGGCGTTCCCCCATCCGCCACCGGGGGGACGCGCCCGATGGGGGACCAGCAACCCCACACGAGAAGAGCACCTGCGCCTGTACCAACACTATGTTACCGAACGGACTATACTCTGCAGCCTACCGTCGCATCGCCTTAAATGGGCTAACCTTGGCTAAAATTTTCTGGTTTTGCATTTTTTAATTGCATGTTTTTAAGTTCCGATCTGCTTAAGTATGCCCTCATTTTTCTTAGCAGCTGAGCATCTATTTTTTGCAGCTTAAACTTTCCTCAATACTAGCGAGGCACTCGGACGTTCAATTGGAGCCAATTGAGCAACTGATAGATGCCTTAGAGAAGATCGAACTTCTTTGAACGCTACTACTTTAAATGGCTTTACTTAAACAATAATTGATTGGATTAAATAAGTGGACCAGAATTCAAACCAATGTTGAATTTTATCAAATTATCAACACAAAACAGCCTCAAGTGTACATTTTGAGTCATTATTATATTATAAGGCGTAGATGTATGTATGTACCATCACCACCACTACAACCTAACAACTAGTACACACAAAATATATATGTACGAGAAGTAATAAAACATTGATCATATCAAGGTCAATAGGGAAACAATCTATAAGTTATCTATCTTTATCCGCACTTTTCTATGTCAGACGTCAACTTGTTTAGGCGTGTCGGGGTTCAGGAGAGCAAAGATGTCATATAACATTGTTTTATCGCCCCGTACTTATTATCGTAAAATGTGTTCGTTTTATTGAAATATTTTATATGTGCCACACGAAAAACACTTTTATTGCCGTTTTTGTTTGTTATTTTACTGGCTACAATAAAACCATGGCTGATGACTCACCCCATATAGTGTATTTTAGTGTATTGTATTTAGATATATAACAAGAAAAAAGTAAAACAATATTACATGTCTTCGATAGCTTTAGTATAGTCGAGTTAAGCTGGAATTTCTGAAATGCCAATCTATGCACTCTACGGCGAAGTGACATTGCTTGATAAATAAATAATTTTTATGATTTAGCTAAAATTGGCTTGCTGTTTCTTAACTAAAATATTTACGCTTATTTTCTCAATCATTTTATTTTTATCTTTTTTAGATTTTGTTTTTATGTCTATTTTATAATATTTTCTATCTAGACAATCAAAACCAATCCATTCTTCGCAAATCCCTCTCGCTAAAGGTTGTGGTTGCTTCAGCAATAAGACCGCCTTTGCACGCTAAAATACCACTACCTTAAGATTATTTTTTATGCTCTTATTGTTTGTATTATATTTATGTGTATTGTGTACATTAAAGAATACAATCAATCGGTTATTAAACTCATATCTATCGATCAATAGCACAAAGTGTAAAACTCTGAAACAACTAGAAACTTACCCCGTAAAGAGCAGACCACATTGGGAGCGAAGCGAAGCGCTTATGTCACCGCCGCGTTTCATACTACGGTTCACAACGCGAACTACAGAGCTGAACGAAGCCAGCGATGCGAATTTGCGAGCTCTCATAGTCTAGTGACATGAGCGAAGGAAACGGACCTCACGTCGCTTCGCTTCGCTCCCAATGTGGCCTGCACTAAAGACATCACGTGAGCGCACAGTGTAAATCTTGTCAGCAAGTTTCACTCCCGTAGTCACGGGGTCACCTCGTCGCCGTACATCACAGCCCGGCGACCCGCCATTTACCACCAGTGAAATATACACCCGATGCTGACAAAAGAAATACTTCCGGACGTGCTCGGATAAAGGTGCTGCTTTTATTTATTGTTCGAGTTATAATATCCAACTACCTTCTTGGCTCTGTGGTGAGTGCACAGCACTTTATATAAATGGAAGATACCTTGTTTCTTTTCATTTGAGTAGGTAAATAAGTAGCTTTTCTTTTAAAAGCACTTTAAAGTAGGTATATGAATAAAATGACTGTGACATGACAGACATAATAGTTATCAGTTTTTCAGTTTCATCAAAGACAAATAACTTTATCAATAAATAATGTTTCTATTATAAAAGTAACGATTCAATTAATTGAAACAATACAACGCTCTATTTAAACGAAAATCGATTATAGTATATTCGATTCGAAACAAAAAATCACTAAGTACAAAGACGAAAATAAAGTTAATTTAGAAAACATTTAAAATATTTAAACTAAATTCTCCATCGAGCTTAATAATTAAGTCAAAGGAGGTAATGCTCTGTGCAAACTTCGGGATCACACCCCAAATGTCTAACCCTCGAAATATAAATTGTCAATGAGATGAAAGGCCCATCCGACCTCGGGGTTTAATTAAGCTGTATTTGGCCTATGGACAGAATTGGCTCAGTTCAAAAGTTATGTTGAATTGAATTTATTTATTGCAAGCTTTTAGGGTTCCTTAACCAAAGGGTGCAGTCAAACAGGACCCTATTACTAAGCTTCCGCTGACTGTTCGTCCGTCTGTCCGTCACAGAGGTCTACAAATTCAGCCGTAAGAGTCAGTTGAGATTTTCACAGAATACGTAATCTATAACCTCTATAATGGCAAATAATAAAAACTAGGCTTCTGTACTAAGAGAGTGCCGAATTATAGATCAGGCGCTACCATTTTAGCGCCTTGTTCTTTGTCGCCTTTATAGTGCTATGGCATATATCTTGCTATTTACTTACTAGAAGAAAATTATTAGTGCGGTGATGCGTAGTACTTTGTACGTACACGAGTCCAATTAGTACTTGGCCAGATTTAATCGTAGTACGGAAAATAGATAAGTTTAAATGAAATGCTGCACGAGAAATAGAGAGAACTTATTTTGTGAAGAAATAGCAAATAGGTAGGTACCGTGTACCTAACTACTAATAAGTAAAGATTGGCTTTTAAACTCGTTTCATTGAAATGAATTGCACCAGAAATGAAAAGAACTTATTTTCTGAAGATATAGCAAATAGTTATCGTGTATCTACATATCTCACTGTGTACCTAGCTTATGGCCAGGCTGAATCTATACTACTAATAAATAAAATTGAAGTGTCTGTCTGTAATATCGAAATAACTACCTCATATTAAGCTCATATGGTTATTTGAACGCTACCATAACCGAATCACACGTTTTTAAAATTTTTGTCTGTCTGTCTGTCTGTCTGTCTGTCTGTCTGTTTGAACGGGCTAATCTTCGGAACGGCTGAACCGATTTTGACGGGACTTTCACATACAAGTAGAGAATTAACCAGGGAGTAACATAGGCTACTTTTTAACCGACTTTCAAAAAAGGAGGAGTTGTGTTTTTATACCTATGTAGACCGATATCTCCGAGATTTCTGAACCGATTTGCGTAATTTTTTTTTTAATCAATAGAGAAACATTGCGACCCTGTTATATAAAAAATTTGGATTCCAACTCCTCAACCCTGATGCTGTAAGGAATTGTATTCCGAAATCGTGGGGATCCCACGGGATTTTTCCGTTTTGGGGACGGGTTTCTACAAATAAGCTACTTTTTGTTCTGGAAAATCAAAAGTTCCCACGGGATTTTTAAAAACCTAAATCCACACGGGCGAAGCCGTGGGCATCGTCTAGTAATTAATAACACAGCTGAAATCTACGACAAGAAAACTTGAGTAATAGTAACTATTTAGTTATTCTTGAGGAGATATTTCCAAGAGAATGACATTCATAGATCACCGGAACAGGCTTAATTAAACCCTGCCCCTGGAGCTTTCAACTTATTGACAATTTATAATCCAAAGGGTTAAAGGGCGGAGTGGGTATAACTCTTCAATTCGGTTTGAATGTTTGACCTTTGCGTTAGTAATAGTTCAAATTGGTTTTGAATTACAAAAATAAGTCCTTTTTCGACTTACTTAAGAGAATGTCCTTTCCCGTATCTTTTCATTAAGGCCCCTATCCCACTGGCGTTTTGCGAGCGTTGGCGTTTCTCCAACGTCTGCGAAGCGTTGTCGCGACGTTAACGTCGCGTTGAAGTTGCGAAGTCAAAGCGTGAACGGTTGCCATTATAGTAGGGGAGCCGAGGATCCTAAATGTGGATTTACTCTAGCGTCGTCGGGACCTAGTAGATTTTATAGATTAGTTGATAGGAAGAATAAAATGTTATTTAAGGTTTTCTATTTCAGTGGTGGGGAAAGCTTCTAGCTGCACGCTCTCATCTTCAATAGGCGATTTTTATAACTTTAGCTTGTGGAAATCGGCTGATTATATTTTTTTGTTATTTTTGCATCATTTCCTTCAAAATAGAAAAAAAATTCAACCACCTTCGAGATTCGAGAAGGTCAAGATAATGTTTCTTTTTTTTTCTTTTTGCAACTTTGTAACGCTCCCATTCTCGTACATTACGTTCAAATAGTCTGATTTTTTAAATATACTTTTCTTAGCTCGTAATTAACCCACCATATCTTAATCTGGCGTTTCTGAGTATTTCTGTCCATCATTTTTTTATTTTGCGCGCGGCTCTATTTAAAGGGCTTATTATATGGTAGAGGGTACTCAGTAGGATTCAAGATGCCTCGCCTCTCTTATCTTAATCTGATGCGCTCGAGTAAATCCAAAAATCCCCTCTTGGGCTCTCCTACTATTTGAGACTCTCAACGTTGACGTCGCGTCAACGCGACGTTGTCGCTGCGCAAACGTTGGAGAAACGCGAACGCTCGCAAAACGCCAGTGGGATAGCGGCCTAATATCACTTATTTAATAGGCACCATAGCAATATACTCACTCACCTATCAATCATTGTCAGTAAAATAAAAGTACCTACGCCTGGCAAATTACTCGTAACGTTATAGCGTTGTTTTGTTACGTTCGATTTACGTATAGCGATTTCCTTGTCAGTAATAGGTTCGATTGTTCGAAAATTCGTTCGTGTGGCTACGCATGCCTAGTAGGAAGACAGCTTGATGCGTGTCGAAACACAAATAGAGATTAACTAAACGGGCTCAAAAGGACATTAACGGATCTTCTTGTTGATATTTTGAGCGAGTTTAAAGTGTCTTGAGTGTACTTTGAAAATCGGTACTATATTATACGGGTAAGGAATATAGACCTAATGGTCATTGATTCAAATACCTACCACTCCTTCTGTCTTTTAGAATGGAAAAATATAGAGTTAAGATACACTTCTAATGTCTTTACAGGGTTTCAATATAACTGTTTTTCTTTCGAAGCTAATAATATTGGAGTGTTTATGTAATATGCCAAAATTTTTCTTACGATATTTTTTTACAGTTTTCGAGGACACTCTTTGTGAAAGACAATGATGTCTTTCGCTAAGGGATCATTGCTTAGGGAATCGTTTAGGTATCATTCAGGTATCACTGGTAAAAACGGGCATTACCCCCGGTGATTCAACTCACTAAATGATGATACTCCTAACACTGAAATCGTCAAAAGTATACAAAAATAAGAAAAAAGTTAACAAAGTACAAGGTGGCATTGTAATAGTCCTGGCTCAAGCCCAAATGCAAGTCAGCTTAGATAATTTGCCGGGACATTAGTTTGATGAAACTCGCCGCGCCGCGCCGACCGCCGCCGCCGCCATTACAGCGTCACCTGCTTGCCGCAAAATGGCGGCCTTGGATGTTGCGCTTGTGTAAAATAAAAATAAAAATTTATTTCAACTTTAGGGTTTAACGTACAAATTCTGACATGGAGAGGTAATAAGAATAAAAAATAAGCTCTACCTATTTCTTCCACAAACAAGTTGAGGCAAAAATATAAATTTTATCATACCTATGACTAGGTATTTTATTGAAGTTATATTTTATTAGGTACGTTATGATGAAAGTAATTTTTTATGATGCGCACGCACAGAATGACAGCACGAACAAGTATAAATTAAAAATTTAAAAAACCCCCGACATTCGCCATTTTGTGGCAGCAGCCATCTCGGATTTACATAATACTATTCTACTAGTCAAGCCCTTTCATTTGATACCCATACTAAGAAAGTTGTGAAAAAATATGTAATCCGCCATTTTGTAGCGGCGGCCATCTCGAATCGATTTTCATCAAACATAGCTAACAACACCCTCGACTAATTCATTTTTCAAACAAAAAAAACCGCATTCAAATCGGTTCAGCCGTTTGAGCGCTACAGGGGAACAGACAGACACACACACACAGACACGTCAAACATATAACACCCCGTCGTTTTTGCGTCGGGGGTTAAAAACAATACGTTGAAGTTGGCCGCCTGTCGCGCCATTTAAGTGTCTGATTGTAATTATAATAATTATTTGCACGTCAATACTTCACGGCAGTGCGTCAAGCCAATGAGTTCTTACGCGTATACATTTAAGTACGACACACCTTTTTTTATTCTTAGAAAGGTTCACAAAACTTGAGTACGAGTCTAAACTGAAATGAATAGCGCAATTTTAGATAAATATGCGTACCTCATGTGTAATTAAGTAATAAAAAGCTTGTTCGAAGACTTGTGTACATGCATACAGTTTTCTGCATTCGTTTATTATGAAGTGTGACGTAAGCATCGTTTGAAAAGACCATAATAATATCGGGAGCATTTGGCAAGCGTTGTATGCCGGCGACGCTTTTGTTTGTGAGCAACTGGTACAAGGTATAAGGATTGAGAGCGATTATAAAATGCGAAAATGTGGTTATTTGTTGGTTTGTTAGTTTGTCGGTTTGTCCTTCAACCACGCTGCAATAGAGTTGCAGATTAACATGAGTAGACCAGGATAGTGACATGGGATACTTTTCATCTCAAGGAAACAAAGGGATCCTGCAGGATTTTCGAAAACTCCACGCGGACAAAGTCTCGAGCAAATTCCTCGCTAATTATAATTAAAGTGTAATAACACATTTTTTGGATATATTTATAGGAAATATTCGAATGGAAATGCACTTTAACTGTTTGATACACACTTGATAGTATTCTGATAACTTGAATTTTGGTCATTTATCAGTAATTGAAAAGAATAACCCCTTTATTAGAGAACAGCGTTTTCTTCGTTTCACAGACCACGTCGTTTGTGAAACGAAGAGCGATTGCAGCGCCAATAAATCCCAGTCACGACGATATTTTGGCACTATTTTTCCGCTTTGAATTACTCTTTTCGTTTTTTTTTTGTGGTGGGTTACAATTACCGTTCCTTTCTCTATTCCTAGGATCCTACTCCTAGGATCTTACAGTTCCTTTGAAACCCAGTTATAATTTTCACTTGAATGAAAATGGAAATTTTGCTGCTGTTTTACTTACTTTTGCTATTCATCATTGATCTCCATTTAGTGTTTGCGTGCTTCGTGTATTTTATCGTAACTTTTTTATGACATGGACCACATGAAAAAGGTCGTGCAACGAGCGGGCGGCCATAAAATATTACAGCGGCAAAAACGCCCATACACATACCCATTCCGCGATAATTGTTATGGGACATATGAAATTCATTCCGAACCTCTTTTTTGTTCCTCTGAACTCAGTTCACGGCTCATCTTTGACTACACGAAATAGATAGACTGTAAACTGTGCACCAATAGGCACGAGATGAAGTTTTTTTCACTTTATATTTAACATGATTCTGTGGAGTTGTATGCCAGACTAGAGTGTCTGACAGATCTGCTAGAATTTGTCTATTTTCACACTTTTCTAACAAGTTATCAGCACAATAATTGCACTAATTTTATCTGTATTTTACACCATTTTATCTGTATTTTTGTAAGATGAAGGCATAAGGTGTAAAATAAATATAAAGTTATAAAATCATACCCAAAGATGCCATGTGCAAAAAACAGCGTTGCATTCTATACTAACTGACTTCTCTTAAAATGAATAAAATTGTTCGTCGCTCCTTCTATATTTGAGCCTTAGTCTGTGGAGCTAATATTATGTACCCGCATGTTGCCAAGAGATAACTTAACGTTTTGATGTTACAAAAATTTTCTTTGAAACTTTTTGGCAGCCGTTAATTTTAAATAGGCATTGTGTTGTTAATGGCTTAGAGCTATTACGATTTCGTGTACTTGTTATAACAATGCAGTTACATTTAATGTTGTGCTCGCTTCGAGTAAATGGAGCAGTCTATTCTTGACACATTTAATGTTTTTCACTTGCCAATTTTTTTTTTTTTGTTAAAATTCCCCTGATTATAACTTCAGTCTTAAACAGACGTAAGGCACTAGCTGCGCGCGTATGTGTGTAATACAGGTTGCATTTGGACTGCGAGTTGAATGCAAAATGCAGTTTGAATACGTTTTCTTGCAGTTGACAGCTGCGCAGTAACTGACGACCGACTGTGTAGCCTACGTGCAGTTCATTCACCCGCAATATTTTAAAGCAGGCAATCTGTAGGCTTCGCTGGTAGTTACATACAACACTACTAGAGGCGATCGAGGGACCCCCTGAACTAACATTGCAGCGATTTCAAAAACATTAATCTTCATTTGCCTCTAAATAGACTTAGAGCTTGGGGTAATCCGTTTTATCTGGCGGCGGCGCAGACTGCAGGCGCGGGTAATCCCCCGTTCGACCTGGAATGGGATCTGAAATCGCTATTGCATTTCACGAGATTTGGGACAAAGGAGCTGGGAATTATTAAGAGCAATCGCCCGGTTGGTTCTATTTGGAGTAACCTTATATCGTTTTTCTGCAGAAAGAACAACAAAATTTTTTGAACATAGAGCGCATAAAGCGCTGTATAATCATCGTAAACCAATGGATGTCAAGAATGATTTGTGGAAGAGACTATTATTAGCTCTGTACCAAAGCCGACAACCCGCTAGCTTGAATCCTTACATACATACCGACTTTACTTTGGATCGCTCACCGGGCGTAAATTAACTAGGTATGCAAATAATCTAAAACCATCGGCTTTAGATTATTCGTTAAAGTTAGCGTTTCCTCTTTTTCCTTGTACTGAAGCTGTACTGCTCACCGACGTAGCTCGTGGTAGTTGTTCCAATAAAAATAGTTAACATAAATCCGTTACAAGGATTCTACATTGTATTGATTCTGGCAAAATTAAAACCGCGTTATCCACAGGTTCAGATTATATAAGGCTTTTAAACCAGAGGAATAATACAAATAACTGTTACGAGTTCATAACTATTGCACATCGATATCATTGCGCTACGAAGCAATAATAGCAAATAACTATTTGGTTTGGCATCGTTCTAAACTCTAGTGCCGTAATCAATCTTTCTGATAAATGGCTGTTGAAATAAAATACTTCCAAACCATTTGATTTTTAAAATACATCGTCAAACCAGAGTTGCTGTCAAACGATCAACTTATCTGATTTTTACCAAATATGAGATAGGTAGGTTTATTTACGATTTTTTGAAAACAATACCTATTTAGAGTATGTATATTTTTTCATTACTCCTACCAAAACTATTACTTCTTTAATACTTATTCATTATTATAACTGTACAAGACCCACGATAGAATATGGAGAAGCTTAAATTAACCTTTGAAATACTGCATTTGGCAATTTACAACAAGAATGAGTATCGGAACCGAATAGCATTGATTCAGTTGTCAAACGTTTTGGTGCCATTCACCAAAGTGTCATGCAGTTACTTAATTCCGAAAATTATTTGGTTAGACAATATGGTTTGATTTATTGGTACAAAATTATATTTGAATCAGAAAATTTTACTGATTAATGCTACGACACCCTAATATTGAATGATCACACGATATTTAAGCTAGGCGTCCATCGGTTACTGAGCATTCGCTTCGTTTCTTTCTGACTTTTAGCAGCTGCTTTCGTCGAAACGTTCGAGCATCTGAAAAACATCCTAAAATTAAAAATTAAAATTAAGAGTACTTAGCTTAAGTTTCTTTTATAGACGCTTTGGCTGCCAGATCAGATAGATGGTCAAACAAATAGTTAGCAATGTACGCCCAGCGTGCTGGGCGTACATTGCTAACTTTGCTAAGTATTTTTGCGTACAGCGTTAACAATCTGAATCACACACGATTTAACTTCAGCAGTTATTTCTAATTAAGCGTGCGGGTGGCGGCGCTCTGAGATTCGAATTTAATTAATGTTTCATTTCAATTAGAAACGTGTAAACAGGAGCCGGGGTTGATTGGAGCGAGCGCGGGTGAATTAATTTACAATAATTATTATCATCAACAGGTTCGGTTAACCGTCGACTAATAATGAAGTGTATTGTTACGTTTCGACGTAATTAATGTAAGAGTATTTGTGTGGTGACGATATAACGTATCTATATAAGAAATATAAAGTACAGTAGTAACTATATTGTGCTCCGCCTATTGCCACTTCAGCTTCACAACGCGTTGAGCTACATATATCAACTTGACTCAGTTGATCCAAGGTTCTACCCATTTCTGATTTGATCACAAAGAAACGTCAAATATAGCTCTCCCGATCACCTGTTGAGCTTTGTAGCCTCTGTGGGCATATAGGGTTACAGTTGTCGTCTCAAAGCTTAATGTGCATAAAGCCAAAATATTTTTTCTTTCATTAGGTACTCCATCGTATTGTGATATTTCCATTTATCTAACAATGACGGTGGATTTCTCGGAGTAATAATGATGTATGTGTTTCTAGATTCTGCTGCATACGACTGAATCTACAAGAATTCGATTTCGACTTCTTCGATTTTTCGATTTCGATTATTATGTCTTATTTATTTATTTGTCTTGCCTCGGCTTCGCACGGGTGATATATCTATTAATTTCTAGGAATTAAATTCGAATGTGTTATTCCTCTGTTCTTAATCTTACACATCGTGACATCTGCATTAAACAACAAAATTAGAATAATGGAAAAGTCATGTAAAATATAAAAGTGTGCTGAAGATCCGAATACAAGATGTTATTGCATTCAAAATCAAAAGGCGAACAAACCAGCAATCTCAAGATTCCCTTCCTTGTGTGTTTCAGAACAAGAGAGATAACTTGTTTCATCTCGCACCGCTGGTCGCAAGATGAAACACGCCCTGTTCAACCTGTCTGTTTGCCTTCAAATAGTTATTGCATTTCAAACAATTGGGGCACAAAGCGGCTTCTGTTCGATTATTCAAACCAATCAAGTTTCCATTTGAATTTCAATAATTAAAAGGTGCAGTTTGAATATGGACTTTTTAGCCTGTTATATTTGCAATGCCTATTCGTTTTAAAGTGACACTTATTAAGTACAAGCGGACACCCGCAACGTCATTCGCGTGGATATTGGTTTTTAAAAATCATACAGATACGGCAATTCTACAATTTTATTATTTGTATATTAATTAATAATATATTAATAATAATTATTATATTATGCATAGATAGATATAGATGTATTACTCCTATTAACATACAAATAAAATACGTTGTGGCATCTTTTAAACGTCCACAACGTGTTATTTGCGTTATGGCACTTAAAAAACCGGCCAAGTGTGACTCCTTGATAAGGCACACATTTTTAGGAGGTTCCTCACTCTGGAGCCCTCACCACGCATGAAGCTGCTGTGTCTTCCTTGCAGCAAATGGAACCCGTTTAATTTAAGCATGATTTTATATTTTTTTTGTAGAAACCGTTCGGAATAATTGTAGATATACAAGTAAGTGAGACCTAATAAAGAATTTCTCTTTTTAACCCCCGACGAAAAAACGACGGGGTGTTATAAGTTTCACGTGTCTGTGTGTGTGTGTGTGTGTGTGTGTGTGTGTGTGTGTGTGTGTGTGTGTCTGTTCCCCTGTGGCGCTCAAACGCGTGGACCGATTTGAATGCGGTTTTTTTTGTTTGAAAGGTGAATTAGTCGAGAGTGTTGTTAGCTATGTTTGATGAAAATCGATCCAAGATGGCCGCCGCTACAAAATGGCGGATTACATATTTTATCACAACACCCTCAATATGGGTATCAAATGAAAGGGCTTGACTAGCGGAATAGCACTATTGCAAATTCAAGATGGCCGCCGCCACAAAATGGCGAATGTCGGGGGTTTTTAAATTTTCAATTTATACTTGTTAGACTAAAATATTCTCAAGATTCGGAGTAGTTATTTCAATTTATTATATTTTTATAATGTCATAATTAATTTCCAACAGCTACTCAGACTAACTGAATGCTTCTAGCTTAATGGGATTTCAGCTCATCAGTAATGCATCTGTCATCCTATTGTCAGTCAATTGGTTTGAGGCCAGGCACAAATTGACGTGTCTAATTAGCAATTAAGATACTTAGCTCAGTTTGGACATAGGACTTATTGTATTGTTGTCGTCTTATCAACCGATGGACGTATTGTCTTCGATGATGACTCTACACGGTAAAGTCCAACACTCCAATGGCAAATATTTCAGTCTGCCTGCGCTAAGTTCCATTAATGGAAATTTGCTCATAATTCAGGTAAATAAACAAATGATAATCTAAAAAGATTGAAAGTTTAACTGACTTCAATACATATACCTACTTCATAACAGTCATCTTGGAAACTACTGAACCAATTTTTAACTATTTCTTTCACTGTTCTCTAAGTTTCAGTAAATGTAAGCCAATAAAAAATGGTCAAAATCCGATTAATAGTTTCGGAAAAATCCGTAGACACACATAAATACATACATACTGTTGGGAACACCAACAAATCATTCAAATCATTCAATATAAGTATAGATCGGTCAATCACTCTAGTCCATTGTTCGTTCATAATATGCCCTCTTCTCTCGAATCTGCCGTACTGATCACACGTTCTTAATCAACTCGCTTAAGTTAATAGTTATTTATGCAACTGTTGTGTAATAAGGGGTATTAAAACACGAATGTGGGTTTATCACATGAGGCTAAGCCGAATGTGATAATAGTATCACATGAGTGTTTTAATACCTAATTATCAACAGTTGCATACAAGACTTTATCTACACCCATAATAAATGAATCCTCTATAAGATTCTGAAACAGTTAGCTTACTGCTAAACCCCCGACATTCGCCATTTTGTGTTGAAGCCATCTTGAATTTTCATTGTGCTGTTCTACTAGTCAAGCCCTTTCATTTGATACCCATATTGAGGGAGTTGTGAAAAAATATGTAATCCGCCATTTTGTGGCGGTCCAATTTTTATAAAACATACCTAACACTCATTCAAACGCATTCAAATCGGTTCACCCGTTTGAGCACTACGGTGGAACAGACAGACAGACACACACACTCACACACCCACACCCCCATCCCCACCCCCGCATTCAAACCAGTTCACCCGTTTGAGCGCTACGGGGGAACAGACACACACACACACACACCCACATCCCCACCCACACCCCCATCCTCACCCCCGCATTCAAACTGGTTCATCCGTTTGAGCGCTACGGGGGAACAGACCGACACACACACACACACACACACGCACACACCCACAACCACATTCACACCCAACCCACGCCCACGCCCACGCCCACACCCCCATTCCCACCTCCGCATTCAAACCGGTTCACCTGTTTGAGCGCTACGGGGGAACTGACACACACACAGACTCACAGATACGTCAAACTTAACACCCCGTCCTATTTGCGTCAGGGGTTATAAACGGATGATGTAATGTTGTACCGAATTTCATTACAACACTCGTTTGGATGATGTAATGGTTGTTACAACATTGGGTGTTCTAATGTTGGCAATAAGCTAACTGTTTCAGAATTTTTAATAGAGGATTTAAAGCATGGGTGTAGATAAAACAATAAATGCAATTAGTGTGTGCCGCAGTGTCTTTTTTCTCTTTACCATCGGAGCACCCAAGAACCAGCACCAGTCTGCTACACATACATACACTTACGAAATTTTGTATATTTATTTGGGAGCCCTTATAGATTGTGATGTAAATATTTTGTGGTCCCAACAATATTTCATACATACTGTTGAATTGATAGCCTCCTTTTTCTGAAGTCGGCTGAAAATAATTTTTGTTTCCGCTTGTACGAGTATTTTGAATTCGTGCAAATCGTCCCTGCGTCTAGGCATAGAGATGAGCTGATCTATTTCCACGTAAATTTTCCATCCCAGCGGATCAGTATCAGACGGAGAGAGTGAGGGAATAGAGAGTACACCGGTGCATAAGTATGTCCTGCGTGGTTGCTAGTCTCCATTGAGATTGGCGACTGAAATTGGGTCGGAGGGACGTTGTTATTTTCGTAAATATAATTCAGTTGTTACGCCACAGCTCTCAACGCACGGTAAAGCGCAAACAATGGTGGTTTTTAACGACACAGTTAACAATTACTTCCCGTTCATTGACCCCGGCTCTCGTTGTGAAATGCAAGTTGCGGCCCGCAGTGGTCGGCGTTCATTTAATTTGATTTTGTGGAATAAATTAAAATTTATTGCGATACTATCTACTGTCAGTTAGGTTTTTAAGTCCCATAGGAATCTTTTGTTTTCCCGGAATATAAAGTATCGTGTTTTACTCTCCAGGTTTTCAACTGTAGCATGCAACAAGTATAAATTAAAGATTTAAAAAACCCCCGACATTCGCCATTTTGTGGCGGCAGCCATCTTGGATTTGCAATAATGCTATTCTACTAGTCAAGCCCTTTCATTTGATATCCATATTAAGGGAGTTGTGAAAAAATATGTAATCCGCCATTTTGTAGCGGCGGCCATCTTGGACCGATTTTCATCAAACATAGCTAACAACACTCTCGACTAATTCAACTTTCAAACAAAGAAAACCGCATTCAAATCGGTCCACCTGTTTGAGCGCCACGGGGGAACAGACAGACACACACACATACACACACACACACACACACAGACACGTCAAACTTATAACACCCCGTCGTTTTTGCGTCGGGGGTTAAAAAATGACGTCGATCCGTAGCTTTATTTCGGCGTGATCGAAAGTCGAACAAATAAACACTTTCACATTAACAATATTAGCAGGAAAGGAGTATTATTTTTCGAATGCAAAGACGAGGAAAGGAATCTAACAAAAATCACAAAATATCACAAATGTTGTGAATGTTATAAATGTTAACAATGTTAATAGTACATTATGGTATAAGTGTGTAATGTTGGTGATTACCGCTGAGGCGATATTGAGACCCGAGCCGTTAGGTGAGGGTCTTAAGATAGCCGAGGACGGTAATCATCAATACACACGTGTATCATACGACGTTTTTCAACACACTTGCGAAGAAAATAACACTAAAATAGATATTTTTCCTTGGCTATTTCAGGTAGGTAGTAAACTTTCCATAACTTTAAGAGCTTCACATATATCGGGCGGTGTACAACATAAATCATTTTCTTCATAATTAGTACTTGTAGATATTTTAATTTTAATTAATAAATAACTGTAATTTCAACAGTGAAAACGAGTTATGAAAATTTTCTCACAATGGCGGGAAAAATTAATCAGTTTTCCTATGCGCGCACACATATAAGTGCGATCGGCCATAGACTATATAGAATGAGGTTTGTTTTCTATGGCATTTTGCAATGGCGGGAAAAATTAATCAGTTTTCCTATGCGCGCGCTTCTTGGCAATCTAATTTAATGGCAATCGGCCATAGACTATAGAATGAGGTTTGTTTTATTTGGCTTTTCGCGGATAGCGTTTTAGCCACGTACAAAATGGCGAATTTCAAGTTTTCTTTATTACAGAAAAAACAAAAGTTATATTTGAGTGAAAGTTTTATTTATTAAACACGTACAAGTTGAAATTATCTATTTAAATACGAAGTTGCATGAAATGAGCAAGCAAAAGGTATATTAATTTATTTGTACTATTGAATACGACCTTTTTTGTATCGAAACTTTTTTAAGAACAAAGGAACCAACTTAACCAATAAATTAAAAATAAAACTCTATAATTCACTTGTGAATAATAGTAAAACAAAAGTCACAGTTTGAATAATAGGTGTAATTATCTGCCTAATTGCGGTGAACGTAGAGCTACTTTATGAGCAAGTGTGTTGAAAATAATGTTTATGCAACATTTCTAACACCAGTGTAGCAGCACCATTAGATACACTCTGAGCATAGCTCTCTCCATCGGTCATATACAGTATCGTCTTCCGAGCTCGCACACCTCGAAAGCTTTACTGTAACATGTAATGCAAAATGAATCCAAAGACTTATTTTAAAGTCATAATTCAGTACCTACTTCGAATATTTAGTACATTTCCGCTTGGGGCGCTGGCTGTAGACGAATGGCTGAATGCATTGGCGAACTCAAACCTAAAAATACGCCAGTTTAGATCCATTTCACTCTGAAGTCATTGTGTTTCGATATTCGAATTTTAGTAAAGTATTCGAGGTGTGCAAGTTCGGAATAACCATACAGGTGTATTAAACAATTATTCTGTATTAGCTGATGCCCGCTACTATATCCACGTGGATTTAGGTTTTTTAAAAATCCCTTGGGAACTGTATGATTTTCCGGGATAAACGTAGCCTATGAGAGCCTATCCTTCTCGAGGCTCTAGTCTATATCTGTACCAAATTTCATCAAATTTGGTACAGATATAGACAGATATAGGTTCAGCAGTTTAGGCGTGAAAACGTAACATATAGACAGATAGAGTTACTTTCGCTTTTATATCATAAGTATGGATAGTATGGATTCTGGATAGTATGTATTAGGCGATATAATGTTTCATACACTTGCAGTGTAATATAGACAAAGTGGTGTGCAGTGTTCACATTTATTACAGCGAGAGCTTACAGCTGAGAGTAGGTATGGACTGGAGACCGAGAGAGGGAAATGTTTCAGGGTGACATATTTGCCGTTTGCTTTGCAGCGAGGCTAATGGATTACGTTTACCGACTCCAATGACGCGGAGACTTTTCAAATAGTTTCTAGAATTTATGTTTAAATACACCATTCAGTTTTATACATTTTGAAGTTAAGAAATTCAGAAATTCCAATTTCAAAAATACGCGAGCTCGAATAGCTTAAGAGTCAGGCAGAGGCATTTGTAATCAGAAAGATCGATGGTTCAATACCCACGGGGCATACCCAATGTTGAACTGTAGTCATACAGGCGAACATAATCAAATGTAAACTACTGGTACATAGCACGATAAAAATGTTTGTTTGTTTGTCGATATGATGATACATGATGGACTGGACAGACATCCAGTTACATGAATCGTGGTCACGACGAAAGTCAGTCTCGTCGTGACCACGGTCCATGTAACTGGATGTCTAACTGGATGATTTACCGTTCTTCTCATTAGAAAACATTCCAACAAGTAATAAATTCATTGCAAACATACTGTTGACGGTTTAAACGAGCTTATAAAACTCTATTCAAATGTAAATTGGAAATATTTCGGGATCTGCTCATCCAGATGCGGTATTCAATTAACGATATTATATAATTCGTATTATTAACGAGGATCCCGATTAGAATAACGGATATCATTAAATAAATTACGTATAAACAACACGGTGGAGCGGCAGCGGACTGCTATTTGAATGAAATTTAACGGAACCCATTCCAAACAGAAGCTCTCTCTGAAACGCATTTGATTATAATATTAAGGTTACAGCAGACATAAGACATTGAAGATGTTCTTTTAATAGTTATTTATGTACTTAACTGTTTTATAATAAGGGGTATTAAAACACGAATGCGGGTTATAATAATAGTATCAAATGATGTTTTAATACCTAATTATCAAGAGTTGCATACAAGACTTTATTTACACCCATAATAATATGAATCCTCTATAAAAGATTCTGAAACAGTTAGCTTACTGCTAACATTAAAACAGCCAGTCCTATTAACCATAATATCATCCAAAGGAGTGTTATTATGAAATTCAGTACAACATTATATCATCCGTTTTATTCAGAAATTATTTTTGTTATTTCAGAAACTTTTATAGAGGATTAAAAGCATGAGTGTAGCTAAACATATATATTTCACGTAAGTCAGTCTCTAGAAACCACGTCTTTGGAAATTCTGCTAAAAAGAGCTGGCAAGTAAGTCATTTGTTGCTCTTTTCAAAACACGAGTTTCAATATACACTTCACAGTATAGTTCTGTGCCTCCTGTGATGAGTGATCTAAGTCGAGTTGTACCCTTTTTGAGATTTTTACATAGAAATGATCAGAAAAAAATTAGCTTTTTTTTGGTCTAACCCACGTTCTTCTAACTATTATAGTTTCGGAGATAATTTTGTGCAAAGTGATATAAGTGGCAGCATTTTTGCAAAAATATCGTGCATATAGATATATTTCAAGTTGTAACCTCAATAAGTAATTTTCTGCATGCATTATTTTTCGTGCTTCGTGGTATAAGTGCAATTATATTAATTTTCACATTTTATTTTTAGTATATTTATCGTGAATATTGATATAATTAGAGTTATATCACTTTGAACAGATTTTTTTCAAAACTGATTAGGGTACAATTATACATATACCTAATAATCACAATCTAAATTTATGCCTAATTTGTGATCAGTGATACATCTCGACTTGTATCATTGTGCACAAATCAACATTATCTGTGTAAACGAATATAAATTGAATTGTATCTAAAACTCAAACCAAATCTAGAAAAAATGTATGAAGAAGGAGACGTGCTAAATGATACAAGTGAAATCGTCAAGTCATACTCTTATGGAGATTGACACCAACCATGCGTTAATTGAGCGTAAGAAGAAGCACATGAGTATGGTTATTCACTTGCAAAGAGATTGGTACCAACTAGTGCGTACAGCTTCAAACAAAACAGCAAAGTTTAGGTAGGTACTGTTATCTAAATGACTTGTGATTCAACATGTTTTCAAGCAATTTCTTACTCTTGCATTGGAAAGTTGATGTGGTGTGATGTTCGATCTGTTTTGCATACCAAAGAAAATATTCCCCGTTTTTCTTACATAAAATGAATTCAAGGATGATGAATACAAGACTATGGATTGTTTGAAACGAGGTAAAGCTTACGCTATTACGATTACAATAAAGACAGTACCAATAGCCTACCACTTCAAGATTACTGTTTCAACCGATAAGAAGTAATATCTATTTTGCTATGCTTTATTCAGGAGCGCGATCATGAGTTTTACAGAGTTTAAATATTAGGACTTTGTTATTGAATTGTTTTCCTTGCAAGAAATTGACTAAATTCCGAAAAAAGTAGTAATCTGTTGAAGCAAACTCCCGGGGAGAGTGATGGGTGTTGGAGATATTTCAATCGCAGCACCTTTAATTTAGCGACTGTCTGTTGTGAAGTATGAGGTCTAGCGTTGGTCTAAGTTAACAGCATTGGGCAAGAGAAATGAGCAGTTTCGGTTGTTTAACTGCTGACGTTTCCATCATGGTTTGAAATTGTTGATCTATCTTTATTGTCTGGCCAGATCTTAGGAAGCCATAGTGTATGATACCAGCACTGGTCCACCAAACACACACCAGCAGTTTTTTCTGAGTCAACTTTCGTTTGGGACAGTTTCACCAGTTGGGTTTCGCCAGTTCTCTTGGATTCAACCACTGTGATGAGCATTTCTGACTGTCGTACACCATTTTTCATCACTGATAACAATACGATTCAAAATTCCGTCGTTATTGTGACAATTGAGTAATGTAACGCAGCACTTAATGCGTGTTTGTCAGTGTGCTCCACTCAATTCATGCGGTAGGTACCTATTTCTCGAGTTTTTCACTTTTCAAATTTGTTTTAAGTGAATTAATATTATTATATCACTCACACCGAAGCCTGCCACTAACTCTAACATAGTTTGCGATAGATCCGCTACCACAATCATCTTTAATTCTTCATTGTCAACTAGGGTTTCCAGCCGTCCACGGGGTTTGTTTTTAGGTCAAAATTTCCAGAACAAAAACGTTGGAACAAAAATCGTACCATGCTTTCTTTTACAGTAAGGGTTTCCCCATACTCATCATTAATCCTTCGAATTGTTTTTGCAGTACTGGTGCCACTGTGGAACTCGTATTCGTAAAAAATGCGATAAGTTTTCCATTTTTTGAACAGATCGATGTCAAAGAAAAATCAAATTGAGCGAAAACAAATGAATCACTAGATTCAAAAAACAAATACATAAACCACTTTTGAAATACATTTAAATTTGGAATACGCCAAGATATATGAGATCATAGTAGCCAGTTCGATAAAACGCCAGTTTCATAATATGTAAGGACTTAATCCATACTAATATTATAAATGCGAATGTAACTCTGTCTATCTGTATATTATGCTTTCACGCCTAAACCGCAAAACCGATTTTGATGAAATTTGCAACAGAGATAAATTAGACTTTGGAGACCAACATAAGTTATCTTTTGTTGCGAAATAAAGGCTTGAAGGGGTAGAAATAGGGGTTAAATCTTTGTGTGGGAGTCCATCATATTGAAGATAAAAACCTTTATATTTTTGCAGTTTACATCCTGGAAATCGATATAAGATACTTCTAAAAA
The DNA here is from genome assembly GCA_920104075.1 of Melanargia galathea. Lineage (NCBI taxonomy): Eukaryota > Metazoa > Arthropoda > Insecta > Lepidoptera > Nymphalidae > Melanargia > Melanargia galathea. Next base: position 22,496,664 of record OV049855.1, read on the forward strand.
TACACCCGAAATGAAGTTGTGGGCATCAGCTAGTATTTTATTAGTGAATTATTGGTTTAGAAGAAGTTTCACAAACGTTGATTTATTTTTGTAAAACTTGTATTTATTTGCACCATAAAAATGCATTTTAGTGAGGGGTATAACATGAGTTGTATTATTTAACACATTTTTCAGAAGACCAAAATTTTAGCAAACTGATACAATTCAGCTAAATTGTTAAAATAGGAGACTGATAAGTAAAAAAATCTCATCTTTGAGATATTACATTTATCCTTTGTTTGAGCACCATTGGTTTGGGAATATATTCTAATGAGTTATTAGATATTTTTACTTTATGTATATCAATTTACACGAAGACAATATATAGGTGTAACGTAATTTAACTGTACTTGTATCATTTATCACGTAATTTTAGCATCGATTAGAAATTAAAAAAGGTACAACTCACAGGTTTTCCAAGAATTACTTTAAAACTATAATATTTACCGCAAAAATTTAAATACACGGTGAAAGTGAATGTTTTTATCTACAAAAGAAAGCACTCAAGTTTAACCTAGCTCAATTAGATCGCGAACTAGAATTTTTTTAATCTTGTTTTTGCTCTCCTGTAAAATGGTGTTTTTTGACTTGTATCACCTGTCACAGGAGGCTTATATTCAAAACTGCTTGCTTTCATGAAACTGTGTAATTAAGAAACTCAGACATATTGTTTAAATTTTTGTAATGGCAAATCTAAAAATCTTTCGGAATGAAGTTATAAAACCGTATTCATATTTTTTACATATTTTTACATACGAATGACCCATAAGATGTTGTAGAAGCAAACAATTCGATGTTGACTATGGAAAGTTAACAGAGTTCTAAGCGAACCTACTGTAGTTAATTAAATTTAAATAAAAAATTTGTATTGTAAATAAATTATTTTATGATATTGAAGCTTAACTGAACTCGAAACAGTTTTACATGCTTCACAAAGAACCATGATTTGTTCCTTGTGTAATCTATCCCATCAAAAACATATATATATGTGAAAGTAGGAGACAACCCGTATAGTATACTGGTGTTTGTCGACTTCGCTAAAAAAAGAATTGATATCTAAATGGGTGCCAACTTCTTTAAATTATAATCTTGTAATTTATTTATAAGAATGTTTCTAATATTGTTGATAAATTTAAGACACAATTTCTTGTTTTATTCTGTTACAACAATGGTTGCTATTTAAAAATATAACTTCTTAAATTTGAACAGTCGAATTATTTAAACAAGCATATAACTTATGATAACTTGAAGCTCAAGATTTGATTTGACTAGTTTTCACATACAAGTTATCTTATATTTGATTAATCAACTTATTTCTTTTTGTTATACACAAGTAATTTTTTTATATGGTAAGGTCAACATTCTAATTTAGTTTTCTGGTAAAAACTAGCCAACTCAAATCTTAAGCTTCAAGTTATCATACGTTATCTCCTTTATTTAAATAATTTGACTGTTCAAATTTAAGAAGTTATATTTTTAAATAGCAACCATTGTTGTAATAGAATAAAACAAGAAATTGTGTCTTAAATTTATCAACAATATTAGAAACATTCTTATAAATAAATTACAAGATTATAATTTAAAGAAGTTGGCACCCATTTAGATATCAATTCTTTTTTTAGCGAAGTCGACAAACACCAGAATACTATACGGGTTGTCTCCTACTTTCACATATATATATATGTTTTTGATGGGATATCATTATTTTTGTAAATAAATTATTATTATTCATAACTCAGTATGCTTAGTCTCACTTTGTAGCGCTCCAAAACTTTATAGTATACTATTGATCGAACCACAATTACTTCAGAGTAAAATTGACCTAAAATGGCTTATATTAATGTTTGAGTTCGCCAATACATTCAGCATTCGAAAACAGCAAGCACCCCTAGCAGAAATGTTTTAAAATAAAAATTCGAACTATTGAATAACGACTTTAAAATAAGAGTCTTTGGGTTCATTTTGCTCTGAAGTCATTGTGTGTCGATACTCGAATTTCGATCATCGTTGCCACTATGTAAAAAGTGGGACTAAGCATACAGAAATGATCTGTAAAATAAAACTTTTTTCTTGCGTTTAGTTGCTGCATAGTACCTATGCTGTATAGTTTTCCTTTTTGTGCTATTTTTTACATTTTCTTGTACGGTAGAAACATTAGGGTGCATTATCTATTCATTAACTGCCTCGTCGGTCTAGTGGTTAGCATATTCACCTTCAGATCATGAGGTCCCGAGTTCGAATCCCGGGTTGGGCATATAATTGGTAAGTTTTGGATTTTCCTGTCAAGAAATTCTCAGTGTATGCCCGGAGTTGGCAGTTGGCTGTGTTTCACCCCCGTTTCTTGGAGAACACGTTAAGCAATCGGTCCCGGTTGTTATCACTATCATGTGACAATAGTCGTCAAAGCCCGTCAACCCGCATTGGAGCAGCGTGGCGTGTTTAAGCTCTTAATCCCTCTCTCCTATGAGAGAGGAGACCTGTGCCCAGCAGTGGGACGTTAAAAGGAAGTAGTGGTGGTGGCCTATTCATTAAGTACCTACTTATATTATTATAAAATCATTATTTTTACATGTTTTCTATTAATTGGATAAGGCGGGCAGTAGACTTTCACAGGCAGTTGTTCCTAGATTTGTCCATTTATGAACCATGCTGAGATCCGATTGCTACCTGGACGAGACCCTCTGCCATGCCGGGTGCAGTGACTTTGCCCCGACGAGTGCGAAAAGGACGGCACGTTATAAGTATTGTTTTCCCGCTTCCACCCACATGGTTGCTTGCGTAATAATAATGATTGCTTAGAAAATACTTCAAATCGTAAAAATTCTCTGTTTTCTGACTTTTTCCTTTGTATGTATATACACAATTACCCAGTTGGATGCCAAATTTCAACTTTCTAGGTCATCTGGAAGTAGGTTAGAATTTTGATCTATATGTCAGTCAGTCAGTGATAAAAATGACGATTTTTAGACCTTAATATCTCAATAACCATTTGAGCTGTATATATGAAATTTGAGTTTCTAATTAATCTACACGGTTTCAATAAACAAGCCAAATTTCATGTCTTTATGTTAAATAGAATTTGAGTTATTAAGGAGTCCAAACTGGCTCCAAATGGTTCGTGTAATATAACACCAATGATGTATTACCTTAACAAGATCAGCATTCTAAAGCACCGACTCATTGCTACTTCGCTGATGTCCGATGACATCTACGACTTCAGTTGCCAGCCCGACGTCCGAGTGAACACGAACGTAACTGTTACTTGCCACACAATTTGTCAAAATGGTGAAATGTGTTGTTAAAATTTGTTTGTCACGGTCAGAAAAAGATAATAAAGCAACTGGTGTTACTTTTCACAAGTAAGTTTGTTTTATTTAATTCCGATTATCCAAAACAACACGTAATAAAAACATAAATTTACCGCGCATTATTTTTACTATAAGTGTTGCCAGTAAAAACTATTTTGATTTTCCCTACATTGTTGGGAAATTAGTGAATGAAAAAGCGAATGATGAACGTATGTATGTACCTATAAGGCAAACGTAAGTAAATCAGTAATTTGTGTAATCATACTGAGTCATTATAAAATAGTTAGAAGTAGGTATAATGATTTCTTACTAAGCCGTATGTTCGTGATTATTTCAAAAACCAATGAACCGATTTTGATAATTTTTTCACTATAGTAATTTACAAACATTCAGAAAGATATTAGTATACATATACATACCTAGTGATCATTCTTATGTATGAAGTTACTAACATAAGTCTTTTACAAATGGAACGATGAGCGTTAACACCCTATAATAGGCTAATAAAGGATAAAAATAAAATTAATAACTAAAGTACAAACACATCGTCGTCATAGTAAATTTAAAAAAAATATAAAATGGCTCAAAAAAACATTGAAGTTTTGTTAAAAGAGTTACAAAAGACAGTGATTACTTTGTCGAATAAAGTGAATAGCTTGGAAGTAAAACTAAGTGAGCAAAACACTTTGATTAATCAACAAACAGAAGTGATATTACAGTTAAAATGTTATTCAAACAAGCCGAGCACCACTGAGTCATCGAGTGCAGACACGAATGCATGCGCTGACAATAAAGCGCTGCAGCGACCTGTCCGTCAAGCGCGTCTAAAGGCATCGAGTGAAATCGCTGCAATAAAGCGCCCGAAAGCATCGGCCGGTACAACGCGTCGAGCGAGCATCGCGGTCGACTCATCCGAGTGTGGGGCCACGAAGTTAGCAAAGTCACAAAAAGAGCCAACGTCGTCTCTCTGTGAGAAACTAAATATGACCCCGCTGTCAAGTGTTGCAGTGCCAGAAAAAAAGGCGGAGAGTGATGGAACAGTGGATGGTGAAGAGTGGCAACTAGTGACCAAACGTTCGCGTCCGAGGAATAATCGTCAAAGAGCAGTGGTAAGGGGAAGCGGTACTCCCGATGGCGATTTGCAAACGGTCGAACGGATTAAGAAAATTCACGCCTGCTTCTTTAAGCCAGAAACCACAGAAGAAACTTTAAAAAATTACATGGAAAAGAAAAACCCTTGCCGGGAATATGAAGTACAGAAAATAAAACTAAAACATACCTACTACGCATCATTTATAATAACGGTTCCAAACAGTAAGTTTGACTACTTTATGCGTGCAGACAACTGGCCAGAACGCACAGAGGTAAGCGAGTGGTTTCGGCGAGGCACCGGGCGTGCCGTGCGGCCGCCCACCAAACGCGCATTGCATGGCCACGCAGACGCAGAACCGATCCCGCGCAGTGAACAATAATCGTTCGCAAAGTACCCGCAACTCGCGGTTGGTGTTGTGTCAACAAAATATACAATCTTTGAACAGCAAAACTAAAATGCTCGAAGTGTTATTGGAAAAAGATTTTCAGTGTGACGTTCTTGCGCTAACAGAACATTGGTTAACTGATGCTCAATTAAAATGCATAAATATAAACAATTATGTCTTAGTTTCGAGTTTTTGTCGCGGGGAAATGATGCACGGTGGGTCGTGCATCTATATCGAAAAAAGTCATAAAGTAACGGAAAACTCGGAGCTATGCAAGTTGTCTGTAGAACGATGCTGCGAAATATCTGCAGTGACACTAATTGAATTCAATGTATTAGTCGTTTGTATCTATAGGTCGAATCTAGTCAAAATGACTGAATTTTTTGTAGCTATGGAACGACTTCTCGACAAAATAAGTGATGCTAATATTGACTGCATTATATTAGGTGACATAAATATAGATTGCTTGCGCGATAGTGCAGAGCGTAAAAAACTACATGATATGTTACTGTGTTACAATTTTAGAAACGTCGTAGATTTTCCTACACGGGTAACCTCGCATTCCGCTACCTCACTGGATCACGTCTACGTCAACAGCTTCACCGATAGCATATCCGCATCGGCCATAATAACTAACGTGAGTGACCACTACGGCACCCGCGCCGAGGTAGTCTGCAGCAGGCTGCTCGCGCAGCAGGTACAGACCGTACGGAACTATACTAACGCAGCTAGTGTAAACTTCGCAGAAGCGGTCGCTAGCGTAGATTGGAATGACTTGGTACGATTAAAGCCATCGGCGGAAGCGTTGGCAACCTCACTTATTAACATATTGAAAAACAAATTTGACATTTGTTTTCCATTCAAGAAAACAACACTACGCAGAGTTAATAATAAATCCTGGATCACGAAAGAAATTACGGACCTTTATACATTACTAAATACAATATCGGACATTAAAATCAAATTTCCTTTTGACATTTTATTACAAGAAAAATTTAATGACTTTTTAGAATTTTATAATAGTAAATTGACATTAGAAAGATCTAAATATTATAATAATATGATAAATAATGGTCCAAATACCACGAAAATGATGTGGAGAATTGTGAACTGCGAGTCAGGAAAAACCAATAAACCTAGAGAGGATTTTGTTGACGTTGTGAGAAATACTGACGGTGAATATTTTAAATCGAAACTAGACCTGGTTAATCACCTAAATAGCCAATTTATTAACGCTGCCGACGCTTGTGGAGCACCCTCACCTAATGTCGATAGCTCGAAAGGGATTTTGAACAACGCCCGAGCTAATTCAGATCGTTCCATTCGATTTAGATTATTCACGGCAGTAGAAATTTATAAAATTATAAATATAAAAGTAGCTAGAAAGCCCACAAAAGACATTTATGACATATCTACAAACTTATTGACAACTATAAGCAATACTATAAGTTCACCTTTAGAAATTCTCTTTAATAGGTGCATTAGGGAGGGCATCTATCCAAAATCCTTTAAGCAAGTTAAAGTATGTCCCCTATATAAAGGCAAGGGTAGCAAGTCAGATCCAACGTGCTATCGCCCTATAGCCATTATACCAGCAGTAGCCAAAGTTTTTGAAAACGGTTTGACTACGCGACTAACTGAATTTTTAGAAACCACTGATGCTTTATCCGATCGACAATTCGCGTATCGCTCGGGACGTTCAACTACCGGGTTGGCACGAGAATTAATAGAGAAAATATTAGAAGCGCGTGAAGACAAAAAAGAAGTCGCCGTACTGTTCTTCGATTTATCAAAGGCTTTCGACGTCGCGGATCACACTATCCTAAAAATGAAATTCAAGCACTATGGGATAGAAGGCCCTGCACTAAATCTGCTAGTGGATTTCATGAAAGATAGAAGGCAAAGAGTCGTTGGCAAAGCTGGATCCCTACAATCAGATAGTCTAACTTCTCACAATGGTGTCCCACAAGGTTCTTCTCTATCAAACCTCGCCTTCAGTCTACTCCTCAATGATCTTCCACTTAGTATTAATAATGTTGACGTCTTCATGTACGCTGATGATGTGGCCATGATAGTTACTGCGTCAACAATAGATGAGCTGGAGAAGCACCTACACTTAAAAGCTAAACAAACACTTGAGTGGTTTCAGTTGAACGGCCTTGCCCTCAACATTTCAAAAACACAATTCATCCGTTTTAACTTAGCAGGTCGTAGGTGTCGTCCTCTGTCCATCACTATAAATAATGAACGTGTTGAGCAAGCCGAAAAAACCTCTTTTCTAGGGTTTCAAGTGGACCAAGGTTTAAAGTGGGACGCACACATAGATAAGCTATGCGGGAAACTGTCATCAGCCTGTTTTGCGCTAAAACGTGTTGCATCCACGTTGTCCACAGAAACAGCTCGAGCATGTTACTTTGCCTCGATTCACAGCTTGCTTCAGTACGGAATCGAGCTATGGGGGCGAGGCGCAGAGTGGGAGCGCGCTTTCAAACTGCAAAAACGCGCTGTCAGAATTTTAGCTAAAGTGTCACAGGACACCTCCGCCCGACCCTATTTCACCAAGTTGGGTATTCTGACATTGCCGTGTCAACTAATATATAATACGGCCCTTTATGTCGTCAACCATAAAGACGAATTCAATACAAGAGGTGATACACAGTACCGTAGCCTACGATACCCCAACAGGATACTAACAAAAGGTAGACGATTAAAAAAAGCATCAAAAACCGTCAGGGGTATGGGTGCTCAAGTCTTTAACCGAATTCCCCTGACAATTAGAAATGCATCAACTTTAATGATTTTTAAAAATAAGCTGAAGACTTGGCTTGTCGAGAGGGCCTTCTATAGCTACAATGAATTCTTAGAATGCAAAATTGTATAATAATATAAATTAAAATAATGTTATTAATTGTAATAACATGCTATAATTATTGTTTATGTGCCTACATATAATATTATAATTTTGTTATTATTAATAATAAGTAGGTATTATTACAACTGACTTGTAAACAAAATTTACCAATAAAATGACTATGACTATGACTATGACCATAAACGTACCCATATGTAACTAATATTTTTGCTTGGTTCAAAAATTTTCAAAATATCTTTAATGTACAGAATTGGACCAGTTACAGTTTTATTATTAGTACTAAATGATGCCCACGGCTTCGCCCGTGTGGATTTAGGTTTTTAAAAATCCCGTGGGAACTTTTGATTTTCCAGAACAAAAAGTAGCCTATCTGTAGTAACCCATCCTGAAAACGGAAAAATTCCGTGGGATCCTTACGATTTCGGAATGCAATTCCTTACAGCATCAGGGTTGAGGAGTTGGATATGTACATACTCGAGTTCATTCAACGATAAAGTCTTTAATTGGTACCCCCAATATCAATATAAATAACCGACAGTTCCTAAATCCCATTAGTTTTGGGGATCAGGGCCCCTACAGCATCAGGATTGAGGAGTTGGAATTCAAATGTTATATAGGACATTGTCGCAATATTTTTCTATCGATTAAAAAAGAAATTACGCAAATCGGTTCAGAAATCTCGGAGATATCGGTGTACATAGGTAGAAAAACACAACTCCTCCTTTTTTGAAAGTCGGTTAAAAAAGTAGCCTATGTTACTCCCTGGTTAATTCTCTACTTGTATGTGAAAGTCCCGTCAAAATCGGTTCAGCCGTTCCGAAGATTAGCCCGTTCAAACAGACAGACAGACAGACAGACAAAAATTTTAAAAACGTATGATTCGGTTATGGTACCGTTCAAATAACCATATGAGCTTAATATGAGGTAGTTATTTCGAAATTACAGACAGACACTTCAATTTTATTTATTAGTATAGTAAGTATAGTAATAGTATAGTATAGATATATGAGAGATTTAAATAAAGTTGTTTACGTTCACGCATTTAAATATTTTTTTTCCTATTAGTAATCCTTATTTAGTTCTATATGGTTTATATTGAAATTTATTAAATCTAATATAATTATTAAATCTCATAAACTCAAATATTTTTTTGGGGGAAATCGTTCTTTTGTGGGAAATTATTCCTGATACTGGTAACTTTAATCGTTTGTCTAATTGCAATGTCTTGTCCTATTCTAACGTAATTAGTTTGAGGGCAGAAGAAACGAGACAAATATAGTTTACTCAAAGTTTACTTGGCGTATTTGTCAGTTTCAAAGCTACGTCTTTGAAACTCAAAAGTGGTTACGTTTTTCTGAGAACAGTATATATGACGCTTCTACTCTATATTTATTACACCTCACTGTATAACACACGGCAGCGTTGCGTCGTCGCTCGGCGCGGGTTGTCTGGACACGCGGCCGCGTGTCTAGATACTAATACAACAAGTGTAAATTGAAAATTTAAAAAACCCCCGACATTCGCCATTTTGTGGCGGCGGCCATCTTGGATTTGCAATAATGCTATTCTACTAGTCAAGCCCTTTCATTTGATACCCATATTAAGGGAGTTGTGAAAAAATATGTAATCCACCATTTTGTAGCGGCGGCCATCTTGGACCGATTTTCATCAAACATAGCTAACAACACTCTCGACTAAATCACCTTTCAAACAAAAAAAACCGCATTCAAATCGGTCCACCCGTTTGAGCGCCACAGGGGAACAGACAGACACACACACACACACACACACACACACACACACAGACACGTCAAACTTATAACACCCCGTCGTTTTTGCGTCGGGGGTTAATAAAGCGGAAGAGTTTGTTTCTTTGAACGCGCTAATCTCGGAAACTACTGGACCGATTTCAAAAATTCTTTCACCGTTGGATATGTACGTGATCCTTGAGTGCTATAGGCTATATTATATTATGTACCACGGGCGAAGCCGGGGCGGACCGCTAGTTATATATTAAAAGAAATGCTGAATATACTTATTGTTAGAAGTTATCAAAATAATCTTAGTAGGTATACCTAGTATTACTCATCGTCAGTTTGTCACGGTCAAAATGTCTGAAGTGTACACTGTTAATAATAATACAGACTAGATGATGCCCACGGCTTCGCCCGTGTGGATTTAGGTTTTTAAAAATCCCGTGGGAACTTTTGATTTTCCAGAACAAAAAGTAGCTTATCTGTAGAAACCCGTCCCCAAAACGGAAAAATCCCGTGGGGTCCCCACGATTTCGGAATACAATTCCTTACAGCATCAGGGTTGAGGAGTTGGATATGTACCTACTCGAGTTCATTCAACGATAAAGTCTTTAATTGGTACCCCCAATATTAATTTAAATAACCGAAAGTTTCTAAAACCCATTAGTTTTGGGGATTAGGTCCCCTACAGCATCAGCATTGAGGAGTTGGAATCCAAATTTTTTATAGAACAGGGTCGCAATGTTTCTCTATCGATTAAAAAAAAATTACGCAAATCGGTTCAGAAATATCGGAGATATCGGTGTACATAGGTAGAAAAACACAACTCCTCCTTTTTTGAAAGTCGGTTAAAAAAGGAGCCTATGTTACTCCCTGGTTAATTCTCTACTTGTATGTGAAGGTCCCGTCAAAATCGGTTCAGCCGTTCCGAAGATTAGCCCGTTCAAACAGACAGACAGACAGACAGACAGACAGACAGACAAAAATTTTAAAAACGTGTGATTTGGTTATGGTAGCGTTCAAATAACCATATGAGCTTAATATGAGGTAGTTATTTCGATATTACAGACAGACACTTCAATTTTATTTATTAGTATAGATACACACGTACGGATGCAAAGAGCTCGCCTCGACAGACGTCCGGCAAAGAGGAGAGATCCGCTTTGCGCGCCGGCGACGGCGAAATAGGTTCTGAGTCTCGGCCGAAACGCGCTTTGGGGTGACGTAATCTGTAACATTCACTTATGCATGGCAAGGGAAATTTGCTGCGGAAGTAACACTAAGTTTATGGTTTGCTCCACTTGTTCGATTTTGTAGTAGTATATATATCTCTATCTATTTTTGTAGGTATATATCTGCATATATTCTGTATATAATATTCACTCTGCATATGGGTTTTGTGTTAAAATTAAATTGATAATTATATGTAAGATGGGCCTAGAAGGTTATTCTGTACTTACTGTATTAGTCTCGATTGTTGAAACTATCCTATCTTAGTGATATCGTTTCCATCCCAGAAAATTATCCCGGGGAATGGCGTTTTATATGCGTTCGCGTATCGTTCATCCCACTGAGCTGAAATTTGAGACAGAGATAGCTTGCTCGATGGAGACGTACATAGGATACTTTGCATCCCGGAAAAGAGTTTATCCGAGTACAAAGTTTCTAATATTTGTGTAAATTCTGTAAATATGTTATCTGTAAATATCTTCTTCTTTGCTAGCCCTTATTTATCCATTGTTGGACATAGGCCTCCTCATGTGCACGTCATTCTTCTCGATATTGGGCGAGCCTCCTAAAAGTTTTTACCCGCAAGCTTGGTGATGTCGTCGGACCAACAGGATGGTTGTCTTCCAACATTTCTCCTTCCGGTGCGTGGCCTCCATTCCAGTAGCAAACGAGTCCATCGGTCATCTGTGACTCTACAGACATGCCCTGTCCATCTCTATTTTGACCTGGACACTTTAAAATTTATGCTATATTATAGTACAAATGTATTAGTTGAGTTTCTACTTTTTATCGTATTTACGATAACGCTGTAATAAAATTGAAATTGATATTGTTTTTTAATAAAAGTAAAAAGGTTAGAATGCGATCGCTTATCCGCACAGCCCCGCGCGGCGTAGAGCAGGTGCGGTGGGCTCGTTAATCATGGCGAATGGATTGCTATTCGCTAATCATGAGTAGTTTGCAGCACACTACCGTTCATACAGGATTTCATTTATTTTAATAAAATAAACAATAACAGCTGCTTCACATCATTCTAGTAATATTCTAGTGCACAGCAATAATCTAACGTGGAGCCTTGATTCTTTGAAATTGAAAGACATTATAATCCGATATAAAACTAATGACCTGTTGCATATCAAGCAATTAAAGTAAGTTTAAATTTGACCACCAATATGGGATGCACAAGTCAGTATACCTCCACGTAAAATTTCAGTGCCCTGTTCTGTGCAAACTTTGCCTTTTATCTTGTTGACATGAACTTTCTGAAGTTCAACTGGCCCTGACCTGAATTGTGTGACGTTATCTCGTATGAATCAGTCAAAAAACGTCTTACAAAGTATTTGTTGGATTAACTAATTTACTAGATCTACCGATTAGAGCAATGTGAACAGGACGTTATAGCAAAAAAAGCTCATAGCTTTTATATCTTCATTATGTAACAAAACATTAATTCAGTGATGTATGCTTATAAATTTATGTACATAAAGGTATGCAACATAATAATTATGGCTTTTTATTAAAAAAAAGTATATGATTTTTATATGAGAACCTTTGAACTAGTTTCTTCTGCAAATAAATATGTAAAAAAACATTTAATGTATATTTTGTATCGTCCAGTATTGTATTGACTCTATTTGTATTAACTCTACAAGAAAAGCTAAATCTACTGAGAAGTCACCAAAATACTCCTAATATTAGCAAATTTTCCAATATATAAAACATAAGTACCAATATTCAAATAAATAAATAGATGCTCCATTAAATAAATAACTTCAATCTCTGCTGTTATTGAAGTATTTAATAATATTGTCTCCAGACTCAGTTGAGTGAACGGTTGATCAACTGGTTCGAAGAGAAAATTCATCAGACATTCCTTTAGAAATCCGTTTAGCTGCAAACTATTTCCATAATACAAAACTTTGAGACTTTCTTCGCCATTTTGTGAGCGATGGATTTACGAAATGACGGCTCTTGTCGGTATATGTTTCCATTTATGTTCATCATCATGATCATGATCAACCGGATCAACATGATTACCGGCTCACTACAGAGCACGGGTGAGAAGGGTTTTGGCCATAGTCTACCACGCTGGCCAAGCGGATTGGCAGACTTCACACACCTTTGAGAACGTTATGGAGAACTCTCAGGCATGTAGGTTTCCTCACGATGTTTTCCTTCACCGTTAAAGAAGGTGATATTTAAATACTTTAAGTATTTAAATATCACCTACGCACATGACTCCGAAAAGTTAGAGGTGCGTGAGTGGGATCGAACCCACGACCTCGGATTAGAAGTCGGTCGTCCTAACCACTAGGCTATCACAGCTTTTATGTTGCTTAATCCTAATCCCCAGGCCATCCACTAGATGAACAAGTAATGTCAAACTTAAGGCGCCGCTGGAAGCAAGCGGCATAAAATCGTAGAATAAAAAGCCTACAAGAGGCCAATATCTAGCTGTGAACTTCTATCGAATGCTGACTCCCAGTACCTTTATTTAAGGTTAAGTATTCAAAGGTTCTAAGTTAAGAATGAAATTCTGGCCCCAAGGGAAGAGGCATGCAGCGTCTCTACACTTTCCAGAACTCGCCGAACGCATTAAATTTTAGGTCAATGTGTACCGGAGCCATAATAGCAAGTAAATTCTAATAACCAAGAGAAAATAATTATGACAGATTTTAATTATATTTCGCTCAGTATTTCACTAAAATATTATTGTAAATTAATATGCTTGAGATTCCTCCAACCAGCGTGGGAAGATTCCTACACATCCCTAATTGAAATGAAACATTAATTAAAATCAAAACTCGAAGCCGCCGACCGCGTGCTCAATCTATAATAACCACCGAAGTAAGCTGGCGTTAATGATGATAAATTGTTTAGTTTCAAATTTAATGGTACTTATGCTATGAGGTAAGGTACTGGCACATAGGAAGGCCCACCTTATTTAAAATCTCAATAAAAAATAATGTTTTAAAGATTTGACAAAAACAACTATGTGTAATATTGCAATGTTTTATTGCCCTTCAAAAAATAATCAAAAAACTATAATTTAATTACTCAAAGTTATATTAAAGAGTGTTTTTAAAAAACACTATAGTGGGCCTTGTTAAAGGCACTGTCCCTTACTAAGGCCCGTTTATAACTAACTGTTACTTAACATCAACTTAATATTTCTACAAAATAATTCACAAATCACGTTTAACAGTTTAAGATATAAGTTATTTAACCAATACTTTAGAGATATAATGAAAAAATTGCACACTGGGCCTTGACCCATGTATGAAAAACAAAAATAGTCATAAAAGTAAAATTCTACTTTAAATCAATAAAAAAACAATTATTTCTAATGACAAATTCGTAACTCTAGACAGTATTCATTTAAGAATCAAAATATTCAGTTCTCATTTTCCACTTAAATTTTAAGTGGGCCTTACTAGGGCTATTGAATATTTTTTATTTTATTTTCACAAGCTATACAGCTTTATCAACAACTTTTTAATAAATAAAAAACTAATAAATTGAAAATGTATGCAAACATACAAAAATCAGTACAAATATTACAAAAATAAAGTACCTATCCATATTGAGAACTATCAATAATTTAACAAATTATCAATGAAAATTATGATTAACTGCTAAAAAAATCGTAAAAAATTTGTAAACTAAACAAACTAAATTCGTTTTATTTATACTTTAGTACTTAAGTATTTACAATCCAAGTGCATTTGACATTTTCATAGATGTAGTAAAGCCCATAGGCCTCTACGTAGGCCCGGGCCATACTACGGATTTTTCATAGTGGCGGAAAAATTAACTTGTGGTTATACACAAATATCTAAATAATCGGTAAACTTAGCATCGCATTCTAGTCTCCAATGATTATTTTACAATATGATGATAGAATCACTCGAAAACTGACGCTATTTGTGGAAAAATTGGCAAAAACAATCACAGCGAGATTATAATCACGCGATATCGACAGCGTTCAGAGAGAAATGAACGAAATGTAACAAAATGGCGGCGCGGAAATGATTTGGCGTCATTCAACATTCAATGTGGGGTCAAGGTGAATATGGGCCCGAAATTTCGAATGCTTTAGGCAGTAGCAAACGCGTTTTTTCAATGTGGGCTTTCGTAGAGGCCGGGCCTTCGTATGTGCCAGTACCTTACTAGATAAGGTTCAAAAAACTGAGATAACCGGAACGCAAAGTTTGCTAAGTCGATGTGAACTAAATATCTCAATCAATTTAAAACACCATTTTATGATTGCTATGATATAATATGGCATCTTTCAAAATCATTTACAAACCAAATAAACTATTTTTTTATTAAATATAATAATAAAATGAATACGAAGAGTCTCTCTAGAGCTCTATCTAGTCCACCCCACACAGACGAGTATTCTTTGATTTCTATTTTGATTTTAATCAATAAAAGTCAATAAAATTTTATAGACTCCTGCCAGCCAGTTTTGCCGATACGCATGTAGTTTGAAATGACAGGGGCTCGATTTTTTGTAAATTGAATAAGTATGGCTAAAAAATTTCATTGATATTCAAATAAAAATTCGTTTGTGTGGTGCACGCTCTAAAACAACACCACCGAGCTATCGATGTTGCTAACACCAGGTGCGGTTGATCTCGTTAATCACAACGCCGCCCCTCGCGGTTGCGGTTACTAATCGCGGGACAACGCCGTACTAGTTAGTTGTGATTTACAATATGTTTACATGGTAATAGCACGGTATTATTTCTAAACGAAATTAGTGCAGGGCAAAATAGAGTGGCAATGGGCGGAACGGAACACATAGCGCGAAGAACCGTTACACGTTGGGGTCCTAAGGTGCTCAACTGAGAACCTCGCACCGGGAAACGCAGCGTTGGAAGACCTCCCATTATGAAGACGGACGATCTCAAGCGGCCAACCGGAGAAGACTCAAGGATCTGATCAGGCGAGCCAACAAGTGCGACCCATGAAGACCCATAAAGTAAAGGCCACAAAGTGCGAATTTAATGCAATTTCATTTGGATGTTACTTTGGCTGGTAGGGTGAGCTGCCTATTCTAGTTTTGGAGTGATTGGTTATTGTGTTGGTTTGCCCTATTGTGGGGCCTGATTACTTGGTTAGAAGGTTGATGCCATCAGGCTAGGTTGGTGTCATCAGGCTAGGTTGGTGTGCGATTGGACGGCTGTGAGGGGCGGTTCTGGAGGCCGTACCGTTAGGTTAGGTTAGTTCCACGTAGATATCATGCCACGAGTTGGTTAAAGTAAGTGAATTCTTCACAGTGGTATATTTTAAAAATGAAAGTAATTGAATAGACTGAACACTCATTTACTTACATATTTAAAAAAAAATTCATCATACAATAAATAAATGATAATCAAAAAATAACTACATAGTACATAATTATTAAAAAAGTCACCCGCTGCGTTTGTCTGTCTGTTCGCGACAAACTCAAAATTTACTGAACGGATTTTTATGCGGTTTTCATCAATAAACAGAGTGATTCATGAGAAAGGTTTAAGTGTAGGTATTATTTGTTAAGGTTTTGTGGAAATTGGTTGAAATATGACGAAAATTGTTGAAAATGTCGAAAAAAGTCGAGCCGCCCAGGAGTTCTGATAGAGCTGCCTAAACTATTTGAGATATACCAAAACAATGTACGGTGGGATAGTAGCGGGTAATTACTACACGTACAAAGCCGGGGCGGGTTAGTATACAAATATGATTGATTTTTATTAATCTTTTTATTACATGAGATTGGCAGGAATATAATATTTTTTCAATGTATGTACCTATTAGCCCTCTCCCCCCTCCAGACTCATGGCCGACCTCTTTGAGAGTGTTTGCCAGGACGGCGACCTTGTTTCATCTCATTAGGTTGAGGCTGGCGGTGACCCAGAAAATGCCTCGCATACATCAGGATATTGGTTTCTTTTATTGATATGTAAGTATAGAATATTATATTCATATACATAAATAATTTGTAAATATTACTTTTTTATATCATATATAGTACCTTGGCCGTTAGAATTTAGAAATACCACCTTCATCATTCTTATTCTAGAGATCTAACCAGTCTTTAAAATATGAAATGAGAAGACGATGTTTTTAAGTATCATACTATTTGTCAGAATAAAGAGATGCAGCATGAGCTGTATACCTATATACTTTATCTATCTATCTATCTATCTTCTATCTATCTATCTATCTATAATAATATAAAGTAGCTTGTCCTGACTGACTGACTGATCATCAACGCACAGCCTAAACCACTGAAGCTAGAAACTTGAAATTTTCACAGTAGCTTCCTTTTATGACGTAGGCGGACACAAAGAAGGATTATTGCGAATTCCACCCCTAAGGGTGTTAAATAGGGGATGAAAATTTGTATGAAAGTGCGTCACTTTTCAAGTTATATCCATGAAAATTGGTATCTAAGCTTTCGATAAAAAATAAAGAATATATATTTCAGGATTTTTGGAAATTCCATCCCTAAGTGGGTTAAATAGGGGATGAAAGTTTGTATGAAAGTCCGTCATTTTTAAAGTTATTTCAATGAAAATCGGTATTTGTACTGTAGGTTAAAAATAAAGAATTACGTGTTTCAGGAATTTTGGAAATTTCACCCCCAAGTGACATTTATAAGATTCGCTGGCATCAGCTAGTTAGTTATAATTGTTAGATAACTTTCAACATTTTAACAGTGCGTATTTTAAACCGCTAAACAGCTAATCCAGTACCAGTTGATTTCATAAATTAGTGACTGTTATTACTCCATAAAATTCAATTTATGAAAAAAGTACTCATCTTTACACTATACTTTATATTATGTAGGTCTGCCGATTTATATTAGACAAATAAGCATGTTTTACAGCGATAAACTGTATAGCTCAACATAAATATTAAAAAAAAACAGGTCGCGTACTGAACATTTTTCGCGATGTTTCCTCGAATACAACGCAAAAGCGAGGCAGTTATTAATGTAATGCAGTCAGAGCTGTATGGCTCTACAACGAGCTCGTAAACCGACATTTTTTCGCATTGTTTATGTTACTGATAAAGCTAGACGTACGGTGAACCCTAATATATGCCAGAAAATCTTAAATGTTCCTGAACTATGTAATCAATTTTTACATTGTATTAAATTACTAGCTTCTGCCCGCGGCTTCGCCCGCGTGAATTTCGGTTTTTCACAAATCCCGTGAAATTCCATTTTCGGGTTTTCGGTTCCGGGATTCGTGGATTTCCAGTTCCCGTTCCCGCTCCCTTTTCCAACCTTTATACCTACTTTCAAGGAAAGGAGATGTTTCAAATCTGGCTAAGTCTTGTACAGTACCTTACAAATTAAGAAAAATCTGTTGTTCTCGGGAAAAATCAAATTATTGAGTTAAAACTAATACTTTAGCTGTACAAAAATATTTTTTATTCATTAATTATTGATCGATTTTCAATATGGCGTCGCTGGCGTCGTATGGTTTGACGTAAACTGACAGCTTACCACTTCAAATAACAATTGTCATTGTGATTGATATTCTGTCAGTCAATGGTGGACTGGTGGTCAATTGCAATCGATTTCTGTTTGATTTTTGAGTTCTTTTCAACAACTTCGCTTTCGTTTTCTGTATTTTAGACCGTTTTGCTCATCTGTTTACCTGACTTTCGTTTTTGGAATGTTACTCATACCATCTGTTGACCCGGCGTTGTGCTACACGGACTTCGATTTTGCTCAGCGATTTGGACGGTGTTGATACGATCTAATGACATTTCTGTCAAAGTCAAATGTCAAAACGAAATTAAAGACATTTTACCGCCATGATGAATTTTTATTACGTGTTGCAATCCTAAGCAGAAATACTTGTTTTGTACAACCAAACAAAACCATTTTATAGAAAATATATAGTTCAAAACTGTTCAATGTTTTCTGGACTATATCCAAGTATACTGTACCAAGTCCTAGCCAAGACCTCATACAGTGATGAAACATCTCCTTTGCTATAGTAATGTACCTATAGCTGTAGCCATAGATTTTGGTTTTTTCAAAATCCTGTGGGAACTGTGGATTTTTCCAGAATAAAAGTAGCCTATGTGTTAAGTCAGGGCATATCATATAATCATTTATATAATCTATCTCTATTAAAATTTTCAGCCATAACGGTTCGGAATTTACTGTTTACATCCAATTTTAATTTATTAACAGGATATTTGAGGACAAGCCGTTTTTCTAGGTTTAACAGTAACTCGTACCTACATGGTTCGGAACTCGACGGACACTTGATATAACTGCACCCTTCACACGCAATGCTGCATACAACATCGCCATAACGGCAGCTGGAAATTCACGGCGGTTTTCACTCATTTTCACAATTTAATTTTTATAACAACGTGAAAATATTCGAGTTTTACGTGTAAAATACTTATAATAATTTTGAATAAAATATTTTTTTAATCCAATTTATTGAAGTTTTTCACGTGAAATCGCGTATTTTTTATATATTTTAATAACTTTATAAACGAATAAGAATAAGAACTTGAATGGAACATGATCAAAGAAGCAACTCAAACACACTCATTGCGTACGTACGTATTCGTAAAAGTACACTCATTAGTACCTATAACGTATATCTAGCGTAGTCTTCATCACTAAAAAGGATCTCTTGTATGATATGTGAGAAGTGTGGATACAATACCTTTTCTTTACCACTGTGCTACAAAGGAAATGTAACACTGAATAGTAGAAAAAGCTATTTAAAAAAAAATTACACCGACTTCGGCCCAGCAATCTCAGAGAAATCATTTATACGTGTAACTTCGTACATAAGATTGATAACTGGATGTGTTATACATTAAAACCTTCCTAAAAGTATGTTAATTACGATAGCGAAAAATCATCAAAATCGGTTCACTGGTTTTTGAAATAATCGCAAACATACATACTTACATACGCACATATACGAATCGACTACAGAACCTCCTTTTTTGAAGTCAGTTTATAATAAAACCATTTTGAAATGAGTAATATTTTCCGTCGGGACATATTTGCTGTTTCGCACGAGGTAATGGATTATGTTCACAAACTGCAATTGTTCACGAAACTTGGACAAAAGGTAATTTTCCAAGCTACTGCTACCTCTCTGTAAATTGTTTTTTGACAAACCACACCGACACCATTGCCCGGCCGCAAAAGATTTGAATTCTTAAAGTTAAGCTAACATCATAGTTAGTATAAAAACTCCAGAACAATAGTATAAATTAGGATTAACATCTAACGGAGTGCCACGGACGGCATTGATATAATGTGAAGAAAATGAAATGTATAATTTGACGTTCAAAGTCCATATTTTCATGTATCATGAATCTGGACATCCTCATAGCCGTTCGCACTTTCAGCGGAACATATTTTATATTTGGCACCTGCCGGTATGAGCTTTAAATGTCAAATTATACATTTTGATATTCTTTATTGCAATGTCACTTGCGCTCCGCTTCGGTCGAAACGCTCCGTTAGATTTGAAACGTACATTTTCTTTTATTCATTTTCAAGTTAGCCCTTGACTGCGATCTCATTTGATGGTAAGTGACGATGCAGTCTAATACAGGAGGATAATAATTAACCTGGAAGAGGTATGGTACTTTATTTTACACCCATATCCTGATTGGTTTCTACGCGAAATCGTACCTACCGGAACGCTAAATCACTTCGCGGCACGGCTTTGCTGGTAAAGTGGTAACTAGCCAGGGTTGAAACCTCCCATGAAACCAGATTGGAGACAATTATAAATTATAAATTCCCAAATTTCCCCTGCCGGGAATTGAACCCGAAACCTCCTGTTAATTAGACCACAGCGCTCAAAGCTTTACTTCTACCATAAGATCGCAATAGGGTTTCGGCCGCCGTCGTCGCAATTCATTCAATTAGGGAGTCATTATAAAGCAGTCCTGCAGATTGCAATAGGACTGCAAACAAGGGGTTCGACTCCTAAGTACCCAAATAAACCTACAATAGCACTTCACAGGTTATCATTTGGTTTTTACTTTCGTACACAGTACTGCGGACAAAATATAATATTTGATCTATTTTACCAAATCCACACAAATATTCGGAAGAACCGATAGATTTTGGGGTCTCGAGATGCTTAAATAACAAACTCGCACTAAAAAGTGCAGTGTTCGCAGACCCTGTATGGACCAAAGGCGTTTTACCTGCATTGAAAGAAATTTTCCTAATATTATTATTTTCTGGAAAATCGTACATTGATAGTAAAATTAATGTTCAGTTCAGATT
Organism: Melanargia galathea; assembly: GCA_920104075.1. Lineage (NCBI taxonomy): Eukaryota > Metazoa > Arthropoda > Insecta > Lepidoptera > Nymphalidae > Melanargia > Melanargia galathea. Next base: position 22,517,630 of record OV049855.1, read on the forward strand.
TCATTCAGACATGAGTTCGTTTTAATACTGCTATTTAAGTTTTGTATTGGAAAAAGTGGTACAAGTTTTTGCTGACCGTACCTTTACTCCATCCCTCGAGAGTCCAATAATATGATATTGCTCGTGGTCTCAAGTGGCAGACAAATACGAGAGGAACAGAGCTCTGAGTAAGCGATGATATCTACGGGTATACAGGCATTATACAGTTAGAGACTCTTTTGGGACTAGATAAATACAGCAAGCAAGCCTGAGGTAAATTTATGGTGTTAAATGTATGTATGTAGCATATAGTAGCTCATCTTTATAAACGGAGAGGTGATACACATAATCGACTCACTGAAACCCTCACTACCTCACTACTCGTAGTGACACGGTCGTATTGACGTGTCAACGTATTTTTGCACTTTTTAGAAATTGTTTATTTGCATAAGAGCCCAAGAGGGGATTTTATGATACACACGAGCGCGGCAGATTAACATAAGGGAGGATATCTTGCATCCTACTGAGTAACCTCTACTATATAGAGTCACGCTTAACAAAACCGATGATCAGAAATACTAAAGCACGTCAGATTAAAGTATGGTGGGTTAATTACGCGAGCTAAAAACTAATCTACAAAATCGAATAGGTCCCGACGACGCTCGAGTAAATCTACATTTAGCATTATGGGCTCCCCTACCATTATGTATGTAAGAAAAGATGATGGTCTTAATTAATATAAATCCAGCATACTCGTATTAGCCAAATCGACATACAAATGTGATAGATAGGTACAATTTTATAAATCAAAACAAACACAGGCTACTTTTTATCAACGAATTCCCACGGGATTTGTAAAAAATTTTAATCAACGCGAACGAAGTCACGGGCGTCAGCAAGTTATCAACCATAATATCTCACGAAATCTATACCTTTACAGCTTATTGGTATCATAATTATGATATGATTTGTTGAAGAGTTTCTCAAAGTACACAAAGAGCAAGAGAATGAATTCTCTAAGTGTTTCATCGGTCCAATTAAAAAAGTAATAATTATAACGTTCGTCCAAGCTAGTTTTCAGGTTATTTTTTATTAGAACCGTTATTTCGGTTTATCACAAAGTCAATGTCAAAAAACTCAAAACTCAAAATGAAAAGTTAAAATTCTTTACTCGTTTTAATACATAGTAATTAGTATGTAATTATTTCGCTTATTTAATTTTAGGATATTATGATTGTAAAACATAACTAATAGGAATTGATACTTAATTGTAAATTGCTGTTGAATTTATTCACTACGTCAATATCTTTAAAGTTAATTTTTTCAAATAACTATAAAGAACGTTACCATTGTACTGGGTCTGGTACAGGCGATAAAAAGCATTGTAACTGTGAATCTACAATTTATTACAGCAATTTAAAAAAAATCAATGGTTGATTTTATGACCGAGGTAGCTCTATCAGGTTTTCGATGTCAAGTTTTTGCCCGCGACTTCATCCGGGTGGATTTAGATTTAAAATCCTGGATAAAAGTACTAGTCTTTAAGATACCAGCGGGATACAGGGCGCACAAGATCGAGTTTTGTGGCGACCCTTGCAAGAGACCTGCATTTGTCCAGTTGTGGGCGTCTATTGGTTGAGACGACGACGACAATATAATTTGGAATGGGTAGTAAATACTGTTTAATAAATTGATCACTCGCTCTTAGACTATGGGTAAACACATTAGCCTCGTCAGCTCAAGCGGTAAGCTAAACATCATCAATCAAAGGTACCACACGGCAATGGATTCATTCGGTCGATGCTGAGACATTTTAACCTTTCATTCTTCAGTAATAGAAGTTAAACCCGCATATCTGAAAATTCGTGATAATTTAGCAAAGAATGCATTAGGTATATTTACTTGATTGAATATTCAAAGAAATTTAATAATACTCAAAAAAAAAATTAAAAATAAAAAGGTCTTCCTAAATTTTTTTAATATCATAAAGAACTTGACATGGTACCTACTACCTACTTTACTACTGTTACTATCTAGCCTAGTAGGTAAAGCTAATAAGAAATATTATTTTAAGGTACACTCATAATCATTGTATTCGTCTACAAGTTTGCCCTTGACTTATATTTGATATTAGATATACTAGGTCCCATGAACATTATTGTTTCAAAATTTATTTTTTTCTGATTTAAAATAAAAAACAGGTAAAACAGGCAATATCCAAATTAAGGAATTGTGAAAAAACGCGTTTTTAAAAGAGTACGGTATAATGTTTTTCCAAATTCAAACAACACGGATACGGGGTAGGTACAAGAGACCAACCCTTTGTCCACCCCAACAGAATGCTAGCCTTTCTAATTGAATGGTGCAGGATTTCAAAAAATCCACCCTGAAAGGTAAAGTCTGCCATTGCAGTGCGCCATTGACCAGTAGCTGAAAAAGGGTATTTAAAAAGCGTATTCAAGTTTGCTCGTCCTAGATTAAAACTGATTCTATGCACCTACGTAGATAATAAAATTTAAACAATAGTCAGATTTAAAAGACATTTTTAGATTATTTTTCACTTACTAGGTACCTATAATGTTTTATTTCTTTTAAATATTCCGACTTAAACTTTTTCACCAGATCCAGCGTAAAATTACCACTCTTTAGATCTACTTAGGTACTTATTTATCGCTTTTGTAATTAGGTATCTTATGTAGACAAAATATTTTATAGCGAACCTTCAGTAGAGTTTTGATTAATGATAATTAATTAATATTTCACACGTTTTCAATAATGTATAATAAAATTAATTTTGTCCTCGAACAAATAAAACTAACTATTATAAAAAGTACCTACTTTTAATATTTCACACGTTTTCAATAATGTATAATAAAATTAATTTTGTCCTCGAACAAATAAAACTAACTATTATAAAAAGTACCTACTTGCTATTAAAGCAAGAATTTAAATTTTATTATCATATAAAAGTTAAATAACACACCTTTTAGCTTGCAATTCACAAAATAAAGAAACAGAAAGCTTGCAAGTATAGATTAAAGCTTTCTGAATCATTGAGGCTGCCGAACGTAATCCATTAGCTACGGAAAATATGTCACGGAAATTTTACACTTTCCTCACTCTTAAAACAGAAACACAGAAAACTTAGAGTAGGTATTTATTTTAACTGAATTACCTAAATGTATTAGTAGAAAAATAAATTATTATAGTAGATCTAAGTAGGTATGTAGGTATATCTGTTTGAGCCTAAATAGTAGTATTTTTAAAATAATATATTATTATGAAAAATGTTTTCTCATCTGAAGTAGGTAGGTTACTTAGTTATCAAATGAGTTTTAATAACCTTTACTTACTTAAAAAACCTCCTTCCTTTGAACTGCGTCTGCTAAACATAAATTACCTTCCTTTTCTTTTTCTTCCTTTTTTTTCTTTTCTCACCATCTTGTTTAGAACATAATTTTTCGGTGTTATTACGTACATGTACAATGTACATACATACATATATTGATACAAGTATTATAGAAATTTTCTTAGAATATAATTATTTAATCAGCAACATAATATTATTGTAGTATAACAATGAGTCATGTGTACTATTTTCTCTCTTCTTCTCTTCCTTCTTGTTTCCTACCACGTAAGTAAATACGAGAAAAGAGTAAATCTTCTAGGCAAGCGCCCTTAGATCACATCTATACTTTTCATCAGGCGAGATTCTCATCAAGCTCAAGCCTATCTATACATAATATAATAAAATCGTAGAATTGCCGTATCTGTACATTGAAGATTTTTGCAAAATAATAACTGGAGGATGTTAGGGATAAGTAATAGAACGTAAAAAAGCTATTTTTGAAATTTTTGTTTGTTTGTCTGTTTCTTGTTTGTCTGTATGTTTGTGCACGCATCACGTAAAAACTACTGAATGAATTGAAATGAAACTCGGCATGATTTAAGAGTAACATATAGGATACTTTTTATCCCGAAATTCTGCACGGTTCCCTTGGGAGAGGGGATAAAAGTCAAAATGTGTACTTAGCTGTAATTCGTTAACGGGTTGTCCGAATTCATTCATTTTTTTTTGTTAGAAAGGAAATACTTTAAAGATTACTGGCTAATCTCTGAAAGGCTGGATCGATTTTGATGGGACTTTCACTGGTGGATGTTTACATTTTGATCTACCTAAACATCCGCCAGTGAACTTTTAACAGTTTTTTGCAAGGTATGAGCTCAAAGGAGCTTAGGAAAAACAAAGTGATTCTCACGGGATTTTTAAAAACCAATATCCACGCGAACGAAGTTGCGGGTGTCCGCTTGTCTTGAAATAAAAAAGTAAGGTAAAAAGACAATATTATGTTCAGATGCGAAGTTTTTAATTTTTTCGATCTCCGAAGAAACAAAGTATTTGTGCTCCGTTCGCTACTTAAATTGCCATTAAAAGTTCGGTTCTTTCATCTTAAAATAATAGCGGTCTAATTTAGGCAAAGCATTAACGAAAAGTTCAATGAAGGGGCTTCAGCAGTTTGATAATCTTTATTGCAAATTAGCCACATTACCGTTCAACTTGGCGAAGTGGGAAAACTCTATTAACCTTAATGCGAAGATCAATATAATTAATATTTACTTCCTTTTTACTCCAGCGCCGTTTGCTTTTTAACCAACAAAGCAGTGGTATTTATTCCGTTGTACACAATCTCTGACCTTTTGCTATCCTTTTCCACATGCGAAGGAAACATTGTGGATGAGTTTTAAACGTTTGGTTTATTTTTAGACATTGGGATCCCCAAGTGCTCGAATGGCGCACTGGAATACACAGCTGCATTGAAAAACCCCCCCGCCTCGTCGTCTCAAGCAATAGGTGCGCAACCCCCCGCCTAGGTGGACGGAAATCCTCAAGCTGCGCAAGTTTATGTTTTGTGGCGATCATTGCAAGAGACCTACGTCCAGTAGTGGACCTCTATCGGTTGAGAAGACGACGATGAATAAACACAAAAGTGTAAAAGAACAATTCATATATTTCAATTAATGTTGAAGCCTCAAAAATCCTAAAATGTTGTTTAATGACGACAACGGGGTGCCCTATTGTATTTTTCATTGCTTTATGAACTTTAGTGGCACTCGCAAGATTAAGTCAAATCTAATGGTGCACGCATTTAGTCTCTTGAACGTCATAAAGGAACAAACAAACAGAATTATAATATTAAAGTCTGATGAACACTAACCTAAAAACTCTAAACTCTAAAAACTAAAAAATCGTTTGCTTTGCGCAGACATATAATACACACACATACCTATCAAACATATAATACACACATACCTATCAAAAGTATATATTAAAAAATAACACTTTATTTTGTCGCAGCATCAGCGCTGAAAACCAAGTAGTTCATTTGAAGATAGCACATAATATATCCACACATTGGTAAGTGAAAAGTTGGTGGAATGTCAGTCACATAAAATATTTAATACAAAGTAACCGAGTAGCTAGTTAGTAGTTGGTTATTTGGTGCTCCTGCGACTGCCGTTGCCGAACTAGTCAGCGATTTACGCTTGACTTGCAATGTGCGGGGAACTTTAACCTGTGCTCTGCTCTCATGACAAATTGAATTCTTGCGTCAAGGGAACTCTCCCTAGACGCAAGGGAACTATAGGAATAGAATTATTTGGGGTTTAGAGATCAATGCGCCGTAAATACTCAGTCATTTGTAAGGACTATGTTTTTGCGGCTCTTGCGTTTGAGACCCTTGGTCAAAAATTGGTGAACCAATTGGCATCAAATGATCCAAGAGCTGGCTCGTATTTTGCCCAAAGACTAAGCCTGACTATACAAAGAGGCAATAGTACCAGTGCCTTGGGCACCATGCCCTTAAACGATCATTTGGATGGTGTATATTTTTTGTAAATATTATTATTAAATTTAAATAGATAATTTACTATTATATTTTTAGGTACAGATAATAATGTTATGTCAATAAAATATCAAAGTTTAGAAAATATTTAGCAATCTTGCAATAGTCTATTTTGAAAAATAACACTTACCAGAATCCAGAGATTACGCTGCCTAGGAGGCCCCGTTCATGTTGGTGTCTTTCACTGGCGAAAACTTTGATCCCGTATCCCAAACGTGTACGGTTTTGTATCTCAAAAATCTTTAAAAAATCTCACTACAATGCAAAAGACTATCTTAATGACTGAAAATCTTAGGAATTACTTGTCTAAAGTAGCAGACGATGACGTGTCGCACGTTACCTCAAAGCAGGCGTTACTTTGCGGAAATCCTTGATATACTTACTTACAATGAAAAAACTAAATTATTTTGCTATAATCCGCTTAAACAGACAAATATGTATGGTACTGCATGCAGCAAACGTTATGCACCACCCACGAGTCTACCACCGTCACCACTAAAACAAACACAAAAACAACTAGCAAACAACACCCACCACCACCACGCAACACCACATAAACCCTCTGAAACACACTCGATGCACGTTTCACTCTGACACCGGAGCATTCTCAAGATGATAGATGGAAAGGAGAATGCTTAAAAATCTATGGGCGTGTAACCCAGTCGTTTACAAGTATGTTGTATGAAGCATTTATTGCAGATTTATTCCTGACGAGCGGATACCCGCGAGTTCGTTCGCGTGGATATTGATTTTAATAATCCCGCGGGAATCATTTTGATTTTCCTATGCTACTTTGAGCTTAAACCTTGCTAAAAACTGTTAAAAGTTCACTGGCGGATGTTTAGGTACATCAAAATGTAAACATCCGCCAGTGAAAGTCCCATCAAAATCGGTCCAGCCTTTCAAAGATTAGCCAGTAGTCTTTGAAGTATCTACTTTCTAACAAAAAAAGAATGAATGAAATCGGACCACCCGTTAACGAATTACAGCTAAGTACACATTTTGCCTTTCATCCCCTCTCCCAAGGGAACCGTGCTGAATTTCGGGATAAAAAGTATCCTATATGTTACTCCATAGTATTAACTTTAATCGTGCCAAGTTTCATTTCAATCCATTCAGTAGTTTTTACGTGATGCGCGCACAAACATACAGACAAACAGACAAACAGATAAACAGATAAACAGACAAACAGACAAAAATTTCAAAAATAGCTTTTTTACGTTCTATTACTTATCCCTAACATCCCCCAGTTATTATTTTGCAAAAATCTTCAATGTACAGATACGGCAATTCTACGATTTTATTATATGTATATAATAAAAGATATAGATAGAAAAAGATAGAAGATATAGATAGATAGATAACCAAACACACCATTTTAATACCTCTAGGACTTGCCGTTTTTGAATAAATCTAAGTTTAAGTTTAAAACCGGTCAAGTGCGTGGCGGGCCACGCGCAGTGTAGGGTTCCGTAGTCACAATCCTCGAAAAACAGATATAACTCCTTAACCTGTGAACCCTACTTAGCCGTGATAGTTTTCCTTTAAAATTGATTATATACCCTACTGCTGTGAATTTTTTCAAGTTCCTATATACTGCCATTTGGCTGATAGAGGGGGGGGACACTTGACTCTAATAAAAATTTGCACTTTAAAACATCATATTTTACAAACGGATCTAGAAATCGAAAAATGATGTTCCCACACCCACAGTATTTTTAAAAGACCTATTCAACGATACCCCACACTATGGGGTAGACGAGAAAAAAAATATTCATCCCCACTTTACATGTAGGGGAGCTACCCTAAAAAAAAATATTTATCAAAATTTTATTTCACCACTTTGTCGGCGTGATTAATATTTATACTCATGCCAAATTACGGATTTCTAGCACTAATAGTCTCTGAGATTAACCGAGGACGGACGGACAGACGGACAGACGGACAGACGGACAGACGGACAGACGGACAGACGGACGGACATGGCGAAACTATAAGGGTTCCTTGTTTACTACGGAACCCTAAAAATGATTCTAGGTTATGTGTTGGTTATGTGTATATAATTGTTAAACTAGTAAGGAAAGCCGTGTATCATTCCTGCCGATTTGAAGTATTTGTTTAGCGCGCACTATACTTAACATACCTGTTACAACGATGTCCAATACAAAAACAATAAACCATAGAATTAATATTGGTCTCCGCTGCGTTACAATAAACATTCAAAATGTAAACCAATGATGTAAACAGAGTAGACGTCACTAGCGTCACATACAACTAAAACAATGACATGTCACATTGACATCTTCAAATAAGTTTGGTTAGGTAGGTACACAAAATCAAGAAGGTTGTAGTTATATATTTCATTGCACAAAACGCAACGAAGTTAAAACAATATTATAACAAAATAATATTATTAATTATTACTTATTTACTTTAATCATATTGTACGATTTACAACAAATAACAATTAACAAATAAAATAATATATTTAAATAATTAATATCCGTTCTATTTTAAATGAAATGATTTTTTTTATATAAAAAACCTCTTTTTATTTGGGCATGTACCTATGCGTAGAATGTAATGCAAATGGCCGTCAGACTTAAACGGGAAGTTGAAAAGACTGTTTAATTCCTTTATTATTACATTTTTTTATCGGCAGCTTTTGCATTAATAATTATAAATTTTCAAATTGTCATATATTCGTAAGATAATTTTTAATAAATTTCATTTTGTGTAAACGTTTGGGTCAGGGGTGGTCATTCTCCTTTGACAGTGCACGATTGCAAAGATGAATGTTAACTATAAACACAATTTAAAAAAAATCTCCCCAAATATAAGAGGGTCGAAATAAAAAGCCACAATATTATAATTCTGTAAAATTTAGTCCAAAAGTTACGATCTTAATGCAGTCATTAGCGGTGAAATATACTCTATCCGTTTGAATAAAACACCACAATTAAATTTGTATTACAATTATAAATTATGAGAGCTTGTTTTTGAGAGCACGTCTAAAATATTACGCTTATAACTGACACCGTAAATAGTCCCGTAGGGTCTGCGTTAGAATTAAAATAATGGCTGACTCCGGTTAATTAGTCAATTGATAATTGCAATTTATTATGATCCTAACATCAGATCATACATAGAAAATAAAAAATACATTTTGTCGTACCTAGTTAACTAATTTAATTACCTACACTGACAACCACAACGCTATGCATAAATCGAGTGAGACAAGGACAGCGCTATAATACTGCTAGTAATACTGCTAGGCATACTTCTACGTTGTAGGCGATGGCAGGCCACGATAAATTGGCGCGGTGAGAGCGAGCGTCGCTTCTTTACGAGTAAATAGTATTCTTTGTCACGGGTGAGAGATTGTAGTGAATTACCGTGGAAACCTCGAAATGGCGCGATCCGGAGAGAATGCGCTTTGTGTAATTAATTGTGAGGAGCGGAGCGCTCGTTTGTTCAGCAAATTATGCACATTCATTATAGAGATCGTGACGCGAGAGACGCGGCGAAATAAAATACTTCAAATGTTGTGACTTCGTAGTTTTATATAGAAGACCCAAGATGAATATAGCAACTTCTTCTTCTTCTTCGTTACACTCTTGACAGAGCGGTCGTGGCCATCCAGAAGTGAGTCTTTAAGAGCAGATGTGATGCGCCTCACGAGTGTTCACCACTCTCCCTGCTGGCCGACAGCCTGGTGCACTCGTGCAAGGGGCCGCCCACAGCTGATTTAATTTGGTCGGTCCATTGGTGCCCTAAAAATAAGATAGATGCCCGTAAAATCAAGTCGACAAAAAACAATGCGCTAATTCGACATTATTTTTATGGGGACCCCACTTGGGCTTAATTTTTTTTTTAATATTATTAATGGCCATGATAGAGACTTAGGTACTTCTTATTACAAGTTAACTTACTACTTGACAACAACTACTTGCAACTAACAGATGGACAGACAGACTGCGGAGACCTAGTAATTGGATCCCCTTTGGATACGAATGCGGATGCCTAAAAATTAAAATCAAAACCTAATTACAGACGAAAGCTTAAGCAAAACCGGTTGAAATATTTTAATAACAAAATAACAAACAAAAGCTTACAAGTGGAACATGTTCACATGTGGGTATTTGGGCGGGATTATTACGCACGACGGAGTGAACTCGCGCGACACATCTGCGTTTCCACAATTAAAGGCTTATTCTGTTTGAACAGGACACTTTTTGTTAATGTGCTTCGACTTGGCAGTTTTACAATAATCAGGCCACGGCTGCTTATTATTTGAATCTGAATTTTGCTTACAAAGCCTCAGTAGCTTAATGGGATACCTAGTGCGGAATGAAATCCGAAAGTAAAACTGTTCAAACCCCATCTGTTGCAGTACATAATTGAACCTACTCTTGTGCTTTTTCCGTTGAATTTACTAAAATACTTAAAAAAATATATAATACACAGCCACAGTATATGTGAGAGCTTATATCCTTCTTATTCTACTCTGGAAGAATGTGCATTCTTTCGTCAATATTGTCGCTTCCAAGAAATAGAAGTTTCAATTATAAAATCCATAATAATACCAAGGAATCAATGAATAAATAATTAATGATTTTGATGATTGAAAACTAAATATGCTGTAATGTTATTGTTGAAGTTATAAAACAGCACACGAGTCAAACAAAGAAGAAAGCATAAAGTTTGTAAACTAGTTTCGAGATGTTTTTCCTATTTTCATCCGATATTCACACCAACTAGTTTACGTCGCTATCTAAACTTTTCTTTGGGAAAACATTTTCTATTTTCACTACAAAGCGTTTGGTTTCAGATGTTGAATGTGTGAGTAATATATTGTTTTCATTTCTATACATGCATGTCATAATCTAAAACAATTCATGGAGGCGAACCTACTACTGACAAGAAAAACACTATAAGTAAATCGAGCGGACCAGGCCAAGTTATATACCTACGTGTTAAACTAGCCTAGTAATTTTCAAGAAAAATGGTTAAAAAAACACGCAAAATCCAATCGTTACTGTTCCATCTTGAGATAATGATAAAGAGATAATTTCTTATGAAAAAAACCGGTCAAGTGCGAGTCAGACTCGCGTACCGAGGGTTCCGTACTCCAGAAGTATAAGTACAATCTGTTTTTTATTAGTTTGTCTTAAAAGAATGTGCTAATTAAGCTAGGCCTCTAAATTGTATGAGCACTCATACACCATTTAGGTTTTCGACACAAAACCTATAGGGTACTTCCGGTTGATCTAGATTTGTCAATTTTGGTCAAAAGCAAGGTCTTACAGATCAAGTAAAGGAAAAATTCCGAAAAATAAAAACGTTGAAAATTAAGGTAAATTTTGGTATACTTACAAGTTTCCGTGAAAATCTAAATTGGCCCATATCTTTTTATCGTGTGGACTCAGGTCTCAGGACCTTAATATATCTAATAGAGACTACAGACCTTAGTATCTGGTATAAATTTCAACTTGCTAGACCCACCTGTTCCTGAGAAAATCGGTGGTGACACACGGACGGACAGACGATCAGACGGACAAGAAAGTGATCTTATAAGGGTTCCCTTTTTTTACCTTTTGAGGTACGGAACCCTAAAAATAATGTTCTACCTACCAAACTTCAGCCATGCAGTCATCACACCGGAAAGAGATCAGACGCATGACCGACGGCTTTACGTAGTTTCCGATACATGGGGGTGTAGAATCGCCAAGTTCCCAACACCGAGCTGCTATTAAGAATTCCTTGATAGAAAATTCAATAACTTTGTTTGCTAAATCCGGGACTCAAACTTAAGAACTCATGATCTGCAGCCGAACGGGCCAGGCTATGGAAATACAAGTAGGTATTTTTGATCACCTCCCTGGCGCAGTGGTCTTATACACGCGAGGTTCCGGATTCTATTCCCGACAGGGACAATTTGGGATTTTATAATCTCTAAATTGTCTCTGGTCTTATCTGGTGAGAGGTTTTAGCCGTGGCTAGTTACCACCCTACCGGAAAAAACCGAACCGTAAAGCTATTTAGCGTTCCGGTACGATGCCGCATAGAAATGGATCAGAAGTATGAGTTTAATTAAAACTGTCACACCTCTTCCAGGCTAGTCTGTTTCCACCTTACCATCGTCACTTAAGATCAGGTGATCGCCAGTCAAGGACTAACTTGTAGATGAATAAAAAAAGTATTCCAATAATGGGTTAAGGACTAAGTAGATATAACCTGCGGCACGTACATTAAACACTGAAGGAAAGTGGAGGGCGTAAGCTATTGTATTACGTGCGTGACAGTTCCCATACGCAGCTATCCCCTCCACGTTTCGTTCAGTGTTCAATGTACGTGCCGCGGATTATAGTAATGTTAAACGTATCGAAAGTAGATAGTAGCGTTAAACGTATTGTTATATGTCGATTCGTAAGCGCTTGTGAAAGTTTATCTGAATAAAATTGAAGATTATATAGATGATAAAAAGGCGTGGATTTGACTCGTTCCAGCAATGCGCGAGACGGCAATTCAATCATGTACTTAACATAAAATTGTTATATTGATATTGTAAATTTGGAAAAGAGCAACCGCCGAGTTTCTTGCTGGTTCTTCTCGGTTGGAATGGCATTCCGAACCAGTGGTAGATTCAGTTGACTATTCAAAAGTACTTGTAAAAGTTTATTTGAATAAAAAACTTTTCTATTCTATTCTATTCTATTCTAAACATAATGAAATTATCCATACCACATTTGGAGCTAGCTAGAATCTCGGTTGAGTTTGAAATTCCGCCATGATAATTCGCGGCAACACGCAGGCATGTGGTTGAATTGCACTACGTTTTGGGTACAATTAAGTATGAGTTCTCCTTTTCTCTTCCACATACAGTTTTGTCGGTATATAACTGGCAGTTAACATTCTAATGATGAACAACATTTTTTAATCCGGACAGACCATGGACTCCCACTAATTCAGAGGTGCAATTTAATTGTCCAGGCTTGTTCATGGATGGTTGTTGTATAAGTTACAATTGGTCATAGATCGTAAAAGGTAAATTTGAATTGTGCTAAACTGATTCGACACCAGCAGTGAGGTCAAAATGCTTAAACAATTCGAATGAACTATCAATTACTTGGTCATTCAAAATAACGCTCCAAATCGTAAAACATCTTTGAAACCCGTTCACAATCTGAATTGGCCGTTTGACAAATGAAACCTTTAGAGCGAGGCCGCACTGCGAAATATAATCGCCCGAATATTATTCGCGCGGTTTATTTTCCGTATTTTAATATATTTTTTTCGCGAATTTTAATTCGCAAGATGCGGGCAGCGTCATACATTTCCATATGTCACAGAATTGTGCGAAAAAATTCGCGCGAATATATTTCGCAGTGCGGCCTAGGCCTAAGAGCTAGTAATTTTTTTTCCAGGTGTCGGATCGATGAGGACTTTTTACATTTTATTTATAATAGTGTTTCGAACAATCCTACCAATTTTCAGCCAAGTGTAAATAAACTGTGCGTGTCCAGGAGTAAATTTTTTTCCAGGTGTCGGATCGATGAGGACTTTTCACATTTTATTTATAATAGTGTTTTGAACAATCCTACCAATTTTCAGCCAGGTATGAATTATTGTAACCTCACCCCTATGTTTTAGTCTAATTTGACCGGTCTATAATCGAATATTTGAAACTCAGGACAATTTTATTGCCGAAAATATTATAAGCCACTTGAAAGTTGGCACAGTACTGAAGGCTCGTAATCGCCAATACTGCAGACGATATCTGTAAGCAGTATTTCTGCCAAATCGCGTTCCAACCATGTTTACTCAACATAGACTCCTTGGTTTACTACAAATACTTTATTTATTTACGAGTATATTCTAGTAAGCCTGTTTCGCTTTTTAGGGCTCTTCATTACGGAATGTTCTTTATAAATCTATTTATTTGTAAATGGATCATTTGGGAATAGAATACGGAAAACTTAAAACCTTTTCTAGTCTATGATACTTGGCGAAGCGGCTTTTAGGTATAAAAGCTAAAGTACATTTCCGAATGTACAAATACTATACGTATTACGTAGGTATACTTTTACGTTGCGGGCGATGGCGGGCAGCTTCTGAACCTACTCAGAAAACTTAATATTCTTTAGCTAAAGCCTCCGACCAGATAATAATCACACTAATTATCATAAAGGCGAAAGTTTGTGTGTATGTGTGTGTATATTATATGTTACTCTATTACGCCGCAATGTATATATGTTACTCTATAACGCCGCAACTACGGAACCGGTTTGGCTGAAATGAATAGAGATAGATTATGCCCTAACTTAACACAGGCTATTTATCCTGGAAAAATCAACAGTTCTCACGGGATTTTGAAACAAGAAAGTGATCTTATAAGGGTTCCTTTTTTACGTTTTGAGTTACGGAACCCTAAAAACCGAAATAGGTACAGTAGTAAACAGCTATAGGTAGATTACTATAGGTATAAAGGTTGGATTTTGGAAAAGGGAGCGGGAACGGAAACAGGATTCACATTTACGGTGGCGAAGCCGCGGGCAGAAGCTAGTTAAGTATTTAATAAAGCACAAAGACAAAATGACAAGCTATTAATACAAAATAAACTTGTAGTACAGTAACAGTACACAACAATACACACACACACAAACACAGGTAATAATAGTTTTAAAACTAAAGAAGTATACTAGAATACTAGGACTTTATCGTGCCAAAGGAAATTGAAAATCAAAAACGCTCCGGACTTAATGATTCTGTCGTGCAATCTTATTAGTGTTATAACTTTACAAAAAGGAGGAGAAGTTAATTACTTTGGCGAAAGAGCTTCCGGCGTTTCCGTTTAAAGTGCTGACCAAAATGGACTGCGGGAAATTGGCTCCTTATTAACTGAGCAAGGAGTTGTCCAATTATTTGGTGTACTAAGTTGAGGTCTTATGTACCGGAAAATTCATTTTTAAATTCATAAATTAGCGACAAAATGAATTACAACCGTCGTCTTTTTCTTCCAGTTTGCAGGAGGCATTGAACTAGTCTTGGTTTATCCTAAACCGTTTGGTTTATACCGAGCAAGTATTTGACCTCAACTTAAATAAACGAGCATCTCGAAAGGCGCAGAAATATGCTGTACAACAGAGCCAAATTGACATTACAAACGTCAAAAGTGAGATTTCTAACATTAAGTTATCGATCATTCGATCATTATAGCCATTGTAAGCTATTAGAAAACCGACTCCACATTAAGCCAGGTTCATATTAGCGTGCGGTGATGTGTTGTTGTGGCGCATATTTGGATTACTATATCTGATGCCAACAGCGACTATGATGAAGACATTAAATTCATCGGAGATTTTTACAGATTTAAATAGAAAAACAACTGATCACATCCATCGCGGTGACGCGTCGTAAATACTGCCAGATAGTTAGATACATGTCACTTGTAGTGGAGCGAGTTGATGTTGTGGAGAGCTGTGGAGATTTTCTACCATCACTGTGAGGCGGCCAGGTGTCAAGCGGTTGCCACCCCTGAATTAATGAAACTGATCATTCTGTCGCGCCACCGCGCAATCCTGTGATATGAACCTAGTTTCAGACGTAAACTGCCGCTCACTGTTTTTTTCTTATAATAATAGCGGGCAAACTAGCAAGCGGGTCACCTGATGTTAAGTGATTACCGCCGCCCATGAACATTAACAGCACCTGAGGAACCACTAATGCGTTGCTGACTTTTGAAGAAGGGGACTGGCTATTCAGCTCGCTGCCGGAACACATGGTGGATGCTTTGCGGCAGATTACGGCTGAATTGTGGTCGCTAGCCAGGTGGATTTGGGATAAAATCCTACCACAAAGCAGATTACATCTAGATTAAGTAGTGTGGTATCAGGCACAACGACCCGTAGAGGGGACTGCCACTGTATACTACAACCACAGCTGCAGGTACGTTCTACCAATAACATCACGTCTTCCATTGACGCCGTGGTCCGAAGCCAAATCTGCAATAGACGTTCATGTTACCATCAATTGTAATTCAAATATTTGAAATCGTATAAACACAAAATGAATAGATTCCTATGTTCAGCGAAATAACGGTTATTTTAATTCGACGTTGTGTGTTAAAATTAATTGTTACAAAATTTAGTTCTTTCAAGTTATTTGTAAAGTCTTAACTATAATTACCTCGTTGGACTATCGGATAGTTTATGCCAGGTCCCAGATTTGAGACCCGGGCATATAAGAATTTTATTGGGGTTTTCTGTCAAGAAATTTTCAATTAGCAGCCCAGAGTTAATAAGTTGTCGGTGTTGTTACACCCCCGTGCCTTGGAAATCATCATCACCTGTCGATCCTGCGCCAGGATCTCTCCGTTCGTATTATATTCCCGTCCCGTTATCGGACTGTAAGATTATGATTATTCGTTCATATTCTTCGTTAAAGTTGTGAATAAATTCAGAATAAAAATAAATTGTGCGAAATTATAGTGATATGAAAATGTTAAAGACTCAATAAGTTTGAGATATGTCCGCGGATAACCTCAAGATATTCAAAAGTTTCGAGGCTAAACCGCCGAACTCTTACAAGCGGAGCGAACTTGGAGCTTTGCCAGAGCCGAACAGAAAAGGGTGAAGAAAATTGAATATTCAAAATGGCCTCCACTTAATGATTCGGTCGCGAAATCTTATAAAGAGCTAAAAGTTGACAACAAGAAAAAAAATATAATGCTGAATGTAGACTTACGCCTATAACAGACGACCGATTAATTATTTATTATTTTAGTCAGAAATAATAAAACAACTTTCTAAATAGGTACCTAGGTTAAAATCTTTACTGCTCTGAAATATTGCTTTACAGACAAAAACGATTTTAAAACCATCTATAATATAATAAAACTGTAACAGATCCAATTCTGTACATTGAAGATATTTTGAAAATTTTTATTGGAGGGCACTCTATAATCGATACTGAAGCCAAAACTGCAATTTGTTTCATTTTTGTCTGTCTGTCTGTCTGTCTGTCTGTCTGTCTGTCTGTCTGTATCTTGGCCGCGCATCACGCCGAAACTACTAAATGGATTCGAATGAAACTTAGTACGATTTGAGTTTACATATAGAGATACTCCGAGGTAGGACATAGGATACTTTTTATCCCGAAATTCAACACGGTTTCCTTGGGAGAGGGGATGAAAGTTAAAACGTGTATTTAGCTGTAATTCATTAACGCGTTGTTCGATTTCACTCATTCTTTTTTTGTTAGAAAGATAGTACTTTATATATTGTCCCGTAAATATTTCAAGGTCATAGGTTTTTTAATTTAGAAATGACAGACATTACAACCATCATTATTGGGTTCAAATAACTTGGGACCCGGATCTTTGAACGTACGGCTTATTTTAAACTGGTGTGTGTTTAAATTTATGTTTGTCGGTCTGTCTATTTGTTCCAGCTAATCTCCGAAACGGCTGGATCGATTTTAATGGAACTTTCAATGTTATAAGGAGTAACTTAGGCTACATTTAGTTTAGGTACAAAAAAGGATTATGGGATCCAATCCGATCCTATATATAAACCTATATAACCACGCGGACGAAGTCGCGGGGGTCAGCTAGTAGGAAATAAAAATAAGACAACCTTAGGATTTTGAAGTCTTGAATCGCGACATTTGGGAGGCGACACTTACAAACTGGTTTTATAGAAATGTAAGAGTCTGAGCTCAACTCATATTAATACATCCATCCATCCAAAACTAACAATGTACGTAGAACAAATTGCCCCGTCACTTTTTCCAAACAATCGGAACGCAATAATAGCTTCAGGTTTGGGACCCTAAAGTTAAGCAAAGTTTGATCACCTACACGCGTGACGAATACTTAGCACTACGACAACAATAAATGGACACCGAATAAACTTAACTTCGTAAAAACGACACGAGTCCATTCGGGAAATTCAATTTATTTTTGCATTTTTTTGGATAAGGATTTTTCAAGGTTTTGTGTTTTGTCGGTTTTGATAATTTTGCAAGATTGTGTGGAAGAAATCGACTTTGAAATCGCAAGGATTGTGATATGTGGATTTTTGTGAAGAGTAGCTAAATGATTCGTTTTATAAATTCACATACAAATTGCGTTCACAAAAAGGGCAGGCATCTTTGAAGACAAGAGCGTGTAATTAGTATCGAAACTGTCAACTTGTGAAACCTAAGTAAGAATATGTACGAGTATAAACGGTTTCTAAGACCAAAAAAAACCAGAGGTTAGCTAGTTTCTAGTAATAATTTAAATCAGCTCAGAGATGTCAGAACTACAGTTTACGGGTAAAGTTGGAGGTATCCTGTGAGCGTTTAGAACACAGTCCGAATTTCCCAAGCCGGTTATAACCCGCCGCACGGAGTCGCACTACACCGGCGCAATAACCGGCTACAAGCGTGCATCTGCATACGAGTACATTCGACGATGTAGGTACGTGTACCTGAAGCAATGCTTATGTTTAATTTAATTATGCACTGATGCTAATGCTAGTTGAACACAATCTCTAAACTAATTTTACAGATATAGTTTTTTTTTAATTCTTCTATAGGTACAACTTAACCCTTGACTTTGATCTCACCTGAGGGTAAATGACGATAGCCACGTGCAACCTGATAAGGGTGTACGTATCAGTTTTTATTAAACTCATTTGTCAAATTGAAGTAATTGTTTTCATTCACTCAGAAGTTTTACGGCTTCGGACAGACGGAGAAGTGTGAATTTACCCAAAGAGAAGTACACTAGGAGACTCGCTTCGGTCGATGAATAAAAAATTTCCAAATTCACCCTGCCAGGAATCGAATCCAGCACCACCCACTTATAAGACCACAGCGTTCACCACTGTACCCGGGAGTCCACCAGTAGCTCTACTGACCTGCGCATTTATTGTGAAAACAGTAACGCAGAGAGCTAACGTTCAGCGAGTATTTGCATGTGAACCAGTATGCAAATATCGTATCAATCCACGCCAAAATTCCACCCTCGCAATTGGAAACTCCCGTATAATAGAAAATCTACTTGCTTGTTTTCCCCGGCTATGTGTGCCAGTTTAATTAATGATTGCGGAGAGCTGTTCTGGTCTCATATTCTCTATGCCGTTCAAATACGCCGGTAACTGAGCACAACAGTACATTGTTGTACGAGGGTGGTAAGTATGTTATAATAAACGAGCAAACGAGGATTCACCATTGTCGCGAGTTTGTAATAATCTTATCGATGGTTTTTAATACATCTTCTTGATATATAAAACAAAGTCGGGTTAGTTCGAACACTTATAACTAAAGAACGGCTGGACCGATTTTCATCATTTTTAATTTTTTGTATTTTTCTACGTCCCGAATAGCAGAATAACTATTAAAAACATTGAAATTGACGAAAAATAAAATAAAAGAAAAACATTTTCCCATACAAAATGTTGGTATCGGTTCCAATGACGGGACTCGCTCGTCGCGTGCTACCCGTATGAAGTCGGGGCGAGTCGCTAGATTGTAATAAAACAGACAAATAAACTAGACGAACATTCGGTTTTTTTTTGTCAATCAATGAAATGGGAAAACATAATATGAATACTAGCTGATGCCCGCGACTGTCCACGTTGATAAATCACATAATATCTACAAACTTTCAACCTCTCTTTAAACCCCTTAGTTGGGTTGAATTTTCAAAAAAATTCTTAGCGGATGCCCACATCTTAATAGCTATCTGCGTGCCAAATTTCAGCTCGATTCGTCTTGTAGTATGTAGCTGTGCGTTGGTAGATCAATCAGTCAGTCAGTCACCTTTTCCTTTTATATAATATTTAGAAGAGCACAAACGAGTACTTGATTTAAGTGATTACTGCTGCCCATAAACATTTGCAGCATCAAAAGAAGTACTAACGAGTTCTCGGCTTTTTAGCCGAAGGCCAAATAATAGATGTATATTATTTGAGTTTAAGTTAACATCCGCGATTAAGTATCGTGGAAATGTTAGGTAAACTGTGTATTCTCGTGAGAAATATTTATTAGTGAGATATTTGTATCGCTCGGACTGTTATGCTCGTAACATAAATACCACTTATCGGCATCGTTCCTCTAATCTGCTTATTCCGGGCCAAGCATAAGTTATATCGGCACTTTGCTTTAATATTAGATATGAAATACGAATGGCTGCGGAATAGACGCTCGCCTCTGACTGATAAATCCCAAACCAACGATTGAATATTGTTTAGATCACAAATAAATTTAAAAAATTAGATTGTATACGAGCGAATAATATTTTAGAAGGCGCACAATCATCTAAACTCTAAAGCTAAATTAATGTAAGTTTGGAATAAAACAATTATCTACTTAATTATATTATTATGTTTCGTTCGCGAGATAATCGAGACGAAAAATAAATCAAAACAATGATATATACAAACTGATATGTACATATAAAAACTATAGCATTCGACTCTACGCGCTAAAATGTGGAGATAGTTTCAAAACTTAGATTTAACAAAATATGCCCCATTACAAAAACTTCCCACTGGGAAGTTAATATTGCTCTTCTGATCGATTTTCGGGTAGTTAATCTTGACTAACTATGCAGGATACATTATAGTGCAAAAATGTGTGCCAAAATAGGTACACTCTCTATTACCGCTCACAGTCCACTAGAATGACAATCCGATACGACCGGAGAGAGATCAATCATAGGACCCAAGATTTTATGTTTAACTTTGAAACTAGGATGATGCTAGGAATGAACATGAGGAAAATGAAAAGAGAGAGAATCTCTTTTACCTTTGAAACATCATATTTTTGAGACAATCTGACAAACCATAGACACATAATGAAATTATTTACTAGGACGTGTCTGCTTTCATTAAAATTGACTGCTCAATATTCAAAAAGAAACAAACTTACGTAGGTACAGTAGGTACAAGTGTATCACGAAATTTCACGTTATATTACACGGATTTAAGAGTGGATTAAGTTAATTATACAAAGAAAAGGGAATTTAAATCGCTGCTTGTAGCGTTATTATTTCAAGTCAGAAGCATAATATTTTCAATGCATTAACTACGCGATACAGGCAGCGCGATTGTGTGTAATTTATGCGCATAATTCCCACCATTTAGCTTGTCTCAATTAATTACACCAAGGACCTTTTCCTTGAATTACTTCAGCGTACCGTTTTAAGGCGATTCGCTGTAAAAACCCCTTTACAGGTTAAACAGCAATTTCACGAAACTCGCAAAGTTTGTCTTTTAGTTGAATTAGAAATTTTGTTTAACTTGCTTATTAAATTTTATTCATAATATTACAATCTAATTTTGGTACGAAATTATATTAGGGCTGATTTTAAGTTGCGAAACTTATAATTATTTTGTAACATTTTATCATATTTTATCTACCTATACTTACTTAAAATTTATACTTACTGTTAGTAAGTATAATTGTAACGGGACAATTTCTGTAATTTGACAATTGTTAAATACAATGTAATTACTTAACATAATGTTGTTGTAATTACTTAACATAAAATTTACTTAACAAATGTATCTATAGTTTTTTTTTTTGTATAAATCAAAATTCTAATGTAATTTAATTTGTTACATCACCAAGGATCCCTTTCATTGGGATAATATAATATTATTTAATCTAAATCCACACCAGCTATAGTTTTCGAATCAGCTATTTCGTTTAAGAATGAATCGCAAGTAGGTATACATTGTCTTATTAGCAGTCCTGTGATCGGTCGAGCGGACGACGGAGGTACGTGCACTTTAAAATGCTGTTTTCTCTACAGACTTCAACTCCCAGATTTATAATACCAATGCAGATATTTACTTCCCAGTTGGCTCGTAAAATCTGCTATTCTATATGTTACTCCGTAGTATGAACTTAAATCGTACCAAGTTTCGTTTCAATCCATTCAGTAGTTTTTGCGTGATGCGCGCACAAACATACAGACAAACAGATAAACAGATAAACAGACAAACATACAAAAAATTTAAAAATAGCTTTTTTACGTTCTATTACTTATCCCTAATATCCCCCAGTTATTATTTTGTAAAAATCTTCAATGTACAGATACGGCAAATTTTATTATATGTATAAATTCAGGCACACATCAGAAAATTCATGATCACTGATTAATGGTCCTGTATTTGCGAACACACTGACATCTCCTGCGTACTTGGCTAGTCACCATTACCGTAGCCGAAATTCAGTCGGAAAAATATTTGTTAACTATTATTATGGATTGTATCGACGTATAGGCTAAGTCACAAAATTATTTTTCGTTCATTACTTTCATCCCGTTCGGTTAGTTACAGATATTTATCGTGGAGCTTATAATTCTGCTGTCTAAGGTAAGTAATTAAAGTTGGGCTCGTTTATCGAGCGGCGGGAATTTCCCGCTTTCGGCTAATAAACAGGTCCGCTAACTAGATTCCATTCGTTTCCGGCGGATTAACTCCCCAAACTTATCCAATTGTTGCTCCGACATTCATAAATGTTGCCATCAACATTACCATTATATTTTATTTGAACAGCTATTTCTTCTATTTATTATTGCTATTTCTAGCTATTTCGAGTACATTACTAGCAGACTAGCAGCCTGCGATTTCGTACGCGTGGATTGAGGTTTTTGAAAATCCCCGAACTCTGATTTTCGGGATAAATATAGCTTATGTCGGTCTACGTGATGTAAGCTATCTCATTGCCAAAATTGCTTAACCTATTAAACTCTATTAAAATATAATACCCCTAATAACAATCCCATCAAAATTGATTCACCCGTTCTGAAGAGTAACCCAAACGGTAATGCGGGATGCATTACCGTTTGGGTTACGGTGTCGTTAAAATTAATATATATATAGCTGCTCGTGCTGATTCATTGACTGACTCACTGATTGATCACCCCTCCTGTAAAATTTTGTATGAAAAATTTTTTTTTCACTAATGGTTTCGTATAGAGGACAAAAATTCATTCGGAACAAAAATATGGAGAGAGCTGATGATTGAGGATTTCAAAGACGAGCGATGGGCACGCTTAAGGTATTGAAGATAGGTGGGGGGTGCTCGAGCAAATGTCACTCGAAACGTCATCCAATTGGCAATGAGCTGAAAAAAAATTCAAAATGGCGAAAAAAAGATGGCCGCCATACAAATTTCGTCGGTGTCCATCTTTGAGGGTATAAAAGATGGAAGAGTGGTTTCTTCGCAATAGATGATCAGAATCCAAAGGTCTACCCGATGAATAGAAAAAAAATTCAAAATGGCGGAATTTATTTTTCCATAGAAAATGTATGGCGAATATTGAAGAGACTACAAGTTGTAAACTATGCAAGGCTTTGATGCGGTTCTTTGGAGAACTCTCAATGAAAAATATGGGAAGACATGATGATTGAGGGTTTGGAAGATGGTTGAGGAGCCCGGGCAGGGTATGGCAGATAGATGGGAGGTGCTCAAACAAAAATTACTCAAAACCTCATCCAATTGGCACTGAGCTGAAAAAAAAAATGGCGGATTCAAGATGGCGGCTATACAAATTTCGTCGGTGTCTATCTCACCAAGTATGAAAGATGGAAGAGTGGTTTCTTGGCAAAAGATGATCAAGACCTTTAGATCTACTTGATGAGCAGAATGATTCGAAGAAAAAATATGGAGAGTAATAATGATCGAGGATTAGGAATATGGGAGAGATAGGTGGAGGCTGCTCAAACCAAAATACCCAAAAGCGAAACCTCGCGGTCCGCTTGCGGGCCGCGCACCCACGCGCCCTACTAGTTAATATATATATAGCTGCTGGGACTGATTCACTGACTGACTCATTGATCACCTCTCCTGTAAAATTTTGTATGAAAATTTTTTTTTTCACTGATGGTTTCGTATAGAGGACAAAAATTCATTAAGAGGAAAAATATGGAGAGAGCTGATGATTGAGGATTTCAGAGACGAGCGATGGGCACGCTTAAGATATTGAAGATAGGTGGGGGGTGCTCCAGCAAATGTCACTCGAAACGTCATCCAATTGGCAGTGAGCTGAAAAAAAATTCAAAATGGCGAAAAAAAGATGGCCGCCATACAAATTTCGTCGGTCTCCATCTGGGAGGGTATAAAAGATGGAAGAGTGGTTTCTTAGCAAAAGATGATAAAGATCGGAAGGTCTACTCGATGAATTGAAAAAAAAAAATCAAAATGGCGGAATTTATTTTTCCATAGAAAATGTATGGCGAATATTGAAGAGACTACAAGTTGTAAACTATGCAAGGCTTTGATGCGGTTCTTTGGAGAACTCTCAATGAAAAATATGGGAAGACATGATGATTGAGGATTTGGAAGATGGTTGAGGAGCCCGGGCAGGGTATGGCAGATAGATGGGAGGTGCTCAAACAAAAATTACTCAAAACCTCATCCAATTGGCACTGAGCTGTAAAAAAAAAAACAAAATGGCGGATTCAAGATGGCGGCTTTACTTTCGTCGGTGTCTATCTCACCAAGTATAAAAGATGGAAGAGTGGTTTCTTGGCAAAAGATGATCAAGAACTAAACATCTAATAGATGAATAGAAAAAAACAAGATGGCGGAATTTATGTTTACACACAAAAAGTTTTTTTTGTGATGGTTTCGTATACAAGACAAAAATTCATGTGGAGGAAAAATATGGAGAGAGCTGATGATTGAAGATTTTGGAGACGGGTCAGGAGCACGGTCAGGGTATTGAAGATAGGTGAGAGGTGCTCAATCAAAAATTACTCGAAACCTCATCCAATTGGCAGTGATCTAAAAAAAATACCAAAATGGCGGATTCAAGACGGCGGCCATACAAATTTCGTCGGTGTCTATATTACTGATTATTAAAGATGGAACAGTGGTTTTTAGGCAAAAGATCATCAAGACATGGTTTACTTGATAAATAGAAAAAAACAAGATGATGGAATTTATTTATCTATACAACATATTATATACGACGAATATTGAAGTGGAACTATGCAAGACTTTGATACAGTTTCTATTCAAAATTTGTTTTTATGGAAGAACTCTCATTCTGACTAATGATTCGGAGAAAAAATATGAGGAGTGATAATGATCGAGGGTTAGGAATATGGGAAAGATAGGTTGAGGCTGCTCAAAACAAAATACCCATAAGCAAAACCTCGCGGTCCGCTTTAGCGGGCCGCGCACCCACGCGCCATACTAGTTAATATATATATAGCTGCTCGTGCTGATTCATTGACTGACTCACTGATTGATCACCCCTCCTGTAAAATTTTGTATGAAAAATTTTTTTTTCACTAATGGTTTCGTATAGACGACAAAAATTCATTCGGAACAAAAATATGGAGAGAGCTGATGATTGAGGATTTCAGAGACGAGCGAATGGCACGCTTAAGGTATTGAAGATAGGTGGGGGGTGCTCGAGCAAATGTCACTCGAAACATCATCCAATTGGCAGTGAGCTGAAAAAAAATTCAAAATGGCGAAAAAAAGATGGCCGCCATACAACTTTCGTCGGTCTCCATCTCGGAGGGTATAAAAGATGGAAGAGTGGTTTCTTCGCAAAAGATGATCAAAATCCAAAGGTCTACTCGATGAATAGAAAAAAAATTCAAAATGGCGGAATTTATTTTTCCATAGAAAATGTATGGCGAATATTGAAGAGACTACAAGTTGTAAACTATGCAAGGCTTTGATGCGGTTCTTTGGAGAACTCTCAAAGAAAAATATGGGAAGACATGATGATTGAGGGTTTAGAAGATGGATGAGGAGCCCGGGCAGGGTATTGTAGATAGATGGGAGGTGCTCAAACAAAAATTACTCAAAACCTCATCCAATTGGCACTGAGCTGAAAAAAAAACAAAATGGCCTGTACTGTCTGTTTTGGATAAAAATCGGGTTTAAAAAGCATCAACAACTTTTTATCATTTGGTTTGTATTTTAAATTGTTTAGTCAACTCTCCACCACCACCATCACAGGTACAGCTTTTTTACGACCCACGGCTGTGCAAATGTCTCTTCTCTCATAGGAGAGGGATTTAGAGCTTAGAGCCGCCACGCTTCTCTAATGTGGGTTGGCGGGCTGTAACGAATATTGTCACATGATATTGATAATAACCGGGAACGACTGCTTAACGTGCTCTCCGAGGCACGGGGGTGAAACACCGCCAACTATCAACTCCGGGCTGACACTGAGAATTTCTTGATAAAAACCCCTACAATAATTTGCCCGACCCGGGAATTGAATCCGGGACCTCGTGATCTGCAGTCGAATATAATACCCCTAGACCAACGAGGTAGTAAGTCACCTCTAGGAACACCTAATTTCACATCTCCGGTACCTACTTATCAATGTTACCCATGTCTACTGTATATACCCATACTACTCAATTCAAAAAATAAAAATAGATTCAATAATTTATTTATGATTTTAATCTGTGGTTTTCTACCTGTACTTTTTAGCAGTGCAAAGCTGTAAGAAGTTTTTATCATAGACCACGAAAAATAAGGTTTTTACTGTATTTTTTACTTTGTACGGATTAAGTACTAAAGCGACAATTTATGATAATTATTCAGAGAGCAAAAAGTGTCAAGATGATTTCGGAAATCATTTTGTTTTAATAATAACTAGTGTTGAGCTCGGTGCGCGAGCTGCAAGCAGCTCGCGGGCCTTGTAGTCTCTTCAATATTCGTAAAATAAAGAAATGGGAGGCCATACCAAATACCAGAATATTCTGGAAAGATAGAAAGAAATATTGAAATCACGTTTCGTATCTTTTCTGAAAGGACACTAATGAGTTCTATGCATGCGTTTAGTGGAAAAAAAAGATCTATACAAAAATGTTTTGGAGAGCCAATTGAAAATTAAAAAGAAATTTTGTATGGACACGAATTTTTTTTGTTCCGTAGCTATCTTTTTTTTACTGGCTGACCAAAGGGCCTAAGGAACATTTTTAGTTTCAGAACCATGCCTCTATGATTGATAGTTTTTGAGGGCCGTTAGGGTACTCTGGTAATTTTTCCACATTCACTGCGTTTTGTATTTTTTGTGAAAAAAAAACTTTTAAGTTCTATTTACTTATACTTGTAGTGGGGGGAAAAAGTTTCATATAAAAATGTCTAAGAGAGCCTCTTGAAAAGAACCCAAAAAATTTGTATGGAGAAAATTTTTTTGTTCGGCGGCCATCTTTTTTTTACCGGTTCACCCAATGGCCCAAGGTCTTAAACAACATTTGTTTGGGACTATGCCTGTATAACTGGTAGTTTTGGAGGACCCATGAGGTGCTCTGGTAAATTTTCCACAATCATGACGTTTCAGAATTTTTCTGAAGGAAGACCCATAAGTTCGACATGTATAAATAGTTAAGGGAAAAGGTTCCATACAAAATTGTTCTGGAGAGCCTCTTGAAAAGAATCCAAAAAATTTGTATGGAGAAAATTTTTTTTTGTTCGGCGGCCATCTTTTTTTTACCGGTTCACCTAATGACCCAAGGTCTTTAATAACATTTGTTTGGGACCATGTCTGTATGACTGGTAGTTTTGGAGGACCCATGAGGTACTCTGGTAAATTTTCCACATTCATGACGTTTCATAATTTTCTGAAGGAAGACCCATAAGTTCTACGCACATAAATAGTGAAAGGAAAAAAGTTCCATACAAAATTGTTCTGGAGAGCCTCTTGAAAATTACCCAAAAAATTTGTATGGAGAGAATTTTTTTTTGTTTGGCGGCCATCTTTTTTTTACCGGTTCACCTAATGGCCCAAGGTCTTTAATAACATTTGTTTGGGACCATGTCTGTATGACTGGTAGTTTTGGAGGACCCATGAGGTACTCTGGTAAATTTTCCACATTCATGAAGTTTCATAATTTTCTGAAGGAAGACCCATAAGTTCTACGCACATAAGTAGTGAAGGGAAAAAGTTCCATACAAAATTGTTCTGGAGAGCCTCTTGAAAATTAGAAAATTTTTTGTATGGAGACGAAATTTTTTTTTTGTATGGCGGCCATATTTTTTTTACCGGTTCACCCAATTGCCCAAGGTTTTGAACATATTTTGTTTCGAGACGATACCTCTCCGACTGATAGTTTTCGAGATCCCTTAGGGCACTCTAGTCAGTTTTCCACGTTCAGCTCTCTCTATAATTTTGGTGACCTAGAATTTTTGAATTTTACACACATGGAAAGTATGGTGAAAAAGTTCCATACAAAATTGTTCAGGAGAGGTGATCAGTCCGTAACTTCAAGTAGCTTTATATATATAACTAGTTGCTCGGTGCGCGAGCTGCTAAAGCAGCTCGCGGGGACGTTCGACGTTATATAACATGGGGCTGCACCCTATAATTTCGAAGATATAAGCATTTAAAAATTTGATCATGTGAGCACATAGACATCGCAAAAATAAGAAGTTTGAGTACTAATAACATGGGGTTGCACCCTATAGTTTCGGAGATATAAGCTTTTAAAAATCTGATCACGTGAACATCTAGACATCGCGAAAGTAAGTTTGAGTACCAACAACATGGGGCTCGACCCTATAGTTCCGTAGATATAAGCTTTTAAAAATCTGACCACGTAAACACACAGACATCGTGAAAATAAGAATTTTGCATACCAACAACATGGGGCTGCACGGTGCACCCTATAGTTTTGGAGATATAAGCTTTTAAAAATCTGACCATGTGAGCATATAGACATCGCGAAAATTTGAAAACCAACAACATGGGGCTGTACCCTATAGTTTCGGAGATATAAGCTTTTAAAAATCTGACCACGTAAGAATACAGACATCGCGAAAATAAGAAGTTTGAGTACCAACAACATGGAGCTGCACGCTATAGTTTCGGAGATATAAGCTTTTAAAAATCTGACCACGTAAGCACACAGACATCGCGAAAATAAGAAGTTTGAGTACCAACTACATGGGGCTTCACCATATAGTTTCGGATATAAGCTTTTAAAAATCTGACCACGTGAGCATAAAGACGAAGATAAGAAGTTTGAGTACCAACAACATGGGGCTGCACTCTAACCTTCTGTTTCCTTCACTTGTCTCCAAAATCCTCAATCATCAGCTCTCGCCATATTTTTCTCCGAATGAATTTTTGTCTTCTCTGTGAAACCATTTGTGAAAAACAATATTTCATATAAAATTTTACAGGAGGAATTTTTTGGGGAAATCTCGAAAAGTCCCCGGTCGGTCCTAAGTCGGTCCCTAGTCGGTCGCTAGTCGGTCCCTAGTCGGTCCCTAGTCGGTGCATAGTCGGTCCGTAGTCGGTCCCTAGTCGGTCCGTAGTCGGTCCCTAGTCAGTCCGTAGTCGGTCCGTAGTCGGTCCCTAGTCGGTCGCTAGTCGGTCCCTAGTCGGTCCGTAGTCGTTCCATAGTCGGTCCATAGTCGGTCCCTAGTCGGACCGTAGTCGGTCCCTAGTCGGTCCGTAGTCGGTCCCTAGTCGGTCTACCTAAGTCGGTCCGTAGTCGGTCCGTAGTCGGTCTCTAGTCGGTCCGTAGTTGGTCCCTAGTCGGTCCCTAGTCGGTCCCTAGTCGGTCTCTAGTTGGTCCGTAGTCGGTCCCTAGTCGGTCTCTAGTCGGTCCGTAGTCGGTCCCTAGTCGGTCCGTAGTCGGTCCGTAGTCGGTCCCTAGTCGGTCCCTAGTCGGTCCGTAGTCGGTCCATAGTTGGTCCGTAGTCGGTCTCTAGTCGGTCCCTAGTCGGTCCGTAGTCGGTCCCTAGTCGGTGCCTAGTCGGTCCTTAGTCGGTCCATAGTCGGTCCCTAGGCGGTCTCTAGTTGGTCCGTAGTCGGTCCTTAGTCGGTCTCTAGTCGGTCCGTAGTCGGTCTGTAGTCGGTCCCTAGTCGGTCCCTAGTCGGTCCGTAGTCGGTCCGTTGTTGGTCTGTAGTCGGTCCGTAGTCGGTCCGTAGTCGGTCCGTAGTCAGTCCCTAGTCAGTCCCTAATCGGTCCGTAGTCGGTTCGTTCTCGGTCTCTAGTCGGTCCGTAGTCGGTCCCTAGTCGGTCCGTAGTCAGTCCCTAGTCGGTCCCTAGTCGGTCCGTAGTCGGTCCGTTGTTGGTCCGTAGTCGGTCCGTAGTCGGTCCGTAGTCGGTCCGTAGTCGGTCCCTAGTCAGTCCCTAATCGGTCCGTAGTCGGTCCGTTGTCGGTCTCTAGTCGGTCCGTAGTCGGTCCCTAGTCGGTCCGTAGTCGGTCCGTAGTCGGTCTCTAGTCGGTCCGTAGTCGGTCCGTTGTTGGTTCGTAGTCGGTCCGTAGTCGGTCCGAGTCGGTCCGTAGTCGTTCCTTAGTCGGTCCGTAGTCGTTCCGTAGGCGGTCTCTAGTCGGTCCGCAGTAGGTCCATAGTCGGTCCCCAGTCAGTCCCTAGTCGATCCGAAATAAATTCCTCCATTTTGAATTTTTTTCTAGTTCATCTTTTCATAAGAAACCACACTTCCATCTTTTATACCCTTTGAGATGGACACTGATGAAATTTGTATGGCGGCCATCTTTTTTCCGCCATTTTGAATATTTTTCCAGCTCACTGCCAATTGGAAGCCGTTTCGAGTGACATTTGCTCGAGCACCTCCCACCTATCTTCAATACCTTAAGCGTGCCCTTCACCCGTCTCCGAGTTCCTCAATCAACAGCTCTATCCATATTTTTTTTCTGAATAAATTTTTGTCTTTTTTGTGAAACCATTTGTGAAAAAAAAAAAAATTCATACAAAATTTCACAGGAGGAAATTTTTGGGGAAAATCTCGTAAACTACCCCGAAGGTGGCAACACTGTTTACATTTATCGGTACTGCCGGTTAAGTTACACAGTCGATTCATACATTTCAACTTTCCAAAATGTTGCCAACTGCCTCAAAAACATGTTCAAAATCAATTCCAAAACAAATAAAATACAAAATGGCCGTCAACTCATTCTACAGATTTATTTTAGAAAGTTGAATAATTTTTCCATTAAGTACAGGAGATACCGCTCCTGATGACGTTTCAAGTTTTCGTCTCGCTTTCACACAGGCGAAATGATCACCCCTGAAAAAAGACCGTATCGCGAAAACCACTTTTTCTTTCATAAATTTCAGTGTTGCCTGTCCCTGGCGATAAAAATATCCAAATTTCGTTTGTACAAGTAAAATACGTAGTTGCTCATACTCGGATTTTGCAAAAAGTTCGTATTTAGATTTTTTAATTTTTGGGGTAGATCTTGAAATTTCCCCAAAAATGGGGTATTTTTTTCACCAATCTATACTTTAAATCTGTACATACAATAGCTTCATAGAAGTAGAAACGCTCCGATGTTGTCAACTGTGAGAAATTTGAATTTTAAAATTGCGGTTTTTCGTACCTCAAACCGAATGGCCGCCACGACAGCCGCCATCTTGAATTTTTAAAAACCACTCCCGATCTATCAAAATACAGGATAATCGTAGACGGAAACACGAAAAAAATATTATCCTCAACTAACCCGTTTCGGTGCTGTGGCGCCGCGGTTCGGGGTCGAAAAATCTAAAATTTGAAAGACTACAGCTAAGCCGCCATCTTGTTTTTTAAATTTTTTCTACTTTTTCTATTAATCGTTTCCTAATTTCTTCTAGAATTGCGAGTTTTAACGAAATCGGTAGGAAAACAAAAATGTTACAAAAATCACGTCAGCCGCCATCTTGATTTTGTTTGAGCAGCCCTTTTCTACCTACAGTACCCTTCCCGGGCTCCCCGACCATCTTACTAACCCTCAATCATCATGTCTTCCCATATTTTTCTGTGAGAATTCTCTGAACATCCGCATCAAAGGCAATTCAATATTCACCATACATTTTCTATGAAAAAATGAATTCCGCCATTTTGAATTTTTTTTCCATTCATCAAGTAGACCTTCGGATTTTGATCATCTTTTGCTAAGAAACCACTCTT
Source organism: Melanargia galathea (assembly GCA_920104075.1). NCBI lineage: Eukaryota > Metazoa > Arthropoda > Insecta > Lepidoptera > Nymphalidae > Melanargia > Melanargia galathea. The sequence goes on from OV049855.1 coordinate 22,549,410, forward strand.
CCATCTTTTGTACCCTCCGACATGGATACCGATGAAATTTGTATGGCGGCCATCTTTTTTTCACCATTTTGAATTTTTTTTCAGTTCACTCCCAATTGGACGACGTTTCGAATGACATTTGCTCGAGCACCCCCCGCCTATCTTCAATACTTTCAGCGTGCCCTTCACCCGTCTCCGAAACCCTCAATCATCAGCTCTCTCCATATTTTTTTCGGAATAAATTTTTGTCTTCTTTGTGAAACAATTAGTGAAAAAAAAATTTTTCATACAAAATTTTACAGGAGGAAATTTTTGGGGAAATCTCAAAAACTACCCTAAATGTGGCAACACTGTGTACATACATCGATACTGCCGGTTGAGTTACACAATCGATTCATACATGTCAACTTTCTAAAATGTTGCCAACTGCCTCAAAAACATGATCAAAATTTTCAAAAACACCCAACAACAATACAAAATGGCCGCCAACTCGTTTTGTATAAATATTTCACATAATTTTATAATTTTTTCAATAAGTGCAGTATATACCGCTCCTGATGACGTTTTAATGTTTTATCTCGCTCGCACCCAGGCGAAATGATTGCCCCTGACAAAAGACCATGTCGCGAAAATCACTTTTTCTTTGATAAATTCCAGTGTTGCCAGTCCCCGAGGACAAAAATACTTAAATGTCATTGGTACAAGTAAAACACATGGTTGCTCATACTCGGATTTTGCAAAAAGTCCCTATTTCGATTTTTTTATTTTTGGGGTAAATCTTGAAATTTCCCCAAAAGTGGGGTATTTTTTTATCGCCAATTTATACCTCGAGTCAATGCAAACAATCGCTTCATAGAAGTCGAAACGTTCCGATGTTGCCAACTGTGAGAAATTTGAATTTTAAAATTGGGTTTTTTCGTACCTCAAACCCAATGGCCGCCACGACAGCCGCCATCTTGAATTTTTAAAAACCACTCTAATTCTGCCAAAATTAAGGGTAATTGTGGGCGAATACAGGAAAAAAATATTATCGTCAATTACCCCGTTTCGGAGCTGTGGTGCCGCGATTTGGGGTCGAAAAATCAAAAATTTTAAAAACCTAAATCTCGACCGCCATCTTGTTTTTCCAATTTTTTCCACTTTTTCTATTAATTGTTTATTAATTTCTTCAATAGTTGTGAGTTGCAACAAAATCGGTTGGAAAACAAAAAAGTTACAAAAATCACATCGGCCGCCATCTTGTTTTTCTGAAATGTCATAATTTTTCCCTACTCGACTCCCGCATCCGAACATATCTCCCATACATTATTGTATCGTTTTCTGTCTCTTTCTAGGAGAACAATTATGTCAATGAGTGAGTGAGTGAGTGAGTGAGTGGTAATCGAGCTATATATAGTATAACTAGTAGGGCGCGTGGGTGCGCGGCCCGCTAAAGCGGACCGCGAGGTTTCGCTTTCGGGTATTTTGTTTTGAGCAGCCTCCACCTATCTCTCCCATATTCCTAATCCTCGATCATTATCACTCTCCATATTTTTTCTCCGAATCATTCTGCTCATCAAGTAGGTAGACCTTTAGGTCTTGATCATATTTTTCCAAGAAACCACTCTTCCATATTTTATACTTGGTGAGATAGATACCAACGTTTGTATAGCCGCCATATTGAATCCGCCATTTTGGTTTTTTTTTTCAGCTCAGTGCCAATTGGATGAGGTTCTGAGTATTTTTTGTTTGAGCAGCCCCCATCTATTTACAATACCCTGCCCGGGCTCATCAAACATCTTCCAAACCCTTAATCATCATATCATCCCATATTTTTCTTTGACATTTCTCCAAAGAACCGCATCAAAGCCTTGCATGGTTCACAACTTGTATTCTCTTCAATATTCGCCATACATTTTCTATGGAAAAATAAATTCCGCCATTTTGATTTTTTTTTCTATTCATTGAGTAGACCTTCGGATCCTGATCATCTTCTGCGAAGAAACCACTCTTCCATCTTTTATATCCTTCGAGATGGACACTGACGAAATTTGTATGGCGGCCATCTTTTTTTCGCCATTTTGAATTTTTTTTCAGCTGACTGCCAATTGGATGACGTTTCAAGTGACATTTGCTCGAGCACCCCCCACCTATCTTCAATACCTTAAGCGTGCCCGTCGCTCGTCTCTGAAATCCTCAATCATCAGCTCTCTCCATATTTTTCCTCTTAATGAATTTTTGTCCTCTATACGACACCATGAGTGAAAAAAAAAAATTTCATACAAAATTGTTCAGGAGAGGTGATCAATGAGTGAGTGAATCAGCACGAGCAGCTATATATATATTAACTAGTAGGGCGCTTGGCTGCGCGGCCCGCTAAAGCGGACCGCGGGGATTTCAGTATTATTTTTGTTTTAGCAGCCTCCACCTTCTTGTATCATTTTCAGCATCTTTAACCCTGGCCGTGCTCCTCATCCATCTTCCAAACCCTCGATCATCATCACTCTCCAAATTTTTTTCTCCGGAACCGTATCAAAGTCTTGTATAGTTTCCCAACTTATAGTCTCTTCAGTATTCGTCATATATATTTTGTGTGAAAAAAATAAATTTTGACATCTTGATTTTTTTTCTGTTCATCAAATTGTAGATCTTTAGTTCTTGATCATCTTTTGCCAAGAAACCACTCTTCCATCTTTTATACTTGGTGAGATAGACACCGACGAAATTTGTATAGCCGCCATCTTGAATCCGCCATTTTGTTTTTTTTTTCAGCTCAGTGCCAATTGGATGAGGTTTTGAGTAATTTTTGTTTGAGCACCTCCCATCTATCTGCGATACCCTGCCCGGGCTCCTCAACTATCTTCCAAACCCTCAATCATCATGTCTTCCCATATTTTTCATTGAGAGTTCTCCAAAGAACCGCATCAAAGCCTTGCATAGTTTACAACTTGTAGTCTCTTCAATATTCGCCATACATTTTCTATGGAAAAATAAATTCCGCCATTTTGAATTTTTTTTCTATTCATCGAGTAGATCTTTGGATTCTAATCATATTTTGCTAGGAAACCACTCTTCCATCTTTTATACCCTCCGAGTTAGCCCAAGCCGAAATTTGTATGGCGGCCATCTTTTTTTCACCATTTTGAATTTTTTTTCAGCTTACTGCCAATTGGATGACGTTTAGAGTGACATTTGCTCGAGCACCCCCCACCTATCTTCAATACCTTAAGCGTGCCCCTCACCCATCTCCGAAACCCTCAATCATCAGCTCTCTCCATATTTTTCCTCTTAATGAATTTTTGTCCTCTATACGACACCATTATTGAAAAAAAAATTTTTCATACAAAATTGTTCAGGAGAGGTGATCAATGAGTCAGTGACCCAATCAGCACGAGCAGCTATATATATATTAACTAGTTGCTCGGTGCGCGAGCTGCTAAAGCAGCTCGCGGGGATATTCGACATTTGATATTTATCTTCTAAACACTCAATCATCATGTCTGTCTATACTTTACTTAAGAGTTCTCCAAAGAACCGCATCAAAGCCTTGCATAGTCAATATTTGCCATACATAAGAAGTTTGAGTACCAACAACATGGACCTGCACCCTATAGTTTCGGAGATATAAGCTTTTAACAATCTGACCACGTAAGCACACAGACATCGCGAAAATAAGAAGTTTGAGTACCAACAACATAGGGCTCCACCTTATAGCTCCGTAGATATAAGCTTTTAAAAATCTGACCACGTAAGCAAACAGACATCGCAAAAATAAGAAGTTTGAGTACCATCAACATGGGACTGCACCCTATAGTTTCGGAAATGTAAACTTTTAAAAATCTGACCACGTAAGCTCACGGACATCGTGAAAATAAGAATTTTGCGTACCAACAACATGGGGCTACACCCTATAGTTTCGGAGATATAAGCTTTTAAAAATCTGACCACATATAGACATCTCGAAAATAAGAAATTTGAGTACCAGCAACATGGGGCTGCACTCTATAGTTTAGTAGATATAAGCTTTTTAAAATCTAACCACATAAGCACACAGATATCGCGAAAATAAGAAGTTTGAGTACCAACAACATGGGGCTGCACCCTATAGTTTCGGAGATATAAGCTTTTAAAATTTTGATCATGTGAGCACATAGACATCGTGAAAATAAGAAGTTTGACTACCAACAACATGGGGCTGAACCCTACAGTTTCGGAGATATAAGCTTTTAAAAATCTAATCACGTAAGCAAACAGACATCGCAAAAATAAGAAGTTCGAGTACCAATAACATGGGGTTGCAACCTTTAGCTCCAGAAATATAAACTTTTAAAAATCTGACTACGTAAGCACACGGACATCGTGAAAATAAGAATTTTGCGTACCAACAACATGGGGCTACACCCTATAGTTTCGGAGATATAAGCTTCTAAAAGTCTGACCACGTGAGCATATAGACATCGCAAAAATAAGAAGTTTGAGTACCAGCAACATGGAGCTGTACTTTATAGTTTCGAAGATATAAGCTTTTAAAAATCTGACCACATAAGCACACAGACATCGCGAAAATAAGAAGTTTGAGTACCAACAACATGGGGCTGCACCCTGTGGTTTCGTAGATATAAGCTTTTAAAACTCTGATCTCTTGAGCACATAGACATCGCGAAAATAAGAAGTTTGAGTACCAACAACATGGGGCTGCACCCTATGGTTTCCGAGATATAAGCTTTTAAAAATCTGACCACGTGAGCCTATACACATCGCGAAAATAAGAAGTTTGAGTACCAAAGTATGGCGGCCATCTTTTTTTCGCCATTTTGAATATTTTTCCAGCTCACTGCCAATTGGATGCCGTTTCGAGTGACATTTGCTCGAGCAACTCCCACCTATCTTCAATACCTTAAGCGTGCCCTTCACCCGTCTCCGAGTTCCTCAATCATCAGCTCTATCCTTATTTTTTTCTGAATAAATTTTTGTTTTCTTTGTGAAACCATTTGTAAAAAAAAAATTTCATACAAAATTTTACAGGAGGAAATTTTTGGGGAAAATCTCTAAACTACCCCGAAGGTGGCAACACTGTTTACATTTATCGATACTGTCAGTTAAGTTACACAGTCGATTCATACATTTCAACTTTCCAAAATGTTGCCAACTGCCTCAAAAACATGTTCAAAATCAATTCCAAAATAAATAAAATACAAAATGGCCGTCAACTCATTTTTATTTTAGAAAGTTGAATAATTTTTCCATTAAGAACAGGAGATACCACTCCTGATGACGTTTCAAGTTTTCATCTCGCTCGCACACAGGCGAAATGATCACCCCCGAAAAAAGACCGTATTGCGAAAACCACATTTTCAGTGTTGCCTGTCACTGGCGATAAAAATGTCCAAATTTCGTTTGTACAAGTAAAAAACGTAGTTGCTCATACTCGGATTTTGCAAAAACTTCGTATTTCGATTTTTAAATTTTTGGGGTAGATTTTGAAATTTCCCCAAAAATGGGGTATTTTTTTCACCAATCTATACTTGAAGTCTGTACATACAATAGCTTCATAGAAGTAGAAACGCTCCGATGTTGTCAACTGTGAGAAATTTGAATTTTAAAATTGCGTTTTTTCCTACCTCAAACCGAATGGCCGCCACGACAGCCGCCATCTTGAATTTTTAAAAACCACTCCCGATCTGTCAAAATACAGGATAATTGTAGACGGAAGCAGGAAAAAATATTATCCTCAACTAACCCGTTTCGGTGCTGTGGCGCCGCGGTTCGGGGTCGAAAAATCAAAAATTTGAAAGACAGCTAAGCCGCCATCTTGTTTTTTAAATTTTTTCTACTTTTTCTATTAATCGTTTCCTAATTTCTTCTAGAATTGCGAGTTTTAACGAAATCGGTAGGAAAACAAAAAGTTACAAAAATCACGTCGGCCGCCATCTTGTTTTTGTTTGAGCAGCCCTTTTCTATCTACAATACCCTTCCCGGGCTCCCCAACCATCTTACTAACCCACAATCATCATGTCTTCCCATATTTTTCTGTGAGAATTCTCTGAAGAACCGCATCAAAGGCAATTCAATATTCACCATACATTTTCTATGAAAAAATGAATTCCGCCATTTTGAATTTTTTTTCCATTCATCAAGTAGACCTGTAGATTTTGATCATCTTTTGCTAAGAAACCACTCTTCGATCTTGTATAACCTCCGAGATGGATACTGATGAAATTTGTATGGCGGCCATCTTTTTTTCACCATTTTGAATTTTTTTTCAGTTCACTCCCAATTGGACGCCGTTTCAAATGACATTTGCTCGAGCACCCCTCACCTATCTTCAATACTTTCAGCGTGCCCTTCACCCGTCTCCGAAACCCTCAATCATCAGCTCTCTCCATATTTTTTTTGGAATAAATTTTTGTCTTCTTTGTGAAACCATTAGTGAAAAAAAAATTTTTCATACAAAATTTTACAGGAGGAAATTTTTGGGGAAATCTCAAAAACTACCCTAAATGTGGCAACACTGTGTACATACTTCGATACTGCCGGTTGAGTTACACAATCGATTCATACATGTCAACTTTCTAAAATGTTGCCAACTGCCTCAAAAACATGATTAAAATTTTCAAAAACACCCAACAACAATACAAAATGGCCGCCAACTCGTTTGACAGATACATTATAGAAAGTTTTATAATTTTACCATTAACTACAAGATATACCGCTCCTGATGACGTTTAAATGTTCTATCTCGCTCGCACCCAGGCGAAATGATTGCCCCTGACAAAAGACCATGTCGCGAAAATCACTTTTTCTTTGATAAATTCCAGTGTTGCCAGTGCCCGACGACAAAAATACCCAAATGTCATTTGTACAAGTAAAATACGTGGTGCCTCATACTCGGATTTTGCAAAAAGTCCGTATTTCGATTTTTTCATTTTTGGGGTAGATCTTGAAATTTCCCCAAAAGTGGGGTATTTTTTTTGTCACCTATTTATACCTCAAGTCTAGGAAAACAATCGCTTCATAGAAGTCGAAACGCTCCGATGTTGCCAACTGTGAGAAAATTTAATTTTAAAATTACGTTTTTTCGTACCTCAAACCGAATGGCCGCCACGACAGCCGCCATCTTGATTTTTTTAAAACCACTCTCGTTCTGTCAAAATTAAGGGTAATTGTGGGCGGAAACAGGAAAAAAATATTATCGTAAATTACCCCGTTTCGGAGCAGTGGTGCCGCGGTTTGGGGTCGAAAAATCAAAAATTTTAAAAATCTAAATCTCGGTCGCCATCTTGTTTTTCCAATTTTTTTTACTTTTTCTATTAATTGTTTACTAATTTTTTCAATTGTTGCGAGATTGAAAGAAATCGGTTGGAAAACAAAAAAGTTACAAAAATCACATCGGCCGCCATCTTGTTTTTCTGAAATGTCATAATTTTTCCCTAGTCGACTCCCCCATCCGAACACATCTCCCATACATGATTATATCGTTTTCTGTCTCTTTCTAGGAGAACAATTATGTCAATGAGTCAGTCAGTGAGTGGTAATTGAGCTATATATATTACTAGTTGCTCGGTGCGCGAGCTGCTAAAGCAGCTCGCGGGGACGTTCTACGTTACATAACATGGGGCTGCACCCTATAATTTCAAAGATATAAGCATTTAAAAATTGATCACGTAAGTACATAGACATCGCAAAAATAAGAAGTTTGAGTAATAATAACATGGGGTTGCACCCTATAGTTTCGGAGATATAAGCTTTTAAAAATCTGATCACGTGAACATCTAGACATCGCGAAAGTAAGTTTGAGTACCAACAACATGGGGCTCGACCCTATAGTTCCGTAGATATAAGCTTTTAAAATCTGACCACGTAAACACACAGACATCGTGAAAATAAGAATTTTGCGTACCAACAACATGGGACTGCACCCTATAGTTTTGGAGATATAAGATTTTAAAAATCTGACCACGTAAGCATACAGACATCGCGAAAATAAGAAGTTTGAGTACCAACAACATGGAGATGCACCCTATAGTTTCGGAGATATAAGCTTTTAAAAATCTGACCACGTAAGCACACAGACATCGCGAAAATAAGAAGTTTGAGTACCAACTACATGGGGCTTCACCATATAGTTTCGGATATAAGCTTTTAAAAATCTGACCACGTGAGCATAAAGACGAAGATAAGAAGGAGTACCAACAACATGGGGCTGCACTCTACCCTTCTGTATCCTTCACTTGTCTCCAAAATCCTCAATCATCAGCTCTCGCCATATTTTTTCATCGAATGAATTTTTGTCTTATCTGTGAAACCATTTGTGAAAAAAAAAATCATATAAAATTTTACAGGAGGAAATTTTTGGGGAAATCTCGAAAAGTCCCCGGTCGGTCCTTAGTCGGTCCCTAGTCGGACGCTAGTCGGTCCCTAGTCGGTCCCTAGTCGGTCCGTAGTCGGTCCATAGGCGGTCCGTAGTCGGTCCCTAGTCGGTCCGTAGTTGGTCCCTAGTCGGTCCGTAGTCAGTCCGTAGTCGGTCCCTAGTCGGTCCATAGTCGGTCCGTAGTCGGTCCCTAGTCGGTCCGTAGTCGGTCCCTAGTCGGTCCCTAGTCAGTCCCTAGTCAGTCCGTAGTCGGTCCCTAGTCGGTCCATAGTCGGTCTCTTGTCGGTCCGTAGTCGGTCCCTAGTCGGTCCGTAGTTGGTCCGTAGTCGGTCCGTAGTCGGTCCGTAGTCGGTCCGTAGTCGGTACGTAGTCGGTCCGTAGTCGGTCCGTAGTCGGGACGCAGTCGGTCCGTAGTCGGTCCTTAGTCGGTCCGTAGTCGGTCCATAGTCGGTCCGTAGTCGGTCCGTAGTCGGTCCGTAGTCAGTCCGTAGTCGGTCCCTAGTCGGTCCCTAGTCGGTCCGTAATCGGTCCCTAGTCGGTCCCTAGTCGGTCCGTAGTCGGTCCCTAGTCGGTCCGTAGTCGGTCCCTAGTCGGTCCGTAGTCGGTTCCTAGTCGGTCCGTAGTCGGTCTTCCCTAGTCGGTCCGTAGTTGGTCCCTAGTCGGTCCCTAGTCGATCCGTAGTCGGTCCCTAGTCGGTCCCTAATCGGTCCGTAGTCGGTCCCTAGTCGGTCCCTAGTCGGTCCCTTGTCGGTCCGTAGTCGGTCAGTAGTCGGTCCGTAGTCGGTCCGTAGTCGGTCCCTAGTTGGTCCGTAGTCGGTCCCTAGTCGGTCCGTAGTCAGTCCCTAGTCGGTCCTTAGTCGGTCCATAGTCGGTCCATAGTCGGTCCCTAGTCGGTCTCTAGTCGGTCCGTAGTCGGTCCCTAGTCGGTCCCTAGTCGGTCCGTAGTCGTTCTCTAGTCGGTCCGTAGTCGGTCCCTAGTCGGTCTACCCTAGTCGGCCGTAGTCGGTCCGTAGTCGGTCTCTAGTCGGTCCCTAGTCGGTCCCTAGTCGGTCCCTAGTCGGTCCCTAGTCGGTCCCTAGTCGGTTCCTAGTCGGTCCCTAGTCGGTCCCTAGTCGGTCCCTAGTCGGTCCCTAGTCGGTCCGTAGTCGTTCCGTAGGCGGTCTCTAGTCGGTCCGCAGTTGGACCCTAGTCGGTCCCTAGTCGGTCCCTAGTCGGTCCGAAATAAATTCCTCCATTTTGAATTTTTTTTTTCTAGTGATCAGGATCCGAAGGTCCTGATCATCTTTTGATAAGAAACCACTCTTCCAACTTTTATACCCTTTGATGGACACTGATGAAATTTGTATGGCGGCCATCTTTTTTCCGCCATTTTGAATATTTTTCCAGCTCACTGCCAATTGGAAGCCGTTTCGAGTGACATTTGCTCGAGAACCTCCCACCTATCTTCAATACCTTAAGCGTGCCCTTCACCCGTCTCCGAGTTCCTCAATCATCAGCTCTATCCATATTTTTTTCTGAATAAATTTTTGTCTTTTTTGTGAAACCATTTTGTGTTGGTCTGTAGTCGGTCCGTAGTCGGCCCGTAGTCGGTCCGTAGTCAGTCCGTAGTCGGTCCGTATTCGGACCATAGTCGGTCCGTAGTCGGTCCGTAGTCGGTCCCTAGTCGGTCCGTAGTCGGTCTCTAGTCGGTCCGTAGTCGGTCCCTAGTCGGTCTACCCTTGTGGGCCGTAGTCGGTCCGTAGTCGGTCTCTAGTCGGTCCGTAGTCGGTCCCTAGTCGGTCCCTAGTCGGTCCCTAGTCGGTCCGTAGTTGGTCCCTAGTCGGTCCCTAGTCGGTCCCTAGTCGGTTCCTAGTCGGTCCCTAGTCGGTCCGTAGTCGGTCCCAGTCGGTCTGTAGTCGGTCCGTAGTCGGCCCGTAGTCGGTCCGTAGTCAGTCCGTAGTCGGTCCGTAGTCGGTCCGTAGTCGGTCCGTAGTCGGTCCGTAGTCGGTCCGTAGTCGGTCCGTAGTCGGTCCCTAGTCGGTCCGTAGTCGGTCCCTAGTCGGTCCGTAGTCGGTTCCTAGTCGGTCCGTAGTCGGTCTTCCCTAGTCGGTCCGTAGTTGGTCCCTAGTCGGTCCCTAGTCGATCCGTAGTCGGTCCCTAGTCGGTCCCTAATCGGTCCGTAGTCGGTCCCTAGTCGGTCCCTAGTCGGTCCCTTGTCGGTCCGTAGTCGGTCAGTAGTCGGTCCGTAGTCGGTCCGTAGTCGGTCCCTAGTTGGTCCGTAGTCGGTCCCTAGTCGGTCCCTAGTCAGTCCCTAGTCGGTCCTTAGTCGGTCCATAGTCGGTCCATAGTCGGTCCCTAGTCGGTCTCTAGTCGGTCCGTAGTCGGTCCCTAGTCGGTCCCTAGTCGGTCCGTAGTCGTTCTCTAGTCGGTCCGTAGTCGGTCCCTAGTCGGTCTACCCTAGTCGGCCGTAGTCGGTCCGTAGTCGGTCTCTAGTCGGTCCCTAGTCGGTCCCTAGTCGGTCCCTAGTCGGTCCCTAGTCGGTCCCTAGTCGGTTCCTAGTCGGTCCCTAGTCGGTCCCTAGTCGGTCCCTAGTCGGTCCCTAGTCGGTCCGTAGTCGTTCCGTAGGCGGTCTCTAGTCGGTCCGCAGTTGGACCCTAGTCGGTCCCTAGTCGGTCCCTAGTCGGTCCGAAATAAATTCCTCCATTTTGAATTTTTTTTTTCTAGTGATCAGGATCCGAAGGTCCTGATCATCTTTTGATAAGAAACCACTCTTCCAACTTTTATACCCTTTGATGGACACTGATGAAATTTGTATGGCGGCCATCTTTTTTCCGCCATTTTGAATATTTTTCCAGCTCACTGCCAATTGGAAGCCGTTTCGAGTGACATTTGCTCGAGAACCTCCCACCTATCTTCAATACCTTAAGCGTGCCCTTCACCCGTCTCCGAGTTCCTCAATCATCAGCTCTATCCATATTTTTTTTCTGAATAAATTTTTGTCTTTTTTGTGAAACCATTTTGTGAAAAAAAAAATTCATACAAAATTTTACAGGAGAAAATTTTTGGGGAAAATCTCGTAAACTACCCCGAAGGTGGCAACACTGTCTACATTTATCGATACTGCTGGTTAAGTTACACAGTCGATTCATACATTTCAACTTTCCAAAATGTTGCCAACTGCCTCAAAAACATGTTCAAAATCAATTCCAAAACAAATAAAATACAAAATGGCCGTCAACTCATTTTACAGATTTATTTTAGAAAGTTGAATAATTTTTCCATTAAGTACAGGAGATACCGCTCCTGATGAGGTTTCAAGTTTTCATCTCGCTCGCACACAGGCGAAATGATCACCCCTGGAAAAAGACCGTATCGCGAAAACAACTTTTTCTTTGATAAATTTCAGTGTTGCCTGTCCCTGGCGATAAAAATATCCAAATTTCGTTTGTACAGGTAAAAAATGTAGTTGCTCATACTCGGATTTTGCAAAAAGTTCGTATTTCGATTTTTTAATTTTTGGGGTAGATCTTGTAATTTCCCAAAAAATGGGGTAATTTTTTCACCAATCTATACTTCAAGTCTGTACATACAATAGCTTCATAGAAGTAGAAACGCTCCGATGTTGTCAACTGTGAGTAATTTGAATTTCAAAATTGCGTTTTTTCGTACCTCAAACTGAATGGCCGCCACGACAGCCGCCATCTTGAATATTTAAAAACCACTTCCGATCTGTCAAAATACAGGATAATTGTAGACCGAAACAGGAAAAAAATATTATCCTCAACTAACCCGTTTCTATGCTGTGGCGCCGCGGTTTGGGGTCGAAAAATCAAAAATTTGAAAGACTACAGCTAAGCCGCCATCTTGTTTTTTAAATTTTTTCTACTTTTTCTATTAATCGTTTCCTAATTTCTTCTAGAATTGCGAGTTAATACGAAATCGGTAGGAAAACAAAAATGTTACAAAAATCACGTCGGCCGCCATCTTGTTTTTGTTTGAGCAGCCCTTTTCTATCTACAATACGCTTCCCGGGTTCCCCATCCATCTTACTAACCCTCAATCATCATGTCTTCCCATATTTTTCTGTGAGAATTCTCTGAAGAACCGCATCAAAGGCAATTCAATATTCACCATACATTTTCTATGAAAAAATGAATTCCGCCATTTTGAATTTTTTTTCCATTTATCAAGTAGACCTTCGGATTTTGATCATCTTTTGCTGAGAAACCACTATTCCATCTTTTATACCCTCCGAGATGGATACCGATGAAATTTGTATGGCGGCCATCTTTTTTTCGCCTTTTTGAATTTTTTTTCAACTCACTCCCAATTGGACCATGTTTTGAATGACATTTGCTCGAGCACCCCCCACCTATCTTCAATACCTTCCGCGTGCCCTTCACCCGTCTCCGAAACCCTCAATCATCAGCTCTCTCCATATTGTTCGTAAAATAATTTTTTGTCTTCTATGTGACATCATTTGCGAAAAAAAATATTTTCATACAAAATTTTACAGAAGGAAATTTTTGGGGAAATCTCGAAAACTACCCTAAATGTGGCAACACTGTGTATATACCTCGATACTGCCGGTCAAGTTGCACAATGGATTCATACATGTCAACTTTCTAAAATGTTGCCAACTGCCTCAAAAACATGATCAAAATTTTCAAAAACACTCAACAACAATACAAAATGGCCGCTAACTCCTTTTATAGAAATAATTCACATAGTTTTATAACTTTACCATTAACTACAGGATATACCGCTCCTGATAACGTTTAAATGTTCCATCTCGCTCGCACCCAGGCGAAATAATTGCCCCTGAAAAAGAACCATGTCGCGAAAATCACTTTTTCTTTGATAAATTCCAGTGTTGCCAGTGCCCGATGACAAAAATACCCAAATGTCATTTGTACAAGTATAACACGTGGTCGCTCATACTCGGATTTTGCAAAAAGTCCGTATTTCGATTTTTTTATTTTTGGGGTAAATCTTGAAATTTCCCCAAAAGTGGGGTATTTTTTTTATCACCAATTTATACCTCGAGTCTATGCAAACAATCGCTTGATAGAGGTCGAAACGCTCCGATGTTGCCAACTGCGAGAAATTTGAATTTTAAAATTGGGTATTTTCGTGCCTTAAACCGAATGGCCGCCACGACAGCCGCCATCTTGAATTTTTAAAAACCACTCTCGTTCTGTCAAAATTAAGGGTAATTGTGGGCGGAAACAGTAAAAAAATATTATCGTCAATTACCCCGTTTCGGAGCTGTGGTGCCGCGGTTTGGGGTCGAAAAATCAAAAATTTTAAAAATCTAAATCTCGGCCGCCATCTTGTTTTTTCAATTTTTTCCACTATTTCTTTTAATTGTTTACTGATTTCTTTAATTATTGCGAGTTTGAAAGAAATCGGTTGAAAAACAAAAAAGTTACAAAAATCACATCGGCCGCCATCTTGTTTTTCTGAAATGTCATAATTTTTCCCTACTCGACTCCCCCATCCGAACACATCTCCCATACATGATTATATCGTTTTCTGTCTCTTTCTAGGAGAACAATTATGTCAATGAGTGAGTGAGTGAGTGGTAATCGAGCTATATATATTATAATAGAACAAGATAAATGTAGTTCTTATAAAAAATAACATTACTTAGTTATATATATAGTTTTTAATTCTTATTAATATTATGTCAAACTTTTTAGAGGAGTTTGGCTGATGTTTTTTTTTTAAATCCGTAGACTGAAAAAAAAAAAACAAAACAAAAGGCGGTAAAAAAAAATATGTTTTACCTTTCTTTCTACGTTGCATTCCTTCTGCGTAGAGTGATTTAATTGTTCTCAACATATTTTTAAAGATTTTCAATCTTAAAATATATATTAATATTTAATTACATATTTCAGACTGTATTAATCTATTAAATTAGTCTTAGTAATTAGTATTAAAGTTAAGTTACTATTGTTAAGTTAAGTGTTTAGCCGATTTCCTGGTAAGTGACAAAATTTTATTACTGAGATAGAATTATGGCGTCTTTTCTTCGCACCGTGCAAGTCAAGGAAACTGCTAATCTCGATGCACCTACTCGAGAAGTTCTCTTATATAATATTCCCGGTGACGGGAACTGCATGTTTTCAGCTCTGTCTTTTCATATATACGGTCATATAAACCGATCTCAGGAAATACGATCGCGTATAGTTGGAGGGATTGTATCGAACTGGGATCGATATGGCATGTTTACAATGCGTCGTGACGAAAGCCCGTATGTGTCAGCTGAAGAATATTGCAATGAAATGATGCAAAACGAAATTTACGGCACTACCACAGAATTGTCGATGGCAGGGGAAATATATAAAGATTATATGTTTAAACTGTATATAGATGGTGTTTATGCGCAAACATTCGGCACCGGACCTATAGAAAAAATGATCGGTTTTACAGGGCACCTCACGAGCGGTCATTTTGATGTTTTCATCGAAAAGAACGTAAATCAGGTCCCTTCACAAAATAGTAATTATAACGATATCCATTTGCCCAGCAGTGGGCAAATCTATAGGGCTGAATCTCCAACGTTTACGGAGTCACAGTCCTATAGTTTACATCTGAATAGTAATACTTTAAGCAATGAATCAGATACAGAATACAGAATGTTCTTTGCCAATTAGTAAGCATATACTGATAAATGAAAGTATAATATCTCCTACTTTCACGCAGTCGCAACCCTATTGTTTAAATGTTAATAGTAATAGTTCTGGCAATGTCTCATTAATCACCATGGTTAACGAAGAACGTTCTTTGGCAAGCGATGGGCAAATACTGATAAATGAATTTGCATCTCCAACTTTTACAGACTCGCAGCTTAGTAGGATAAACTATAGCCTTAGTCCATGTAAAGTCGTATTAGAGCAATTGCCTGTTGATAACCTACACGTAACAGAACGATTACAAAATAAAACTAATAGAAACGATATGTATCAACAAAACTGTAAACGTTCACGTGGTAGGCCAAAAAAGCAAGTAACTGTAGCTGAAAAAAAACGTAAGCATTTGGAGGCTGTTTTGCGTTACCAAAAACATAAGCCACAATCTCACAGGAAAGCCGTGCATCGGTATACAGCTGCACATCCCGAAGTGAACCAAGAGGCAGTACATCGATATACAGCCGCACACCCCGAAGTGCACAGAGAAGCTGTCCAACGGTATACTGCTGCACACCCCGACGTGCACCGAGAGGCCGTACAAGTATATAACGCTGCGCATCCTGAAGTAACTCGACAGGCTGCGTTAAGATATCAAAGCTTGCATCCTCAAACTCATCGTGAATGTGTTAGTAAATATTCTAAAACACATCGAGATGAAATACGTCGAATCAGAAATATTCCTTTAGAAATACGTGGGCTGGGTTTAACGGGTGCACTGAAAGGTAACGATTTAGATAAAATTAAACCGATTCATTTAAAATATTCTCTTATGTGTGAAGAAACTTATAAATGTATTTACTGCAGTGCAAGACTTTTTGATGAAGAAAAGTCTCGCACAAAGTGGTGCTGTGGACAGGGCAAATATAACGTTGACCCACTCGGACCACTAGATGCCGAGTTTTACGCAAACCAAAATTTTTTAAAAAACGCTAGAGCATATAATAATCTGTTCAGTTTTTCAGCGCTAGGTACAACTCACGGCTTTCAAAGACCTGCGGGTCACGGTCCTAACTTAGTGAAAGTTCAAGGGCGTATTTACCATCGCGTCTTTGATTTGGCTTATAGTGGTAGCACAAATAATACAGCATTATATATACACGACGGAGAAGAGCATCAAAGATTAGGAAATCAACAAAATTTGTGCCCCAATCTTATCAAGGAGATTTACGTGTACTTAAAAAATAATAATCCCTTGATAAAAGATTTACACTTATTAAATAATCACCCAAGTTCAGAAGCTCGATTAATTTTTCAAAACACAAGTCGACGTACTCATGGACCGATATTAGGAGATAGACCGGTGTCGAATGAGCTTGCAGGTTTGATTGAAACTTCAAACGAACATCACCCGCGAGCAGTAGTAATATGGAAAATTGGTGAAGCAAAACCACACACAGTACACTACTTACATCCCGCATATGAAGCGTTTCAGTATCCTTTACTGTTTCCTAGAGCTCCTGAAAGATATTCCATTGATATTAAAGATAAAGCTGGCAATAAACTAAGCCAAGTAAAATACTATCGTTGTCAACTCTTATCTGAAGAGCGGTTTGCGATCTTACGACGCCTTTCGCAAGAATACTTTGTTGACATGTGGTGCCGGACCGAAGAAGAGCGTCTACAATATTTCAAAGGTATTCAAAGCGAACTAAGAATTGCAACCCGACGTGAAATCGACGAAACGATCGCAGGTGAAGGCATACGACCCGGTAAAGTATATTTACCGGCGAGTCTTACGAATAGCCCACGTTATATGCAGATCAAGTACCATGATGCTATGGCCATTGTTGCACGGTTGGGAAAACCAAGCTTTTTCCTCACTGTTACATGTAACCCGAAATGGCCAGAAATAACCAACAGTTTATATCCCGGTCAACAGTCAACAGATCGCCCTGATTTGTGTGTGAGAGTATTTCAACTAAAGTTGTCAATACTGTTGAAAAAAATCAGATCAAAAGACTTCTTTGGTACCATTGTGTCAATTCTACATGTTATAGAATTCCAGAAAAGGGGTTTACCTCACGCACACATTACGTTCCGTGTAGAAGGAGGAGGGCCCATCGATAGTATGGATATTGATAAATTTATTCAAGCAACTATACCTCCACCGGAACAGGGACGACTGAGACAACTGGTTTTGCAACACATGGTGCACGGCCCATGTGGAACAGAAAGGTCACCCTGCTACGATCAAGCTGCTGGGAAATGTTCGAAAAAATTCCCTAAAAGTTACACTGAAGTGACGTACACGGATGAACGAGGCTCAGTACACTACAAACGTCCAGCTGGCGAACAGCCGGCAATTCGTGAACGAAATCAAACTTCAGTCACTAACTGGTGGATTGTGCCGTACAACCCGGCGATACTATTGATGATGGAGTGTCATTGCAATTTGGAAATTGCATCCACCTCCAAAGTGGTTAAATACCTTTACAAGTATCTGCACAAAGGTCCCGATCACGCAAAAGCGGGGGTGACAGAAGTATTCGACGAAATAGAACACTACGCTCAATATCGATATGTGAGCGCCTCAGATGCAATGTGGCGTCTATTGGAGTTTGACATCAGCTGCAGATACCCAACTGTTGTTGCACTACCGGTACATTTACCCGACGGAGACGCGATTGTTTTCCGTACCGGAACCGAGGCGCAAGCATCAGAAAATTACATGTCCAAATTGAAAATTTACATGACGAGGCCTCCAGATCCTGAGTTGGATGAATGTACTTACATAATGTTTTATGAAAGGTACAATGTCGAAACTCAGGTCCGGCCTAATCCAACTGTAAAAGTGTTGGCTCATGAATCTGGAAAATATTTTATTACAAAAAGAGTACGAGGCGAAATCGTGGCTCGAATTGTCTTTATATCTCCTACACTCGGTGAACTTTATTTTCTGCGAATGTTACTCATGCGTTATCCGTGCCGGAGCTACGACGAACTGCGAACTGTCAACAATATAATTTACGACACTTTTCAAAAAGCAGCGTTCGAACGTGGTATTCTGAACGATAACCAGGAGTATGAATCGGCAATAGAAGAGGCAGCCGGCTTCAAGACCGGCAAAGGTTTACGTCAGCTTTTCTTCGCACTTATCATGGACTGTGCCCCAGCCCTTCTGTTATGGGATAAATACCGTGATCATTTGTGCGATGATTATCACAGAGGATGTGAATCTGAAATAGAAGCCGCTTACGACCACGGCCTTAGAGACATTGAACAAATGTTACGTGCTCATGGTCGCTCGCTGTCAGATTTCGGTTTGCCAGACATAAGACACAGCATAACCGAGCTTGACAGAGAAACTGGAAGATGGAATGATGAGGCGACTGCCATATTAAATGAATGGGAGTCCAAATTAAATTCGCAGCAACGGGCTATTTATAACACAGTCATATTACTTACTGAAGATGATTGTGAAGATACGCACCCGGTTTTCATCGACGGTCCCGCTGGCACCGGAAAAACCATCTTGCTTAACGTGATTGCTGCAAAAATTCGTTCTAATGGACATATTGCCCTATGTACGGCTTCCACGGGTATAGCTGCACTAAATCACGATGGAGGTGTCACAGCACATTCAATGTTTAAGCTTCCGTTAGACTTTGAAGGTGGTAATGCAGTGTGGGGAATTTCGAACAACTCTCAAAGAGCAGCGTTGATCAAAGCAGCACGTCTTATCATTATCGATGAGGCACCAATGGCTCACAGGTACCTGCTTGAAACAATTGACCGCGGTCTCAAAGATCTAATGGAATGCAATACCAAACCCTTTGGAGGCAAAGTGTTAGTATTAGCTGGTGATTTTAGACAAATACCACCAGTGATAACAGGAGCAGGAGAACGTGACATATGCCGGGCCTCAATAAAAAATTCTGAAATTTGGCACTACGTTCAAAAATTCAAGTTAACTGAAAATCAGCGTGCAAAAGAAGACCCCTATTTTGCTAACTTTGTATTGAGTATTGGAGAAGGTGAAGCTGAAACAACTGAAGAAGATTTATTAATTTTAAAAAATATCAATTACGTAAATAGCTTGCAACAATTAATTTATATTATATATCCAAAGTACGAAGTCTGTGACCCAGAAAATATATGTAAAAGGGCGATTCTATCGGGAACTAATGAAAACATAAGAGATATTAATCAAAAAATACTTGAATTGATACCTGGACCAATGACTATCTGTTACAGTGCCGACACTACTGACCACCTGAATGACAACTCAGCTGAACGATTAGAAGGCAATGTTTTAAATTCTATCACAGCACCCGGTGTGCCCGATCATGACTTGAAACTGAAAGTAGGCGCGGTCGTAATACTTATTCGAAATATCAGTTTCACACACCGTTTAGTTAATGGTACTAAATTAATTATAGATCAAGTCTCAAAATTCACTCTGTTAGCGCATCACCCAAATAGTAGTGAGCCCATCGTCATACCTCGCATAACTTTTAAATTTAAAATAGGGCGAAACGGTGTAGAAATGACACGCAAGCAATTCCCTGTCAAGTTGGCTTATGCTATGACGTTCAATAAATCTCAAGGGCAAACTCTTGATCGTATGGGAGTAGATCTAAGAAGTGATGTTTTTTCACATGGACAACTATACGTTGCTTTGGGCAGAGTGCGGCACAGTCACAATTTGCAAGTCTTGGTCCCGCCAGAAAGAGTTAGCAGAAATTACGCTCTTACTAAAAATATAGTTTATAAATCACTACTGACCTAAAATTCAAAAGAAAATCGGACAAAAACAGTAATATGTAAATAATATTATGTAATGTGTAATATAAGTAGGTAGATAGCGTTGTAATAGAATATACTTAAACAATATTATGTTCACTTTCTATACTTTTCTTTGTGTTATTATTATTTTATTTCAATAATTTTAAATGGCTTAATATACCAAACATTAAATTTTCAATCATAATACCTTACTTTATTCTTACTTCACAAATACCCCCAGTCAGAAACTTAAGATGTTACAGTAATATAAGGGTTTTTTACTATAACACATCTGAATCACAGGGATCTTTTGTTTCATATATCAAAACATATTTTTAAATATGTAAGTCATTATTCTAAGATGTAAGTAGATATTTTTTTAATTATGCTGTTTTTCATATTTATTTAAGGATTAATGCTTAATAACGACACAATATTTGTTTTAATGTTTATTTTAAGTATTTATTTATGTATCGTGGAGCAAGGTGGCAAAAATATTTAAATTTTTGTAATATTTTTGCTAAATTGCAATAGGTCTCATTATTCAGGCATGCAGAATATTTTTTACCCGATTACGTTAAAGCCAAAAGTAACGGTTATGATTTTAGCAGTCTATGTACATATGTTTATAGTTAAATTTTAATTCTGTTTTAAATGTCTGTTAATGGGAGAACCACGTAAAAAAAAACGAGCTGATGCCATACCTCCTGGGTGGCTTGGAAACTGGCCCACTACACTTTTTATATTATAAAGTAATACGTACCTACACGAAAAAGTTTATACGTATTTATAATATAAAGAATTATAGTGAGCCAGTTTTCGAGCTACCGAAGCTAATTTCACTGTTTCAGATATTCATTTTGTTGCTAAGTTTCTTTAGTGATATGACTCCCAGGGTGATGTGACCTGAAGATGATGACTAAATTCTTAATACAATATACCTATACCTACTAAAAATCAAAACGGTTACACACCAAAGCTATAAATCCAAGCGGACTCCTGTTTCTGTTGTTTACTCGGTCCGTCCACGCGGTCCGCTTTAGCGGGCCGCGCACGCACGCGCCGTACTAGTTACTATATATATAGCTACTCGTGCTGATTGGGTCACTGACTGACTGACTCATTGATCACCTCTCCTGCAAAATTTTGTATGAAAAATTTTTTTTTCACTAATGGTTTCGTATAGAGGACAAAAATTCTTTCGGAGGAAAAATATGGAGAGAGCTGATGATTCAAGATTTCGGAGACGAGTGAGGAGCACGCTTAAGGTATTGAAGATAGGTGGGGGGTGCTCGAACAAATGTCACTCGAAACGTCATCCGATTGGCAGAGAGCTGAAAAAAAATTCAAAATGGCGAAAAAAAGATGGCCGCCATACAAATTTCGTCGGTGTCCATCTCGGAGGATATAAAAGATGGAAGAATGGTTTCTTGGCAAAAGATGATCAGGATCTGAAGGTCTACTCAATGAATAGAAAAAAAAATTCAAAATGGCGGAATTTATTTTTCCATACAAAATGTACGGCGAATATTGAAAAGACTACAAGTTGTGAACTATGCAAGGCTGTGATCCGGTTTTTTGGAGAACTCTCAAAGAAAAATATGGGAAAACATGATGATTGAGGGTTTGGAAGACAGTTGAGCAGCCCGGGCAGGGTATTGTAGATAGGTGCGAGGTGCTCAAACAAAAATTACTTGAAACCTCATCCAATTGGCACTGAGCTGAAAAAAACCCCAAAATGGCGGATTCAAGATGGCGGCTATACAAATTTCGTCGGTGTCTATCTTACCAAGTATACAAGATGTAAGAGTGGTTTCTTGGAAAAAGATGATCAATACCTAAAGATCTACTTGATGAGCAGAATGATTCGAATAAAAAATATGGAGAGTGATAATGATCGAGGATTAGGAATATGGGAGAGATAGGTGGAGGCTGCTCAAACCAAAATACCCGAAAGCGAAACCTCGCGGTCCGCTTGCGGGCCGCGCACCCACGCGCCCTACTAGTTAACATAATATAATCTTAATTAGAGGCAGTTATTTCGAAATCATAGTCAGACACTTCAATTTTATTTATTTGTATATACAGTCCACTAGATACGACACGTAGGTAGGTATATACGTACCTACGTTTCTCTCCTACAGCTGAACAATCGATTATATCAACAAGTGTAAATTGAAAATTTAAAAAACCCCCGACATTCGCCATTTAGTGGCGGCGGCCATCTTGAATTTGCAATAGTGCTATTCTACTAGTCAAGCCCTTTCATTTGATACCCATATCAAGGGAGTTGTGAAAAAATATATCATCCGCCATTTTGTAGCGGCGGCCATCTTGGACCGATTTTCATCAAACATAGCTAAGAACACTCTCGACTAATTCACCTTTCAAACAAAAAAACCGCATTCAAATCGGTCCACCCGTTTGAGCGCCACAGGGGAACAGACAGACACACACACACACACACACACACACACACACAGACACGTCAAACTTATAACACCCCGTCGTTTTTGCGTCGGGGGTTAAAAATGTAAATAAAATGGCAACGCGCCGGTTGTTTTTTCCGTGCGATAAGGTAAAAATAAAAGACTGCCGCGATGGCGTTATAATATTCATGGGATCCACCGCGACGAGTGTCGTAAATGCGGTTTAATGTAAGCGACGACTCGTGGCTAATGGGGCAATAGTCGAGCGAGTATCGTGGCAACAATATATTAGTAGGTATTTTATGACTTAAAATTACTTAAAAACTATGAAGCACGAAAACTCTAACTCCACGACAGTGGCTAATCCGTGAACTGTCTATCATAATTATCATCATATTATTCAAATAGCTGGACATAATTTTTTTGAAGATTGATTGACTACAGAATAATTGATCCACGTTATTTTCTTGGCATCCTAAATTATGTGTGTATTGTTTTTTTTTTTTTTGTTATACCAATTTGAAACAAATTACACTGATATTTCATTATTGGAAGTAAAGCCTTATATTAAAACACCTTTGAAAATATTTTCATAGAAGGTGGAGGTAATTAATAACATTAATTAGGTGTACGTGATTTTCTTTGCTGTGAAAACACCTTCTCTTGTTTCACACGAAAATTAAACATGGCCGCATTGTATCGACCAATAACAATATTGACTTTAATTTTAAAAATGCTGATAACAAATTACCTACCTGTCTGTTTTATTACTAAAAACAAACATTAATTCAAAAAGCGAATAGGTAAAAAAATTCGCTAAAGCGAACAAATAAATTAGTGAAGCAAACTCCAAGTGGTGTAAGAAACTAAACCCAATTTTCTGATCGACTTGAATTTTGGTGCAAGGATACCCCATGACACTGCAATAATATAACCAGGTGACGTTGATCTGACGCTGCAAAAAAGACAGTCTGTTGACCATTTCCCGTCTATTTCTCCGTACTTTTCCATTGATCTGCGATAATGTTCTTGTTTAGGGTTCCGTAACCAAAGGGTAAAACGGGATCATATTACTAAGGATCCGCTGTCCAGACAGACAGACGTCTGTCTGTCTGTCTGTCCATCTGTCACCAGGCTGAATCTCATGAACCATGATAGCTAGTACAGTTGATGTATTTCTATTGCCGCCATAACAACCAATACTAAAAGACAGAATAAAATAAATATTTAAGGGGGCTACCATACAATAAACGTGATTTTGCTCGTTTTTGCTCAATATTGATAACGGCAACGGGCAACGCTTGAAATATTCACAAAATCTTTAGATATATATTAACTTTAAAAATAAATAATGAAATTAAAATAAAAAAAATATTTAAATCCCATACAACAGACCTGATCTTTTACCGTGTTTATAGATAATAATAGTCCGGAACTCTACGTGCGCGAGTTCGACTCGCACTTGACCGGTTTTTTAACTCTTCTTAAAGTTAGCCCTTGACTCTCATAATTATTATTGGTGATGCAGTCTATTTCATTTCATTACAGTCTAAGGTGGAAGCGGACTAAATTGGAAGAAGTATGGTAATATTTGGGTAATATCATCATGTGTTCACTTAGCGAAGCTGCTCCTGTAACCCGCTGGCTCTGGCGCGAACATTATCCGCAAACTGCCTCCAGCCGTGTTCTACACGAAACTATACACCAATAATGTCAATACCTTCAGTTTATGGGGCATGGCTTTAAGCCAAATGCTCCATATACACCCATTCTCTTTTATGTTTCGAAGAATTATCAATTTTTCCATAACGGACTTAAAATATAAGCAAATCGCAGAAAACATCTTAGGAAATGCTTAAGGTAATTTTCCCGACCTTTGGAGGTTTTGTGAGGTGTCTTTATATTTATCCTAGTTGGTGCCCAAATCCTGGGGCGGAAAGCGCAATGTTGACAGACTCCCCGCTAGATGGACCGACGACATAGACGAGTCTCCGGGAGCAGCTGGATACAAGCGGCGTAAGACCGCGTCATATGGATGTCACTACAAGATACTTACCTATGTCCAGTTGTGGACATCCATCGGTTAATAACGACGACGATGAGAACAATCTACATTAAGAAAAAAGAAACCTTAACTTGATACATCTTCAGCGTCGCAAGGCTACACAGATGTAAATCAATTTGAGATAAATCTCCATCAAGTGGCGCGCTGCGATAACAATAAGAACGTGAGGGCGCTCGCTTCGGCGCGAGAGGAATCTGTGAAATTGAAATAAGGATTTAAGAGCTCCTCCTAGTCGGAGGTAGCTTGAAATATTATTACGTGAACAATTCCATTTGTTCTCTGAAACACTTTTTGAGAAAAAGTCTTTTTTAGTCGGGCCTTGTTCTGGTAGGATTCTACAAAAAAATTTAGTTAGTTTTTTAATTATATACGGAATATATGACAAACTTAAAAATTTTAGTGATTTTTTTTTTTTTTCTTAACTATAGTTTAGTTCTTGAGATAGACCCAGTTACAAAAATAATCTACAATTGACAACTTTGAGACCCCCCAATTTTTTTTTTTTGAAGATAAGATAGAATAATTCTAAGTATCTTATCTTCATCTATCAGTACTCTACTCTAGATAGATTTTTCAGGTATATAAAATACCCAGTCAATCAATAACCTAGTAAATCAATATACCAGTTTAGGGTCAACATTTTACATAAAATCTCTAAATTTTGGATCCGTTATTCATGTACGAGCTAGAGATATTGACATACGGACGAACAGACAGACAGCAGAGTGAAAGTAATTCGCTCTGGTCTTTGGGTACGAAACCTTAAAAATAGATTATCTTATCCTATACTCTTGGTTCAAAGCAGAACTATTCGTCAACATCTGTGTCCTCCGAGTGTGGCCAGCGCTGAGCAAAGCGGTGCGAAGGAAATTCAAAATTCAAAATGGCCACCTCTTAATGATTTTGTCAACTAATCTTATTACTTTGGGCAAAGAAATAAACATTAATTGTTTGGCGGAGACCTTTTCCAGTTAAGTTTTCTCCGGGAACTTCAAAAGTTTTTCTTTAGGCTTAGTAGTTAGTTCAACTGAATATGTTATATTGGCCCGTTGTTGGCGCGGTTGGCAGTGATCCTGCCTACCTCTCCCGGGTCGCGGGTTCGATTCCCGTCCCGAGTCTGGGTGTATTTATGTAAGTATATAAGTATGTATTATGTATTTATAAAATATTTATATGTGTAATATATGTAAACTAGCGGACCCGGCAGACGTCGTCCTGCCCGCTATTAGCGCCACCTACCGGGTCCAATTTTTCTACTTATAAACCTTCCTCTTGAATCACTCTATCTATTAAAGAAAACCGCATCAAAATCCGTTGCGTAGTTTTAAAGATTTAAGCATACATAGGGACATAGGGATATAGGGACAGAGAAAGCGACTTTGTTTTAAACTATGTAGTGATATGTATATCAGTCGGTTGTTACCTATAACACAGGCATTAAGTTGCCTACTTTAGGAACAGCCGACCGTGTGTGTATGTGGGTATATTTATTATTTATTATTATTATTATATCTTACTCTCACGCCCGTGTACAAAATAAATACATATAAAAGCCAAAGAGAAATAATATAACATACATAAATACACAAAGATAAATAAACTTACATACACATTACATAAATACATATTGTACCGGGCGGAGGTTTACACCCCGGCAGGGGAGACCAGGCGGCCGGGGGTCAGGGCGACAGGCTGAGAAATCGGCGAACTATCCTAGCCGAGTCTAGCAACACCGCTTTCTGCATCCTGGCTGCGAGCGAACTGCCACGGAATCCCAGTCGCTTCAGATGGTAAGCGAGGCTGACTGGGATCAAACCATTCGCAGATATGACGATAGGGATGATTTCAGTGGACTCCACACGCCACATGGCGGAAACCTCGTGAGCCAGATCGAGATACTTACGTTTTTTCTCTGTCTCAGCTCTCACGAGGTTCTCGTCATATGGAATGGTGATGTCCACCAGAAACACCCTCGACTGTGCCCGGTCCATTATCACGATGTCAGGCTTATTCGCTAGAATCGTCCTGTCCGTGATGATGGACCGGTCCCAATAGAGCCGGACTCCGTCACGCTCTAGAACAGGGACCGGTGTGTACTTATAGTACGGTAACTTCTCATCCAGGAGACCGTACTTTAGAGCAAGCTCCTGGTGAAGGATTTTGGCTGCTTGATTGTGCCTGTGCAGATACTCAGTGTTAGCAAGCGCTGAACATCCCGAAAGCACATGTCTGAGTGACTCGCCGGGATGGCAACAAGCTCGACAGATGTCGTGAGTGCCATCCTTCAGAATGTACTTTCGATAGTTTCGCGTCTTAACCACCTGATCTTGTATTGCACAGACAAATCCTTCAGTTTCCCCAAAGAGGTCGCCGAAGCGCAGCCATTGCACGGACGCTTTTTTATCTACGTGAGGCTCATTAAGAGCGTTAAAAAAGCGTCCGTGCAACTCCTTCTCCCTCCATACGGTCTCCCGGTCAGAAGTACCAAGTACCACCGGTCCCTGCCACTCGGTTTTGGCTAAGGATAGCGGGGTAAGTCCTTTATCACATTCTATGATCTCTCTATGCATGGGAGACTCCCTTTTCGTCTCAAAATATGTTCTGAGGTTGGATATCTCCCGATTATGCATGGTCTTGACGCTTAGCACGCCTCGACCGCCGCATTTTCGGGGGATATACAACCTCATCACAGACGATTTTGGGTGGTGCATGCGATAGAGAGTCATAGTTGTGCGGACTTTTCTGTCCAGGGCGTCAAGTTCGGTCTGAGTCCATCTGAGCACGCCAAAGGTATACATGAGAACGGGCATGACCCAGCCGTTATAAGCTCGGACCTTATTGGCGCCTGACAAATAACTTTTACAAATTTTTGTCAGACGGCCAAAAAAGCCCTCGCAAACAGACTGTTTCATGTCCGCCTCTTTCACCCCTAGGGACTGTGACATGCCCAGATATCGGTATGACTCAGCTTCAGAGAGGGTCCTGATGTTCGATGGCTCGAGATTAATCTCGGCCGAATGAGTAACCTGTCCCCTCTCCACATGCAAGACCGCACACTTGTCCAGTCCAAGCTCCATCCTGATTGAATTACTGAACTCCTTGGTAATATTCAGTAATTCCTGCAGGCGGGTGGCATTGGGTGCCAGCAGTTTGAGGTCATCCATGTAGAGAAGGTGAGGCACTCTTGTTCCTCCTCTCCGAAACTGAAAGCCTGTCCCTGAATCCTCCAGCAGTGAGCTGAGTGGGTTCAGAGACAGACAAAACCAGAGTGGGCCAGACAATCACCCTGAAAGATACCCCGCCGTATCCTTATCCGGTCATCGGCATCCGCCAACCGCTCACCATGGAGACAAAGGATCGTGCTCCATTGCCCCATGCATTCCCGGAGGAAGTCTTGAACTGTACTATCGATTTTGTACAGCTCAAGGACCCTCAAGAGCCATGAATGGGGCACCGAGTCGAATGCCTTTTTGTAGTCAATACAGGCGGCGGAGAAGTTCCGGCGGTTGCGTTTGACCAGTTGGCCAGCAACGGAGTCGATAAGAAGGAGCTCCTTAGTCCCACGACTACAGCCCCGACACCCGTTCTGAGCCCCAGATATGATGTTATTCTCGTCTACATGACGGGAGATCTTGAGGCTCAGAACGGATGTTAGTGTCTTATAGATGGTAGTAAGACACGTAATGGGGCGGTACTTAGCCGGATCAGCGGCATCGGTGGACTTTGGAGCTAGGTGAGTGATCCCAGTAGTGAAAAGGTTCGGGAGCATCCTTTGCTCGAGAGCTTCTTGGAATTGTCGAGCCAAGGTCGCATGGCAGACCGAAAAACCCTTCAGCCAGTAGTGATGCAGCCCGTCGGGTCCCGGACTTTTCCAGTTCGGGGCCCGACGTACCGCACCAGCTACATCCTCCGCAGAGATGGTGACTGGGTTCATCGGTTCTATTGAGGCGCATGCTTCCTCTACCGCCGCAATCCAAGGGCCCTCCTCATGCTCCACCTCTGTTGACCACACATTTCGCCAAAATGCGACGAGGTCCGTCGGCGTCGGCCGCTGAGAGGTAGAGCAGACTGCTGGACACTCCAATCTTTTGTAGAACCTTTTCTGATCACTCGAGAAGAGACGATTTTGCTGAAAGCGCTCGACTCTTTCCGAGTATCGTCGAATGCGGTTCCCCCATGCAGCGATTTTCTGTTTCAGGTCGTCGATGCGCTCTGTTAGCTTTTGGGCAATGTCAGGCTGGTCTAGCCTGATCCCAAGGCCGTTAAAGGCATTTCTAACAGAGCGCACAATCCTTGGCCTAGTGTTGCCCGACCTGAAGCAGTGCAGTCTGCCAATGAGGACTCTGGCAAGGGTGATACGGCGTTCTATTCTCTTCTTCCAGGCCGGTTCCGCTCTGTGACTTGGATCAGCAGCGCGTCTCCGTCCTAGGGTTTTAGCACCGATAAATCGGTGGACGGCTAGTGCTGCACCAAAGAGAATAGAATCCGTATCGTCCAGGCCAGTGCTGCCTTCCAGATGTTGAGGCAGCATTCTATTTATGGCCTCAATGACATCCCGCGTCGCTACATTCAATGAGAGGCGGGAGAGCCGCGGACGATTCTCTAGAGGAGCGCTTCGGACTTCAGAAATCGCCTCTTCTAGTATCCTTCCCATCCGCTCTATATCAAGGGAGACTGTTTCCTCGGTATTCTCCTCCACAGGCAAATCTTGTGCGATTGTAACACTCTCCTCGCGTGCAGGCACAACTGGAGAGACGATTTGCTCTGTGGTTGGGATTATTACTTCGGGAACAGCCTCACGTCGTAATCGTTCGAGCTCGGTAGCGTTAAAGATGTTCGAACGCTGAATATACCGAGCTCGATCTGCCAGGTTTTGTTCCGTGACAGTTAAATTTGGCTCAAGCAGCAGGAACTCGCGGAACATTGCCGCCCGGTAGCCAGTCCGTCCGGTTTCCCCTCCTGTAGCCCTGTAGTACGCACGCATGACATTTTCGTTCATTTGAGAGGTCCATCTCATGCGGCGTACACCACCAGCGGCGGGCTCCGAAGATTGGGCCCTCGAGGACCCTGTCGGCGCCAAGCCATCTGATGGGGATGATGGGACTGTCGATCTGCCTGATGTTAGTGGCGATCGACTGGTGTGGCTGGCGGTCCGCATGCTGCCACGTCCAGCGCCAGCCCCAGACGCGCCCTGGCGACCCCCAGGTAGCGGCCCTATTCGCGCATTCTGTATATTTGTGTCCATCATCATAAAAAGGGGGGGGGGGTGAGTGGCAGTTACATCACCCGGGGTCCACTCAGGTCCCCGAGGAGGCTGTTAACGTAGACAGCTACGACAATTTGGGGAATCAAGGTGACAGATTCCCCATTTCCCTTAGTCGCCTCTTACGACACCCACGGGATAGGAAGGGGTGGCACTATTCTACTCTGCCGGTGCCACACGGCGTTTATTTATTATTATTATTATTATTATTATTATTATTATTTAGTTTGTAGAACATTAACGTTATTACTTACTAATAAAAACGACCTGAAAAAGTAAAGGTATTTCTTAACTGTATACTTGAAAGACGTAAGTTTGCTTCTTATTTCACAGTTCAAAAAACAATAAAGACACAGTAAGTTTGGTCGATGTATTAATTTTGGCGGACTACTGGTCTGGACAGTCGCCAAGTTAACTGACAAGTTGTAACATGCTATTATTAAAACATTTGAAAAACGTTAGCGAAATTGTGAAAGATCAACCCGTGTTTAGGCTGTGATTTTGTCCCGATGAATATTTGGCTTAAAGATAGTATCTATAACCAGCAACTGATGATGGAGTAAGAAGCTGGTTTAAAACAATTCAGCTCAATAACACGGAGATTCACCGAGTTTGTGCTCGTTAGGTTAGTAGACAAATTGGTCAATGTGTAACGGAGCAAAAAGTTGGTGGGTAACACGATGTCGGGTATTATCGTACATAGGGCCACAGATTGTTGTGATAGATTTTTTATTTCTATTTTACAATAATTGTACTAACTGTTCATTGCTAATAAATAGCACTTTTATAGTATGTATTTTCAAAGGATACAGTCGCCCCATGAAGCGCTCCAGTCGCTGCAAAACAGAGCCAGTAAATTGTTTAAGTGCGCTCGCAGATGTTATCCGAGTACCGAAATTGTGTTATTGAATTATTGTATCGAAGTTGTTCCGACTCATGAATAAGCTATACTACATACGTGCTTCTAGTTTCCGACTCTATTCTTATATTATAATAATAAGAACTGGGTATGCATTTTACTTTCTGGAAGCGTATTTTTAACCCCCGACGCAAAAACGACGGGGTGTTATACGTTTGACGTGTCTGTGTGTGTGTGTGTGTGTCTGTCTGTCTGTCTGTTCCCCTGTAGCGCTCAAACGGGTGAACCGATTTGAATGCGGATTTTTTGTTTGAAAGGTGAATTAGTCGAGAGTATTGTTAGCTATGTTTGATAAAAATCGATTCAAGATGGCCGCCACTATAACATAGCGGATTACATATTTTATCACAACACCCTCAATATGGGTATCAAATGAAAGGGCTTGACTAGTAGAATAGCAATATGCAAATCCAAGATGGCCGCCACCACAAAATAGCGAATGTCGGGGTTTTTTTAAATTTTTAATTTATACTTGTTATCACTTGCCTTAACTTGTTTAATATTAATATTGGGAGATCGTAATAGTATGTTTTTACACGATGTTTAATTTGAGTGATAGCAAATCTAAAAATTCGTTATGAATCAAATTAGAAAGAAGAAGCTTATTACAGTAGTAAATATGTGCATTGTTCTAATTCCGCCGACCTTTATCGGTCCGACAACATAGGCCGTACTCTACGAAGCCTTACATATAAATAAATGGATATAGACTGATAACATCTTTAGGTGAGAAGGCAATGCCGTTTGTTTCTTCGCAAATTTTGTAATTGCAGTTGAAAACGAATTCGAAATAGTTACATAGAATTTTGTTTAGAACATTTTTCTTTAGCTCCATTGATTTCAGTATTCGGTCTATCCTAATTTATCACCCTGTATAATAATCGTAGTTTAACTAGCTACCGTTCACAAATCATCGATAACTAATAAACCCATAAGCGTCTGAGCAAAGCTACCCTGAGTGCTTTAATCGCTTTACAGTCGGCCTTCGTCGTAATCTACTCTAATCCCCAACCATGCCATACGCTCCTAGTGATTACCCCTTAGCTGTCTAGTCATCTGCACACCTAAACAGTAGCCATGTCTTGGCATCGAAAATTTCTATACCTAGAATGTGGAAAATTTGTTGTGTGAACCAGCAATGTTTGTGACGTGATAAGTGATAACGTCTTATAAATCGATGACCGCCGGCTACATGCACGAAAATGCATGTCACATTGTCACGTACCGCGTGCAAGAGTGAGCGCGGAACAAGCGATCGAGAAGGCACGATCGGCTTGAGCGTTCGGCTTGTGACGCATCTATCTCTGTTTGTTTTTGTATTACGTTATCACGTAAAATTGTCATCCGTAAACCGACTTTACAGACAAGGAATTTTTATGACAGAATTTTGGCATTTTGACAAAGAGACTAGCCAACAATGCAATAGATAAAATAGTAGACCACAAGTATGTGGCAAATACAGATGCGCTCTCTATTCCCTCATTGTCTATTTCGATGGAACGTCTGTCCATCATGACCCGAGAGGATCAGGCACAAACTCAAAGACTTCACATGTTTTTCGAGACACGAGAACGTAACACCGCCAACTTCAACTCAGGGATTCATAGGCTAAAATTTCTTAACAGTAAAATCCAATAACTTTTTTGACTAAGCTACTAAGACTAACGAATCAGTCAAAAAAGTAAGTATAAACTTAGTATTAAAGTCATAACATAGTCTTTACCTAAGTAACAATAGTACTTATATCACAAAACAAATTAGCATTGCTTAAGGTTCACTAACCGTCGCGTCGTGTTATGTTCCAAGAGTGAGTTTAACAATAAATAGAATGGGACCCGAAAGTTAAGCGAAGTCTTATCTCTGGCACGCGAGCTGCATGTGCAATGGCCTAACGATGTAAAGAAACACACTGTGGTATAATAAAATTGAAAAAATCACTTACGACAATTCCAAAACCTGAAATTAAATTTGTGATAGATACTAGTTCACTAAGGATGCATGGTCGCTAACTGTGGACCTCAAAAGAAATGCTCGGAGTCTCTCTACGTGATCAAATTAGAAATCAGGATATTCGTAGTAAAAGTTTTGTTAATCTGAGCGTAGAAGTAACAGAATCACCGACATAGCTCAACACTGAAGCTCACTTGGCTGCGAAACTGTTGGAATAACAATGGGTTGAAAACGATACACGTTAGTCCCAAAATGTTGGAAAGGACAAAGTCGTGAAAAATAGCCCGCGGGAAGTTTTCCCGAAATAAAAATAGCTCATGTCACTCTCCAGATCCTCAACTAGGTCCATACACCAATCAATTAGATCCGTAACTCTGTTCTAGCGTGATTATAGGACAAACCAACAAACAAATAATATACTTTCGCTTTTTTATTAATGTACTCGTAAGATACAAGGTTGACGTATCTGTTGGGTAATATTGGTAGAAATAAATAACTTGTTCGTGTTTAATTAAGGCACAGTGATTATCGAGCCAACGAGGGAATAAACAGCCTAGCTGGAATCCGACGGATTAATTGGTAAACGTATTGTAGGTCTGTCGTACCGATAAGGAGGAATTTAATATATTTTTAATACAAATAGATTCAATTTGGTAAACATTTACATATATTTATATGAAAATACACTGAACCATTTCACATGTTACGCATACTACAAAATAGATCAATTTTATTTTACTTATTGCATGAAATAAAAATTAGTTTTTTATAGCTTAAAAGCTAGTGAAATTGATGAAAATGGAGTAAATATCCTATAAAAACACAGAGTTTTAGGTATCTTTCGTGAAATTTAAGAGCAGCTTTATTTTAAATTGTAGAATAATAGGTTATACTTAATATCTCTATCAACTTTTATACAATTAACTCTGCAGATGCGCGTCAAAAAAATAAAGGTAAAACCAGCAGCGTCCAAAAATAAGCCTTTAATTGTGAAAACGCAGATGTTTTGCGCGAATTCACTCCATGCGTAATATTCCCAGATACCCAAATGGGTATTTTGGGGAAGTTTATGTTTTTGTACTATAATATTATTTTCTACGTTACGGGGGGGTTACGTTAGGGGGGTAAGGGAGTGCACCTCCATCTCAGCACTCCAATTGTCAACCTCACCTGCACGTGGTGCCCCCTGCTAATCAACAGACGAGGCTCTGACGACCGACAAATGGCGGTATAACCATTTCATATCGGCTAGACTACAGAAATGGCAAGGGCCGATGTCGGGCAGCAGCGACATCGGTGCAATAGTCTAGCCCTGCGATCGCCAACCCGCCTGCCCAGCGTGGCGATTATGGGCATACCCTTGTATGGATATTAGAACAAAGCCACAGCCCCTAGTCCCCGGCGGCCCCGCTATTCCTAGCTCTGGCAGCGGTTACGGTAACGGCGGGGCAGGGGGTGTCAAGAATCTCCGGAAGAGATTCCGCTGCCAACCCCGACGACTGGACCTGGCAACATATAACGCACGCACTTTGAGGACCGACGAAAAGATTATCGAGCTGGAAGAAGCAGTGAGCAAGTTGAAATGGGGTGTCATAGGATTATCTGAAGTCCGAAGAGAGGGGGAGGACTCGATAATCCTTAAATCCGGCAACTTGCTTTACTACCGGGAGGGTGATCAAAAATCCCAGGGTGGTGTCGGGTTTCTCGTCCACAGGTCCCTCGTTAACAACATTGTGCAAGTCGAAAGTGTGTCGAGCAGGGTAGCGTACCTTATACTCAGAATAACCAAACGGTATTCGCTGAAGGTCATACAGGTCTACGCACCGACATCGACATATACCGACGAGGAGGTAGAGGTCATGTATGAGGATATATCAAAAGCCATGCATGCCTCTAACACCTACTACAATGTTGTGATGGGGGACTTCAACGCAAGGCTGGGTAAGCGAAGCAGTGCAGAGTTGAAAGTGGGACAATTTGGCTATGGGCGACGGAACCATAGGGGCCAAATGTTGGCCGACTTCATGGAGAAAGAGGGCCTCTATATGATGAACTCTTTCTTCGAGAAGCGGCCACACAGGAAATGGACCTGGATGAGCCCCGACGGTTCTACGAGAAATGAGATCGACTTCATCATGTCTACAAAACGGCACGTATTCAATGATGTCTCTGTGATCAACAGGGTAAAAACCGGCAGCGATCACCGTATGGTAAGAGGCACATTGAATCTCAAAATAAAGCTTGAAAGGGCCAGACTGATGAAGTCAACGCTCCGACCTTCTCGTGCCCATATCCAGAACCCCGAGAGCTTCCAACTCGAATTGCAAAACCGATTCGCTTGCCTGGCAGATTGCGATTCAGTGGACGAATTGAACAACAGGCTGGTGGAAACTGTCCATGCGGTCGGGTCTAAGTTCTTTAAGACCCACCGTAGAAATAGAACCAAAAAATTCTCAGACCATACTCTCAATCTCATGGAACAAAGACATGAAATGAGACTGCAGTCTTCAGGAGACGCCCTTGCTTATCGGCGGATTAATAGACAGATCTCTAAATCACAGACACGCGATCTGCGATACTTCAACACCGAACGTATCAAAGAGACCATTGAGCGTAACAAAGGCTCAAAGGTGTTCGCGAGAGATCTGTCTATTGGTCAGAGCCAGCTGACGCGACTGAAGACCGACAACGGTAGTCTCATTTCGTCAAAACCTGAGATTTTGAGGGAGGTCGAGAAGTTCTACGGACAGTTATACACCTCAACACAGAAGCCTGTTGAAGATTTGGCTAAAGATCCCAGAGCCAAACTGACCCGACACTATACCGAAGATATCCCGGACGTCAGCCTATACGAGATTAGTATGGCTCTCAAGCAGCTTAAAAACAACAAGGCACCAGGTGATGACGGAATCACTGCAGAACTCCTGAAGGCGGGTGGAAGACCAATACTCAAAGTCCTTCAGCGATTGTTCAATTCCGTCATTCACGAGGGAATTACGCCAGAGGCATGGCACGGAAGCGTGGTGGTTCTTTTCTTCAAAAAGGGCGATAATACCCTGCTGAAGAATTATAGACCCATCTCGCTGCTGAGCCATGTCTATAAGTTGTTCTCGAGAGTCATTACGAATCGTCTCGCACGTAGGTTCGACGACTTCCAGCCTCCCGAACAAGCCGGGTTCCGAAAAGGCTTCAGTACCATAGACCACATCCATACGCTGCGGCAGGTTATACAGAAGACCGAAGAGTATAACCGGCCACTTTGCTTAGCGTTTGTGGACTATGAGAAAGCCTTTGATTCGGTGGAAACTTGGGCTGTATTGAGATCACTGCAGAGATGCCGGATCGACTATCGGTACATCCAAGCGCTGAAGTGTTTGTACGAAAACGCCACTATGTCAGTCCGTATACAGGACCAGAATACGAGGCCAATCCAATTGCAGCGAGGAGTGCGTCAGGGAGATGTTATCTCCCCGAAGCTATTTACCGCAGCGTTGGAAGACATCTTTAAGCTTCTGGACTGGAACGGACTTGGCATCAACATAAACGGCGAGTACATCACTCACCTACGGTTTGCCGATGATATAGTCGTGATGGCAGAGACTCTGGGAGACCTCAATACAATGCTCAACGATCTCAGCAGAGTTTCTCAACAGGTGGGCCTAAAAATGAACATGAGTAAGACGAAGGTCATGTCTAATGCTCATGTTCCGCTCCACCCGGTAATCGTTGAGAACTCTGCACTCGAAATTGTAGACGAGTACATATACCTGGGACACACGGTCCAGCTAGGTAGGTCCAATTTTGACAAAGAGATCAACCGCCGAATCCAACTCGGCTGGGCAGCGTTCGGGAAACTTCGAGATGTCTTTTCGTCCAATATCCCTCAGTGTCTGAAGACGAAAGTCTTCGAACAGTGCGTGTTGCCAGTGATGACTTACGGATCTGAGACATGGTCACTGACAATGGGCCTCATAAGAAGGCTCAGGGTCACTCAGCGGGCGATGGAGAGAGCTATGCTCGGAGTATCCCTGCGGGATCAAATCAGAAATGAGGAGATCCGCAGGAGAACCAGAGTTACCGACATAGCTCATCGAGTCGCGAAGCTGAAGTGGCAATGGGCGGGGCACATTGCTCGAAGAACCGATGGACGTTGGGGTCCCAAGGTGCTTGAATGGCGACCTCGCACCAGTAAGCGAAGTGCAGGTAGACCCCCCACTCGTTGGACAGACGATCTCAAGCGAGTCGCTGGCAGCCGCTGGAGTCAGGCGGCGCAAGATCGTGTGCTGTGGCGATCCTTGCAAGAGACCTATGTCCAGCAGTGGACGTCCATTGGTTGAAACGAACGAACGAACGAACGTTACGGGTACTAATAGAAATTCGAATATAAATTATTATTTTTATTTCCTTACTCTCATAGTTCTATCCCACACGGCTAGAGAGAGATCAGGTGCAGGATTTAAGGCTTTATGTGCTCTCCAAGGCACGGGGGTAACTTGGGACTTCATACACCAAACAGTAATTGACAGCTGTTCTCAACTATTCTGTGACAATGTATGGTCCAATGGGAATTGAACCCAAAACTTTGCCACATCAAACGTGGAGACTTTCAGTTCAGTAGCCGTACACTACACGGGATGAATAAAGAACATGAGATCCATAATCACTCAAGTGTTTTTCCAATTCCACCTCTCAAAGGAATAAAACAATTCACCCACACTACCTTTTCACCCGTCACTGCGCGTACGTGATTTGCTCTCGTCCAAATGTCACGTACAGGGTAACCTTTTATATAAAACTGTTGTTAGCTCGAAAGCTATTATAGTAAAGGAGTATTCCGTATATTATTGTATATATTCCGTATATTATTGTAGTAGAACCGTGACATGCTAGTGATGTGACAAAGCCGAAATCTGTAAAGGCTCAATGCGTTCAGCGAATGTACGAAAAACTGTTTGTGCTACTATAACGACTGAAAACAACAACAGTTACAGTACACTACGATGTTAATTTTCAACCGGTATTGGCATGCAAACCTGTAGGTATGTAGGTAAATTTTCTATCAATTGACACGTACAAGAGAACATGCTGGAGCCACAATATAGTTATTTAAAACTAAATTCAGCTGAAAAATAGTGTCTGTTTATTTGAAAAAGCTTTTCTTTTTGAATGTACATATTAAAGTCATCAAGCCATAAATAAAATTTCAAACGGATCCATTTTACTTTACTCTACAACTGCCGGATGGTGTTGGCGAAATGCTGTGGCAACCGCACCATTGGATACCCCCTCCCCATCAAGTCTTAGCCAAACTTTTCGACCTTCGACACTTAGCAGTATGGTCTCGTTTGTTCCTTAGGGTACGGAATCCTAAAAATACAATTAGTTTGCTACAGTCAAAATACACACCACCCATATAATAGACTAATAAAATGTTGATCTATATTTAAATTAAATTGATGGTGACTTATTTATATAACCACCGTGAACCGGCGTCACCACCACTACAGACTTTTTAACGTCCCACTGCTGGGCACAGGCCTCCTCACTCATAGAATAGAGGGATTTAGAGCTTAGACCCGCCACGCTGCTCCAATGCGTGTTGGTAGACTTTAATGACTATTTTCACATAATAGTAACAATAACCAAGACCGACTGCTTAACGTGCTCTCCGAGGCACGGGGATGACACCCCGCCAACTTCCAACTGGTACTGAAAGTTTCTTGACAGAAAAACCCGATATCTAACAATTAATTGCCCGACCCGGGAATCGAACCCGGGACCTCGTATACTAACCACTAGACCAACGAAGCAGTTATTATTATTATACAAGTTCTATTAAAGGTTACTTAGTCCCAATATTTATAAAGAACCAACACGTAAAAGTAAGTGACAAGACAACGGGCGAACAGTGTGCTTAGTCTAAAGCGGAGCACTCGAAAACGAACTCGAAAACTATAAAATAGACCTAAAATGTCTTGTATTAAGGTTTGAGTTCGCCAATACATTCAGCATTGTTCGAATGCTGAATGTATTGGCGAACTCAAACCTTAATACAATCCATTTTAGGTCTATTTTACTCTGAAATCGATCAATAGTTTTCGAGTTCGTTTTCGAGTGCTCCGCTTTAGACTAAGCACACAGAACAAAAGCCGCGCGGACGCGGACGTCAGGATATCACAACTTTGCCAATAACCTCTCCACTGACACACTGGCGCACAGCGGCCCGCGGGACTCGCGCTCGGACCACTCGGGCCTCGTGGCTTTGTTTGTGTCTCTAATATAAACACGACATACCTATATCACATGCCATTTAAAATTATAGGAAAGTTGACTGGATTTTTTAAATTGTTTTTAACGAAAGGTTACGTTACCCTACATCTAAAAGTGTAGTGTGAAGTGTTCTAAACCTGGTAGATGGAACTTGTCTAAATAACAAAGTGATGCGCAAACCTAAGTCCTACCATTCACGCGCGCACCAATCCGCGAGATTTGTCGCTGGCGACAAAGCCGCGGACCATCTTCGTGTGAATGGTAGGGTTCGCGGTTCGTCATGAGTCTCGCGGATTTGTCCGCGGCGACGACGAGCGGTGAGCCACATCTGCGTCGCTTCCGACCATTTGCGTGTATAGGCGAGCGGTAGATTTGTCAGCGACCTCGAACTTTACAACTATTGACATACAGTCGTGCGGAACGGATCGCGCGCGGTGTTAGCAAGCAGCAGAGATACGTGCAAGGCTTCCCCAGTTCACAAGCGACAGGCGCCAACTGGTGCGTTCACGTAGTGTATGGGCGATGACGGATTTGTTGATGGCTCGGGTGCGGCTCGCGGCGCGTTCAATGAATGGGGCACTTAATGGTGACATCACTGCCACTTGTGTGCAGGCGTGCGAAGGAGATAGCTAAGATGTTCACTGTTCGCCCACTTTTCCGTCCGTAAATTTCTTCCGTAAAAATCACTTTATGTAAATTACTGCCTCATTTTCATCATCATCATCATCATCATGATGATGATGAAAATGAGGCAGTAATTTACTGCCTCATTTTCATATCAATTTTTATTCTGTTTCCAAATTTGCATTGTTTTTTAACCCCCGACGCAAAAACGACGGGGTGTTATAAGTTTGACGTGTGTGTGTGTGTGTGTGTGTGTGTGTGTGTGTGTGTGTGTGTGTGTGTGTGTGTGTGTGTGTGTGTGTGTGTGTGTGTGTGTGTGTGTGTGTGTGTGTGTGTGTGTGTGTGTGTGTGTGTGTGTGTGTGTGTGTGTGTGTGTGTGTGTGTGTGTGTGTGTGTGTGTGTGTGTGTGTGTGTGTGTGTGTGTGTGTGTGTGTGTGTGTGTGTGTGTGTGTGTGTGTGTGTGTGTGTGTGTGTGTGTGTGTGTGTGTGTGTGTGTGTGTGTGTGTGTGTGTGTGTGTGTGTGTGTGTGTGTGTGTGTGTGTGTGTGTGTGTGTGTGTGTGTGTGTGTGTGTGTGTGTGTGTGTGTGTGTGTGTGTGTGTGTGTGTGTGTGTGTGTGTGTGTGTGTGTGTGTGTGTGTGTGTGTGTGTGTGTGTGTGTGTGTGTGTGTGTGTGTGTGTGTGTGTGTGTGTGTGTGTGTGTGTGTGTGTGTGTGTGTGTGTGTGTGTGTGTGTGTGTGTGTGTGTGTGTGTGTGTGTGTGTGTGTGTGTGTGTGTGTGTGTGTGTGTGTGTGTGTGTGTGTGTGTGTGTGTGTGTGTGTGTGTGTGTGTGTGTGTGTGTGTGTGTGTGTGTGTGTGTGTGTGTGTGTGTGTGTGTGTGTGTGTGTGTGTGTGTGTGTGTGTGTGTGTGTGTGTGTGTGTGTGTGTGTGTGTGTGTGTGTGTGTGTGTGTGTGTGTGTGTGTGTGTGTGTGTGTGTGTGTGTGTGTGTGTGTGTGTGTGTGTGTGTGTGTGTGTGTGTGTGTGTGTGTGTGTGTGTGTGTGTGTGTGTGTGTGTGTGTGTGTGTGTGTGTGTGTGTGTGTGTGTGTGTGTGTGTGTGTGTGTGTGTGTGTGTGTGTGTGTGTGTGTGTGTGTGTGTGTGTGTGTGTGTGTGTGTGTGTGTGTGTGTGTGTGTGTGTGTGTGTGTGTGTGTGTGTGTGTGTGTGTGTGTGTGTGTGTGTGTGTGTGTGTGTGTGTGTGTGTGTGTGTGTGTGTGTGTGTGTGTGTGTGTGTGTGTGTGTGTGTGTGTGTGTGTGTGTGTGTGTGTGTCTGTCTGTTCCCCTCTGGCTGATCTGAAAATCGGTCCAAGATGGTCGCCGCTACAAAATGGCGGATCACATACATTTTCACAACTCTCTTAATATGGGTATCAAATGAAAGGGCTTGACTAGTAGAATAGCACTATTGCAAATCCAAGATGGCCGCCGCCACAAAATGGTGAATGTCGGGGGTTTTTTAAATTTCTAATTTATACTTGTAATTATTTCTGCTGTTGCTGATAAAATTATGATCGAAATGACATGTACAAAAATTGCCTATTTCTCAACCTAAAAGAACAATGGCATTTTGTGACGAGATGTCACAAAACTATAGCACATTGTTAATGTAATTAACCCATATCATTAGTTTATTTTTAAAACTAGGAGAAATAAAGATATTCGTTTTCAAAAATATAACTAAAAGATATCAGAACGCAGGATAAAACATCATAGTTTTGAACGCATCCGTAATGATTTCCGTTCCTAGTGAAGTACATATGACTTTTAGTCATAATATATCGATTTTATTTTTTAATCGAAAGTAGGTAAATTTTAGGCAATGTCAACCAAAGTCAAGTTTATTTATAAAGATACTTACAGAATTGATGTAATTTACATATAAATTGTTTTAATAAAGCCATATTAAACATTAAAAATGAATAATTTTACGATAATCGATATTATCGAAAATTGATTTTATTTATTGGCCTTCCCTATTATTGTACCTACGTATTTTATAATACCTACTATTGAAAAGGACGAATAAAATATGTTAGTTTTGTATCCATGTCTATAGTATACTTAAGAATGAAACCAACCTACTAACCATGTAGAATGAGTTCATGTCGTGAGATCGGTCAACTGTCACTTGTGCTTAAAATCGACGATTTGCAAGGAAAATACTTCGACTATAATAATCTAATCTTTGCATTCGTATTTATTTCTGCCAAAAAGACTATAAATATAGTTTAACCTTCTTGGTTTCTGCATTTTATAACGTAACGTAATATACCTTTTTCAAAAAATATCGCGGAAAGTCTTTACTTTTTCATTTAAACGTGTTTAGAACTATGATATAGGTTTCGAACGCATGTATAATTTATATAGAAAAAAAAACCTTTCATTTCTAGTTCATTTCAAAATGTTCCAGATTAATAATATACCACATAACCTCAAAAACCGTATTATATTGGTTCGCCGAGCTTTTAAAAATATACTAACTGCCGTATTGTCATATATTTATAAAAAGGCAAATGAATCAACATATTATGTTTTATTCAATCACATTTTATTCGATTTTTCAAGTCCCAGCATGTTAGGAAAGCTGCCATTGTTCTTTATATTTTCTTTTGATGTAGCAAAATCAACTTTTTCTTCATAACATGTATTTTCTGAACAAAACCGACAGGCCACGAGTTTCAGTTCTAATAAAGCAATAAGTTAAAAGAAAATGAGGGAAGATTCAGAGAATAAACTATATGATATCAGAACTTTGTCAATATTTTCGCTATCGCTCGTTCCGCGTGGAACTTGTATTATTTGTTTTCCTGTTTCATTCTTAGTTTTCATTCTTTTCCCTCGTATGAAATTAGTTTTTAATAAAATTTTGTTTCTTGTTTTACTTTTTCTGTCTCTATTTATTACGATGCCCGCGACTTTGTTCACAGTGAAACTCTTTTCTGGGATAAATAGTAACTAACTATACATATAATACACGTGGTCCTTTATCTATGATAGAATTGAACTTTCGAGAAGCGATCTCTCAAGCGATAGTAGTCAATGTGCGTCCAGCTTTAGACCAACTCGCTGCTTAGTGCGAGTTCGTGGGCTTTTACTTAATTTATTCCCAAGACGTTGGTAAAAATACCCATTTTAATACAAGGGACTGAAATTAAAGACCTTAACTTATTCATTTCTTGTTTTGAAAGTCCTTGTTGAATTAACACAAACAAAACACGAGACCTACTTGCTTGTAGTTAAGTGAAACACAGACTTTTATTTTTCGCATTTTTCAGAAATAAAATTTATCTTCATACTGTGTTTTGAGATATTCATTCAAGCACTCTTTTTTGTAATGAATTTTCTAAAAATCTGAATCCTTTTTTCAGCGAGTTAAGTTAGTTAAGTTAAGTGGTACTTACATTTTTATACATACAAAAAAATAATTTCATTATTTTCATTACACCAGGTATGGCAAATCAAGTGCAAAAATTTATCGGTCCCCGAAACCAGCGGATTTGTTTCTTAAACATGTTTTTTTTTTTAAATTAAATACACATAAATCGGTCATGCGCTGAAGAGGTGTCTAAGATATTTGATAATGCCAGATTTTCTGTAAAATAGATAATTATTGTAACAGGTGAAATTTTAATATAAACTACGAGTGCGAAAATATTAAGATAACTAAATACAATTTACAAACAATGGTTTCATCCTATCGTTTGTTTTATTCCTTGCAACGAATTCAAAATTGCTGTAGATTTTTTTTTTGTATTATCGCCAACCCAAA
Source organism: Melanargia galathea (assembly GCA_920104075.1). Lineage (NCBI taxonomy): Eukaryota > Metazoa > Arthropoda > Insecta > Lepidoptera > Nymphalidae > Melanargia > Melanargia galathea. Next base: position 22,592,461 of record OV049855.1, read on the forward strand.
ATACCGTACATAGTCCAGTACAATACATAATCGCCAGTTTAAGGTCCACAAAACCAGTAGCGTGTTATTTGATTCGTGCCCAATGAAGCGTGAGCGGGTTAGGCCCACGGAGAATGTAAAGCGTTATTAGTTACTCGATTCTTCTTCGTTAGCAAATCCAATAACTACATCTTTTACCTTATCTCCACAGGTATCAGCTGCTCGTGGAGTCAGCGAAATCTAAAAGCGGCGAGACTTTATAACATTTTCTCGAAAACTGATATTGAAATTCAATTTTAATAAAAAGCTTTTGCGCTGCCGTTATTTTGTGTATGGTTTTTATGTTATGTACAATAGTTTGAATAAGTATACAACAGCCCTGCATAACCTTCTTCCGTACAGCTAATATCCCTACTAATATTATAAATCTGAAATTGTATCGGGGTTCACGAGGGATTTTCAAAAATCGAACTCCACGCCGATAAAGTCGCGGACAATATAGTTCAATTTTAAGTGAAGTGTACGACAACGACTTAATCTCAGCTTTATTTACTTTGACACACGGTTGAAAACAAAACTCAACGGATGCGGAGACTAGCCAACTACGTAGGAGATATTACCGTGCTCAAGGTATGCGCATACTCAGATGCACTCTCTATTCCGTCGCTCTCCAACGAATAGGACGCCAATGCAACGCGACCGGAGAGAGATCAGGTGCAGGACCGATGGCTTAACGTGCTCTCTTTAGGGGCTGCTACTGAGAATTTCTAGTCTGAAAAATCTAATAACTTCTTATTTTGGCCCGACCCGAGACTCGAACCCGGGACCTCATGAGCCGTTGCCAAATAACCTAGCCCCTAGAGCAATGAGTAAGGCCTTGTTGATCAGTGTATTGGCAATTCGAGCGCCATTATGGCAACAACAACGGCAGAGCGACGTTAATATTCAGCGGGTATTTGCATACGAGCCAATATGTAAATTCCGTATCAATAGATGACGACATGCCGCCTACACGCTCCCGCGGGCCGGCGGGGGCGGCCAAAACCTTGCGTGCAAATAATTTCTTAAAATAGCTGGAACAACATTAATGTTGTTAACATTTATGTTAATGTTGTAACACTAATGTTGTTACATGTTACACACAATGTTACATTAATGTTGTAACACAAAGAATGACACGCTTACCAAACGACTTCAATAAAAGTAAGTTATGTGTTCGAACCGTATATATATGTATGTGTGTACGTATATTCACGATTATTTCAAAAATCAATGAACTACTTTGATGGTTTACGACAGGTTACCATTATTGTCTTCAATCGAATAGGCACCATTGTTCAGTTATTCCGAATGAAGTTTTCATTTGTTTTCATTAGCTAATTTAAGTTCGCTCCGATAATATAATTTCAGTTTCTCTCTTTAAGTGTTTCGTAAATAAATGTGTTGTAGTTCAAAGGCGGAGCAAATTGCGTTTGGCCAGACTCTGTCCCTTTGTAATTAACCGTCGGGCGAGACTCGCCGCAACACTATTACAAACTTCTTCCAGACGCCGAGAAATGGGGTGCTTTTCTAAACAGGGCGACGGGAAAAAACTTTACACTGTGCAGAAAATATTATAACGGAAAAACTAGAGAAAAACATTCCGTGAACCTTGTAACAGATGATGTTTATTGTCGTCGTACATCATTACTAAATACGTCAAGTTTTTCCGCGGAAAAAGAACTCCAAGACAGTGTGTCTTGGAGTTCTTGTGTCTTATTTGCTGACTCTTCAGATGGAAGAATTCTCTAAAAGGCCTTAAAAATTCCTATTATTTTGTTTAAATTGTTATTATTAAGTATATTATTTCTTAAAGTTATGTTCTTTTATATTTTTTGCTTTTCCTTATACATATATCAGCTTTTATTTTTATTGTACATGCTGTGATTACCTTTAAATAATTTCTGCACTCATTTAGTATGTATATATTTGTGTGAGTGATCTTTAGTAAATCTAAAAAATAAATAAAATGAGACTCTTTATCTTCCAAATCTATGATCGAATAATAATCCTGTAAAGGTAGAATGTCTAGATGTAAATGGGCCTTATCTAAACGGGGGGAAAGTAATGAGGGGAACGAGACCAAAATTATTAGTCCTAAAGTAAAAGGAGCTTTGATATTAGGTAAAACGTGTAAGTGTTTAAGAAAATATGTATAAAATATTATTATTATTATTAGTAAGAAAACTGAAGAAATAGCACATAAATAAATAGCAAGAAAAGAGAAGCTTGTAATAATGGTCATTTTAATTGTTACTTAATGAACTCGTGTGGCAGCCGCTGGAGTCAGGCGGCACAAGATCGTGTGCTGTAGCGATCCTTGCAAAAGACCTATGTCCAGCTGTGGACGTCTATTGGCTGAGACGACGAACTCGTGTAGGTATTTAAGACTCTAGGAAATTGGTAATCTATACTAATAAATAAAATTGAAGTGTCTGTCTGTAATTTCGAAATAACTACCACATATTAAGCTCATATGGTTATTTGAACGATACCATAACCGAATCACACGTTTTTAAAATTTTTGTCTGTCTGTCTGTCTGTTTGAACGGGCTAATCTTCGGAACGGCTGAACCGATTTTGACGGGACTTTCACAGACAAGTAGAGGATTAACCAAGGAGTAACATAGGCTACTTTTTTAACCGACTTTCAAAAAAGGAGTTGTGTTGAAATCGGTAAATACAGATGTTAAAAACGCCCTGATAGGTATTTTCGCTGCGCGCGATCGCGACGGCCGACGCGGACGCTCGCGCTCCCCGCGCCGCGCCGCGCCCCTGCGCCCTGCGCCCGCCGTACGCGGTACCGCGGTACGCCGCCGCGCGGCGGGGGGCGGGTGGACCAGAAATCTATGTACTTATCCCTCATGATTTGTGAAAAATCGAAATTCACGCGGGCGAAGCCGCGGGCAAAAGCTAGTCTAAATTAAAGCTTTCATGAAGTCTTAATTTAGTTATATGTGTTTTTGTAGTAGGTATATCTACATATACACATAGCTGATGTTCGTAGTCGACTTTCGTATGAAAAGAACGCTGTTGTATTTTGTATAGTTTTTATTTCATTTAATAAAACTATAAGACTAATAAGATTACGCGATAGCATCATTAAGCCGGGACGTTTTTTGTTTCGCCAGTATTGCTCAGCGCTGGCGCGGCTCCAACACGCCCCGGACAAGTTCGCCGAAGACTAGTTTAACCCCGAACTTTTGAATATCTTGGGGTTATCTGACGACATATTTCACATTTATAGCGCCATCTTGGCCGTTTTCTTACACACTTTATACGCTCTGCGTCAAGTTTAATAAAGAACTTTTGTTTTATTTCTTTATATCAAGTTGGTTGCGATCTTGCCTGGTGGTAAGTGATAGTGCAGTCTAAGATGAAAGCGGGATAGCCTGGAAGAGGTATGGCAGTTTCTTTGAATCCATACCTACTCCTACCTTTACCCTTTGAACCGCCTTCTCTTCCCGCATTGTATGAAAGTAGTTGAGTAGGCAAGTAGGAACTTAAATACTCATCATCATGCATAGACAAATTCCTTGAGCATCACTACATAGTATAAAATAAAGTCGCTTTCTGTGTCCCTATATCCCTATGCCCTTATGTATGCTTAAATATTTAAAACTACGCAACGGATTTTGATGCGGTTTTTTTTAATAGATAGAGTGATTCAAGAGGAAGGTTTATAAGTAGAAAAATTGGACCCGGTAGGTGGCGCTAATAGCGGGCAGGACGACGTCTGCCGGGTCCGCTAGTATAAAATAATACCTACTCGCAAGTGACACCAATACTCGTTAGTTTCTACATGCCATCGAATAAAATGTTACATGATCCAAAAATACTCACTTACATGTTTTATTTTGATAAGAGTGCCTTTGTGAGTTTGTGAGGGCCAAGATATGTATTGTGAGCTTCTGTTAAAGCTATGTATTTTCCCGCTTGAATAGAGACACGTGTGCCCTTATGCCGTCAAAAAGCGGTAACATAAAAATGAATGCTCCATCGATTTCTCAACTCAGGGCAGAGGCTGCACAACGTCTTGTCAGGTTTCCACCTCGCCGCCCGCCCTGCGTGCTATTATGTAAATACCAGTCCACTGTATGCTTAGTCCCACTTTGGAGCGCCCCAAAACTTTATAGTAATTGATCGAATCACAATGACTTTAGAGTAAAATGGACCTAAAATGGCTTATATTAAGGTTTGAGTTCGCCAATACATTCAGCATTCGAAAACAGCCAGCGCTCCAAGAAGAAATGTTGTAAAATAAATAGTCGAACTATTGAATTACGACTTTAAAATAAGAGTCTTTGGATTCATTTTGCTCTGAAGTCATTGTGTGTCGATACTCGAATTTCGATCATCGTTGCCACTACTGAACAAACTGAGACTACTGGCACTGTTTCGACATTTTAACCAACAACGAAGAGAGGAACTATCCTCTAGTAATTTGTTCATGTCCCGCTCTGTGTCATGTCTCTCCTCATGGCTCAGGGTCGCGACTTCTTCCATTAATCAAACATGAAGAGGGCTTCCAGATTTATCATTATAAGATGTTAGTGATAATAACCGTAACCAACGGGTCAATATGCTCTTACATCCATCCAATTAACTGCTTGAGTCAATGTAGCTTAACCAGCATATAACATATACAAATGATAGGTCTACGATCTCGTAGGCAACTGCATGTGTCATGTATATTATGGAAAGTACATTATTATAGCAGATATATAATGAGAAACTATTATATGGGAAAACTTATAACTTATTACGCGTATAAACTTTGCCAGCATTCAAGAACCAGTTAGTTAGTCCGAGTTCGAATGCCACGTATAGGTAGTAGGTATAATGTGTAAGTGTTAGAGTGTACAGTGTTAGGTAGTGTGTACAGAATACACAGACTGGAAACACATGTGAATGCAAGTTTCAACTGAGAGCTAATGCTATAAGCAAAGTTGTGGACTACTTATTGGAAACTTGAGTAAACTTATGAATGTAAGGAACACTACACAAGCAAACTCGATAAAAATATTATGATTAATTCTTCTATTTCATTCACTCGTTTCTCACATTACGCTTTTTGATGGATGCTTGAGTTTTAAAAACATGGGACCATAGGATAACATTTGAATAACCATAACATAACAACTATTGATTGTTACATACCAGTAACTATAAATAGGAAAATTTAAAGAGATCTGAATCTTTAGCACTCGGTGTGACGCCGCCGCAGTACCAAGATCCAATATAAATAAATTCGCTCTGGAACTTGCGAACAGTGCAGCGCAGGGTTGCTATAAACAGTGGCACAATAGCTTGCTGCGATGTGAGCAATTTCGGCCTTTGTCGCTCATGATTGCTTCCCGTCATCTGGGGACCAGCAATATGCTATACGGGATAACCATCTTTGTGGTCAACGTTGAGCCTGCGGTTATTAATAACTTGAAGGAGCACATGCCTTGGGTGGTGAGCAGTGACTAATTGTTTAGACAACGCCGCTTTCTATAGTTATCTATTTTAGTTAGAACCGAAATGGAAAGATAATATTGATTTCACAGCTCTGGATAAAACTGCTGAGCTACTCAATTATAGAAAATGGAGGTATAGGTAGACATAGCCCTCATACGCATTAGCGGTCAACGGCGTACGCGGCTGACCGCGCGGCTAGCCTCTTCATAGAATTTCGTCGCTGTTTAGTGCGTACAAAATGAGCGGTTGCATATAAAAATATAAAAGCGGCCAGCCGCGCGGTCAGCCGCATACGCGGTTGACCGCTAATGCGTATGAGGGCTTAGGAGGACATTTATGTAAACTTAATCATAATATAAATTATATATGGCATCAAAATAAAAAATGATAAACTATGGCTGAAACTTATGAGGTATCAAACGATAGAAAATGAAAGTTTATATTAAAAGTTAACTGGGAATATGATCATTATAGAAGGTGCAAAAAGTGTAAAATAATATTCTTAAAATAAAATAGACACTTCAATTTTTACAGAAAATAACTGTATAACGGCATTCCTAAAACCTGAGTTATCTCAGGCGTGGAAGGATTTGCACGTTGGCGAGAGATTTTCACTTTGCTGCGAAATAGGTGAAGCAATCTCTTGAGGCGCCGCGCCCTAAGCCGCTGCTACAGAGCTGCTACACGGTGCACTGTTGACAATTTCATCTATTGCTACATAATCTTTTAGCGACATGTAATTATAACTAACTAGATGATGCCCGTAACTTCGTCCCCGTGGATTTAGATTTTTTTAAATCCTATGGGAACTATTTGCTTTTCCGGGATAAAAGTTGTCTATGCCAATTTCCGGGACACAAACTACCTCTCTACCAAATTTCGTATAAATCGGTTAAACGGATGAACCTTTAAGAATCCTGTGGGAACTCTTTAATTTTCCGGGATAAAAAGTAGCCTATGTCCGTCCCCGGGATGTAAGCTGACTCTGTACCTTTCATCAAAATCGGTTGAACTGTTGGGCCATGAAAAGCTGACAGACAGACAGACACATTTTCGCATTTTATAATATCGACACCCAATATGAATAACATTGTAACTCAAGTTACAATTTTATCCAACTTTATATTGTATGGATTCAGCAAAAAAGACCTTTCTTTCTGTGTTTGTATTATACTTCTATTTCAATTAGAAAGTCTTTTATTACATAGAATAGCTTCATTGTAATTGAAGATTTTCAGGGTTTCAATTGAAGTATAACAGTAAATAGGAGTTACACTACACAAAACTTCACATAAGTTGTCATATCTTTGAATTAAAATCATTGCAAATTGACATACAATATTATTCACTTAAAATTTTGGGCAATTTATTTTCTGATCATAGTGTAATTTGTAAATACATGCATTGTAACTTACGTTACAATGTTTTTCATATTAAACATGCTTAAATTCTATACATTGTAACTATGTTGTATGTCACACTTCCAGTGGTTTTATTAAAATGATATAATTATCATTTGAAAGAGTGATTTAAATTGACTATAAATAACCAAAAATTGTATAAAACAAGTTAAACCAGCAGCTACAAATAAATAACAAACTTAGCAAAAAACTTAAAATGGCTCTCCTGAAAACCATGACACAATGAGTTACAATGTTATTCATATTGGGTGTCGATATTAGTATGGATACAACTGCAAATGTAGATGATCATGGGCGGCGGTAATCAGATGACTCACTTGCTCGTTTTCTCAATATTTCTATAAACAAAAACAAAATAAAAAACTTTGCGTAAAAGGTAATAAGTATGGAAGATCTATACATTTTCTAAAGCATACCACACACGCGTTTAGTTCATCCCGAGCTACGGAGGCACTTAAATGGAACTTAGGTACAACTTGACAGAACTAAGTTGTATTTCCGTTCACTGTCTAATACAAGGCTGTAGCAAGCAATAGATACACGTCTGCGCTTCGATTTATAGTTTTAAACATTTTAAAGTTTCACACAGTTTAGTTTTACGTTACTTTTCATTAACTACTCGTATGTATTGTTTAGATAGTATATAAACTCATTTTGTACCTACTGCTGTTCTCAATATATATTTTTGTTGGGCTTTTTAAGTATTCATGTATTCTACATGCCTATACTCTGATTTTCACTTCTGACGTTTTTTAATGTAACCAGAGATAAAACAGTCCCACAAAAAATATAATAAATTCAAATTAAAAATCAGACTATACCTAATTTATTTCATTTTTCATTTCTCGTAAAGTCTTCTTATTTTATTGTATTGATTTTATGCTAGATCAAGATACTTTATCGAAATTGAAGGACAGTAATTCATTGTGGTCTCAACAGTTCTGAGTTCTTATAGACACAGACCTGCAGCTATAGCTTAGAAATGCTCGATTTTTATGCCTTAACTCTTACTCGTATAAAAACAACTTTCATCAATTAGTTATATGACTTAAGCTTGCTATTGTAGCGAAATCAAACAAGAAGCTACATTTTGGATATAATAACGCCGTATATTTCATAATAAATGACTCCACAATAATAAAATTGAACTCGAAGAATTTATCAAGGCTCTGGCCCGGGCCGCAGACGTACTGGTGTAAAAGCTCGGTAGAGATTATCTGAATGGAATGCTCTCGTCGCAGCGAACTCTGAATCGTAGCTGGAAGTAGCTGCACAATTTTAATTTTGATTTGTTCATTTGACAATTGCTTTTCTTCCGGTGTACTCAGCCTGCCATGCGCAAAGAGAGGTTGAATACCTCGACATTATTAAGATTTGTATGGTTAGATCAGTACCTCCTTAAAATATTGTTTTGTATAACTTTATTGATAACCTATGTAGGACCAGTCGAACAACAATAGGAAATTCCAGAATAGCTCCGTTTATATTCTACGCAGATAATAATAAATATTGTTGCATGTGGGATTCATCGAAAAGATTAATCCTTCCCAAACGCATTCTATTAAACTCCTATACTTAGTAATAATGTTTATTAGCAGATTGATATTTCTCTATTAATTATCAAAATCAGCAAATATGATAAAAAAAATTAACGTTTCACTCAAGAGATGTTGGCGCTAGAATTCACAAGCAAAGAGCAAACTGTCTATAATGCCCGGGCTACACGAGGCTAGTTTTTCAAGTTAGGATAGCATGCTAGTGAGAACTAGCCAAGACAGTTTAAAAGAGATTTTAAACTGTCTTGGCTAGCTGACCTGGCTTGGAATATGCTAGTTCTGTTTACATGAGGCTATATTATTTTAAGCTAGTATTATTGCTGTGACTGAGGTGACCACACATCCAAAATGAACTGCACGCGAAAAAAAAATACTAAGTATTCGACTGAAACAGTTACTTCAAAAACTGTGCCAATTCGCACTAGAAGATGAATTACAAAAACCGGCCAAGTGCGTGGCGGGCCACGCGCAGTGTAGGGTTCCGTAGTCACAATCCTCGAAAAACAGATATAACTCCTTAACCTGTGAACCCTACTTAGCCGTGATAGTTTTCCTTTAAAATTGATTATATACCTACTGCTGTGAATTTTTTCAAGTTCCTATATACTGCCATTTGGCTGATAGAGGGGGGGGACACTTGACTCTAATAAAAATTTGCACTTTAAAACATCATATTTTACAAACGGATCTAGAAATCGAAAAATGATGTTCCCACACCCACAGTATTTTTAAAAGACCTATTCAACGATATGGGGTAGACGAGAAAAAAAATATTCATCCCCACTTTACATGTAGGGGAGCTACCCTAAAAAAAATATTTATCAAAATTTTATTTCACCACTTTGTCGGCGTGATTAATATTTATACTCATGCCAAATTACGGATTTCTAGCACTAATAGTCTCTGAGATTAACCGAGGACGGACGGACAGACGGACAGACGGACGGACATGGCGAAACTATAAGGGTTCCTTGTTTACTACGGAACCCTAAAAACGGGTGTGGACAAGACCGTGGATTTTAGGAAGAGATGAACGTGGATCATTGATAGATCGTGGATGATTCATGGTCACGGTACAGTTGTGCGAACTTTAAATTAATCTCCGTAATTAGTTTGGGCATCTTAAAATCTCAAAAACACGTCGCGGAGAAAAACAAAGAAAACGCGTGGTTACTGCTTACGAGTCAACTGAAAACTAGCTTCGCCGGCCACATGAAGCTAGTACACAAGCCAGGATAGTAAAATCGGTGGTGGGGGCGCTACTAGCCTAAAAAATAGAACTCCATCCTATTAAAAACTGTCCTGGCTTGTCAACTAACTTACTAGTTTACTAGCTTAGAAACGAAGCTAGTTTTGTCTACACGAAGCCAGAAGTACTAGCTTGCTAGCTTACTGACACTAGCTTGCTATCCTAGCTTGAAAAACTAGCCTCGTGTAGCCCGGGCATTACTGCATAAGCGACACTCACTCCCCCGCCTATCATCGTCCGCCGTCGCTCGTTCACAACGTAGAAGTACGACTAGTAGTATAACGTATAGCGTTGTCCTGGTCCTGCTCGATTTTCGTATAGCATTGTCCTCCTCAGTAGTAGGTTCGCTTGTATGAATTGTCGGGGGTTGGTACAAGCGATGTAACTTTGTTAATTGTGATAGAGTCATATCTCTACAGGATTCTCCGTCATTGGAGACAAATGTGCGTAAAGCTTGTTTTGGCGGGTCTGTGTGAAGTTTCATGGTGGTGGTGCATATTGCTTGCTTGCTTTTTGGTCGTGGCGAATATTGTACCTACGTTGTACCATTCAGAAATCTCTGACTTGGCCAAAGATAATAAATAAGTATGTTGTTCATTGTATAACTGACTTCTTCTATCTTATTTAAACTTCTTAAAGAGTGCAAATGTAGATAGAATAATATAGTATAATAAATAAAACTCCATTATTTAAATTAACACGTCTTTTAACATGATGATATTAACTTAATATTTTTTGATTTATTCTATTTTATACATGTCATTCGTTACTCGCATGTCCGCTGGCACAAAATACAAAAGTGTTTTTATTGCGCGAAGAGGCGGATACGGGGCATATTTTATGGCAATATTGGCGTCACGCTTCCCGTTATATCCAGTTTTGTCCAGTTATATCCAGTTTTATTCAGCGCTGTCCAGTTATGTCCATTGTGATGGACTTTAGTAACGGCCTCTCGCCATTCCGCTACACTGTCTAATTGGAGCAAACATTGTACAGCATGATATTTCCTAGCTAGGTTGCCAAAATTTTTTTTTCAATCTTGCTGTAGTTAAACTTGCATAGAGATTCCTCTCTAAAAGTCAGGCTCATTTCAAATATTTTATACCGCCTACGAAAGCAATATATTATAATAGTTAATAGCAATATCTGAAAAAGCGATTTGAGTTTATGTGTAACTCTCACCCTGGTATATTTCTCAGTTTTGGCGATAACTTGATGCTTAGAATTCACTCCCATAGCACTTCCTTATATTCAAAGTCTTTTTCCTTTGAAGCTGTTCGGCTATGGAACTCTCTTGCTCTCTTCCTCGTTGCTCTAGGTAAAACGGTATTAGGTATTTGGCTGCTGATCAATAATATCGGGTTTCAGTGTCCAATATTCGATGAGGGGAACATTATTATACCTACCTACATCAACAACAAATCTCCCTAGGAAAATAGTTCACTAGCCCTCAACCTACATAAGTGTTAATAGTACCTACGTTTATAAGTGTAACGCACAAATTGAGAATCGCAGCATGCGCCGCAGCAATATCATCATCGTGTCAGTTAACGCTACTGTGACGGGATGAATAATGCACGCTGGCCATTCTGTGACGCCATTTGCTAGCCGATTTCATACAACCGCAACCTTTCAAAGAACTCGTACGGTTCAACAATTTATTTTCGGCATAACAAAAATTCTATAATATTATGATTGTTGAGATTTTATTAGTAATTTTATCTACTCTCATATCTTACCAGAAAGCTTTATTTCAACAATACCATATTTACACATTAAAATATACATATAACTCATATCTTAAAATCTCGATTAAGAAATCAAAATGTGTTATATATTGGCCTAAGTACTTTATTTATATACATCTATAATATTAAAAAATAAATAAATAAATAAAAAAAGTTCATTATAACACTACTTTGTTTCGTTTCGCGGGAAATTCGTGCATCGTTCTTAACTGTTTACGTGAGACGTATTGTATTGTCTATGACTATTGTGTGCTTATTATCTATGATATATAAGTATTACCTACTGTAATTTTAGCTTTTGTTCATTTGAACTTATTGAATTATTTGAAATAATAATAACATTTCTTCCTGGATTTTTATTTGGGTCATGGCCAATGCGACGGCGCAGCGCAAGAGTGTGGCGCTACCATAATTGACCACAGACAATAGACATCACCTGACGCTGCAGTCTGCACGCACATACGTGAATTAATTTTGGCGCCATACGCTATATTATTTAAGTTTTTAATTTATTGTTTTTGTTACTCAAAACTTTATAAGTGGCTTTTATTGTGCGGAAAAATGACTAGCAGTGATACTAACGAGAATGTAACTCCACCTGACATTCTGGAAGTAGCAACGACCAACAATCTTTAGCCAACAAAATCAAGGAAAAATTACGACAAATATTACCAAGATTTTACGGTTTGGATTTTAAAATATGAGTTTAGATAAAGTAGTCTATGAAACTCTACATAATTAGGTATTAAAACACTCGTGTGATACTATTAAAAAAGTCACCTGCGGGTCGTTTTTTAAACTCACACTTATGTTTTAATAACCTTTATTATGTAACCGTTTCATAAACTACTATATTATTTACATTTATCAACTAAAGCCTAAACTCATGGAATCTGCTTTAATATGGATTATAAAATCAGTTTAAGTGTAAATTATAAATTGCAGGTAAAGAAATAGTTCAATTTCTCTATGTATGTATTTATGGCTGAATATATAAGACATACCGCAGCACCAGGTTCACTGTTATTACTATCCATAAGGGATGAAATATCGGCAATAATTCATGATTAATAATTATTTTGGTAGGTAATTAGGTATCTACTATCTACCAGTAGCTTACGTAGATTAATTGTCTTGTCTACATATTATTCATATTGTTCTTACTAGATATAGCTATAACACAGTAATAAAACGTAAACCTTATTATATAGTACTAACAGATGCCCGCGACTTCGCTCGCGTGAATTCTAAAAATCCCGTGGCACTACGATTCTAAATAGCCTATATTATAACCTTCCTCAGGAATTAAGCTATATTTGATAGCAAAAAGTTTTTTGCTTGATAGCAAAAAGAATTTTTCAAATCCGACTGGTATTTCCATCTCTGGAAATACCAGTCGGATTTGAAAAATTCTTTTATAAAATAAACAAACAAACTGTTCCGCTTTATTAAATTAGTATATACTTAATAGTATACAATAGTATTAAAATATAAATAAGTCGCACGAAGCCAGAAAGTATCATGTCCGATTCAATGACAATAATAGAAGATATTATGAAATAAGAAACAGTTGGAAAGCTCAATATGAAATTCAATATCTAAGATATCTCATATCTCTCTATAGGTCATAGCGTCTCATTCAATATAAATAATATTGTAATAGTGGAAAAGTACAAGATTGCACTTTTCCGTTCCAATGCGCCTCAATGTGATACGAAATAAGGTCAGCGGAGTGCAATGAATCGATGGCCGTAAGACACATCCAGACAAAATGTTGTGAACTTTAAAAGGGATATATTTCACATGAGCTTTCATATTTCCAGCTTCATGCTTTTGGCCATCATCCAAAATATTTATCTGCGGAAAATTTCTTCTATCGTTCATGTTGCGCTCGTATTTTGATTCACTTACACGGTTAAACGGCTTTGTTAAAATGAACCTTGCATTGAAACGATTAAGGATGAAATTGTGTGAAAAAGTTTCGAACCGTGTTCAGACATCGGTTTATTAGTATACAACAATGTGGTATTTACATTTTGCTCTGGTGGAAGCATATTCTAAAATCTATGACCCTTGTGGAGGACGTCTGAATTTATATCTCGCATAAAACAAGGGCTGTTTTAGTTTGCGGTTGCATTAAAGCTGGCATATTTTGCTTCGATAACGTAAGCTACACTGCTTTGTTCGGAGTTCAAATGAACTATTTCGTGGTTTATGTTAACTGAGCATTCTAAAAGAGATTTGAGGAAAATGAATTTTATTTAGATAAAATGCTAAACGGTACATGTCATAAAGCAGACTAAGTAATAAAGTTATAAAAAAACCTCAATAAGCAAACTAACTCGATAAGGAGAGAATTGCAATATTTGCAGTGTACCTAATAAATGCAATCTTTTATTATAGGTACCCTAAAAGTTTATTTTTCAATTACATACATATTCAATTTAAGTAAGAAACTTTTTTAATTAATCCTTAGATGCTACCGTGCGTTTATGTTCACAAGAGAAAATCAGCGTCGATTTTCTAGAGAATCTCTATTCGAAAACTACAAGTAACGAGCTTATAAACAAACTTGAACACCGAAGCAGTAGTTCGACGAGTTAGTTTAAAAACTTAAGCAGTCATAAGTCTGGCTCACTACAAACAAGTTAGGTGTTTGTTCAATATAATAGGCCAGGAGCTAGGAAACATTACTTTTAGAGTATTTTTTTTCAAACTACCGACGGTGATACCATTATACACGATAAATTTCTCAGGTCAGAAACCTGCGACAGGAAAAAATTAGTTTGTTCGCAGCTTGGGTCTCACTTCAGTTTCAAGTAAGGTTCATCGTTGACGTATACATACATCATGGAAGATAAAAAACTGAGCAACCTATTTCCTGGCCAAAATAGATCGGCCATTTTAATTTCATAATTTTTGGAGTCAAATAATTTAATGTCTGTAATTTGAATAACTGCTGATTGCTGATTAATGAAAATTACTGTTTTCTACATTAATGGTATCAATGTCGATATCAAACCTTTAAAATTTCCTTAGGAAAAACTTCCTTAAGAGGTTCTTAAATAGTTTTTATTTGTACGTAAAATATAATTTTTTATTAAACAATATAAGAAAATTTTGGACTGGTCAAAACACCACAAGCTCGTAGACTATTATATAAAATTATGCAATACAAGTGAGTGACTACAACCTATAGTAGCATACTAAGCGCTATAAAGAGAGCGCGCGTAGCTTTGAAGTTGCAGAGAGGTTTACAGGTTTATAGAATACCTACACTAAAATTAACAATGGAGATATTAATATACGACTATTTAATGTTGTTGCTTATAAAGCGACGAAATATTTTCATTGCCTACTTACGAGTATGAAAATGTAGGTATTTTAATTACTTAAAACTTATATTTTAAGTAAATTAATAATAATTAATACTTTTACTCGAATTTTGAATTTTAAATAACCTGAAAAGTATTAAATATTAAGCAAGTGCTTGCCCATAAAACATCAAAAGAAAATTGTGTTCCGGTCATTCCAAAGTCATGGATTTTACATACTTAAAAAACAATCACACAAATTTGAATGATTGCTATAAACTAAACCACTCTATCTCGCATGCTCACAATCATGAGCCGTCCAACCTTATCAAAATCAACAACACGGAAACTGCATAGAGGTAATAAAATATACAAAATAAAATCTGATCAAATTGCTGGTAGTCAGCAAATAAATAGTAGTTTATGAAACGGTTGCATAATAGAGGTTATTAAAACACGAGTGTTAGTTTAAAAAACGAGCCGCAGGCGAGTTTTTTAATAGTATTACACGAGTGTTTTAATAACTAATTATGTAGAGTTTCATACACTACTTTATCTAAGCTCATCAATAGGTATCATACGTATAAAAGAAAAGACTAAGAAATTAACAAAATTATTTATTATAATAAGTATTCATGTTTTGGATATTGCAATTTATAAATGTACTCAATTCTTCAGGGGAGAACGTTTTTGCATTTTTTCCCTTAAAGCCCTGCGATTTTCTTTTTAAAACAGCAATCAGTCTTGTGTATTTAATAATATCGATTTGGTTGTAGATACTCAATATACTTTTGATCATTGAGTATTTAGCCCATAAGGACAAAGACTTAAATTTATTTGATAATTCTTGGAAATATGCTAGCATTACATTTTCTGAAAATGAAGTGGTTTTTTTCAAAATTTTCCAACTCATAAAATCTTGGTAACATTTATCGTAAATTTTCTTTGATTTTGCTGGCAAAAGATTATTTGTCATTCCCGATGCTATTTCCAGAATGTCTGGTGGAGTTAAATTCTCTTCAGTATCACTGCTAGACATTTTTCCGCGCAACAAAAATCACTTGCAAAATTTTGAGTTACAAAAACTGAATAGTAAATAAATAATAAATTAAAAATTTAAATAATAGGCGCCAAAATTCAATTGTCAATTTCGAATGTGCGGTGCGTGCCTAAGATATTGTAATATATACTCTACGTGCAGTGCGTCTATGGTCAATTATGGTAGCACTACACTTTGTCCTCTGGCCGCATCTTGCTACCGCCACACTTTCGCAGTAGTAGTAATAGGGTAACTTTGATAGCGGGATAATCATTGTAAGTAACAAAATTAAACTAACTAACTATTTTAAACTAACTATTGTACCTATTTCTTTTAAAATGTTTCTTTTGTTTAATTTATGTTTTTTTGGTGTACAATAAAGTATTAAATAATAATAATAATAATAATAAACACCCGGCATGGCTCAAAAATACCAGAACCCAGTGCCTGTACTATAATGTAGAAAAAATTATTTTTTAACATTGTTTTGCAATAATTTCCTAACAAAGTAGTGTTATAATGAACTTTTTTAATTTTTTTTTTAAATATTATAGATGTATGTGAATAAAGTAGTCCAATATATGACACATTTTGATTTCATATTCGGAATTTTATGATATGAGAGTAGATAAATGAATTTATAAAACGAATCGATCATAAAAACCAGCATAAAATCATAATTTAAAAGCACGCGCTTTTAAATTATAAAAACAAACGCCGCCGCCGGGGCGAAGTTAGGCGCTAGTTCAAACAGCGTTGTCACTAGCAGTCGGCAGAATCACTGCATGCGAACTATTATGCAGATATAACGCAACTAAATAAATAACTGAAACGCGATATTTTAGTTTGCCAATATTCACATGTAACTAGTGGTGTTCTCATTTATGTTTTTTTTACCCCCGACGCAAAAATGACGAGGTGTTATAAGTTTGATGTTTCTGTGTGTGTGTGTGTGTGTGTGTGTGTGTGTGTTCCCCCGTAGCGCTCAAACAGGTGAACCAATTTGAATGCGGTTTTTTTGTTTGAAAGGTGCTTAGCTATCATTAATTGTAAACCTAATACCCTATTGTTATTGTAATTTAGTACTTACTTACTATACCTTAGTTATTAGTTTGTCAGACTTCTATTTAATTACACTTGTTACATTTTTTCTTTACTTATACTTGTATATAAAATTAATATTGTGTAATCTGTTTGGCCTTATTGTTTACTAGCCGACCCCCGCGACTTCGTCCGCCTGGATATAGGTTTTATATAGGATCGGATTGGATCCCATAATCCTTTTTTGTACCTAAACTAAATGTAGCCTAAGTTATTCCTTATAACATCACCAGAAAGTTCCATCAAAATCGATCCAGCCATTTCGGAAATTAGCTGGAACAAATAGACAGATCGACAAACATAAATTTAAACGCACACCAGTTTAAAATAAGCCGTACGTTCAAAGATCCGGGTCCCAAGTTATTTGAACCCAATAAATGCCTGTCATTTCTGAACTAAAGAACCTATGACCTTGAAATATTTATGGAACAATATATAAAGTACTATCTTTCTAACAAAAAAAGAATGAGTAAAATCGAACAACGCGTTAATGAATTACAGCTAAATACACGTTTCAACTTTCATCCCCTCTCCCAAGGGAACCGTGCTGAATTTCGGGATAAAAAGTATCCTATAACCTACCTCGGAGTATAAACTCAAATCGTACCAAGTTTCATTCGAATCCATTCAGTAGTTTCGGCGTGATGCGCGGCCAAGATACAGACAGACAGACAGACAGACAGACAGACAGACAGACAGACAGACAGACAGACAAAAATAAAAAAAATTGCAGTTTTGGCTTCAGTATCGATTATATAGTGCCCTCCAATAAAAAATTTCAAAATATCTTCAATGTACAGAATTGGATCTGTTACAGTCTTATTATATTATAGATAAAGTGATATAATTGTATACATATATATAAGATGTTAACGCTGTTGATTACCTTATAAATAAATAAATAAATAAATAAATAAATAAAGGTGAATTTGTCGGGAGTGTTGTTAGCTATGTTTGATGAAAATCGGTCCAAGATGGCCGCCGCCACAAAATGGCGGATAACATATTTTTTCACAACCCCCTCAATATGGGTATCAAATGAAAGGGCTTGACTAGTAGAATAGCACTATGCAAATTCAAGATGACCGCCATCAAAATATGGCGAATATCGGGGGTTTTTAAATTTTTAATTTATAGTTTGTAAAGTATTGGTTTATTTATGCTATTTCGCCTGCAATGTTAACATGACCATAGATGAATGGTACGAATATAAAATTGTTATTTGACTTTTGCAGCCGCAATAAAAATTTTACTTTATAGGATTCAATATTTTTGTAGGTTAATGTTTTTATAAAAAATAATAGTCAGGTACTCGTTCACCATGTTCTATCTGGGACTGAAGCAATGGATTTAATTAATTTTTTTCTTTCGTTATTTTTTATGAAACCCGACAGCAATTTGTATTAGTAATTATTTATTAACAGTCAGAATCACAAAACATAGTTTCCTTTATGAATAGCATTTTTCATTAAAAAATTCCGAACGTCTGAGAAGCGAATTTCACGGTGAATTAATCTCAAAAGACAAAGTTTGCTATCTTTTAATTATAAGTTGTTTTTTTCTCTCGGTCGCTGGATCTGTGAGCCCGCGGCATTCACTGGAAATCGGGTAATACTGCTATTTATAAAGCCCATTTATTACGATATTTATTGTTCTACATTTTCTTTTCTCTGCGTTAACATTTTTTACCTTTCATTTTGTATTCGCCTATCATTTTAGTCTTTAATACTCAAAATATAAAACTGGTACACTTATTTAATCATTTGCGCAAAAAATAGTAACAATTACTTAATGCGTAAAGAAGCTATATACACTGTCCCCGCCAATTTGTAGTATTACATATAGTCTGATTTTTAATTCGGTGGAATTCTGACAGTTGTCATTTAATAATTTTTTTCAAAGAAAAATGAACCGACTTCAAACGAATCGAACTAAAAAGTTTAAAATAACTTTTTATTCATTTAGATTGACGATTAAACTACCTAACTCAAATGATATATAATTTTTTGAAGTCGGCGCCAAATGACTTCAAGTTCACTTTAAGTCGAAAATGTGCCCCCCGGGTCCCAGACTCACCCTCTGCGACTAGGTTCACCGCGCTCGCATTCAAAAGTGGATATTCTGATTTTACTTACACGAATTGAATGTGGTTTGGCGCCGACTTCAAAAAATTATATGTCATTTGAGTTAGGTAGTTTAATCGTCAATCTAAATGAATAAAAAGTTATTTTAAACTTTTTAGTTCGATTCGTTTGAAGTCGGTTCATTTTTCTTTGAAAAAAATTATTTTATGCTTTTTAGTGATTTGTTTTCTTTATATTAGGTAATAATAATATAAATGAGAACTATGTAAAATAGATTATGACCTATATATTATTAATTAATATTAAATATCATGTGACATATACATTTTATGTGTCATACTATAGGTGAGTGGTTTTATTATATTCTAACCCAACCTAACCTAACTTCTGATCTATACAAGATTAGTTTGTATGCGTACAACTCTTATATAATTTGGATAGACCGTAATTTACAATCTATACGCGACTAGTTTCACACCCTTGTGGTTTGGCTTTAAAATTTGGCTTTGGCTTTTATAGAATGGAATGGAATTATGACCTATATATTATTAATTAATATTAAATATCATGTGACATATACATTTTATGTGTCATACTATAGGTGAGTGGTTTTATTATATTCTAACCCAACCTAACCTAACTTCTGATCTATACAAGATTAGTTTGTATGCGTACAACTCTTATATAATTTGGATAGACCGTAATTTACAATCTATACGCGACTAGTTTCACACCCTTGTGGTTTGGCTTTAAAATTTGGCTTTGGCTTTTATAGAATGGAAATACACGTAACCATGCACAAACTCCAAGGAATCACTCTATATGCAACTGTACTGACTTCGGCCCAAAACTTTTTGCAAAAGGTCAATGTTACGTAGGCGTAGCAGAGTGAAGTCTTTGGATAGAATAGCTATATCAGACTTCAGCAATAGGTCTGGCAATCTCAGAGAACATATTAGTGACATATGTGTACATTTATGCTTATAACTTCGTACTTAAGAATGATAACTCGATGTGTTATATACTAAAACCTTCTTGAAAGTATGTAGATAACGATAGTGAAACAATCATCAAAATCGGTTCATTAGTTGCGGAGATAATCGCGAACATACTTACATACATACATACATACGGGTCGAATACAGAACCTCCTTTTTTTGAAGTCGGTTAAAAATAGAATGAGCTATTTGTATGAAAAACCACCTGACTTGTTACCACCTGAAGTTCGATTTTACCCTATACCTACTAAAGTACCTGAAGTATCTGTCAGGCATTTGTCATATCTACATGAGGCGATTGATTTTTATTTATATGTAAGTTTTGAATTTATTATCTTTTTTGTGGGAACTGTTTTATCTCTGGTAACATTAAGAAATGTCAGAATTCTATGGACTTAAAAATCAGAGTATAGTATAGCGTTGTCCCTGTCCAGCTCGATTTAAGTATAGCGTTGTCTTTATCAATACTAGGAGGTAACTAGTAGGTAATCAGTACGTATCGAGGGCGTGACTGTGATATCGTGTGGTGCAGACGTTTTATTCAGGAACTATTTCAATTCAGCAGTTATTTACTATGTACATAGCAGTGTAATTGAAAAAAAATTATAATATATACTTGATCAATCTCTAGTGAATAAATTACTGTGACAAATGGACGCGGATGGATTTACGAACGGACAGACGGACATCAAGGTGATTGGATATATGCAATGTGTTCGAGTTTACTTTCTAGTATGGAACATTTCAAATAAGGCCTTTCAAATAAGGAATCCATTAAAATAATCTTAATTTTCTGCCAATTATAGCTGTAAAGTTAATGTATTCTCATGAAATTTTTAACTAAGTAAGGAAATTCGCTAGGTAGTTTTTCCTCCCCACAAGAATAAAATTTATTATTCCATTATAAGCGAACGAGTCCTGGGGATAGAATTTATTTGACCAGCGGGCTTATTAGGTAACTTTTGATGTATGCTTTTTGGCAGAGTTTAAAATATCTTCGATTATATTCACCAATGTTATATTATATACTGGTATTTGGGAATTAATTATTAATTAAATTGTGGAAAACAAAAATTATTTAAATTGAGGGAGAGGTAAAATAAAAGCATGACAAGCCAAATTAGTTAAATTTCAAAACTAAATCGTTATAAGTGAACGCCGTTACGGTAATTACGTGGAGTGGAAAGCAAAAGGAGTCAATTGAGACTTTTATTGAATAACGTCGCCAGCTGTCAACCTCAGCGAGAGTTTTATTGGAAACTGGTTTTCTTTTAATCTGCAAACAGAATTACTGGGTTTTCATTAGAGTGCTATAAAAGCTAAGTTAGTATTATTTGCAAATACAGATTCTATTTTCTTGTAGCTTTGTATATATTTAAAGCTACGTAACTAATTGAACGGCCTACGACGTAGAGGCAACAAATAGCAACTTAACGTGATTTTATAATTGAAACTTATAACTATAATATATGTATATTATATACCTTTAAATGTATTTTAGCGCTCACAGAAGCAAATGATGGGCAAAAATATTTCTCCCTTGACTTTTTGTCCATTTTCCCTCAGTACAAGTATAAATTAAAAATTTAAAAACCCCTGACATTCGCCATTTTGTGGCGGCAGCCATCTTGGATTTGAATAGTGCTATTTTACTAGTCAAGCCCTTTCATTTGATACCCGTATTAAGGGAGTTGTGAAAAAATATGTAATCCGCCATTTTGTAGCGGCGGCCATCTTGGACCGATTTTCATCAAACATAGCTAACAACACTCTCGACTAATTCACCTTTTAAACAAAAAAAACCGCATTCAAATTGGTCCACCCGTTTGAGCGCCACAGGGGAACAGACAGACACACACACACACACTCACACACAGACACGTCAAACTTGCGTTTTTGCGTCGGGGGTTAAAAACATTTGGCCACAGTTGAATGGAAGAAAATATGGATCCTTTACGATGTGGGCGATCCTTTACGATCAAAAAAAAGGTGTGAAAAGAGAGCAGAGAATAATATAATGTTTTTATTACCCCATACTTCATAATATATATTTCATAGTTCATTATCAAGGCCCAACTGTGATATTTAGTTAATGACGTTAATAGATATAACGATAAAAACGGTGATTTTACGCACAAGTGTCATTATTGGCTTACCTTGTCATTAACCGAATAGCGACTTTGTTAATATTCCGCTCCCTTTATAACTTCCAAGACATAAAATTTTGATTAAATTGCCTTACAAATGAATTTTAACCTTGTAACCTTCTCGATAGAGCCGTTAATTGTAAACTTTCGTTTATGGTTTATACTTACCTTTTGGAGTCGAATACTTCTGGAATGCCACCCGATACCTAACATTCATTACAAATGAGTACATTTCAAATATATTGGAATTATTTGAAGATTCCTTTGCTCATATAAATGTGCATTTATTTATTAATTAGGACTTTAAGCAATGTTATTCGCTTCTCTACTTTGTGAATTTCGTCTACCATCTACGGCTAACGTCAACCGTACAGTTCGCGAGGCATAAGTTATAAGGTGTAGAGTGATGAACGGCTCTATATATCTCGGCTCGGTATCTATACATATCTCTCAGCCGGATATTCTTGTCATAATCTCAAAATAAAATATGAGAATTATTAGGAATGGTTCAACCAATTACGATGGGCCTTTATAAAGTTATACAAGAATTATTTACGGACAGTTTTAACCCGGGACAATGACGGGAATCCTTTGGGATTTTTAAAAACTAAGTCCATGCTATTTTTGTCTTGAATTCAGTTAAAAGATGTATGAATAAAGTAGCTCAGGAGCGAGTGGCTCGGAACTTGCAGCAATTTGCCGCCATCGCGCGCTAAACGCCTCTAATGGGCCGCGATGAGAGATTTAAATGCGCTCACTTGCGGAACGCGCACAATGGAGTTCTTCTGCGAGATAAGAGACACAGCTATACAGCTATTGTAGCTCGGCTGTGGCACTTTACAGCGCTATAACGATCTACATTGAGAGCGGTATGCTCATGTTTTGACTCCGTGTACATTTTTTTTCTATTAAGGCCAAATTATACGGTTCATTTATCGAGATTTTTGCTTTCATTTTCGAGGCTTCATCGAAGAATTATGGAAAATGAACCGTCTTAACACCGACCGTTCATCGTTCACAGGTACTTTGCCATAGTAAATATCGTATCGTGCATCGTTCATCTCAAAAATGAACGATGAACAGCAATTATCTAATTTGACCTCTAGGTACAAGGGACTCTTTGACAGAGATTTGACATGACCTGAAGTGTTAACATGCGACGCACGAGAAAATTATCTCTACACTTTTTCTCGACGAATACAATAGAATTTGACGAGAAAATTATCTCTACACTTTATCTCTACACTCGAATTCTATTGTATTCGACGAGAAAAAGTGTAGAGATAATTTTCTCGTGTGTCGCATGTTAGCCCTGCCGATACATTCTTAAACGGAATTGGGCTAAGTGTGAAGGAAATGTCCGGTGAAAATGAAATATTAACAGATAATACATATAATACATACATACAATTATCTTTGCATTATGAGAGGACACATGTCTTCTATTGAAAACGGGTTTTTAGAGTTTAGTGCGTTTGGAAACACCTCTGAATTCATCTAAACAAGGAAGATCTTCGGAAGCGTAAACACAAGCGAAAGAGGTTTCCCAAATCCGTTATTATGCGGCATTGTACTGGAACTTTGCCCGTAGGGTAGATCTAGCTACAAGACTGAAGTTACTTAAGAGATTATAAATACTGAAAATCACACTGCCGGGAATCGAATGCTGGACTTTCTACCTATAAGACACGGTGCTCCCACTGCGCCAGGGAGATCATCAAGTCTGGGTCGTTAATCTGCACTGATTAACTATTATAATACCTACTTATAGCGGCAAAACAAACTAAAACAAAACACGAATTGCGTAGGTACTCGAATGTTTCCCTTTCCTAGGAGTAGACGTTAATTAAAAACGGTGAGGTTAATTAAGATCTGATTAATTATACTGTTCCAACATCAACAGGGCGCCGCGCTTATTTAAGGATATTGTTAATTAAATAGAAAATTGGAACATAAAATGTTTTACAAGAAGCTTAAGTAAACCGGCCTGTTGAAAATTTCCCACTTCTAAGTGAAATGGGACATGATGGAGATGGAATACTAGGTGATAACTAATAAGATGGTCCATAGGTGATCCTGATCATAAGGTGATCCATAGAAGATAACAGAGCCGCAAAGGTTCCTGGAATGAGTACATTGGACTCCTATGGTGATTTCTCATTTATCAATATATTATAATGAATCGTTTGGAAATCACTAGGGAACATTCTTACAAATAAAACAACATATTATTATTGACAAACAGACCGTATTCCTCCAGGAGTCAGATATTAATTGGGGCCCAAATAAATAACTGTCTGCGATTAAAAATCATAACATCACTAAACAAAACATCCGATATAAACATAAAATTTTATACAGTTGTGAATGTCCCATTTAAAAAGTAGGTATTGTTCTACAAAATGGATCCCATTTATTTTGAGCTAAAATCATCGTCCGTCCTGCGTAAATATGCGGCAAGTGCGAAATTCATTGCATAGATTGAATTTCGATTGAAAATTATTGTTTACCGCTCGCCGCTCGCCGCTCACCCGCTAGTGTGCTGGCGCTACGGTTTCCGCTTAGAATATTATTATCGGAATACAAATTTCATCAGTACACTGTTCAAATAAACCCTAGGTAACATTGTGTGTATTGTAATAAACAGTAATGGTTTATACATTTCATAATTTACAGTAACATACTAACACTGTTCCATTTTTACACATACAGATCAAGACATAAAAAATTCCACAATGATCTGCAATACCCTCCGGTGGCCTAAACGTAACAAATAAAAATATAACTTTATGTACTGTCTAGGGGTGAAATTACCCTTGCAACATGAGGTTAAGGAGTTGGAACCTGGAGTAAAGTGAGTGAAAGTAGGTACATCTGCGCAAGTTTAAACTAAAGTTTTCGAATACACGTATAATGTACATGTTCCTTGGAGTATCTTACATTAATTTTACAGGTAGAGGAAAATTTAGGCAGATTTGTAAGGTTTTTTTCGCAAAAAAGTTACGTGATATCATGGATGCTGGGCAAAAACTAAGAGTCTCGTTTTCAGCTGATCCCAATGACGTCGAAAGTCAAAACTTGAACTTTGACTCAACAATTATTTGCTCGTAGTTATCTTTTCCGAGTTTCCATATAACTTGGAACACTAGTTTTTCATTTTAACTTTATGGGAAGATTTTTATAAGGGTTCCTTCTATTGCTTTGCTAAGGGTTAATTTGCTGTGAAGAAATAACTTTAAAATTGCTGAGCGTTTAAAGGCTTCTTGAGTGTTCCCGGTGTTCAACCGGGGTCCAATGTGAAATACTAACTAACATTGTTTGTGGATGATACACATTACACACATTCACATTGATTATTTGGACTGCACTGCAGGTACCGCCCTAGGTCGCCTGGGACGTATACAACGGGTTCCCCAGGCGTCCAGAACAGTCAGCGAGAGGGAACAGCCGTGGTGGTTTTAGTTAGGGTATACCCATAGGGGGAGTCCCACATAACCCCCGTTCTGCCCAAAGAACGGGGGTAGCCATAAAGCTTTCCACCACGACAAAAAAAAAAATAAAGGTACCGCCCTAGGTCTAAAAGTGGACCTGTAGTTCGACTACAGTGTGACGATCATAAAAATATTTATAGTTACTCCATAATTATACCATAACCAATCATATCAATTGATATGCATGCTCGTTGTTCAAAGAAACGATATAGACTTTGGGATGCCAAGGTGCTTGAATGGCGACCCCGCATTGGCGGACGCAGCGCTGGAAAACTCCTGCTTTACGGACGGAATTATCTCAAGTGAGTCACTGGCAGCCGATGAATACGAACGGCATGAGATCATGTTCTGTGGCGATCCTTGCGAGAGACCTTTGTCCAGCAGCCGACGTCAAACGGGGAGATGAGGACCGGGAGGGACGAGACGAAGAAACGATTAACACCCGACACATACAAAACAAAATAAAACAAAACAAAGGAACTGCTGTTTCGAGTATTTATATTGTAAGTATTTCTGTAGAGGGCGGACAAAACATTTTTTGACAATGGTGTTTCGAGAGTTTCATTATTTTTATGGCAACAGGCGTTCAGCTACGGCCCAGCACAATGTCGCTGCAACGCGGCTCCCGCTCGCTGTGAGTTTAATTCACCGCGAGTGTATTTGAATTATAACATAAACAGTTGCAAGGAACTCGACGCCAAAGTGGAGGGAACATTCCAGTGGGTAAAATACTTAGTGGTGCATTCTCACGACGCGTGGTAGTACGAGCGCTATACAATATTTCCAGAGACCTTAGCCCAGCACTGGGGTAAATTCTGTTTTGGGGTTTTATCTGAACTAAATTGGTGTAATATCTGAACTAAACTAAATTAACAGGTCTAAATTTATATTTAGACCTGTCAATTTAGTTTAATTTAAAGTGTGTGTACAACAAGAATTAGTTACATAGTATTGCTAAAATCCTTATAGTACCTATATAAATACATCGATACTTATATTTTAAATGCGAAAGTCTAATAAGATGTTTCCATACATTGGATTGGCCTCAATCGATATGTTCAATTATTATCGATCGTCGCCAATTGTCGATACCATCCCATCTATATCGATCGGTCATAAAGGCGCAAAATGTTACAGAAGGACGTGCAAAAAGTCAGCTGTAGTTAATCGAAGTTAGCATAGCTACCAGTCGACAAGTTAGGATAATTTATCTTTAGATATATATTAATTATCTTTAGATACTCAATCATATTACTTTCTTGAAACATAGCAACATGCCTAAATCTAGCAGCATTTATTACTGTTATAAAAAAATTGATAATAAAGTTATTCGTATTGTATGAAATTATTGGAATAAGATTTGAAAAGGTTAAGATTAGCTTAATCTTTTAAGCAGGTTACCTATAACGAGTCGTGGGAAGCTACCTTTACAATTCCGAATACTGTTCTCTGACTAATTCAAATTATGTTTAATTAAAAATTACTTTGAATAAATAATTTTTGTTTGTTTTATGTTTCTATTAAGTTGCCAGATATCAAATATCATTGTCGTTGGATAGAAGCAGGCGTATTTTCACGAAAGTCCATGATACAAAAATGAAAACTTATTTTGCTACGAGCGGATACCCGCGACTTCGTTCGCGTGGATATTGATTTTAATAATCCCGAGGAAATTATTTTGTTTTTCCTAAGATCCTTTGAGCTTATACCTTGCTAAAAACTGTTAAAAGTTCACTGGCGGATGTTTAGGTACATCAAAATGTAAACATCCGCCTGTGAAAGTCCCATCAAAATCGATCCAGCCTTTCAGAGATTAGCTAATAGTCTTTAAAGTATTTACTTTCTAACAAAATAAGAATGAATGAAATCGGACCACTCGTTAACGAATTACAGCGAAGTACACATTTTGCCTTTCATCCCCTCTCCCAAGGGAACCGTGCTGAATTTCGGGATAAAAAGTATCCTATATGTTACTCCATAGTATGAACTTAAATCATGCCCAGTTTCATTTCAATCCATTCAGTAGTTTTTACGTGATGCGCGCACAAACATACAGACAAACAGATAAACAGACAAACAGATAAACAGACAAACAGACAAACAGACAAACAGACAAAAATTTCAAAAATAGCTTTTTTACGTTCTATTACTTATCCCTAACATCCCCAAGTTATTATGCACATCAACACTGTCTAGGGATATTTTGTATAAAGTTCTGAAACTCGAAAAATATTAATCGGTTTTAAATTATTTTAATGAAAGCTTATTTTGTAGACCATATTAAATGATTCTAAATTTGAATTTGAAAAAATAAATTGAAAACAAAAGATTTGTGCAGCATAATTGTAGCGAAGTTCGAAAGTTTCAATTGACCTAACCCAGTTTTTGGTATATTTTTGTATCAAATGAAAGTTTCAATGAAAATTATTGGTTAATTTCTAATTTATGCAACTGTATGCATCATGCAGAGACGCCATTTAACAAGAGACGAAATGTTAAGGGCAGTAGGTACGCTCCAAACTGGGGCTCCTCAACGAAGTATTGCCGAGGCGATTGAAACAAGAAAAAACGTGATATCAAGGTTGTGGTCACGTTATTGCACCACTGGTGAAGTGGCTGAACGGCAACCAGGCGAGAAGCGCATAACTGCCCGAAAACAGGACCGATTTTCGCAAATGACCGCGAGAAGATAACCAAATGCTACAGCCATGCAGTTGGTTTAAAGGCTCCAGTCAGACCACCATTTGCTTGTCAGTGACGAAACTGTGAGGAGAAGACTGCACGAGGCTAACCTTCATGCTCGCAGGCCGCTTCGTACTCCTGCACTACGCAGAGGAAATCGTGGACGAAGATTACAGTGGGCTCGCGAACATTTGCTCTAGGAAGATAACTAGTGGTCTGTAGTGCTGTTTACCGATGAGTCCCGATTCGGATTTCATCCTGATTTACGAAGAGTACGTGTATGGCGAGCTCCTGGTCGTGACAACCGTCTGCGACACCGTCAGGAAGTCCAGCCATACCACGGCAAAACAATTATGGTTTGGGCGGGAATTCGTATCGATGGAAGAACAGATCTCGTTTGGATCAGAAACACCATGACTTCTGAAAAATACCGTAATCAGGTGCTAGCACCAATAATCTATCCCCATCGACTGCAAATGGACCAAGTTTTCACGCTCATGCACGACAAAGCCCGTTCGCACACTGCGCGAGTGGTGACCAGCTGGCTACAAGAGCACGATGTGTCGATCTTAGACTGGCCCGCTGAATCACCAGACCTAAACCCCATAGAGCACGCATGGGACATGCTCCAAAGAAGGGCTTTGAGGAGTTTTCCTCCGAACATTGCGACTGCAAAGCAACTTTTTTGCATCTTAGCAGGACCTGGGACAATATCCCACAGCAAGACTTTGATAACTTGATTCAAAGCATGAAAAGCCGTTGTAGGACCGTGGTTAACGTCCATGGGTGGTTTACTGACTACTAATTTTAAATAATGTTTCACGTAACTGCAAAAAACCTGATAATTTTGTTAAAATTATATTTTTTTCTTAAAAAGACAGTTTACCATCTTTTCACTTTTTGTCTTTATTTCAATAAAAAATTATTTACACAAAAAAACTAATTCATTTTTATTCTAAAAGATAGTCTGATAAATAGGCTTTACAAAAATATATACATATTGTATGTTAGTTATAACCAATTTTGAATAAATTGAGAAAATCAGAATATCCCTAGACAGTGTTGATGTGTGTATTTTGCAAAAATCTTCAATGTACAGATACGGCAATTCTACGATTTTATTATATGTATAGATGTATAGATATAGAAGATGTATAGATAGAAGATAGATGTATAGATTTATTATATGTATAGAAGATAGATAATCAACTGCAAAAGTTGCATTGTAGAATATACTCCGGTGTCGAAATGAACGTGCGTCGAGTGTTTTTTCAAAGTTTGAAGAGAAACTCCTCTTAAGCTATCGAGGATCAAAATTAAGTACCAATAAATCCGGCAACAAAATATTATGCTTTATAGAAAGGTTGCGAGCAAAATGTGTCAACAGCACTAGCCTGTAAATTATAAAAACAACGCAGAAGTTAGGCGCTAGTTCCCGCGGCTTTGTCACTCGCAGACGCCCTGGCCCCCAACTACTAAAGCGATTTTATAAAACTCGTTTTATAATTATTGTTCATTATTTGAGATGGAATAGTTTAAGAATTGAAAAACCGATTATTCAGTATAAAACCTATGCACGATCGTAACCACAAGTAGGTATTGTAACTAAGCGTTTGTGTACTATGCCGCTTAAAAATAGATTAGAGTTTCTAATCCCATGGCACCTATTAATTTTTACATGCCAAAGTAACTCTGTATGTCTGTTGTGGCCTGATGGACAAACCGACAAACAAACACTTTCGCATTTATAATATTAGTGGCTTTAAATGTTCAAATTGACTAACCACGATAACAAGTATTTATATTTTTCCCATCTCCAAATAACGCTCATCATTGGTCGGCCAAAGCTTCGATGGATAGATGGAGTAAACCAAGACGCCAAGCGGATTGGTTTAAAGAACTGGAAAACGAACGCCAAAGATAGAGACCGGTGGAAGAATCGTCTTGAGCAGGCCCGGGCCCACAAAGGGCTGTAGCGCCGATGATGATGAAATAACGCTCATATTATTCACCTGAGCCGTAGCAACCAACGGATATTGCGAGCAAAAACTGGAGCGCGCCTGTAATTAGCTGTCGGGTTCGTCTTCATGTGGCTGCTGAGTGCTACTAACTAGCTGCTTTCTGCTGCAAACTCCTAACTACTTCCTAATAACAAGCTCTAGTGTGCTGGTATACCGTAGCTCTACCTTTGTTTACCTTTCAAGTGTCTCTTTATGATGAGAGACTACGAATTTCAAAATACATGAGAACATTAAATAATAATAAATACGTAATTGGACCCCCGACTTGTTAAGAGTAGAATGGCGATTGGTGACTTCGGACCAAGAGGCGTTAAACGTAGTGTTTGGTAGATCCCGATAAGTAGATAGACGACATCAAACGAATCCAAGGGAGCCGCTGGGCTTGTCGAAGTCCTTGTGAAGACTTGTGTCCAGCAGTGGACAATATATCCGTTGACGACGACAACGACATGGCAACACGAAATCTATACTAATATAATAAAGCGAAAGAGTTTGTTTGTTTGAACGCACTAATCTCAGGAACTACCGGACCGATTTCAAAAATTCTTTCACCGTTGGATATCTACGTGATCCATGAGTGCTATAGGCTATATATGTACCACGAGCGAAGCCGGGGCGGAGCGCTAGTTAAATAATAAACGACGAAGTTTTGCAGTTAAATGTTCTCAGAAATACATATCTGGTACCTACTGCCTCCTGATCTGCCAACAGAAAAAGAAATTTGTTCCTTAGAAAAATCAGAGTATTAGAAAATTTTTCAATCTAATGGATCCTTTATTAGAATAAACACGAGGTGAAGAAAAAACGAACTTATCTACTTATTAGTGAAAAACTATATTCTTATACCGAATCTGTTTATCCACAATTAATTTCAACGCTGATATGATCGGTGAAGGCGCTGGTAGGGTAGGTAGACAAAATTGATTTATCTCAAGGTAATTTGCAGCCACGTTCACATGTTATAGGCGTAGAAAGTACGAGAGCCCCTTGAAGGCCGTAAATATTCCGTGAACAATATTAAATCAGGCGCACTTTACGTGAGGTCTTCTCCGTGAGATAAAATTACAATTAGGCGTCAGGGCACTTCGTTTATTAATTTGTTGTTGTTATTTTATTTACAGAAAAGTATGTACTTATATATATTTTGAAGGTAGAGAGAGTTAATATATCGTCTCTGTCGGCGTAGTATTGGAATAAATCATAGTAATTACATTTTCTTGGGATAGTAACCAGATTGCATGTGACTTAACTAAGAGTATGATGTAGGAACGTATTGATTATTTATTTATTATCACATGATACTAATAATAAGTACCGAGTACCGAGAAGTACCGATTATTGTAGCAAATAATACAAACCAAAATTCAAGGTCACCGAAAACCTGGCAGACGACGTCTTCCTGGCCCAAGAATCTCCGCGAGTAGTACGGGATGAGCTGATGATACGCTGCTCGGAACAATGGGATCAGTGTTCCGAGCAGCGGCGTCGAAGATAAAGATAGACTTAATGATAGCCAAACTCCTTAAAGGAGACACTTAAAGAAGAAGTAATAATAACCTTGCATGTCATTCTTAGGAATCTTAGGCGAACTCAATGCCAAAGCAAACGCGGTTGGAGTGTGGAGCCGAAATATTATTAAACACTCGCAGCTTACAAACCAAAATTCAAGGTCACCGAAAACCTGGCAGACGACGTCTTCCTGGCCCAAGAATCTCCGCGAGTAGTACGGGATGAGCTGATGATACGCTGCTCGGAACAATGGGATCAGTGTTCCGAGCAGCGGCGTCGAAGATAAAGATAGACTTAATGATAGCCAAACTCCTTAAAGGAGACACTTAAAGAAGAAGTAATAATAACCTTGCATGTCATTCTTAGGAATCTTAGGCGAACTCAATGCCAAAGCAAACGCGGTTGGAGTGTGGAGCCGAAATATTATTAAACACTCGCAGCTGCTTTAAAGTGCGCTAATAAATAGCATCCTATCCTATTGATTAGTTACATTTAGTTACATTTAGTTTGCGTTGAGTTTGCTTACGTAGAACGTTAGCTTAGCGTACTCTTCAAAGCAAAGAAGGAATGAAAATCCAATTCAGACCGTGACCTATCCACTTACCAAAACAGTATGTACTTTATGATTTAAACTTAATTTAACTTTATTTGACATGAAAATACAATATAGAATAAATAGTCTTTAAAAATCTTTTTTTTCTATTAACAGAAGCGCTACCCATAGTAAGTACACCTTAAAAAGAAAGAGTGAAAAGGCATTGTGAATAACCAAATACAAAATATTTTGCTTTTGAACCAAGAATGTATGAAGTTCACCAAATAAATATCATTTACCTATTTAGTGTCTACTTTCAAAAATCAAAGATCAACCCAAAATTTATTTCAATCCCAAAGGGTCTCTCAGAATTCAAATCTGAAAGGGCTTCTCTTCATTATTTTCTCGATCAATAACAACGATAGTCCAATCTTCTAAGCCACCATTTATTTGCAAAAGGCGTTCACCCGTTATGCCTCCATCGAAATCATACGGCTCTACCCAATTTATTCCGTTGTCTCCACCAAACGGATCATTTCCAAGACGTGTACAAATTACCACTGACCATATCTGGACCCTTTCGACCAAACGTGGAGATGAAGAATATTTCCATTTGTCTATTATAATATGATTTGAGGACTCTGTATACCCACATACCGTCGACATATTGCTTATCAATTTGTATCTGTCAATTTCTCGTGTTTTGATTTTTATTTTCATAATATTTGGTATTTTTGTATGCATGTTCAATCTTTGACTTTTTTCTGCGAACATGATTTTATGGTTTGTATTTGCAGCAGCTGCATTATTTGTCGTGGTCAACCTACGACCGTGGATGTCTATCAGTTCCATCGATATTTAAGTATTATGTGCCCGGCCCATTGCCACTTCGGCTTCGCGACTCGTTAAGCTATGTGGATTACTCTGTTTCTTTTACGGATCTCCTCATCATCTATTTAATCACGTAAATGAAATCCGAGCATAGCTCTCCCATCACTCTAACTCCATAAGTACAATTACTTACAAAAATGTGAAAAATTTTTAGAAACGAGATCGTTGACTACTCAACTAGCACTCATAAATTAATGAATTAAAATTTATTTTCCGTATTCATGATACCTGCACAAGCGTTACGAGTTATGCCAATAACCAAGGTAAGTTTAATAATCCAACACTCATAATTTTTAAAGGCGCCATAATACTTGCGCCATAAAATTATTTACTGGCGTGGAAACACGGCGCGCAATAACAGGAACGCTTTAAAATTCAATTAGCGTGCGTCGTGCTGTCGTTTAATATTCATCGCTGCTCGCGGTGCTGCTCAATAAAACGTGTTTACGGCCAGCCGTCGATGTACACTGAAACAAGGGATATCAATTTTAAAGTGATGCGCGATCAATACGTGTAACGTAGTTCTTTTCCATTTTTTTGGAATACGCTGTAAATTAGTTTATTGGCGTTTTGCTTTTGAGTTTGATCGCGACCATGGATGGTAAGGGTCCTCGCGCACTATGCGACTAGAACCATGCAAATGTGAAGCAAATAGAATAGAATAGAATAGAATAGAATAGAAAAGATTTTTATTCACATAAACTTTTACAAGTACTTTTGAATCGTCAATTGAATCTACCACTGGTTCGGAATGCCGTTCCAACCGAGAAGAACCAGTAAGAAACTCGGCGGTTGCTCTTTTTAAAAATAACAATATAACGATTTATGTAAGTACATGATTGAAATGCCGTCTCGCGCATTGCTGGAACGAGTTAAATCCATGCTTTTTTATCAAAGAAAAGAAATGCAAAGCCAAAAGGAAGGGTTATGATTTTAGCAGTCTATGTATGTACGTATGTATGTATGTTTGTGGCCGATTTTTGTATGAGATTCTGTGTGTACCACCGTAGCGCCTAAACTACTGGACCGATTTTGATGAATGAGGTGTCAATGTGTCCAGGTAAAGTCAGATGCCATAATGCGCAAAAGATTTGGATCCCTGGTGCGTACACTACGGAGCACTTTTTATAGCATCCTTTAAATTACTGCAAGCAGAATAAACTGCACATTCCCGAGTCACTGCGGCACTATTTCGCGCGTAGGTTGCGTCCCGACTCCTGAGGAGTGCTGCCTAATCACACCAAAACGAAAATAGCCAGCTTTTCTCGGGCATTTTTTCCTAGTAGCCTTTTCTCCTAGGACATAAAAAAATTATCATCAATTATAATTTTCCACTTTCCTGGGATAAACGGTGCGTGTGTGAAATTTTACTGTTCCATTCAGCCGTTGTAGCGTGATTAAGTAACAAACATCCAAACATCATCACAAACTTTCTCGTTAGCATACTTTGATTACCGCCATTTCAGTTATGTCGTTCAAATGTTCGTACTTACTTATAAACTAACGTTATATAATATAACGGTATATCAATAACATAATATGAAAATATAGACTCACGAGTATACATAATACAATCGAAACGTCTACACGTCTAGACCTTGAATGTACACACACAGGCACATTCACGGCTCAGGCAGTAAAAAAGTACCAAGTGTATGATTTTACGTTCATGGAACCCAAATTCAATTACTATTATAGAACGAGTATGTATGGGAACCTTAAGCCGCTTATTCCCCGTGGTCTCGTTGTCACCGGCAGTATAATACTTAGTAATATATTTACGGCTGTTACAGTAAAGTTCGCCAGTACCGATTTATTTCCTTTTGTCGCGGGCTCCGTAACGTTCCGGTCCGGAATTTTTACAAATAAATCCCCTGAGATTCGTTACAAAGAGTTTCATTTGCATCTTGTCGGTGATGGAGATCCCTAAACTTGAAGCTACTAAATAAGCGTATTTGTTTTAACATTACCGATTTAAAACATACTATACACACTCAACCACACTTATAAATGTGAAAGTGTATATTAATGCGTATTTGTTTCATGGTTCAACCGCTGAATCAATCTTGACATTTGGCATAGATATAACTTGCATCCTGGAGAGTGGAGACGGATAATAATTGTGGGATCCTTTTAAAAAGAAAGAATTCCCAAGTCATTTTAGAAATACCAAAGCCACGTACATAACAGACTCGTGAGAAGGTGACCATCCGGATACCATCATCCGCAATTCGAAGCACTAGCATACAAGATGGTATTACAATTATGTCTATCAATAAACGAGAATAGATGCCGCAAGTTGATGTAAGTTGCGTTCCATTATCTGATAACGCAGTACAGATTGGAGATAGGTAGTTGTTAAGAAATCTTCACAGTTCCTATTAGTCTAGGTTTGACATAGACATAACACAGAGGTTTTGACATACTCAGTTGAACTTTCAAAGTCATGAACCGTACCTATTTCCTATTCGATGACCTAGTAAGCTTGAACCGGTCATTCGTACTGTAAGAACTTGTAAGACTGTAACTGTAAGAACTTAGTCAATGGCCCCACAAACTCTTACGCCAGATTTATTAAGGCAATTAAACTTGGCGCAAGTTGACAGTTTTTTCTTTGTTTCAGGCACTTTAATGAGAGTCCAGAGCCGAGCCGAATTAAATTCTCGCCGTCAAACAATTATACTTTACTATAATAACCTGTTTTAGCAAGAAATTGGGAAATATTTACTTTGTACTTAAAAATGGTTTCTCGTAATAACCGTCTGTTCTACCTTATAATAAAATAAACCGTTTTAATTGAGTAAGTTTTTTTTTTTTTCAAATCCTGATTAGTTAAAAACCCAAGATATTGTGGATGAATTAAAATTCTTTCAGTTAATATTTTTCGATATAGTGCGGTGATAACTAAGTATTATGGTCAAGTTAGGGACTAAGGGTGCAAATTAGGAACGAGGAAGCTAGTGCAGTGCGCGTCTGTGGGACGTTGAAAAAATGCTATTTTTTTCGATTTTTGTTTTTATATTACATTTCTATTTTTAATTTCGATTTTTTATCATTGCCGTGATACAGTCTAAATTAACACGTTTCTGTGAAAGTTTCAACTATTACGGCTGAAACTGTAATGACAGACAGACAGAAAGAAAGCGGCGTCTGGTTGGCTCCCTTGGGGTACAGAATCCTAAAATGCATACCCTGTCATCGCTATTGAATTTGGACTAATATAAAATACCGCAAGACAGCTCCAACATAAATTCTGACCAAATAGGTCGCGCACTTAATAAGAACTCCCGGGTGAGAGTGAAACTTGCGCCGTTGACAACTCAGCGGCAGCTCGTTAAGACTCCGCTGGAATTCCATTTCTCTCTTTACAGTATTGGAAAATCGAGATTCTAAACGCTTCGGTGTCTTGAAGTGCTTACACACCGATAAAACTGTTCGCAACGCTGGAACACACGTTTTACAAGTATAAATTGAAAATTTAAAAAACCCCCGACATTCGCCATTTTGTGGCAGCGGCCATCTTGGATTTGCAATAGTGCTATTCTACTAGTCAAGCCCTTTCATTTGATACCCATATTGAGGGCGTTGTGATAAAATATGTAATCAGCCATTTTGTAGCGGCGGCCATCTTGGACTGATTTTCATCAAACATAGCTAAGAACACTCTCGACTAATTCACCTTTCAAACAAAAAAAACCGCATTCAAATCGGTCCACCCGTTTGAGCGCCACAGGGGAACAGACAGACACACACACACACACACACACACACACACACACACACACACACACAGACACAGACACGTGAAACTTATAACACCCCGTCGTTTTTTCGTCGGGGGTTAATAATCAGTGCTTATATAAATAGCGATCTTGCTCCGGAAAGCGCAGTTTTGTCAGACGCCGAGCAGGCGGGCGGATGACATCGGACGAATCGCATTGAGCCGCTAGATACCTACAAGCGGCACAAGATTGCAGCGAGTGGAAGTCTATACAAGAAACCTATCTCCAGTAGCGAAAGTCGATGACGACGAATACATTGTACTCAAGTCAACGCGTTAAATTTTTTTCTTATTTTATTCTTGGTATGACCACGCGTAACTTTTTACAGAGTAGTTCAATTTTTATGTTTTTTTTTTCTTTTTTATTGGATAGGGTTATACCTCAAAATTTTGGTCCCTTTGATGAAAAAATACTACTCTTAAGTATAGGAAAATAGGGGATGATTTCCATTGAAGGGAGTTCACTCAATTTATCGGTTTAATTTTTGTTAAAAAGTTATCTTGTTCATAATTCGTCGAGATAAAGCACTATGAATGAACCGTTGCGTCTATTAGTGTAGTGTGAAGGTTCCTTTCGCCTCACAGCTTTTAGATGCCGAAACAATCTCTAACAAACTTCGCTCTCTCTCGAATCGGGGACCCTCTCAAATCAAAAAGTTACGAGTGTACGTAATCCGCTTATTTTACATAATCAACTCAATTATGCAGCTTCTTATGCCTTTAAATAGTCCCCGTCCTAAATCTCCTTGTTACAAACAACTTTTACTGTGTTTCAAGGACCATAATATTTATTTATCCTCATTCATTTTACTTCTTCCATGTTCCTTAATAAGGCTTTAAGACTGATTCAATAATTCATCACCTACATTTTAACTGCAGATGGTCTAGGTGTGGAACGTGGTAGTACATAAAGAGACCTTTAATGTATTTCTATTCTTATATTATTTACTAGCAGTCCGCCCCGGCTTCGCCCGTGGTACAAAATATATTATGAATAAAATAAATCAGAAATGAGGAGATCCGCAGGAGAACCAGAGTCACCGACATAGTTCATCGAGTCGCGAAGCTGAAGTGGCAATGGGCGGGGCACATTGCTCGAAGAACCGATGGACGTTGGGGTCCCAAGGTGCTTGACTGGCGCCCTCGCACCAGCAAACGAAGCGTGGGAAGACCCCCCACTAGATGGACAGACGATCTCAAGCGAATCGCTGGCAGCCGCTGGAAACAAGCGGCGCAAGATCGTGTTCTGTGGCGATCCTTGCAAGAGACCTATGTCCAGCAGTGGACGTGTATTGGTTGAGACGACGACGACAAAATATATTATAGCCTATAGCACTCGAGGATCACGTACATATCCAACGGTGAAAGAATTTTTGAAATCGGTCCAGTAATTCCTGAGATTAGCGCGTTCAAACAAACAAACTCTTCCGCTTTATTATATTAGTATAGATTGTTGGTTACAAAAGTTCATTAATTTTATGATTTCGAAAAGCATTAATTTGTTTTTAAAGCAATATTAAGCAGGAAACGGGAAACAACTATTTCGTAAAACTGTTCATGCTATTTGCAATTAAATAACATTTCGGATTAATTTTGGCTTTTCAAATGTATTACTCAATGTGCATTTTTCTACCCCGATGCAGCATAAAGTCAGTATAGCAGCAGTTAATTGGCGCATGAGGCAGAGTAACGAGCAGCGCGGCTATTATCCGGTCATTATCCTCTAACCGTTCCTCTAACACTCCTAAGTTTTAACATCGCTACACATAGACAGAGCAGTGGCTAGATGTTTAAAGTTTTGTATGTGGATACCTAATCACACTAATATTATAAAGGTGAAATATATGATGAAAAGTCAAAATTATTTTGCTATGATCCGCAAAACAGTCAAATTTGTATGGTACAACAAGCAGCATGTGCTATGCCCTGTCAGCCTTCCTGCTGTTAAATAAGCAGGAAAAATAAGCAACCAAGCGGACCCCAAGCACCACCACCATGTAACACCACACAAATCCACCACCGAAATAAACTCGACGATCGTTTCGCTCCGACACCGGAGCATCCTCAGGAGATGTAGACTCTACAATGCACAACTGCAAAGTGACGATCGCGTCAACGGAATGGGCTTATATACACGCCCCCCACCCTGATTACCTACCCCCCCACCTTGATTACCTACCTCCCCCCCCCCGTCTCCCCGTCCCCCTTACCCCCCTTACCCCCGGTCTCCCCTGATCGTGTTTTGTAAGCAATGGTGAAGTCGACACATTGACTTGTTCATTTAATAAATCAAATCCTTCACTATTATGTCTTACTATTTCTAATTGTTCTAACATGCATAGTCGAAGGCCCTTACTGCATTTGTGTAAAATTTCGAATGAATGATCCCCGCTTAACCTATGCCCACTATCTAAAAGATGCTTAGCGAAATGGGACCTTTGGGGCTGGTTATTTCTGAAAGCAGCTATGTGTTCTTTATATCGAGTTTCAAAATTACGTCCAGTTTGACCCACATATGCAGCGCTGCATTCGGAACACGTGAGTTTATAAACACCAGATTTTTGTCCATTATTTAATTTATCTTTTCCATTGCAAATTCTTCTGAGCGTATTGTTTGTCCTAAAGGCTACATGTATATCATGTGATCTCAGAGTCCTAGCAATACGCTCAGATACTGGTCCGAAATAGGTCAAACTGGTTTTATATTGATGTATTTTATCTGACGGCATTGGGTATAGGTTCTTTCTGATCTGCAATAACTTTTGTTTTTTAATTATATTATTTACAATATTAGGGTTGTACCCATTTGAATGGGCTATGTGATAAATAATGTTTAATTCTTTTTTGTAGTTGTCTTTAGTTAGTGGAATGGACAATAATCTGTGTATGTAACTATGGAAAGCTGCGAGTTTATGTTGCCAAGGATGACATGATGATGCGGGTATGGTTGTGTCCGTATATGTAGGCTTACGAAATATCCCAAATTGATGTTTATTATTAATGCGACTTATAGTTAAGTCAAGAAAATTTAATGACTCGTTCTGTTCCAGTTCCGACTTGAATTTAATTTTAGGGTGTATTTTATTAAGTTTCTCAACAAATACATCCAGTTGTCTCGTTGTCCCTGTCCAGCATATAATAATGTCATCGACGTATCTGTAGTAATATAAAATGTTGCTATTTTTGACAATATGTTCATTTTCAAAATTATCCATAAACATTTCTGCCATTAATGGGCTTAGTGGAGATCCCATTGCTAACCCATCATTTTGTTGATAGAACTGATCATTGAATCTAAAATAATTTTGCTGCATACATATTTGTGTCAATTCTATCAATTCTGCTATTTCACAAGGGTGTAGCCGTTTCCTTTCAAGTAATTTGGTAAGAATATCTAAGGTCTCTTTTACTGGTACATTAGTGAACAAACTGTCCACATCTAATGATAATAATTTACATCTGACTGGCAGTGACACATCTTTAATTTTATTTACTAACTGAATACTGTTTTTGAGTGCAAATTTGGGCTGAAATGATGTTTTTGATTTTATAATATTATTTAACTCCTTGGCCAATTTATATGCCGGTGCGCTAATATACGAAACAACTGGACGTATTGGAATGTCTTCTTTGTGGATTTTTGGTAAGCCGTACAATGTGGGGGCGTGAGTGTTCATTACAATTACCCTTTGTTTGGATGATTTGTTAGGAAAAATGTATTCAGATTTATTCACTGCTAATCTAATTTCTGCAGCAAATTGTTTAGTTGGATCAGAGGGTAATTGAGTGAAATCATCCCCAGAGATGACATCGTTAACTTTAAGCAAATAATCGTTGCGCTTTAGAAGCTGAGCGTATTGACGCTGAGCGTATTGCTAGGACTCTGAGATCACATGATATACATGTAGCCTTTAGGACAAACAATACGCTCAGAAGAATTTGCAATGGAAAAGATAAATTAAATAATGGACAAAAATCTGGTGTTTATAAACTCACGTGTTCCGAATGCAGCGCTGCATATGTGGGTCAAACTGGACGTAATTTTGAAACTCGATATAAAGAACACATAGCTGCTTTCAGAAATAACCAGCCCCAAAGGTCCCATTTCGCTAAGCATCTTTTAGATAGTGGGCATAGGTTAAGCGGGGATCATTCATTCGAAATTTTACACAAATGCAGTAAGGGCCTTCGACTATGCATGTTAGAACAATTAGAAATAGTAAGACATAATAGTGAAGGATTTGATTTATTAAATGAACAAGTCAATGTGTCGACTTCACCATTGCTTACTATTTCTAGAAAACACGATCAGGGGAGACCGGGGGTAAGGGGGGTAAGGGGGACGGGGAGACGGGGGGGGGAGGTAGGTAATCAAGGTGGGGGGGTAGGTAATCAGGGTGGGGGGCGTGTATATAAGCCCATTCCGTTGACGCGATCGTCACTTTGCAGTTGTGCATTGTAGAGTCTACATCTCCTGAGGATGCTCCGGTGTCGGAGCGAAACGATCGTCGAGTTTATTTCGGTGGTGGATTTGTGTGGTGTTACATGGTGGTGGTGCTTGGGGTCCGCTTGGTTGCTTATTTTTCCTGCTTATTTAACAGCAGGAAGGCTGACAGGGCATAGCACATGCTGCTTGTTGTACCATACAAATTTGACTGTTTTGCGGATCATAGCAAAATAATTTTGACTTTTCATCATATATTATGGATTTCCGCAAAGTAACGCCTGCTTCTATTCAATATAAAGGTGAAAGTTGTGTCTATGTATGTGTGTATGTTTGTTACTCTATAACGCCGCAACTACTGAACCGATTTGGCTGAAACTGAATAGATATAGGTTATGCCCTGACTTAATACATAGGCGACTTTTTATCCTGGAAAAATCCACAGTTCCCGCGGGATTTTCAAAAAACGAAATCTACAGCTATAGGTAGATTACTATAGCAAACTCCCTTGAAAGTAGGTATAAAGGTTGGAAAAGGGAGCGGGAACGGGAACCGAAAATCCACGAATCCCTCGGGATTTTTGAAAAACTGAAATTCACGCGGGCGAAGCCGCGGGCAAAGGCTAGTATCTATTAAAGACGTTGACCTAGCACGTCTCTTCGACAGTGTGAGTGTGACGACAGAATTACATTAAATACTAGGTTAACTCAGTTTACAGGCAGTTACAGTATGTAAATTAAAACAAGTCGTAGGCTAGTGGTACTTTATTTAAAATAAAGTCTAAAATTAAAAAAAAATCTTCAAAATGCTTTAAATCTTAAAAACTTAAAATCTATCGTTTGAGATGTCCCTCTGAAGAATCAAGTGATACAAATAACGTAGATTTTTACTAATTTATCATTGTACAAATAGTGACGTCCTCTTACCTCTAACTATAAAATTCTTGTACTTAACCTACATAATATGTAAGGAATGGCGACCATCATGACGACGACGAGGACGGTTTATACGGTAGTGAACAGTGGAATAGGATATTGCGATATACAAGATGGAACTTTCAAAGACATTTACTATACCTACTGGATGAATTTAATAATTATTGCGCAGAACTGTGTATTTTAGATTATGAGAGAGTGTCAGCCAATCGGAAGTGATTGCGATTATCACATTGTAGCTTTGATGCTAGACCTATTGCAATGCAAGCACAATCAGTGCACCACCACTTTCAAACTCAGGGAAAGTTTGGTCGACGGCTGCTATTGCCCAACAACTGGCTTGTCTGACGTTCTCTTTGAAAAAATAACGAAACGGCAAAATTTTGTAACGTAAACGTATCAGTGCA
The DNA here is from genome assembly GCA_920104075.1 of Melanargia galathea. Lineage (NCBI taxonomy): Eukaryota > Metazoa > Arthropoda > Insecta > Lepidoptera > Nymphalidae > Melanargia > Melanargia galathea. The sequence goes on from OV049855.1 coordinate 22,635,295, forward strand.
GTTATTTCTCCTTTATATTGACTACGTTAACTTGTATTTTCTGACGCGAGCGGTGTATCCGGCGTAAAATGTTCAAAAGTAACTTTTTCAATATCACAGTTATGAGAGGCAGTTGACAGGCGCTCGCGAACTATAGGCGTCCCGCAGAGATGAAAAATATCGAAAAATAAATTATAGAGTGTTTTTTTTTTTAATATTTCACTACTTAGTATCGTTTTGGTTTCACAGTATGTATACACAAATATTCTTAAATGGCTGAACAGATTTTTATCTATATTTACTAAATACCTAAGTACCATCCCGGCCTTCGAATATAAAGACCACATTTGCAACCTCAGTTTTTGTGGATCCCTCTGTATGGAGCCAATACAATAGTTGTAAGAAGTGATCTCTAAGCAAGACATATTATCTTTTTATTTTTCTCAATTGGGCAAAAACGATTTTTCATACGCAATGCGACCAAATGAAACGCCACCTAAGTTGAATCAAATCAAAACGTAATATTTTCTACGAGCGGATACCCGCGACTTCGTTCGCGTGGATATTGATTTTAATAATCCCGTGGGAATCATTTTGTTTTTCCTATGCTCCTTTGAGCTTAAACCTTGCTAAAAACTGTTAAAAGTTCACTGGCGGATGTTTAGGTACATCAAAATGTAAACATCCGCCAGTGAAAGTCCCATCAAAATCGGTCCAACCTTTCGGAAATTAGCCAGTAGTCTTTAAAGTATCTACTTTCTAACAAAAAAAGAATGAATGAAATCGGACCACCCGTTAACGAATTACAGCTAAGTACACATTTTGCCTTTCATCCCCTCTCCCAAGGAAACCGTGCTGAATTTCGGAATAAAAAGTATCCTATATGTTACTCCATAGTATTAACTTAAATCGTGCCAAGTTTCATTTCAATCCATTCAGTAGTTTTTACGTGATGCGCGCACAAACATACAGACAAACAGACAAACAGATAAACAGACAAACAGACAAACAGACAAACAGATAAACAGACAAACAGACAAAAATTTCAAAAATAGCTTTTTTACGTTTTATTACTTATCCCTGACATCCCCCAGTTATTATTTTGCAAAAATCTTCAATGTACAGATACGGCAATTCTACGATTTTATTATAAGTATATAGATAGATATAGATATAGAAGATAGAATAGATATAGATAGATATAGAATAGATAGATATAGATATAGATTTTATTATATGTATAGAAGATGAAGGACAAATCAAATCAAATCATTTATTTGTGAATACAGCAGTGGAGGTGATTAAAATACATAAATAAGCAGCTGGTATTCTACCACAGAATGGTGTACAAATATTATAAATCTAAAATTAACATTAAATACACTTAAAATACTGTGGGCTGTGGCGTCGGGTGTTTGAAGTGTGATTCTGGTCATAATAATAAAATTTGTAATTGAATTCAATCCATTGAATTCTGTGATGTTCCGACTTATTTCTGCATAGGTATACTACTACCGTAGGTAGGTACTCTTCGGGCGGTATAATTCATTATATTTTCCATTTTATTAACCCCCGACGCAAAAACGACGGGGTGTTATAACTTATAAGTTTGACGGGATGTGTGTGTGCGTGTGTGTGTGGACCGATTTTGATTTTGTTTTTTGTTTGAAAGGTGAATTAGTCGAGAGTGTTCGTAGCTATGGTTAATAAAAATCGGTCGAAGATGGCCGCCGCCACAAAATGGCGGATTACATATTTTTTCACAACTTTCTCAATATGGGTATCAAATGAAAAGGCTTGACTAGTATAATACTATACAGTGTTGTACTAGTCAAGCCTGTATATAGTATACACTATCATAAATTTCAAATCCAAGACAGCCGCCACCACAAAATGGCGAATGTCGGGGATTTTAATTTTTTAATTTATACCTACTTGTAATATAAAGGTCCACAAAAGACAGGTTTACTCATAAAATATTAAAGCTGCAATTCAAGTTACCGATGCAAATGCAATTCCGTCGGGATCGCCATATTTCGCGTCCAAGGTTTATCTTCAAGCGCTGAATATTTTAGTGCTTCAGCGCTGTCAATAACCGGGAACTTCGAGTGCTTTAATTAAGAACTGTTAGGACGGACGGCTTTAAGCGCTTTAAACTAATATTATTATAGGTAAAGAAAAGTCATTTATGGAAGCTAAGTTTGTTTTATTTTTATTATCATTAAATTCCGCACTATGCGCATGCATAATATGCTACGCATATTTTTACCCGGTAAAAGCGGAGCAATAATTAATGTCACTATGCTGTCTGTCTGTCTGTCCATCTGTCCACGTCTCACAGTTCTCTAACTCGTAGACGAAATGAGTTACAAACCTGAAATCTTGGTATTTGGTGTAGAACGTTGACCCAAAACCAAATATTGAATTAGAAATTGAATTAAACTATTTTTCAGGGGGGCTCCCCCATATACACAACTAACGTTAACCGCGCCGCGTATTTGGAGAAGGCCCAATATGCATTATATTTTTACGGTTGCCCACTTTTTCATGAAATACAAATTTACACATGGTTCGGATACGTTTGCATGCAGCTTCGATCTATTGTTCTATGTATTAGATACGATTTTCGTGTGACTTAGATTAATCTTGTTTGGTTTTGAAGCGGCCTAGTTTCATTTAAGCTTTGTTTTAAAATTCCTCGACGCCTGCCAAATGCGTATAGTGGAGGAGATGGTGGGAAATTTTGAAGTAGACGTATAAGTTACATACTTAACGTGGGTATGGAAACCTAGGTATGAATTTTACGCTGACCTCTTAAAATGAAGAGGGATTACTTAAAAAGATTAGATCTATCATTCTGTTTTAGCAATTTGGATGACTATGATAATATTATATGCAATGCACTAAATCCGCTCGATTTAACATAAAGAAATTAAGTTGTGAATAAAATCAAGCAAGTAAGCTTGAACACAGTAAGTATAGTATAGGTTGAATAAGAAAACTTGAAATGAGAAGATATACTTGACTTTAGCCTAAACCTAGTAGCCATTGCTTGCATTTTTACCACTAGGCCATTAATAAAACTATTTCATTTATTTAGTAAACACACTTACAATTATTTACATAGTGGACATTTACACTACAACGTACACAATTATTATCAATGTATATCCATTACAAGTGTTAGTGTAATTTAAGTGTACAATTCACAGATTATGTCATACAAACTTAAAACTATGGAAATCAACTTTTTTTTCAAGTAACTTCTCACAATCTGCCATCACCTCTCAAGTCATAAGATAGGGAATGAGGTCGCGAGGCCTCGTTAGGCGTTTTCTTTGCTATCTAAGCTTTCTTCACATGCAAGGGATGAGCGGATCTGTTTGTGGCTTACACTTCAGATTTACTTATTGTATTGTACACGAACTACGATTTTTCAGGAAAATTATCTTACCTACCTAGATTAAACTACGATATTACCTTACAACCTTGTAACTTAGATAAAAAGGAATGTGCAGCACCCTGATAAGTCGTGAAGAGAGGTGCCAAGAAAAGTTGTTAATGGTTTATATTTTGTACTCGTATGTAAATAAATAAGTAAAGTCTCGTCGTGACCACGATCCATGAAACTGGTTCGAAATATCGACCAACAATCAAACATTTTTATCGTGGTATGTACCCGTAGTTTACATTAGATTATGTTTAAACCACGAAATAAGCGTTAAATCACTAAAAAATATCAGACGGACAACGCAACATAAGTTTACATGATGACATCAAAACCAGAAAACCTTAATTCACGCGAATGAAATCGCGGAATCAGCTAATCTAAACTAATATAAAATTTAACCTAAATATGGTCGTACGCATGAAAAATAACCTGTCAATAAAGCGACTGATTGTTTACGCGGTACGTACGCTCAAGGGAAAATTAGGCACGTAATAAACTCAAATCAATCAGGTTATTTTCAATAAGCGACTTTGAATTTGCATGTGCGAACTAGAATATAGAGAACATTGAGAGAAATTATGTGACGTTCCTCCTGAGTTGCTTACTTCTCAAAACACAACTTACAATATTATGTAGCTAGTTTTTAGGGATCCGTACCCAAAGGGTAAAAACGGAGCACTATTTAATGTCACTCTGATGTCTATCTGTCTGTCAATCTGTCTGTCTGTCCGCCGGTCACAGGTTTCTAGCTCGTAGAAGAAATGAGTAACAATCCTGAAATTTTGGTATTTGGTGTAGTACGTTGACCCAAAACCAAATATAATTAGAAAATAAATTAAATTATTTTTCAGGGGAACTCCCATACATGAGAAAAAAGAGCCAGAAAAAAAATTTCTTATTAAAACCCTAGCATGTGGGATATCATTATTTAGATCTCATTTATTAGAGTACGAATATATATGTATATATTTTTTTTTCTTAAAAAATACGGAAATGGAAGCCAGAACTTGTCAGTTTTAGACCATTTTTGTGACAGGGGCTATCTTAAAAACTAAACCAATTAGGAATATGAAGTTTTGGTATATTATGTACCATATACTGTACTTAAACAACAATTACTGCAAACAACGGTTCATAAAATAGTTTGTAAGCTGCGACCAAAACAATCGAATGTTTTTTGGGTTTTTCTTTCACGGTTTGTTGCGACAATGTCTAGTTCAGAAATGAAATATTTCTTACACCCGCAATATTATGTTATTCATAATTATGTACGGAACCCTAAAAGAGTGAGGCCCAACTCGCACTTGGTCAGCTTTTTTACACTATCTTGTGGGCAGCTGAATTCAAAGTTTCTATGAAACATCAACGTCTTTGAAAAAATCATTATAATTGTTATGTAAGTTACTCGACTTAGTAAATACTTTAGTAAACATAATTATATATTTTTTAAAGTGTAATGGCGAATCTAAAAATTCTTTTGATATTTTGGTTTCTCGTGATCTCTTCTCCGACAAAGATCACATCGATTAATTATAATAACATACGAAAGTCACAGTTTATATAATTTAAAAATATTTGAGAAACGTGATAATTTATTTCAAACTCTCGGATTTCTAGACAAGCTTAAAGTATTCAGTGTTATGAATAAAATTCATTAGGTCGCGTGCAAGTTTAATACGAAGGAAAGATAAAAGAAATAAAATGTAACGACTCCATTTTGTGAAAGCGATGCTTTGTGTTATCATTTTATGTTTATTGTTATTGTTATTGCAGCGTTAGCCTCCGGACCTAATGCGAGTCGCGTGAAATACTCTACGATATAATAGAAGTGTAAATGCAACGTCGTAAGTTTCACTTCGTGACCTTTTCACGCTTAATCCCTGTAGCTTTGTTTCTTGCAAGGATTGTTCAGAACACGACTTTGTGCCGCTAGTGTTCAACGGTTATCAGTAATTCACTCGAGATCGTCCGTCTACCTAGTGGGGAGGTGGTGGGGAGGGTCGGGGTCGACATTCAAGCATCCTGGGCCTCCAACGTATTGGTTCTTTGAGCTATATACCCGCTTTACGACTTGCTGAGCTATATTGTCAGGGACACTTGGATTTCCAAAAAAATATTAAAAAAATTGTAGACTTAAAAAATGTATGAGCGTTATTCATTTGGTAATAGAGATATACATATCTGCCAAATTGTACCTTCAATCACCTTCTATCGTCAAATCAATAAAAACGTTAAGACAAAACGCTCTATCATCATCAAATTGAGCCCTGCTTTTATGCGTGTGTGCTGTACGAATTTCGAACATACTAATTAACGCTGAACCATATTTGTGTGTGAATATATTTGTGTGTACCTACTTACTTGGATGAGCACGGTACGGCACAGCAGGCCGTGTTCTATCATATAATACATTTTATTTGGTCTGAGCGTCTACCTAACTTGTTCTATTTATTTTTATATCTTTTTTACTTTGTAGTATACAGTTAAAGTGTACCTATTCCTCCATTCATTTATTTATCAAAATAAAATGCTGGATAAATAAATAATTATTTTATCGTCGGATTCCAGAATTATTTGTATAATAGAAAACGGGACTGACCGCAGAGCTGGGAACAAATCATTTTTCTTGCTAAAGGGCCGGTCATCCCTATGTATGAGGGTCGGCGCTCGGGCGCGGGATATAAATGGAGGTGCGGGAATCGGTCTGTTTTTGCCTCTCCCGGGGAAACGTCTATGATTTATGATAAACTACAGTTTGACACCGGGTAGGCGTTAATGGACTCAAAGTGGCCCGGCCGTCGATAGCTCCATCCCGGGAAATTCGGAGTTTTGTACAAAAGGGTTTGCTCCCTCTTCGGTCTGGCACGTTTCCGGATAACAAGGGGCTGTTGTTGCTCAAATATACTCAAGTACGTACCTCTTTAATAATAATTGAGACAAATGCAAATTTTATTTGGATCTTCTCATTTATTTGAAAAGTACCCAACACCTGCGCCTTTATCTACTCGGACTCGGGTTTTTAAAAATCTCATGACCTTAATTTTTTCTTTTATTTTTCAGCATAAAAAGTAGCCTAGATCACTCCTTGTAAAATTCTCTACCTGCCAGTGATCGGTGATGAGTGCCAGCAGTTAAATAGGTTCAGCAATTACGAAGATCAGCCTGTACAAACAAACAGACAGACAAACATTTTAAAAAACGTGTATTTGGATTAAGCTGATATTATGAGGCAGTTATTACGAAAGCACAGACAGACACTTAAATTTAATTTATTTGTGTAGAATCCTAAATGCTTAGAAATGATCAACTATCATAGTAATTTGACTTTGCTATTCGGGGTTTTATGTAATACAAACTCAAAAGTGATTGAAATCCGAGTCGCTTGCATCTTCAAAGCTCTGCCTGTTCGTATGTTATACTCATTTCTTTCAGGAATTTCTGGAATAATGATTCCTCATTTTCCCTTTCAAACTCATACAAATACTCGCGCTACTAAAACATGTTCGTCTCGGCTTTGATTCAAAAAGGTTCACCTTGAGTCTCCTGTTGCAGTAATTATCGTTAGGAAGTAGTCAGTAATTAAGTCTCACGTCTAGTGCTCGCATGCTTATTAGTGAACTTATAGTCTGGGAAACTAATTAATATATTTCTATTTTGTACTATAATTTATTATTATTAAAAAATCTTCAAAAAAAGTCTGATTTTTCTCATCAGGTTGCTCATATGCTATGCACAATCCTATTGACAAAGGAAAATTGTCAAAAGTTGTTGTGTTATGTCGTCATTAAAGAAAAAATAACAGAGGTTTTGTTCAAAAACTTTAACGACATAACAATATTATATACGTAACTATTTAATTCTAACGAAAAACGTTATTGAACTAGTTAAAACTATATTATATATCGGAAACAAGTATAAATTAAAAATTTAAAAAACCCCCCGACATTCGCTATTTTGTGGCAGCGCCCATCTTGGATTTGCAACAGTGATATTCTACTAGTCAAGCCCTTTCATTTGATACCCATATTAAGGGAGTTGTGGAAAAATATGTAATCCGCCATTTTGTAGCGTCGGCCATCTTGGACCGATTTTCATCAAACATAGCTAACAACACTCTCGACTAATTCACCTTTCAAACAAAAAACCCACATTCAAATCGGTTCACCCGTTTGAGCGCTACAAAGGAACAGACAGACACACACACACACACAGACACGTCAAACTTATAACACCCCGTCGTTTTTGCGTCGGGAGTTAAAAAGAGAATTTTCTTATACTGATATCTCAATTTTAGAGGTACCTATTTAATTAATCACATCAATTTAAGGGTCGACTTCCCTTAACTGCGTGGATCGTCTGACACTCCGTGTAAACCAGCCCCCGGCTGCCGCAATAAATTGACACGGCATTAACGACACGACAATCTAATGGCGGCATTAGGCGAAATGATGTGGGTACGCACATGTCCCGTTAAGGAGGACCAATATTTTGCCGCCCGCTGCCAAAACCAATAGCCGTAATCTCTCAGACTATTTCATACCAGCCCGAAACTTAGACTCCGCGTAAAAGCTTTTCCATCTTAAACGTAGGTATTATTTTCCTTATATTTATGTATAATAAATGTTATAAGACTGAAATGATACAATAGTCACAGCTTTTAAAATCTATAACATTATATATATAAATCAATGCCACTTTTCGTTGTAATTTTATAACTCAAGAACGGGCTCACCTATCCAAACCAAATGTTTTGGCTTTGTTCGGACTATTTATTAGATGGTTTTTGTGAAGTTTGCACAAAATTGGTCGAGCGGTTCTTCATTTGTCACATTTTTTGTAACAAATATATTGATCTGTGGGTGTGGCATGCACGGTAGGTGGCGCTGATGTTGGTATGTCACCGGGCAGGACGACGCCTGCCAGGTCCACTAGTAGTACATATATAAAAATGAATCCCTATTTTTATTGGTCACGGAATCACGCGTGAAATGCTGGACCGATTCTGATGAAATTTTTTGTGTGTATTTGAGTGGGTTCAGGGATGATTTAGACATATAATTGGACCAAGTAGGTGGCACTGCAATCGGAGCTTCTAGGTTAAATATAGATCGACATCTGCCGGGCCCACTAGTATGAAATAAATTTTCCTATTCTAGTCAAGCTCGATCTGAAAAAACAAACAGGGTCGTAACTCAAAAGAATTTTTAAAACCTGTCATTGGAGCTGGTTAAGAAACTAGTAGCTACTCAACTAAACTTAATGAAATTAATTGTTTATCAAATCTTTCCAAAAACTATTCGGTCAATTCAAGATCGGTCTAGAATGACGAAGAAATTGCTATACATACAAAAGAGTAAAATAAAATACACATTGTTTTGAGAGACTCTTCCTATTTTTGAAGTAATTTAAAAACACGCTAACATGTACCGGATTCCATAACGCCCGGGGCGGTCCGTTTCCGGTTCGAATTCCGGGATGCTTTCCGTTCAGCTTGTATCCGCCGCGCGCAGTGCACACCCTCTCATAGTTGTTTTGTGTCTTTATTACAAGTGTTGTAATTAGCAAAAAAACATCATTAAATAGGTATTCTTTGAGTCCCTGAATTAATGTTTTAATTTAAAATTTAAAACAGTTTTAATTTAAAATAACTGGTCGAGTGCGTGTAACGTAAAGTGTGGTTCCGCAGTCATTACAGTTAAAAAACTTCTTATCATGAACTAAAAGTAAGATTATAACTGACAAAATTGTAATTATTCTAGATAGTAACCTCTATTACTATAGGATATACCTTTTGAGTTATTTGTCTCACGATAGTGGAAATAACTTGGTATATAACTTCATACGGTATGAATTAAGTACTGTCGCAGAATTTCCAAATTTTACAATAATAATATATAGCAATACATCATCATCATCATCATCATCATCAACCCATTACCGGCTCACTACAGAGCACGGGTCTCCTCTCAGAGTGAGAAGGGTTTTGGCCATAGTCTACCACGCTGGCCAAGCGGATTGGCAGATTGGTGGACTGTATAGCAATACAGATCAGGTTATATAATAATAATAATATATATATAATAGCAGTACAGTTACGGCGAAACACATCTAGCTCACGTAAAATTGAGGCGTTGGCAATCATTTTATCGCATTTTTTTTTTGAAAAACTATTTTAGAAACCCCATAATGATTTTAAAACATTATTTTATTCGAGAGAACTTTTTCCCCCCTTCATCAGGGTTATAAATTTTTTTATGTTGGGGAGGTGTCCTGTAAAATGTAATATGTTTCGTAATTTTACTTAAGACCATAACACTTACTACGCCAGAAAGTTCATGAAATATAATAAATACCTATACATACACCAGATAATAATTATGTAATCTACTATTGATTTTGTTATCCACATTTCCCAGAGAGTACCGTCCCACGAAGTTAGTTCCGGGGCAATCTATCGCGGGCTCTGATTGATCCGCCGAAACAACTTTGTTAGCTCAACCAATAATCCCTGCAACTTTTTAATCTCGTACAGCCCTATTATTGGGATCATCGTCCAATGCATGCTACACTTATTTTATACCTTAAACAATAAACGAGCGATGTGTAGAAAAAATCTATTAAATTAACGCAGCTGATGCAGCTTTTAACTTTCTAGAAGCTATGATTAAAATTAGTCGCTGTTGCCACGGCCTTGTGAGATACGTTATGCTGTAGCTATGCTTTTAAACAAGAGCAATGAGTATGCTTCATTATATTAAACTTCCTACGTTACACTTTATTGGTATGATATCGTAAGTATAATATAATATAGAATAGCTTATAATATATGGGAAATAGTTCTAAATTCTACGAAACCACGGTGGTTGTGAGAATTGACAGTTGCCGTCCCGCACCGCTATAATCAAATGTCTTTCTACAAATCGTCTATAATATTATCAAACTGTGAAGTATAGCAAAGCATTGATGGTGGAGCACAGTCCTCAGTGCCGCGGAGCTGCAGTCATGAGAGGTGAAAGTTGGGAATTAGTTGCCGCTACGCTTTATCAAACTTCTTTTTTAATTAAATGTTTTATCCGTGAGGCGCTGTCATCAAGTAGAAAAAGTTACCACAATTATTTCAACTTTGGCGTTGAAATATTTTTTTATCAATAAGCTTTATTTTGAAGAGCAAGAATGGCCCGGTCTTGATATCATACTTTATTCTTAGGAGGAAAACTCACACTCAAAAAGTATTATATTCAAATACACAATTACCATTCATTTTAAATAATTTTTTAATATGATTTCATTATAATGAGGTAAAATGATAATTTTACTTTCGCCAACTTAAAATTAAAGCCACGAAGGTTTCAAACACTTCCTGGTCTTTTTGTTATCACATCTCACAATGTCACGGACGTAGCCTATCTATATAATAATATATTTAATACTAGCTTTTGCCCGCGGCTTCGCCCGCGTGAATTTCGGTTTTTCACAAATCCTGAGGGATAAGTAGATTTCTGGTCCACCCGCCCCCCACCCGCCCCGCGCCAGGGGCGCGCGGCGCGGCGCGGGGAGTCCCGTGCGTCGCTGGCCGTCGCGCGCAGCGAAAATACCTATCAGGGCGTTTTTTAAAAATAGGTACTTACCGATTTCAACACAACTCCTTTTTTGAAAGTCGGTTAAAAGGTAGCCTATGTCACTCCTTGGTTAATCCTCTACTTGTCTGTGAAAGTCCCGTCTAAATCGGTTCAGCCGTTTCGAAGATTAGCCCGTTCAAACAGACAGACAGACAGACAAAAATTTTAAAAACGTGTGATTCGGTTATGGTATCGTTCAAATAACCATATAAGCTTAATATGTGGTAGTTATTTCGAAATTACAGACAGACACTTCAATTTTATTTATTAGTATAGAAATATAGAATATAGATTAACTCGAGTAGGTACATGTCCAACTCCTCAACCCTGATGCTGTAAGGAATTGCATTCCGAAATCGTAAGGATTCCACGGGATTTTTCCGTTCACGGGACGGGTTACTACAGATAAGCTACTTTTTGTTCTGGAAAATCAAAAGTTCCCACGGGATTTTTAAAAACCTAAATCCACACGGGCGAAGCCGTGGGCATCATCTAGTAATAAATAAAATTGAAGTGTCTGTCTGTAATTTCGAAATAACTACCTCATATTGAGCTCATATGGTTATTTGAACGATACGATAACTGATTCACACGTTTTTAAAATTTTTGTCTGTCTGTCTGTCTGTCTGTCTGTCTGTTTGAACGGGCTAATCTTCGGAACGGCTGAACCAATTTTGACGGGACTTTCACATACAAGTAGATAATTAACCAGGGAGTAACATAGGCTACTTTTTTAACCGACTTTCAAAAAAGGAGGAGTTGTGTTTTTCTACCTATGTACATCCATATTCTTCGAGATTTCTGAACCGATTTGCGTAATTTTTTTTGTAATCGATAGAGGAACATTGCGACACTGTCTTACAAAAAATTAGGATGCCAACTCCTCAATCCTGATGCTGTAGGGGACCTGATCCCCAAAACTAAACCTCTTTTTATTTGGGCATGTAGGTATGCGTAGAATGTAATGCAAATGGCCGTCAGACTTAAACGGGAAGTTGAAAAGACGGTTTATTCCTTTTTTATTACATACTAGATGATGCCCACGGCTTCGCCCGTGTGTATTTAGGTTTGTAAAAATCTCGTGGGAACTTTGATTTTCCAGAACAAAAAGTAGCCTATCTGTAGTAAGTAGTAACCCGTCCACAAAACGGAAAAATTCCGTGGGATCCTTACGATTTCGGAATGCAATTCCTTACAGCATCAGGGTTAAGGAGTTGGACATGTACTTACTCGAGGTCATTCAACAATAAAGTCTTTAATTGGTATCCCCAATATCAATTTAAATAACCGACAGTGGCTAAATCCCATTAGTTTTGGGGATCAGATCCCCTACAGCATCAGGATTGAGGAGTTGGAATCCAAATTTTTTGTAGGACAGTGTCGCAATGTTTCTCTATCGATTAAAAAAAAATTTACGCAAATCGGTTCAGAAATCTCGGAGATATCGGTGTACATAGGTAGAAAAACACAACTCCTCCTTTTTTGAAAGTCGGTTAAAAAAGTAGCCTATGTTACTCCCTGGTTAATTCTCTACTTGTATGTGAAGGTCCCGTCAAAATCGGTTCAGCCGTTCCAAAGATTAGCCCGTTCAAACAGACAGACAGACAGACAGACAGACAGACAGACAGACAGACAGACAGACAGACAGACAGACAAAAATTTTAAAAACGTGTGATTCGGTTATAGTATCGTTCAAATAACCATATGAGCTTAATATGAGGTAGTTATTTCGATATTACAGACAGACACTTCAATTTTATTTATTAGTATAGATTGTGAATATTAAAGAAAGTAAGCCCGGATTTTGAGCTACTCAAAAAGTTATTCGAAGCATTAGGACCTATAATATTCATGTAAATGTCCAAGAAGTCACTTAGCAGTTTCTGGGATGAGGTTAGAGGCGATCTTCGCTAGTCTATTGTCGGTCCGGGTGTATGAAGTTTATCATAAATATCGCCATTTTCCGGCCACTACAAAAACAGACCGACTCCCACACCTTCATTTGTATCCCGACCCTCATCCATAGGGATGGACCTTTATATTTGTTGCCCTTTTTGCGGTTTATTCTGGTTTATTTCCATTTGCTATTAAGCAAATTTGGGCATGTTCACATTATGCGATACATAAAAGCTTTCAATTCCAGCAATCTAGCGCTGTTAACACATAATTTTCTAAGAAGATAATATATCAAGCTAATGCTTGATATATATTATTGATCTTCTTAGAAAATTATGTGAAAAGATATTATAAAGGTCGATGGATTATAAAGGTATGAAGGAGATTATAAAAGTCGACGGATGCCATCTCTAATGAGATTCATTAGAGATGACAATCATGACATCCATCGACCTTTATAATATCTTTTCACATAATTTTCTATGTGAAAAAAGTGTAAATGAATTTTTTTTCTATTCTATAGAATATTTGTAATTTGAATAAAGAACTATGTCTGTAGGTACATACTTTTACACTGTATACTTTTTGAACGTAAATTAAAAAAAATGTTTTTCAAAAGCTGCAGGAATTCCAAACGCATAACTTACCGAATCGATCGATAATTACGTTATCGAAGTGTTCTGAATTACTTACCGTACGATAAGATGTATTTTTAATTCAGAATAACCGTATCGACAGGGTAGTTGTCGAAACCGAAACCGAATCGAAGTGTTCTGAATCGCCCTGCTGGTCTGGGAAGAGCCCTTAACAAACTCAGCCCGGTATTCAATATCACCTCGTAACATGTGAAACAAAGGAGATATGGCAAACGTAAGCTAAAAAGGCGTCGCTGCCAACTTACGTCGTAAATATAGTGAAATAACGGGCTAATGTGCGTCCGGCGTACTGTGCCAAGTATCCTGGTGTACGGTTGTAAAGCAACTTTGTATAAAGCTTGCTGAAGGCACATAGAGGACTAGCTGATGCCGTGCATTCATTTTTAAATATCTCGTAGCTTTAATTTTAAGTTGTCGTAAATAATTATCACCATTATTCTAAATTCTTGTAAAAATTTGAGACATTCAAAAAGAGCACAGTGTACCAATTTTGAAAAAAAAAAAATAATCTGAATCTGAATCTTGTGGGGTTTTTTAATAGTCTGAGAAACAAGTATAAATTGAAAATTTAAAAAACCCCCAACATTCGCTATTTTGTGGTGGTGGCCATCTTGGATTTGCATAGTGCTATTCTACTAGTCAAGCCCTTTCATTTGATACCCATATCAAGGGAGTTGTGAAAAAATATGTAATCCGCCATTTTGTAGCGGCGGCCATCTTGGATCGATTTTCATCAAACATAGCTAACAACACTAATTCACCTTTCAAACAAAAAAAACCGCATTCAAATCGGTCCACCCGTTTGAGCGCCACAGGGGAACAGACAGACACACACACACACAGACACGTCAAACTTATAACACCCCGTCGTTTTTGCGTCGGGTGTTAAAAAGTATCCAATGACTGAAGATGTCGACATCTCCGTAACAGATGTCAACATCGATCGGTTCAGCGGTTACACTGTGATAGTGTATTAACCAATATTTACTTACCGTAATATTTACTGGCCGTAACAGGTTTTTCTTAACCAGGAACTTTCAATATTTCCGGGATAAAAAGTAGTCTAGATTAGTCCATGTTAAACCGGCTTTACATTTGGCTGGATTCAGTGTGACTGAATTCAGACACTAAGCGTGGCTAATTAGAGCTTGCTCTTTACACTTGATCTAATTAGCTAGCTAACTCAGTATAACCAAGGATTCCGAAACTGTCGCACGTATTTATAGAGCTCTCATGGGACCATCAAAATATCAAAGAATAGAGCTCGCCTTGGCTATGGTTGCGTCGATCTCGATTTTAATTAATAAAAAAAGACGCAGGAAGTGTTGGATGAAAAAAATATTTGCTTTTAAGACAAAAACTTTCTACAACGAATTATTATATATTTTATTAAATTTTTTCTTTCGACATCGCTGCTCAAAAAGTAAATGTAGTATACACTAGCTGATGCCAGCGACTTTGTCCGCTTGGATTCTTATAAATTTCATCCTCTACCCTTACCACCCCCTTTTTTTTTTTTTTTCGTGGTGGAAACCTTTTATAGGTACCCCCGTTCTTTGGGCAGAACGGGGGTTATGTGGGACTCCCCCTGTGGGTATACCCTAACTAAAACCACCACGGCTGTTCCCTCTCGCTGACTGTGCTGGACGCCTGGGGAACCCGTTGTATACGTCCCAGGCGGCCCTTACCACCCCCTACCCACTTGGGGGTAGAATTTCCAAAATTCCAGAAACACGTAATTCTTTATTTTTAACTGACAATAGGTACAAAAACCGATTTTCATGGACATAACTTGATAAATGACGGACTTTCATTTAAACTTTCATCCCCTATTTAACCACCTTAGGGGTATAATTCGCAATAATCCTTTCTTAGTGTGCGCCTACGTCATAAAAGAAAGCTACTGAGAAAATTTCAAGTTTTTAGCTTCAGTGGTTTAGGCAGTGCGTTGATAATAAGTCAGTCAGTCAGTCAAGACAAGCCTCTGTATATTATTATAGATAACGCTCCTCAAAAGCGCTGCGTTCGGCGACTAATGAAGCGATATTATAGGTACTGGATGTGTGGGCACTCCGCCTCGAGTGGCGGTCAGCGGACAACTGAACGTATTTTTTTGGCTAAATCGCTTTACACTTGGCTGGATTCAGCATGCTAACTGCAGTGTCGACTCTGACTGTCTAATTAGTGTGTCTTACTGTCTGAATGCCTTTACACTTGTCTTTCTCTAGAGTCTTTTTCATTTAGTGCACTGAATCCAGCCAAATGTAAAGGGCCCTTAATCTGGCCTGTTAAGTTTCTGTCAAAATCAGTTATGTCGTTCCAAAGATTCGTTTGTACAAACAGATAGGTACCTACAGATTCAAGTAATATACTTAGAATGATGATCTCAATCAAGTATTTCGTATAGAACAAGAATAAACAGTCTATCATCTTTCCCAGTTACCTGTATTCGATGACAAGCGTTACAAGTGTAATTACTCTGCATTGTAATCGCGTCACGTACATCCTTGTGATTAAAGTTGGCACTCCTCATAGTGGCAATTTGTGCTCCCAGTTGTATTATGGGTTGACAAAGAGTTTCACTAAATGATAGAATGGCTAGAAACATATAGAACCAATAGAATTTGCACTCCAAACAAAACGTTAAAGCAAAGAAATTTGGCCTTGAACAGGTCTGGAGTTGCTTTGTCTCGTTCTCACCTACTTAAATAGAGGGAAGCTTTAGAGGTCTATCATTTATTTTTTGTGAAGCTTAAAAGCGTCTGATAAAAGTTCTGGTCCATGGAAAGTGTCTGATACTAATGGTAGTGGTTCGGAGTGATATCTATACTAATAAATAAAATTGAAGTGTCTGTCTGTAATTTCGAAATAACTACCACATATTAAGCTCATATGGTTATTTGGACGATACCATAACCGAATCACACGTTTTTAAAATTTTTGTCTGTCTGTCTGTCTGTTTGAACGGGCTAATCTTCGAAACGCCTGAACCGATTTTGACGGGACTTTCACAGACAAGTAGAGGATTAACCAAGGAGTAACATAGGCTACTTTTTTAACCGACTTTCAAAAAAGGAGTTGTGTTGAAATCGGTAAAAAACGCCCTGATAGGTATTTTTGCTGCGCGCGGCGGCCGACGCACGCTCGCGCTGCATGGAACTCCCCGCGCCGCGCCGCACGCCCCTGCGCCCTGCGCCCGCCGTACGCGGTACCGCGGTACGCCGCCGCGCGGCGGGGGGCGGGTGGACCAGAAATCTACTTATCCCTCAGGATTTGTGAAAAACCGAAATTCACGCGGGCGAAGCCGCGGGCAAAAGCTAGTTCTACAATATATATGTGTATAAAAATCAGCCATGTGAATGTAAGTTACCTACTCTTATTTTTAGTTACCTTTCTCACTTGATATCTACCCCGGTATCACACTGTACGAACTCCATAAGTACGCAGGTATTCAAAGTACATGAGACACTACTGAGAGCCTAAAGTTTCATATTTCAGAAAATAAGTTATGTCTTATCGCTCTGGGATCTTACTCTATAACCTCTGCGCCACCTCGTGGCGTATAGCTTTAAAAAAATCTAAAATGGTAACACGCACAAACAAACAACTTACATAAAACATTTATACTATAATATCATCTCCGTTCAGTCGTGGAAACTAACCTGTATGAATTAAGAGCGTTGACACACGGACCCGCTTCGCAAGTTTAGGCATTTACCTGGGATTCTTTGTTTACGTGAATGAACGGGCTGCTCCGAGTGCAGTGTAGTGTAACAAACCGTTTTGATCTTTTTACCATTTTCAAACGGGCTATTATTTTTTTCAATATTCTTAGGCACCTATACCTAAGTTTTTAGTTCGTAGATTTTTAATTTTATAAAGCAGGCATAATTAATGTATAATGCTTGAAAAAGACCATATAGAGTAGACCAGTACATAAAAATTATAATTGGAGCATATAGTACAGCTTCTGATATTGATTTTTTTATATGCCTACTCGTGTAAGGGTAAGATAGTGAAGAAAAATGCAGATTCATTCAGAATCAAAATTAAAAAAAAATTATAAAAGTATTTTTTTTTTTGTTTACGCACCCAACCTAACGTAAAAACAAAACAGAGAGCAATAAAAGAGATAAGCACCTGCAACGCTAAAGCAGTTTTTATCACACTGACAATAGCCATCAAGGGTCGATTGCAATAAAAAAAAAATTCCTGTTCGAAAATATAAATAAAATTATCAAATAAAGTTGCTCAAACGATGACCAAGTGCAAATGATAGTTAGTATCTAATCTCTTGCAGGTGTTGTGCTAGTGTAATCCATTTACCTACCACAATAACAATAGAAAAACTAAATAACATTTACCACAATAACAATAGAAAATTATTGCACGGGTAAAAAATTATCAGCCATTTTATAAAACAATACAAAAAATAACTTTGTGCTGTTTATGCGATAAACTGTGCCCTAGGTATTGTGCCCAACATAGGTGTATGTATGTAAGTTTTTTTTTCATCAAAAAGTCTAAAATAACCAATGTCCATGCCTGTGATACTAAATTTCGGCCAAATCGGTAAAAAGAATAGGCCGTGAAAAGCTATCAGACGGAGAGACACACTTTCATATTTATAATATTAGTATGGATTATTTAAATAAAAAAAATATACTCTACTAGCTTTTGCCCGCGGCTTCGCCCGCGTGAATTTGGGTTTTTCACAAATCCCGAGGGAATCATGGATTTCCTGTTCCCGTTCTCGCTCCCTTTTCAAACATTTATACCTACTTTCAAGAAAGTTTGCCTATATCAGCCCGCCATGTTGATTTTGATGTAATTTCCCGATTTTAAATTTTAATAGTTACCGGACGATAGTTTTTGTATACGATAGCTATTTTCTAGTTCATTTTCCACATAATATTATGTAAGTATATGTTGGCCGCGAGTTCGTCAGTGTGGATTTAGGTTTTTAAAAATCCTGTGGGAACTATGTCAATTTTCGAGACGCAAGCTACCTCTGTACCTACCAAATTTTGTATAAATCGGTTAAACGGACGGACCTTTAAGAATTCCGTGAGAACTCTTTAATTTTCCGAGATAAAAAGTATCCTATATCCGTCCCCAGGATGTAAGCTAACTCTGTACCTAATTACATAAAAATCGGCAGACAGACAGACACACTGTCGCATTTATAATATTATATAGTATGGATTACTGATTTACAACTATAATCCTCAACTATAACTATAATATAATATATTACAATTATTAAAAATACGTAAAAAGTTTTAAACTATCTGTAAGAAAAAATAACGAGCATTAAAAATATCTAGTATTGAATAGTGACAGTCGCACTACAATTTTACGTATATTCCATGTAATCCAATAAGAATTGCCGAGACAAAAAGCGTTACGTCCGTTCGCGGAGAGGCCTCGGCTCATACTAGTTTGCTAGTTCAATTTCCTACTGCCTCTTTCTGCGTTTTGGTGTATGTTTCTAAGTTATATTTTGGAAACAAATAGTAATTAATGTTAGATTTTTTTTAACTTATATTATTGCTAATATGTTTTACTTTAATATGTACTTAATTTTACTTATAAATAGCGAAAATTAATCTACTAAAATGACGGTTTTATATGTCTATAATTTACTGAAATTAAGATTCCTTTGCTTGGATTTTTATGATGTAAAAAACGCCAAATTAAAAAATGTTTTCTTCCATGTCTTTAGTTCAGGGCATTTCCTTTCATAAATATATCTTTGTGTGTGAATTGAACAAGTAACTTTTGACGTAGTGAACGTCAAAGATTCCACGATTCCCAAAATTCAAAAATAGGCTTTTGGTATTTTGGCAATAAGACAAAAACTATCAATAAATTGCAAAATGTTGTCTTCCAATTCCCTAGAACACAAAATTGTCTACAATGTAGTATAAATAAGTTTTCAAGTAAATGAATAGATGAACAACATATGAAGGGTCAAAATAGCTTAAAAATGAGCTGAAACGGCGCAGAACGCCTCAACGCTCTTAATGCATGCTTGTAAGTTTGTAAGTATGCGCGATTTCCGCGTTTCTCGCTTGACCAATTTGTATGCGGTTTTTTTATCGAATTTATAAGTAGTTAGTGGATAAATTGAAAGATAGTCGATCGGTCATCGATCAGTCCGTCGTCGGTCAGTCAGTTGTCGGTCGGTCGTCGATCGGTTGTCGGTGGGTCTGGTCATCTCGCTTTCTTTGATTTTGAAACTAGAGCATTTGAACAGGACAAAACAACAAACATTGTTTTATCCTATGTAAATCTGATATTACGTATCTTTGTGTTTGGATCGTAGTTGGATCATTAAACGCTTGCCGGATATTATCTATACCTTGTTAAAACTTAATGACAACAACGCGGTTGAAATTTTGTGTCGATAGGTTGTAACCATTGACGTAATAATATTGTAACGAAGCGTTACGTGTTTCGTTAGTTATAAAATACTATAAGTACGTATAGTACCTGTACTTATATATTCTATTTATCAAACCCGCAACACGTTGTTTGCAGTAGCGCTTGCGATTGGATGGAAGTAGGTATTGGTCGACCAGAATCTCATGAAAAATACGGAAATGAAATTCCAAAGTTAGCAACACTCAAGCTGCCCTAACGATAAACAAAGTAACTGTCATTTTTTGTAAAATTGACTTTTTTGCATTAACAAAAGTTTTATGTCGAGTAGTTTTTACCACAGTTTAATATTTCAAATAACTTGAACCGTTTACTGAAATTTGAATTGTCCAAACAAAGTAACTGCACACACTAACCTGGAATATAATTGCAAAACCAAGTAAACAACAAGCACATCACAAAAACAAAGTAATTGGATGTTGATTACTTTGTTTTTGTATTTAAAATGCAGTTCCCGAAACGATCCCAGGTAAGGTGTTCTGAATGTAATTACTTTGTTTATCACTAGGGCAGCCGAGTTAACCTAGTGTTGCTTACTACAAAATTTAATTTCCCTATTTTTCATGAGATTCTGGTCGATCTATAACCGCGAATCGACTGGCCTGAAGTTGCATTGACGGAGGCTCCAATGTCATTCAGTCCGGCGCGCTTTTAGCGTTAGGCGTGATCCTCTGATTTTTGTATTTAATTGTTAAAATAGTAAAATCATAATCATTAATGTTTATTACCAGCTTTGCTATTAACTCATACATCAAAATTATTGCAAATCATTTGTGAATTACACGAGATTGCATCTCGATTTTTCAACAACCTTCATTTTTAGTTACTTTTCAAACTATCATCATTGCATTCAAATTATTGTTTTTGTTTGTTTATCAATTCCAAAGGCGCAGCGTTGCACGAGCATCGCGAGATCGTCAACAACCTAACACCTAGTTATTTTTCTTTTTGCCATTAGACTTTCTTCCAAGTTTGTAATGTCGAATATCTTAATCCGGACTGCTGAAGCGTACATTATGTAGATTCCTTAACGATGTTTTTGTACTAGAGCGCGTGATAAATGATGGCGGTGGAAAAATTCACTATTATACCGACAATGCGTGGGAAGATACTCCCGTAATCGGTATTCTATTATCCATCCGCAGACTATAAGAAAACAATTTTGATGAACAGATGAATCTCATTATTAATTTAAAATAACAATTTAACGAGACCCATCGACAGGGGTATTGTTTTTTACTCAGAGTTTTAATTTGTAGACAGATCCCTCGTAAAAATAAATGTTCACAGCTGTGCCTTGTGATTTCGAGTAAGTATAATTATTTTAAACTGCAGCTCAATAGTTTCATAATAAAAATGTCATGAGAGGCATAAAGGATAATAAGGACTGTTCGCCAAAAATAAAACCATTATAATATGAGTGTTTATTGGCTTTATCAGTCTATCTTTAGTATGTGATGTGATGTATCTTCATCGTATACTTAAATATGTTTCTTAACTAAAAAAAATCTTTTATGTGAAAAACAATGAACCATGATCATAGACGTAATGCTTCGATAAAAAACTTGATTAACGTAATAACACTTTCAATTATCTTAAAAATTTCAATGAACTATACTTGAGAGGGTGAATTTGTATTGCTACTGTACACATCTAGTACCTAAATTAAAAATATCAGCACACAAAACCGCCAGTTAGAAACTTTCACAAACACAAATCCCGTTGCTGTCGGGAATCTCAGAATTAAATCCTCAAGTTTTCAGTTGCGTTCAAAGTTTGAAAAATGGCGGTAAATTGTTTAAATATTATTTATATCGGGGCCCATGTGCGGTAAACAGCGCATTATGTATTCTCAAACAAAACCGATAAAACTGTCGGAGCGATTCTTTTCCCGCCTTTTCTAACAGCTGCGATTAAAGATTTATTTTTATGACGGCATTTAACTGTTCTCCATTGGATGCGATACGATTCTCGTAAGGCTTGATCAAAGAAGTCTGGAACAAACTAAAGACTGCTGCAGCGACAGTCTGAAGTGCGACGTGACGTATAACGTAAATAATACCAGAAATATTAGCTATGGGTACGAGTATCACCATTATGACCCGGTCGGATCTAGTAGTTAAAAGCCCTAAGACTTTGTTCTTTGTTTTGTTTCTATGGAAATATTAAATTGATTTAAAAAGTGAAGCTGTTGACTCTACATTATTAAATCCCCACTGTACATAATCTTTAAAAAAAATATACATATTATCAATAAAATAATAAGTGCTTTAAGAAACGTCCAAGTCAATAAATTTTTGACGTAATTTCTTGACTTGGACTTTTTTGCATTTCTTAATTACTTACTCAAATATTTTTCAACGTCTCTCGGTGAAAAGTAATAAAAAGTTTGGAAGGAAATGTGAGAGTATAAAAAACTTTTTTAATAAAACGCGACAAAATACCCAACAAGAACTGCGGTAACTGTAATTTACTTTACACTCAAATATGCCTGTGACAATTTTACTAAGACTGACTATTATAAAACTGACTATGTATCTCACAGTTGCAGTCCACCGCAATTTTTCTAACTAAATGCCATCATAGCTTAATAAACTACTTACTACTGTCAAAATACAGTGTACCTATCATACAATCACAGCACACTGTCAAAAATACAGTGCATCAAACATTCTGGATCCATATAAAGTAATACTTACCTACTTAACTGTTTAGAATTCCATTTTCACCCTTAAACAATAATTTGAGCCCTCACTTCGCTTGTGCGTGCTGACATCTCGGATGAAAATTGGTGGTCTCTCAGCCCGTTTAACTATTAATTTACTAATGTCTTTCAACCGTTTCAATTTTACCTAAACTAGAAGTTAAAGAGTATTTACTGGACAGTTTTCTGCTCTATTTACAGTTGAAGCACGGAAGATGCTCTAAAACTTTTCCACTGTTGTCTCTAACGGGGACAAATTAGGTACTGATGTCGCTTGCCTCTCGCAAAGTTTTACTCGAGCTCTGAAGGGTTAAAACTAACACAACCATGTGAACCGCATAAGTAGGGAATTATATTTAGATGCCGTATGCCGTAGCATAGATGACAGAATACATAGTCAATACATTAGTATAATAATTACTTACGGAAATGATTTGGGAAAATATATTTTGGTAATTTAACTGACTGAACTCTTAAGAAAATAGTAGAACATTTACATACAGCAAGAGTGTTCAATACACTCGTGTTTTAGATTCTGTGTTGGTCTTGTATGCGTGTGTGTGTGCGTGCATGCATAATATGTTTTTGCATAAAAATTCCTGAAAAAGAGAGTACAGAGTTGTGTGCCTGTTATAACCGTCCGGTCATCCGAAATACTCGTACACGCGAGATCGAGCGTCGCTTTAACGCTACGTGAACGCATATCGCTGACGCGTGACTCGCGTGACGAGAACCAGCTCAAAAATATACGGCACAAGCTGTAGTCCTTAGTATCAAGGCTGTAAGATTCATTTTGTTGATAGCGTTCATCAGTGACTAAAGTCCTGTTAGTACGCCATCAATATAATAATTTGCGATGTTTCCGTGAAGAATGAAAACAAAACGAAGGGTTGGTATTATATTTTTATTTACGGTATTATTTATAGGGAGATTTTATTTACCGTAGAAGTCAGTCTATTATGTGGTTTTTATTCGTTTCAACCATGTTTATTTAATTAAATTGAATGGATTAATTAATAATTAAAATGTTAGTATAAATTACGTGTTTCGACTTTATATTTGGTTTAATGAGTTTTATCAAAGTTTCAAGTTGATCAGAATCACTAAATTGCAGAAAATTTCCAAAAAAAAAAATATTACTTTTAAATCTAATAATGAAATTATTTCCTAACTACGCAAATAATAATTTATAAAAAACACATAAATAAAATACTATGATGTATTGCCAGATTATCTATAGGTTGGAATAACTTCAAAAGTTTGTGTTTCAAACAATCCACGATTCACACAAAACTTAAAATCTGTGTGAAAAATTCACTTTTTCTATCTAAAGTAGGAATCAAATCAGATAATCAATTGAAAAGAACTCTGATCTTATCAAAGGTTACACCCGTATTAAAAGAAGTCTGCAAATTTGCATTTGAAATTGAACAGCGCGGCGGTTGATTCTTATTACCGAGACGTCTCCTAACTTTTACTTCGTTACCGAGTTGAGAAAGAAAACTTACTTCGTAAAGGTAGGTTTAAGAAGTCCCACGCAGAATAATTGATTCTGAAAGGGATGCCTCTTAACTTCGAACAATTTTAAAATTATCGGTAGAAATACTAGAAGCAGGGGTCGACGAACTGTGGATCGTTTGAAATTAGTCCTTGTAAAAACTTCCAGCCTGTCAAGTAGATTAAGAATATGGTCCTAGATTTAGATTATTTACTCAAATTAAAACTTCAAATTAAACTACCTTGATAAGAAACCATTCTGATTTGATTTGAGAGCTAATACTTGGTCTAGGTGATAGTCTAAAATCACACAGGGGTATGGAACCCGCGTTCTCGACAATATGTTTCTAGTCCATATTTCAGCTATTTCCGTTCTGTTATTGGAATCACGCGCGCGCTGTACGCGCTCACGTCCCGTCAGCGATGCTGGACCTGATCTCATGTGCTCTAACAAAAGTTTTAACTTTTAAGTATGTATTTTTACACACCATGAAGCTCTAACAAAACTTTTAAGTACTTATGTATTTTTTTTTTGTTTAGATTATATATGAAACCTGGCGAAACCAACATTTTATTAATTTGTATTTATACTTATCTGCTCGACAAAATAACTAACAGTAACTAAAGTGCCATTTTACGTCAACGGAAGGTATCTTCGGTAATCCCACAACTTTTCGCTTCCCCGTAGGGAGGGATTAGGAAGTGTTTTATTAAGACTTTGTTAGCACAAGGCTTATCGGGAGTTACCTACGGAGTTAGGAGTTACAGCGTTCTTATTTAAAAGCTTCCAAAGATTTGCGAAATTAAAGCGCATGACAATCCAGAATAAATCTCAAATCGATGTAAACTTTCTTTACACTGAGGTTTATATTATTTGAAAAAATAATTTCCATATTAATCATCTACTACAAAGTAGGTACTTGGATAAATTAAAATTTTGATCAGCAGATAAAGAAACCTACCTTTGTAGCAAAAAAATTGTCATTACAAGTTGCTCTCGGCGTCATCACCAGCATGAATTGTTAGCGAACTGTAAGTATCTCCGGTCCTATTTCTGACAATGGTGATTTCTTAAACTATTAAAACTACGTCTTCCTTATAGTTTTTAATTCAAACAATTTAAATAAACATAACACTCTTGTGATTTTACTATCTTAGCAGAGACAAGAAAGAACTAGTAGAGCAAGAGAAGATAACTTTTTCGAAATCAGTATTCAGTACCATTTAATTCAAACATAACAAAATATCCAAGTTTTATTTCTTGGAAGTTCCTCAAGAAAATCTCGCGGTTCCCTCCAACAATGCGAACTTGGTTCAAGTTAAATTGAAAACTTGAAGTCGCGTCGACGCTTCAGCACGCTTCTTGAGAACCGGTGGGTGTAATTAGTCAAGCTTACAGCTAAGTAATGGGTTCCCGACCAGAACCATTTTTCAAACCTTTTTCTGAACTCGTCGTCATTATTAGCGACCTTTGTTTTGTCTCTTTTAAAGAAATTGGCTCATTCTTACGACGTCCTTTCCATTGCTTGCTAAAGCTATGGTTTCAGCGAGAATCGACTATGTTATTAACGATGTAAGTTGTGACCATCTCTATCACAGACATATTAGGTAGGTATATTCAAGAATTAGTTCCTTCTTTCTACTAAGTAATATTATAAGTGCAATGGTGTAGTTTTTATCCAGGGAAAACAAAGGGCTCTCGCGGGATTTTGAAAAACCTTACTTCAAGCGGATAATATTATCACGACTTTTTATCTTTCCTAAATTATTTTCTTCCTTATAATGAACTAAAATTTAAAAACAAATAATATACATTTAAAAATCTAAGCAGGTAGGTGTATGTAGTATTTCTAAACAGGTAGGAATTTTATGGCCTGTTCACACTCCGTATTTTTGCGATGGAAGTGTGCTGGAATACTGTTGCCTTTGTCCTGTGCTGACCTAGTTCGCTCTCAAAGAAGTGAACTCTGTTGCCTCCAAAATGACTCGATTCCAGCTCGGTTGATTGTACATGGGAAGTGCAATATACCAATAATAGTTACCATTTCACATTGACATTTCACTAAGAGAAAATTTTTTGAAGTGTCACTAAGAGAATATTTTTAAAAGTGTCGGTGATATGACAGAGGTATAAGAAGAAAAATACTTGTTTAAGACGCCTCCAAACGCGCACTTCAAGCGTGAAAGCCATAAAAGTCGAATAAGCTTCATACATAGAAAATTTAATTTACGGAGTCGAAGATAGGATCGTCTTCCAATTTCGCTCGGATTCGCCGATACCGTGCGGGCTTAATATCGATTGCGTCGTAAAGTTTGCGCACAATTCGATAACTGGAAGGAAACCTGAGTCTTAGAGACGAGATATATACTGTACAAACGCGAATACTACAGGTATTCGCGCTGGTACAGTATTTATTATTTCGTACAATATTTAGTATTTATTATATCTACAGTATTTATTCATGATCAACCCATTACCGGCTCACTACAGAGCACGGGTCTCCTCTCAGAGTGAGAAGGGTTTTGGCCATAGTCTACCACGCCGGCCAAGCGGATTGGCAGACTTCACACACCTTTGAGAACGTTATGGAGAACTCTCAGGCATGCAGGTTTCCTCACGATGTTTTCCTTCACCGTTAAAGCAAGTGATATTTAAATACTTGAAACGCACATAACTCCGAAAAGTTAGAGGTGCGTGCCCCGGGATCGAACCCACGACCTCCGATTAGAAGTCGGTCGTTCTAACCACTAGGCTATCACAGCTTTTTATTATTCAATAATATTACGTCAATTGAAATTAAAAAGAAAAAACCAAAATTACAAATAAAAAATTACAAAAACACTACTTCCAACCATTAAATTACCTATTATGTATATATGTATAAATGAACATTTAAAATTTAACGTAGCGCTTGAATTGAAATAAGAACTTACCTAATTAACGAAAATATGATTATTTCATGGTACCTATTTTAAAATGGTACAGCCGCTTTGTCTCTTTTTAGAGCGAAGCATAATAATTCTTTTCAATTAAATTTTCCGTGGTTTACGCTCAGGCATTTTATTGCGTTTTATTAAAAAACTTATTATCCCCTCTCATTTCACTTTTATTATACTTCGAAAACTTTTTAATATAACGAGTGTTTTACTCGAGCGTCACGAAAATCCTGAAGTTTTTGGGAAAAAACGGACACAAAATGTCTTCAAGTTTTGGATTTATTGTTGGCAGGTTAAACACGGCTACAGGTTAGTACCTACTACGTGAAAAGAGCTTTGAGACAGCCTCAGATATAATAAATGAAGTAGTCTTTACACTCTAGTCTAGTAGACTCTAGTCTTTACATACCTACAGCTTATTTTTACGGGTCGTTTTTGACTCTAATGCCCGGTTTCAAATTCAAAGATGTTTGAAGATTACCTACCTAAGCTAACGTTTGGTATTTTAAATTTTTGGTATTTTAAATTTCATTTCCATCAAGCATGGAATAGGGAACACGTCCTAAACCTAAAAGTGACCCTAAAATTTAAGGCGCGAATATTCATTCCCTGTTTGGCAAATTGGACTCAAACAAACTAACGGAGCGACGCGCGCCGACGACGTGCAACCAATTTAAAGAAAGAATGAAATTATTAATTATAATATTATTTTAGTAAAACAATAGTTTCATTCTTAGTTAAAATCGCTGGGTTCGCTCGTAAATTTAGAAAATTTCGAAAAAATTTGAAAGTTTGTGCTGGGTCTTGATGAGTCAGTGAGTGACTTTTCTTTTTATATTCTACTCGTTTTTTAAAATACTGGTACTCAATTTTATCACAAGATTTACACTTTTATTTACAGTTTATTCATTTACTCTTTTAAGTAGTCCGAAGCGGTACAAACTATAATATATAAAATAGTACGTCATAATACGTAATTAGTAGGTAATAGAAACAGGTTGTAAATTAGTTTTTAGGATGTTTATGTACGCATAATTTATTGTTGTAGCCCTACGTGAGCAACGTAGTCACTTCAATAGTGACTTTCGCTCTATAAATGAGAATAACAAAAAATTAAAAAAATAAGCAATATATTAATAATCTTCCTCGCGCCTTTTTCAATGCTTTGTTGTGAAAAAGCTGCGAAAAGACGTTGTTGCACTGATTTTGCTTGAGTTGCATGTGAGATCGCAGTTAAGAGCTTACTTAATCAGAAATATTATTTTATATTACCTATTATTTTTATCGCAGACATTAATTTCTATATTTTTAAATGATGATAAAAGTGAACACAGTAAAACTTGCCCACAGCCACGACGCGACGTTCGAGTATGTGGCGCACGTATCGCTCACCAATATTTCGCAACACCTTGCTGCATCGCTGGCTGCAATTTCACGAAATCATATCAAGCTATTACACTTCCTAGTTTTGAGCCAAACCGGCAATAAATCTACACTGCGATCTTCCTGCAACTCGAACTGTGTCTGGAATTTTAAACAAGGAAACACAGATATAAGTAACTCAAAGTTAAAGGTGCACTTCTTCTTCTATCTATCTATAATATAATAAAACTGTAACAGATCCAATTCTGTACATTGAAGATATTTAGAAAATTTTTATTGGAGGACACTCTATAATTGCTACTGAAGCCAAAACTGCAATTTTTTTTCATTTTTGTCTGTCTGTCTGTCTGTCTGTATCTTGGCCGCGCATTACGCCGAAACTACTAAATGGATTCGAATGAAACTTGGTACGATTTGAGTTTATACTCCGAGGTAGGACATAGGATACTTTTTATCCCGAAATTCAGCACGGTTCCCTTGGGAGAGGGGATGTGTATTTAGCTGTAATTCACTAACCCGTAGTTCGATTTAACTCATTCGTTTTTTGTTAGAAAGGTAGTACTTTAAGTATTGTCCCGTAAATATTTCAAGGTCATAGGTTTTTTAGTTCAGAAATGACAGACATTTATTGGGTTCAAATAACTTGGAACCCGGATCTTTGTACGTACGGCTTATTTTAAACTGGCGTGTGTTTAAATTTATATTTGTCGGCCTGTATATTTGTTCCAGCTAATCTCCGAAATGGCTGGATCGATTTTGACGGAATTTTCAATGGCAGATAGGTGATGTTATAAGGAGTAACTTAGGCTACATTTAGTTTAGGTATACAAAAAAGGATTATGAGATCCAATCCGATCCTATATGAAAACCTATATTCACGCGGACGAAGTCGTGGGGGTCAGCTAGTATTAGAATAAAAATATTCGTATTTTATTATTTCTCATAGAAGGAGGTGGTTCTCAATTCAGCGCATGTTGTTTTAAACTGGCGGACAGTAAAATAAATGTCTATTATATATTAGTTTAAAAACAGTAAGTAGGTACGTTAAAGTAAACGGTTACCGTGCGTTCAGTATTGACACCTCTAGAGCTTTGAGTATAATAAATATAATCCGTGACGAATATTATCGACCTCATGTTGCTACTTTAAGAGCAAACATTGAAATGCAAACACGCATGTAATGGGTACACACCAGAGACTATTTGTACACACATACTCGAAATAGATTTATTAATATAAAAAAAACTGTTGAACTCAAGTTAAGACTTTTAACAATATTATCCACGTCGATAGTTGGACACTTCGTTAGAATAAAACGCGCATAGTCACACATGATCGTGGCATCAAAATATCCCAAGCGAGTTTGTCCCGAGAACCGCTTGCAAACTTTTCGCACTTATGCAGGTACTTGAGAGAGTTATAAAGCGATTATGAAGTGCTTCACGCCGAGTCGCATGAACTTGAATCCCTTCGAGAACGAGAATGACAAACGTCTGTACACGGTACAAGCGTGTTTTAAGTTATCATAAAGTTTCACATCCTAAAGAGATATATGCCGCGCCATGTACCAGCAGTAGATTTAGCAGAGCCAGAGTTTCTCCGTGATTTGGCATTCTCCTTTTCATTGAAGATGGGAGAATACTGAATACATGTAGCGAATGAATCATTTGAGCACTCTCAATTTTTTTAAAGAGTATTTACCCATATAATATTCGTATTTTTCCAATTGGTACAGCAATAGTGCAATGGATGGAATTAGAACCATCGTTCTTTCGTTTTACAGTCCAAGCCCGTTGACCGTTGCTTCATTGAGGATATTAGAGTGTGCCTTAAGTTAGATGTTTGCAGTCGTTGAAGCGGGTTTGTAGATTTTATCCTTGAATATTACTCGATTTTTGAACCAATAGAGGAAAAAAATAAGCAAACTCAAATAGCAAACTTCAAATAATTGATAGATTTACCAACGCAGATGATAATTTAAAATTAAAAAAGAACCTGGGACCTGTTATTTGCTGCCAAACGACGACTGATCTACGTCAGAAAATCTATTTTCAGTTTACTGAACCATTTCAGTAGGTATACTTCAAAATACAAGATGGTATAGGAAACTGTAATAATAAACTACCGAGTGCGAACTAAAAGGCGATGGTATGCGAAAAGGCTTTTTCTTCTTTGTTTTTTCAGAACAAAGTGAAATACTCGTAGGTCAGTTTTCACTGCAATTGCAAATACAAAGGTAATAGAATCACAGCACACTCCAAACCGAAAAACAAGACGAAGTGTTGACGTGGTGGAAATTGGAGGAAATTCAACAATAATTTTGAAAGCTCAAAAACCATAGTTACCGACATATTTCAACAGGTTGTGAAGCCTTAATTAATTAAGCCTGTCAATGGATGGGGCATAGTCTGAAGAACCGATAGACGTTGGAGTCCTTAATTACTGGGAATGATGATATCATTCCCAGATGATATTAGATGGACTGACGAAATTAGACACATCGCAAGGAGTCACCAAATACAAGCGGCGTAAGACCTTGATGTGTTGAAATCATGTTCACTCACTCCGAAAATTATCCATACTCGTATGTTACCGACGCACCACCTGAAACACAAAAATAATAAATTAGTTATAGTTAAAAATATAAATAGATATTAAAATGTTAGTAAGTATATAATCGTTGTAATAGTTTGCCTTTAGTACTTACCTTAATTAATAAATAAATAATGAAATCGCACAATGTTTGGCGCCGCTAGTTTTTGGTTAAAATTATAATGCAATATTGGCAACACTCGCCGCCATTACGAAGACGTTGGGTGAAGTGCTAACCAGCAGCCGCGCGCGCCGTACATTCGAGTGATTAATTTCAAATAAATAGTGTTTTCTTGTTTAAAACGCCCTAAAACCACTTTAGGACCGTCTCGACTTGCTCATCTGCTACAAAATCTGGTCTTCGAGCCTGGATGCCGTAAGTGAGAACCAAGTAAGTTGAGACACGCGGTTTTACGTTTTACCTTGTGTTCACTACCTAACTGCGACGCATTATGCCTAAAACACGCCGCATGTTGAGGATGGAACAAGAAAACGCTCAAGATGTACAATCAGAACAAGCGGGGGCAAAAACTCCAGCAGTGGAGTTGCCGCCACGTTGTGAAACAGATATCAGCAAGATGGCGACGCGAACGAGCACTTCATCAGCGGCTCGCAGAGCGCAGCTCGAATACGAGGCCGCGAAAAAGAAGGCTGCCATCGAGAAGGAATTAATTGACAAAAAACTCGCGGCAGATATCGCTGCAATTTCGCAATGTTCGGGAAGCATACGCTCACGAACAAAAAACGACCCGGACAAAGTCCAGGAATGGCTCGATAGGAGCAATGCGCAAGCGCCGCCTTCAGTCGATGCACCACCTCATGACGAGAGGCACGACGTGCAAGACCTCGCGCGCGCATTAAAAAATATGT
The DNA here is from genome assembly GCA_920104075.1 of Melanargia galathea. NCBI lineage: Eukaryota > Metazoa > Arthropoda > Insecta > Lepidoptera > Nymphalidae > Melanargia > Melanargia galathea. Next base: position 22,667,323 of record OV049855.1, read on the forward strand.
TATTATCCGAAACGAAACAGGCCAACAATACATCGTTGCTCACGAGGCTCGCGATCGGAAAAGATCTACCTACCTACTCGGGCGACCCAGTGGAATGGCTGCATTTTAAAGAAGCATATTATGAGTCAACACGTCTTTGTAACTACAGTGACAGTGAAAACTTGTGGCGTCTACGCAAATGTTTACGCGGTGAAGCCAAAGACACCGTCTCGTCGCTGCTCATTGGCAGTACATCGCCGTTCGAAGTCATAGAAGCCCTGGAGCTCAGATATGGAAGGCCAGAGGTAATCATGTTAAATTTAAACAAACAAATGAAAAGACTTTCCACGCTGCCGACAAACTATCAACAAGAAATAGTTAACTTTTCTATTAAAATAAGGAATTATGTCGCAGCAGTAAAAGCGTTAAAAGAAAACGATTACCTACGAAGCCCGGATTTATTAAATACAATTTTAGGTAAGTGCCCAAGCGCACTCATAACAAAGTGGGTTGATTACCTATATATTTATAGCGATAATAATTCGCAAAAGGCGAAGTTAGAATTATTTTCCGAATTCTTACACGATGAAGCCGTGAAGACCGCAGCCGCCGGCGTAAGTCACATCAATAGTCAGCATGTGGAGCCACCAAGAAAGAAAGAAGTAGTACGCAGCATACATACAATCCAAGAGGAAGACCGCTGTATGTTTTGCCGTAGCAGTGTTAAGCACATATTGCCGGATTGTAGCCGTTTCAAGCGCGCCCTACGTCGCGACAGATGGAGGTTTGTAAAAGACAAACGTTTGTGCTACCGCTGCTTAGTTGACAGCTGCAACCATAGGGATTCGTGCCAGGCCAAGCTGTGTGACGTCGACGGGTGTGGGCTCCCGCACCACAGAATGCTTCACTGGAAGAAGAAAACGCCAGAAGTCGCTGGTGAAGTGAAATGTGAAAGTGAGAAATCGGTAAAAAATAATGGGCAATCGAGTGATAGTGAAATAAACGCGCAAAGTGAAACGGTCGCGGTGATAGATAACCCCTCGTGCGTCTTACTTAAGGTAGTTCCTATAGACATTCATGGACCTTTAGGTATAGTAAGTACATACGCCATGCTCGACGACGGGGCGACGATATCTCTCATGTTATCGTCACTGGCAGATGCAGTCGGCATCACGGGCCGCACATCAACAATGCGATTGCGCGGCGCATTCGATTCTGAACTTACCTGTAATTGTGAAATTGTTAACTGTACTATTTCCAATCAAAATAATGTAAAATTTAAATTGAAAGCTAGAAAAATTGCATTGCCGTTACAAAAATTGTCAATTATTGATAAGCAAAAATATAGTCATTTAAGTAATATTGAAAACTTGTATTGTTCTAAAAATGTCAAGCCTTCTGTATTAATAGGGCAAGATAATTACCATTTAATTGCACCTAAGAAATCTGTTTTAGGTAATAAGAACCAACCTTGTGCTACTTTAACTCCGCTAGGGTGGTGTGTTCATGGTGTTGTGTCTACGCATCCTTCTGTTCCTAGGTCTAGCATTTCAATAGAAGAAGATGTCCTGGTCACTACGCCTGCCCCCTACGACCGTGAGGTAGACCCTGACGCGAAGCTAAACGAACTGGTACGTTATTCATTTAGTTTCGAATCTATAGGTATTCACAACAAGCCTAGACAGAATGCAGAAGAAGTTCGCGCGGTAGCCATCCTAGAAGAGACCGCACGACTGGTCGACGGACGCTGGGAAGTAGGATTGCCCTGGAAAGATGACAACCCTATGCCGAATTCGTACCCCAACGCCTACAAAAGACTGAAGTCAGTCGAGAAGAAGATCTACGCTGACAAGGAGTACGGTAATCGATACCGCGAACGTATAAATCATTTATTTATTAATAATTACGCCCGACAGGTTAATGACCCGGAACCTGGAAATCGAACCTGGTACTTACCGCAGTTTGGAGTTGACAACCCTAACAAGAAAAAGTTACGAGTTGTTTTTGACGCAGCCGCGCCCTCTGAAGGCAAGAACCTCAATTCTTATTTACTTCAAGGACCGGACTTGCTGGAATCTTTATTAGGTATTATGTTCAAGTTTCGTGAAGGGCCTATTGCACTCATGGGTGACATAAAAGATATGTTCCTCTGCATAAAAATAAGAAAAGAAGACCAAAAGGCTCTGAGATTCCTGTGGAGAGATGATGCGTCGCAACCTATAAAGGTATATGCTATGTCTTCTCTAATTTTTGGCGCTAATTGCTCCCCTTTTATAGCGCAGTACATAAAAAATAAGAACGCGCAACGATTCATAGAAGAGATGCCTGAAGCTGTAAATGCCATCGTCACATCGCACTATATGGACGACTACATTGATTCAGTGAAGGATTTAACTACGGCGAAACGAATGATAGAAGACATCTCGGCCATCCACCTCCGCGGCGGTTTTGAGATAAGAAACTGGGTAAGCAACGTCCCGGAGGTGCTGGCAGAAATGCCAAATGAAGTCAAGACCGTACAATTCAACGTTAATAATCAGCCAGAAAGAACGCTCGGATTGCTGTGGGTTCCGTCCGAAGACACGCTGTCGATCGATACGACCTTGAAACGTATTCCGAGTGATATTTTAAACTTCGAAAGAAAACCCACTAAACGTGAGATGTTAAGAATCATTATGTCTATTTTAGATATATATGGATTTCTCAATCCAATTACAATAAAAGCTAAAATATTAATGCGAGAAACCTGGAAGAATAATATAAAATGGGACCAGGAATTAAATGAAGATTTGTACGACTCATTTCGTGCGTGGATTACGCAAATGCACGAAGTTAGCTGCAACTTAAAAATACCCAGATGGTACTTCAACCAGGCCGAATGTAATACGTCTGACAAGTTGAGTGAGAGCGAGACAGCAACATTGGAGTTACACTTGTTTTGCGATGCGTCGCAAGTCGCTTATTCTGCCGTCGCTTACTGGAGGCGTACATATCTCGGCGGCCAAGTTATAGTTGCATTCATTGCTAGCAAGTGCAGAGTAGCTCCGATAAGAAAACCGGTTTCAGTGCCACGGCTCGAACTTCAGGCCGCAACGTTAGCTTGCCGCTTGGCGAATACGATTAAGAATGAGCATCGTTTAAAACCTACCGCCACGTATTATTGGACGGACTCGATGACGGTATTACATTGGATTAAAAACGATTGTCGTAACTACAAGGTGTTTGTAGCCAACAGACTCGGCGAGATCGACGAATTGAGTAGTAAAGACGAATGGAATTATATTTCTACGCATGTAAATATCGCCGATATAGCTACGAAGAGCTGTAACTATAAACTTAACGAGCACTGTGAGTGGTTCCGTGGACCGAAATTTCTGTACGAAGACTCCGCTAGCTGGATTACTGAACCTGAAAAAGAAAAGAAAATTAAATTAAATGAGCATGATTTGGAATATGTTAATTTAACTTCTGAAAATGATAATGAATTATTATTATTACCTGTACCGGATTCTAAAAGATTTTCCTCCTGGCTACGGCTCGTGAGAAGTACAGCAAGAGTTATACAATTCATAGAAAAATGTAGAAAAAGGCCGGCGGACTTAAACGCTGGATTGTTGGAAAAAGCTGAACTGATTTTGATAAAATTCTCACAAATGCAATCTTTTCCAGTTGAACTGAAAATGCTCCAAATGAGAAAACCTATACCTCGGGATAGTCGCCTGCGGGCACTAACACCAGTTATCGATGAAAACGGATTGCTGCGCGTCGGAGGAAGAATCGACGCGACTAAGGACGTCAGTGCGGACCTGAAACAGCCAGTAATACTCGACGGACGTCACCCTTCCAGCAGGCTAATTGTAAAATCTTACCATGAAGCTGCCGCACATGGAAGCACCGAAATGATTGTTAATGAACTTCGGCAAAAATATTGGATAATTAACATGAGACCTACCGTTCGAAGCGTAGCTGCTAAATGTCTTCATTGCCGCATACGCAGAGCTTCGCCACAACCACCGCGCTTAGGAAACCTACCAGAAGCAAGAGTGGATCATCATTTTCGCGCCATTCACATTGAAGTCGTGCACTCTCTTTCAGCCGATTCTATGATTATGGCCCTACGGAGAATGGCAGCAAGACGTTCGTGGCCGAAAAGGATTTTTTCCGATAACGGGACTAACCTGAGGGGAGCCGACACGGAACTAAAGAGGTCATATTTGGAAGTTGTGAACGACAAAAGGCTTCACGAGGTTTTGGCAAACAGGCTGGTTGAGTGGAATTTCATAGCGCCTGGGACCCCACATATGGGCGGAGCCTGGGAGCGACTTGTTCGAAGTGTAAAAACTGCGTTGAAGATAGTGCTAAAGGAGGCAGCCCCGCACGAAGAAACGTTACTCACCTTACTGTCCGAGGTCGAAAACATGATCAACAGTCGGCCACTGACACATGTTTCGGTGGATCCTCGCGATCATGAAGCGCTTACTCCAAACCATTTTTTACTCGGCTCATCTTCGAACTTACCTCGCCTTGGATCTTTTAACAATGATGAGTTTTATCTTAGAAAGCAGTGGCGTATAGCTCAGAGACTGGCTGATTTATGTTTTGGTCAAGATGGGTCAAAGAAGTTCTACCGAATCTCCTTCCTAGAAAGAAATGGCAGGAAGAAGCACCAATCCTCAAACAAGGTGACGTAGTATTGATCGTGGATCCGAATGCTCCACGAGGGACATGGCCGATGGGAATTATTGAGAAAACATATCCTGGAAAAGATGGCAGAATTAGGGTGGTTGACGTTAGGACCAAATCAGGTATCTTTCGTAGACCTGTAATTAAAATCTTACCTCTTCCTACTATTGATGAGTGTCACGGTCGTGACACTGGGCGGGAGGATGTTACCGACGCACCACCTGAAACACAAAAATAATAAATTAGTTATAGTTAAAAATATAAATAGATATTAAAATGTTAGTAAGTATATAATCGTTGTAATAGTTTGCCTTTAGTACTTACCTTAATTAATAAATAAATAATGAAATCGCACAATGTTTGGCGCCGCTAGTTTTTGGTTAAAATTATAATGCAATATTGGCAACACTCGCCGCCATTACGAAGACGTTGGGTGAAGTGCTAACCAGCAGCCGCGCGCGCCGTACATTCGAGTGATTAATTTCAAATAAATAGTGTTTTCTTGTTTAAAACGCCCTAAAACCACTTTAGGACCGTCTCGACTTGCTCATCTGCTACACTCGTATATCCAAGTTTATAATCGTAGATACTACATTTGTCATACATAAATCACCCGAGAGTAAGTAGGTTAAATTGTAGAATATAAAAGAAAATAGTCTTAATGCAAAATCAGATTCTCGCAGAAATAAGTTCTGTCGCACTCGCAGTAAAGAAGTTAGCTCTCGTCCGGATCCCTGTTTCTTCGGCACGTAGCATAAAATATATGGCGGAAATTGTAAAGCGGTAGTTTCAGCTCCGCTACAAACGTGCGGCACGTAGCCCGGCTATAATTCCTGACACCTTGCCCGCCCGCTCAGCTGCTGACAGGCGCGAGGAAAATCATATTAAATAATTACATTTTCTAGTTCGCGTCCAACTTTATTATGGTCACATTAATTTTAATTTACACTGTAATTGTTATGTTATATCAGTTATTATAAATTAATCCGATGAAATTTTAAGAGCTACAGATCGACATGATTTTTTATCAGTATCACTGTTGTGTATATTGAGAGTGACATAGGCTAATTTTTATCCCGAAGAAAGAAACGATTCCCGCGAGTTACCATGATATTTTTCACTAATATAACCATGCCCTCTGGCCAAAAGCCTAAAATAGCACCCGAGCGGAATAGTTAGACTTAATGAGGCTTTATAAAATAGTAAATACGAATACGAATTATACTATATAATATATACGAATACGAAATTCAGTACGAATGTCAAACTGAGCTCTGTTTTCTCTTTAGTTTTGTTACTTCTAATTGGATTCCATGCGACATAGTTTTCACCTTTACTAATTTGCGAACTTTCAGCGCTCTGAAACATTGCTGTAACTTTCACGATACAAGGCCCCTGTTACATCCAGAAACTATTACATTCCACTACTGCAGACATAATTATGATTTATACTCCCTTACTTTTAATTTTATTTTAACAAGCTGATGTTCTTCAGAACATAAAAAAGGTGTGTGTACAAGCGTAAGAAGTTGCTGATGCTGATGTTGACTAGATGTTGCTGTCGCACCATCAAGACAGCCATATCTGTTTGCGAAGCGTCTGACAATCGAGAGGTTAGCCAAGAAGAGGAGGTACTTATACTTTCTCTTAGGTTAGCCAGCAACTCCATATTGCTCGCTAACTTCTCGAATGTCAGACGTTGACAACTTCAACATGTCGTTTTTCGTGTCATCCTGCATCACCACGCATCATAAAAATTAATACTCACTATTTTTTCGTAACGCGCCTAAAAAAATATCAATAAGTTAATTTAATAGAGCTTAAACGAGTATACAGAAAAATGTCTTGATCCGCAAACACTCCAGCATGCGCTGGATAGTTTTTAGGAATTTTCCTAACAAAAACTAAAATTCGAAACGTTGTGATCCTCAGGAGAACCTATAGGTTCTATAGTTATATGACTTATAGGTTATAATATGACTTTGCCTAAACCATCAGTATATTAAAGTGACAGTGCACACATCATGCTTGTCATAAAGCGATGACTGTTAAGCCGGAAAGTCCTAGAGTGGAGACCGCGTACGAGTAGCAGTAATAGTATACTTTAAAGCAAGATGACCGACGGGCGACGATATAAAGAGGTGATGGGAAGTAGCTGAATGAAGAAAGCTGAGGACGGGATGTGGCGATCCCGTGGGATGAACTTCAACAATGAGGGCGCTCATTGTTAAGGCCCTCCCTACGTTCAACATTGGCCGTTCACAGGCTGAAAAGATGATGACGTAAACTACCACCGAATTTCAGGAACGAGTAGATAGAGTATTATCTCACTGACGATATCTTATTTCTATTAAAATTCTTGACTTGTTCAAAAAGCCATTTCGTGAAAATGTGGAATGAGATAAAAGTAAAGCAGGCTCCGTCCCCGTGAGTCGCGAGACAAAAGGTTTAATGAAGCTAAACAATTCCATAATATCTTTGTACAACGCGAATTGTTAAAAGTGTGAAGTGGGTTAACGAATCGGAAAGCCATTATCGGCTGAGAATTGGGGAAGGATGAGCAGACGGCACCGAGCACAGATTAAATTTGTGTCGCAAAACACGAGCGATAGCGTTGTTATACTGGACGCAAGCACACAGAACTCAACCTTTATCTGCACTGATCTGAACAACATGGAATCAATTGGCTAGTTAAAGATACATATGCCTTAGCTGCTAACTATATATTATATGCGAAAGTGTATTTGTTTGTTGGTTTGTCCTTCAATCACTCTGCAACAGAGCTTGATGGTTGACGGGATTTTTTTGTTTAGGTATACTTAGTTGAGGAATTGAACAGTAACATAGGGTACTTTTGATAGACATATAAACAGCTCCTGCGGCATCATTCTTTGCAAAGCATATTTTCTTCACAGAAGCCGTAGTAGAGATTCGATGAAACTAATTTTTTGCAAAGATATAGTTAAGAAACTGGAGGGTGACATAGAATACTTTTATCCCGGGAAAACAAACAGACGGGATGAAGTCTCGGAAAACAATTAGGTAGTCATAAAATAAAATTGAATCGTGTGTCGGCACGTCAACTGTCATTGCGAACTTACGTAACCACCTATGATGAGATTATAAAAATCTCCTGAGCTTGAGGGGCAATGGACAGGCATGAATGGCCGCTTTTGGTTTTGGTCAAGATCCTCTTAGGATCACTGAACCAGCAAAGTAAGCAGTATTTGTGTTTTTTTTTTGTATGTAGAAATGCAAGTCCGCTAGTTTCTTGTATGTCGGAACAGTGTCAACTCCAGGCAGTTCTGCTCCTTGCGATTGTTCCCATTATTCGTTAATTAGCATCAGATAATAGGTGCAGCACGTCGCCGCCACCTGCGCGCCATTAAACGTGTATTATTATTGACGCACCACGCTCCGTACTGGATAATGTAATGGGTACCGAGTAATTCAAGAACTGGGAATAATTTAAGAAGAGGGACTATTTGGGATTGAAGAGATTGTGTAGAACTTGGTTCAAGAGTGTTAGCAGCGCACTTTTGATAATAATTAATTATTCAAGATTCAAAATTATACTTATTTCATGTAAGTAGACTAATTTGTAGCTCCTATGTAGCTCCTTTGTAGCTCCTATGACAAGAAAGTCAGCAATTGCTCTATTCAAACACAAAAAAAGTAACAATATGTGGCTATATCGATGCAACGAACCAAAAGACTTCACACTATCTGGTGGGCAGCTGAATGCAAGCCGTTTGTTTCCATGCTTTGACCTAAAGAAATTCTCGCTCTTAAAAAATGTGATTTTAGACATGTTAAAGGAATATATTCAAAAAAAGTTCATTCGAAATCTAGTTATAAAAGCGTATAAGTACTTAACCCATAAACATTTTCTGTGCTTTGGACCTTGAAGATTGATAGAGTTGGAGTTCAAAATTGAACGAATTTTAGATGGACAGATGACGGTAACCGCAGTGAATTCCTAGACACAAGCGGCACAAGACCGTAGAACGTAGAACATTGATTTTGGATTTACACGATGAAAGTGATCAAACCACTCGATCACAAATCGCCGTAACGAACGCTAGGTCAACCTGACAGCTAAGTGGCTGAAGCTAATCCGGCAAACATATCTAACAGGCAGTCGAGTCCACTGGCGGATGTCCAAATGTAAGCCAATCAATACTAATGTATCTTGCCGGATATCTGTGTGAAGCCCTGTAAATATAAACAACTGGCCAATCTCTGTATCAGATACCATACTATGAGGAAGTAAAAGCGTATTATTATTCCAGAACTATTTAGCTTTTTCTTCTGGTATTCAGTATATAATATCTATTAAATAAATAAATTATATTACTAATTAATCCCTTATTCTTCTTCCTTTTGCGTTAGTCCTCAGCTTTGAAGATCGCGTTTCCCTCAAGATAACACTTCTTAAAAGATATTGCACTATTTCTCCCTAACTACTTAATTAATTTGAAAAGTTCATAGAGCTCTAGTACTTTAATGAAAACATACAAAACCGAGGGTTTATACCTATTCCAAAGTAATAATTTTTGTACCTGAATGACAATGCAAACGAACGCTGACTTTGTTATTTACCACGTAGCACTGCCATAAAAGATACCTACCTATTTAAAATAGGTATTCTGGTTGTACAGTCGCACAATTTGTAAAATCTTATTACACGGCTGGGTCAGAAGTTAGCACTCTGGCAAGGCAACGTGAGACGCTTGGAGCAATTCCACCGCGTGCACGAACTTATGCATGTAAATGTCATTTGCGGAGTGGTCCGTGCGGGTGCGGTGCGGTGATGACGTCGTTAGCGCCGCGACGCCACCACGCCGCGCCGGAAGCGCAGCCCCGACGCCTCGCGCCCGCTCCTGTGTTAATATTTGATAACATTCTCCATTAACATTATCAAGATTCCAGACATCGTGTCGGAATGGAAAGGTACCTAAGTGCAACGATGTGAGACAGTGTTAGTATTTCCCGTAAATCTTTTAAAAAACCGGCCAAGTGCGAGTTGGACATACGCACAAAGGTTTCCATAATACCACATAATATAAACTCTTATATAAACCATATGAACTCTTCTAGTAAATATGGGTTTCGAGGTTTCTTGTATTGGGATTCCTCCGTGATAATAATAGACTTAGTAGGGTCCCTTTGAATACCCTTTGGATACGGAACCCTAAAACAAACTAAATTCAGCTTTAGACTTTGCTTACGTGAAGCATTCCCTATTCTATCCATCGAACGATAGAAATGTCGAAGACCAACTTACTACTTTTGATCGCTTATGAATTAACGATCTATTTCGCGTGGCTTTTTAGGGTTCCGTACCCGAAGGGTAAAAAACGGAGCCCTATTAATGTCACTCGGCTGTCTGTCCGTCTGTCCGCCGGTCACAGGTCTCTAGCTCGCAGACGAAATGAGTTACAAACCTGAAATTTTGGTATTTAGTGTAAAACGTTAACCCAAAATCAAATATTGAATTAGAAATTGAATTAAATTATTTTTCAGGGGGGCTCCCATACATGAAAAAGGAGCCGGAAAAAAAAAATTTTTCTTTACCCTAGCTTGTGGGGTATCATTGTTTAGAGCTCATTAAGTAGAGTACAAATATATATTTTTTTAATTTTTATCTCATAAAATAAGGGAATGGGAGGCCATCAAAGTTGTCAGTTTTAGACCATTTTTGTGACGGGGGCTATCTCAAAAACTAAACTAGTTGGGAATATGATATTTCAGTATATTATGTACTATACGCTCTATTTAAACAACTAAACAACAAATACTGAAAACAACGATTTATTAAATAGTTTATAAGCTGTGACGAAAATAAACGAACATTTTTTTGGGTTTTTCTTTCACGGTTTGTTGCGATGTCTAGCTCGGAAATTAAATAATTCTTAGACCCAAAATATTATATTGTTCATAATTATGTACGGAACCCTGAAAGAGCGAGGCCCGACTCGCACTTGGCTGATTTTTTAAATACAGTAATATTCTAACTCAGAATTATGTATCAAGTTATGTACTTTTAAAAGTACACACTATACACACTACACGTTGTCTTTAAAACTTAAAAATTATATTCATTAAATGTGGCTAATTCTGTTGTACACAATCTCTAAACCTAAACTAAAATGACAGGGTTAAATATATTCTTATCTCTTTCACAACGATACCTGCGGAAAAGGATAGCACTATTTTTAAACCTGTCAATTTAGTTTAGTTTAGAGATTGTGTACAACAGAATTATATAGCCACGATCCAATTAACGAATGTCACCAAGAAACCATCAATATATCTACGAGTAAAATTATATTACGGAAAAATATTGTACATCCATGCAAGAAACACCTCTGAAATTCCACTGCAATATTAGAGATCGATAAAATACGAGCGTCGATGAATACGAGTATAATATGTAAGTTCATACCAAAGCAACGTCCGTGCACCATCTGGAGTCATTAACTGGAATCCTTCGGGAGCGGTTAATGTGCCACTATCTCTCCACCGGGAGGAAGCACTTGGCGTAAATCAAGGAGTTTACTCCACTTAGTGTAGTCCACGGCCTCGTGTCGAGTGCTGCTGCCCGTGACGTGACGCTATGCAAAGCGGCTTGCGGCGCAGACACCTATAAATTCATAACGAAGATTCGCCGCCTTCTTCTTTGATAATAAATTCAGCGAGGCCAAGTTCGGAGCGAAGATTTCGAGTGGCCGAATTTTGATATCAACTTTAATTAAATCCTACGCGCGGAGAACTTGAGTCGAAATTTGATAACGCCAAGCCGGAGTGGTTGTAATACCGTTTGAATTTGTAATAATACCCTCCGAGAACGGTTTAAGAAGTACAGGTTCAATTGCATAGAGTTTCCGTGCTAAGAATGGAGTAGTTGGAAAGTTGTTTCAGTATAATGCAGGCTACATGGAGAAACCTCAAATTATGTTATGTAAGGGGTTTCATATATTTATGGTCATTACTTACTTATATAGCTGCAACTTAATAGAATCTTTGTAGGTGTTCAATCGAGCATTTCTGCATGCTTCTACTGGGTTCTCCTTCAAAATTGCTCAGTTTACAGCACCAACGAAATATCGCCTGTCTATTGATCTTCTATCAGATACCTGCTTTGAAGAGTCTACTCAGGAATTACACAATCTTGTTCCTCCTTCACCGGTCTACCACAGAACTGCGAGAAGACCTGAGCGTTGGCATCCGTATGTGGTTGATACTCAATCAACTTGTACAAAATGCTTTTGTTTAACGTTAAGTATTTTATGAGCATATGTATCGCATCCTGGTGTTTCTGGCTCTTAAATGCTAAAGTTATATTTCCAGATTATATATTCTCATTTTTCTCATAGGAACACTAGAAGTGCAAGTTAAAGTGAAAATAATATATTCAGTTGGTCTCGCTGGCGCAGAGCTGATCGCGAACAAAGTAATGGAGCAACATTATTAATTAATTGTAGCTATTCTCTGAGGAACAATCTAATTCATTAATTTTATAGTTTTTTCTAACTTAAGCAGAGAATACACGTCCGATTTTTCCATCAGATAGTAGGATCAGATAGTCTGATTCGGCTATTGGAAGGCATTTTTTGTATGGACGTTCTGCCTACCCAACACACGTCCAATCCGATAGTCAAATCGGACGTCCGAGTCGGAAACGAGCGCGAGGCGTTTACGATTTTACTGGGACTTAGACAATGTATCATGAGAGACGCAAGAATGTTTTGGCTTGGGAAGATGGCTTTTGCTCCGGACGTAAGCAATCGAAATGATAGCTCGGGAACAATTGAGTTCAGAAAAAGTCTGACGCAAGAATCAGACGTGTATCGAGACAATCAGATCAGATAGTCTGATCAGACAGTCGGAAGCAAAATCTGACGTGTATTGCCTGCCTTAAGCAGGCAATAATAAGTACTAACAAGACGTAGGCAGGCAATACAACGTCAGATTTTTGCTTCCGACTGTGATCAGCCTGTCTTCGTTTCCGGAAGCGGACCCTTTACACCCGTTACAGCAAGCTAATAGAACGCTTGTGAAAACAATAACATTCAGCAATCGAGTGCTTTTCAAAGAGAAAATACCTCCGAGTCCCGAGGGTGTTAAGGCTAAGGGAAAGTATTCGAACTCTTTATCTACTCAAAAGGATGAACGAGCGTGTTCCGAAGAAATTACCCGAGCCGCTAACATGCAGTAACAACGGTTCAGTAGGGGAGAAAGATCAACTTAAGTAATTCAACATCAACCCTCCGAGCTCCGCGAATTTTGCTTCAACTTTCAGCAGATGCATAGCGCTCGTGTCAAGAGAAAACCATGAGAAAACTTTATTCATTCGGAAACTTTCGCGGTGTATTTTTCAGATGTGCTTTATTTTTCCCTTTTTTAATGTCGGTGCGCATTCGTAAATAGCTTTTGCATGCTGTGATGTCTGCCTATAGCGGTGTTTAATATTTACTCGTGTTTACTACATCTAAAATAGGTACATGAACGGTATTCTAGCTACCTATACCTAATTTATATTCCAAATATTGATGACTTCAAAATCATTTAATGAGAGATTGTCATTGCTCTTCTAAATCGATATGACGGTATTCAAATTGATTAAGTAGGTACCTAACAATTTATTCAATTAGAGCCAGAACAAATTCCAATTATGAATAATAAAAGAAACTAAGTACCTACATAGGTAGGTAAATAAGCCTGAAGGACAGCAGATGGACGTTGGTATCCCAAAGTAATAGTAGGGGAGTTACAACCCCGTACGTACCGGAAAGCACTGTGTTGGTCGAACCCTAAGTGGACTGGTGCAGAGTACCGATAGACACTAGGGTACAAGACCGTGGAGTAAAGAAAATTACAAGATATTTACTCGTAACTGTGTGTCCGTGTATGTCCGTTGGTTGAGAGGATGAAGTTCATAATATTCTTACATACATAATAACATAGCTAAGTTATGTGAAATCATGTTTAAACACCAATTCTATCATTTGCATAGAAGGTGAAGAGCACAAACTCTTCGTATTCGGGGAAATTCTAGTTAAAGTTGAATTTAACTTTTGAGAAACGCTGTCACTTGTCACAAGAAGGAATGAAGCCCTGACATCTCGCAATTAAAACTTGCTCCTTGGTCCGTTTACTTGCGAGATTCCATTCATGCAAATATTATGTTTTCAGTATGCGTGAACCGCCTCGTCGGTCTAGCCGTTAGCATGCTCAGCTGCAGATCACGAGGTCGATTCCTGGGTTGGGTCAAAAACTGTTACGTTATCTGCCAAAAAATTCTCAGAGTTGGTAAGTAGGTAGTTGGCGTTGTTTCACCCCCGTGCCTCGGAGAGCAGTTGAGCCATTGGTCCCAATTTTTATCACTATTGTCTAATACTGGAGCACAACCCACACTGGAGCAGCGAACCGAGTCTAACATGTATGAGATGAGGCCCAACTGTGGGACGTTAAAGGATATCAAAACCTATGTTCGACTTAACCTACCTTAACTACTTGAGTATATACAGCGCAAGAATAAACCTTAACGAATTTCATCAACTTATTACTTACGAATTTCAATGAAACAGCGAACGAACGGAAGTTAAAGTAAAAATAAAAGAAAGGTACTTGTCTACCTACCTACCTATTGGTAGACCAGAATCTCATGGAAAATAGGAAAATTAAATTTTGTAGTAAGCAACACTAGGTTAACTCGGCTGCCCTAGTGATAAACAAAGTAATTACATTCAGAACACCTTACCTGGGATCGTTTCACGAAACGAATAATCAAGCAACTGCATTTTAAATTACAAAGTACCTAATCAATATCCAATTACTTTGTTTTTGTGTTGTGCTTGTTGTTTACTTGGTTTTTGCATTTATATTCCGGGTTAGTGTGTGCAGTTACTTTGTTTGGGCAATTCAAATTTCAGTACACGGTTCAAGTTAATTTGAAATATTAAACTGTGGTAAAAAACTACTCGACATAAAACTTTTGTTAATGCAAAAAAGACGATTTCACAAAAAATGTCAGTTACTTTGTTTATCGCTAGGGCATCCGTAGTGTTGCTAACTTTGGAATTTCATTTCCGTATTTTTCATGAGATTCTGGTCGACCTATACCTACCTATCTTCCTTCCTGTATTTAAATTATGAGAACAAATTAATATTTAAAGATTACAGCGCTATCTATAACTTACATTCACAATAATTGTGAATGTAAGTTATAGATAAGGAAGTTTTACATACATAATTATTATGTATGTAAAACTTCCTCAGGGACAGAGTCTGTACCTACTTACGGCAGCAAACTAAATTGCAGCGTATAGTAAATTCATAAAGCCTTCTAGATGTCACCAGCTGATGCACGGAATTTGTACGGAATTAAAATAAGTACAGCGCCATCTATAAAGTTGCTTCCACAATATTATGTAAAACTTAAACTTCAGAGACTTGTCTGTACCACCCTTCCTGTACCTATTCACGGGAGCAACCTAATTGCAACCTAGTGATTGATAAGACCATTAGGTGGCACTGATGCTCACAACTTCATTCAGACGGATTCTGGTTTTTTTAAATCCCTTGAAAACTCTTTGATTTCCCGGGTTAAATAGCCTAGTCTGTCTGCGAGATGCAAGCTCGGTATATTTGTGGCAAACGTTAGGATCGGTTCTAGGATTAGGCCGCGAAAACAACCTTCCTTCCTTCCTTCCTTTACCTACCTATGTTGTCAAGGGACACTACCCTCAACCCTCTGTCTACAATAATCCCCTATCTGTGTGTAATAATCCTGTAAAAATCAGTTTAACCGTCCCAAAAATCAACCCATTCAAACAGGCAGAAAATAATTATAAAAACGTGTTTTTTAGTTATTCGTGTCGCTCGAATAAAATTAATCATTTATTATGAGCTCACTAAGAGGCAGTTGTTTGTACCTACTGATACATCAATGGTGCTGTTGTACGTAGTCTAAGAACTTAGGTAAGTACGTATAAGTATATTATACTAATTTAACATTTTTTGCGATGGTTTTCGATAGAAGATGAAGATGCTGTTGGAGCCTTAGATATGGTATCTATATATTATTATATATAAATAAAACAAAAACATTTTGTGTAATCATCATTTTGTATTTATTACAGTTATTAATGAATAAATTAATGGGATTTGTATACAGATGAGCCTTCGATTAGATACGTTAATGACTATAAGGTCTTCCGAAATAAATCGACACTAATTTGTTATAAATAATGACATGAAAATATCACATCAAGAAAATGTGTAAAATATAATAATTTTACAATAAAAGCCATTCCGTGTGTGTATAAGATAAATGTAGAGTACAAATGTAACATCTTTGATTATTAAAATTATGCTTCATTTAAAATTGCTACATGTTTTATTAGACCACAATTAAAAATTGAAATCGTCACCTTTATGCATATAGGACAAAATCAAAAATCGAACTATTTTTTGATTATATTGCCTCTACCAAACAGGTCCCGAAATTCCGGTCGGATTAATTCTAAAATCTACATCACATATACCTACTAAAATGTGATGTGCAATGTGCATGCAGATTAATACTTAATTGGTGAGTCAGAAATGGGATTTTAACACGAAAGATGATGTAAGATGTTGTTTTCATGTTAAATTTTTACGACATTTTTTTTACAATTTAAGGTTTAATAAATTGTAACAAAAAAAAACAATTCCAATCGGTACACATTTTCAATAATATTGACATATTTTTATATGAAACTGCTGGTTTTTATAAAGTCCCATAGTAAAAGTTGGTTATGATGATGAGGACAGTGACGTGACACAATTTCAGTTCAAAACCTCCTTTCCGAATGACCTTAGGTATATATCGTGCAAGAGAGAGAAAGTTGCCATGAAATCGATACAGCCGCTCATAATTATGACTGCGAGAATTCCGGTCGGAATTTCGTATCTGTTTCGCAGACATCGTAAAGGATATAATTATAAGTTAAAGCCTGAATACATAATTAAGTACAAACATCAACAGGCTATATCTAATGATAATGTAACGTCATATTATTTAAGTAACACGTAAGTATTTCGTACTAAGGCAGTGTTTATGTTCAACTTGCTATAGATTGACACACAATAATAAAACGTATTTTGCAATATATCTAAAGCATGCAAAATTAACTAACATCAATCTTGATTAATTTATCAACTCTGGAAATCTATAATAAAAATTGAGCTTTATACAGTTTAATTCCAAAAATACACATGACATTATGTGACCTTACCACTGTGTTTTTGACGTGATAACTTCTTATAAATCGATGAACGCCAGCTACACGCACGGAAAAGCATGATTGATCTGTCACGAACCGTGCGCGTAGCGCATTCCGCGCTCTCGCTTGCTCGTGAATGACGCTATCACGTAAAATTATCGTCAGTAAATCAACCTTACAGACAATCAATTTTTTTTACCTTAAAATACGCTATTATTATTGCGTACTCAATCTATGATTTTAGCGAAGCCAAAATATTTTAAAAGATTTACAATTTTCTATAAAAGATATCTTTATACCTATTGCCAATAAATTCATTACCGATATATTATAATTTTGATATTTGCAACATCTACATACGTAATTTTTTTTTCTTATGTATTTTATATAAATGCACCATACATCACATAAAAGGCTAATTAACATAATTTTTGTGTGTTATTATGTAACATTCTGAACATTTTTATAAAGTTTTCGCTCACCAATTTACGAAAATGTATAACATACCTACTTAACTATTATATTTATCATACAACTATTTTTTGCAAGATTACGAGTAACTCTTGGCCCTGAATCAATCTGGGTGAGTTGGTCATCTTTATGTTAACAACATTACACCTGAGTTACTTCAAATCTACAGAAATTGTATGGAGACAAGAAATCACGACGTTTTATTTGCCCGTTTACATGAAACACGTGAATTTTAATGGATTCATTTAAAACATACTTAGCTGATATGATTTGAAAATAACAACACTGTTATTTTTTATCTTTTTAACAAAATGTAGATAAAATGCATCGAATTATATTTTGTGAATTTATTCTATATTCCTATATTTTTTAAATGTTGACTTTATGTATACCAAAAGTACGAATCCGACGAAATTTTTACGACTAGAAATATCTAAAACAAAGTCATTATTAACAAATGCACGAAACACGTTCAACTCTTGCGCAATTCCTTCTACGGTTAATCTATACAAAGCCTCTACACGCTCAGTCGACTTCATTATTGCTGTTTTTGGGATACACACTAGATCAGAGTGATTACTATAATCGGAAATTGGCCAAGCGTGTAGAGGCTCTATGACACAAAACGCTATCATTACAAATCCATATACACAATTATATCATTTACAACATTTTTTACACGCGCCCTATACTAGGTAAATATTTATCACATTAGTTTATTACAAAAACTATCTTAGCAAACATTAACTAGATATAGACAACGTACAATAATTTAGTGACTTCGCAACGACTATTCAATTTTTCAATTTCCGATATAATTCTCGAATGATATTTAAATTTTAATAGGTACCACTACCTACACTTATTTCTAGGTATTTATTTTGCACATTGCGTTAATTTCTGGGCGATATTTTTTTACACTCTTCTAGATCGGGAAATTTTTATCCCTTAGTTCTCCTGCTATTTGGAAAATTATTTATAAATAATACTGTCAAGGAAAGTTACTGCTGCGAAAGGCGCACTAATGGAGATTAAAGGTTTAATTTTCTTGTACTCTGTACGCCTACGCTTTGTGAAAGTATATCCCAGAACTGCAAACATTATGTATTATTAAAATTATAAGCAACATTATCGTCATCGCAATCACAATAACATCTATATGCAATAACCTATTAATGTCCATTATTATCACTAAGAAAGCGTTGCAAATACATACCCATTGAATTTTTCTTTCAAACGTAATGATCTTATCATTTCATATCCTTCAGTTAATGTTCAAACTATCCTCTATCCATTTTCTCTATTATTTTATATAATTTATATTGCCTCCGTAACGTTCCGTCAATACAAAAGAATATTCAAATCTCAATAAAAATAAAAAGATTTACAATAGAAACCATTACAAATCCTAAATCGTAAACTTCGTGTTAGTGATGTCAACCTTGCATTATCTTGTCATTATTATATTGAGATACACTCATTCTTCTATTGAATAACTAAATACATAGAAGGTATAACGCTCTGTTGCTGCCACCACTTATAAAATTAAAATATTTAACTAGAGATGGAAATGTTTTTTGAAGATAATCCACACTGTACGGATATAAAAAATAACTATGTGAGAATCTAATTTATTTCATTAAGATTTTAAAAGGTTTAAAAGGTAGCTTTGTTACAAACGGTTTTTTTTTTGGTTTTAGCCCAAGTTTTTCTTTGGTCCAAAACAACTATTACTGTCAACACAGCTGTTGGTTATCAACAGCGCAACAGCAACCGAGCGTTAGTATTTTAAATTCAAATTTTAATGTTTATTATTAAAACGTTGATAATTAAAAACGTTACTAATTCTGTTGTACCATTGGTCTGAAGTTTTTTTTGTAAAATGTATAAAAAAAAAGTTTTGGAGCAAAAAAGATTTTATAAAAATTTTCTCACTTTTTTTGCTTTTAATTTCTTTAATTTTTAATTTAGGGCAAAAAGTTATATAAACATATTTGTACAAAACAATTTGCTATAAATTATGTCTTTACGAATTTTTTGTAAAAGGCATAGTTTCCGAGATATCGCGAAAAAAGTGTTTTCCAAGATGGCGGCCGGGGGACAAGGGTGGCGACCCCACAAACTTGAGGTTAAGCTTCTATTGACCCCCCACACATGTCCAAAAATAAAATTGCGTCCTCTAATAAATGCAATATTCGGTCCTTAAATTGTAACATTTCAATGGAATAAAGGGAAATTCGTAAAAAGAATAACACTATTTTTAGACCTATCAATTGAGTTTAGTTCAATTGAATTATTAAATGTTGCATTTGTGTCAAACACACTCAATTAATTTAATAGCAGTTTCAAACTAACATCTGTTTCGCGAAAGTTCTGTCGCTCAAAACAAAAGTAGTTTTCGTTGTTTAGACGTCCAATTGCGGCCTGTAGCCGTTGTGCGGCGGCAGCAGGCGCGGCGGATGCGGCACTAGTTGCTCCAGCGACTCCAGCGTTTTTCAGGCAACTAATTGCGGCCTGTACCCGTTGTGCGTTGGCGGCGGTGTGGCGCCAGTCGCTCCAGTGACTCCAGCGTTTTTCAGACGTCTAATTGCGGCCTGTAGCCGTTGTGCGGCGGCGGCGGGTGCGGTGGGTGCGGCGGGTGCGGCGGGTGCGGCGCCAGTCGCTCCAGCGGCTCGAGGTCGTTGCGCGCGCGCACCGGCGCCCGCGGCAGCCGCAGCGGCACCGGCAGCAGCTCCGGCATCACGCTGTGGTGCGTCACCAGCGCCGACAACGAGCTGAACTCCTTTGTGAAACCCTGCAAGTTGCAGTACACAGGATAACTTGATAGTTTTTGAATGTCGAAAAATTATAAAATCAAAGTAAAATGGCCTCTTGTTTTAAAGTCGTACATTCAGTACTTCTGATTTTCTTTCATAAAGGTAGAATAGCAGAATATGTTAATAAAAGCCCGCTAAGCCGCATTGGAGCAGCGTGACGAGTCTAAGCGCTAAATCCCTCTCTCCTATGAGAGAGGAGGCCTGTGCTTAACAGTGGGATAGTGGTGGTGCCTGGTGGTGGTGGTGGACATAATATATAATTTATATCTAGAATATTTGTGTACCCATATTCAAGCTGATAAAACTTATTTTCATTTTTATTTTGTCAAAATATCATCTCATACCATTAACTGTAATTATGGTCGAGAGTAAAAAAAAAACAGTATTTATAGTATGTGTATAAAGTACAAACATCAGTCACCTTAATCTTATAGCCCTTGGGCGTGCGCAGTATGAGGTAGTGCGCGATGCCCAGCGGCGCGAAGTCGCGCGGCACGCGCAGCGACAGCGCCAGGCAGCCGTGCTGCGTCGTGCTGCCGCGCACCAGGAACGCGCCCGGCGCCTGCGCGCCCAGCACCTCCAGCGCTATCTGCAAACACGCATGCGCGCAACTAGCGACCCACATACACTGCTTGTGCTAACACCTGCGCCAAGTACGCTGACCCATTGTGGGGTTGAGTATACGCTCTTATAACTCGATTCCGAAAGAATTTTGAGATTTGTCATTATTTTTGAACAATACATAAACATCCATTCAGTAAATCGAATTTTTCCATACGAATTCACTATTAATGATTTTTCTAACGACTAAGTTTCATGGAAGCAGCAGCCCACAAGATAGTTTAAAATGTCATAACTTATTACATTGATATAGCTATAAATTGTAACTTATGTTTTGGAAATAGCAACTGCTGAGTTTCTTGCTAGCTTTTCTTAGCAGAATCTGCTTTCCGAACCGATGGTAGACTCATGAAATATTATAAGAGTCACAATGTAGGCCACAAAATAAACAATTTTGTATCCCGCCCTTTGCCACTTTAGCTTCGTGACTCAAAGAGTCATGCCGGTTATGTCAATAACTCTGGTTCTCTTACGAAGCAGATATGTGATTTAGATTCTGCTGGGATCCTTCGAGCATACCGCTCTCCATTGCCCGCTGAGTGATCCTGCCTTCTGAGGCCCATATTTAGTGACCAATTGGGACACTTAGAAATTGGGATATGCTTTAATAAATATGGTGAAATATGAATGAGATGATAATTCTCACCTCTCTGGGTATGCCCTGCTGGAACCAGGGCGCGTGCCTCAGCTCGGGCTCCAGCGGGCGTGCGTTGTTGTTGCCCGAGTTGCGCGACGCACCGCACGACGACTCCCCTGAAGAGGACGACGTGGCTCCGCTGCCCGTACTGGGTCTACTGAAAATGTTTCACATATTCCCAATTAGAACTAATCATATAGCAGAGTCTCATCAATCATCTGGAATGATAGTCCTATCAATTTGGTTCAATTACTTATGGTTCCAGTTATGAATTTTATAAAAATGGTTCCAGTTTAGAAGATTAATTTTGCTCATAAACAAGTTCATCACATTATCACTCTCGAGATATACTTTCGAGAGGATCTTTTGTCATCCTGGAGATATTCAAATTTAGATTTTGAGGATCTCTGAGGATATTTTAAGGAAATTTCTGGAATATAACTGTGTAACTTGATGCCATCCTGCCATAAAGTACATGTTAATGGTAGATCTCTATGCATCCGCGTTAATGATAAACTATTTTTTAACCCCCGACGCAAAAACAATGGGGTGTTATAAGTTTCACGTGTCTCTGTGTGTGTGTGTGTGTGTCTGTTTCCTGTGGCGCTCAAACGGGTGGACCGATTTGAATGCGGCCGTTTGTTTGAAAGGTGAATTAGTCGAGAGTGTTGTTAGCTATGTTTCATGAAAATCGATCCAAAATGGCCGCCGCTACAAATAGCGGATTACATATTTTTTTACAACTCCCTTAATATGGGTATCAAATGAAAGGGCTTGACTAGTAGAATAGCACTATGCAAATCCAAGATGGCTACCGCCAAAAAATAGCGAATGTCGGGGGTTTTTTAAATTTTTAATTTACACTTGTTTAAACTGCAGTAGAAACTCAGCCACATGTTTGTGAACTAGATTAATGCATAGCTCCCTCACCCATTGCTAATATTGTTACACTTGCGGAACTCTTTGTCGAGATCGCAGGGCAGAGTCAAGGCGCGCGCGGTTGCTCGCCCACGTCCTCGCCTCCGCCTCGGACGCCTTGTTGATGTAGCTGCCGCGCCATTCAGACGCAAAGGCACATTTGTGAACTATAGTATGTAACGCTTAGCTCCCTCACCCATTGCTAATATTGTTACACTTGCGGAACTCCTTGTCGAGGTCGCAGGGCAGCGTGTCGAGGCGCGCGCGGTTGCTCTCCCGCGTCCTCGCCTCCGCCTCAGACGCCTCATTGATGTAGCCGCCGTTCAGACACAGAGGCACGTTTGTGGGCCTAGAATATATAGAATGTAGGGCTTTAGTACATAAGATGATAAAGGTTTACTTTATGTTTTTATGTCAGCAGGATAGGTGACAAGAACCAGAAAGGATCCATTTCTCTATTTTTGCAGTCTAGCCTTAAAAATGTTTTTTTAATAAAACTGCCAATAGCACGTGCGGTCCAGTATTACATTCGTGCGTTTGTTTTTACCATTTAACTCCCCATTTCTAACTCAAACAGTAGCTGAGGCTTCACGTGGCCTACGTTGTCGCGTAGGTTTGTTATTTTCTACGGAGTCGTATCGCATCGGGTAAACTCCGCTACGAATCGCTAAATGAAGTGAACGTTACTCACGTAGTGGGAGTGTCGGTGACGAGCGGCGTGGCGTCGTCGTCGGAGGGCTGCAGCAGCGCGCCGCTGAGGCCCAGCGCCAGCCGCTTCATGAGGGGCGGCCTCTCCATGCGCTCCAGCCGCTCGCCCAGCCGCCGGTAGCAGCTGAGCTCGGGGGGCGAGTTCCACTCCTCCGACGAGCTGGGGCTCGCCTCGCTCGCCTCGCTCGCTTCGCACGCGTCCAGCTTTGACCCGCCCATTATGTCGCATTGTGTTGGGGATCTGGAAAAAATGCTTCTTCGATGAGTAAGTATCTTTTGTAACCACGTCGCCACACATAGCATAAACATTTGAACACTTGTTTGAAAACATATTGTGTGGCGGGGTTCTTTGGTAATTTGTTCACAAGTTTGGACACACATTTGCACATTCCCATTCAGTATCAGTATTTCGAAAGCACATCAAAGCGTTCAAAGTTTAAATTCAAAATGAAGCGAACATATTTACAAAGTCTGTCTGGCCGGTAAGCAAACTTGTGTTCAAATATATGCGAGCAAAGTTTTCAAAGTCTTTGTACAAATGTTTGTCTATGTGTGGCGCTTGGGTAAAATTCTTAATAAGCGCAACTCTTACGAACGTTCGATTCAGTTTGGAATTAGGCACATATATCTTTACGGAAATCTGACCAACCAAGCACAATCTGACACAGCCAAGTATTGCACGTTTCTAGAGAATTCCTACAAAGTTTAATAAATTGATGTTACCTGTCCAAGCAGTGCGGGTAGTGGTGTGTCAGGCCCGGCAGAGTGTCGGGGGCGCGCGTGCAGGCGCCGCTTAGCTCTTTGCTCTGTAACAACACGAATGAATACAATTAAAATTTTTCAAAAATCCCACGACGAATTGCAGCGCCCCCTGATACCCTAGACTTTAACCTTAAAACATATCTGAGAACCTGCGCTGAGGAGATACCTATGATAAAATGTAATGATAAAAATTAGCCAAATATTTTTTCAGGAATCTATACTAATATAATAAAGCGGAAGAGTTTGTTTGTTTGAACGCGCTAATCTCGGAAACTACTGAACCTATTTCAAAAATTCTTTCACCGTTGGATATGTACGTGATCTTTGAGTGCTATAGGCTATATATTATGTACCACGGGCGAAGCCGGGGCGGACCGCTAGTTGATCATAAAATTCAAATAACTATTTCAACACCTCCTTAAGCCCAATAGCCGTACTATACTAATTAGGTACTATACTAATTACTATACTAATATTTTAGAACCTGCTAGAAACTGATACGTACAATTAAATGCAGGAAAATTGTAGTAACCAGTAGTAGTTCTAATAGTTGTTTCTTAATTTTTCAAGAAAATGGTATCAAAAAACGCATAAACAATTAGAGATGTCATGAATTTAGGCGTGTGTATGAATTACACGTTTTAATTATGGATGTCATGCAAATGGTGGATATACCTACCTATCACAACATGGCCGCCACTTTTTTGTATGGAAAATTTAATTACATAATAATAATGTCCCCTCTATAATTAATATTATTACTGTATGATAAAAGCACTCTAATTAATAAACATATTATTTCGGTCATCGTGCATCGATCGGTATGAAACGATTACTTATATTTTAGGCCGTTTCCTGATAAGTCAAGAGTTTTATACATTTCCTTCCTGTGTAATAAATTAATAAGTTTTTAATAGCTTACTCATTACAGTATTAATTATAGTAAGATTACCACTTAAAATATAAGCTTTATTCCTTGCAATAGAGTCTAAATTTCAGTAGAGAAAATAATAATTAGTACGTAGTACCTAATTCTTGTATTTTATTATAGCAAGTTTCCCGTCATAAAGTTGAAACGGTTCGGAATGCTTTTCTGAGTAGGCACTAGGCAGGAACTTACTTACCAATTCAAAAGAGGTAAGTATTATACCTAGCAAGTAGGTACAAGTATAGACTTTGATTTTACAAATTTAGGCGCGACTGCCGGTTTGTCTGTGCCGCTACGTGTCGGTTCGTCAGTCAACATTTTGCTTCTCCCGCCATAGCAAGTAAAAATACTTTTTATGTGATGCTTATGGTATATTATGTATTTAAAATTGCTATCGTTAATTATTTTCCCCAAAACTTCACAATCTAAATGACCTAAGTTCATCGATGTCCTAAAATCCTAAGTTAGCTGCCTATGCAGAATCTTCATTGTGTCAAATAAGAAACAAGTCAAAAAATTAAAATAGGGTTTGAACACCGGTTTCCGGACACGCACCTGTTATCGTCCACCGAGCGGATCACTCTTAAGGAATGCTTAAAAATAGAAACATTATAAGATTCAAATAAAAATAATGCATCTCTATGCCAACTTGAATGTCTTATCAAGACACAGAGAAAGAAAAAAGTCTATTTCACTTAAGTTTCTTCGAAAACAAAGCGATCGAGTTTTGAGTATGCAATTAAGGAATGAAAACGAGCCGTGTGGAGCAAAACAATTAGTGGCATGCTTCAACTATCACGGAAAGTTATTAAACATTTTACTATAAGATTTAGTTTGATTCTTCTTTATAGCACTTACTTATGTTTCATAAAATACTGTGAACGTGTTTTTTTACTTTTGATTATATTGGAACACAAAAAAAAGGGGTGGACGACAACTAGTTCACTATTTTCTTAAGAAAACCTGTTATCGTCCGGGCGGTCAAACACAGGTTTAGCGTCTTAATTTTAGGTAGTCCTATTATCAATAGAGGTGTGCACAAAATTGGAATTAAGTTTATTAATTCGAATCCTATACACATACACTAGTTAGTGACTAGTATTCGTCCACTTTTTTCTCATTGTATATAAAACTATGGGTCTTCAAAATCACGCGTGGACGATGGAGACGATTCTAAGTTTCGACCGCCAAGCTATTATTTGAAAATAAATAGATTTATTAAAAATATAAATAATTTAACTTGTTTGACAAAAGAATTACCTTATATTTTATGTGTTTCTCTTTGGAACTTCGATATATTTATAAGTTAAGATAGTATTGTCGATCATTATAATTTGTGGACGAAATTTTAAATAGAGAATCTGAAGTGCACCCGTTATCCGTCCACCTATATTTTAAACTGTATGAAAAACATATATTTTTTAATATTATGTTATTATTTAGGCGAATTTTGATTATTACTCAAATATCTATAATTATTTTTTTATTAATCTACAAGTTAGTCCTTGACTGCGATCTCATCTGATGTTAAGTGACGATGCAGTCTAAGATGGATGCGGGATAACCTGAAAGAGGTACGGCAGAATCCGTACCCCTAATTGTAGACCCTATAAACCGCGTTAACAAGGCTATAGTTTTTTTACCTGTTTTATTTTAAAACAAGCAGTTGACCGCTATTGCGTATGCGTAGAAAGACCACATGACTTTGTATAAAGTACTCTATCACCCTGTGAAAGTTCTGTCAAAATAGGTTCAGCTGTTTTGAAAAGTAAGTATTATGAATATACGAAAAACAGAAATTTTTTTTTTTATAAACGGTGGCTTTTTAATAATGTATAAGTAAACATAAGTTCACTAATAAAAACCCATATATTTCGAAAACACGGACAGGAAGTTAGTTTTAATTGGTATAGATATTAAATACATAATATTAAAGTGGTGTTAATATTACATATTCAATTACTTACTCATTACATGCATACTTTTTCATAGTAAATTTCTCATAGAAATCAGTGGACGGATAACAGGTACAAGGGTGGACGATAACTAGATTTAGTGGACGATAACCGGTGAAATCGGCATTTTCAGCTTTTTATTAGGATTAAAAAAAAACTAGTTATCTGACTAAAAAAATACTAACGTGCAATGAAAATAGACTATATTAGAAGTATATACCAACAAGTTTTTGTTTAATTTTTTTTATAGAACATATATTTTTACCCTCTCAAACTCAGTAACTCCACTAAATGGACGATAACCGGTAAGAATACCCTACATCTACCTACCAGGTAGGTAAGTTTTCCTCTATGAAAATAATATGTAAGTAACTAAGTACCATATCATTCGAACGGTTTTCTTTCTTAATAATTGTAAGATTAAGTAGAATAACCTATTTTTATGAGCCTGCTATTAACATTTAAAAATATAAAACAAATACATAGATGTAAATTAGTTAGCAACAGACAGCTTTAAAAGTATTTTACAGTAATAATTTAACATTTCAAGTGGTTAATTAATCGTCGCGCATCCGCTGTCTGTCTCTGAGCTCAGCGGTTAAGATTTACGCCAAGTTTATAAATCAGTCCCCCGCGCATTCCGGCCTCGGAATGTGAACCGACGACCTATCCACCAACAATATAACTGAATCGAACCTACATAAATACAACTGGAAAACTAATAGCTACGGAAATATCGACCTTAATCTGTAAGATTGAAGCTCTATCGAGTTTTTGTTCGGGTGAAAGTTGGTAGTTATAAGGCTGCAATATCATTATGGTTATTCAATAACGAAAGCTCGCGTTTATATAGTTTGTTGAATTCTTTGCTCATTGTTTGAACGGTTCGAGCGATGCTCTTTTATTTCAAACTTCCAATGCTTCCAAGCCATTATTTCAGAGGGCACCAACAGCCTTTTTAATTGACAGTTCACGTTCCAAAATCATCTTTAAGTTAAAGCTTTTGGGTTTGAAATTGTGTATTCTATTCCAGACGGTATTCTAAACGGATGTTGTCGCGTGACAGAACTCCATTTTAAATAATATCCGGCGGGGCAATGGTAGACAAATCGTCGAGTTTTTACTTTTTTGTTTTTCACGTGTATTCCTGTAGAACACAATCCGGCTATTAAATACTTTCACGCGTGACTGTGCAATGTTGTCTGAACGCGCATTGCTGCCGTTTGTATTCAGTTTCATATGAGAACAACAAAAGTTTATACCTACCTAGTTCGTTTAATGTTTACTGTCGATCTATTGTGAGATCATAAATTAGGTTTACGATTCCTAACGAATTTTCATTCAGAGTGACCAACTACCATAAACTACCTACGCTTTTCGTTGTGAGGTTAACATTCCAGCACTTTGGGACCCCAACATCTATCGGTTCCTCGAATGATGAGCTCCGCATATTGGCACTTCTGCTTTGCAACCCGTTGAGATACATTGGTGCTTTTCATTTCTAATTAATTGATCACGATCAACTTCGAACACACTCACGATTTACGTAGAAGTATTTTTTATAATTATGAAAATAATTTAATGAAATAAAATTCAAAGTACACTTACTTAGCTACTTTATGAAAACCTTCTACCTCTATTGTCTAATGTAAGTGTTGTCAAGTTTTACAAGTGTCCAGTATCCTAGTCCACTAGCGTTGCAGATATCCGAACGGAGTATAAATCTGTACAAATATTGGCAGAGGCGCACGGCCGCCGGCCCATCAATCAGGAAGACAAAAAACTAATCGCTACGAGCTCGCCTCTGGGCGTCTGCATTCACAACAAAAAATGTGAAATCGATGCGAGCACAACGCGTTTTTTCTTGTGAAAGAAGCATTAAGTAGGTAGCCAGTATAAAAAAATTGCGATAAGTATACGAAAAGAAAAGTCAATACCTACTTATAATGAAAATTAGTTGACTTTCAAAAATGAGAACGGAAACTGCACGACAGTTCATGTGAGCAACTCTTCACCAGTGAGCTCTCAATAGAGCGCAAGTAGGTATTTTGACTTTGCTCAGACGTTACTTTCGAGTTAAAACGACACTGATTAATTATTATCAGTATTTACTGAATCTATCCTGACGTAAGGTTTGTCAGGTTTAAATTCTAAAACAAAATCTGAGCAGAGTCAGAATGCGCCCCACTTTTGTTCCTACCTATTATTTATGTTAATAGTAGGTAACTAAAGACTAATAATCCCTCAGTGGTGCACTCCACAGATCTCAATATTAATTTCTTGATACCTTTTACTGGGGGGACTAAGATCAAAATCAGTTTTGAAAATAAATATTTACGTAATTAGGTACTTAGTAACAAAAGAAAGACTTAAGAAGATGAAAGAAAAAATAGTAAAGTAAGTAAACTAAACGTACTAAATGAATAAAAAACACGTTAACTACAACAACAAAAGAGCTTTAATGAACTGAAACAACTATATGAATAACTAGAGTAAAGAGTTGTTCATAGTGAAGCCATAATAATAAAACTGGAGCGAGCTGGTTCCATAATAGGTATGTATTGTAAAACGTGGGGTGAGCTGTGAACGGAGAATTGCGACGTTTTGAAAATAAAATGTATAGTTTAAGCTTTTTGAGAGATAATTAAAATTACAATATGGAAAAATAAATGCTCGGAAAAAAGGTTAAGTGATGATTCTTTGGAATGTGATTCTTTTGGAATAAAAAAATAATAGTTTCAAAAAACTAAAAAACACGCTTTTCATAGAAAACCAAACTAAAAAATAGAAAATAAATTTTAATAAATATAAATTAATAATAGTGTGCATATGAAAAAAATGTATTTTATTTTAAAAAAAAAAGCGTGGGGTGCATGGGTGTATAGAGGATATCATTTCGATAATATCTTAAAAGCACCCCACGCTTTTTTAAATAAAATACATTTTTTTCATATGCACACTATTATTAATTTATATTTATTAAAATTTATTTTCTATTTTTTAGTTTGGTTTTCTATGAAAAGCGTGTTTTTTAGTTTTTTTAAACTATTATTTATTTTCTACTTTTTAGTTTGGTTTATTTATAAAACACTAAAAAAATCATGTCACTTAAAATACAACAGATATTAATTAATTATTAATAAATTATTTTATTTGTTTTTTATTGTAAATCGTACAATATTATTAAAGTAAATAAGTAATAAGTAATTAATAATATTATTATTTTGTTTTAATATTGTTTTATCTTCGCATTCGTGCGTTTTGTGCTTCGATTTTAGTTGTGTATGACATCTACTTATTCTGTTTA
This sequence comes from Melanargia galathea, assembly GCA_920104075.1. Taxonomy (NCBI): domain Eukaryota; kingdom Metazoa; phylum Arthropoda; class Insecta; order Lepidoptera; family Nymphalidae; genus Melanargia; species Melanargia galathea. The sequence goes on from OV049855.1 coordinate 22,697,380, forward strand.
CCCTAGTTACAGTTAGTTACCGTGCGATTTTGAATGTTTATTGGTTTTCCTTACCGACGACTTTTGATAAATGAACACAAAATCTTATTTTCCAAATTGAATAATGAAATAATCTTATCAAATTAGTGTATTGTCATCGGTCCTCGATAAATCTACAAAGTTTGAATGAAATCTGACCGTTTAAAGTGGGTCAAAATCGCGTTCAATGAAGTCGGTTACAAACATACATACAGGTGAAGCTAATATAAAGCGTGTAATAAAACAGAATAAACCCTGCATGTCAAATTGGTTTACCTGTCAATAAACATACCCTATTTCGCAGCGATTCCTAAAGTGGGGAAACCAGCAAGCTTCCCCACGGAAGATATTTGCAGGGAGCCTCGTGTCATTTCGAAAGTGTTTTAAAAGTTCATCGGATTCAATATATTTTAAACAAAAATCCAACATACTAAACCTTGTAACGTTGACGAAAAATAACTATTTGCCACGTGTTACGGAAAACTACTTAATGAAAATAAAACATACTTACAAAAATTTCCTTCGTGAGAATTTCCAGTATAATACCATTTATTACGAATTTTCTATTCTACATTCAGTAGGATTATTAATCTTTCTTTTGGAATTTAAACTTTTGTGAACTTTCATAATGTGAATATTATTCCGTTAACTCTCGCACGTATGAAATTTATTGCTGGACCAGTATTAAATTCATCTGGATTTCTAAGTCATGAGTTCACTTGTACCGAGTAAAGTGAAATGGGACAAGGCTAGCAAGACGAATCAGAAGAACTCCTATAATAATTCACGCGAAACTTTTTAAACCCTCTAAGCTTTGAGTGAATTGCATGAAAATTAGCCCTCTAGAGTTTTGTGAGAATTAATTGCCATAAAGATTAGGTGAAGATTTCAGTTCTATGTGTAAATCATGTTCTATCTATAAATCCCAAATCTACGTAAATGACTTGAATAAAATGAGCTGAACATGCATAAAATTATCGAATATTGAAAAAAATAAAGCAAAAAATATTATGGCCTAAAAAGCCAACAAAAAAAAAAACTAGCCTACCATCGCACGGTTTAGGCGAATCGATAAACAATTCATTGATTTAATACATGCTGCCGTTGGGATGTTTCGAGGATATAAAAAATCCCACTTACGCGCATACTCCGATACGCGTGAAAAACATACGGTCTATACCCTGTCATTGCGGTCGCATAGCCGGGAATAAAGCGTAAATTCTAGCGCAGTAGTTATAATTTAAAACAATTGTTGGACACGCAAAGGTTATAAACCCTGGCTCCAGACAGTGACAGCCGCTGAAATAAAACAAAACTGTCGCATTTAACTGCCAGCTGGGTACGGTTAGCTCGTCCCCAAATTGAACTTATAAGTATTTAGCACGCGATGTCTATCGATTTAGAACTTATTGCCAATTGAACGAGGTATATTTTTGTTATTTTTCACAGTTATTATTGACGCATTAATGCAAATTACGATAGAAGTAAACTCGGTAGTTTTAAGCTGTGTAAACTATGTATACCTAAAAGCTAAACACCTATTAATAAACCTCCAACAAACTCAAGGTTCAGACTGAGACTGACATTAAGCGCGAGAAAACTTCATGGTGCAGCATCGCTCTGGGTGAGGCAATATTTTAAAATCCTCGATAGTTCAAGGGTCAGGGCGTGGACTGAAAACCGAAAAGTTCAAATCTCACCCGTTGAAATATTGTCTGAGGGTAAATGGGAATACATATTTATATAGCTACACACAACATAGACAATATTATTTAAACAAGCTTTAATTTGAAAATTAAAAAACCCGACTGCCATGCTATAAAACTAACTAAAAAATTAATAAACTACCACCGTACCACTTACAGTGTAGTTGTTATTTATTTTGTTTTTCATGATTTGTCACTCCAAACTGATTTAAAACATATAGATTGTATACATTTTCGTACTGGCCTTTTAAAGCCCTTTATTTTGATACCCCACTCGATGGCCTTGAAGAAAAATTTTTTTTCAGCTCGCACAATAAAGCACATAAAGTCCGCCATTTTGATTTTTTTTTAATTTAGGTACCCATTGACACTCGCGTCATCGAGACAAATCTAATGACGTATCATTTATCAAAATCCGTTGAGCCGTTGATTAGTTACAAGCGGACATAGGAATGGACATACATACATACACACAGGTGAAACACATATACCCAGTCGGGTAAAAAAAAAACATTATTCGAGTCGCGAGTGCAGTATCGACATCAAGTTTTTATTTCATTTTAGGATTCAGTAGCTACTTTAAACATCTAAAGTAATCACTTGAGCAGCAATGACGTCTGGAACAGCCGACGCCGCTCAGCCGCCATCACTCGCAGGGCACGTTTTCTATCAGCCGTAGGAAAGATTTCCATTTTCCTAAACGTTTCGAGTTCGGCTCCGAGTGATCAAACCATGTGTGGTGCAAGCCACGAAATGTAACCATTTCATAGCGATAATATTGCTACACTCAGTAGCTGGGTCATACCCAAAAATCTCGCGAGACATTTGGGACATTGCTTTGCATTTTGATAGAATCCAAGGTACCATTTGATAAAATTATAGTATGGTCATCAACATTAATTTCATGCATTATTTAATTAATTATAGTTATTAAGCTACCACTTTTTACATTAATTATGGTGCGGTTAAATAAATACAAACCAATTTTGCTTTTATTTTTAGTTTCGATTGACCTTTTACGATTCACTCGAAGGTTTCCGATTACGGCAACACATTTTGCTCGCGTGATTGACCACAAGAAGTACCTAAATAAAATCAAAGACCACAACCTGACAAGCATGAAATCGCCTGTCACCTTTCACCTTACAACTTTAATTCTAGATGAATCGATTCAGAAATTAAAAGATTTTATCAAGCCGTTATTATTCATAACTTTCGATGAACAATAATCAGATTGAAAGGAGGTTATTTTATAGGCATATAACCTACTTTTGTGAAAAAGGTTTTCTTTTACGATAAATTTAAATTAAATAAATCAACAAGCTTGAAAAATACCGCTTTCAGTGGCACAGTTCATAATCATCATCATCATCATCATAATCAACCCATTACCGGCCTACTACAGCACGTGGGTCTTCTCTCAGAATGAGAAGGGTTTAGTTAGACCATAATCCACCACTCTGGCCGAGTGCGGATTGGTAGACTTCACACGCATTTGAGAACAACATGGAGAACTTTCAGGCATACAACGTTTTTCACGATATTTTATTGAATTGCTGTGCAGTTAATAATAGTGATCATTAGTAAAATTATTAATAGGACCGTATGCTTAATACCTAGTGTTACTATGTAGTTAGCACAAAGTTCATGACTTGCGTCACTCAATCGAACGAATCACTCCAAGTAGCGGGGTGCGTTTATAGTTCTTTTGTTCACGCAAGGCCTCTTCTCTCCGCACGATACCGAGCCAGACATGATCCCACCCCCGTCTGACCTCACTCACGCACAGCACACCTAACTATCGACAATGTAGGTAATTCCTTGATTTGATAGCTCAAATTTAGTCCAAGTTTATCCAATACCCAGAGAATCGTGTGATTATCTATAAAATTAGAGAAAGATGTAAATATTAAAAACAATTCGACTTCTAATATACACACACTTCTAAGACACACAGACAGATATCCTAACATAATAGGTACTTTTTATATATTATATTTTTCTATTATACTATTTTTTATTTCTTTCTGATCTTTGATGGCATAACTACGAAACGCGATTGCGTTATGAACTTATGAGTTACAACTTATGAAATACACTTGACCAGTTCTAAATATTTCGTATAGTTTGCAATTGTTTATAAAGAAACTAATTCTAAAAAGAAACTAATTCTAGTGGCATGCACTTCATATAAGCGTAAAAGCACTGCCTACCTACCCTAAGCTCATGTTATTGCAGATGGATTTAATAAAAGTACAATATTATGACTGCCTCGTATTTATTATTCAAAAAATCAGCCAAGTGCGAGTCAGGCCTCGCTCTTTCAGGGTTCCGTACATAATTATGAACAATATAATATTTTGGGTCTAAGAAATATTTAATTTCCGAGCTAGACATCGCAACAAACCGTGAAAGAAAAACCCAAAAAATGTTCGTTTATTTTGGTCACAGCTTATAAACTATTTAATAAATCGTTGTTTTCAGTATTTGTTGTTTAAATAGAGCATATAGTACATAATATACTGAAATATCATATTCCCAACTAGTTTAGTTTTTGAGATAGCCCCCGTCACAAAAATGGTCTAAAACTGACAACTTTGATGGCCTCCCATTCCCTTATTTTGTGAGATAAAAATTAAAAAAATATATATTTGTACTCTACTTAATGAGCTCTAAACAATGATACCCCACAAGCTAGGGTAAAGAAAAAATATTTTTTTCCGGCTCCTTTTTCATGTATGGGAGCCCCCCTGAAAAATAATTTAATTCAATTTCTAATTCAATATTTGATTTTGGGTTAACGTTTTACACTAAATACCAAAATTTCAGGTTTGTAACTCATTTCGTCTGCGAGCTAGAGACCTGTGACCGGCGGACAGACGGACAGACAGACAGACAGACAGACAGACAGACAGACAGCCGAGTGACATTAATAGGGCTCCGTTTTTTACCCTTCGGGTACGGAACCCTAAAAACCCTGTACATGACCACGACTTATACGATGTTCCAAAAAAGATAAGGTGTATTAAAACAGGCGGAAACCTAACATAAAAAATTAACTGTTCTTATTATAACAAAACCGCATGCACTTTATGAAACCACATCCTGTTTTTATTGAATTTGTTTGTTATTTAACTTACTCAAGCGTTAACAGTGGCAGCGTCACTAAAAATAGAAGAATACTTGTGAACCAGTGTAGCACGGATTTAATTTTTTACTGGAACCTAATGAGTACAATAGTTTTGTTCTAGAACAAATTTGATTTTCATTCTGAAAGCATCATTAGAATAGAAAAAAATAGGACCAACCAATTGTGAGTCAGACTTCCTTTCCACCATAATATAAATTCTTCTTAAAATAACAGATTTTATTTACTGATATGGACTTATTTAGTGGTATAGAAGACAATATGTCAAAGCTTCAAACGCAATAATAGTATATTTCAGGCTTTAGTAGCTTATGTGTGGAAAGAAAGGGCTCGATACAAGCAGGGGCAGACGCTATGGTCAGAAGAATATTTATTGCCTTTAATTGGCAAAGGCAAGAGGTATGAAGAGAAAGTTCCAGCTTATATTTTTAACTAAAGTGCATACCTAATATACATATTTTTTAAACACAGTTTTGTAGTTCCTTTGTGAAGAGAGCTATCGTAATACTAAACTCATAAAGATACCAAGTAGGTATAAAACGTTTGTACGAAATGCCTCAGTGCCAGTAGACGAAAATCTTCGAACAGTGCGTGTTGTTAGTGACGATTTATGGAACTGAAACATGTTCGCTAACTATTTCGCTAACCTTTAATATTATGAGGATAGTTAAAATTTTCAACATCGTCATGAAATTATCATATTATATAATTAATTATCTTTTTTTTTTAATAGGTCAACTTGGGTTGGCGCCGTCTCTTTCTTGGCAGTGAATAAATCCTTCTCATATTTTTAGGATCGTCGTAGACCCTTAATTGCTTCTCATACGGAATCCACTTTCAGCTGACATCCCATGAGATTTTGGATTGCAATCAGATTGCAATTGTATGTAGTTCGTGTCCGTAATGAAGCCGGTTTGACGTTCGTTCGTTCGGAGCGAGCGGCAAAGGTTTAACGACTGCGGAGCGACTCTTTATTGCTTTGATTCGGGGTTTTAATTAACGACTAAACAGACAGTTTATAGCTTTCTTAAAGTCTTTATAAAACACTAATTGAACATGTTTTCCCCGGTCGGGCTAACCCATAAAATTGCAAATAATAAAACCCATGTAGGTATACGAGTAGATATAATATTATCATGTATAACGCTTCTTTTATGAAATGTTTTTGAATGATGGTTAAAAATCGGATTAAAATTCACCACGAGTAACAAGCGAATACACATAAATACACACGGATTACTTACAATATTTAAAAGTTCCCAAAAGGCAGAGGTTCTCAATTCTGTGTGTATTTTTTATACGTAGGTATGTAGGAGATTTATATTTTTTTTGAGGCGTGATTGAGGGCCGAAATGACAAAATAAAAACACCTTTGCATTTATAATAGTAAATATTATACTGTATGTATATAGTGTGTGAAATACGTAATGAAAGATTTAAATGCCTATCTGTGGACGCTTAATTAACTCGAATGCGGTGAGGAAAGTTAATGTTCCGAATTTATTTGTTGACTCGACAATGGCATATAAAGCATCGAGCTGGGGATATCAAACTACGTACGCTCCGTTAAATTCTGTAATTAATGTAATTCTTGGCTTTCCTATCAGATCTCGTATAAAAAAAAGAAAGAAATATATTTAATGGCGTTACTACTAATGCAACATAGTTAGTAATGCAACATACTTAATGCTTATCACATATTTTGGTTAGCAACAATGCCAAAATGATATTTAGATATTCCCACGGCGCGGCGCGGCGTACCTACTCTTGGATTTAAAGTAAACAAGTATAAATTAAACATTTAAAAAACCCCCGATATTCGCCATTTTGTGCCGGCGGCCATCTTGGATTTGCAATGCTATTCTACTAGTCAAGCCCTTTCATTTGATACCCACATTAAGGGAGTTGTGAAAATATGTAATCCGCCATTTTGTAGCGGCGGCCATCTTGGATCGATTTTCATCAAACATAGCTAACAACACTCTCGAATAATTCACCTTTCAAATGAAAAAAACCGCATTCAAATCGGTCCACCTGTTTGAGCGCCACAGGGGAACAGACAGACACACACACAACTGAAAGCATATCTAAGCCTGCCTGTGTTGTACCAAAAACAAGAGTTTTACCATTGAATTATTATGTACTATGGTTTTTACTCTTGTCTTAGCATGGTATCAGGTAAGAAAACCTCTAAACTTGAACCTACGTACCTACTGGGTGATTTTGTGGTACGAAATGTGGCGTGACAGCGGGGTTTTCGGTACCAACCATAGAGATAATAATAATAAATAGAGTTGGCATAACTACCTTAAAAACGTGCCAAAAATACACTCACACACGCACAATCCTGTAACATAAAATGGCGCGTGTTCATTGTGATGTCTCAAGTTGTGCATGTGTGAGTGTTCATGTATACATTTTAGGGAGGCCATCTTAAGTCACGAGTCTGCCGCAAACTGTTTTATTATTATGTCAAAAATGTAATGTTGTCTCTTTCACACTTATGAAAATTTTGATAAGCTTGAGCTATTTTCCGATCCACTAATTTCTATAGGACATTATGCCAGCTCTATTTATTATTATTATTATCTCTATGGTACCAACGCACTGTTGGTACGTCAATTTGTAAGACAGAACAATAAGCTTGAGCAAACACATCCCCTCCACCGTCGCCTTAAGTTCTGTTTACCAGAGTGCTTAGTCTAAGATCGGAGCACTCGAAAACGAACTCGAAAACTATTGATCGATTTCAGAGTAAAATAGACCTAAAATGGCTTGTATTAAGGTTTAAGTTCGCCAATACATTAAGCATTCGAACACAACGAGCGCCCCAAACAGAAATGTTGTAATAGTAGTTTATGAAACGGTTGCATAATAGAGGTTATTAAAACACGAGTGTTAGTTTAAAAAACGAGCCGCAGGCGAGTTTTTTAATAGTATTACACGAGTGTTTTAATAACTAATTATGTAGAGTTTCATACACTACTTTATCTAAGCTCATCAATAGGTATCTTACGTATAAAAGAAAAGACTAAGAAATTAACAAAATTATTTATTATAATAAGTATTCATGTTTTGGATATTGCAATTTATAAATGTACTCAATTCTTCAGGGGAGAACGTTTTTGCATTTTTTCCCTTAAAGCCCTGCGATTTTCTTTTTAAAACAGCAATCAGTCTTGTGTATTTAATAATATCGATTTGGTTGTAGATACTCAATATACTTTTGAGCATTGAGTATTTAGCCCATAAGGACAAAGACTTAAATTTATTTGATAATTCTTGGAAATATGCTAGCATTACATTTTCTGAAAATGAAGTGGTTTTTTTCAAAATTTTCCAACTCATAAAATCTTGGTAACATTTATCGTAAATTTTCTTTGATTTTGCTGGCAAAAGATTATTTGTCATTCCCGATGCTATTTCCAGAATGTCTGGTGGAGTTAAATTCTCTTCAGTATCACTGCTAGACCTTTTCCCGCGCAACAAAAATCACTTGCAAAATTTTGAGTTACAAAAACTGAATAGTAAATAAATAATAAATTAAAAATTTAAATAATAGGCGCCAAAATTCAATTGTCAATTTCGAATGTGCGGTGCGTGCAGTGCGTCTATGGTCAATTATGGTAGCACTACACTCTGTCCTCTGGCCGCATCTTGCTACCGCCACACTTTCGCAGTAGTAGTAATAGGGTAACTTTGATAGCGGGATAATCATTGTAAGTAACAAAATTAAACTAACTAACTATTGTAAACTAACTATTGTACCTATTTCTTTTAAAATGTTTCTTTTGTTTAATTTATGTTTTTTTGGTGTACAATAAAGTATTAAATAATAATAATAATAATAAACACCCGGCATGGCTCAAAAATACCAGAACCCAGTGCCTGTACTATAATGTAGAAAAAATTATTTTTTAACATTGTTTTGCAATAATTTCCTAACAAAGTAGTGTTATAATGAACTTTTTAATTTTTTTTTTAAATATTATAGATGTATGTGAATAAAGTAGTCCAATATATGGCACATTTTGATTTCATATTCGGAATTTTATGATATGAGAGTAGATAAAATACATATTCGAACTATGGAATTACGACTTTAAAATACGAGTATTTGAGTTCATTTTGCTCTGAATTCACTTGTGATTCGATCAATAGTTTCGAGTTCGTTTTCGAGTGCTCCGATCTTAGACTAAGCACACTGATGCCACGTGTAACAAGAAACGCAGTAAATACGAGCGCCTACCGGTATCGGGTGGTCTAGGTCTAGGTGTGTGTATTCCGCGCGGTTAGCAACTTGTGTTCTTTATCTGGTAGGTAGTCGCGGGTCAAATGTCAGTGCACTGCGTGCGATCGCCTTTTTGCGGTTCCACGCAAACTGAACTGTATATTAATTAGTTATTGGTACCTATTTTATCTACAAATCGTTGGCTTTGACTGGTAAATGAAAGAAGTATTTCGTTTCAGCAGTTTTCTTCTCCGTGAATTTGGAAAACTAAAATTCGACTTCTATTTCCTCTTCAAAATATAATATCCACCATTTTGAATTTATCATGACGTCCTATAAGCTATGATACGCAGAATTTGTCCAAATCTATTGAGTAGTAGGTATGAGGGAAATTTTTCAAATGTCAGTTCAGCATCTTCAGTTTGAACACTTACTTTTGGTTTTGATAATCAAAAAAACATTTTTAAATCATTTCACTCCCCTCTCATTGAAAAACAATATTAGGAGAAATTTGTACGGTATTGTCATGCGACAGTGGGAAACTGCGAACGATTTCATAGATAACGGTGGTATGGTCACAAAAACCGACAGAACCGGTTTGAATCTGATTACTACATTGATCGAGACGAATCGATGCAATAAATCTGTCCCCCGTAAATTATACGCCAGGGGTGACAAACATTAGATTATATTATTATAACAAAATAGTAATTTGGCTATAGTGGTAGTCAGATGTGGGCAATGAGGCCAATGACTGTTGAGTGTAGACCTTTTCCGCAAATTACAGCGCGCTATGGAGCGAGTTGTGTTGGATATTTCTCTTTCGAAGTTGTAAGAGGACTAAAGTGGCCGACATTGCCCAAAGTATATGGAAGAGGGTAGATAAAGAAGGCGGAGGATCGTGCTTGGTAGCGCAACCTTGAAAAGGTCTATGTCCAGCAGTGGATCACTACAGGCTGATATAATGGAATGGATAGTAAGTATTGGAAAGTGTCACCGAGCCTAGCTGTAGAGCTTTCAGTCGCAAAGCGCAATGGAAAGATATCACGCAAAGTATGCCTTCTCGTTGTTTGTTTTATAAATTATTTTTGTATTTTCTCACGGTTTCCTTAAAATTAGCTCAAAAAGAGATGTTTAATCATAACTTTCAACACAACATAAATATAATAAATAACTTTGTTTTAGACAGAGATAAAGATAAACAGATAACTGGCTTATTTGTAGATGAACAATAATAAACAGAGAAGTATATTTTAACGTGTATGTATGTAGTTACATAAAATATCACATAACAAAGATCCAAAGGGAATTAAAGTCCATACACCTAAAATGCGGGCTCCGTAATAAATTGTTACACACTACATTATAACTCATGTTTATGTTAAACAAATTATTTGTCACCCCTGAATTAGATAATATAATATTACGACCGCTGGAAATTGATTCCGAACCCGCATTTCTAACATTATAAGATGATCATAGACTATTATTTATTATTAGTTTAATATTAGACTTTATTAGCTGAATAACTTGATACATACACTCAATTTGAAGAAGCTATTTTATTGTGATTACATTCAATTAAGAGTCAAGGATGTTAAGAGCCAGTTTCACCACCTTCTGATAAGTCTCGGATAGCCTAAACATAAGTTTTGTCACTTTCTTACTTATGTCAAGTGACAAAGACAAAAGTTGTAGATAACTATCTGATACTTATCAGAAAGTAGTGAAATAGGCCCTTAGAGTTATAAAATTTCTAAACGAGTAATGTGTAATCAACTAAAATGAGAGCGTCAATAGAATATAATTAAATGAATAAAGTTAATTGGATCAAGTCAAGTCTGGCCAGGCTTTGGCCTGTTGTTAGCAGCCTGTCGGAAAAGTACATAGATATAAACATCTATAATCGTCGTTGACGTCATCAACTGATAGACGTCAAATGTTGGCCACACGTCGCGGTCCTTGTAACCTCCCAGCGGCTCCCTATGACTCTGGTTCTACTACGGATCTCCTCATTTCTAATTAGATCATATACAGAAACCATAACTCTCTACATCGCCCGCTGTGTGACTCTAACTTTCTTAAGAGGCCCATAATAAAAGTAGCGACCATGTCTCGGAGCCGTATGTAATTACGGGCTGAGCTGCCCGACATTTCGCGTGAACATGCTCACAATTAAGGCCTCCGTAAGGATTTGAAACTTATCGCGCATAATTCCGGTGTAGGTATAATATCTATATTTAAGTCCAGCCGATGTGCTATGTAGATCATTTCGCGTGAACATGCTCACAATTAAGGTCTCCGTAAGGATTTGAAACTTATCGCGCATAATTCCGGTGTAGGTATAATATCTATATTTAAGTCCAGCCGATGTGCTATGTAGATAATGAGGTTTGGCTATTCTATACGTGTTCTCTCTTTTAGAGCTTTCAGCATAATATAATGAATCACGATCATTAGTCTGCAAAATCAAGTAAAATCGTAATACCTACTAGTCTGTGATAAATACTATGATCAAACGATAACTGATACAAAAAAACCAAATTATTTATAGGTAAGCATCCTTTTCAAACTATTAAGAATGCTCTCCATGGCAGCGACAAATCGTTGGTGGGTGGAGTCTAAAACAGTAATTTCTGCATTTAGAGAGCGAGACATCTTCAGTAAAGAAGAGTACTAAAAATATATACATAAATAAATAATAAATTAATAAAATAAATAAATTTTGCTTGAGATATCATGATTTTTAGTGAAAAACGGCAAAGTAAAAAGATGCAAATCAAGGTTTGGAATTTCGCCTATTTTAGCAAATATTTGGCAATTTTTTACATGAACTAATGACATTTGTAATTATTATGAAGTAACCTATGATAAGACTTCGGTCGTTTTTCAATTTTCTAGTTTCTTATATAGTTTATTTACGCACGAAGTTGCCCCAAAATTTGCTCAAAAATAGTGATTTTTCAAGCGTCATAACTTTCAAAATAAATATAATTTTACTAATATTTTTATTTTATGGCATAGTTAATGGAGATATAAATTGATATCTGGCTTAACTTTAGACCTATTGCGACAAATCACTACATAGTATAAAACAAAGTCGCTTTCTCCGTCCCTATATCCCTATGTCCCTATGTCCCTATGTCCCTTTGTATGCTTAAATCTTTAAAACTACGCAACGGATTTTGATGCGGTTTTTTTTAATAGATAAAGTGGTTCAAGAGGAAGGTTTATATGTATAATAACATCCATTAAATAGTGGAGAAATACTGTTATTTTTGAGGTTTCTAATGTGATGTCGTAAATAATTACATTTTTTCCGCTTACATTGCAAACGCAGGCTAAACCCTACGAGATTTATCAAAATAATGTACTAAGTATTGTACACATTGAAAAGGTCTACAGAAAAGTCCGCGATGGTATATGTCTATCTCGTCTCGATATCTCCTTATTTTTGACTTAATATCGACTTAATTCTGACAGCTGTCATTGTCATTTACAGATGAGTTATTTATATGGAGAACAGGGTTAACATCTATGAAGTACGATTTTACCCCAAACTACTTTAATTCCCTGTCAACATATAAAGCTTTAAGCCGCTTAATAATATTAATTGTTTCGCCCTAAAATAGAAATTGCTAAGAATGGAAACTAGAAAGTGCACACTAACAGCAATAGAAAACAAAAGAATCACATTGAAAAAAATTATTCAAAAATGGAAGTCGAATGACATTATCACCATGAAGTGTCTGTCAGGCATTTGTCATATCTACATGCAGCAGTTGATTTGTATTTGCATAAGTTTTGAATTTTTTATCTTTTTTGTGGGAATTGTTTTATCTCTGGTAACATTATGAAACGTCAGAATTCCACGGAATTAGTAATTCGGGTATAAGGTGAGATATAGTAAGTTCATTGTGGAAAATATCGTAAAAAGTCAAGCCGCCTGGGAGCTTTCATCGAAAACGCTGCCTAATCCCTGAGCGGGTAGTACCTACGCATAATATGCTCTACTACCCGTGCGAAGCCGGGGCGGGTCGCTAGTATTAGAATAATAGACGTAATACGTTTGTATGGAAAAGCGCGTGAAGAGAGCGGCCTTAAAATCAATCTCGCCTGTTATTATCGCACCCGTTTGATTATAGGATATAAAATCCAAGGAACAGCTCCAATTTACACGCTACCGGTCTTTAGGTACACACTTGTTTTCGTTTTTATTGCTGTTACATTAAGTTCCCGCAAAGATTTCTTTGAAGAAGAAAAATAATAATTACTTCACAACGTATTCAGTAACTAAAAGTAGGTCCACAATATCTTGGATCACTAGATTGAATGAGGCGTCGTCTTTAATTGACAAACGATCGTACGATCAATAGGATCGATTTCGTCGCACGATTGAATCAAGCATAATATGAATCCTCTAAGAGTGTCCTAATTGAAGCTCGCAAGTTATTGTACGATTTCAGTACTAATTTTCATCGTGCGACGAAATCGATCGTATTGATCATACGATCGTTTGTCAATTAAAGACGACGCTGATGAGTTAAGCTTAGGATAAAGTTTTTCAAGTCCTCGAAGACAGAAGAGCCTAGTGACGCAGTACACGACTGATTGGCCATTGTCAGTGTTGGTAACCAAGATTGTATTGGTAATGTAATGCTCACCCAGAGTGGAGCCGAGGGTTGCAGCTGCGACGCGAACGCCATTCGGAACGCATCTCCCACCAGCGCGTTCAATTCCTCCGCCTGCAACAGGAACAACCTTCATCACTTTCATTGGGACGAGGGATTAGTTAGGTAGGTAGTTGAGTACCTATAGGCGTCGAGACAGGAGTACAGGTGACGTGTGGGGAAAGGGGGTCTAGGTTAAAGGAGGCCCCGCGTACCTCATACATCGCTCGCTTTCCTGCCTGTTTGGAAACTTTACCTTAACCTATTCCTTAAATCTATACAAAAAAAATAAATGGATTTCGAAATAACTACTAGCTTACAATTTTAATTATTTAACGATAGTATAAGCCAAACATACGTTTTTCTTCTCTGTTATTAGTCGTTTTAGATACATCTTACAAGTCTTACAAGTAACTTGTGCTACTTTTTATATCGTAAATATTTAAAATTCGGAGCTCGCGCAATCAACGGCGGACTGTGCCGCAACGGCATTGCAAGAAATCGCCCTGCATCATTTTCATACATTTTATAATTCTGAACCATCGAACACTTTCGCGGGCTGCGGCGCAGCGCACTGGCAGATCGGTTAGGCTCTATATGCTAATAAACAGAGTCTAATATTCTTTAGCCAGGTTTAGCAATGCGATGCATGCGGCTTACCATGTCTTTAACTTAAACGAGCCTAAACAAAACAACATTCGAGAAACACGAGTCCACATGTAAAATGTATGTATGTAGAGGCAAGAGGCAGCGAGGGTCGTCATAATTAAGTCATTACGTTATGAAGATCCCGCCATTACCGCCGCCCACGCTATGTGTGGCATGCTAAGTAGGGAGTTAAATGCTATGAATCCGTGATGGGCTCTTTATTAATGTTTATCTTATTAATCAAACGCAGATACTCTTGTGGGATAATATTGGATAACGTGGCTGTAGTAATAGATATTAGAGGGTTTCATAATTATGTATACTTACTAGAAACGATACAATCAAGCTATAGTCAAGCTTACCACAAAACCCAGCGTCTAGTCTGATAAAGGCTGTAGTGACAAAGTACTGGACGATACTTGTACCACCGTGGTGGATATAGAATTAGACAACCTATATAATAATGTAGATAAAATAACTCAAGAAAAAAGTACCTACAGCAGTGATAGAATAATATGCGGAACTGTTCATTTTTCATCGAAGCTTATTTTTTTTTTTTCAAAACAACGTGAGTAGACTAAACCGACACAAGTGTCAGTGTCGACGTCAAATGTACAAAGCCATTCTAAATGTCGCTCCCCACGTCACTCCCATCTAACGTCCCTATTCCCTAGCGTGCCGTGGAAACACGTGCTTTGATTGTATTATGGCTAAACCTTCCTTTGACGGATTTCCTTTATTATTTAAAATTTCACGTAGGTATATGTAATGCTGATAAATACATGTAGATATTTTTGCTTAAAATACCAATTTCATAAAATCTAATCAATTTAAAAACAGCGTATACCCTAGTACAGTATAAAATAAACCACTGTTCTCTTTTCAAGAAACACAAATGTTGAACTATTTTCTAAAACACTGTTTAAAAATTTCCGGTGCGAGGTCGCTATTCCAGCAGCTTTCGATGCCTATAATATTATGTTCTTCGAACTATGTGCCACACACATTTTCAGTATTAATAACTGCATTCCATGCGCCTCTTGCGGCTGTTGCGGATCTTGCGCCTCATTAGTTTCATCGCGTGGGATATGATTGCCAATAAATAAATCATCGAGATAATCTACAGTATTGTACTTTTGTCCGTTCGCAGCATACTCGTAAAATAACGGTACACGTCCGTGGGTCGAATTTATTTTTTCGGGTTTAAAAAAACCAGTCGGGTTCGATCGAACTGAGCTTTCCAACGCAAATATTTGTATGTAGGAGGACGCGGAACATTCCTCGTTATACAAAGGCAATGAATATTATTTAAGGGCTTGGTCAGGCAGAAAACGCGACGGACACTGCACGGCGTCGTATTAAAATCTCACGTACGCTTTTACAATTTGTAATACAAGAAACTGCCTCATTAATTTAGTGGCGATGTCTAGTGGTTAACTTCTGATCCTGAGGTCCTGTGTTCTTTCTGTCTCGTCTTTCTGTCAAAAAATTCTCAGTAGCAACCCAGAGTTGATAAGCTTGCCGTGTTACCTCTGTGCCTCGGAAAGCAAAGCTAAGGTAAAACCATTGGGTTTTGTGCCTGATCTCTGTTCGGTTGTGTCGCTTATTATAATTCACAAGACGTAATGTCAAAGTTCGTTGAGAACTCATTGAGTTTAGAGCGATATTTATTCGATGATGTTTGCCTGCCTATAATATGATTATGAACGGTCAGCATGCCCGGCGTTAGAATGACGTCACCCTCAACATGGATGTGCAGTTGTGCATGTCGGCGACCAAGCCAGATCTTTCACATTAAGGGTCTTATCACGGTGAAATTACACACCAAATATCACTTATTTTATTTCAGTGCAATATCTAACAAAGGAATGCATGCCATTTTCACGATTCGATTGCTTTTATATTTGTATCTCAAGGTTATAACGGAAATATAGCAATACAACTTCTTTTGTATAAAGAACAAATAAAATTACTGTAAAATAATTCTTGAACCATAGCTTAATAATCAAAATAAATATTTAAATGAATTTTACGTAACTCTAAATGGTTTATTTTACGTTTATTTTAAACAAACTATGTTTATTTAAATAATACCAACCAACAGTCATAATTCCTGCAGATGGCGCTACAAGGAGATTCTACCATAGATTACACAAAACGTTATTATAAATTTTGCAATGATTTAATTTGATTAAAGTTAATGTTAATAACTCTAATAGATTTTATTATAAATATTTAAACAGCAAACTATTATTTCAATAGTAAATGGTGATATTGAACAATAAATTAGACATCAAACATTCAAAGAGTCAAAACGGTGTCTATTTAATATTAGACCTTGATAAATAACGGTTTAATACTTACCCATAATTATTTGAATATCAATCTCATCTATTTCACACATTTTTATAATTATTTAAACGATAATAAACTAAAATATAGTTTATCAATATTTTCCACTTATTGCCGATACATGGCGCTTGCGCCCATACGGCCATGCTGATTCCAGCGCGTCCCTTGCGCTGTTTCCCTCAAAATTCTGTGCCCCTTGCAGTTTTTTTTTTACAGTCAAATTCAAAGTCATTAAGTCAAAGTCAAAGTCACAAATTGTAAGTTATATTTTCAGTTTTTTTTTTGTTTGTTGTGACGTAATTTCAGACAAGGCATCACCCAAACTGGGATCTAGCCCTCCCACAAGGCATCACCCAAACTGGTATCTAGCCAACCCACAAGGCATCACCAATAGGATCTAGCCAACACAAAAGGCATCACCCATCCTGGGATCTAGCCAACACAAAAGGCATCACCCATCCTGGGATATAGCCAACACAAAAGGCATCACCCATCCTGGGATCTAGCCACCAAGACCAGGTTTAAGGATACGCATGGTGGCCAGCCAGCGTTTAAGGAGGGATGTTTTGGATAGGGAAAAATAGATTTGCACATCATGAAATAAAATAAATCATAAATCATATCAACACAATGCAAACACAACATAGAGTCAGCATTGCCACAGAGGAAACGGAAGCACTCGCATGTTAATCGATGTCCACTGATTCCTCTGCCCATACGGTCAATTGGTCAATTTGTCTGAGTTGTTAGAATTAGGTAAGAATCCAAAAGGGTCTGACTGACCTGGGTTGATTCTAGCTTTACATTTATCAAAATGCATTTGTCACTAAGGGACCACTCGTTCATCCATTTCTACCAATCTATCTAACATCTACATCTTCTGTCAGTATGTCATCATCTGTATAGTAGGTAGGTAACATCATCTTTTCTTTTTCAAGTTACAATTCCGTGGAACTTTTACCTGTACTATTTATTACCAATAATAACATAAATAGTGCTACATTTTAACAGATGAACAATTATTATTACTAGTTAAATAGTTTTATTTCAAACATTACGTTAGTCGCTTTGACGGTAGTCATATTTTTTTTTCTCAGAATGACCCTTACGATTAACCTTAGCGTTGTTAAAACTGCCCTGCCACGGGAACTGGAATTGCTGTTTGCCTAAAAAGGGTTAGGCTTGGAAACACTGACTAATTATCCGGCTGATTACATTCAAAACATACGACTTGACATTTTGAAGGTTATGTAACACGTGGTTCTTTAGCAACGCTATAATTACTTCCTCTATTTTCAATTTTACGTTTCCGTAATGTTTTAGAACAGATATTAATTTGGGAAATAAATTGGCGGTTATGCAAATAAAAAAATTCAATTCTTAACAACTCAGATCAAATAAATTCAGGATAAATACCTGTGACCAGTGCATCCATCACCCCCGCTGACAACACACCTTTCGCAACACTTGAGATCCATCACTTATTTTACAATGAAAAACGCCTCATCCGGAGGTCTTAAAAACTTTTGGGGCTGTGATCCCACCGCTGCTGTCGGCGACCAAGCCAGATCTTTCACATTAAGGGTCTTATCACGGTGAAATTACACACCAAATATCACTTATTTTATTTCAGTGCAATATCTAACAAAGGAATGCATGCCATTTTCACGATTCGATTGCTTTTATATTTGTATCTCAAGGTTATAACGGAAATATAGCAATACAACTTCTTTTGTATAAAGAACAAATAAAATTACTGTAAAATAATTCTTGAACCATAGCTTAATAATCAAAATAAATATTTAAATGAATTTTACGTAACTCTAAATGGTTTATTTTACGTTTATTTTAAACAAACTATGTTTATTTAAATAATACCAACCAACAGTCATAATTCCTGCAGATGGCGCTACAAGGAGATTCTACCATAGATTACACAAAACGTTATTATAAATTTTGCAATGATTTAATTTGATTAAAGTTAATGTTAATAACTCTAATAGATTTTATTATAAATATTTAAACAGCAAACTATTATTTCAATAGTAAATGGTGATATTGAACAATAAATTAGACATCAAACATTCAAAGAGTCAAAACGGTGTCTATTTAATATTAGACCTTGATAAATAACGGTTTAATATTTACCCATAATTATTTGAATATCAATCTCATCTATTTCACACATTTTTATAATTATTTAAACGATAATAAACTAAAATATAGTTTATCAATATTTTCCACTTATTGCCGATACATGGCGCTTGCGCCCATATGCACTATCTGATCATTTATATTATAATAATTAACAGTAATGCCTATAACGATGATGGTCCAAAATTTTGTTCTAATAATTTAATCAACAAGACATTAAGGGCCTGTTTCACCACCATCTGATAATAAGTATCGGATAGCTTATTCACATATTTTGTCTTTGTGACATTAAGAAAGTGACAAAACTTACGTTTAGGCTATTCGACATTTATCAGAAGGTGGTGAACCAGACCCTTAAAACTTTAAAAAACCCACGATGAGCTGTTGCGCCCGCTGGTCTATTCAAACCTGCTCTGGGGTGATGATAACTTTGTAATGCATTAATCGCAACTTTAGCCCAGGCAAACACACACTATACTTACCTCTTTTAAACACACAACACACAATACACATACTGAGACCGTTACTATTCCGTCATGGGTAAAAATAGTATAACCATTAACCCTAGTAGTTACATTGATGCTAGCTCCTTGTAGACCTAAAGGTCTAAAGGTGGATATATAACAGGTGTGTACAGACCAGTAGGCAAGGTATTCAATTCCTGGCATTCCTCGACAAGGTTTTTACCCTCGCTCGGCAAACTCGCTCCAGTCGCCTATACGAATACTCGTATAAGGCGCTCGATATAAAAACACTTGTCAATGAATAAAACAAGATCCGGTTAGGGCCGCTTTTTTATTTGTCTACGCTTTACGAGGCATACAGGGGGTAGAGGCGTAAGGCGCTTTTTCATTAAATCAATTCAACTATCACAAACATTTTTTATGGTTTATACTATCGATCAATGAAGATTTGTATTTTTTATTTTCTTATCGGCTCTTTTTTAGGATCTCAGCTGAATTAAACATGGTATGTGCTGAGCTATTTGAAATGCCTCAGTTTGGTAGACTACCAAACTCTTAAGATCACAGAGAATAGAATATTCAGATCTAGACGGTAGGATTAGACGGTAGGTTTCTGTCAGTTGGTGTCAGTTTTGCACAGCAGTGGCTGTGGCAAAACTGACACCAACCCCGACCGTCTAAATAGGGGTCCACCCTAATGAGCGAGTTTTAAAAAGGACCTACAGGAAATTAAATTCTTTCTAGATTTAAACCTAAACAATATTTATGATTATTCTTTTGATTCATCATCATCATCATCATGATCAACCCATTACCGGCTCACTACAGAGCACGGGTCTCAGAGTGAGAAGGGTTTTGGCCATAGTCTACCACGCTGGCCAAGCGGATTGGCAGACTTCACACACCTTTGAGAACGTTATGGAGAACTCTCAGGCATGCAGGTTTCCTCACGATGTTTTCCTTCACCGTTAAAGCAAGTGATATTTAAATACTTAAAACGCACATAACTCCGAAAAGTTAGAGGTGCGTGCCCGGGATCGAACCCATGACCTCCGATTAGAAGTCGGTCGTCCTAACCACTAGGCTATCACAGCTTGGTTCTTTTGATTACTCATCTATAATAAATAGTATTTGGAACATGAACGCACTTGGGCAAGTGATTATTCGCAGTGTAGAAATAAATTAGTAACAAGATTCCGTGGCTCCCATTCTCTAGTCTTCTATACGAATCTGAAATGCGAATCTATTCTACAGGCTAATGTCGTAATGCGTTGCGAAGATTTTTTGCATACAAAATAAAACCCTTTTACCTTTAATAAAATCAAAGTATCTACCTACGTAGCGAATTGAACCTTGAAATAATATGTTTTATTACAAGCTTCATGAGCTCTTATATAATAGTCAAATATCTACCACCGCACAGTGAATCGCCTAGAACAAGCTAGGTGGACAAAAACATTTTTTTGTGTATTCTAACTATTATAGCTATGAACATTGATATTTTGTTGTGATATTGCTTAAATTATCAAAAATAATTATTTAAACGCTTCAGGAAAATTTTGAATAATTATATAATATAATCGTAGACTTGCCGTATCTGTACATTAATGATTTTTGCAAAATAATAACTAGGGGATGTTAGGAATAAGTAATAGAACATAAAAAAGCTATTTTTGAAATTTCTGTCTGTTTGTCTGTTTGTCTGTTTATCTGTTTGTCTGTATATTTGTGCGCGCATCACGTAAAAACTACTGAATGGATTGAAATGAAACTTGGCATGTTTCATCCGCTTGTTTTAAATAAAAAATCAAATTTGGTATAAAAAATGTACTTATTTAAATGAAAATAATATGTTTAAAATCAGTAATATAATAACAAGTTAAAGAAAAAAATAAAACGCAACATAAAATACCAGTTTAAATCACTAAAAACTACCTTATGATAAACAAAACTTAATATATACAAAAAGTATAATATATACAACTTAAAAATAATATCAATTTTACAAATAATACCATATATGCTAATAATATTCATCAGAAGACTCATCATCACTTTCACAATCAGTCGAATCAGATATCACGTAATCTTCTTTATCACACGGTTGAATATTACGTGCTATCTGATGTGTTGGTATTGAAGGAGGGACAATCAAATTTAGAACTTCTACTGGTAATTTCTCAGTCTTCTTTCTCGGCACTTCCCTGAGTGAGTTTATTACAGGATCGGACGTTATCAAGAGCATATGCAACAAGTCTGTATTCGTGAAATTACGTGACTGTTTTCTGGTGTGGTGCTCGCGGAATCTACGACAGTCTTTGTTTCGAGCCTCTTGAGATTCTTCCGAGAGTTGCCCAATTGGAACTATGGAAGTTTTAATAACTTCTGTACTATGAATTAGGATTTTGTGTACAGTAACAGGCATGTAATACCACGAATACAGACTCAGATAAAGAGATCTCGTTTCAATGCAAAATTTCTCAAATTCGGTAATATTGATATCGTAGCCGGAAGATAACGTTCTTAATAAAATACTAAAGTTTTTAATTAGATTAACGTTCAATCCTGTAATCTCCCCACTCAATTCCGGATTCATAAAGAACCTACGAGCCGTATTGCCATCATTTGTGTTCCCATAACCAGGTTTTGGTTTGTCTACAATAAGTCCCATTTGATTCTTAAACTTTTGCTTGATTTCGTCTGAACGCTGTTTCACACTAGCTTTATCTTCATCACCTCTGACTTGCCACTTTTTTATATCTAAACGATAGCTAATGTGTAACAAGCATTCAAAACAGCGAATCCACGCATGCAGAGTAGACAAACCAAAACCGTAATGTTCTTTCTTATCAACCAAGCCTTCTAATTCGCCATTCATCATTTTAGGAGTAGCTCCACAGATATAACACTTTTGTGCAGAGGTTGTGTCAGTCAAAGCATTGCATACTTTTCCGTCTGTCATTGTTAATAAAAGATTATGCTTCACAGTAATTTGAGATTCACCAACACTACAAGATGTTGGAAGAAGTTGAGATACTTCTTCTAACACTTTGTCAGTTTCAATTTTAGTAAATTCATTTGTTTCCTTTGAAAAAATAAATTTAATTGGTCGGCAGTAAAGTGTCGATGAAGGCCGTGGATTCTGCCAAATAATATTTTGGTCATCATCAATCAATTTCAAAGGAACAAATGCAAATACAAACAGAAACTCATCAGTAGCGTCAATGTTCTCAAATTTCTGTTTATATGTACTGTGCCCGGAACTCCCGTCACATCCCCATTTACTAATTAATGTAAATGATGAAGAAGACACATTTCTAATGACTTCACTTTGCACTTCAATCAAACGTTCAGCAGTTTTATTCAAAATAGCTTGAAGCTTAATATCAGCGCGCGTTTCGGTCACAGAAATGTCTTCCTCCGAAGGATAGCATGATTTTTTGGCTTTACAGAGACTATGATAAGATGGAAACACTTCATGTCCCGCCTTCAATGACCACTTTCGCGTCTTTTTATAAGCGTGACTGGTGCACCTAGAATCTACATAATAAGCTAACGCCTCGTCACTGTTTAATTGCCTACCACTACAAACATCACCAACAGATTTCCTTTTTTCCGAAGATTCGGAACTTCTTATTAAAGAAGCTACGTTTCTGTGACCCGACAAACGATGTGCCACTTCCGCAGCTGTAGTTAATTCAGAAGCACTGCGCGATTGCACTAAATCTTCAACCCTGCGTTTTTTGGTTTTGAAAGACGTATCTTCAAAGTCCTTTTTAGGTCGCCCTTGAGGCCGACTTCCTTCAGATGATGAGGAAGGACAAGCCTGATGTATGCAAACTTTAAATTGTATGTTTGCCCCCTCGAACCAACTTTTATTTTTCTGAAGAAAACGATCCTCCGTCATTTTCGATTCAGCCCACTTTTCAGCTAATTTTGACGAAATACTTGCTATTTGTAGCTGAATACTCCTCTGTGAGTCGGGAGTCATATTCGTAATAGAAAATTTTTCCATAATAAAACTCATTAGACGAATATTTCTGTCTTCTTTGGCATGTTTCCGCCACTCTTCGAAAAATTCCATTTTCGAAATGCAATGCACGTGTTCTGAAAAAAATTTATTAAAATGAAATGGAATCGTTGTGGTATTCAAATTATATATAATATTGAAGCTTAATGTAGTAGCTATATTATATAAAAAATTTAGACTGGATACATGTGGATACAAAAAGTTACATTCCTTGAAAGTAAAGGTTTTTAAAAAAAGACGACATTTTTTGGACTCCTATTTCAAAAACTGTTAGACTGCATATTATCTGTTATTAGAATCTATTTGAAGTAAAAATAGAAAATACTTACCCTCTAAAGTAAAATCCATCACAGCAAAAACTATAATATTCAGCACAAATTTAAATATATGTTGTCGAAAGCAATGCACAATTGCAACTAAATTGTTTACGTTAATGTAATTACCTTATTACCAGATTTCAACTGCGTATGACTCATCGATAAGAAATGTTTGCAATAATTATTACCTGCATTAATTATCCCTGGGTTATCATTAGTGATAAGTGACCATCAATTAAGTGATTCTTTGAATTGACTTTTGTCCACCTAGCTTGTTCTAGGCGATTCACTGTGCACCGGTTCGAAAAACAGGTTTTAATCACAAGAGCCGGTATGAAACTCAGTCATCATCATCATCATGCCGGGATTGAACTCGGTCCCACCAAAAGTAAGTCCAAAGTCTAGGCTATCAGCGCCACAAAACTCAGTAGTTTTACGAAATTCACACATTACACGGAATTTCTAATTCCAAGCGAGTGAAGCCGCGGACGGTCGTTAGTAGAGAGTAAATAATTCAACAGCATAGCGTCGCTTTGAGTGGGAAATGGGTCCTTTGCGGTATCAATTCGTAGGCCCCGCTCGCACACGATTGAATTACAGATTGTTTGCGGCTTTCCCGCCGCCCGCCCTGCCCGCCCCGCCCCGCACCCGCGCCCGCCCAAATGTAAATGAAACGATCGCAATCCAGTTACCGGGACAATGCCGCAACTGTCTCCTGTACTATTGCTGGGAAATACCGATCTTCATTATACCGCCGTTTTCTTTATTTTTTCTTCCTTTCCTTTGTTCAGTTTCATTTTCTCTAAAATTGTACGTGAAACGCAAGTCAGACAGTTTTTTTTTGCTTATTGAATACAATCCCAAACAATAATATACATAGGTACCTACTACCCAGGGCCGGATTAAATCCTATCAGGGCCCCTAGGCAATGCAATTCTCGAGGCCCCTTTCCTTTACCCTTTTCTTACTTTTTAAAATATATTTTTTCTATCACAAAAGTCGAGTCGATCAGATCGACTCCTTTGGTATACTGTTATTTCAATCTCTTCTACATTTACACTACGGCACCCCCGTGGGCCCCTGTTCGGCGTGGGGCCCCTAGGCAGTTGCCTAATTCGCCTTATGGATAATCCAGCCCTGCTACTACCTACTTAGAATCGTTTAACTGGTAGGTAAGTCATTGTCAGCAAAACTACGCGAGCTTTTGAGAAGAAATATCATTCATCACTCACGATTAGCAGAATCGACTGATGCAGAAGTCAAATCGACCCCTTTTAAACTTGTCAGTTGGCACGCTCTTATTGTCATGCATGAAAAAATATTCGATTGCAGAAACTGTTCCGGTGAAAATACTAAAGAAAAATATTTCTCGTACATAATAAACATGAAACAATACAACTTTCATAAAAAATCTAAGAAGCCAAAACTCCATAACAGAGCCCTAACATGTTACGAGACGCATGTTGCCATATGGTAATAAACCTATTTATGTGTATCGTGAACTTAGTCGCAAGTCGAGGGCAGATTGTTTATCAGTAATGAAGCCCGCGCTGGTGGTCACTCATAAACTGCCGCTTCCGGTCCGCAATGCACTGCTGTTTAATAGCCGGTTAAGGTTAAATTACCATAAAGGTTAAACTTACCCTCCAAAAACAAACAAAGTCGTTTGCATAAGTCACTAATAACTAAGTAATTTGTAATGCCATGGTTAAGGCCTTTGTTTTTATAAAATATTAACTCAAACTTTTTCAATCCAAAATAGCTTGTTTTTGGTGGAAAAAGTTAAACTTAACCAGTCTTACCCTAACCGCCTGTCATGCAACCGATGCATGCAACCCACCCTAATATAAACAACTAAGGGCGTTTGTGCACTTACTCGTTTTCGATTCGTTTTCGATTCATGTTCGTTTTTTTTAATGAACATCATAAAAACGGATACGAAATTCACGAATGACATTTGTGCACTTAATCGTGATTTCACTATACGTTTTAAGCATTTCGTAGATAAAACCGTGTTCATAATGTGTGCTGCATTAAATCGTCGTCAGCTTTTTGCCCTTTTCTTATACATTCGTAGGCGCCGGAGAATGAAAAAATTCTGGATACATCCTATAAACAGAAGTATTCAATTGACGATTCAAAAGATACTTGTAAAAGTTTATTTGAATAAAAAAACTTTTCTATTCTTTTCTATTCTAGGAGCATTTATCGATCATCACTTATTGAGATATCATGAAAAATCTTTTTTTAATAATTACAATCGAATGAATGTTGCTACTTTCAATATCATATTGTGCCATATAAGTAAAAAAACAGATTACTCGGCCATACACACGTTTTAGTGAATGCATAACTGCAGAAAAAATTATATTCAATGTACTCTGTGAAGAAATACTGGCAGTAACACTAAGGTTAGTGATTATGAATATCGCACACACCTTTCCGCACGCGTCCTTATTTTAAAACGATTCGATGTGAAAAGTTCACAAATTTAAAAACACGAAAACGAATCGAAAACGAGTAAGTGCACAAGCGCCCATACAGTTATAAGGAAGGCTATGTCGAATCGTGTTTTCACGAAACACGAAAACGAATCGAAAACGAATAAGTGCACAAACGCCCTAACGGAATTCGTAGGAACAAATTTTTATAAGGCCCTATGTACACTAGCGTTTGAGAACAACGAAAGGATACTTAGGTATAATGTTTGGCAGTTACGTACATAATATTATGTATGGTCAATTACTATTGGTTCCCTCATAATTGCCCAATTGCTCGTACAAATTGATAAATAAATCTGTACTATGTAGTATTATAATTGCGGAATTGTGTTTATTTGTTGGTTTTTCCTTCAATCACACCAGAGCTACGGATCGACGGCGATGACTTAAAAGTGACATAACCTTCTTTTCATCCCGGGAAAACAAATAAATGGCAAGCTGGTTTCACGTATTTGTCATTCAATTACGCCGACCAGAGCTACTCTACCTTAAAAACTTTAATCAAACCAATATCAGTTAATGGACCACTTAACTTGTAGACGCTTCGTCAACAAGAATATGTCCACAGCATGACTTAACTGTTGTGCGAGTGATGTCACGCGCTTCCTCTAGCATTTGCCAAAGGCACAAAGTAACTCACCCGTCAACGTGTCCATGTCAACTCAAAAAAAAACCATTCAGTGAGTAAATAAGTATAAATTGTTTTGTCAAAATTTTTAAATGTTATTTTATTTTGTTGCATTTAAGTAATAAGTTTTTTTTATATTAATAATTATAATTAAGTAGCTAATAATAATTTGTATAAGTTCAAGTTTAATTATCATCGTGTATCGCCCTAATTTTATATGTATAGTAAGTTGTAGATAGTGTCGTTAGCTGTATATTAATGGTTCTTACTTCATTTAAATCCTAATTAATTTTTAATACACGTAAATATTTTAATATAATATAATTTTTAATATAAATAAATAAATAAAACAAAATTTTTTATTTTCATGCTCAGGATAAAAACATAATAATTATTTTTACTGTGATAGATACGATCGAAGCCTTATTTGACGCGTGGTGTTTCCGCTTTCTTTACAAAAAACTGGGGCATGAAATATCTAGCTGCCATACATTCCTTCTTGAAATAAATACTATTCAAATGTAAAAGATACCTAGCGCATAACTTTTATATCAGGCATGCATGCCTAGGTAATCCTAATTTTTTTACTCTAGTTCACTCAGCAATTCAAACTAAATTCCGCTTATCTATGTAGTAGAAATAATAGAGAGATAATAAAATACCTGGAGCTAAAAACAAATCAATCTCTCATGAGTTATGATCCATATAAAATATCGTACTGGAACACTAAGCGCTCGTACGCATTAGCGGTTGCGGTTGCGGCGCGGCCAGCCGCTTTTGTATTTTTATATGCAACCGCTCATTTTGTACGCACTACACCGCGACGAAATTCCAACCGCGGCGGTTGACTGGGAGGCAGCGGCCCGCTTCGCGGCTGGCCGCCATGTTGCCTATACGCACTAGGCGGTTCAGTTCGCGGCGTGCCGCAGGTGTGTTGTCAACAAAGAAAAGAAGCAATATGGAATTGTGAAGCAGAAGTTTATAAAAACAGAGACCTAAATTGAAGACAATGGAAAGAATTAGTAGATATTTTTGAAAAATATCAACTAATTCTTCGTTTATGATAGACTGAACGTAGTTCGGCGGTTCAACCGCGTCAGGCGGTTGGACCGCTTGAAGTCTAACAACAGCGTTCAGTCTATCATAACGAAGAATAAAGTAGATATTTTCCAAAAATATCTTCTAATTCTTTCCATTGTTTTCATTTTAGGTCTCTGTTTTTATAATCTGCTGCTTCACAATTCCATATTGCTTATTTTCTTTTTTGACAACACACCTGCGGCACGCCGCGAACCGAACCGCCTAGTGCGTACAGGCAACATGGCAGCCAGCCGCGAAGCGGGCCGCTGCCTCCCAGTAAACCGCCGCGGTTGGAATTTCGTCGCGGTGTAGTGCGTACAAAATGAGCGGTTGCATATAAAAATACAAAAGCGGCTGGCCGCGCCGCAACCGCAACCGCTAATGCGTACGAGCGCTAAGAGCAAGGCCGCACTGCGAAATTTATTCGCGCGAATTTTATTCGCGCGGTTTATATTCCGCATTTTAATATATTTTTCTCGCGAATTTTAAATCGCATGTGCGTGCAGCTTTATACATTTCCATATGTTACAGAATTTTGCGAAAAAAATCACGCGAATAAATTTCGCAGTGCGGGCCCGGCCTAATTCACTAATTTATCAGTTCCATATGAGCTTTCATTTTTTGATCTGCTACCTATTCCAAAAATAAAATTGTTGTTAAAATGACACTCAAGTATCGCGTGTCACTGTGTTGCGTATATGCATACAGGTAGGTAATATCCAAAGACTTTCCAAGTGTCGCGTACCACAAAGTCTACCTTTCCTTTGAAAGCAGAATAAAGTCCAAGCTTGGTCCAAGCAGTAATTTCCAATTTTATTTTTACATCGTGTCAACACACCAACGCATTTCCACAACACTAAACAACATAAACGTCACCGGAGCGCACTCCCACCCCTGTGTCACGTTTCAACTGTGTGCTTAGTCTAAAGCGGAGCACTCGAAAACGAACTCGAAAACTATTGATCGATTTCAGAGTAAAATAGACCTAAAATGTCTTGTATTAAGGTTTGAGTTCGCCAATACATTCAGCATTGTTCGAATGCTGAATGTATTGGCGAACTCAAACCTTAATACAATCCATTTTAGGTCTATTTTACTCTGAAATCGATCAATAGTTTTCGAGTTCGTTTTCGAGTGCTCCGCTTTAGACTAAGCACACTGTTTATGTACGTCTAAGCGGAAACTTGCCACCAATAAAATGTATTTTTATTTTTACGCTTTGATCCAGCGCGCCGGCCAGCCGCGCCCGCGCGCCTCGTGCCCGTGTGTCTACTGTTTTATTGATAACTTCCTCCGCTAGTCCTACGCAAACAAATCGTGTGGCACCACCGATTTGTTACTTTTTATATCGTTCAATCATTTCATAAAAGAGATAGATAGATAGGGAGATATTTCGATTCGACCGTAGGAATTTGTTCAAAAGTGTTGTTCGTGTATAATTGCAAGTAAATCTGTCATTATAATGTATGTATAGATCGACCAGAATCTCATGAAAAATAGGGAAATGATATTCCAAGGTTAGCAACACTACGGCTGCCCTAGCGATAATCAAAGTAACTGACATTTTTTGTGAAATTGACTTTTTGCATTAACAAAAGTTTTATGTCGAGTAGTTTTTTACCACAGTTTAATATTTCAAATAACTTGAACCGTTTACTGAAATTTAAATTGCCCAAACAAAGTAACTGCACTCACTAACCCAGAATATAAATGCAAAAACCAAGTAAACAACAAGCACAACACAAAAACAAAGTAATTGGATGTTGATTACTTTGTTTTTAGGGTTCCGTAGTAAACAAGGAACCCTTATAGTTTCGCCATGTCCGTCCGTCTGTCTGTCCGTCCGTCCGTCCTCGGTTAATCTCAGAGACTATTAATGCTAGAAATGTGTAATTTGGCATGGGTATAAATATTAATCACGCCGACAAAGTGGTGAAATAAAGTTTTGATAAATATTTTTTTTAGGGTAGCTCCCCTACATGTAAAGTGGGGATGAATATTTTTTTTCTCGTCCACCCCATAGTGTGGGGTATCGTTAAATAGGTCTTTTAAAAATACTGTGGGTGTGGGAACATCATTTTTCGATTTCTAGATCCGTTTGTAAAATATGATGTTTTAAAATGCTAATTTTTATTAGAGTCAAGTGTCCTCCCCCCTCTATCAGCCAAATGGCAGTATATGGGAACTTCACAGCAGTAGTATATATAATCAATTTTAAAGGAAAACTATCATGGCTAATTAGGTTTCACAGGTTAAGGAGTTATATCTGTTTTTCGAGGATTGACTACGGAACCCTACACTGCGCGTGGCCCGCCACGCACTGGGCCGGTTTTATTGTATTTAAAATGCAGTTGCTTGATTTTTCGTTTCGTGAAATGATCCCATGTAAGGTGTTCTGAATGTAATTACTTTGTTTATCTCTAGGGCAGCCGAGTTAACCTAGTGTTGCTTACTACAAAATTTAATTTCCCTATTTTTCATGAGATTCTGGTCGATCTCTACCTACCAATTTAGGTTTTTTTGTTAGGAAATGTTTAAACTCTGAAGTTGATCTGTAAACAAAAATATGGACTACGATCTAGATATTAACCACTTTCATTCTACAGGCGTACCGGTGACGATGAAGGTCAAGGGCGATGGTTGAGGGTTGAATGGCGGGCGGGGCGACAGTTGAAGCTAAAGTTAATTCCATCACCCCTCGCTTACCGTGCAGCTATACCTAGAAAAGTTGTCGCTTATCAAAAAGTGTAGCCCTCTAGGCATAAATGTACAATGTCTAATGATACACTTTGCCATCGACATAATTAACACATTCTCTCACATTGTTATTTATTTATTTGGTTATTTTAATATTTGTACGAATGCTTTGATTTTTAAAATATGTGACAATTGTACAAAACTAAGGCAAAATATTATTATTGAAGTGAAATTAGGACTCCTAAGGTGATAAAATATATATACTGGTACCTACCTACTTGTGCCTCAAAACACACAAGTTACGGAGTAAACTTGCAACAGGAAACGCGCAGGCAGCGGTGGGTGTCACATTGTATGCAGCGAGCGTTGCAATATCAAAATTATTCAATACTCGATTTGCATACCGAATAGGATCCTGTTTACTATTAAATCTGTAGAGCCTACCTACCTACCGGTGGTTACGTGATTCTACCGAGAGTTAAAGCTATCAGTTGAAGGCTGATTTTTCAACCATTAGATAACCTAACTGAGGAATACATTTAGCGGATATCTTTTACAAAAACAGTCCAGATTTTTTCAATTCGTTCCAGATAAAATTGAATCTTATAATTCTGGTCAGAAAAGAATTGACATATTTTATTCATTCAAAGGGAACATAGGTATATTTATAACGAGCGGATACCCGCGACTTCGTTCGCGTGGATATTGATTTTAATAATCCCGTGTGAATCATTTTGTTTTTCCTAAGCTCCTTTGAGCTTATACCTTGCTAAAAACTGTAAAAAGTTCACTGGCGGATGTTTAGGTACATCAAAATGTAAACATCCGCCAGTGAAAGTCCCATCAAAATCGGTCCAGCCTTTCAGGGATTAGCCAGTAGTCTTTAAAGTATCTACTTTCTAACAAAAAAAGAATGAATGAAATCGGACCACCCGTTAACGAATTACAGCTATGTACACATTTTGCTTTCATCCCCTCTCCCAAGGGAACCGTGCTCAATTTCGGGATAAAAAGTATCCTATATGTTACTCCATAGTATGAACTTAAATCATGTCGAGTTTCATTTCAATCCATTCAGTAGTTTTTACGTGATGCGCGCACAAACATACAGACAAACAGACAAACAGATAAACAGACAAACAGATAAACAGACAAACAGACAAACAGACAAAAATTTCAGAAATACCTTTTTTACGTTCTATTACTTATCCCTAACATCCCCCAGTTATTATTTTGCAAAAATCTTCAATGTACAGATACGGCAATTCTACGTTTTTATTATATGTATAGATAAAACCGACCAAGTGCGAGTCGGACTCCCGCACGAAGGGTTCCGTACCATTATCTATAAGAACGGCAAAATAATGAATGACCTTTGTTGTAAGCCCCCTTTAAATATTTGTTTTATTTTAATTTTTTAAATTGAATATACAAATTTCAAGCATCTGCCTGTTGCCGTTATCAATATCGAGCAAAAACGAGCAAAAAAATCACGTTTGTTTTATGGGAGCCCCCTTAAATATTTATTTTATTCTATTTTTTAGTTTTTTTATAGCGGCAACAGAAATAGGTACATCACCTGTGAAAATTTCGACTGTCTAAGTATCACGGTTCATGAGATACAGACTGGTGACAGACGGACAGACAGACAGACAGTTAGACGAACAGCAGAGTCTTAGTAATAGAGTCCCGTTTTTACCCTTTGGGTGCGGAACCCTAAAAACTGTTAAAAAGGAACTTGATTTATCTAGGCACTTTTTCAAAGTCAATTATTATACTGACCACTACGGCAGCGTATGTTTTATATTACACTAGCGGTCCGCCCCGGCTTCGCCCGTGGTAAGTACATATATAGCCTATAGCACTCAAGGATCACTTACTTATCCAACGGTGAAAGAATTTTTGAATTCGGTCCAGTAGTTCCTGAGATTAGCGCGTTCAAACAAACAAACTCTTCCGCTTAGTATAGACTAGCGGTCCGCCCCTGCTTCGCCCGTGGTACATATTATATAGCCTATAGCACTCAAAGATCACTTACATATCCAACGATGAAAGAATTTTTGAAATCGGTCCAGTAGTTCCTGAGATTAGCGCGTTCAAACAAACAAACTCTTCCGCTTTATTATATTAGTATTAAATCTATAGAATGGGAGTAATATTTAATAGCTTTTAAAGTGCTTAAAATAAAATTTAAAATGCAATGACTACAGTATCTCGTACAGTACAACCTACCTAGTAGGTACATTTTCTTTAATCTATGCCTACCACGAGGCCGGTAGTGAGCTTTAGCACTAATGTTGGGCACTGTGGTCTGTGAGAATTAAATAAGCACTGGCTGGTTGCTCACTGAGTTTTATTTTACTAATCTACTGCACTAACCTAGATAATATTATACGACTATGTACAGGTAGATGCTAAGTATTCTAAATTTACCCTAGTGCTAATTATCTATCTATTATATTTACATAGCGTATTTCAAGCTAGACGCGGGCGAAAGCGTCCTCGCGAAGTGTGTGACGTGAGTCGACGAGCGTGCACTTGGTGCAAGGGCTTTGTTTCGACTAACTTTCTAATTGTTACCAAGGACGAGGACCCAAGCTTTCTACATGACGCGCCGCCGGCGCAGATGCTGCCGGACCTAACGGTTTTTATGTCCTGGAGCGGACGGAGGTAGTAACCGTAGGCGCGGCATGCATTCGATGAAAATATTATCGATCAACTGATAGGGTTGTGTAGTATCGATGGAATGTATGCGAGGTGTGTGTATGTGTAGTGAGTCCCTACACCACCCCCCTCCAGAGCCTATCCAGGGTGATAGGAATCTCGGAACCTAACTTTCCTACCTGAACGGGTTACGTAACCCTTGGGTACTGTTGCTGGAGGTCCTTCATCGTCAACCTGTAGAATGAAGGCCGGCTTGAGTCGATCGATTGAGACTGTGCTTTCCTTGTTTTTGAGAAGTATTTTAAATATTTTATCTCCCCGACACAGCACTTTATGAGGCCCAGAGTAAGCGGGCTGGAGAGAACCCCGCGTTGCGTCTTCACGAAGGAAGACGTGACTGCAGGTTTCCAGCTCCTTGAAAATAAATATTCTGGGTTTACCGTGTCGGGAAGTTGGTACTGGTCTCAATTTCTCGGCGAAGCCTCGGAGCCTAGCTGAGAATTCAGAAATGTCTGTCGTCCCGCTGACAGTAGGTTCGAGAAATTCGCCGGGTAGTCTGAGTGGCTCTCCGTAGACTAACTCTGCCGAAGAGGTTTGCAGTTCTTCTTTGAATGCTGTTCTTACCCCCAGCAACACCCAAGGTAACGACTCTGTCCACCTGTCATTGCCGTGGCATACTATTGCCGCTTTAAGTTGACGGTGAAATCGCTCTACTAACCCGTTACATGCAGGATGATAAGCCGTCGTCCGTTTATGTTCGAAGCCGGCCAGCTCTGATAAACATCGGAATAAGGCCGACTCAAATTGGCGGCCACGGTCAGTAGTGATGACAGTTGGGCAGCCAAATCTAGCTATCCATCCATTTAGCAAGGCTTTTGCAACGGTTTCCGCTGTTATATCTTCGATAGGAATTGCCTCTGGCCATCGGGTGTAGCGGTCTACGGCCGTCAGGCAATAGCGAAATCCTTGCGAAAGGGGAAGGGGACCGACTAAGTCAATATGGATCTGTTGGAAACGAAAACGTGGTAAGTTATACGTACCAAGCGGTGCGGTCACGTGGCGGTTGACTTTTGCCCGCTGGCATGGAATGCAAGTGCGCGACCACTCCCTGCAGTCTTTTCTCATTCCTGGCCACACGAATCGCTCGGCTACCAATTTAGCGGAAGTTTTTGCGCCAGGGTGGCTCAAGGAATGTAGGCTATCAAATACCTGTTTTCGGCAGTCTTTTGGAACGAAGGGTCTGGTAGCTGAAGTACTGACGTCACAGTACAAAGGAACTTGGCTCCCAGGGACGTGTAGCTTTTGAATTTGCAATGATGATCCTTCCGCCAGGAGTTTCTTAAGCTCGGGATCCGAAGCTTGGCTTTGGGCCAGTGTTTCGAGGCTCACGGGTGCTGCCAGTTCCTCAATGCGTGACAAAGTGTCAGCCACGATGTTATCCTTACCTGATATATGACGGATATCTGTGGTGAACTGGGCGATAAAGTCGAGATGCCTATACTGCCTAGGCGAACAGTTGTTCTTCCTTTCGTGGAATGCAAAACTGATCGGCTTGTGGTCAGTATATATGATAAAATGCCTGGCCTCCAACATGTGTCGGAAATATTTAATAGCTTCATATGGCTAGCAATTCCCTATCATAAGGTGAGTACTTAACCTGTGAAGGACTCAGTTTGCGAGAAAAGAAGGCTAATGGTTCCCATGCACTGTCCTTATACTGTTGCAACACCGCGCCGATGACTTTGTCAGACGCGTCAGTCACGACAGCAAGTTTAGCTGTGCAATCTGGGTGAGCTAATAAGGCTGCGTTGGCTAAGCTTACCTTGCATGCCTGAAATGCGGCTAAGGCTTCACCAGTGAGTTGAATTGGTTGCGACCCTTTTACCGAACCTGTTAAAAGAGCATGTAGAGGTGCCTGGGTCTGAGCTGCTTGGGGAAGAAATCTCCTATAAAAGTTAAGCATACCCAGGAAGGCTCTAAGTTGGCGCACATTGGTGGGGACAGGAAATTCCTGTACTGCTTTCACCTTGGCATCCAGTGGTCTCGTACCTTTCTCCGATATTGAGTATCCTAAGAAAGTTACCTCGCTGGCTCCGAGAACACACTTGGATGTGTTCAGCAGCATCCCGTACCGTTTTAGCCGTCCGAAGATTTCACGTAGATGTTCCTGGTGCTCTGCTTCGCTCTTTGAATAAATTAGAAAATCATCTAAATAAGCATAAACAAAGTCCAATCCTCTGGTCATTTCATCCACGAACCGCTGGAATGTTTGACCCGCATTTCTGAGACCGAAAGTCATATACGGAAATTCGAACATTCCGAACGGTGTGGTGATGCTTGTTTTGGGAATGTCCTCGGGATTTATAGGTATCTGGTTGTACGCTTTTTCCAGGTCTAACGTGCTAAAAATTTTACATCCTGAAATGCTATGCGTAAAATCTTGAATATGTTTGATTGGATACCTGTCTGGGATTGTGCGGGCGTTTAGTTTGCGATAGTCACCGCATGGACGCCAGCCGTTGTCCTTCTTTGGCGCCAGATGTAAAGGCGACGCCCAGGGGCTTTCTGAAGGTCTAGCTGTACCGTTGGCCAGCATAGACTGAAATTCCTTCTGAGCGATCTTCAGTTTATCTGGGGCTAAACGGCGGGGAGGAGATGACACTGGAGGGCCTGGAGTGGTCCGTATGTAGTGTACAGTGTTGTGTGGTGTGGTGTGATGCCTACCAGCTGGTCGTGTTATTTCGGGAAACTCGTCAAGGATTTTGTGATATTGTGTTTCGCCGGTCACGACCTTTACGGAGGACACATTCTTACAATTGGCTAGTGTAGCCGTAGCTGCTATAGAGGTAAGGTTATCTATTAAGCGCTTATTACGACAATCTACTACAAGGTTATAAAAATTTAAAAAATCTACACCTATTATAGGTTTTGTAACGTCTGCTACTACAAAACGCCACACAAAAGTCCTACGTAAACCAAAATCTAAATCTAAATTAACATAACCGTACGTTGCTATACATGAACCATTCGCGGCACTCAAATTATAGTCTGTCCGAGTACGACGATCACGCAACACTGATCTAGGAAAAACACAGAGGTCGCTGCCAGTGTCGACCAGGAACTGTATCTTCGATGATCGATCGGTAACGAATAGGCGACCGGTACTCGTAGCTGGGCAGTCGTTCGTCGCCATTACCGACCGCCCGTTTAGTTTTCCGCCTTAAAATCGCAGGGGCGGACGCATGTGCGAGCTTTTTCTCCGTACTTGGTGTGGTACCAGCACAGCGGGAACTTCCGGTAGCTGGATTGAGATCGCTGCTTTGGAGGATTGCGATTGCTGTGCGGTGTGCGAGTACGTGATCTGCTGTCCCTTCGCATCGACAGCTGTTGCACCTGTTTCCGGAGCTCGGCTATTTCCATGATGAGGTCATCGAGGAGTGAGCTAGGGGCTATCGACTCGCCTTGCGCGTCCCTTGATGCTTCTGTCGCCATGTTGAAGTTCCACGGGGTCACCAGTTTAGCACTAATGTTGGGCACTGTGGTCTGTGAGAATTAAATAAGCACTGGCTGGTTGCTCACTGAGTTTTATTTTACTAATCTACTGCACTAACCTAGATAATATTATACGACTATGTACAGGTAGATGCTAAGTATTCTAAATTTACCCTAGTGCTAATTATCTATCTATTATATTTACATAGCGTATTTTAAGCTAGACGCGGGCGAAAGCGTCCTCGCGAAGTGTGTGACGTGAGTCGACGAGCGTGCACTTGGTGCAAGGGCTTTGTTTCGACTAACTTTCTAATTGTTACCAAGGACGAGGACCCAAGCTTTCTACATGACGCGCCGCCGGCGCAGATGCTGCCGGACCTAACGGTTTTTATGTCCTGGAGCGGACGGAGGTAGTAACCGTAGGCGCGGCATGCATTCGATGAAAATATTATCGATCAACTGATAGGGTTGTGTAGTATCGATGGAATGTATGCGAGGTGTGTGTATGTGTAGTGAGTCCCTACAGAGCAATTAGCTGGTATGGTCCGAGGTTCGAAGCCGATTGAGTTATTATGCCCATTCCTGACATAATAGTGATTCGCTGAGTACGGTGCGGTGCGAAGAATTTTCTACTTTTTACAGCAATTAAACTTTTTACAGCAATTAAATCATCAAGCGCGGAAATCGAATTGACTGCATTTTTCGTTGCGTCGGTAAATTGTGAAAGTTTATTTCATTGCAACTCTTTCTTTTAGCTTCATTTAAGCTAGAGTCTTTATGCACAACACGACATAAGCATTATTCACACATGCACATAAATTTTTATCTACAAAATAGCCTAAATCTTATTTACAAAAAATATTTAGTAGTAAGTAGCAAGTAGGTATTTACAATACAGACAATATTCTAAATCTATAATTCGACTCTATTAATCATAATACTTAGGTATACTTTTTTTTTACGGTCGGGATGGAGTCAAACACAGAATACTTTTTATCCCGTAAAATCAGAAACTTCCCATGGAAGTTTTCTTGTGTAGTAGGTATAAGTATATAAATCGATTTTTCCACACTTATAACACCTCGTCGTTTTTGCGTCGGGGTTTAAAAACTATGATATTGAAGCGAGATGTTATCGTGGATGTAAACCCGATCTTGCCTAGTGCCGCCGCGCCGCGCTGATCGGATTTATTCCGGGAAGCGAGCATCGTCGTGTGCACGCGAGCACTTTCCACTCAATTAAGCACCAATTCTGTATCTAATTATAAAATTACATGGTTTTCAACCTTAGCAAAAAGAGCGGTGTTATAAGTTCCACCGCTTTGTCTGTCTGAGTCTGTCTGTCCGTGTGTTCATCGCCGCTCAAACAGATGAACCGATTTGAATGCAGTTGTATTCGTCCGAAGGTAGGTTTAAGTTGTTCAAAAGTTGGGGTGATTTAAATTTTTAATTTACACTATGTTATACGTTTAAATTTTTGTAGGTAAGTAAAACAGTTAAAGGTACAACATAGTAGGTAGGAATACCTGGACTTCAATCAAAGTTTTTAATATTGAATCAAGGCGAGTCTTGCACCGATGAATAAGCGCCACTAAAAGTAACACGAAGCAATTTATCATTTAAATTTTAAGTTTTATCTTTGGATGGCATTATTATCAGAAGAACGTTTCGATCCGTGCCGAAGTGATGTTTGTTTTTAATTGCCTTTATCTTCACTCTTTAGAAGGTAGGACATTAAAATATACGAACGTAGAGATAACTGAGTGGTTTTGAGAGAAACTCCAGACTTCGAGAATTTAATGAGGTCAAAACATTTAGACTAAAGAGGAGTCACTCTCTCGGGCGCACCCCATAATTTATTCGGTTTAATATTATATCAATCGATTGAAATCAATGAAATTTTGCAGACGCGTTCTATAAAACTATACTAATATCTGAATGGTGTAACAGATTTCTGAAAAAAAATTATGTAGTTTTAAAGTTACACGGGCTCAAAGATTTACATACAATTCAGGCATTCTTAAAGCGCGTCCGATGCTACTAACGTCGCGTCACTCAAATTACATTCTTGCAGCTCTGTCATCTCTAACGCACTCATCGGGTCTTGGGGCCATTTTCCTGTAAACTTGTACATAATATTATGTCCGAGGTACTTATTATCTATAATCAAAGCATATTATCGAAGCATATTCAAAACAAACCTTCAATCTTTAATTTCATTGCGCACATTTGCAGCCAAAATAAACAAAGATGACAAAAAAATTCTATCGAAGACCTATCCTATCGTAGTTACATAATAGCTGTATAACTGTCAAAAATCCGTTTTATTGAGACCCTCAAAACGCTATAAAAGAAAAATAAGAGCAATAAAACATGAAGGTCTGTTGCCAAGGACGTTCTGCGCGGTAAAACAAAAGAAATGGACAAACTAAACAGCCGGGACACAGACTGACTAACAGAGGTGATTTAAATAAGTGAAATGGAAAAAGGGTTAATTGTAAATTTTTCTTCCTCATTTTTTACCTTACTCAGTCCATTATATTTTGTCCATTCAAAATTTAATTTATTGTGAACAGGCTATTTTAAAACTTTCACAGGCAAGTTGATTTTACTTAGAATTGTAACATATTATACTTAGATCACTATAAGAAGGTATGTATTATTAAATGTGTTTCAAATGCTTAGAGTAGATCCTCATATACCGAGAACGTCTTAAGATAAAAAAGAGACTTCATTTTATATTTAGCGTAGGCACAGTCAAAATATAGATTATATTTATTATATTATGTAGAGTCCAATATCTCAAGTCTGTCTCCGATCTCAGTTCCGTAATCCGTCAGTCCTAAGCCTCTTCCAGATAGATAGTGTGCTTTCCTTTACAATGTCTAGACTCCAGACGATAGGCGCAGCTTTCTGCAATCTTGTCTTGTCCTATATGCCTTCCACTCACAGGCTGATATAGTTTTATTTCCTACTATCTACTACTTACCACGTAGTAGGTAAGTATTTTCGACTATAAGTATATTATTTTATTTTTTCCTACTCTTTCTCAGTATCACTTGTCCAAAATGAGGTGGGCTCTGATGACATGCCAGTAAAAAAGGTCTCGGTAACTGCATAATTTTTAGGGTTCCGTACCCAAAGGGTAAAAACGGAGCCCTATTAATGTCACTCGGCTGTCTGTCTGTCTGTCTGTCCGTCTGTCCGTCTGTCCGCCGGTCACAGGTCTCTAGCTTGCAGACGAAATGAGTTACAAACCTGTAGTTTTGATATTTGGTGTAAAACGTTGACCCAAAATCAAATATTAAATTAGAAATTTAATTAAATTATTTTTCAGGGAGGCACATGAAAAAGGAGCCGGGCAAAAATTTTTTTTTCTCACCCCAGTTTGTGGGGTATCATTGTTTAGAGCTCATTGAGTAAAGTACGAATATATATATTTTTTAATTGTTTTCTAAAAAAATAAAGAAATGGGGGGCCATCAAAGTTGTCAGTTTTAGACCATTTTTGTGACGGGGGCTATCTCAAAAACTAAACTAAGTAGTTAGGAATATGATATTTCGGTATATTATGTACCATATGCTTTATTAAAACAACAAATACTGAAAACTACAATTAATAAAATATTTTATAAGCTGTGACCAAAACAAACGAACAAATTTTTTGGGTTTTTCTTTCACGGTTTGTTGCGATGTCTAGCTCGGAAATTAAATATTTCTTAGACCCAAAATATTACATTGTTCATAATTATGTACGGAACCCTAAAAGAGTGAGGCCCGACTCGCACTTGGCTGGTTTTTTTAATTGACTCAACCCTATTTTTACGCATCTACAGAGGATTCCAACACTATTGTGTATTTATTGTTATTATTATTTCACTATGTTTCTCTTTATACCACAAATTAGAGTAAAACCTTAGCGTAAAATTATTCGAACCTTTATTCGTTAAAATCTATTAGGAAGTTTAACCTTAAAGTAGCCATGCCAGTATTAATTTTTAAGGAGTTAAAATATGAATTTGGGCTTGAAATTGAAGGCTTAAATGTCCATCTCGAAACTAAGCCTGTCTCCATAATCCCTAGCCGGCTAAGCCCCCATGGTCCACTGATACTCGCAAGCCTGTTTACTTATCTACTCTAGCGTCCGCGCCGCCCGCGCCAGACGAACCAGGCAATACCTTATACCTACCTACCCAATACGCCATAAATAGTTCTAGGATTTCTGCCGCCAAACGCTCAACTTTCACTCAGTCATGCTGAAACTCCAGTTGCACTAGTTAGGTTATGATTAAAATTTAATAATACCACCAAAAATTTAAATTTAATAAAGCCAACTTTGGGTCGCAGAAGTGACCAAATGTAACCCTTTTTATAGTTTCGACGTAGCCATGGAGGTAGAAATAGGTACCTACTATACAACAAACATTGTCTTTTATTACCTTGACCGCCTGATCTGCTACGGGGCCTTGGAAAATTATAATATTGATGGGTACTTCTTCCCCGTGAATTTTATCCTGCACTGGAAAAGCCATACTTAAACCGATTATTTCAGCTAAACAACTAACAAAAAGCTATTTAAGTAAGTACCTACCTACTATTGTTGTTAAAGCACAGTCCGTAGGCAGCCTTATCGACAGTGCTCATTCCCTTTGATGGGCGCATTGTTTCCCTCATTGTGCCGCGCGGTGCGGCGCGCGCTCGGTGCATCTGTGCGATTGCCTTGTGCAGCTAATCACGGTTATTGTTCGATCGCTGTCCGTCTGCCGTTGCTTCTATGCTAAACTTTGAGCCTTACTAGGTATGCCATCATATTTTTTGAAAATAATTTTGTAACTAGCTAGGTAGGTAGGTACTTACTTTGTTCATATAAAATAAGTAACAGGCGACAAACCTATGAATTATGTTTATAAGATCAAAATAAATGTGATCCAAAATGAAAATACTAGGGATAGGGATAGGGGAGAAAAAATGCTACGATACAATAACTGCCTAGGTAGGACTAGGTAGGTACCTACGTTCCTAAAATAAACGAATTACATTTACTTGAGGGTATCATTTGCACTTTAAAAACTAGATAGGTACCTACCTACATAAGATCAGGATGCTTTTAGGATACTCAGAGGAAAATTGGCAGAAACCTCTTCCCTACAAGTAGTAGTATAGCTACATAGGTAGGTATATCGACATACCTACCTGTCCAATCCATTATTGAAAGATGCAGCTGTTAAATACAAAGACTTGTTTTATAAATAGTTGTGATGTGAACTTACTTTTGAAACAAAAGTAGGTAAGTGAATTTACGAAACAAAAGCAAAGTAACAAACAAAGTCCAAGTCGAACCGACAGAAGGACGCATTGTTGGGGCACCAGCCACCAGTGCCCCCGGCGCACGCCAAACAAAGGCAATAATTAAAAGATCAGGTAGTGTTTTGTCGCCAACCGACCACCCGGACACTGGGGCGGGGGTCTGCTAGGGTTACACAGAATGTTTTTTTTTTCTGAATTGTTCCATTTAAAAATCTGCTAGAGGACAGAGACGGAGATTTGAACTAAAGAGTTTTTTTTTTAATTTCAGACAGTTTTTATAGTTTTTTTTTTTCTATCTACCTACATAAATAAACTTTAAAGTTCAAGGGTTCTTCAGAGGCAATCTGGCAGAGGGTTGCCATGATACTAGTGTCTGGCAATGGATGACGTGATTTCAAATTCTATTCCCAAGAAAATATAAAATAAATTTACTTTGATGTTTTTACACCTTTTTTACCTGTTATCTCCCAAAGCCACCATGATCCCAACTTCATAGTCGCTGGTCGTTCTTACATGTATTGTAGACATAGGTACACAGAGAAACTTTCAGCTTTTCTATACATAGGTATAATAAAATCGTAGACTTGCCGTATCGTACATTTTTGAAAAATACCTAATAACTGGGGGGGGAATATTAGGGATAAGTAACAGAACGTAAAATAGCTATTTTTGAAATTTTTGTCTATTTGTCTGTTTATCTGTTTGTCTGTATGTTTGTGCGCGCATCACGTAAAAAATACTGAATTGATTGAAGTTAAACTTGGCAAAATTTAAGTTCACACTAAGGAGTAACATATAGGATACTTTTTATCCCGAAATTCAGCACGGTTCCCTTGGGAGAGGGGATGAAAGTCAAAATGTGTACTTACCTGTAATTCATTAACGCGTGGTCCGATTTCATTCATTCTTTTTTTGTTAGAAAGAATATACCTACTTTAAAGATTACGAGCTAATCTCTGAAAGGCTGGATCGATTTTGATGGGACTCTCACTGGCGGATGTTTACATTTTGATCTACCTAAACATCCGCCAGTGAACTTTTAAAAGTTTTAACAGTGAAGTTTTAGCAAGGTATGGATATGAGCTCAAAGGAGGTTAGCGAAAACAAAATGATTTTTAAAAACCAATATCTACGCGAACGAAGTCGCGGGTATCCGCTTGTATAAAATAACGAAGGGTTAACCGTCGTGGGCTCTTGGGCTATAATGCAAAACAATAGCCTACCAACCCTATCTACCTACCTACTCGACATTATTTGCCTATTTTAAAGTAGA
Source organism: Melanargia galathea (assembly GCA_920104075.1). Taxonomy (NCBI): domain Eukaryota; kingdom Metazoa; phylum Arthropoda; class Insecta; order Lepidoptera; family Nymphalidae; genus Melanargia; species Melanargia galathea. Next base: position 22,740,758 of record OV049855.1, read on the forward strand.
ACTTAAAAAGTTTTATATACCCTAGTTCAGCCTCAACTTTCAACTTTTAGGAAGAGCTTAAACCCGGCGTAGGCTTGTTACAAAGGTAATAAAACATTTTCAAGAGCACAATATAAGTAACGAGTAGCTAGCTAACTTGCAGAAAGTTTTCCACGAAAAATAAAAATAAGATGCTAATATTAAAATAGAAGAACAATAGTAGCTCATTAAAATAAATCTTATTGTTACTGGTGATTCGCCCCAAACAAAAATTAGACATTGGTTACAGCTTTTGATGTTATGTTGTTTTTGAGCTAGAAGGATTAAAAGAATTTTTAGTAGAATTTGATAGTAAATTGTATACCTAGCGAAATTTTAAAAAAAAGTTTTGAGCTTTGTTTAAAAGTTGTTTTCAACGATACCCAACGAACCTAATAGCCATTATAGGACGGACTTAATAGAAAGATGGACAGGTGAAAATCACGAAAGTTAGCAACTTTCGTGATTTTCACCTGTCCATGTGTCCAGTGGCTTCTTGGACAAAAACAGTCAAAGAGAAGGCTATAGACTTAGAGCTTACTCTAGCTCGGATTGGTAAGCTACACATATCCCATACTTTCTACTGGTCTTTATAGCTACCTAGATTTCTCACAAAATTTTATATACATACTAAGTATTACTTAGGGGTTATAAAATCTCAGTAAAGTAAAGTTTTTGAAGAAAGCTCACGCGTTTGGAACCCGCGACACCTTGATATCCACTGTTCTAACTACTAAACCAGCGTGACAAAAAGTTTATTAATGTTAAGATAAAAAAATAAATTTCTTACATAGCGTGTTGGGACTGCATACCACAGGTAGGTGACCGGGGTCCCACGTTACGTCGCCACGGGTCAGTCACACTCGCAACACAATAACACACGAACTAACAATCAATCACTGCACTAAACACACGTAACAAATATCTACCTACACTTACAAATTAACACTATACGTCCGCTTCCCACAAAAGCGTCTGACAACTGAATGCTGATCTGAAACTCGAAAACTGGTAACGCGTTGCCGAGAACTTGTTTCTAGTAAACTTGTGAGTAGAAGGGAAGTGCAAAGGAAACATCAAAATGAACTAAATCACTCACTACAGATCTTTCGTTGAAACAGTTCACTGTCTCACGCTATCAGTTACAAGTACTGCAGTTCTAGCATGGTAACGTCTAACCACGAGCACATTAGATATGTCAAGGATAAAATTAAGTATGTCGCAAGTATTATTGTCATTAAATTGGCACAAGAGGAAGCTCAAATATACAGTTTCTATCCGCTTCTTGCATGGTAAAATCGCAAAAGGGAGCTGATATTTTTTTTATATGAGTGAGCGACGCGCAAAGTCTCCGAGTCAATTTGGGTGAAAATAGCACCATTAGCATTTTATTTAATTTTTCTTAATAAGTTTCCCTTAGCCAAAACTTTACATTTGTCTCAGATAGATTGATCACAGCAATTTGAATTTTTTTAGCACTGTATTTGTACAGTTAGTAGGTACCTAGGTATATGAACTTGGAACATATAGGACGCGAAGTCTTAGTTCGGGGCGAAACACTATTTTTCAATAAACCTACCTACATAGGTGCAAGAAATAAAAGTTTAATGATCAAAAATACTGTAAGAACTAAATGGGTGATATAATAATCCGCTATTCATTTGCTCCAACCTTTGTAATAGTTCCAACCTGTTTTGTGTGCCTTAAATAAATAAATAAATAATAATTATAGTTGATTCAACAGAAATATACCACTCTGTTCAGTGAGTGGTTTTGCGCAGCACTAGTGAACTTGCGAAGCCTTCATGGTAAGTGGCGCAGGCACAATGGGAAACGCGAGCGCTGCCGCGCGGGCGCACCTGTGTTGTAAAAACGCTTTTTTATTTGTCGCTCGCGAGCCGCATGCGACGAGCTTTCTGCGAGCGAGGACGAGCGGTTGATGACCCGCCTCCTACTTAATGAGAAACGAATTTACATTCAATACAATTTTAATTCTACGGCACTGATATAAACACCGAACATTGAAGACACACAGTTTCTGACTAAATTGTAATGTCAAACCACCGAATTTCGACCACAACACTATAACTTATTTAATATGGGACAAAAAGCCAATTTTTATTTTTTGGCCCGACTCAGGACTCGAACCCAGGACCTCTTGAATTCATGATACGCAGCCGAATAAGCAGTCCATTAACCCAATATGGCAGTGTCTGACAAAATCTGCAGTTACGGAGTTAAAGAGTAACAAACACACACACACACGAGCTGAAGAGCCAGTCCCCTTCCTCAAAAGCCGGCAACGCATTAGTGGTTCCTCAGGTGCTACTAATGTTCATGGGCGGCGGTAATCACTTAACATCAGGTGACCCGCTTGCTCGGTTGCCCGCTATTCCTATATAAAAAAAACAAACAAACACACATACACACACACACACAAACTTTATAATATTAGTGTGATTTAAAATATGCTATAGGTACCTATTTTTACACGCTATAAATTAGCTTCACCTGTATGTATGTTTGTAACCGACTTCCTTGAACGCGATTTTGACCCACTTTAAACGGTCAGATTTCATTCAAACGTTGTAGATTTATCGAGGACCGATGACAATACACTAATTTGTATAAGATTATTTCATTATTCAATTTGGAAAATAAGATTTTGTGTTCATTTATCAAAAGTCGTCGGTAAGGAAAAACAATAAACATTCAAAATCGCACGGTAACTAACTGTAACTAGGGTAAACAGAATAGATGTCACACACAACTAAAATCTAAGCAAAAAACGCACGAATGCGAAGATAAAACAAAATAATAATATTATTAATTAGTACTTAAGTATTTACTTTCATCATATTGTACGATTTACAATAAAAAACAAATAAAATAATTTAGTAATAATTAATATTTGTTGTATTTTAAGTGACATGATTTTTTAGTGTTTATAAACCAAATTTTTTTTAGTGTAATATATCAAACTAAAAAGTACGAAATAAATAATAGTTTAAAAAAAACTAAAAAATACGCTTTTTATAGAAAACCAAACTAAAAAATAGAAAATAAATTTTAATAAATATAAATTAATAATAGTGTGCATATGAAAAAAATGTATTTTATTTAAAAAAAGCGTGGGGTGCTTTTAAGATATTATCGAAATGATAATCCTCTATACACCCATGCACCCCACGCTTTTATTTTAATAAAATATTTTTTTTTCATATGCACACTATTATTAATTTATATTTATTAAAATTTATTTTCTATTTTTTAGTTTGGTTTTCTATAAAAAGCGTGTTTTTTAGTTTTTTTTAAACTATTATTTATTTTAATTGTAATTATAGATATCTTAAGGTGTCTCAATTAAAAGAAGGCTATTACTCATACGATTGAGAATTAAAATAAATTATAGCGCTTTTTTTCGGACACTTTTTGAAATGAACATCTTGGGTTATTAATCAATGTTAAAAAAATGTAATCTTCAAGTATTTTCGAATCTGATTGGTGGTAATTCATCAAGCGTGTTTCGTAATTCATCATTTAGTTTCAGTGACGTTTCAATGGTTCAGCTAAGTTATGGCTGCAAGTGCTTGTTCGGAGTCAACTTGCAGCTATGCCACATGAGTAGATATCTCAACAGAGAGGAAGCTTCATACAAGCGGCCCGCTGTAGGTACACTCACACATAGCGCAGCTCACGCACACATGAGCTCTCACTAACGGTTCACGAACGCTCCACTGGAGCTCAGTTGGGAGGCAAACGACAAGTGTGGGTGGCATTAAATTAATACTGAGAATAAAGTGTTTGGCGAGAGTTTAGAGATTGTGTAAAATAGTATAAATTATATAAAAAATTAGACTTGAGTGTTGTGTTTAGACAAAAATGCCTAAAAATTGTACAGTTAACAGAATGTTTAAGTTTATATGCAACCCTGGCTATGAGAATAGGTATAAATTTTGAACGTTGTTACAAAACTTCTCCTCTGTTGGAATATCTACTCATGTGTCTATGCTGTGAGTATCGCTTTGGTATCGCTGAGCCACACGAGTAGATAAGTACAGAGAGGAAGCTTCATACAAACGGCCCGCTGTAGGTACACTCACACAAACATACTCACCAACGGTTCACGGACGCCCGCTCGGTCCACCAACCGGTACAGTTGGGTGACAAACGTGCGCATATGTGTGAGTGTACCAACAGCGGGCCGCTTGTAGAAGATTCCCCTCTTGGTCCAAGATCCCAGGGCCGCCAGACGTCACGTATTTTCTGACGGATGAAATGTGGACGATTGAGTAGTGTTGGTATGTACTATGATCGTATGCCTACCTGCTAGCTTGGTCAAACGGCCAATTTCCAGGTATCAGGTAATCAAGGTACATAAAAACATTACTTACTTCACGTAAATTCTCATGGCTGATTTTTATATATGTTTTCGAGTATATAGTTAAAAATAAATTGTCAATACTCCCAGACACTTTCCGTCGGCCATATTGCTTGACAGACGCTTTAAGGGTCTCAAAATAATTAGTCAACTTCACGTAAATTCTTTACTTTACTTTACTGAGTTTCCCAGACACCCTGTATAGTATAATGACTAAGTATACAATTTGTTTGACATATTATTATTATTATTTAAAAACAATCATCAAATTCCAAGCGAGATTTAACCTATTTTGAGTTTTGGCACAAATACGCGCCAATTTCCGTACTGCAACCCATGGCGAACGGAAATTGCTATTTATTTACACAAGGCGTTTTCAACAACCCGTGACGTCATGGACTGCCTATTAGGGTGGTCCTTATTCCTAAGAAAAAAATTTTTTTTCTTATATTCACGGGGCACTACATAATTTGATTCTATACCTTATGAAAGTATTTCAGTATTTTTTTCAATTTTTTTAAATGACATTTTAGGGTCGCTACTAAGATTTGAATCTATACTAATATAATAAAGCGGAAGAGTTTGTTTGTTTGAACGCGCTAATCTCAGAAACTACTGGACCGATTTCAAAAATTCTTTCACCGTTGGATATGTACGTGATCCTTGAGTGCTATAGGCTATATATTATGTACCACGGGCGAAGCCGGGACGGACCTCTAGTTTTAAATAAAAACTCCAAATCTCTACATTTGTTGGATTCATTTATTCATAAATCAGGACATGAAAATACAAAATTACTGTCGGTGTTATAAATTAAGACATTAGGTAATTATTTGGATCATTTATTTTAAAGTTTTGTCTAAACATTTTGTTTATTTATTTATTTAAACTTTTTCTGTCCACTGAACAAACTAAACTCAGGGGTCCGTTTTGTCGAAGTGCTTATAAAAGCTGCTTGTATTCTTCTGCAGTCATAATATTTAAAGCATCATGATAAGCAATAAATCTTCTAATTTTTTTGGCAGTTTTGTTATTTTTTCTTTAATGCTATTGAACGTTTTTCCTTGTTTTCTTAAATTTTTTAGATTCAAAAAATTCACTCAGTCTCATGCGCGTAGATAATGCTCTCGCGCTCCCACTCACAGATATATTAAAATTTAGTTTAGGGGATGATTGGCCCCTTGGATCGGTCTGTCTTCTTGTCAAAGCTTTTAAAATAGTTGTCGGATGAACATATATAAAAATGGAGCGTCAGAATTTACGTGAAGTTGACTAATTATTTTGAGACCCTTAAAGCGTCTGTCAAGCAATATGGCCGACGGAAAGTGTCTGGGAGTATTGACAATTTATTTTTAACTATACACTCGAAAACATATATAAAAATCAGCCATGAGAATTTACGTGAAGTAAGTAATGTTTTTATGTACCTTGATTACCTGATACCTGGAAATTGGCCGTTTGACCAAGCTAGCAGGTAGGCATACGATCATAGTACATACTAACACTACTCAATCGTCCACATTTCATCCGTCAGAAAATACGTGATGTCTGGCGGCCCTGGGATCTTGCTCTATCTGTACTTATCTACTCGTGTGGCTGAGCTGTCGGCGAAGGGATTCGACTCCCTCCTTCCCCGCGGCAAGGTCGCGTGCTGGAATGCGCGATCGCCGCCAGCCCACATTTCTAGTCTTATCATGACGGCATTAGCGATTGTATCGGTTATTATCATAATTACATATGTTTATAAGGTGACTACCGTATAGGTACCATACAGTAATATAATTAAATATTCATGAGGAAAAAATAGTCAACGATGTCATATGGTTATTTATAAGGGACTTATGAGATTTGTAGATCAGCAATTTCTGAGTAAAGGCCAAAGCATGTTATTTATGAATAGCTCGCACTACAGTTGTGATAAACGTTGAAGAATATCTACAAGTGAAATAAAAACATTAGTTTCATATGAGATCCAGATATTATAAAACGAAATTCTAGGAAACTTAATGAAACTTTGGGAAACTTGAACACCTATCAAGAAGAAAAACGATAGCAAAAATTATGGTAAAACAGCTTTAATAACATAATAACACTATTAAGTAAAATTATTTAAAATTGAAATACATTATTTATCTATACAGCCTATTATTGACATAAATATAGAAGAGAAAAATATTCATAACACTGAACACTGCTGAGCTATGAGCTACAAACAAAATAAAATCCAGAAATAGATTTCGTGACTCTTTCACCCGAAACAATTATAATATTTAAACGTTGTAGTAACGAATGAAATAAATGCGTAGATGAAATAATAAATGTACCATAACATGGAGTGCCTACTCGTATAAGCCGATTAGCTTACGGGAACGATGTCGACATTATAATTAGCTATGATAATCCTCTCAGCGGACGCAGCTTATATTCCGTGACAAAACGATATGCAGATGTACTCGTGCTACCTCACTTGGTCGACTATACTTAAAAAGTATTTCAAGTCACTATACTTAACAACAAAGTAGGTAATACCACCACGCGATAGTGGTTATGGAAGATTATATAGTTTTTATAGAACCTTAACTCAACTAGTTAGCCATAGAGGCATGGCTCTGTAATAGACTGCAAAATTTCAGATCAACGTACCTAGTTCGTTTTAAAGTTATAAATATCTAGTTAAACTTAAATAGTTTTTAAAATGAAATTCGGAACCGAGTTCTTCTACATCTACAAATATAAGAATCCTTATCACAAAAAGTTATTGAAACTCACGAAAATTATTTGGCATTGTTTTTGAGAAGACATTAATTTTACTTAGGATATTTACATTTGGAAAAATAGCAGTACCTAACTAGTAGAAAATCATAGATCTAGACGTTAACATCACCACCGGAAGATGTAAATCGATGAACTAACATTATACCAGTAGATCGTCTATACAATTACCGGTAAGAAAATAATTACTCACTAGAACATCTGTATGAAATTCTAAACGTAAAGTTGTGTTTGTATGGCAAATAATTAAAGATGCTAACTCGAGCTTCGTGTAATGATCGGATTCCGGGTATAAATTGAGACAAACGAACAGCGTCCGCTTCCCGCACGCACTGATTATTATCTACGCGATAGAAAGGCAAATGATTCACTTACAGATCTAACAACTTCTGAAAAATCGTTTTTAATAGTAGAGTGCCCGAATGGAGATTGTTCAATTTGAAGAGCAAAAAAATGTGAAGTATTAAGGATTTTAAGGATAAATTTTAAATAGGTATTAGATAGCAATTTCCTAAAACCTTTTGAGTTTGATAACGTAAACCCTGCAAAATTACCATAATGAGATAACACTTAACTGGAAGATTTTATTAAAACCATTCAATATATTAAGATACACATACAATTAGAAGGTTTGAAATAGGTTTTTATATATGTGAGAGCATGACAAGTTGGATGGAAGCTTTATAGATAAAACAAGACTACGATCAGTGCGTCTCGTCATTTGTGTCACCATCTAATAAGGTATCACTCGCCAAAAAATGATGATCAATTGCTAGTATTAGATACGCTAATAGCATATAAAGACTTATATCAACTACTAGTACGAGACACAAAGTAAAAGCATCACTCAGGTAAAGTGGTATGCTCAAGTTAAACAGTGCACGAATATTGCAGAAGGCAGTCTGGGACTGTTCGCAATTCTATTTCAACTGCCGCCAATCGAGCGTAGTTAAGATCTCAACTGATAACAAGTTGGATCAGAGCTAAGTTTTTTTTTCGCATCAAAATCCCTAATTCTCACTTCTCCTCTTCCCCACTAATATCTCTACCAATATTATCAATGCAAAAGTGTGTTGTTTTTAAGTGTGCGTTTGTTTATTTAATGGTTTATCCTTCAATCACGCTGAAGCGGAAGTACAGATGGATGTGATTTTGCATAGTTGAGATCCTGGAGAAGGATATAACAACACTTTCTATACCGAGAAAACAAATGGTTTTCGCGGGATTTTTGAAAACCTAACTCCACGATGATGAAGTCACAGACAAAAGCCAATTTTATGAAATAAATAAAATTCAAAAAGAAATATGTGCGTGAGGACGGGAATAACGAAGATTTTAAGTGGCCGGAGCACCCACTTAACTCGTTGAATTAGCAAATTAACTTTTAATTAAATTATTATCAAGAACGCATATGAGTCATGAGATTATTTTAAAAACTCAAAAGTAGAAATTAAGAAATTATACAGTTGAGGCTCCCTGTAACATTTTGAACTGCTGTTGTAATTTATCATACCGCTATCATCGATACGATCTCATCCTAAGTTCTAAGCACCACTAGTCACGTACAAGTTTGGCCACAGTAATCGCAAGTGCAATGGTAACTGTTGGTGCTTGGTGCAAGATGAAGACTCACCGAGTAACTATTGTTTATTAACTTATCTAAAAGTTATTTTTTTATGTAGCTTATTAACAAAAAACCTGTTCCAGCGGCTCTACGTTCGTCTTTCTCATGTGACACTAATAAAGAATAGAATATATTCTCTTATACAGATAGATGAATATATAATAAGCTTACTGAATAACTGAATTTATAAGCTTCTTGGACACTACATACCTACTATAGCCTTATCCATGTCATATTTAATGACGGACGTTTTAAAGTTCACATTAGGAGATTTTTTTTTTTTTCAGTTTTTCCGCAACATGAGCTTTTCTAGTTATACGTGACATTTTAGAAGAGAGTCAGCAATTACAAACGGAAACCATATATAGTTACGCTTTCTTGACATAGGTTTCTTGTAGGGACTTCCATTCACCTCGGTCTTGCGCCGCTTGAATCCAGCAACTCCCTGCGATAGATCTGACGTCGTCGGTCTACCTAGTGGGGGGTCTGCCAGCACTTTGGGACTTTGTTATCGGTTTTTCAAACTAACTAAAGCTTATAACTTGATCTAATTTCACAGATGCTACAGCTCGATGCAATATCGGCCGCACTCCAATAACGCCGGACGCGAGCCGACAGCGATCACAGCCTTCGATGGCGATTACTAACTTTCTATTACTTTGTATTTATTGTTTGTTTCTCCGATTTACTTAGGCATGTTTATCGAAACATATGTCAGATAATATGTTTTGTATTGATTTTAGCTTGTTTCGTACCGGTAAGATTAATATCTAACGCCACAGTAATAAATAAAAACCATAATAAGTGTGCTAAGACTAAGAAGAACATCAACTTTTATCGGTTACAGAGCATGTAATGTACTGGTAAGTGAAGTGTTTTGGATGAGGATTTGTATAGTACCTGCTTACGAAGTCATAAAACTCTACGCATCCTTTGTAGCTGTAAAGGCTGCTTTTCTTTATGTCCATAGAATCCTTCTTGGCAGAGCTAGCTCAACCAAATTGTCGAATACACAGGGACGTAGAGCAATTACAGCAGGTACTTTTGTGGACGTATCAGCCTCGGAGGCGTGGCAGTAGCAGAGCTGCGATCGGCGGCGCGGACTCGGTGCGCAGCTCGCGCGCCTCGAACGCAAACAGTGCGCGCGCCGCCTCACACGTCGCGTACGATATGCAGCACAGCGCGTGCGACATGCACACACTCTACACACAAACACACATCTCAGGTACCTGCGCGGGCGTATCAGTCTCGAAGGCGTGGCAGTAGCAGAGCTGTGGCGCGGGCTCGGAGCGAGGCTCGCGCGCCACGAACGCGAATAGCGCGCGCGCCGCCTCACACGTCGCGTACGATATGCGGCGCAGCGCGTGCGACATGCGCACACTCTGCACACAAACATGACATTATTACATTATGCATATATTTAACGGTAAAAATATTGCAAAACTACTTATTTTTTCGAGGAAAGTTGTCGTCATCGGTCATCAAAGATCATGCCATATTAACCTTGTTTATTGTTAGTGCAGTTCTGCGCAGACGCCGCATTTTTTGTGTGATCTATTCCGCAGCGTACAAAAATTCGTGCCGTAAGTACAAAAAGAAGTGTTGAAATGTTTGTGCTATGTGTTGCACCGGGGCAATGTAAAGCGATATATGTAAGTAAGTAAGTATGCAATAGCAATGTACCTATGTATTTACCTGGTCGTCGGGGTCGCATACCTTGACCCCCGTGAGCGCGACCACCACCAGCACCGGCACCGCGCACGCGCTCTCCTGCCGACAAACACACAAATACGCTTTTACTCAATATCAATGCCTACCATATACCACCACCACTACAGCCCTTTTAACATCCCACAGCTGGGCACAGCCTCCTCTCTTATACCACATACGCTTATTAACAATTAGGCAAAAGCTGCAAGAAGAGCATTGCAATAGGGAGGTACTGATACGCCGTAGAAATGCGCAGCGGAGTTCACGTCAGCGCTGACCTCTGCCGACGATGCGAGGGTCTCTCACTGACCTCCATCAACAAGAGTAGGTACACCGGACTAGATGTTGAATGAAACAATTTGATTATCGCCACTTTTCTTAGCAATTTAATGACTCAGAAAAGTAAGAGTGAGGGTACCCGAAACTAACGTGAATTGTGATAGATTGTATTGGGAATTGGCAAATGTAGTTAGTTCCCAGTACCTTGGGTGTAGCGCAAGTCCAACGTACTATAGTATCCTAGAACACACACACACACACACACACACACACACACACAAACACACACGCACACACTCTCGCACACATATTATAACTAACTAGCGGACCCGGCAGACGTCGTCCTGCCCGCTATTAGCGCCACCTACCGGGTCCAATTTTTCTACTTATAAACCTTCCTCTTGAATCACTCTATCTATTAAAAAAACCGCATCAAAATCCGTTGCGTAGTTTTAAAGATTTAAGCATACATAGGGACATAGGGATATAGGGACAGAGAAAGCGACTTTGTTTTATACTATGTAGTGATTACTAACCAGTCGTCTGACTGTTTTTTTTCTTCTCTTATTACTAGCATCTGTAATATGCGCCTAGCCTGGTTGTGTTTTCCAGGGATGGCTGACCTTAACACAGATAAAATCTAGTAAGGACAGCCATACTATTGGATCTATTGTTGTAGCATAGGCTAAGTTTTATAGATCAAACCCTTTTTGTAACTTTTTGTTGGTAAATAAATGATTTATTTATTTATTATTATTATTATTAGAATAGCGGTCAGTATAACCCCCGGCACATAAGTCGAGCGGTGACCTTCAAGTGCGCGCAGCGTCGTACGAGTGAGCGGGACACAATACGATCGGAGAGCCAATCAGCGCTTACGAGGGATCCGCGAGAGCTAATCAGTGCTTACAAACGATCACCACGCCCTCCCCGCAACCCCCTCACACCCCGAGATACCTCATTTTCGACTTCTGCGCATTGGAGGTCAACGCTAGACTTATTTGCCGTGACTTGTACTTGCTATAGTCGCCACTTGCATGAAGTAAATCTTTCAATTATAAATTATTTTGAGAGGCGAACATAAAACTGATATGTACCTACGATTGATAATATAATCTTCTTTGGGGGGCAAACGTAGTGATTTGATATCTCCAAAACAACAGTCGAATGAGAAAGTAAGATATTTTGTTAATAAACAAGAAAACTCAACAAATAAATTGTCCCGAAGTTAATTAATACCTACTGTTTCTGCGAGGTTCAATTTATTTGCATGAGGGCGGCGCAAACATTTTAAAGATTTTTTTATTTAAATTTCTAGGCTGTAACGGTTCTTTATTTAATTAACTAAGACACATTTCGAGGACTTTTTTATTTGCTAAACGCTTTTAACTATTCAACTCGGACTTTAGCGATTAACTTTATCTGAATATACCTAAGCGAGATTTTAGGGAAAAATCCCTAAAATATCGCTTATATATATATATTTGAGTTCATTTTGCTCTGAATTCACTTGTGATTCGATCAATAGTTTTCGAGTTCGTTTTCGAGTGCTCCGATCTTAGACTAAGCACTCAGATCGCGTTTAATATGTTAACATGACGAAAATGAACAGCGTCTATACCTACATACGTCATTATGCCAAAACAATTACTTATGAGTAATACTTATTTATCTAGCCCTAGAGCCCACGACGGCCAGACCTTCGTCATTTTATAGCTGAAAATTTCTCTGTGTATGTCTCCAACACAGGTAAGAATGACTTACGACTATGAAGTTGCGATCATGGTTACTTTGGGAGATAACAAGTAATAAAGGTGTAAAAAAATCTTACGTCAAAGTATAAAATCTTATTTTTTATATTTTCTTCGAATTACTTAGTATTAGAAATCACTTTATCCAGTGCCGGACACTTATTACAGTTCCATACAGTACACAGTACCACCCCCTGCCAGACACCCTTAAAGTTTAAAAGTTCAAGTTTAAAGTTTAAAAGTTCAAATGATCAAAAAATTATTCCCAAAAACAGATTTCTTGACTGGAAAATTCATTGAACTATTTTTCATAATAACGCTTTGATGACACACGATCAATAAATCTCACAGTTTACTGCCGTCTGCCACAGTCATTACTGATCTTTAGCGCACGCCTCATCATTGTATTTTATACTTTCCCCGCGTTGCGATGCTTTGTTGAGCTATAAAGTAGTATTATTGCCTACATAACCTCTGCTGCTATAAAATTATAACAGTTTTGTACGCATGTTTCATAGTGTGCATCACACAAACGTCATTGGACCAAAGATCCTTTATCTTAGCAAAGATCGATTAATAGTGTCAGATAAGACACAACGACAACCTCGGTAACATCTGCATACACACTTGCACCACACACACTTGCACCACGCCACGCCACGCCACGGGTTTTCAGGTCGCTGTGCTTGTAAGATTGTCTTTTCAAGATATATTTTCTTCAACATGATCAGTCTTACACACAAACAAATTAAACAAGTTTGGCGGATGTCGTTTGACAGTTTTGTATTTAGGAAATTTATCAAATTGTAGTACTGTTTGAAACTATGGCTTAAAATAAACACGAAATTAATGTACCTAATTTGTTTTGTGGTAAGTCCGAATGTGAATAAAACCACACCCAGTTTGGTTTGTTCTATTTCGTTTGTTATGCGCGAATCCCCAAATCGCCCTAACGCCTTGCAGTAGGCGTGATTAAACCCTGTGATTAAATCCGCCTTGAGCTATTCGATGAAAATTCACCCTCGCAAAGGCCCGCTTATAAAGGCTTTTGTTTGAATCTAAACACTAGTGCTGTTTTTAATTCTTCTAAATTTTGTGCCTCTTATTTTCTGTTGTTTATCCAGGGTCTTTAATTGTTCGTTACCAAATGGTCATATACAGAGCGAAACTCTATACATTAAACGAGTTTTTAACCCCCGACGCAAAAACGACGGGGTGCTCACACACACACACACAGACACGTCAAACTTATAACACCCCGTCGTTTTTGCGTCGGGGGTTAAAAAGGAGATAACTAATAGATATCTTCAAGCTATTTAAGTTGACATGAAAATTCTATTTTCACTTATAAAACGCACTAACGCACTCCTTTCGACAAAAGTATAAAGATAATGATGGAGTGCCATTCAAAGTGGATTGGGGTCAACCCACACAAAGAGGTAGCGGTATCGAACCGCGGTGTAACCTGCTATTTGGATGCAAACTACACCGTGCGTTGGCCTAAACTAAGCTCAACCTCTTTGGGAAGAAAATCTTATTTGAATAATTGTGTGAAACGTAAGTACACAAAATATTATAATACTTATTGATATTTCACACAGTTATTTTATTACCTACTAGCTGTTCCCGACATGCGTTACAACTTACAATGCCACGTAAAGTATGGTTTTTATGTAGATGTACTTAACATCAATTTTTATGTAGATTTTCGGGCCAGAAACTTTCGCGGGAGTAAACAAAAGAACCCACAAAAGTTTTACTACACTCGGTTCAATAGTTTAACATCGTACAGAAGACAAACAGATAAGTTACATTGATTCTTATTTATATAGATTCACACATTCGGTACAAAGATAAGAAGTCCTTTTTCTAAAATCAGAACAATAATAAATTGAAAATTTAAAAAACCCCCGACATTCGTCATTTTGTGACGGCGGCCATCTTGGATTTGCAATAGTGCTATTCTACTAGTCAAGCCCTTTCATTTGATACCCATATTAAGGGAGTTGTGAAAAAATATGTAATCCGCCATTTTGTAGCGGCGGCCATCTTGGACCGATTTTCATCAAACATAGCTAACAACACTCTCGACTAATTCACCTTTCAAACAAAAAAAACCGCATTCAAATCGGTCCACCCGTTTGAGCGCCACAGGGGAACAGACAGACACACACACACACACACACACACACACACACACACACACACACACACACACACACACACACACACAGACACGTCAAACTTATAACACCCCGTCGTTTTTGCGTCGGGGGTTAAAAATACTTTACGTTAAAAATATAGGAACTTTAATTTCCGTGTCTAGAGCGGCAATTTTAAAACGGCATTATTCAAATTCGCGGCGGGTTTCTCCGCGGAGAGGTCTTTGGGAGAGGAGTTACATCTTGGAGTAGGTCGGCAGTAGGCAGTTTGCATGCTAATACCAGTTGTTCCGTGTAATATCGCGACCTCGATAAGACTCTGAGAGCGCAACTGCTCTGAGCTTGAGACGCGATCTGTCACCCGTTGACCTAATGTGAACGACAAACGCGACGTAATATGATTCCATAGAAAATGACAAACTTCCTACGCTACAACGGGCTACGTAAAGGCTCAGTATTGTTTGATATTTTCACGTCGCATCATAATATTTTCACCTCGCTTTTGTCACTGCCGTAGGACTCTGAGCACAACACTGCACAACTGCTTTAAGCTTGAGACGCGATCTGTAAACTCTCTGCTTATTTTATAAGATTGTGCGAATTTACTGGAAAAAGTGATCATAATAAGATCCATAATAATATCCTTACTAATATTACAACTGCTAATAAAATAATAATCGCATTTACTCGTAACTATATTACTACTAATATTGTAAATGCGAAAGTTTGTTTGTTGGTTTGTTTTCTATCACGCTACAACAGAACTCAGGGTCCACATGATTTCTTGCATGGGCATAGCTGGGCACCTGATGATTGACATTGGCTACTTTTTATCTCAAAGAAAAAACAGTAACGGTAAACGACTTTACAGTCTGCAGTACAGTATAGTATTCTCACTAGGCTTATTGTCATTTAAATTAAAAAGACTTGCATAAAAATATAATAATTGCATGATGCTTATTTCACTCAATCTATCTTCTATTTATAATATAATAAAACTGTAAGAGATCCAATTCTGTACATTGAAGATATTTTGAAAATTTTTATTGGATGGCACTCTATAAGTAATCGATACTGAAGCCAAAACTGCAGTTTGTTTCATTTTTGTCTGTCTGTCTTTCTGTTTGTCTGTCTGTCTGTCTGTCTATCTGTCTGACTGTCTGTCTATCTGTCTGTCTGTCTGTCTGTATCTTGGCCGCGCATCACACCGAAACTACGAATGGATTCGAATGAAACTTGGTACGATTTGATTTTATACTCCGAGGTAGGACATAGGATACTTTTTATCCCGAAATTCAGCACGGTTCCCTTGGGAGAGGGGGTGAAAATTAAAACGTGTATTTAGCTGAAATTCATTAACACGTTGTTTGATTTCACTCATTCTTTTTTTATTAAAAAGGTAGTACTTTATATATTATTGTCCCATAAATATTTCAAGTTCATAGGTTTTTTAGTTCAGAAATGACAGACATTACAACCCTCAGTATTGGGTTCAAAAAACTTGGGACCCGGATCTTTGAACGTACGGCTTATTTTAAACTGGTGTGCGTTTAAATTTATGTTTGTCGGTCTGTCTATTTGTTCCAGCTAATCTCCGAAACGGCTAGATCGATTTCAATGGAACTTTCAATGTTATAAGGAGTAACTTAGGCTACATTTAGTTTAGGTACATAAAAGAATTATGGGATCCGATCGATACGCGAACGAAGTTGCGGGGATCAGCCAGTAATAATATATTATTACTTGCTGCCAGACAACAATAAGTCAAAAACAACTCACTATTAGCCATATTCAGCCATTCCATTATATTGAACAATCCATAACTACATACTACTCGTAATTAGAGTGGGTGAAGTCAGGTAAAGTCTGGCTGAAACAATGGCGCTTTGGCTCTATATTATACTTAAAGTTCCTACAGACGTGCCAACAAATAGCCAACATGTTCCTACTTATTTTTTAACCATTTTTGTGGCATTTTCCATTTTGGCATTAACTAATAATTATATTGTGTATATTATTATTCTAAGCCGTATTAAACATACTGCTGTTATATAAAACGTAATTAGAATTACGTATAGGTACTAATTAAAAGTAATAAAAATAACATCCTACAACTGAACCTGTTTTCCAATACACCAAACGAAGTAAACAACCATATAAAGTTAAGGTTATAAAGTTAAGGTAAAGGTTTTCCATCCAGTTACCGACTTGGTTCAGGCCAGTGCGTTAAACACATGCCCCATTTCAACCAGTGTTTTAAACTAAAGTTGAACTAAATCGAGCCAAGTGATCAACTTAAAAATGTGCCTAGAAGTCGGCTGCCGATCTATGTTGAAGTCGGCATGTGTGCAGTTGGTATATTTTATTGCAGTATCCGAAGGGCTGAGGACAGCTATCGCGCGGCTGACAGATCTGGCTTAATTAAAATGTCTAATGAGAGTGCCCTGCCCCCTTCCCACCTGTCCACCTCCATGTCTCCCCCCTCTTGTCCACTTCGCTTTATTGTGCGGTGTCTGTTGTTTAACTCTTGCTTGAAAAACGCTGTTGATTAAAATTAACTTGGGAATAAGTTTCGTTTTGTTTTTATTAATGACTGATTTTGCACTAAACCGTCATCCCTTTTAATCCATTTTAAAATTAAGAGATTCTCAATTCAACCCATACTTTTCTATATGGTAATGTCATCATAGTAATATATTAGTAAGAGACGATGCAGTCAGATGGCTATAATCTGAATGAAATGAATGCTCAATAAATTGCTTTGTCGGTAGGGTGACAAAGGTCTAAAATCTAAATATCCAAAGCAGATATGGATCAATAATTATTAACAAGTATAAATTAAAAATTTAAAAAACCCCCGATATTCGCCATTTTGTGGCGGCGGCCATCTTGGATTTGCAATTCTACTGCTATTCTACTAGTCAAGCCCTTTCATTTGATACCCATACTAAGGGAGTTGTGAAAAAATATGTTATCCACCATTTGTAGCGGCAGCCATCTTGGACCGATTTTCATCAAACATAGCTAACAACACTCTCAACTAATTCACCTTTCAAACAAAAAAACCGCATTCAAATCGGTCCACCCGTTTGAGCGCCACAGGGGAACAGACAGACAGACACACACACACACACACACACACACACACACAGACACGTCGTCATCGTTTTTGCGTCATGGGTTAAAAACAAATTCTTAGAAAGAGATTGAATAATAATTCAAAAAATTCAAAATTTAAAATTATCAGTTTCACAAGTTGGCACTTGTTGCTCTTATGACAAGTCAAGACGCTATCACCGATTCGGAAAGCAGAATCTACTAAAAAGAGCCAGCAAGAAACTCAGCAGTAGCTCTTTCGTAAATAGAAGTTACAATATCACTCGTTTAAAGCTATAATAACATACTATAACAATGCAAAAGAAGGCTGCACAAAAATGATCGTCAAAAACTGCACACTGTGTAACTACAAACGAGAAGGCGTATAAATGAAATGAAAAACATTATAAGCATTTTAATACTACAGAAAAGAATTCATAACGAATTATACAAACAATTTCTGCACTTAAACGATGATAAAACTGAAATGTGGAAAATGAAGACTGTAAGCACTGGATCACGCTAGCGACAAAATGTTGTTCTATCTTCACGTAGTGTTCGTGTATTTTTGATTATTTTGGGTTGAAAGTTATGAACGCACTTCACAGTTCAATTTTCACATTAGCTGGCACAAACTAACATTATCAGTTCGTATTTTGCCAAAAAAAAAAAGTTGCCACATACAAGAACAAGAAATAATGTTCTCTGTTTTCCTTGTTCCCTTACTAAACTGCCGTAGTCATTAGTCGAATTTTGTCTCGAATGATTTTTTTGTGTGAAAACAGTGACAGGAAAGTTACAATTTCACACATCATAACATTCATCCACACGATTTGAAAATTAACGGTTAACACATACATTCGAGTAAAAATAAAAAGTATACATACAATAAGTCGCTAATGTGCTCTGATACCAAACGATGATCGCGGAGAAATAATTTTATACGCAATGGAGGCTTTTCATCTGGATTCTAGGCCAGCGCCCATTGTACGTCACGTCGCTGCAATGGAGTGAGATTCGAGCGGCGTTGCATTTCCGGCTGCCACGCTTCACTCCGGATAGCGGTCATTATAGTTATCATGCAAATCGCTGAATCTCTACGCCTTATTATAAGCGCCTCGCAGAAATAATGTTATATTTGAGAGTGTTCTAGCGACAAATGTGGAGGAATTTCGCTTCAAACGCTACACGACAAATCTTAGCAAAAATTGCGCTTCGGTTCTGAAATGTTGTAAGAGAAGGAGAGCCATTGGATTCAAGCGACAAAAGTCGTGTTCTGTCATCTGTGACGATCTTCAAGAGATCTAAGACACTGTAGACCTTGATTTTCAGCAGTGGAGATCTATCCATCGACGACAACGACCACGATGAACATTCATAATTTCTTCAATCAAGTGATTCACATTGTCTATGTTACCAATATTCTAGAGCTTTTAATAAAAAAATTAAAAAAAGACTCTGGGCACTCTTTTTTTTGGCATTTCTGGGCATATCATAGTTATTCTTAATTTTTGATGTTTATGCAAAGTTCCAAGGCTGCTGAAAATTTAATATGTCTCTTGAGGCGTATCTGGTGAAAGTCTGCAACTGTAATATATACTGTCTAAAAGGTGTCTGGAGTGAACACTTTAGTCAAAAATGTTGGGCTTTTAATAACAAACATTTTACCTTAACTGTACCTGAGTGCTGAAAGTAGTGAAGGTCAGTTAATATAAAAAGAAAGTTTGAGTAGCTGGAAAGTCCTTTAAAGTAGCATGAATAAAGTGAGAAGTAAAGTCTGTTCGTTTACTTACGGTCAACGTTCGTTTACTTACCACGTTGGCCAATTGCGGATTGGCAGACTATTTGGAGACTCTGTTTTGTTCTTAGAATAGAAAAAAAATATTACAAAGTGTAAAAAATAATAAGAACACCTGCGCCTGTGTGACACTATGTTACCGAACGGACTTTACCTAATCTACGGTGGAAAGATAAGAGAGCACATATTCTTATTTGGAAGCGCCGCGATCTACGTGTCAGTTGTACATCAAGCAGGTAAAGTATAATAAATGCAAAAGTGTGTATGTTCATTGGTTTGTCATTCAGTCACGCAAAAACAGAACTATGGATTGCCATGATTTTTTTCATTGGTATAGTGGACTACCTAGAGAGTGAAATAGGATACTTTTATCTCGAGAAAATAGAGAATCTTTTTATTAGGATAACACCTAAATCGCAGCTCTGCGTTTAGAAGTAGGTAATCATTGGATGTACTACTGGAACCCAAAATCTAGTCGTCTTCATTGCCGTCGCCTCAACGGATAGACGCCACAGCTGGACTGGACATAGATCTTTTACAAGGACCACACAACACGATCTTCTCGTTTCGATCTACCTCGTTTGAGATCGTCCGTCCAGCTAATCTCTATTTGAGCACCCTGGGATTTATATTCCTCAAGTTATGTGTCCCATCCATTGCCATTTCACAAATGCCCTTCTCCCAAAAATTACGGCAGTACAAAAACTAAGGTTTCAGAGGTTGAGTGGAGTGACACTTGGAGAGAAGCGCGCAGAGAGCGCCTCCACACACCGCGGAGCTGAGTTTCACTGCTGCCTTAAGTTGGAAGCTACATTTTTTTAATAATTTTATTCTTACAGTTTGTATGTGTGTCTGTGTAGCGTTCGTCGTTTGAAATAACAAGGCCTAACCTGTGACCATCGCATGGTTTAGACTTTAGACGAATCGGAATATACCTCATTGATTGAAAGCCATTAAGCTGTCGGAATGCTTCAAGAATATAAATAATCGCACATACCTGTGTAAACCATACACTGTCTTTACTGTCACGCAGTCGGAGAAAATCGAGTCCCTATTTCCCTTATTATCTTTATAATATGTATTAGGCATATTAGTGAAACATGCCTTTTTTGCCTGCAAATTATTTACAGTAAGGACAATCATAAAATCATGGTTAAATGCTAAATTGCTATGGAAACGAAGAAGGTATAACTTGAATGAGTCGCTAATATTTGTATGTGACGCGGTCGCTAGCGGCTTTCGCTTGCACCCCGCGGGCGCGGGCGCGGCGCGGGTCCATTAGCACGCGGCTCGAGCGGGGGTGAAGCCACTATTTAGTTCAAGTGTGCCATTGCTCAATGTACCGAGATATATGGGCCACTGCTCTGAACTTATGATGGAGCAAAGATGAATATGTAAACCCTAAAGGTGAGCAGTGCTCTTATAAAAGTCGATTCCCGGCTGACACATTTGGGAATTAAAAATTTCTAAATTGTCTCTGGTATCGCATAGTGGGAGGTTTCATTCTTGGCTAAAATTAAGGTTCCAAACTCAAACGGTGCCAATTTTTTTGCTCATGTCACAACAGAATTTTAGCAGGGCTATTCACTAAAATACTTTCTCGACATCGAAGCTCACTCAAGTGAGATAGCTCAATTCGAAAGCAAACTCACAGCTCACTTCACCTTGGTTTAGTATTCTGTAGGGCTATTCTCTAAAATACCATCTCGATATCGAAGCTCACTCAAGTGAGATAACTCGCTTCGAAAGCTAACTCACTTCACCTTGGTTTGATATTCTGTAAACATCTGCTACGCACTTGCGAAGTGAAGTGAGTTTGAGTGAGAAGACCTGTACTATCGAGTTTTACAGAGTACAAATTAGCAAACTCATCTCGAATTCACTCTCTATAATTCGAAATGGCTTTACAGAATAGACCTGCTGTAAGCATCTGCTACGCACTGGCGAAGTGAAGTGAATTTGGAATTTGAACTCGAACGAATAGGGATGTCGTCGAATTACAAAAATGGCTTTACAGAATAGCCGTGCAGTTCTCTATTTGAATTCCCAGAAAACAAAATATTTGCGATACACCTCGAAATTCCTCACACGCCCGCTCATTTGACACGTTCGTCACTTTGCAATCGTCCATTGTGAAGTCAACATCTCCTGAAGATGCTCCGGTGTTGGAGCGAAACGATCGTCGAGTTCATTTTGTGGTGAATTTGTGTGGTGTTGTGCCTACAAATTTGTCACTGTTAGCGGATTATAGCAAAGTAATTTTATATTCATTGTATAAGTAGCATCTAACAAGTCATTTATTTGTAGAATTTTCTGCTAGATACTATTAATTATGTATCAACCTTAATTACTGATAATAATGAAGAGCATTTGATTCATCTTTCCTTATTTTCCTCCTTTTTCATTTTTCATACAAACCTAATTATTATTTGAAATACGAGGTTGTTTTACCGATTTTCCGGTAAACATTCTACATGTATAGGTAAGCTCAAATAAGCCGCAATTCAATTCCTCTTTACTTTATGCGTGCTCTTCCCTTTTTATTGTTAATATTTATCTCTGAAATAAATCAAGTGTCGTGCACAGAGTATGAGTATTTGCAAAATCAATTAACTCAATGCAATCGTGTTTACATTTGCCATTACGAGTGTTGATCGCTCCAAGCGATAATGGCCTCTATTTGCACTTTACTCGATAATTTTGTAGAGAATTTTGAGTGCACTTCTCTCGCAACAATTTCACTGCAACCCATCAAGATGGCAGGTCTTTAAATGGGCTGTTGCATTCGATGCTATAAAAGGAATAAAAATTTAACTTGGTGCCTTTCCTTTCTGCAAGAGAAAATGTGTTATTGACATTTGAATCAGCGTTATTGTTGGTAAATGTTTTATACCTATAAAACTGTACCATAACTGACTGACTAACTGACAACGAACAGCCTACGAACCTGCGTAGACTAGCGACAATCTTCGCCGTACTTTTTTATTCATCAAAACACTCGTAGATAACTGCAAACTGTATCGCGTAACACACGAGGGACACTAGCGGCCTGTTTCACCACCTTCTGATAAGTGTCTGATAGCCTAAACGTATGTTTTGTCACTTTCTTACTTTATGTCGAGTGACAAAGACAAAAGTTGTAGATAGCTATCTAATACATATCAGAAGGTGGTGAAACAGGCACTAGGACTCTGGACTATCTAGTGGGCATTGGAACTCTCTCGAAGGTCTCTCGTTTACGCAGCACCTAAACTGGTGGACGAGATTTAAAATTTGGAGGAAATATTTCTTGAATTACCCAGAGGTGCCATAAGGAGGGGTTTTTTGGAATATCCATACTTAAAGTGGTGAAACGGGGTGGTAAAATTTGTATAGAATGTTTTTTTAAACAATGTCGAAAAAAATATGCACAAAGGTAAATATGAAAGCATAATCACAGGGAAGGATCCTAAAACATTAAATCTCTTATCTCAAAATTTTCACAAAATTGGCAGCGAAGACAGGCGCAATATTCTTGCACGATTACATTTTGTCATAAGTCAAAAAAAGTGAACATGAAGGAAAAATCGTTTCTCATAATTCATGGAATTTTCCGCTTTTCCCTCTGTGTCAAGCAACAGTCGCTCGAAATAAGTAGGAAAAGTTTGTTTCACATAAATTACAAAAAGTAAGTGCCTGGTGAGTTATGCCGCGCCGCCCTTCAGGGGCTAATTACGTTCCTGTCGTGAAGACCTGGAGACATGCGAATCTTACGTAACTCACCGAGGTGGCATTGCTTTACGAAATAGTATTTTAACCCTTTTGACCTTCGTATGGGCTATTCATTACTTTGAAATTTTTGATTTTAACCGCGTTCATAAAGAGGTCTCCACATCTTCATTATAATATATTCATTAAAAAAAATCACGTCTATCATAATAGCTCTGTTGTGACGTGATGGAAGAACAAACCAACAAATAAACACACTTTCGCATTTGTAATATTATAAGTGTATTAGAGATACCTATAGTTATACTCGTAATTTTGTGAATTAGCCATCTCGCAAGTAAATGGTCTCAGGTTTGATTCCTGGTTTAACTAAACATTCCAAAGCCTCGCACTAAATAACAGAGTCAATTTGATAGTAATTGGCTCAGATTTTAGTGCGTTTAGCAGCAAACAATAATATCACAATTACAAAGAAGTAAAGTTTTTTATGTGGTTGGGGTAATCTCTGGATCTACTAAATGTAACGATTAAAAAATAAGTAGAAAATTATTTATTCAAAGTTGTTACATTGTACATTTTTCCATGTCAAAAATGACTTTACGTTTACTATTAATCATTATGCAAGTGAGGCAATAGTGGCAATTATTTACGATAGTAATTACAAACTAAAGCTGCGTGGGTTCCTACGCGCCCCAGTCTGAGAAGAGCCAAACTCAACTCAACTACAAACTCAGCGATAACTCATTTTATTATCACCATCTCACAATATCACTTGGACAAATATAATTATTAGCTATCAGTCTGAATTATTCTACAATACAAAATAATTCCAAGCGACTAACCTTTCAAAAAGCAATAAAATCCGCGAGTCACGTAACAAGTTGTCTGTGCGGAGCGCCACGCGCGCGCCGCCACGCCGCGACTGTGGACTGAACACTGAACTGCGAAGCCGCCGCGCCGCCGGGGTGGATCACACCCCTTGCAGCTCGGGGTTGGATTGCCGATGCCACGAGCTTTTCGTAGGCTTGTGTTAAGGCGCCTCTACACGTTGGCCAACTTGATGGCGGAAATGATGGAAGGTATTGAATACGTGTAGAGCGGGAGTTTGTGCTATTTTGGTAGGTATTGGAATGATGGCCCGCAAGTTGGCGCGAGATCCATTTCGTGTCGGTACATCAAAGGGTTTGGGACAGAGTTTGGCCGCACCATCCACACGTTGGAGGCAAGTTCAGTTTGCTACGAGCTCTCAGAGTGATCGCACGCATGCACGTCTTTTAAATTTTATATTCACGCGTCGTAACTAGTATAATGTCCACAAAATGGCAGTGACAATGACCAATGAAGAAACTTTTTGCTTTATAGAGCCCTATTAAGCCGAAAATTGTTTGTGGAACCCAAGAAATAAAATCACAGAAATAAAAAAATACAATTTTCGTATACACATTCACGTAGTTGCGGTATGCTGTAAATAATTAAACCGCAGCAGCTGTTAACGTCTCAATATTCAATTTAGTAAATACGTCCACACATTGGCCCTAACCGAAGCATACAGAACGACCTTCCAACGTGTGGACGCGAACACAAACTCCTCGCTCAATACCTTCCATCATATCCGCCATCATGTTGGCCAACGCGTAGAGGCGCCTTTATAACGTATGGAGCTGTTACCGGTCTCGTCTGCCAGTTTGTGTTGTTAGAAAAGCTTCGACAATTTTATCATAAACCTCTCAGTATTTATATTTTAAGCGTACCTAAACCACTAAACTTAATGTGCTCGCTCGTATGCTACCGTGTACTTATTATCACAACAGTCATAAGTAAAGTGTATCATGGTTAAAAAATTTTAATTGACACATATCTGTTTTACCTACTTAAAACTTGGTCTTATGATTCTTTCAATATTATTAAATAAATAGATAAGTACGTATTTTTAAGATGCTTCAAAGTGTGTACGATGTGAGCTACTTACTCTATGCAATAAATGTCCCGATTATATGTGCTAATGGCAACTTAAAATTATTTTGTTCAACTAGACAAGTTATTTTAAATTGTTCATTAACATTTTCGGTGTAGTGACGTGGTCATAAATAATATGCGTCAGATTTTAAACTAAAGCTATGAAAGTTCCAAACTAAGCCTCACAAAAAATATAAAATTATATATTTCATTAAATAAGTAGTTCGTTAAACGTGAACGGGGCATGAATAAAATAGATTATATTGTGCAAACATCTGCTACTGATCGCATTGAGTCCGAGCCGCGCCACGTGATCGGAATAACATCCTCCAGCCTCCTGCTGTTATAGAAGCGCATTGCGCTGCCCAAGGACAAACGCAACTGAACCTAATTCAACCAAACTATATCGGTACATTTAAGTAATAGGCGGATATCTACGTAAGGTGCCCTAACTTGAAGTAAAAAAAGTACAAAATTGAATAAATTATTATGTATGGTTTTCACGTCTACTCCGGGTTCTGAGTTTTTGCCCAGTTTTAAAGTAAGAGTACGGCTGACAGTTGGAGTGTATTTTATTACTGATAGAACATCTACCTACTTGCAATTTTCAATTTCAAATGTTTTTGGGCACTGTCGCAGCCTGAGGTATGCGAGATTTTTCAGACATATTATGCCTTAATACATCTTCTAAAGTCACTGCCTTGCGATCTTTACAATGACCGAATGGCTAACACTGTTCCAGTGTTATATGGTTTTTATTTAGAGACGAGTGGATACCCGCGACTTCGTTCGCGTGTTTTAGGGTTTTTAAAAATCCCGTGGGAACTTTTTGTTTTTCTTAAGCTCTTTTGAGCTCATACCTTGCTAAAAACTGTTAAAAGTTCACTGGTGGATGTTTAGGTAGATAAAAATGTAAACATCCGCCACTGAAAGTCTCATCAAAATCGATACAGCCTTTCAGAGATTACCCGGTAATCTTTAAAGTATTTCCTTTCTAACAAAAAAAGAATGAATGAAATCGGACCACGCGTTAATGAATTACAGCTAAGTACACATTTTGACTTTCATCCCCTCTCCCAAGGGAACCGTGCTGAATTTCGGGATACAAAGTATCCTATATGTTACTCCGTAGTATGAACTTAAATCATGCCAAGTTTCATTTAAATCCATTCCAGTTTTTGCGTGATGCGCGCACAAACATACAGACAAACAGACAAACAGATAAAAATTTCAAAAAAAGATTTTTTTACGTTCTATTACTTATCCCTAACATCCCCCAGTTATTATTTTGCAAAAATCTTCAATGTACAGATACGGCAAGTCTACGATTTTATTATATTTTATTATATGTATAGATTCTGGCTGTATAATAAGAACAATTATTGCAATGATCATTCTCTCTATACCCAAAATATTTTACAATGAATTTTTAGAATATTTAAACAATATTTTAATAAAATGTATGTTTTTCAGTAAGTTTTGTTTAATAAAAGTCACCGATTTTAACCACCCGAGGTGAGGGAGGGGGGTTTGAATTATACATGCGCCCCACTGAGCCGTTGTTTAGACCCTGAGGATAACTGCCAGCTTCCCGCCTAACATTCTAATATAATATGTTAATTTACCCACTAATTTACATTTTAAACTGTTTCAAACTTTTTACACCTATTTATCGTACCGTACGGAAGTAGATGTATACCTGTACTGAATCTATAACTATATTTATTATTTATACTATACAAGCTAGGGTAAGAAAAAAATATTTTTGTCCGGCTCCTTTTTCAAGTATGGGAGCCCCCCTGAAAAATAATTTAATTCAATTTCTAATTCAATATTTGGCTTTGAGTCAACGTTTTACATCAAATACCAACATTTCAGGTTTGTAACTCAATTCGTCTACGAGCTAGAGACCTGTGACCAGTGGACGAAAAGACAGACAGACAGACCGCATGAGTGACATTAATAGGGCTCCGTTTTCACCCTTTGGGTACGGAACCCTAAAAAAAGTACAAAAATGTGTCTGTCTGTTACCTTTTGCTGCACTTGTCACCAAACCGATCTCAATTGACACAGAGATCACTTGCATCATGATGACGGATATGGAATACTTTTATCCCGGAAAAATAAAGGGCTCCTTTTTAGATCTATCAAAACTGAACCACTTAATACTATTTTGTGTTAGGTATTGAAATCTTAATTAGGTGAAAAATTGCCTCTAAAACCCAGCGAAATAGTGTGTAAGTAAATGTCAAGTAATCTTTATGACGACATAAGTTTCAGTTTGTGGAACATATGCAATAATAATTCTTGCACGAACTCACGAAAATTTCATGAAAATTTTTCCCACAAAAATTCTCACCACGTAGAGTACCTACGTCTTGGGTTTAAAACGTGTCTTTATTTATCCGTGGGAAAAATTTAACTTCTAATAAATAATAGTTTCTTACTTACAAACGTAAGTGTAGATATAAGTAATTCTTCCTACCAAGGTAGGTATGTACTCGTAATGCAATAATTAGAGAATTTTGGTTTAATCACTGACACTTGATAGGTAGGTGTAAAGATCTAATAGATTATTTTGGAAAACATCTATGTTTAGTGTCCAGCATGCTAGTAGGTATTTTAGCAATAATAAGTTTTCTTTCTTATGTTTACGTACTCACGGTCATAATAGCCACAATCTACATTTTACAATAATAATTTCGAATTTGAAAATTTAATAATAATATTCTGCTTAACGATTAATTCAAAATGTGAAGGACAATCAGCAACCGCAGACCCCGCCTCCGAGCTCCGGTGTAAAGCTCTCACGCAAGCTCTGGGACGCTTTATCTGGAAGTTCGTCAGTTTCGCGAGATGCGCCCGAATTTGCCTCAATTTTCCTGAATTTCTGAGCTCGCGCCAACTTTTGGCTATCGAAGGAAAACGACGTTCGCTTAGGTATGCCTACGCTGATATTAAAAGCCAAAGATACACATTTAGAATTGCTAATGTTTTTAGCGCTTACTAAAAATATTTTAACAAAAGATACGAGTTACAAGTTGCCATTACATTGAAATTAAAGAAATTGTAATAATATTGTATATTTGCATCTATGTAAGACTGATTCAATTTCCTAGTTATCATTTATATTATTTTATATTAATATTTCAAATATAAATAGATATTTGTTTAACAGAATATTTTTTCTAACTTTTTTATAGCGTTGTCCTTTGGGTGATAATAAGCAGTTTTAATTTTTTTTATTCTGTACTCACAGCAAATAATGAATGATAAAATTTATATAACAATTAAAATTATATTAAATACACTATCATTCAAATATTCAAAATTAAAATAAATAAAACAAAGGTACCCGGCAAAGTAATATGCTAAAACTGTACTCTATATCGAGATAGTGTGTATCTGGGTTCTAAGTACATATCTATGGCATTATATTATAGCAGATAAACGTTACGTATCCCGACCGATAAGAAAGGGTTGCGTCCTCTTTGGGGCTAAGTCCGTAATCTTATCGCGCTGCCTCTTAGGATTTCGTAGAGTAATTGAATACCTACCTACCTATTAGCTGTATTGACCGATTTTTGACTCGTATAGTAAGTATAGTTTTTACCTAAAAATAGTTTCGCTATAATTTCTGGGTACATAATAATAAAATATATCTCTGAAAATAGAGTTAAAACCTGCGCTTTTTACATAGTAAAAGTCGACTTTAAGAAATCTGGTGTTAATTTCACAGTGCATTTTATAAATCAATGATTTTCCTAGTATAATGAGTTATTAATCATTCTGATTTTCCCATAACAATCATATTTTTAGCTATCAATTTTGTGTGAAATCTGGTATTAATTGCTTACATAGCAATTATTTGTCCATGCATTATATTATTAAATAAATTGCATATTATTTATCCACGATTTTTATAGTATATGAGTTTTAAATCTTTCTGATTTTCCCATAACAATGAAAATATTTTAGCTATAAATTTAGTGTGAACTTAGTGAATATAAGATTATTTATTCTTTTTAAGAAGCTCAGATGTTCAGGTCTTATTAAAAGTCTTAAAGCAAAAAATGATTTAATAAGATACGGTCTTTTACTTAACTTATTAGAAAACTTCCAGGATAAGGTAAAAAATCATTCCTCGGGAGGTTAAAAGGTCATTATTTCTTTCATAAGAAAAATATTACGTAGAGTGTTGGAGGCGCGATGAAAATCTTCGGAAAAGTTTGGTCATGAAAGTTAACTAAGCCAGCAGATAACTTAGAATAGGTGACTTTATAAGAGGGTGATTCGACACAGGTGCAACGGCGTGTATTAATAAAATAAACAACCCTGGTCAAATGGAACAGTAGAGGAGTAAGACATTTACCTTTTGGAATGACCTGAGTTCACTTCCTGGATGGGGAAATTTAATAATTTATAAAAAAATATGTTGGTCTGTCTTCGACCACCGCTAGTTATCACCTAACTAGTAATCGTACCGGTCAGCGATAGTATGCCGATTTCATATCGCGATGGAAACCTATTACGAGAATTTACTATATTATGAGGTATAGTCTTTTTATCTAAAGTAGATTTTGAGGTACGCCACCAAAAATCAGTTGGCATAATGTGCAAGTAGTTACACTAAGTAGTTCCACCTACTTATCCGCGTAATGAGGATTTAACTGCGAGTCGCGCGGAGCAGTGAGGCGGCTGCTCGGTGCAACTGTGCGCCGCGGTAATGAAGTTACTTTAACTTGACAACTTTGCCTCACTGAAAGCTGAAAGCGTTAACTTGAACACACTGCAAAAAGTACATATACTATAAAATTTGTTACACACTTTTTATCATTTTTCTTTCCAAGCTTTACATGATAAAATTTAAATTGTGATCATAATAAAATTTTGCTTGCACGTTTTTTGAAGCTGCATTTGTCGCACCGGACGAGTTCTCATCTCTACGTCGTTAACATTGCATCTATGCGCACGAAGCGCCCTTATACACTCGGTAAGGTATCTTTATAACATGACATAAGGTATTGGATATCAAACATAAGGCATCTCTTATAACAAGAGTGAATAGGTATTTTCTAATTTTCCACCTAAGACCACATCGTCACTTTCTATATGGTGTGATTGTGGTCATGCGTGTATCTTTAATGTATAAAAAAATACAATTCTTCCGCTAAAGTCGTCTTCTCTTATCCTCTTATTGCAAGAAATGAAATCTTATTGAAAAAAGAAAATCTGAAATTAAATATTTTACTTTTTTGATACGCAACAATTCCTTTCAAGAAATTTTCATAAAACCACTTGTGACGCAAACTCAAGATTTAGACGGAGTAGGCTTGATTAAATAATTTCAAGAACTATTAGGGAAAAGGCTTTATGAAAACGACTACGAGTGTTTGCCGGGCGACGACGCCCGAGGTTGAGCTCTCCGTAGAGAATAGTATATTCCTTGCCCCTGAGTTTAGTAATTACCCAGTTTTAGTGCCACACATTATGATTACCATTACCTTAGTTGTAAAGGCGAGGCGGACGTATTTTTTCCAAATTCAAATTAATCATTATTTTTGCGGCCAACTTTCTAGCCTTTGCAACAAGTCAAGACTCTACACCGATTCAGAAAACAGATTCTGCTGAGAAGAACCGGCATGAAACTTGTGTTTTGAAAAAAGAGTGATTGCTAATAGTTGCTCTTTTTTCAAAACAGAAGCTAAGTATAATTGTATACAGATTACAGAGTACAGAGCTGTACAGACATTACTTACTTATATGTACTTATTATTGTAACATATTACGATTCTTACCGCCTTTATATATGAGATGAAAATTTTATCTCACCCTAATAAGTATTATAAATGCGAAAGTATGTTTATTTCTTAAATTGATGGTAAGTATGTCTTCAAAATTTTACTCCAAAATTTGACGATGTGGGGGGTTCTATGATGCTATTTTTGGACATCTTTTGTCCCGGGGTATATTTAGCAAATAAACAAAAATATACTTAACTAATAATTTTTAAATAGAATTAAAATTATTGCACTTTTTCCTTGCAAAAGTTTCCTATAGCCTAAACTTTACAGTTGTGTTGATAGATATCACTAAAACAGACAATTTGCACCCTACAATGTACTATGTATTTTGTATGTGTAAGGGATTACAGCGTTGACAGTCATAATTAATTCCTCCAACGCACGGCGAGGGGAAGATTGAAGGGGGAGGTGGAGGGAAGGTCGTAAAAAAGTAATCAAACTTTCATCGTATGTGGCAGGTTTTATGCATGGCCTTATCAACATTTTAGACGAAGGAGTCTTGGAGGTGCGTGAATGTTTCGCTCGCTGTAAGAGGAATTATTAATCGTGGCGTAGAGTGCGATAATTAGGGAGACTAATTATGAGAATCCACCATTATTTAATAGGATGATGAGTCTTAGCTTTAATGTGAGGGTATTCTCTCTGGAAATAACTGTTACTTATCGCTACATACTATAAAACAAAGTTCCCCGCTGCGTCTGTCTGTCTGCGATAAACTCAAAACTACTGAACATTTTCATCAGGTTTTCACCAATAGACAGAGTGGTTCATGAATAAGGTGGGATAGTAATTACTACCAGTTTAAATGCGGGACGGGTCGCTAGTTTTCAATTAAATAATGCCCCAGTTTCCTATCATAATTTTCATCACAAAATAACGCATAGCAGTAAAAATCCACACTGTGACAACAAGATCATTAACGGCTGTAATAATATATAGCTAACGTGGTATCATACCCTCGTTTGGGTGTTACGGCACCGCAAACACACACTCAATAATGTTAGTGAGGGTGCTTCGAGGGATAACGACGTGTCTGGCTGATCAAACAGCTGTTCCGGATTAATATGTTGAGTCACTGTCAGATGATTAGTTAGCAATATTGAAGGTTTTACCTACTGCCTCATCTGCCAATGTATGGCTTGTTCGGCTGCGGGTCATAGGTTCAAGTCCCGGGTAGAGCCAAAATAAAATAAAAGATATTAGATTTTTCTGCCAATAAATTCTCATTAGCACTTAAAGGGGTCGGTCCTCGCCTGATCTCTCTTCGATCGTGTCGAATTTCCGTCTCATATAGGATTATGAAGGAACATACTAGAGATGGCAATCGTGATTGCAGTGAAGTACACACTTGTGCACTATAATACCTCTTACATAGACAGCCAATCACCACCTCCATTGAAATAGCCTGCCGCGCCGCGTGACCGATTGATTTATAAAAAGTATTTGCAAGAGATTTAAAAAATATTCTTTAATTTTCAATTTGTAATTTTCTTTTAATTACGTATTATCATCAAAATTTCTGTGCATAAAAAGTAGACTAGTTGGCATGATATGTACGTAACGATTTAAATTTTCATTAAACGCTGAATGCAGAAATCTGAACTTCAACCTCGTAATAGCATCATCGTCATCATAATCAGCTAATTTACTAAATACTATCATATGTAGACCGTTGGAGGAAAACACTTTTCCGTAGCCTTAAAATGGTTTTAGCAAAACAATATTCTGAGGGCATACCTAAAATTTAGCACGATGTCTGGTACTATGGTTACCTGATCAAACAAGCCAACAATGTAGGCAAAGGCGCTACGGCGCTATCACACACCTGTATCAAGCCTGTGCCAGACTCACGTCGACACTCCTCCCAATAGAATACCTCAGCAGCTAAGAGATTACTCAGCGTGGGTACTCACTGAGATAAGCTTAGTCTCAAATATATTAAATTGTTGAGAAAATAAAATGTCACTGGAATTTGATATCTTTCCTTTTCATTTTAATTAGAGTTTATATCTCTACCTTTTAAAAAGACGGCGAGGGCCCCTGTCTCTGCTGTAAACCAAGTGCTCGTATACAGGTTTAGGTGTCTATGATAAGTGATAACCTCTCCGCTATTTACCGTTGCTATAAACCGCATCTATGACATACTAGGTTATTTTGTATGCCGATTCTATACTTATCATTGTTCTCGCTTCTCGTTAAGTTAAGCAAAATGTTCCAGAGAAGCTCATTTTATTTCATTTCATAATGCATTTATCTATCGACCTCTTGCAGCTGCCCAGCCATTGAGGTGTTTCATCGGCGCGTTCGTAACATTTTGGTAGTTAGATTCTCATTCCAACCGTGCTTTTCTTTATAATTTAAGAAATTAATTAATGATTCGAGATTGGAAAGACGACAAGAAATAAGAAAACAATTTTTAACCGACTTCCAAAAAGGAGGAGGTTCTCAATTCGGCGCGTATTTTTTTTTTCGTTGATGTACACGCTGTATTTTGCAAGCAGGTGACTACACAGTATTTTTTGGCCAAGACGTTATGTCAGCGGGCGTCTTGAATGCCTTTCCTTCGCGGGAGAATGTGCCTATGAATAAATAGTGAGTGCTGTGTACGTGTAGGTACCTAATCTTGCAGTTCACACTTTAGTCCAGTAACTTTAGTAATGTGACCTTGCGTTAAATCGGGTAGTTCTGATTTTTTGCAGACTTGTTTATGATGTTGGCCCAATGATTAATCCAAGTTTGTGACCTCGAGCGACGAACGCAACTTTGTCAAAAATCGAAAAAACCGCGAAAATTTGGAACTTTTTTCAGATTTTGGCGATTATAACCCAAAAGGACTAGTTCTTGACACTACCTTTTCAGGGCGTTTTTAAAGTAGAATAAAATTGCTACAATTTAAGACCAGAACCAGCTCTGTAGGTACATTACTTACTGAGATGCTCGCGACTTCACTTGCGTGAATTCTTAATCTCATACAAACTTCCATCTCCCATTGTACCAACTTAGGGGTAGTTTTTCCAAAATTCCTTCGACATGTAATTTTTAATTTTTAACCGAAAACCTAAATACCAATTTTCATGGATATAACTCGATAAATGACGAAAACGTGACGGGGTCTCATTTAAACTTTCATCCCCTACTTAACCCACTTGCGGATAGAATTTTCGAAAATCCTGAAATTCATATTTTTTATTTTTTATCGAAAGCCCAAATACCAATTTTCATGGATGTAACTTGATAAATGACAGACTTTCATACAAACTTTCGTCCCTTATTTAACCCCTTTAGGGGTAGAATTTCCAAATATCCTTTCATAATGTGCGCTTAAATCATAAAAGGAAGCTAATGTGAAAATTTCAAGTTCGTAGCTTTCAGTTGTTTAGGTTGTGCGTTGATGATCAGTCAGTCAGGATAAGCTTCTTGAAGCTAGAAACTTGAAATTTTCACAGTAGCTTCCTTTTATGATATAGGCGTACACTAGGAAAGGATTATTGGAAATTCCACCACTAAGGGGGTTAAATAGGGGATGAAAGTTTGTATGAAAGTCTGTCATTTTTCAAGTTACATCCATGAAAATTGGTATTTGGGCTTTCCATAAAAAATAAAAAATATGAATTTCAGGATTATTGAAATTTCTATCCGCAAGTGGGTTAAGTAGGGGATGAAAGTTTAAATGAGACCCCGTCACGTTTTCGTCATTTATCAAGTTATATCTATGAAAATTGGGATTTAGATTTTCGGTTAAAAATTAAGAATTACGTGTTAAAGGAATTGTGGAAAAACTACCCCTAAGTTGGT
The DNA here is from genome assembly GCA_920104075.1 of Melanargia galathea. Classification (NCBI taxonomy): domain Eukaryota; kingdom Metazoa; phylum Arthropoda; class Insecta; order Lepidoptera; family Nymphalidae; genus Melanargia; species Melanargia galathea. The sequence goes on from OV049855.1 coordinate 22,775,612, forward strand.
ACAATGGGAGATGGAAGTTTGTTTGAGATTAAGAATTCACGCAAGTGAAGTCGCGAGCATCTCAGTAAGTAATGTACCTACAGAGCTGGTTCTGGTCTTAAATTATAGCAATTTTATTCTACTTTAAAAACGCCCTGAAAAGGTAGTGTCAAGAACTAGTCCTTTTGGGTTATAATCGCCAAAATCTGAAAAAAATTCCAAATTTTCGCGGTTTTTTCGATTTTTGACAAAGTTGCGTTCGTCGCTCGAGGTCACAAACTTGGATTAATCATTGGGCCAACATCATAAACAAGTCTGCAAAAAATCAGAACTACCCGATTTACCGCAAGGTACCCCATACCTACTAGCAAATCCTAATGTTACTGGACTACTTTGAAGACTATTTTCAAAATACAAAAGACACCTCAGTGGCTTCAAAAAAGGCTACTTTTGACGTAGTGCTTACAAAACATTGACATCTATAGGACTACTACTACTACTCTACTCAGGCTCGAGACATAGTTAAAACGAGACAGATTTATATCAAGGATATATTTATGTCACGTTTTAACTCTATCTCAAGTACGAGTAGAGTCATAGTACACTCTATACACCTACTCAACGTTAGTAATTTGTGAAAGATTAGGAAAAAAAATATTTCGAAACCTTTTGTTAAGTAGGTAGGTACGTAATGTCAGTAGCTACCAATCTAATCTGCTGCTTGTTCGACCGGCATTGGGAGCTTAATTCGGTACGCCATCTGGAGGCGAATAAACGTGGCTGGAAACAGTGAAACACTCGTTCGCAATTTGCGTGCCGGAGGAATAGACCTTTCCGCGTTCAGATGTCGATATCGATAGATAATCGAATATCGATGTCGATGTGTAAAGAAAATGTTTGAGGGTACATTTCATCAATAAATTACCTATCATAGTGTTCTGTGCCTGCCGATTTGGAAAGTTTATTTGGCCTATGTATCTTTGTTTTTAATTAACGTACCTATGTAGTGAGCGTTGTGTTTTACTTATTTTTGTCAACTATTTTTATTTTTAAATAAAATCTCGACGAGACTAACTTTGTTTGAATATTAGAAACCTCTTGGAAATTATGGTAATAACTACTGACCAAACTATGACCCGGACCACTTTTCACACCGCCAAGTCTGAAAGTTATGTAATTGTGTTCGCACTACGTCTCTTCCATACGCCACTTTTGTATTAAATGTATTTTGCAAAGCTGTTTTATCGTTATTTGTACACATCGACAAAACAATGTGCCATCACTAGCTGTATTCTAAAAGTAGTGGTCTCTCGGGTGTGCTGGCGGCGCGGCGGCGCATCGCGCAGATTGGATCGGGTCCGTCTGTGCCCAGCCCGCCCGAGCCCGCTCCCGCTGCCGGCGAATTGCGGCTGAACCGCAACCCAGCGGATTGCGGCTGAGGGCACACACCTACTTTGCGTATTTACTTTATTGCGCTAAGTAAACGCTTTAACAGGAACCGATGTCAACTTATCGGTATGTCGTTTGCGCTAGTCCTTTTTCGGAGTATAACAGAATTCTAGACCCGTTTTTGTAGAAGTGAATAATATTCGTCGTCCCAACCGTTAGACATCCATTGCTAGACATATTCTCTTGCAAGAATCGTCACAGAACACGAATTTTTGTCGCTTGTCAATCTTACAGTGGCTGATAGCGATTAGCTTTGGATAGGTTTGCTGGTGCAAGATCACCATGCAAACATTTTGTGACTCCAAAGTCTCGGTAAGCTACGTGCCCCGTCTGTTGCCACTTCATTTTCGCGATCCCATGAGTTATGTCGGTAACCCTGGGTCACCGTCCATTTTATTAATGTTGTTTTCATAATAATTTTACACAAAGTAGTTACAGTACACAGTATCTACAATACAAATTCACAATAATTAATTACCATGTTTTTCACGGATCCAGAAACTTTTAGAAGACTGACAAAGAAATACAAAAAGAAACGCAAACTATTCAAGTAGTTCGTCTGCTCATTGCCTCGTAATAACAATTTTACAATACTGCCTACCTACTCAAAGCCGGGACTCCGCGCTGTAATATTCATTTTTATTCTCTTCTCAATGAGAAGGTACCTATCTACTTTGATATTGAACAAAGCCAGCCAGTTTTTAGAGATGAAACCACTGACATACACAAGTCAAGAACTCTACTGTCTACAAAACAATTTAATTGAAAAAATACACTTATTACGCGCATTGAGGTACTATATGAATAGAGAAGACGCCACTCATCACTACTGTGTTCCGTTCAACTGTGGTGCGTGCGCAACACTTTACTTAGTATCTTGCTAGCTCTTGAGCGCGTAAGACGCGTAATTGTTCGAAACGAAAATACTTTAAATTTATTAAAATATGCCGTCCTGTGTACGTCTATATTGTACTAACAGTTCAAGGAATACGAAGAAGTGTAAAGGTGTAACTTTCCATCGGTAGGTAACAAGATATTTTAGTTTTAAAAGTAAATTCGATCACAATATTTAGAAGACGCAATGTTTCGTCATTTGTCAAAGACTAAATAAAACAGATGTGAAATTGTGAATTCTAGGTAGAATTAGCTAAACTTATATTATTTAAGGGCTACTAAATAAACATATTATTATAATACTAGAGAATGCCCGCGGCTTTGCCCGCGTGAGTTTCGGTTGGGGATGCAATCCCCAACCGAAACTCACGCGTTTAGTAGTAGTAGCGGTTAGTAAAAATATTTGAAAAACCCGCCGCATTACAATGGCACTAAATTGCGGTAAATTTTACTTTAAAGATTTTTACTAACATTGTACATGTATTTTTCGAGCAAGTGTATTGTACAGTTTAATAAATTGTCTTTATCTTTAAAAGTATCAAGTAAAATAAATAGGTACTGTATATTGTAGTGAATACGATCAGTTGCTATTTCAATTTATTTTACTACGTTCCGTTACCTATTATAATAGGCAGAATATAAACAAAGTGCCGCGTCTGTGTAATTATGTCCATCTATGCCTACTCTATGTCTCGTTAGCCCCCTTCCGCGCGCCCCGCACTACCTCAAGCGGTACACAGACGTTGTTCGCGCCGTCTGTTCTAGTACGTCAGTACAATATAATTCAATGATTACGCGTAGCATAATCTACACCATAGTAAATCCTTATGTATAAATAAATTAGCTGTTTTGAATATTAGTTTTTTTTTTTTAGTAGACTGTACGTAATATACAATACTTGTTTTCTAACCAGCTTACTTTTGAGATAACAAAAAAAAAAACCTAAAACTCACTGAGTAGAGTACACAACAAAGTTGTCAGACTTTGACGGCCAGAATTTATTTGATGATGATGATGATGAAATATTTAAATATACGAGGATAATTAAATATTTAAAGAAAAGAAAATATTTAAAGAAAATATAAATATTTAAATATACGAAAATTATCATTATTTAAATATACGAGGACAGTCCTTAGAGATACATTTTTATCAGCGAGACTGTATTTATGTTTTCTCATATCAATGATGGAAACCCTAATATTAAATGCTAGGGCACAATAAGTGCAGGGTGAGTGTGTATGCAGACAAATCCCTCCCTTTGAGGCTTTGTTTGTCTTTATGCTCGCACTTGCTCATAACTTGCGCGCCTAGCCTGCCTACATACTTTGTACCTACCTACCTCTAAGTACATTCTCCTTTCAATAGCAATTTGGTGGCTCAACCAGCCTGGTGACGCCATTTTTTTTTTATAGGAATAGCGGGCAACTGAGCAAGCGGGTCACCTGATGTTAAGTGATTACCGCCGCCCATGAACATTAGCAGCACCTGAGGAACCACTAATGCGTTGCCGGCTTTTGACTTTTGAGGAAGGGGACTGGCTCTTCAGCTCGCTGCCGGAACACACAGATGCTTTGCGGCAGATTACGGCTGAAGTGTGGTCGCTAGCCAGGCGGGTTCGGGGTAGAATCCTACCACAAAGCAGTGATACCATCCAGATTAAGTTGTGTGGTATCAGGCACGACCCGTAAAGGGGACTGAGAGCGTCAGGGCCTCGTTAGCATATTGGCAGGGTGCACCGCATGCAAGTGAGGTTGACTTTGGCTACATAGGTGGAGTTTGGGCCACTTACACCCCATTTCACGCTTATGACAACAGAAAAATTGCTAAAATTATGTCCCTCCCCACGCTGACAGAATGTTTATAGATTTGTTAATTTATCATTTCACACATGTACATAATAACCATTATTGTAACTGACGTAGGTAATCTAAATTGAAAATAAGTAATTTTTCATTTTAGATTAACTTAATACAGGTATAAGGAGACCGCTTCCGAAAACTTAGCGCTATTATTATACTACCTAAACACAATCTTATAGGGTAGGTATCGGCATTGCAAACCGCGCTCGCGGTTTTGTAGGTATCTAACGATACGTAAACGACACACAAAGTTCGTTGACCTCCAGCGTCAGCTGATTTTATTAAAATTACGCAAGAACTACGTAACAAACTTTTAAAAATACAGCACATAAGTTCTTTGCAATTAAAGTTCTGGTTAACCCCCCAAAACGGGTATTGCCAAAAATTACAATTTTTTTTTTGTAAAAACGATTTCTTTTTCTTGTTTTTTTATAGTATCTTATCAGTAATCATTAGTGTTATCATCTGTCTTCGTTTCTGAGAGCATTCCCCTCGTTATATAAATTCACGAAGCACACACTTATTGCTGGAGACAGGGTCACTCACACGTCACGTATGAAAAAGTTAAATTAAAGATTTTAGTGCGCAACAACAAAAAACGCTGAATAATGCATTTCAATGTACGTATTGTAGAAATGTTTATCAACACATTAAAAATTTACGTTACCTAGTAACATATATATATTTTAGCATATTATTGATCAATTGATCAACTTCTCCAACAGAATTGGTTGCGGTGAGGCTGGTCCCGGGCTGTATAACGATCTCGGTCTTCGGACCACCCTACCTACCTACTAAAAGGACCTCCTCAAAGTACTTACACAAACTGTACAACGAGCTATGAAGTTTCAGGCTTTTAAAGTAAGTATGCTTTGTAGTTTCGTGCGCAATTATTCATGTATCTGTAATAACCAAATTGTAACGTAACATTTTTATATACTACTCTTTTAAAATACCTTATTTACTCAATGTTATAATAATTTTCTAAAGACATGATAAAATACTTATTCGTAATATTTTCGACCGAATTTCAACGGAGCTGAGGCGGGGACAAGGCAACTAGGCAGCAGATATTATAGTGCGCAAGTGATGGGACTCCAGTGTCATGAAACTGAAATGAAAGATCAGTTGCAGCATCAACGGCCTTAAGCGCTCTCCGAGATAAAGACTGAGAATTTTGCTACTGAGAAATTCTTGAAAAACTCAACAAAGTTTTATTATTCCCCGAGTCGGGACTCGAACACAGGACCTTATGACTAGCAGCCGAACTTTACTAGCCAGTGGACCAAAGAGGCAGTAAGTATAACTTATAAACTACGTCCAGAATCCAGATGTTCGCATCATCCCGCTGTCCAATAGAAGTGTAAAACTTGTCTAAATGTAAAACTTCCAGCCTGTTTCCGGCGAACAATAAGATTGCGACGAAGATGTGAAGCGCGGGAGACGCGGGGGACGCGGGTGGTGTTAGCACTGAGGGAACTTTTAAAAGCTCTGCGGGAAATGGCACTTTTAAATTTCGTCTAAATGGTGAAAATGTGTTTTAAAAGAAGTTTGAATTCCGTAGGCTTGAATTTATATAAATAGGAAACGTATTTAAAAGTAAACTAAGTTCGAATACGTATATACTATACATATATGTTACCGGAAATGTATGTAATCTAGGAATTGAATCCTAGGAAATGTATACAATTCCGAAGCTATTTAGGAAATGTATAGATTTCCTAGGAAATGTGTCTAATATATTTCATTTTACACTTTTCCGTGCGATTTTAGGAATTACATACATTTCCTAGGAATTGTATACAATGACGGATTACATACATTTCCGGTGACATAATATATAATAGTTACGTATAAGAACGATGTTGCAGTTTATCAATTATCTTGTGATGAAAACTTCAATGAAGACTTGAAAGATAACTCTCGGAAAAGGTTCCTATTGTACTTACCTACTTAATCTTAATAATTGAAGGTTGTTCGTGCGAACAAAAAAGTCTTGAAAATTATATATTAATCCACTGAAATTTTAAACTAACGATAATTAATTGAAGATAATTTAAATTTCAGCGCTGAAGTTTGGTAAGAGTTTAAAAGCTCTTGAATACAAACTTAATAATACTTTTGTTTATAAAACGTTGCCACAAAATCAATTGTTTTAGATGACGAAGCATTGTATTTAACTTTGTTATAATTTTAGGAAAAAATACTTTCTCATACGAAAACGACCTAGTTTACTCCACTTCAGAATTTGAGAAGTGTAAGATATGACCTCTAGTATAGTCAAGATCACAATTGAAAAGGTCACAAGCAGTTTGTCATTAACATCTCTGAAAGCCATTGACAAGACTTGCCCCTTGACCGCGTCCCCGTTTCCTCTCGGAGCGTTTGGTCTCATTTTAGGCATATCAAAAGCACTAATATCCCTTTGTCATATGAAAACAAACCTAGTTCTTATTAGCTGACAGTCCATATTCAATTTAACGCTCAATATTGCATGTCTTTTCAAGAATATGCAGACACCTCCTATAGAATATTTAAAGTACGTAAAACTAATTTTTGAGTCTTTTGTGACAAGATTGAAATTTCTTTGGCAACTTTTTATTTTGCTGGGGTGTGGGTATTCAGAGGCATCTCTTTCAAGCTTAAATCAGTTTTTTCTAGTGAATTATGTCTCCGAAAAAGATACTGAGCTTCAAAGCTCGAGATGCAAGATAACCTATCTTGCAGCAAATGATAAACTTTATTATGTCTCGGGGCGTTTTTCATACTCCTGTCCTTTACTCCCCCTATCCATATGGAAGGATTGGCTATTCTGTGTATTTTTTTGGAATTATTTTTACATAAAGAAGGAGATATGTATCTCTCTAGGTTTCTATGATGTGAGCTCAGTCGGTAGACTAGAAAAAAATTACGGGTTCTTCATATTTCTATAAATATTTTGCAACTTCTTCCTAAATAAATATATCTTACTGCATATGCATAAATCAAGAAACTACTACTACTAAACTAATACTAATAGAAATAACTAATAAAAATAAGTATATTTTTGTAAAACAACAAAGTTTACTGCCCAATTTTTACTTAGAGAGATACTTTATTTCTCAGAAAGCTCATAACTTCAGACCGGCGAAATAGATTGCACTAGATAACTTGATTTACTTAGTATTTACTTAAACCAAAACTTTTATACGTAGGTAAGTTAATAAGTAAATACTAAGCAACGATTTACTTAGCTACTATTTTCTTTATTCCTATACAATCCATCCTTGTGTTAACAATGGTTAAAAAATGTTATTATTTTATTTACGTTATTGCATTATTTTTTTATTTTTGAATGATACGATTATTTAAGATTTTTCTTAATAGAGTTACGTATGTCTGAAATTCTGAATTTCTTTCATTATTGGTCAAAAAGTTAGTGACAAAACATTATTCACCAGTCTCTACTTTGTAACATTTTAAGCCATGCATTCATTAAGGCAGAGGCTAGCTGAGAGCCGCCTAGTGGTCGTCGCAGTCACTCGAGCCCCTCAGCAACTTGACCTAGCTTGTTGCCAAAGATTATATCTAGAGCTCGCGTTTGCTATTATGCATTCTTTGACTTTCGTATTTTACGGTTGTTTTTTTCATAAAATTTTGTTGAATAATTATTATTGACCGGCTCAGGCGAAATCTTCTAAGTTCTAGTCTACTTGATGGATTTTCTCTTGTCCATCAGTCTATCCATCTGTTAGAGCATTATAACATCTGAATAATTAATTATTGAACATAAATACTCCAAATTCACAAATATTATCATGCATATCAATGACCTCAAGCACTTAATATATAAAAAGGTAGGTATATAATAGTAGATTGTATCATAAGGGAGCAAAATAATATTTTTACGGCAAGGGCGCTTTTTTGAATCCAGAGCGAAGTGAGGGATTGTATAGTAGAATCCCGAGCGTAGCGAGGGATTCTTTAGTACAATCCTGAACGTAGCGAGGGATTCAAAGTACGTCACCCGAGCCAAAAATATATTGCGCCCGAGTGATACACTCTACTTTTCATCACCCTCTATGAGGAAATAAAAGGTGCCTCATATTTTCAACCCCTGACACAAAAACGACGGGGTGTTATAAGTTTGACGTGGCTGTGTGTGTGTGTGTGTGTGTGTGTGTGTGTGTGTGTGTGTGTGTGTGTGTGTGTGTGTGTGTGTGTGTGTGTGTGTGTCTGCCTGTCTGTCTCTCTGTTTCCCCATAGCTCTCAAACGGATGGACCGATTTGAATGCGGTTTTATTGTTTGAAAGGTGAATTAGTCGGGAGTGTTTTAGCTATGTTTGATAAAAATCGGTCCAAGATGGCCGCCGCCACAAAATGGCGGATTAATAATACAAGAATAAATTTAAAAATTGAGAAACCCCCGACATGCGCCATTTTGTGATGGCGGCCATCTTAGATTTGCATAGTGCTATTCTACTAGTCAAGACCTTTCATTTGATACCCATATTGAGGGAGTTGTGAAAAAATATGTAATACGCCATTTTGTGGCGGCGGCCATCTTGGACCAATTTTCATCAAACATAGCTAAGAACACTCCCAACTAATTCACCTTTCAAACAAAAAAACCGCATTCAAATCGGTCCATCCGTTTGAGAGCTATGGGGAAACAGAGAGACAGACAGGCAGACACACACACACACACACACACACACACACACACACACACACACACACAGCCACGTCAAACTTATAACACCCCGTCGTTTTTGTGTCGGGGGTTGAAAATATGAGGCACCTTTTATTTCCTCATAGAGGGTGATGAAAAGTAGAGTGTATCACTCGGGCGCAATATATTTTTGGCTCGGGGACGTACTTTGAATCCCTCGCTACGTTCAGGGTTGTACTAAAGAATCCCTCGCTACGCTCGGGATTCTACTATACAATCCCTCACTTCGCTCTGGATTCAAAAAAGCGCCCTTGCCGTAAAAATATTATTTTGCTCCCTTTCCGAATTTCAAATCGGAAAACCGCATTCAAATCGGTTCAACCGTTTGAGCGCTACAGGGGAACAGACAGACACACACATACACACAGACGTCAAACTTGTAACAATAACAATATCGATAACACTATATCGATACTATCATTCGCACCTAGCCCGGTGGGATCACTGGGACCACGGGCCCTTCATCTTCAATAAGTGCGCGGCAAAGATAATTGCGGCGCACTTATAAATACGTGCGCCGCAATTATCTTTGCCGCGCACTTATAAATGTGTGCCGCAAACACCACCTTTGGGTGCACTTAAAGGCGAACCAAGTCGTCCTTTTCGAATAGATGGGATGAAAAACATTTTATTTCGAGAGAATAGCACATGGGAATGAATTGAATAGATAATAATCTAATTTAAATATGAAGTAGTGGCCTAAACTTCAGTTCAAAGGCTAGTGTTGCTTCTGAAGTTAACGTTAAAATGTGTGTGTACAAGTTACAGGAAAACTTCGTGTTTGGCAATAACTTTAACTTTAACTTGACGGACTTAATAACAATGTTTTGATATCTCCACACAAAGGCAGATTTACGCATCGTGATCCTCAAAAGTCACACTAGAATCTCTGTTATAATGTCGTATTGTCAAGGTCAAGGCGTTAGGTTATACTATTAGGGTTACCTTCATGAGCTGCAGGCGCCGCGAAACCTCCTCGGCGCGCGCCTCGTGCTCGCCGCCGCCCGCCGGGAACGAGCCCAGGTACTGTCGACAAGCACAACTACATGTTTACCATGGTCTAACACCATCTATCCATCTACACCCACATTGCAAAAGGTGACTGTCTCGTGTCAACACTCTCACTGCCAGCAATAATATAGCATGGTTCCAGTTCAGCAAGCCATGGAGTCCGCCTGCGGGTCCCAATGATTCCGCTGCGATAGGCCATCACTCAAAATGAAAAAATATTACAACAGGCCGTGGGGTCTGCCGGCGTCTAATTAAGAATGCTTTTCCAGAATTGAACCATTGTGATCCCCTAATTTTAAACAGATATTTGGACTACTGGTTGTGTTGTTTGAAATAAGACTCGAAAACTTGGGGCCCGCCAGCGGATCCCAAGACAGTGAGAGTGTAGATGTACGAGGAAGATAAAAACAGTAACATCATCGTCGTTCTATCAATTGACACACGTCTACTGCTGGACATTTTCATAAGCCTTTTGCAAGGATCGTTACAAAACACGATCTTAGCCGCTTGGATCTAGTGGCTACTGGCGCTCGCTTGAGATGGACTGTCTATCTACTAAGGAAGTCTTCTAACGTTGCGTTTGTCCATATAAGCCCGATCCCAACGTCTATCGATTCTTCGAGCTGTGTACCCTGCCGACTACCATTTCAGTTTCGTGAGTCGATGAGTTACGTCGGTAACTCTAGTGCCCCTACGGATCTTCTCATTTCTGATCTGATACCACAAGAGTATTCCAATAATCCGGTAATTGGAAAGAAATATGTACATAATGTTCATGAAATATTGGGTAATGGTTTAAATTCAAGATACTGTAAGCACATAACTCTCATTAGAGCGTTCGTCACCTATCCGCATGAAAGGTAGAATTAATGCAGGGTCGATTGCCTATTCATCCCTAATTCCCACGGAATCTGTCATGTGGTCCATTACCCTCCATAAAACATAGGATGTTCGAGGGTGATAAAAGGAAATCTGAATGTTGTAAACACGTTTAAACTGGTTGGTATCGCAGGCCTGCGGTTAGGCGAGGGAGGGGTCGCGGATTCGCATCATTTAGCACAGCTGGGTGACTGGAACACAATAATGAAAATGGGGGAATTTAATTGAAACTATTACAAGGTGATTGCGGAGCATTTGTAGTTTACATTTAAAGCGTTTCTGTAGTGGCAACGGGAAACGAGACGGTGGAGTAAAGTTATTCAAAATCATGGGGGAAGCGTGGGGTTTCGACGGATGGATAGACAGACATGCATTCTATTAAAAAAAATTAATTCCATAATAAAACTCAGGAGTGACAATTTCATCATAGGTGATAAATTTCCGCATCGTTGCGATAGTCAATTCGCTGTTTTTCATTGTTTGCGGACTGAGACACATAAACCATAGTCAAATAAATCTCTGTTCATAACATAATACTAGGGATATCTATTCATGTGATACTAAGTTTATGGTTGGAATAGGCAGTTTCGCTACTGTTTCGCTTATCAGTCTTAACATACAACTGTCGAGTCGTGAAAAAAACTTCACTACCTACGTCCTACACGGCAGAGCTCTATCAGCAGGGCGTGTGCGTCTGCGTGTTTAGATAATACAGTTTTAATGTGTATTTCATATATTGGTTAGCCGTGCTAGCTGTGTGTGCTCGTGTGGTGTGTTGCGATGTTTAATTAATTCCCTGATGCCGCACGGACCTGATCCTGCATACCGTATGCACGTAGCTTATAGTCTACGAGCATGAGTAGCCTCTAACCTTGTAAAATTGACACGTTAATTTGTTTCCACCTAGTTTCCACCACGTTGAGTTCACGAATCTGTATTTTAAATTGTCATGTCCGCGTCACTTTTATCGTCATTTTCAAGTAACCAAACGTAGCTCTACAGTAAAATACGACCATTTATCTAACTTTCTTCTAAAGAATATTCTGCATTAAATTAATTATTAAGACTCAGTACCTACTGTGGTACCTACCTGTTTAACTTTTCAAAAACAAATTTCGGAGTTTTTGAACTCAATATTTTTTATCATCACAGAAATCTATTAACTACAAAAATTATTATGTTTTCAAAGGAATATACCACAATAAAGAACAATGTACCCACAGATTCCAAAGCCTCGACCGTATTCATAACCGAAATCCGAAGAGAAGGAGAGTTTGAATGTGATTAAACCGCTGAAGTGATTGAGCGGCGAGCTCTTACGCTATGCATTCCAGTGCTCGACCAAACTCATATCGCAGTGTTGTAGCGCAGCCTCGATGACTTCCTCACGGCGAGGTGTACACTGTTATGTGGAACATCATTTTTTAACCCCCGACGCAAAAACGACGGGATGTTATAAGTTTGACGTGTCTGTGTGTGTGTGTGTGTGTCTGTCTGTTCCTCCGTAGCGCTCAAACGGGTGAACCGATTTGAATGCGGTTTTTTTGTTTGAAAGGTGAATTAGTGTGTTGTTAGCTATGTTTGATGAAAATCGTTCCAAGATGGCCGCTGCTACAAAATGGCAGATTACATATTTTTTCACAACTCCCTTAATATGGGTATCAAATGAAAGGCCTTGACTAGTAGAATAGCACTATGCAAATCCAAGATGGCCGCCGCCACGAAATGGTGAATGTCGGGGTTTTTTTAATTTTTAATTTATACTTGTTCATAATATTTTTTAAGGGAAAGTATATGAAAACTTTAGAGACTCGAAAAGCAACCATTTAAGTCAAAGTGAAAGTTAATTACACTTAAGTTCAGTTAAGTAATGGTGATAATTACTTCATCATCATTATCAACCCATTACCGTCCCACTACAGGGCACGGGTCTCCAATGAGAAGGATTTAGGCCACCACGCTAGCCAAATGCAGATTGGTGGACACGCCTTTGAGAACATTAAGGAGATAATTACTTACGAGAACTTAAAACTAAAACTAAGAGAATTCCATAATTTATATTTAATTAATAATCAAATATTCTGTTCTGTCTGTTTCTAGACGTAGAGTAAAAAGAATCTAGCATCCCAGAAATATTTAGGGTTCTTTCGTAAAAAAAAACTTTTGATATGTATTGATACTTATTCACGCCTTCTAAACTTCACTTTCTAAACTGACCTTGTTTGGCACAGATATACCTAGTTCGCATCCAAGAGACAGACTCTTCTTATACCGAGAAATCAAAGAGTTCTCGCAGTGTGAACCTAGCTCATGTTTATTCAATTATGTTTGCAGTGAGATATTCCTAACGTTTTAGCGTACGGTTTCATTAACCTGCACACGGTGAAACCGAGCTGTACTTACTATGTAGATGTATTTTAAATTATGACCCAGATATACTATAATTAAAATCGTAACTACGAGTAGGTACGTGTCTGTTCAGAAATGAGTTTAGTGTGTTCTTGTTCAGAAATAGATTTAATTTTATGAAAATCCCTAGATTAGATTTAAATGTTTTAATTTTGGTACGTAAGATTTTCAGAGTGTTGTGACAAATAGACTGACGTGCTACTATCCAATTTTCACTAGGTATCTCACGAAAAGTTAAATTCGAAACCTCAAATCTCAATATAATAATAAACTTTATTTTAAAAATTTTTTTTTTTTTTTTTTGAAAATTTATTCATGACAACTTATTTCTAACTAGCCGACCCCCGCGACTTCGTTCGCATGGATATAGGTTTTTATATAGAATCGGATCGGACCCCATAATTCTTTTTTGTACCTAAACTAAATGTATCCTAAGTTACTCCTTAATATCACCTATCTGCCATTGAAAGTTCCATCAAAATCGATCCAGCCGTTTCGGAGATTAGCTGGAACAAATAGACAGGCCGACAAACATAAATTTAAACGCACGCCAGTTTAAAATAAGCCGTACGTACAAAGATCCGGGTCCCAAGTTATTGGAACCCACTAAATGCCTGTCATTTCTGAACTAAAAAACCTATGACCTTGAAATATTTACGGGACAATATATAAAGTACTACCTTTCTAACAAAAAAAGAATGAGTGAAATCGAACAACGCGTTAATGAATTACAGCTAAATACACGTTTTAACTTTCATCCCCTCTCCCTAGGGAATCGTGGTGAGTTTCGGGATAAAAAGTATCCTATAACCTACCTCGGAGTATAATCTCAAATCGTACCAAGTTTCATTCGAATCCATTCTGTAGTTTCGGCGTGATGCGCGGCCAAGATACAGACAGACAGACAGACAGACAGACAGACAGACAGACAGACAGACAGACAAAAATGAAAAAAATTGCAGTTTTGGTTTCAGTATCGATTATAGAGTGCCCTCCATTAAAAATTTTCAAAATATCTTCAATGTACAGACTTGGATCTGTTACAGTTTTATTATATTATAGATTCAAACGCGTCGGGAACCCTGAATTAAGTTTAGATAAAAACCTGTGTCCTTTGTGTGCCTGTGTATTTTTCCTTGTAGCACTAATTGTAAGATATTTTCTGGGAATATAATATTATTCCCGACCGAATTTCGGCTACGGCAGCCAATCAATACAGAGGTGGAGATTAGCTGACACAGGAGACAATATTATAGTGCACAGTGTATCTGCGACATTTATGTAAGATCCGACCTTGCGTCAAATCAATTCATGAGGCTTGTGTTGACTGACTGACTGCTGACTGATCATCAACGCACAACCTAAACCACTGAAATCTAGAAACTTGAAATTTTCACAGTAGCTTCCTTTTATGGTGTAGTCGTACACTAAGAAAGGATTATTGGAAATTCTACCCCCAAGTGGATCAAATAGGGAATAAAAGTTGAAATGAGAGTCCGTCATTTTTCACGTTATTTATCAAGTTATATCCATAAAAATTGGTATTTTTTTCGGTTAAAACTAAAGAATTATGTATTGAATGAATTTTGCTAAAACTACCCCCAAGTTGGTTAAATAGAAGATGGAAGTTTGTATGAGATTAAGAACCCAAGTCCTGAAAAAGGTACTATCAAAAAGTAATCCTAATTATAATCATCAAAATCTGAAAAAATTCGAAATTTTCGCGGTATTTTCGATTTTTGACGAATTAGTTGCGTTCGACACTCGAGGATTATTCATTGGGCCAACATCATAAAGAAGTCTGCAAAAAACCACAACTACCGGATTTGACGCAAGGTACCCTATAGTTGCAAACGTTAAACTTACTGGACTACTGAGAATTTCTTGACCCAATAACCCAACCCAAACCCAATAACTACTTTTTATACACTTTTTTTATAAGTAATGTCCGTTTTTGGGATGGTCAAGCTATGTCTTTGCCCATTGACGGAGATATATGTAGGTCAAATCTCCTTTTTTGAACTTTTTGTTTGTATTAAGCTGTTGTTATTACAAAATAACCAGTGATTTGTTTTACCTAATCCCTCAAGAAAGCCTATTACACAAGACTGCGAAAACCTATAAATGGCGAGTTAGAATATCAAAGCTCACAACCGAGTGGGGTGCGGCGCGTATACTGGCATGCATAGAAGACGTACTAGTTGACCGCAGGTTCGAGTTACTGTCGCGATTTTAATACCTTCTTAATATATATAACTTGTGTTTACTAATAACTTGTATACCTATACTTTGGGATAGATCCTGTGGTAGAACCCCATAGAAAAGTCAGCAGCCTGTCGTCCAAAAGTTGCTGAGTAGGTACCTATACTAACTTCTCTTTGATGTGGTTCCAAGATCTTAACAATATTTTTTTCACCGGTGACCGAAAATATAATTAGTAAGACCATTTAACCCACTTGGAAGTTGTTTTTCCAAATTTGTTTAAACTCGTAACTCTATTTTTAACCAATACCAATTTTCATGGATATAATTTGAAAAATAACGGACTTTCATACAAACTTTCATCCCCTATTTAACCCCCTTAGGGATGGAGTTCGTAATAATCCTTTCTTAGTGTGCGCCTACGTTATAAAAGGAAGCTACTGTGAAAATTTCAAGTTTCTAGCTTCAGTGGTTTTGGCTGTGCGTTGATTGTCAGTCAGGACAAACTAGGTACTTTATATTATTACTAGCTGATGCTTGCGACTTCGCCCGCGTGGATACATACAAATCTCATCCCCTATTTTACCCACTTGGAAGTCGAATTTCTACAATTCCTGAAACACGTAATTCCTTATTTTTAAACAACAATACAAATGCTGATTTTCATTGATAAAACTTTAAAAATGACGGACTTTCATACAAACTTTCATCCCATATTTTACCCACTTGGGGGTAGTTTTTCCGAAATTCCTTAACCTCGTAACTCTTTATTTGTAACCGAAAACCTAAATACCAATTTTCATGGATATAACTTGAACAATGACGGACTTTCATACAAACTTTTATCCCCTATTTAACACCGTTAGAGATGGAATTCGCAATAATCCTTTCTTAGTGTGCGCCTACGTCTTATAAGGAAGTTACTGTGAAAATTTCAAGTTTCTAGCTTCAGTGGTTTAGGCTGTGCGTTGATTGATGATCAGTCAGTCAGGAAAAGCTACTTTATATTATTACAAGCTACTTTATTATTATTATAGATAGATAGATAGATAAATTTAGTTTCAAAAGGCCTCATAGCAGTGCCATCTATTGGGTGGTGACAGTACCTACTAGCAATTGTGCGACGCGATGTCGAGTTGCACCCTAAGCTTGAAAACAACCCTTCGTGCACATGAAAGCTGTCGTAGTTTACGTGTATTTTCATAGATGGCGTCGCTTTACTTCAACACAAACCGGTGGGAAGTAGTGAGTCAATTTGGCATCTCTACAACGAACTACGAACCGAAGTGACCCGAACCATCGAATCGAAGGCTTAATACGAGTAGTCCACACCACGTACACACTCCACAGACGCTGAAGTGGCCGGTTTTACTGACCTTACTTACTTACTTACCTAACCTATCCTAGCGTTTGGACATTGTCAATTGTACTACATAAAAGCCATTTTTCTAGTTCGGGAGGCTGGAAGTCGTTAAACTTACGAGCGACACGATTCGTTTCTTAAATAATGTGTGATCTCCTTGAATTTATTTTATTTTTTGAATACCTAATTGTTTTAACCCAGGGCTACGCTTCTGAGCTGTCCTTGTGAATAACGGGATTGAAGAGTTTAAGTATTGGTCTTCAGAAGTTCTGCAGTATTTCATCATCACCTATTTTTCTTGTTGTTATTAATATTAATCATATACCTATTTGATATTTAGGATAACTTTTTTAGCCCAATTTTAAAAAAACCACTACTGCCCGTAGAACTGTCTAGGTAACCTTTTTCAAAATCTCAATAATTATGGATTAACACAAGATAATATTTTGGTCCCAATATCGCAACGGTCGTCAGGCGCGGATAAAAACCCGCAAAGTCGACTATCTAAATCGCCATCTAGCACAAGTTTTCACTTATACCCTGATTTCTAATTCCGTGGAATTCTGACAGCTGTCATTGTCATTTACAGATGAGTTATTTGTATTGAGAACATTTAGGAAAAACGATTTTACCCCAAACTACTTTAATTCCCTGTCATCATAAAAAGCCATATGCCGAATTTAGTCATTTCGCCCTAAAATAGAAAACACCAAGAGTGGAAACTAGAAAGTGCACACTTAACAGCAATAGAAAACAAAAGAAACTCATTGAAAAAATTCATTCAAAAATGGAAGTCAAATGACATTCTCACCATGACGTGTCTGTTAGGCATTTGTCATATCTACATGCGGCAGTTGATTTTTATTTACATAAGTTTTGATTTTTTTATCTTTTTTGTGGGAATTGTTTTATCTCTGGTAACATTATGAAACGTCAGAATTCCACGGAATTAGAAATCAGGGTATAGGTAATTTTCACTTAGGTAATAATAGGAGGGAAAAGGGGAATATTAGTCATGTTCAACTCTTGTTCTTCTCTCACTTCTCTATCGCTTGTTCGCGGTACGTGACAATAGGTCATGCTTTTTCGTGCGTGCAGCCGGCGTTAATCGCTATAATATAAGACGTTATCACTCAAATAAAAAAACGGAGAATTCCCGGAATGATTTTATTTTTCCTCTACGAAAAGTTAATGCAAATGTCACAATAGTCAAGAGGGTAAGATTTTTAATCGACGGGAAAACGGAAATGGTTTTTATTGAATACGTTTTCACCAAACGTCCGCAACATGCTCGTAATCACTTAAACTAACAGCGTTCAATTGGGGTTAGATTTGAATCCAAACTGAACAAAACTGAACTGCGTGTGAATTGTTCAATCCGCATGTTCGTGCGACCGCACCGCGGGACACTTGGCTTGATTAAAAGCTCTCCTGCATTATGCTTTGTAGATTTTTAGTACATACGTACTGTTTGGTCATTATTTCATTTAAGAGGTCGTCGTCGTTGTCATCAACCGATAGTCGTTCACTGCTGGGCATAGGTCTCCTGTAAGGCGACTTGTCTGATGTCGTAGGTCGACCTAGTGGGGGTTTGCCAACACTGCGCTTTCCGGTGCGAAGTGGACTTTTCAGCACCTTGGAAACCTAACGTCTATCGGTTCGTCACTTTAGGTTAGTAACCCGCAGATGTCGGTAACTCTAGTTAGCAACATGTTAGCGATCATGTCTCGGTGCCGTAGGTAATTCATCACTTGCAACGCGCACTGTTTGAAGACTTTAGTCAAGAAAAAGTCTCGTAGCTTCCCGAACGCTGCCCAGCTGAAGTTTGGCGCTTGAACTCTTTCTCGAAATTGGACCTACCTATAGCTGGGCTTAAGTTGAGTAATATTAAATTTATTTAGAAAGCTTTAGAGTCTAAAAAGAGAGCACAGGACAGCAAGAACTACAGGATTTGACGCAAGGTAAGTAGGTACGCAATACTTTCAGACCGCATTTGTTTATTAATATCATTGACAATGCAGTGTAAATAGCCCAATATTTCACTTCCTCAATTCCACATGGCCAATAAAATATTCAGTAAGTAATGAAATAAAGCGACGCCGCGCAGGTTATTCTTGTTATTTTGCCAAAATGGCCGCCACATTCATTGTTTCCGATTCCATGCCAAAAATAAGCCAACGAGCATATCCCGAAATAATATCGTCAATTCCCGATCTGATGGTAATCTTTTATTGGTATTTTATTTTATTGACTCGTGCCGCACTGCTGCCGTTCCCAAATCACATTATTAAAAATTTGCGAGGGATTATGTGACGTTACGTATCAACATAATTAATTATTATAAGAATAAATTGTT
Organism: Melanargia galathea; assembly: GCA_920104075.1. Classification (NCBI taxonomy): domain Eukaryota; kingdom Metazoa; phylum Arthropoda; class Insecta; order Lepidoptera; family Nymphalidae; genus Melanargia; species Melanargia galathea. The sequence continues at coordinate 22,794,727 of OV049855.1, forward strand.
ATATTGCGTTATTTAAATAAGAATATGTGTTATCGCCAATGTCGAAGTCTATTATATTATAATAAAACGTTGTTGTAGGCAAGATGAGTTTCAAACTTGAAATTTTGATATTTGGTGTAGAAAGTGGACCCAAAACCAAATTGTTGATTTAGAAATTAAACTAAATTATTTTTAAGTTATCTCAAAAACACTTGTATTCTACGTAAAAACCACATACATATTTAAACAATACTGAAAACATCGATTCATAATATAATTTGTGAGCTGTAAGGAATGCAGAAGATAGTCAAAATCGGTCGATTCAAAACCAATTAGATACAATTACTGATCTACACACCCACACGCACCGCAACCAAAGCAAGATGAAGTCGTAGTTTAACTCAAGAAGGTTTCAATAAATTCAATAACGATCCTAAAAGTAAAAATCCTTGTAAATAAAATCCAATTATGGAGCTTTAGGTCTATCCAATTATGAACTAAGGTACTGGCACATACGAAGGCCCGGCCTCTACGAAAGCCCACATTGAAAAAACGCACTTGCCACTGCCTAAAGCATTCGAAATTTCGGGCCCATATTCACCTTGACCCCACATTGAATGTTGAATGACGCCAAATCATTTCCGCGCCGCCATTTTGTTACATTTCGTTCATTTCTCTCTGAACGCTGTCGATATCGCGTGATTATAATCTCGCTGTGATTGTTTTTGCCAATTTTTCCACAAACAGCGTCAGTTTTCGAGTGATTCTATCATCATATTGTAAAATAATCATTGGAGACTAGAATGCGATGCTAAGTTTACCGATTATTTAGATATTTGTGATTATAAGTTAATTTTTCCGCCACTATGAAAAATCCGTAGTATGGCCCGGGCCTACGTAGAGGCCTATGGGCTTTACTACATCTATGAAAATGTCAAATGCACTTGGATTGTAAATACTTAAGTACTAAAGTATAAATAAAACGAATTTAGTTTGTTTAGTTTACAAATTTTTTACGATTTTTTTAGCAGTTAATCATAATCTTCATTGATAATTTGTTAAATTATTGATAGTTCTCAATATGGATAGGTACTTTATTTTTGTAATATTTGTACTGATTTTTTATGTTTGCATACATTTTCAATTAATTAGTTTTTTTTTATTAAAAAGTTGTTGATAAAGCTGTATAGCTTGTGAAAATAAAATAAAAAATATTCAATAGCCCTAGTAAGGCCCACTTAAAATTTAAGTGGAAAATGAGAACTGAATATTTTGATTCTTAAATTAATACTGTCTAGAGTTACGAATTTGTCATTAGAAATAATTGTTTTTTTATTGATTTAAAGTAGAATTTTACTTTTATGACTATTTTTGTTTTTCATACATGGGTCAAGGCCCAGTGTGCAATTTTTTCATTATATCTCTAAAGTATTGGTTAAATAACTTATATCTTAAACTGTTAAACGTGATTTGTAAATTATTTTGTAGAAATATTAAGTTGATGTTAAGTAACAGTTAGTTATAAACGGGCCTTAGTAAGGGACAGTGCCTCTAACAAGGCCCACTATAGTGTTTTTTTTAAACACTCTTTAATATAACTTTGAGTAATTAAATTATAGTTTTTTGATTATTTTTAGAAGGGCAATAAAACATTGCAATATTACACATAGTTGTTTTTGTTAAATCTTTAAAACATTATTTTTTATAGAGATTTTAAATAAGGTGGGCCTTCCTATGTGCCAGTACCTTAGGTTTTGTCAGGTAGGTTTTTCACAAATCCCGAGGAAAACGTGGATTTCCGGTTCCCGTTTCCGCTCCCTTTTCCAACCTTTAAACCTACTTTCAAGGAAGTTACTATAGTAATCTAATTATAGCTGTAGCTGTAGATTGCTATAGCAAATTTTGGTTTTTTCAAAATCCTGCGGGAACTGTAGATTTTTCCAGGATAAAACGTAGCTTAGTGCCATAACCCACTGGCGCGACACGTCGCGCGCGGCAAGCCGCGGGTTGTCGCGCGTTTTTATTTTCTATACAAACTCTATGCAAACGCTTGGCGCAAAACCCACTGGCGCGGTGCGATTTCGTGCCGCGCCAGTGGGTTTTGCACGTCAGTTTTACATAGAGTTTGTATAGAAAATAAAAACGCGCGCGACAACCCGCGGCTTGCCGCGCGCGACGTGTCGCGCCAGTGGGTTATGGCACTTATGTGTTATTCCATGTCATAAACTATCCACCACGACTATTCCAGCATTTTTACGTCCCACTGCTGAGCACAGGCCTCCTGTCTCATAGGAGAGAGAGGTTTAGAGCTTAGAAAGACTATTGTCACATGATAGTGATAATAACCGGGACCGACTGCTTAACGTGCTCTCACGGTGCTCGCACGGGGGTGAGACACCGCCAACTACCGGCTAATACTCCGGGCTGGTACAGAGAATTTTTTGACAGAAAAACCCAATACCTAACAATTATTTACCCGCCCAAGGAATCGAACCCGGGACCTCGTGATCTGCAGTCGAATATGCTAACCACTAGACCAACGAGGCAGTTGTCATGCAACTATGCAACTATGCATGTTTTAAATTCCAGCCAAAGCGGTTCAGTAGCTTTTGCGTGAAAGAGTAACAAACATCCATACATCCATACATACAAACTCTCGCATTTAGAGTAGGTATTTGTAAGGACAAGATAAATAAAAAAAAATCGATAATATAAGTATTATACGAGTACTGAGTACATTAGGGAAGATAAAAGTCTGCTAAGATTTTTTCACAATATCATTTAGTTTCGTAAGTAATAATAATTATTGTGCTTAGGTTTCCATTCCACCGCATTCATTAATTATTTACTCTTAAGATTCTAGTATACTAATACATACAGTACTTACAAGCTAAATGATTAAGTATGATGCGGTGATATTTTTTCGTGGAATTTCTGACTTTCCTTAGGACAAAAATATTTTCCTGATAAAACAATAATTAACCTATCTGAAAATCGTCCAGAATACAAACTAGCCGTGAAAGGACAACAGAGGGCGCACAATGTATACCAACTTTAGATCTCCCAACTCCGAAAGCTTGAATATTGCTCTCTCTATTGCTGAAAACTTGAATAAAAACACTTATTGAAATTAAAACTTACAAACGGACGATTATGTAACTTTTATTCGCAAGTGTTTATCTAGTAAACTGAGTAGTTTTTAATCTAATCTCATCACGCTAAGAGACGGAAAGCAACGAGACTCGTCTGCAAAAGTTTTAATCAAACAACTTTCAAGGAATGTCTCTAGGACTCACGTACCTCAGCAACTTTACATTACAAATGAGTTGCTCCATTCTATTTAGTAACTTCACTGTTCACAATAAGAACTATTTTCTATTAACAGTTTCGCTTGGATGTGGGTGATTGTTCGATTGTTCATCCGGGAAGTTTAATTGAAGTTTGACGCACTCATCGTCAAGTAGCTGGAGAGTTGGTAGAAAATTTTGAGGAGATGCTTGATATAAACTGAACTTTTCAGAATGGTCATTTGACGTGATAACGTCTTATAAATCGATGGACACCGGCCGCACGCACGAAAAAGCATGACTCATTGTTACGTACCGCCTAGCCGAGCGTGCAAGCGAGAGCGTGAAACAAGCGATAGAGGGGCAATATTAGCCGAACGTACAAGCGAGAGCGCGGAACAAGCGATAGAGAGGCATATATGTTTTGACATGATCAGGGAGGGGCAGAAAAGAAACATATTATAACAATCTTTCATCTTTTATCAAGCACTTCCATAAAATTTCCCACTAGCTCTCACCCTACTTCATTTAGAGCCTCCCAATGAGTGCAATTGTTCAAATGTTTTCGGCACTCGTGTCGTAAAGTTTATTTGGCAAAGTTTCGGGCTTCCTCTCAATTGTATTAAATAGTTGCGAGATCTGTGAGTGGATTCGCTCGACGAGCTTCGTTTTGGAGATCTCGAACTTCTTGAAGGGCTTGTCTGTGACATTTTGAATGACTTTTAGTTGCTTTTGTTGTTTTACAAAAGCAACTTCAACTTAAATTAATGAACTCAAGAGTACACTTTACATATAGCCAACTAATCTAACGAAAGTAACAGTCTCTGTCTGTTACCTTTTCACGGCTAAACCGTTGAAGGGGTCTCGATAGAATTATGCACAGAGACAGCTCGCGTCCTGGAGACAAAAATACGCTACTTTTTATACAAGAAAAATTAAAAATTTCTTTGATTCTCTTCTTGATGATTGATTCTTGGTTTTTTTGATGATTGATTCAAGCGAGATTCGTGTTTGATTGCTATTCCGACTATGAGAGTGAGAGAATAGAAATAGTGAGCGCAAAGTACAGGATCACAATCCTGTAGGTACTTTGCGCTCCCAGTTTTGAAATAAGTATAATACTTCATACCTAACTGCCATAACCTAGTCTACGATGAGGCTCGCCGCCGTGGTTGAAATTCGGTCAAGAGAACATTATTATAATATGTGTAGGTACACGCTACTATAGATACCTACTCAATTATTTATTGGGTGAAAAATGGTAAAAAAAATTAAAATTGAATACTAATGGTTACTTAGAAAAGCTCAATTCACAATCTGCCATATAATGGCGCGCAACTTTTTAAGCATAATAATTAATTATTATCAATTTAGAATTTATTTAGTACCTATAGCTACTTTCAAAGTGATAGATCTAGAAGACATGTTTTACAGTTGTAGGGAAGGAATTTGAATCCATATTTGAAGTCGATTTAAAAACTAGGCAGAAAAGTTATTATTCGGTGTAATGAAATTCAAAAGTAGATTCTATTTTGTAGTGGAAACAGTGAGTCGTGAAGTTTCCGTCAACATTGCGCTACCTCGCATTCAGCCGGCGAGTCCGCAAACTTGCATCGCTCTACTTGCAACTTTGCAATCTATCTCCGAAGGAAAATACGGAGATACTGAAAATGTTGTGACGTTGCGAGACCCAACTTATGTACTGTCTCTTTATTGTCTAGAATTCCTAAGTAGATAGAGCTCCATTTTAGGCAATATCGTTAAGAAAGATATATGTACCTACTGATATATAATTTATATATCAGTAGGTACATATATCTTATAATACTAACTGCAAAATAACGATGGGGCTGGCATGTCCATGTTGGATAAAAGCCCAAAAAAAAAAAAAGATAATAAAAAAAAACTGAAAAATAAGCCTAAAATTTTTTTAAATAAATCCTATTAAAAACCGACTTCGAACGCGACTACGAAGTTTAAAAATATTTTTGTTTGTGTACATAATATTATGTGGAAGATTTTTTATTAGAAATAATTTAAAAAAAAACCCCTATACGAATTGTAGCGCCCCAGGCTGCCTAACGGCCTTTCACCTTAGAACCTGGAGTATAAACATGACAAAGTTTATACCTGGTAGCCAATGATTTTTTACTGGTAGCCAATTTAATATTTATATCGTATACTTAATTACAACCGGCACATATTTTTAATTTCCTACTAGATTAAGCACTTACGACAAATGCCTTAAGGGTAGATTTGAACCTGAGCTTTCGAATTTCTGTCTAGCTTAGAGCTCTAAAAAATAAACTCTAACAAAAAAGATCGTCCAGTCTAAGCTGTTGAGCCATTGAGATAGATATTTTGCTTCGGAAAATTAAACAATTTCCAAATTTAATTTATTTTGCACATTTATCTCTATCTTGGATCAGTTTGTTGTAGAAAATAAACTACTTAGTCTACATTACAATCGTAAAGAGCTTCTTTGTCGCGGGCACAGAACGATTCCGCCACTTATCAGTTTTAATTACCGAATCTATTGTTCGCACTCCGCCACCGTATTTTACTGGAGAGTTATAAAGCACTGGCAATAAATATCGTTTCGTTATCCCGCTACGGTGAGATTTTGCTAATTAATGGAATGACATTAGCTTTGCCTTATTAAATGTTCCGCGCGTATAATGGTTCTATGGCGTCATATTAAATCAAACACTGCGGACGTTGCACAGAAAAGTTAGTTAAAATTTAAAAGTATTGGGGCCTGATTCACCACCTTCTGCTATGTCGGATAGCCAGTAGCCTAAACGTAAGTTTTGTCACTTTCTTTATTTATGACAAAAGTTGTGCTGTCCGACACATATCAGAAGGTGGTAAACAGATTTTTAATCGATTTCAAGTAGGCTAATTGAACGAATGAATTTCTCAATGACAAAGTTAAGTTGCATGAATGCAATCGGCTTTCCGTTCAGTTGTTTACAAGATAGTTTAATAGTTAGTTACGTTGATGCTACATCAATAATTTTTTATCTTTATGTATTTATCTACACCCATGCTTTAAATCCTCTATTAAAGATTCTGAAACAGTTAGCTTATTGCCAACATTAAAACACCCAATGTCCTAATAACCATTACATCATCCAAACGGATGATGTTATTTTGTACTGAATTTCATAACAACACTCCTTTGTTTTTTTTTTCAATCCCTTCATGCGCAAAGAGTTTCAATATACAGCCACATTCATTGCTTGATGCGCGGTATCTGTATGAATTTCAAAAAAAGAACATTTTCGTTTACACGCGTTCTGACTACGTCGCGCGCCGTAAAAAAAATTAAGTTATTCGAATCCCCGCCATTTTTCTTCGATATTTTTATTGTTACAAAAAATGAGCGATTCAAGTTTTAATAGCACACCGCCAGATATTTTAAACGCTGCAAAAGACATTTACAATAAATTACTACCGGAAAAATCAAGAACGCGTTATGAAAAAACGTATCAAGATTTTATGAATTGGAAACTATCAAAGGGTTCATCATCATTTTCTGAAGAAGTACTTTTAGTTTATTTTCAAGCTTTATCAGAGAAATTTAAATCTTCATCCCTATGGACCTTCTACTCAATGCTCAAAAGTACACTGAGTATTAATCACAACGTGGATATCTCAAAATATTCAAAATTAATTACCTTGTTGAAACGTAAAGGAGAAGGCTATACAGGGAAGAAATCGAAAACGTTTTCACCTGATGAAATAAATAGGTTTTTAAGCCAAGCGCCTCTATCTAGCGATAAAGGTACGTTAGTTACTTACTTCATTATAATGTTATTTTTCTTGTGATATGATGAATAAATTACAATATTATTCTTTCAGACTGCGCTAATATTCGGAACCATGGGCGCATGCCGTCGTCAAGAATTATACGCTTTGTTATATACCGACTTACAGATAAATGAAACTGTAATTGTGGTCAATGTCAATAATACAAAAACCAAAACAAACCGCATTCCATAGAAAATAAAAATAGTGAAGTGGTAAATATAAATATTCCGCCGAGTACATCGGGATCGGGACCTTCCAACATTAAAGAACATAATATTCAAGTGAATTTTAATAATTGCACTATACAAAATGTAAATTACTACTAAAATAAATAATTCTTTCATTAATTCTTAGTTTATATTTTGTATATTAGTAATGGATGATATTAGGTTACTACTAGGACTGGCTGTTTTAATGTTAACAGTAGGTAAGCTAACTGTTTCAGAATCTTATAGAGGATTCATATTATGGGTGTAGATAAAGTCTTGTATGCAACTGTTGATAATTAGGTATTAAAACACTCATGTGATACTATTATCACACTCAGCTTCGCTTCGTGTGATAAACCCACATTCGTGTTTTAATACCCCTTATTACACAACAGTTGCATAAATAACTATTACTTAATGGAAATGATGAATATTCACGAATTTATTTTTTAACGTTTTTTTCGAAAGGTTTTATCTCGAATTATTTCTTTCTACCTATATTATCATTGATTTACAATTTGGATATTGTAAAGTTAGCGAGTCACGTAGGAGGTCGTTCACCCCGGGCGCCGTGTGCGCGGTGTCGCCGGGCCACGGGACTCAGCTGAGATGCGATCGGCATAATTTGGCCGCCATTAATTACTTCAGGACGTGCCCGCCCCGCCCCGCCGTAATGCAAAACAATGTAAAGCTGAGCGCACACCTAACATATCTCAACTTTACAGATTCTCTGTATTTAGTACAAGACATACAATTAAAAAATTTAAACCCCACGGCGAACTGTATTGCTCCCTAAAACTTATCCAAGGACCTGCCTCGAAGTGATATCAATTTAATACAAAAGCTACCTATTTGTAGGTAGGTACCTATTTATTGGCCATATCATGAAATGCCACCATTTCATGAAATAGCCTGTTGCTTATTACGGGAATAATTTCACAATTTTGCAACGTATTACAAATGAAACATATTTTCGGACTTTATTTATCAGTCTTTATGTGTCAGAAATAAGATAAACAATTTAGCATCAACATACAAATAAGAAATATCTAAGGGAGTGTGAGTGTACGATGCGCTTTAGCTGAGCCTTGCAGCGAACTAATTTATGTGCATTGTTGGATCTCTCGCGATGAACGCGCCTTCGCAGGGTCGCGGGCTCCGGTACAGTTTTAAGTGGACGAGCATTTTAAAAGCAATAAAATTAAAAGCAACGTATTTTATGAGCAAGATTCTAATCAGCGTTATGAGAACGGGGAACGCCCCCGGACGATGTGCTATACCTGTATTATTGTTATCTGAGTGCTTAGTCTAAGTTTGAAGCGCTCCAAAACTAAAAGTATACTAGAAGTATACTATTGATCGAATCACAAATGACTTCAGAGCAAAATGAACCCAAAGACTCTTATTTTAGGTCCATTTTACTCTGAAGTCATGGTGATTCGATCAATAGTATACTAAAAAGTTTTGGAGCGCTCCAAACTGAGACTAAGCACTCAGTATTGGCAGGGAGGTAAATATAATTATGTGTGCTAATATGTAAACTAATCGCGAAAGAAGACTTTTAATTCTAAAATTTTTAGTTTTATGTTCAAAAACTTGTGACTTTTTGTAGAAATGGTCGTTAAACTAGCTGGTCGGTAACCTACTTAATCCGCGTGCGTCGGGAATGGTATGCGACATACGTAGTATCACTAATCAGCAAAGTGCAAACTCTTCACCGCGTAGCTCCCGAGGAGACCGATGTCTGTCTGGTGAGCGGATTCAGCTAGCCGTCTGACCGTCTGACCAACCGTGACCATGACCACCCTACGAAGCTATTTAGCATTTTGGTACGATGCGTAGAAACGCGTATGGTTTAATTAATAGACTGCTATACGCCTTCCAGATTAGCCTGCTTCCATCTTAGATTGCATCGTCACTTCCCAATCCGGTGTTCGATGCGATCGGATTACGTGTTACGGTTAATTCGGTTACGTAATTTTACGCGATAAAGAAAACATTGCCTCTGTATCGCTTGTTCCGCGCTCTAGCTTGCACACTCGGATATGCCTCTCTATTACTTGTTCCGCGCTCTCGCTTGCACGCTCGGTTAGTCGATACGTGACTATGAGTCATGCTTTTTCGTGCGTACGGCCATCCATCGATTTCACGTCAAAAATACCAAGATATACTATATACCTACTGGATATTTTTTTTGAACATTGAAAAAGTCTACATAGTGACTACGAACAAATAAATTTCAGAAACTTTAGTTCTGAATAATAGCTGTGATAAATACAGACACACAAAAAACATTCCTGAAGGTTTTTTAGATTCGGAAATAAGTTTAAGAATTATGAAATTGGTATAAATTAAAACATTATAATTAAAAATGCTACTGTCAACGCACCGCAGCTGTAAGTAGAAAAACTCCAGACAGAGGCATTACTCGCTGTCCCTTGACGCCATTTGTTCTGCTTAAAACGTTGACATACAAAACCTACGAGATATGCAGTCCCCCAAAAACGAAAAACAATATTTCAATATTTTCTCTGGATAGTAGATATCTAATAATCGTTAGATTAGAAATTGCAAACAGTCGTATAAAAATTGAATATTTTCGGTAAGGTTGATAAAAGTTAGTGCAGTAGCACCAACTAGTTAAAGAATTTTATTGATTGAAATTAGTCGGATTTACACACAGTAATCATAAAAGTAAACACCGACTTCACAAATTCCTTCGGTTTTTTTTAAATTCTAAAACAGTAAGTACACTTTGAGGAGTTACATTTCAAAGGGACTACGTATCTTCGGTTTGTTACAACGTATATTTAAGACATTTTTGTCTTTTTGCGGGAATGCGGCCTCGTACCACTGAAATTGCGTTTCCTGTGGAGGCGAGGACTGTGGTAAATAGAGTATGCATATCTACTCATATCTACCAGCCTAAGTAGATATGATATCTTAATATTATTATGGTTTTAGGGAATTTGTATCGTCTCAATCTCGATACTTTTTAACCCCCGACGCAAAAACGTCGGGGTGTTATAAGTTTGACGTGTCTGTGTGTGTGTTAGTCGAGAGTGTTGTTAGCTATGTTTGATGAAAATCGATCCAAGATGGCCGCCGGTACAAAATGGCGGATTACACATTTTTTACAACTCCCTTGATATGGATATCAAATGAAAGGGCTTGACTAGTAGAATAGCACTATGCAAATCCAAAATGGCTGCCGCCACAAAATGGCGAATGTGGGGGTTTTTTAAATTTTTAATTTATACTTGTTATTATAAAATAACTACCTCCTCAATACGTTAAGTTAGAGTTGGATGTTCCATATTTTAAAAAATCTTATACATTGTTAATAGGTATCTAAAGACTAAAGGTGACTGAAAACGCACCGCCTAAACCGGTGGACCTAGTGATTTGTTTGGCGTAAATATTTCTTGAGTACCCTAGAGGTAGATATTTTTCGAAATTCCATCCCTAAAGGAGTGAAAAGGGGTGGTAGAATTTGTCTGAAATAAACTTTTTTAATCGTAAATCGTAAGTCTATCTCATCTCAATTTTTTTGATTTTTACCTTTGATATCAAATATCGCAATCGGATACAACGATTTGTTTCAATTGGAAATCATCATAAACCATGCATGCATTTAAAAGAAACGTTTTTTGCTATATTCTAAAATGAAATATGAGTGTAGACACAGAAGGGTTAGAGAGGTGAACGGATAGCACCTTCAATAGTTGTTCACGCTCAATCCAGTCCGCAACCCGACACCGCATGTGAGGCAGCACCGAGCCGCGCTTCAATGCACAAACAACATCAAAAATATACTGTGCACAATACAACTACTTCGTCATATTAACTTGAATATGGATTTCTTTATTCTTCAAAATCAGTACACTGTAGCGGTGAATTATTATCAATGACAACTAAAAACTAAAGCTGTGAGGGTTCCAAAGTAGTCGTCTGAGAAAATTCCACAACAAACCCAGCCGGTTAATTTTAGGATTCCGTACCTCAAAAGGAAAAAAGAACCGTTGACCTAAAATCATGAACGTTGGCAGGTAGATAGGTCTTATCTGTAATTTTTAGGCGATCTAAGTCGAAAGCGGGCTAAGTTGCAAGGGGTATAGCAATTAAATTGAACACGGCATTGTAATAGAACGCCAAGTCGCTTGGCGATGTCTTTATCAGAAGAGTGATATCCGGCGAGCCACAGCCAAAGCTTTCCACTAAACTAGAGTCAAACCTGGACTTCACAAAATTCTTCACAAAATTTTTGTGAAGGATTAATTGTGAAATTAATCCTTCACAAAATTCTAAATTAAAAGCTTTGAATTTCACCCGAGTCTACATGATATATAAAATCAAGGTCTGATTAACTACATCAGTTAAAACAGGTACCTACACGGAGTCACGTTTCACGATTTACGAGGCGCACATATTGGCTACATGGCAGAAACTGAAGAAATTCTTCCTCGCACCATTCTTCAAGGGTTAACTTGTAGAAGGAAAAAAAGTTATTTGATTTCGTTCCCACCGCGTTAGTGCAGGATAATTAAATAACTGCCAGGAGATTATTTTTAATGGATTACAACCTATTGTGCCTACACATTGTGCCTATCCCTGAAAGGTCGTCCAACTAACCCTTCACATGAGACCAGCCCTGATCTGCGTCACCTCTTCACTATTTACCACCACTACAGCCCTTTAAACTCCCACTGCTGAGAACAAGCCTCCTCTAGGATAGAGCGGTTTGATGGGCTTTAACCATTATTGTCACATGATAAAGATAATAACCGGAACGCATGAAATTTTTATCAAACAGAAACTTCAAATTGTCAAATATGACATGTCACCTGTCATGATTACTTTAGGTATTAGGTAAACTAGGTATTAAAGGGCCCGGATGACACCGGCTATTGCTAGTGAACTCTGGACTTAAAGAGTATACGAGTAAGTTTATTACTGTATTCGTCTGATCAGGTGCTGAGGCGTTAGATGAGCAACGATTTAAATTCTGTACTTGGAGATCCAAGCGAACGCAGCTTTGGAAGATCCCCCACTATATGGATGGATGATCTAAAGAAAGTCGCTGGTTGCTGCTGCACCAGATCGTGTTTTATGGCGATCCTTGCAACAGTCTAGTCTATGTCCAGCTGTGGACGTCTATCGGTTGATATGACGATGATGATGAGGGGGGTTTCAGGTACCTTGGCGCGGCGGAGGGCCAGCATGGCGGGCGGCGCCGGCGCATCCCACTGCACACACAGACACCTCACCACACACAGCACAGCCGACACGCGAGCGGCTCGTCCAGCCACAACAAACACTATACCGCTTGCGCCGCGGTATCCTGTGTCAGTGTCGCGCCGATGTTGCCAGCTACTCACTTTTTGTACCACTAACAAATATTTGATTATCACCAAAAAAGCTTTAAGGTAATAAATTATCGCGAGGTAGGTGATAATTGCTTAAAGAACCGATGGACGTTGGAGTCTCAAGGTGCTTAAATAGCGACCTCGCACCGGAAAATGCAATACTGGAATCTTAGATGGACACATCGTGACGCTGTCAACCACTGGACACAAGCGGCAAAAGAGCGCGTTCATTGGCATTCTTCGAAGATATTAGACCTACTGCAGAAGAGCGTGTGTTGCACTCTATATTTCTTCAATCTCTTATTCCGATGGGACATTAATACGACAAGACTGGAGACACAATAGTCACAGGACCGACTTTTTACTCGCAAGTATGTCAGTTTGAAGCTTACATAATATTATTTTATTTTATGAGCATCATAACTTTTTGAATATAGAGACAGTTTCAAATGTCACTAATTAAACTCTCCGTGTTACCGTCCTAATGAGACTGTGAATGAAACAATTGTTTTTGAAATGGTGTTAACCCCGAATTTATACGCAAAATGGTTACCTGTACTCACTTACACCTTCCGTAAAGCTGGTAATAAAATTTTGTACAAATTCAAATTTAAAATTTAATGTAGACCAACTTGTGGCTCTTATGACAAGTCAATACTCCACCACGGGTTGAAAAGCGGATTATGCTGAGAAGAGCCGGCAAGAAGTTCAGCTGTTGCTCTTTTCACAAATATAAATTGAAAATTTATAAAAACCCCGACATTCGCCATTATGTGGCGGCAGCCATCTTGGATTTGCATAGTGCTATGCTACTAGTCAAGCCCTTTCATTTGATACACATACTAAGGGAGTTGTCAAAAAATATGTAAGCCGCCATTTTACAGCGGCGGCCATCTTGGATCGATTTTCATCAAACTTAGCTAACAACACTCTCGACTAATTCACCTTTCAAACAAAAAAAACGGCTTCAAATCGGTTCACCCGTTTGAGCGCTACAGGGGAACAGACAGACACACACACACATACATATACACACACACACACACAGACACGTCAAACTTATAACACCCCATCGTTTTTGCGTCGGGGGTTTAAAATACTAGTTCATAAGTAGCTAAGTATATTAATTTTATTGTATTTATTTTCGGACATTAATTTCAGGTTTCAGGTCCAGGTGTTAGCAATTTACAAGAAAACTTATTGATTTTAACTATATTTGTTAGCAATGAATATAATTTATGTAGACTGGTCACCAAAATCCTTCAAAAACATTTTTCTAGAGGTGATTCCGAATCGAATGAGCTATCGCTCATATTTTTAGGACCTTTATCTCTATTTTTCACGTTTTTGAACTTATTGATTAGTCTAATGTAACTACAAAAACAATTGACATCCTGTAGCTGTGTCTGTCAGCTAGGACCTTCAGAAGAATGTTGTGATACTTTAGGGATTACTTGTCTTATGCTCCTTTCAAAGTCTTTCACCAAAGTTAACCTTTTTAAAATAACCACCAAGCTATTCAGGAAAAAACCTTAGTCTAGCAACACCGATCCAGCGCTGGTTTTTGCAAGTCGCAGAACTGGTCCGCGCAGCGGGACCGGTCGGACGGGCCCGGGCCGCGGCCGGCTGCCCGAATTCTGCCGCCCGACGATATTCACACTATGTATAAGCTTACTACAAAAGGACAACGCGAGAAATGTCGTAAATCAACATTGAGCCATTTGGCCTTTTTACTCTACTATAGTTACATGCCGATTTTTGAAATATTATACACCTGTGTACATGTCAAAAGTATGACAGAAATATGAATAAGCGCGTACATATAATTCTCTTAGGTACATAATTATTATCTGACGCTTGACCGTTGTGACGTCACAGCACGGTGTACATAAAAATATCGTTAGCAAACATCGAAAAACTGATATTTCTCTCTCTACTATGAAAGTTACCGTACCTCCAACTTTAACGAGCAGTATACGAGAGAGATGTCCCAAACATAACAAAATAACGATAGTGAATAACAGCAACAGTTTGCACAAGACCTAACAAATTACAAACCTAACGAAAAATCAACAATTACAAAATTAACAACACAAAAATCTATTTTGGGTTGTTAATAATCAATATGTTCATTTTTTAATAATTTTCGAAAATAGATAAATAAATAAAAAGTAAAATGTACAAAATCAAAAATGTGACGGTGTGGCCTCTGGTATGAAGATGTTTCTGGTACCTTTGAGTCACAAATTTGGTCAGAAGAAAATGGCACAGCTCTGAGAGTCGTCAGCTCTCAGAGAACAGCTCCTGAGTTCGATTCCCGGTCGGGCCAAAAATTGTTAGGTATTGTGTTTTTCTATCAACACATTCAATGCAAGCCCGGAGTTGTTAGTTGGTGATGTTTCACCTCCGTACCTTAGAGAGTAGCTACGTTAAGCCGTCGGTTGGTCTGGTTATTATCTATCCGGATCTAAGTTCTAAATCCGCTTTCCTATAAGAGAGGAAGGTCATGTCTTAAGGCGGGACGTTACAACGTGTCGGGGCCGGACAGTGCCGGAGCCGGGAAACAATACCCACCGACATTTCAACGCCGTGCCCCGGCCGAGTCTCGGCGGCGTACGGCCGGGGCACGGCCGGGCCACGGTCAGGCATGAATCGCTTCATACAAAAAGTACACCATAATGTTTGCAGACCGTGCCCCGGCCGGGGCACGGCCCGGTCGCGCCACGTTGTAGCGTGAATCATCCCTGCAGTGGTGTCGGCGGCCGCTCTACGGACGGGGTGAAGGTGTCGGCCGCGCTGCAGCCCACGTCGTTGCACCGTCACAATTAACTCGGGTCAGCGACCTGCGTGTGCACAACAATACGGCCGCTCTCGCGCCGCTAATTAGGATCATCTCTTTTCGCGAATTCACGGCATCACAACTCGATAATAAAGATACAATTTTAATTTAATTACCTTTCTTTGAATCTTACTGATTTCTATCTTATTATTTTATTTTTCTCAATAAATACAATGTACACTTTTTGAATGCAATTAATTTTATATTATGGAATTGAGTAAATGGTGATAATTAATTATTATTTATGAAATATTCTTTTTATTATCACTATCTCACAACATCACTTAGCCTATGTATTGGTTACTAATACTTGTGCAACATACTGGTATTGACTTAAAGGTGATTAGAAATAAACAAAATACACTACGAAATGAAACAAGTAAACTTAATCAACAAAATACATAAATAGCTACCGAATGAATTGTTTGATCCACTTCATTTCACCTCACTCTGTATTTTTAACGGAAATGGAATTTATATTAGGGATTGGCGATTGCAAAATGACGTCAACGAATAAGACGCTGATATTGAAGAAGATAACAAATCCTTTGTGAATACGAGCGGCGGCGGCGAAGGGTAAAATATTCCCTTCATTCCATTTCCCATTACATTCGGCGAGACTTACTTTGCCAAATTCATAAAATTATTAATTTTTAATGGCAAATTAGTCTCCGTCCGATGGCGAAACTGCAAATACCTATTTGGGCAATTGAATGAATTGGCAAAAATGGAAATTAACTTTACAAAACGGTCATGATTTTACTCTATTGATAAGAATTTTATTTTAATCACGTTGTTAAATTGAAAGTTACACTAAAGGCTCGAGTGAGGCTAACTCGTCATTGAATTAAAAAAAACGCGTGAAGTGTTATGGGGCACCCGACGCGAGTGAAGTTTATTTTAGCAAATGCTGCAAAAATTCAACAATTTCTCTCTCAGTGTCGATTGCATGAATCTATGGTATGAATGCATTACCGAGCCAATGCCCACAAAGTCCAACGTTTCATGGCTGCATTGATGACATTTCACTTTTCACGAGTTCCGGTCTCTCGGTCTCGGAGACCTAAGAAGTCTTAAGAAGCAACGCTTCAAAAAAAAGAAAACCATTATCTCCAGCGATGAGCCCCAGAGGTCGCCACGTATGCGTTTGGAATAATCAGATTTCCTCGATCAGTCAGATTTCGTCGGCTATAAGCACGCATGAATTATTCAGCGCGGCGCCGAACACCGCGTCAATCACGCGTGAATGTTGTATGAGTGGCGGCTTGTATGAGCTATGTGTTGCAAGAACGTGCCTTTAAGCGTCTCTAGCTCATCAGATACGATATTATATATCAAATATGGCCACGATATCGGATAAGCATCCGATATTCGTTCCGTATAAACTTTATTATAAAACGTTGTATTTCGTATTCGTCTATCCGTAGCTATATTTTTATCTCATTCGTACATACTAATTCTCGATGATCTACCAAAAACTTTCGTTCGTATCGTTTGTTGCGATATCTAAGTTTTGACGATCAAGACTTGGCCTCCAATATGGCGACCTAGACCTTATTTCACGCAGTGTTATAAAGAATCTAATTTGAGAACTGATAAACATTTTTAGACTATGACTGTACATGATCAAATTCAAAATCATTTAGGTATTCAAAGTAGGTAGGTACATTGTACACTTTTTGAACGTCAGTTTATGGTGATGTCATAACAGCTGTCATTAACACTGCTATCTTGTAAATTGGCTTCGTATATTCTCTGTGTAGCACGCCCCAATGCGCTCGATACAGTAGCCTGTTTAATATCATTATTTATACTTTTAGGAACACTACACAAAATGATATAAATTCATGGTCAAGTTTTCCATAATTTATCATTGCAATGTTTGTAAATAAGCAAAGCATTTTGAAAGCATTTTTTCTGCTCCATTAGTTGTGTCGACGGTTTAGTCAGGGCTCGCGCAACCTCGCAAGCCAAATGTTTGGTCAGTGTGGACATGCTTCGGACTTGTTTGACTGAGGAAACGTGTACTCAAACAACCGATATGTATGGATACATCTCATATCGTATCGGACGATGTGAAGGGGCGTCACACACCAAGGACGTGTTTATACTGACTATGGGATGAGGGGTGTTACGGCACTTCATGAATCATGAGCATACGAATTGTTTGACAAATAATTGCGATTTTCTTCGAATTGCTGTGAAAGAAGATTTTTTCTATAAATATTATTTCAGTTTTGCATTCAGAGTAGGTACACTGTTACGGAAGTATTTTTCACTTAGCAATAATAACAATAATACTGTTCTAACCATTGCCATTCTATGATCAAGAAGATTATGGCGAAAAGTAAAATTAAAGACGGAAATGTTACTTTGTTTACGGAACCATTTTTTTTCTTTTACTTACATAAGTAGGAAAGTATATAAGAAGGAAGTATAGACATAAGTAGATATACTTCCGGCAATACATAGTAGATACGAGAGTGCTTTTAGTTTCCTTCTTTGGTTCAGTATTTCTTTTTTTTTAGTTATAGGTATACTTTAAAACGCTACGAAATATCGAAGCTGTATTGAAAGCTGCGATTTTTCAAATATCGCAGTTTGGTATCGAGGCCGAGGTCAACAAACACAGGTCGCTGTGAGAGCCGTTCAATTTGCCATTTGTACGTGAATATTATTTTGAGCGAAGCTGAAAGCTCGACGAAACTTACAGCGCGCCTCGTTAAGCTTCGATTGAATTTTTGTTATAAACAAAGCAATTAGAATATCTAACAGAAAAACACTTCATAATTAAGTAAGTAAATTAATTTATAGCTCGGAGAGATAATATTTTATAGAGAAAATTCAATGTTGAGAGTTTATTATTCTTGTGTTATCCTAAGGTTGCTCTCCTCACGCGCTTCTCCATACATAACTATGCCATAAAATAAAAAAATTAGTAAAATTATATTTATTTTGAAAGTTATGATGCTTGAAAAATCACTATTTTGGGCAAATTTTGAGGCAACTTCGTGCGTAAATAAACTATATAAGAAACTAGAAAATTGAAAAACGACCAAAGTCTTGTCATACGTTTTTATTTATTTTAATTAATTAATTATTTATTTATGTATATATTTTTAGTACTCTTCTTTACTGGAGACGTCTCGCTCTCTAAATGCAGAAATCACTGTTTTAGACTCCACCCACCAACGATTTGTCGCTCCCATGAAGAGGGTTCTTAATATTTGTTTATTACGCTAGCATTTGCCCTCGACTTTGGCACGCGTCATATACATGCAAGACTATTTCTCGTGTTTTGGTTGATAGATTTAATCTAAGTCTGACTATAATGAACTGCGAAATTTCGTATCGATTGGATAATAGTCCAGTAACTTTAGGATTTGCTAGTATGGGGTACCTTGCGTTAAATCGGGTAGTTCTGATTTTTTGCAGACTTGTTTATGATGTTGGCCCAATGATTAATCCAAGTTTGTGACCTCGAGCGACGAACGCAACTTTGTCAAAAAATGAAAAAACCGCGCAAATTTGGGATTTTTTTCAGATTTTGGCGATTATAACCCAAAAGGACTAGTTCTTGACACTACCTTTTCAGGGCGTTTTTAAAGTAGAATAAAATTGCTACAATTTAAGACCAGAACCAGCTCTGTAGGTACATTACTTACTGAGATGCTCGCGACTTCACTTGCGTGAATTTTTAATCTCATACAAACTTCCATCTCCCATTGTACCAACTTAGGGGTAGTTTTTCCACAATTCTTTTAACACGTAATTCTTAATTTTTAACCGAACATCTAAATCCCAATTTTCATAGATATAACTTGATAAATGACGAAAACGTGACGGGGTCTCATTTAAACTTTCATCCCCTACTTAACCCACTTGCGGATAGAAATTTCAATAATCCTGAAATTCATATTTTTTATTTTTTATGGAAAGCCCAAATACCAATTTTCATGGATGTAACTTGAAAAATGACAGACTTTCATACAAACTTTCATCCCCTATTTAACCCCCTTAGTGGTGGAATTTCCAATAATCCTTTCCTAGTGTACGCCTATATCATAAAAGGAATCTACTGTGAAAATTTCAAGTTTCTAGCTTCAAGAAGCTTGTCCTGACTGACTGATCATCAACGCACAACCTAAACAACTGAAAGCTACGAACTTGAAATTTTCACAGTAGCTTCCTTTTATGATTTAAGCGCACATTATGAAAGGATATTTGGAAATTCTACCCCTAAAGGGGTTAAATAAGGGACGAAAGTTTGGACTGGACTATAAGTCGTTGAATAAAAAAGCGCTCCCTCTTAATAACACTTTTATACACGCACGCAAACTATTTCGTTTAATTTTTTATCAGTATACAGGAATATTAGTTTAGTAAGTAAATAGCCATTAACCTATCTACGTGATACTAACATTATGACAAAGGGTCATAAACGTGTTATTACAAACGATAAACCCGCGCTTCTCGGTGCGTCGTAAAATGGTAAAAATTCAACGAACGGCACTTTTAACAGCTTAGCTCTAGTTAAAAATTAATTTCCCCAACCATCGGCAACGAACGGTTATGTTTCAACGATAAAGTTAATCCATAACAATTCCTTTCAGCGAAGGTTAGCAGTTATTAAGATAATTAACGCCTTCGAAGAAAAAAAATTCTTCTCCACTTCAAAGATTTAGTTAATTTACTCTTGATTATTGTTTTCGACGCGGTAATTAATTTACAAGTACTTAGCTAATAACAGCATTTCTATATCGTAAGCCGTAACTCAGACCTTCTGTTTAGGAACTTTAGTTTTTAGGTACCTACAACCAGAGGTTTTATAAAACTAGTGAGTTTCAATACACTTATTAGTAAATTTATATCTAATGGTACGCTAGTTATAAATATACCGTAGCAGAATGGTAGTTAATATTAATGACAAGCGGACACCCGCGACTTTGTTTACGTGGATGCATATTGGTTTTTAAAAATCCCGTAGGAATCATTTTGTTTTTCCTAAGCTCCTCTGAACTCATATCATGCTAAAAACTGTTAAAAGTTCACTGCCGGATGTTTAGGTAGATCAAAATGTAAACATCCGCCAGTTAAAGTCCCATCAAAATCGATCCAGCCTTTTAGAGATTAGTCGGTAATCTTTAAAGTATCTACTTTCTAACAAAAAAAACAATAAATGAAATCGGACCACGCGTTAATGAATTACAGCTAAATAAACGTTTCCTAGGGAACCGTGCTAAATTTCGGGATAAAAAGTATCCTATATGTTACTCCGTAGCAAGAACTTAAATCGTACCAAGATTCGTTTCAATCCTTTCAGTAGTTTTTGCGTGATGCGCGCACAAACATACAAACAAACAGATAAACAGACAAATAGGCAAAATTTTCAAAAATAGCTTTTTTACATTCTATTACTTATTCCTAATATCCCCCAGTTATTATTTTGCAAAAATCTTCAATGTACAGATACGGCAAGTCTACGATTTTATTATATGTATATAGAATAGATAGATGATGACAGATGATAGATCTTCGTAAAGCCATAGTAGTTTTTACAGAGATCTATCATTAATACCACCATTCTGTTGGTAGGTACGTTTCTTCCAAAAAATTCTAGGCCGTCCGCTTCAGTGAGAGGATTTGAAACTAATCCGAAACACGTTTGTTTCACATTTTGTCGTGATGGAGTGTACCGCTCGGAACGGACTGTAATGTACACCGCTTGGAACGGAAAAGATTAGCTGTTTCATCGTTAAACTACGTAGGCGCAAACTCTTTTTATTAAACCCCGACGCAAAATGAGGGGTGTTATAAACAAATACAGATATGGGGCTAAATCCGTAGTTACTGCATGTTGAGGTAGATTTTACTTTTTAGTTTACATTTGTTAAGAGTTCTGCTGAGTTTTGATCACACACATTGTATAGTCAATAACTACAATATAAATCACTATTATGAGAGTGATTGTGTACTTACACACAAGTGGTATATAATATTACAACAATACCCACTAACTGTACTCATTCGGATCTAATAAACATAGTCTTTGTGTTACGACATGAAATATTTAGGTTATTCAGCACTAATTACCTCGGTACGTGGCTCGGTGACGTAATCACAAACCTGGATCTTAAATTAATTATAGCAGAGTCGCAAAGCGCTGGCGCGGCCGAAATATACGACACTCAGCAAGCGCGCAGCAAAATACTTGCGATGATGCAAGACTTCCAATATTGCTTATACCAAGGGTCCAATGCGCGCGTATGCGTGTACAAATAATACAAGAAAGGAAGCTACTCACATAGTAGAGCGCTGTTACCCGCTCTTTGCAATGGCAACGCCTTCATTCAACTTGTAGGATGCCACACGTGGAACATATAATTAATATTTAGACATACTAGATACTACGCTAAATCTAATAGCTTTACCTAAATTACACACGGACGAGGGCTTACCCTACCTACTACTCTAGCGGCACGCTATGATGGCCGGTTTGACGTTTGTCCGCTCATGAAGTTCCGTATTAATTGATAACGACTTTGAAGGAAATAATTGTATTACTTTATTGACGATAGTGATGTGCAGAGATTCATAAATTTTATCGAATGTAGTTTTAGGTTTAGGACTCAAAATTTATTTATTAAATTGATTTCTTAAATGTATACAAGTGTAGAAAAATCAGTTTGCACCATTTAAGGGGTGAATGTACTTGTGAATATGAACAATTTTCACTATGTGGACAAACCTCTGAAATCGCAAAAAAATATCAATAAATTTCGTTCAAATATTCAGTTCGTTCAAATAAATTAAATAAACATATACATTTTTGTTTTATTAAACCTATTTAATCAGGTACAAAAACAAAACTTAATTGTTTTTTGTTCGAGACTAAATTGACATTCCACATCACTATTGTAATGTGTCAAACCGGCCTTCATAGCGTGCCGCTAGTGTAGTCTACTTTAGTAGCTATTTACTAGAATAGACAGGTGAAATATCACATTTGCGGCATGGTGTTAACCTGCCACAGAATACAATATAAACGGATCCAGACAGCAATAAAAATTCAAGTAATCACAGAACGCTGAGGTGCTACAAGTACTACTCAGGTAGTTGCATACGAAAACTTTAAGAGCAATTTCTCAGCTTGGAGCGGGTGCATTGTAATGCTCGAATGATGTAAGTTTAATTAAAAGTTGGCTCGCAATAAGAAGTTCAAAGAGAATTTACGCGCGGCCTTTGTTCCGACGCGAGGCGAGGTTAGCTACGAGCTGCTACGCGATAATGACTGAGGAATTCGGCTTTCACGTCACACAGTGTTAAATGTTAGTCTAGCTCGCTCGCCTACTTTAGGGGTACTACAATGACCGTGGTATTTAAGAGCCTACAGTCTACTTAATATTTTGAATTCAATTATACAGAAGTCTGATGCTTGATGACCTCTACGCTGCTTCCTGATGTGTTGGTCTTTGGGTCTTGTGGGATGAAATTTGAAAAGAACAAGGTTAAATGGTCGCTCCGGGACCAACTACTGTCGATGGTAGAGCTCTCGAAGCCGTCCAAGTATTTACGTTACTATGGACCAGTTCGATTGGCACAGACAGAACGATGCCGCTAAGCAGGTCGAAACAAAATAAATTTGCAACAAAATTATAGAAACTGACCTAGCTATCTCGCTAAAAATGCAATGGTGGCAGTGAAAGACCGATGTTGATGTAGAAAAATCCACGACTAGAGATCGCGTCTGACGGCAATAATGTAGGGCGCTTCCCATGAAATGGAGCGACCATCTGGAAGATGGCTGATGTCGATTGAATGCAAATAACCGTGACCAACATTGGATGCATATTTGTTGAGGATGATATTATACACAATATTCGCACACCCGTGAAATTGTGTTTCCGCTCTGTGGAAAAGTAGGAAACATATTTCTGTTGCCTGTGACTAGTTTAATTTTTTATTCTCGTTCTACGAAATTGGAAAAGTACTAAACACTAGTGTTCCGTTATCGTAACTAGTATTCAGCATATTCAAATCTCGCGCCACCGATGAACGATGGTTGACATTCGGATTTAGTGCAATGACAACACGCAGTTCCACTCAGCTGTCATGCACGACGTACTCGTCTGAAGTTGGAGCGAACGCACTCCGAAGTGTCACCTATCAACGTAACGAAGTCGAAAAATAACCGTTGCAACAAGATCATCGCGCGCGACTCACCAATTCGAAACGAGCTCAAATCCTGTGAAATTCCTGTATCTGGTGGAGGATCATCGAGTGCAAGTAGCAGTCCAAGGTACGTACGTGCATTGTATTGTTATTGCCTATTCCGAAGTGTTAAAATCGTCATCGGTAGACCCCATCGGTCTACTTACCCAATGTAGCACGGGCCATCAAACTGCGAGTTTGCCTCATTTTTTGGTGCCGAAACCCGGGATTTCCACCTATTTCACCGATCAATTTGTGTGTGGTATTTCTGGTTAATTGTATCGTCGTAACTTAGGTCATTCTAACCAACAACTTCTTTGTTCTCGCGATCTAAGTTGCTCCATTCTAGCTCAATTTACCTACCTATCGATAGTACCTACATAGATTGGATCATATCGGACAGGGATTTATCGTATTTAACGTAAAAATATTGAATTACTGTAAGATCAAATAATAGTAGTTTATGAAACGGTTGCATAATAGAGGTTATTAAAACACGAGTGTTAGTTTAAAAAACGAGCCGCAGGCGAGTTTTTTAATAGTATTACACGAGTGTTTTAATAACTAATTATGTAGAGTTTCATACACTACTTTATCTAAGCTCATCAATAGGTATCTTACGTATAAAAGAAAAGACTAAGAAATTAACAAAATTATTTATTATAATAAGTATTCATGTTTTGGATATTGCAATTTATAAATGTACTCAATTCTTCAGGGGAGAACGTTTTTGCATTTTTTCCCTTAAAGCCCTGCGATTTTCTTTTTAAAACAGCAATCAGTCTTGTGTATTTAATAATATCGATTTGGTTGTAGATACTCAATATACTTTTGAGCATTGAGTATTTAGCCCATAAGGACAAAGACTTAAATTTATTTGATAATTCTTGGAAATATGCTAGCATTACATTTTCTGAAAATGAAGTGGTTTTTTTCAAAATTTTCCAACTCATAAAATCTTGGTAACATTTATCGTAAATTTTCTTTGATTTTGCTGGCAAAAGATTATTTGTCATTCCCGATGCTATTTCCAGAATGTCTGGTGGAGTTAAATTCTCTTCAGTATCACTGCTACACATTTTTCCGCGCAACAAAAATCACTTGCAAAATTTTGAGTTACAAAAACTGAATAGTAAATAAATAATAAATTAAAAATTTTAATAATAGGCGCACAAAAATTCAATTGTCAATTTCGAATGTGCGGTGCGTGCAGTGCGTCTATGGTCAATTATGGTAGCACTACACTCTGTCCTCTGGCCGCATCTTGCTACCGCCACACTTTCGCAGTAGTAGTAATAGGGTAACTTTGATAGCGGGATAATCATTGTAAGTAACAAAATTAAACTAACTAACTATTGTAAACTAACTATTGTACCTATTTCTTTTAAAATGTTTCTTTTGTTTAATTTATGTTTTTTTGGTGTACAATAAAGTATTAAATAATAATAATAATAATAAACACCCGGCATGGCTCAAAAATACCAGAACCCAGTGCCTGTACTATAATGTAGAAAAAATTATTTTTTAACATTGTTTTGCAATAATTTCCTAACAAAGTAGTGTTATAATGAACTTTTTTAATTTTTTTTTTAAATATTATAGATGTATGTGAATAAAGTAGTCCAATATATGACACATTTTGATTTCATATTCGGAATTTTATGATATGAGAGTAGATAAACAATCATCTAAACTTATCGGTGTTTATTTTCTAGTCGGCTTGCAGTGATTCAGTGTTTTAACTTGTCATATCAATTATTCAATCGTAACAACAGAATATTAGCGCTTATTTAACATTAAATTACATAAACAAAAGTTTTAAAGTAAAATAATATAAAATTTTACATTAAAAAGTAGCGGGTAGGTTGAACGTTTGAATCACTCGATATTCTGCCTCATACAACGTTCGAATCGACTTCCATCACATCGACCTTATTACACATACAATAAAGTTTATTTTTCTGTGTCAACTTTTTCGACATTTCATTGCAGTGTGTACGGTTCACCTCACAAGTTCAGCCGTACTCGATATACATTTTCATACAGTTTGCAGACAAACTTGTGTGGAGTGGCGTACATGCCAGCGATTTCATTACTTTGCGTACAGTTCACCTAACAAGTTTATACGTAACACGCATACACGTCCATACAAATCGTAACAAAACTTATGTGGTGCCCTATACCTCAGCGAATTTAAACTCGTTCTAACGTTGTTTACGTGTTTACCTATTTATAAACCGAATCCAGTGCTATTCTATCCTGTTTTTAAGTTACTAAAACTTATTGTTTGGCAGAAATGTCTCTTTTAAAAAAGCATTCCACTCGCAAATCGAGTATTCTTAAAAAGTCGCGATCGAAATCTCAGGACGAAGAATACACTGTACACGACTTATCGTCATTACGTAGGCAACGTACGATCGCTTTTAAACGGATGTCTAAGGCATTAGAGGTCGGTGTCTCAGCTGTCAATGATAGCTCTCAACGGGATATGTTCTTCTCATATCATCAAGATATGAAGAAAATCGCTTCAAATTTTGAAAACGCTCATTTCGCAATTCTGGAAATTCTAGACGACCCGGAAAACGATGATTCGGATATGCAAGAACGTTTTGACGAAATGTATTACAAAGTTGGATCAATTTATCGTAGCTTCACTAAAAATGAATCGTGCTTGTCTCACTCGCAGTGCACTTCGGTGTCAAATGTTCGGCTACCGAAAATACAACTTCCTACATTCGATGGAGACATCAAACGTTTTCCCGAATATTTCGATACTTTTAACGCATTGATACACAACTCCACTTCTCTTAGCGACACCGAGAAGTTTCATTATCTCATCTCTTCTCTCAGCGGTGATGCATTAACGGTAGTAAAAACCTTTCCACTAAGCAGCGAGTATTATGGCGACGCGTATGCTGCGCTTATCGCGCGCTATAAGTGTAAGCGCGAATTAGCGTTCACATGCTGGAGGGAGATTCTGAATATGAACTTCAACTTCAAAGATGCTCACAAGTTCCGAAAATCACTTGATCTTTTCGAAGAAAATTTGTGCATTTTAAAATCAGTAAATTTACCGGTCGCTCATTGGGATTTTGTGTTAGTTTATCACATTTTATCGAAATTGGACACAACCATACGCCGTGATTTTGAAGAGAAGTATTCAAATACAGAACTACCCTCATATGCACAACTCAAAGAATTCTTACAGTCTAAATGCGAGGCGCTATTACGCGATACACACTTTACCGAACAAGCTAAGCAAGCCAAGTCTCCACAAAAGGTTTCTTCTCAATCGACTCACTCCAAGCGTGTACCGACGTCTCATGCTCTTATAGCAGCAGATGAGACTCCAGCCAAAGTGAGTAGATCAACAACCGCGACACGTCCTATAACCTGCTCGTTTTGCAACGAATCGCACAGCATTTCGTCATGTCCAGAATTTTTGAAAAAATCTATTGACGAGCGGATGAAAATTGCCTCTGACAGAAACTGGTGTTTCAACTGCTTAAAGTCTTCTCATCAGTTGCGGAACTGTACCAGTATCTTTTCTTGCCGTACCTGTAAGCGCAAGCACCACACGATGCTCCATCGCCATACGTCTACTGAACCCAGCGAAACCGTATCGGCATTAGTCTCAAGGTCACAATCAAATACAACCGTATTGCTAGCAACTGCGATCGTGCAGGTCAGAGATTCGTCAGGAAGTTTGCAATCTTTTCGTGCGTTGTTTGACACCGGTAGCCAAAGCAACTTTATTACCGAATCGGCAGTTAATCGCTTAAAACTTAAATGTTCACCAACGACTGCACGTGTTAGTGGACTTGGTGCAGCAGCCACTTCCATTCTAGGAGATGTTACTTGCAGCATCGGTACTAATGATCGAAAGTTATTCGAAACAGACTTGCGTGTGTTGTCAAAAATATGTGGCGATCAACCTATCGCAAATCTAAACACATCAGGATGGTCACATATCACAGAATTACCGTTAGCCGATCCTAGTTTCGATATTCCCGGACCCATCGACCTGTTGCTCGCCGCGGATGTATTTGCGGAGTCGTTGCTGGACGAACACATAAACGGAGGCTTAAATCAACCCACTGCCTTCAAATCGATTTTTGGTTGGCTTCTTTTAGGCAAAACAGGCTTAGCAGCAACCACGTTGCTAACACCATCGGAAACAGACACGGAATCAGACTCACTAGTGCAACGTTTCTGGGATCTAGATTCTTTACCTAAAGCTCAACTGTTGATACCAGACAAATCGTTCTGTAAGCAGAAATGTATCTCTGATCAACCGCGTGACGACAGTGAACGACACATGTTACGTTTACCTTTTGAGAATGATTCAGAGCCTAAGTTCGTCAGACCACGTGAAGGTGACTTTCGGCAATCTCACGTAATAGAATGTGGACTATCATGCAACTCAGTCTTGTCCAGTCAATGCGCAGACTACATGTCTGGTTACTTAAAAACCGGACCTACGTCGTTAGTTCCTAGCAATAATATAGAAACGGAAAAATACTATAATCCGTACCAGTGCATTTTTCATCCTGAATTTGCCACTACTCGCCTTCGCGTTGTCTTCAATGCATCTGCCAACTATTTTAATTCGCTTTCGTTAAACGGTATGCAACTGATCAGCATAAAACCACACCCGAGTATCGTAGAAATCCTTTTGCGCTTTCGTAAACATAACATCGTTTTTACGGCTGATGTTCATCAAGGATACCGACAAATTGTAATTTCTCCAGATCATCGCAATTATCAACGGATTGTTTGGAGAGCCTTACTGCACAAAGCTCTTCAGGAGCGCCTTAATACGGTAACGCACGGTGTAGCTTCATTTCCGTTTCACATTTGTCATTCATTACAACAGCTCGCAGAAGACTGCTTTGTCTTGAGTGTACTCGCGAGAATATTCGACCTTCTTGTTCTTGGCTTCTTGTCTCCGGTAACTATCCAAGCAAAATCCCTCTTTCAAAACCATTGGGTACTCGGCGTTAGTCGGGACCAGACTCCACCGGACGAGATGGTTCGCGCGTGGAATAGTCACCGAACTCATTTATCACAATCATCACAACTTCGAATCCCGCACAAACTGACTCGTAACCATGTACGATCATACGAACTGCATGGTTGTGCTGATAGTTCCGAGATCGCCTACGGTGCTGCTATTTACTTGCACGTAACAGATGCGGATGGTCAGGTTCAGGTATTTTCAGTATGCTCCGGGACAAGAGTTGCACCGTTGAAGCGTTCGTCACTACCTCGTTTAAAACTCTGCGCTGCTGTTCTTCTACCGGACATACACCTATTCGTTCGCGACATGTATCTCATTCGTATTTCGTTCAATGCGATTTACTTCTGGTCGAACTCGTCGTGGATACGCTCGCCTTCCACTACAACCGCAACCGTTGTTACAAATCGTATCAGTCACGTCCAAGATATTACTTCCACCGAACGCTGGCATTACATCTTATCGGGTAACAATCCTGCAGACATAGTATGTTCACGAGGGCAGTTTCAAAGTGAGGTCCTTCACAATCCATTATGGTGGGCGGGGCCTCGTTGGCTATCTAAAGATAAAGACACCTGGCCCGGCAATCAAGAAGCGATATCTTCTGAAGAGGAAATAATCGTTAAAGCGGAAACACGCAAGGCTGCTGCTTTAGTTACTGAATCGGTACAATATCATGAAACGCGTGAAGCTGGCGCCATGGACAGCTTGCTTGATCGTTATTCCTCATCGCACAAAATGATTACGGTTCTAACGTACATCAGCCGCTTTATCAACAATTCACGAAATCCAATTCATGCTATTCGCTACAATTTTCTCAATAATGTTAAGCGACATAAGACGGTAACTCAAATTGTAAACCATGTACAGAGTCGAACATTTGCGAAAGAAATCTTAACATTAGAACCTATAACTGCTGTCTCCGACGAGGATCTCTCAAATATCAATCAAAATCGGCTGAGTCGAGGGCAGCTGTTACAAGCGTTTCATCAGAATTTTTGGTCCAGATGGAAACATGAATATTTAAATTCACTCACACACCGCGCCAAATGGACTAAGGATTCGAAACCATTGCAGATAGGGTCGATGGTAATCATTAAAGACGAAAACCGCGCTCCATCGCATCGACCTCTCGGTCGTGTGATAAAACTCATCGCTGGTGCTGATGGAGTAACTCGGATCGCAGTTCTAAGAACTGCAACCAGTAATCAGATAACGGCCCTTGGTCAAACTGTGCCCTCTACCAATAGAGGACTAAGTTACATCAGCCACTTCTTTCTTTAATCGAACCATAGTTTTAAACTTTAGCTTTAAGTTACCTTATTATCGTTAGTAAATCTCTTAATATCGTTTTATTATTCTTATTTTCTTTATTCCTTTTAACCAGAAAATACCATGGGCATTTTGGTGGGCGGGATGTTCCGTTATCGTAACTAGTATTCAGCATATTCAAATCTCGCGCCACCGATGAACGATGGTTGACATTCGGATTTAGTGCAATGACAACACGCAGTTCCACTCAGCTGTCATGCACGACGTACTCGTCTGAAGTTGGAGCGAACGCACTCCGAAGTGTCACCTATCAACGTAACGAAGTCGAAAAATAACCGTTGCAACAAGATCATCGCGCGCGACTCACCAATTCGAAACGAGCTCAAATCCTGTGAAATTCCTGTATCTGGTGGAGGATCATCGAGTGCAAGTAGCAGTCCAAGGTACGTACGTGCATTGTATTGTTATTGCCTATTCCGAAGTGTTAAAATCGTCATCGGTAGACCCCATCGGTCTACTTACCCAATGTAGCACGGGCCATCAAACTGCGAGTTTGCCTCAACTAGTCCTTCAGTTTTGTGCTACAGGACAAAACGAAACCGTAGTTTACGATAACAGGTTTGAACAACGGAAAGTACTTAACGTGTTTAACCTTTGAAAGATGTTACATTAATTTTTCAGTAAAAGAATTACTATTATTAGGATGACAAATCAATATCAAGCTATGCTACGCTGTACTGCGCTGTGCTGTGCTGTGTTTCTTAAGCTTCGTTTGTTTAACAATCAACATCAAGCTGTGCTGCGCTTTGCTTAGCTCAGTATAAAAGTAATCAGCAGCTCGTGTTGTCGTTTATCTCGTCAAAAATGATTTTATTTTCAAAAAACGTAAACATTACGACATAGTTGAATCCGATGAAGATGAAAGTGAAGAAGAAGCGGATATGGATATTTTATCAGTCGACACAGCGCGGCTCAGCACGGCGGGTAGCGCACCTCGCTCGAGACTGCTGCGTGTTTAAACAAAGCGTAGCCTCACACAGCGCAGCACACCATAGTTTGTTTGTATCCTCATTAAAATATTAGACGAGCGAGTTGACCAAACATAGCAGAGCGCAGTACAACGCATCATAGCTCGATGTTGATTTGTCACCCTTATAGTACCTATGCTAAGCACATTTTAAGGTGCTCAGCAAAAAGCCCTATAACTATCAGAGACAAAAGCCTGTAAAGCCAAGGTTTTTCTCAAAGGAGTCGCCGGAACCCTTTGTCCTGTAAAGCCTTTACAACTTGAAAATTTGAAACTTTCAATTTATCATCACATCCACGAGTTTAACTTATATTTCAAATTTCGTAGGATTACTATCCCGCGAACCAGAGTTATGAGGGGGGTCAAAACAGCTCGAAATGGATCGTGTAAATAACACACTCATGCGACAAGGCCGGAGGAACTTGGCCTGGCGCACTTCGTGCGCCTAGATATTGTGGCTCGCTTCCACCGGGATGCGAGAAAAAAGTTAACTAGATACAAGAAGAAAATTAGCTACTCACTTCACCCACCCTTCAACTAAGCGATAATCTTGTGCTAGGAATAAGCACGGCAACTTACGATTGGAAGAACAACATAGCAAAATTGACAAAGGGTGCCGGTCCCGGTCGGTTTTTGCAGGTTTTTGCCGGTCCCGGGAACACAAAGGTTTTTCGCAGGATATTTTAAAACCTAACTCCACGCCGATGTAATCGCGGGCAAAACCTAGCTTGTACATAAAAGAAGATAAGGTCCACCATTCATCAACCATCAGCATACGCCGCCACCTGTGGACTGGAAGTCGACCTACACTGTGCTCACCAAGGACCGATATTTCACACAAAAATCACTCTAGATTCAATTCGAGAGTCACAAAGTTTTAGTCGTTTATACTCGTGTAGTAATTCGGTGGTGGGTCGACGTAACGGGCTACCGGGCTGGCATTGAGAACCGTTTCCCGGCGGCGCGCGGCGGACTAATTGCCAACGAGTCGTGTAAAGGTGCGTCCAGACTTGAACATTTCACCGAACCGAACAGCGAACATTTCGGCGAACTTGTTACGCTCAATGTGGACGGCGCGCTTGGAGCGCTTGAGATGGGTTACTGCGTAACAGTTCGCCGAACTGTTACGCAGTAACCCATCTCAAGCGCTCCAAGCGCGCCGTCCACATTGAGCGTAACAAGTTCGCCGAAATGTTCGCTGTTCGGTTCGGTGAAATGTTCAAGTCTGGACGCACCTTAATGAGGGTGCGCGAACAGCGTCATATAACATCGTTTGGCCTCTGCGACTATTAGCACGCACGTTGCACATAACCGAAGCGACAAAATTGCTAACACGCCTTTAAAATGCGTATAACATGTCCATACTGGCGTCATAAACCTTTGAATGGTGCGCTGTAGTGCAATTTCTGGGTTTTCTTTTTATTGGCGGGGGGGGGGGGGGGGAGTGACCTATAGCGTTGTCCTTTTCCCGATCGATTTACGTATAGTCTGATTTTTAATTCGGTGGAATTCTGACAAAATAGAATGAATTATTTGTATGAAAAACGGGGTTAACACCTGATCCTGATCTTATAAGTTTTGAATTTATTATATTTTTTGTGGGAACTGTTTTATCTCTGGTAACATTAAGAAACGTCAGAATTCCATGGAATTAAAAATCAGACCATAGGTACTATGTCTTTTGAAGAATATACGTAGAAGGTTCGTACGTTCAGGCGTAGAACACTCGTAGATGGGGAAAATTTTCAATGATGATTAAAGTTTTCAATACAACAAAGAAGGAAAAAGTCGGCTGTTAGTTTTGCGACAGAACGAGAGTGGCCTCAGCTTGTTAGTACGAGCGCGTTATTGCTCGTTCAACTTGCATCTTGCCAAGTTGTGAACTCGGTGCGCAGGTTCGATTGCGCGGCAAGTGTTCGCAATAAATGACATGGGAAGTCGGAGTTGTTGTATTGCGACAGACTATCGTTATTGCGTTGCAATCTAAGCGTACGATCACATCAGCAAAAAATCGTTTCATAATTTAAATACTTACTCTTAATCACTACATAGGTAGTATAAAACAAAGTCGCTTTCTCTGTCCCTATATCCCTATGTCCCTTTGAATGCTTAAATCTTTAAAACTACGCAACGGATTTTGATGCGGTTTTTTTTAATAGATAGAGTGATTCAAGAGGAAGGTTTATATGTATAATAACATCCATTAAATAGTGGAGAAATACTGTTATTTTTGAGATTTCTAATGTGATGTCGTAAATAATTACATTTTTTCCGCTTACATTGCAAACGCAGGCTGAACCCTACGAGATTTATCAAAATAATGTACTAAGTATTGTACACATTGAAAAGGTCTACAGAAAAGTCCGCGATGGTATATGTCTATCTCTTATGGATATCCCACAATAACATTTTTTTGTCATTTACTTTTTACGACAAATAATGGCTAATTTTCGAAGCGATTTCAACCAATACAGCATTAATCCTTATCTAATTAAATACTTACCTTAAATGCATTGTTGATTTTATATAAATCCATATGGCCCTTTACAGCATATGATTTAAATGAATACTTTCGAAGATATTACAGATTTAAAAATTGCGGCGGCGGGAGCGTGCCTATAAGCGCGTCGGCGGCTGCGGTTCTCCCTATCTATAGCCCAGTGTCGATAATTTTTGAAACCAAAAAAAAAAATCACAGTACGTAGGATGAAACCCATTGGAAAAGGAGGAGAATATTATAAAAATACAAGGAAAAATAATTTACGGGCGATCTGAGCTCGGGAAAAAAGGGGGGGAGTTTTAAGGGTAAAAAACGGTTTATCTCGATTTCCGGCAAAACTAGAAGTCCTATGGAAAAAAACAAATGGCAAAGTTGTAGGTAATAAAAAGATCTACGACTTTTGTATTTACACTTTTTTCACATAACCTCAAAATTTATGTGAAAAGTTCAAAAAACCAAGTTTTTGGTTCTTTATTTTTATCTTTTAAAATAAATTTTTTTTTTTTCACGGAATCTGGTGAAAACTTACTGTTTTATGTCCCAAATACACTAAT
The DNA here is from genome assembly GCA_920104075.1 of Melanargia galathea. Classification (NCBI taxonomy): domain Eukaryota; kingdom Metazoa; phylum Arthropoda; class Insecta; order Lepidoptera; family Nymphalidae; genus Melanargia; species Melanargia galathea. Next base: position 22,828,801 of record OV049855.1, read on the forward strand.
TTATTTGATTTGAAATATTTAGTTTTTCTCCTTATTTTTGACTTAATATCGACTTAATTCTGACAGCTGTCATTTTCATTTACAGATGAGTTATTTATATGGAGAACAGGGTTAACATCTACGAAGTACGATTTTACCCCAAACTACTTTAATTCCCTGTCAACATATAAAGCTCTAAGCCGCTTAATAATATTAATTGTTTCGCCCTAAAATAGAAATTGCTAAGAATGGAAACTAGAAAGTGCACAATAACAGCAATAGAAAACAAAAGAAGCACATTGAAAAAATTTATTCAAAAATGGAAGTCGAATGACATGATCACCATGAAGTGTCTGTCAGGCATTTGTCATATCTACATGCAGCAGTTGATTTGTATTTGCATAAGTTTTGAATTTTTTATCTTTTTTGTGGGAATTGTTTTATCTCTGGTAACATTATGAAACGTCAGAATTCCACGGAATTAGTAATTCGGGTATAAGGTGAGATATAGTAAGTTCATTGTGGAAAATATCGTAAAAAGTCAAGCCGCCTGGGAGCTTTCATCGAAAACGCTGCCTAATCTCTGAGCGGGTAGTACCTACGCATAATATGCTCTACTACCCGTGCGAAGCCGGGGCGGGTCGCTAGTAAAATAATAAATTATATGTTACGTTAGACGTGATATTAAAGAGAGCTACTGTACGAAGGCGGGAATATTCAAATGAAACACGGCGTAGACGTAACACCACACACTCACACAGTGATTTATTGCACTCTTACATTTAACTGTGCCTCTATAGCTACCACTACATATAGTCAGCTACAGCCGTACCAGCTCCACTGGTCACAAAGGGTTCTTTATTTAATACTAGCTAAAGCACAACTCGATAGCGCGAGTGAATATCGTACAGCGCCATCTATGTGACAATTTGGGAAACTTATACATCCCGCCCACCATGGACCAACAGGTTCATAATTAAGTAATTTGTAACACTAACAAAATCTAATGATAATCTCTAGTCCATCGTGGGTAAATGTGCTATGAAATGAATGTCACAAATAACAACTGACATAGCTGAAACCCTTAAAGTAACAAATGGCTCAAACTTAACTTACTTAATACATGAGATAAAAATGTAATCTAAATTTAACAAATCCATAACAATGGTTTTCCAATGAGTATAAAATCTCAACTAAAATCTATCACATTTTTCAAAAACAAAACAAAACGAATTGATTCTATAATATTAACTTAATCATTTACTGGTAAAATACAAATCTTAGAAACTGGTCTCTTGATGACAGTGCCTTTGCATCTTAAGCTCACAACACGCGTAACATTGTCCGAACCAGTATGCTTGTCTACAATTACGCCATAAAGCCATCTAGCTGGAGGAAGATTTTCTTCCTTAACTAGAACTACGTCTCCAATATTAGGTTCAGGAGAATGACGATTCCAACGATAACGATGCAGAAACTGAGTGAGATATTCATTCGACCACCGTCGCCAAAAGTCCTGCGTCATTCTTTGAGTGAGTTGCCATCTTCGGAGACTACTGATGTTTGACTTCTCATAATTGGCATCCGGAACAAGTAACAGTGACTCTCCTACCAGAAAATGTCCGGGTGTTAATGGGTATGGATCCTGTGCGTCATTACTCAATGTTGTCAACGGCCTAGAGTTAAGGCAAGCCTCAATTTGAGCAAGAACTGTACTTATTTCTTCAAACGTTAAAGTGGAGTTTCCAATTACCCTCTTGAGGTGGTGCTTGGTCGATTTGATCCCAGCTTCCCACAATCCACCAAAGTTTGGAGTGTAGGGTGGGATTCGATGCCAAGTAGTACCATTTGATGCAAGCCAACTGGCAATCTCAACAGCTACAGTAGACCTTTCTTCTGTTAGTAGAGCCTTCAATTCCTTATCAGCACAAACAAAAGTGGTCGCATTATCGCTCCACAAATCTGTCACGTGACCTCGCCTGGCTACCATGCGTTTAAAGGCCGCCAGAAATCCCTCAGAAGTCATGTCCGTAACAGCTTCAAGATGGATGGCTCTAGTAGCCATACATATAAAGAGGCAAATATACCCTTTGATAGAACGATGACCTCTACCCTTTGAGGTTCTTATTGCGATAGGTCCTGCATAATCTACTCCGCTATGACGGAAAGGTCTACCAGCTGTCACACGAGCTGCAGGCAACTGACCCATGATGGGTTGATTAGATGGAGAGGCATGACGTATACAGGTGACGCATTTGCGCACATGCAACTTGACCAAATTCTTGGCGTCAATGATCCAGTATTTTGTCCTAATATAATTTAACATCAGCTGGGGTCCTCCGTGCAACGTTTTTTCGTGGGCATCAGCAACAAGGAGCTTTGCAAAATGTGATTCACGTGGAATTAATACAGAATGCTTTCTATCATCGCTAATCTTAGCGTTTTGCAAACGTCCCCCAATTCGTAACAGACCATCACTGTCTAAAAACGGATTCAGAGAAACAAGCTTGCTTTTCTTCATTACTGATCCGGTTTTAGCAATACTGTCAATGTCACTTGAAAAGAACCTTTTCTGAATGTAACTAATACATTTTTGTGACGCCTCGTTCAACTCTTGACTAGTAAGATAAGCTGGGAATACAATACTACGGGAGCTCAACCATTTCATAAATCTTCTCAAATAAGCAACTGATCTGACTAGTTTTCGAAGCGTTGAAAATCTCGTAAAGAATTCTTCTTCTAGCTCAACATTTTCTACAGCGTAACAAACCCTTTTAGTTTTCTCTTCCAAATTGGTATCTTGGCATCCTACATGTGGACTGTAATTTATGACTTCTTCACTCAGCCAAGATGGACCTTGCTTCCACAAATCAAGGTTATTGTAATCCTTGACACCTCTTGTTGCGCAATCGGCAGGGTTATCCTTTGACCGAACATGTGCCCATTGATTTCGGTCCAAGACGGTTAAAATCTCTGAAGTACGGTTGGCAACAAATGTTTTCCATTTACTAGGATGGCTGCTAAGCCACGCAAGAACCACAGAAGAATCTGTCCAAGCGTGAATTCTGTTCTTTGGTATTCCCAGTGTCTCCGAAACTTCCAACAGTAGCTTGGCAAGAAGCAGTGCGCCGCACAACTCCAAGCGTGGGATGGAGACTTGTTTAATTGGAGATACCTTGGTCTTAGATGTTACTAGATTCACATGTATACCATTATTCTCATCAATACTGCGAACGTATATAACTGCAGCGTAGGCATCACTTGACGCATCACTGAATCCATGCAGTTCTACTTCTTTATCGCCAGCATTTGTGTGAATCCATCGCGGGATATGAAAGTTCGTCAAACGCATAAGATCAGACCGGTAAGTAAGCCATTCCTGTAACAACTGAGGAGGGAGTTCCTGATCCCAATCAATACCTGACATCCAAAGCTTTTGAATAAATATCTTAGAGGTAATGATCGTTGGAGCAATCCACCCTAAGGGATCGAACAAACGCGAAATATCTGAAATTACCTTTCTCTTTGTTACTGGAAATTCTACAGGTGGGAGTTGGACATTATATTCAAATTCGTCGGTGCTACTATTCCAGGTAAGTCCTAATACTTTCTGTATTGGTTCTGTTTCCTTTCCTGTACCTATTTCTAACTTCGCTTCCTTTTCTCCTTTTCTTATTTTTTCCATAAATTCCTTACTATTACTAGCCCATTTCTGTAATTCGAATCCTCCTTTCTTTAATATGTTACTAATATCATTTTTTATTTTCAGGCACTCTTCAACCGTTTGGCAGCCCGTCATGAGATCGTCCATATAAAAATCTTGCAGAATTCTCTCAGCAGCAGCGGCGTTGTTTTTACCTTCATCGTGGGCCACTTGCTGTAGGACTCTCACGGCCAGGTAAGGTGCGGACGCAGTTCCGAAAGTAACACGTAACATTCTGTAATGTTGTATAGTTCCAGATTCGTCACGCCACAAGATACGCTGAAACTCGTCTGCATCCTTTTCTGTTACCTTCACCTGTCTGTACATCTTAATGATGTCCTCTACAAGACAAATGGGATGTTGGCGCCATCGTATAACAATATGTCGTAAAGTATGCTGAAGAGGTGGACCTACCAAGAGATCATTATTCAAGCTCACACCGTTAGTACCAGAGCAAGAGGCGTCAAAAACGATCCTTACCCGTGATGTTGTTTTATCCTTCCGTACTACGGCATGATGTGGCAAGTACACTACATCTGATTTATCTCGCTGCTCTTCAGGAACTAACTCCATATGATTTAGATGTAAGTATTCTTTAATTACTTTTGTATACTCTTCTTTAAGTTCTGGAGTTTTCGACAATCTCCTTTCTAATTGACAGAGTCTCTTCGTTGCAATTTCTCTAAAATTTCCTTTTTTACAGGTTGGGTTGTCAACTCGAAAAGGAAGCTTCACTACGTAACGCCCGCAATCATCTCTGGTTACGGTGTTAACGAAGATCTCCTCGCATTTTTGTTCATCATCAGTTAACATTTTTCTTTTAACTGAAATTTCATCTGATTCTAGCTCCCAGAATTTTCTTAATAAGTCATTATCATTAATCTGGGTGTGCATGCTGACAACGACACTATTTTCTTGGCACGACTCAGATTCCAGAGGATCTGAGTGAATCTGACCAGATAAGATCCACCCCAATTGAGTGTTCTGGGCTACAGGACTCCCGGGAGGACCTTTGATAAGACCTTCAACTAAAATCTGGCCATACACTTCTGCGCCAAGTAACAAATCTATCTTATTTGGTATGTCAAACTTCGGGTCAGCTAACTTCAACTTAGTTAGTTCTGGCCATAACTGAACGGCTACCTTCTTTGAGGGAAGAAAAGACGTTAGTTTGCTAAGCACATGTGCTTTGACAACCAAAGAGTATTGCGGATTGTGGATGGACTTTAGCTTTAGTTCCACCATCGACGTAGAAACTAAAGCCTCGTCCCGATTACCAACTCCCGAGATGTATATCTTGTTGGGGATTTTCTTCAGTCCTAACATTTGGACAGCTGACTCCGTGATTAAAGAAGCCATTGAGCCTTGATCCAACAAGCCTCTCACAACAAAATCAGGACCACCTGTTCTCGACTCTACCTCGACTAGTGCTGTAGCCAAAAGAACTTGACTAGGAACTTTTGAGAAACAGGTAACTATACTCGCTACTTCCCCTTGTGATGTGGTTGCCGAAGAAGCAACTACACCGTTATTGCCCGATTCGACATTCTCCGACTCTACATTATCTACATTTTGGGGGTGAAGTAGAGAATGGTGTTTACGTCTACAACCTTTAACTCTACACCTAGAGACTTGGCGGCATGTAAAAACAGAATGAAACGGCCCCAAGCAGTTAAAACACAGTCTACTGTTTCGGACAAAGTTATGCCGTGTGCTATAATCAGCCTTCGCAAAATCTTTACAATTCATCAACTTATGATTCGCTTTACAATATTGACAGCTTAAATTGGACTGATTAGATGCATTTGGACTATGAGTATTTGCTACATGAGATACATTAACTTTACTTACATTAGGCGACTTAGGTTTTGGTTTAACATCCAAAAATTCTAAAGATCTAAACTTATGCTCGAGAAACTCTTTAAAACCTGCCAAAGTAGGCAATCCATCAAACTCATTTGCCTTTGATTCCCACTGCTTTCTGGACTCAGGATCAAGCTTTTGACTCATTATGTAAATAATGATTATATCCCAGTTGCTAATGTCTATACCAATATTTTGTAACGCACTTAAACATTCATTCATATTATCTAACAATTCTTTAATAGCACTTGACGATTCATTCTGTAAAGATTTTTGACTCATGAAACGCCGTAAAATGTTGTTAGATAAATATTTTTTATTATCGTAACGACTAATCAACTGAGTCCAGCAAACACTATAATTTTTATCTGTAATCGGAACATGTCTTAAAAGCTGCTCTGCTTCGCCAGACAAATGACTCTTCAGATAGTGTAGTTTCTGAACGTCATCTAATTTAGCGTTGTTATGTATCAACGAAGTAAATAAATCTTTAAAACTAGTCCACTCAGAATATTTTCCCGAAAACTTCGGTATACTAATCTCCGGTAATTTCACAAAATACTTAGATTTACTACTATCTTCACTTGGTAATCCAACTGACTGAACGACTTTACTTTTCGGTTGCAATTTATTCAATACATCTTTTAATTCAGTTTTATAATCAAAATAAATCTCTTCGGTTTTATCATATATTGAATTTACATAATAGCTAGATGTTTTCAATTCTGTCGCAGTAATTTCCGTAATTATTTGTTTATGCGTGTCACAAAAAGATTGCCATTGATTCTCTAAAGCCTCCAAACGTGTCTCCACATATGGAACCGTTACACGATCTTTCGGCGATTTTTTAAAGTTAATTTTGCCTTTAGAGATAAGCTCTTTATTGTTTTCTTGAAGCTTATCAAAAACTTCCATGGCGATCATTTATTTAGTGACGCGTGAGAAAATTAAACTTAAACAAGCTAACTATTATTAACCGAATTAACAAATAAATTTAAAGAAACACAAGTTCAAACCAATTTTGAAAAATATTACAAGTCTAAACTATAGGTAAATTATTCTAAGTTCAATCAGTTTACTTTAAAATTATTACAAGTCTTACAACATAAGTAAAATTTTCTAAGTCCCGGTAGATTAGATTCTTGAAATTTTACAAGTCCAAACTGAAGTAAATATTCTAAGTTCCGATTTTTTTCTAAGTCTTTGTAAACTTGGGACATAGACGAAATTTGGGCATGGATTCCCCGTCACTTCACTTTTTGTTCAGTATTAGTCTATGTCCATGCACTACTGTTAATTTTGTTAAGTTATTTTCTTTATTGACATAAGGTCCAATTTAGCTTGATAAATAATTAATAATAAAGTACTCACAATTTATCACGGCACACTTCACTCACTATATTCCGCACCAACTTCGCACTGATCGTGTTGTCATCGGGTCCTCGTGACGTCCTCGGTTGATCTTCCCTCTCGCTCCACCACTGGCCGCTGACGCCACAGCCTGGTGTTCCTCTTCAGGCTGAAACCCCTGGCTCCAATCTCCAGGGTTGACACCATAGATGACAAACCGCCACCTCGTCGATGCCGACTGGTACAAACCACAATTCCATCCGGTTCGAAGGACCAATGTACGAAGGCGGGAATATTCAAATGAAACACGGCGTAGACGTAACACCACACACTCACACAGTGATTTATTGCACTCTTACATTTAACTGTGCCTCTATAGCTACCACTACATATAGTCAGCTACAGCCGTACCAGCTCCACTGGTCACAAAGGGTTCTTTATTTAATACTAGCTAAAGCACAACTCGATAGCGCGAGTGAATATCGTACAGCGCCATCTATGTGACAATTTGGGAAACTTATACAGCTACTATTAAAATTGATAGATTGTCCACGTGGCCACGATAGAGAAAATTGGTTTCGACATTGTTGCTCTTGACATCAATTGATCGTTTACAGCATCCATTGCTGGCGGGCGTTCGCGCCATGTTAGGGTCCGTTCACATAGACCGGCGCGGAGAGCAGAGCAAATTTTAATCGCATTTAAAATAGAATCTTAAGACATTGAAATAAGCTTTATTTTTACATTTTATCTCTTTTACGATAAGAGGATGCTCGAGGATGCTCCCAATACGCTCGGTGTGAAATATTAAGAGCAGCCGCTCGGCTGCTCGTCGAGCCGGTCGGCTGCTCCATGCTCGTGCTCTTTCGCGCTCGAGCATCTGACCGGCTCCGTTCGCGTGCTCGTTCATGCTCGCGCAGCCGACCGTAGGCCGAATTGCTCTAACTACAATCCGGCCCAAGAGCGTACGCTCGGCTTTTGAACGGCCGGTCTATGTGCTAAAAAAATGCTCTCCGATGCTGTCCGCGCCGGTCTATCTGAACGGAGCCTTATGTTGCTAAACTCGAATTGAATTTTGATGCACATTAGGCCTATCCATACGCCGGGATCTGAATGGCAAACTAAAGAATCTGTAATTCTTAAAATGTCGTTAATGCACGCTAAGTTAGCCCTTGTGGGATATAAGATGTTAGAAACAATTATTGTGTTACGTCCTAGAAAAAAAGTAACATTTTATACAAGGTGACGTTAAATTTTATTACATTAAATAAATTATAAAATAAAAGTATCCTTCCTTCTTTTCTATGAGTCCTACCATTTCTCAAAATATCTAATGATGCGCAAAATTCCGAGTCATTAAGTTCGATCATGATTTGAATAAAAATGATATCTCGATTTATAAATAATTTGTAAGTTGAGATAAATCGGTCTTCTTTTAATATTATTCCTAAAAAAACAAAACCGTCTTACGAATGTTTATTATATCGCTGTCTGGAAACCACGAAAAATGGATTTATAAATAATCAGGATAAAAATCTGTGGCCCCCCGAGGTCACGGAAAACCCCAATTTGAAATTCAAATAGAACATCAAAGCAGAGATCCTGCGACGCTCCGCGGATACTCGCGTGTCCTCAAAGTACCGGACGCCGCTTTCAAAATCTCTCATCATTCCAATGACTTATGATACAAGTATAAATTAAAAATTTAAAAAACCCCGACATTCGCCATTTTGTGGCGGCGGCCATCTTTGATTTGCAATAATGCTATTCTACTAGTCAATACCTTTCATTTAATACCCATATTAAGGGAGTTTTGAAAAAAAATGTGATCCGCCATTTTGTAGCGGCGGCCATCTTGGATCGATTTTCATCAAACATAGCTAACAACACTCTCGACTAATTCACCTTTCAAACAAAAAAACCGCATTCAAATCGGTCCACCCGTTTGAGCACTACAGGGGAGCAGACAGACACACACACACACATACATACACACACACACACACACAGACACGTCAAACTTATAACACCCGGCCTCGTCGTTTTCGCGTCGGGGGTTAAAAATAGCTAAAAACTATCGCGATTACACCTACTTCTACATGAAAAAAAAATTGGTTGTCTGTAAAGTCGGTTTACGGACGATAATTTTTCGTGATAACGTCATAAGAAAACATGGCCTCTCTATCGCTTGTTCCGCGCTTTCGCTTGCACGCGGTACGTGACAATGAGTCATGCTTTTTCGTGCGTTTAGATTGCGTTCTTCGATTTATAAGACGTTATTACGTCAGAAACGAATTTAATCCATTTGAACAGACTGATAGATACACAGACACACAAATCTTTTTGCAGCGTCGATCAAAAATGTTTTATATCCTCTTAGTTACAAATTCCTCTTATTATTATTACAGAGCTGTTTTAGTGCTTTATTTGTCTTCTTAGTAATTTTTGATAATAGCCAATCTATTCGAGCAGCATTGAGTGTGCCATAGTGAGTGATGAAAGGCTTAAATGATTGCAGCTCGTCGCGAGGCGGCTGCGGGAACTCGGCACGCGCCATGAATCCAATTACTTACACTCGGCGGGTACAACATTTTTTATCTGAAGTAAAGACTAAACAGTAATAAATTACTTGAAAATTACTTGAAAGTGAGAATGACAAAAGCTGTGAATAAGCTATCCGACACTTATCAAAAGGTGGTGAAATGGCCCTTAGTCACGTTCAAATCCATAACCAGTCAAAATGTGATGAATACGAAAACTTTTGCAATATTCTCGTAATTTCTATACAACTTGAAGTGTCTCTTTGTCTTTCATATATCTTTATCTAAGTGATTATTGAAATTGTTTTTGTTTTGTTTAGTTTTGTATGATAAAATTCATTAAAGTTTGTCATATTCTATTTAAACAAAAGAGATTTATGATACATTTTTTATTTATTTTATTTAATTATGTGATCTCGAAAAACCTGTCATGTCGAGGCGGTAAAGTTTGTTTGTATCATTTTTTGAAATATGCAGACGAAGTCATGGACATAAATTAAAAATTACAATGCTTGACTCAGAAATATGTTGGTTAAGTCTAAATTAGACCGTTAATGATAAGCTGTCAGTAATTAGACATCACGCAGCGCGGAAAATGAGCGTGGAACGAGTGAACCGCGCGATATATTACCCATCCCTCCACACCATCCGCCATCCGCTTGACAGGCCGCGAGCTGCATCCAATAGGGGCTTCGAAATTAGTAAACAATTATTTTTAACATTAAACTATGGCGAGTGATGTCCATCATAAACACTTCCGGGGTCCTTAGTCATGAATGTTTCCGCGAGGTGGCGAAGATCATAGTCAATACTTAGATGGTTCGCAACTAGTCGGGTATACTCGTACGTGAGTAAGATTGCCTGCCTTTGATGTACATAGTTAAATTATCAGTTAATATAGAATATTTTTTTTTTACTTTTTAAATGAATATAATGAATTTAATTATAATTTAATAAATGAATTAAAAATAAATGAATTTAATAATTAAATTCATTCTAATTCTTCAAAGCCACTGACATTTATTTATAACTAGCGGACCCGGCAGACGTCGTCCTGCCCGCTATTAGCGCCACCTACCGGGTCCAATTTTTCTACTTATAAACCTTCCTCTTGAATCACTCTATCTATCAAAAAAAACCGCATCAAAATCCGTTTTGTAGTTTTAAAGATTTAAGCATACATAGGGACATAGGGATATAGGGACAGAGAAAGCGACTTTGTTTTATACTATGTAGTGATATTTTACCCTTATTTTGACACACTATCGTCCACACTATAACAACAATCACAAAATTAACGGAGAAAATAATTAAAGTAAACTCCACACTGATATAAGTTAGTACGTACATGTGTAACTTCCATCGTCTCACGAGCAGCACGCCCGTTCGCCCTTGCTGCGGCTGTCGGGTGGACAGGGCGTCTTCAGTTCAAAAGGTCGCATCCCATTAGGTACTTGCGTGGATTATACCCGAGTTGTCTGTGCCCAGGTTAATTTCCCGGCTAATCTCGTCCTCGAGGGTGCGGGCGGCGCCGCGCGCGAGCCTCGAGACAAAGCGCCTCGTTACCGCGAGATTGAAAAACATAATATTACCTACTAAGCGCCTATTTACGCCGTTGCGTGATTACGTTACCGTGCACAAAGTTGTTTGTTTTTCTCAGATTTTGAATAACTTAAACGTATAATACCTATGTATTATAGGACAGTTGGTAGGTACATACGTACGAACTTAGAAGACGTGAAGTCTTAGCCCGAGGCGGAGCACTGTAATTTCAGCGGCGCGGTCACCCCACGACCCCAGTCTACTAGTTGTGTAATATAATACCCTATCCACCGAGACAAGTTAATACGGTTATCAGAGGATCGTTTGTGATTGGTCAGTGATAAGTGTTAACTCAGTGCACAGATTACGTGTATATTTTAGTACGATTGTGCTACCCGTGCTGTGCAGACGCGTTCATTTATCCGTCGGTGCATAATAGAGCAATACATGCATGCATTGGAAAGGAATGCCGAAATAATGACTGACAACTTAATAATAAATAAGTGTAGGAGACGACAACGTACGTACATATACGTAAATTGTAGTAAAAATAAACGATGTAATTAATATTTTATAAATCTTGTTTTATTTCCATACATTCATTATACTAAATTAATAAAACCCTAAAATTATTTAAATTTTCGGTTTTTAGTACCTAACTTCTATTACCTTACCTTGTCACTTAGTAGACAATAGAATAGTAGCGCAGTATGTACGCGCGCTCAAAATGGTTAACGCCCACCGACTTTTTTTGTCCCTGTAATTTGTATGGGATTACGGAACAGGGAGGCCGCTATACTAACTTGTCTCGGTAGATAAGAGTATAGCAATAGGTCATATTCTGCGGTACTATTGTGCAGCAGAGCCGCCACTGACGGCGGATGTAATCCGTCAGCTACAAGCTTCCCGTAACGAGCAGAGTAATTTCGCTGCTTGTCACTTGTCGCGCGGCAGTGTTCAGCTCTCTTGTTTATGAGCTTATAGGAGCTACGCGATACATTGCATTATTACTTTAGTCTAATAGCTGATGCCAAAACTTAGTCCGCGTCGATGTCGGTTTAAAATTAAATGTTTCTTCATACAAACTTTACCACGACTTTACAGATAGAATTGGAAAATAATCCCTTTATGGTAGTCAAGGAATATTTTCTTTAAATAGTTCTTCAGGTCCAATGGTTTAAGCTTTGTGTGGTCTGTCAGTCAGTAGGTATGTCACGATACTGCTTTACAGGTACCTATAGATAGATGAGTATCTGTAGTTCATGGGTTTTGTAACTGTCAAACATAAGGTTCATCCTGTCGATACGGTAAACTCTCTCACCCGTGCCTATGTATATACTCGTAATTCTTCTGTACGTGTGTTTGTCACCTAATTCCTTCTAAACGGCTGGAACGATTTGAATGAAATTTTGTGTGTATATTTCAATGGGTTCCTGGATGGTTTCAAAACAAAATTACAGGTAACCTACCAGGTCTCGGTAGTTGGCGCTAATGTCGGTATGTCACTGGGCAACACGACGTTATAATGATAAAATTAACACAGAACATAGGAGAAACATCTAGAACTTTAAAAATAAATGTATATCCTATAATACACTTTACGTACAACAACCAAACTACAACGCAACTGTTTTAAAGTATTGGCAGGTGTTACTCAGGAGTAGTACAGCATTCAACAAAGTGCAATTCTATGTCGTGGGTTGAAGCACGCTTCGCTACACTTCGCTAAACTTAACGTAGTTCTGATGACGCCGACAACGAAGTGTTATAATGTTCTTTTAGAATAGTTTAAGTATCTAGAAGTAAAACGTAGCTACTATTTCATTTTATGTGATAGTTACAATTTTGTATAATAGTTGACTGTTTCAAGGTTGCAAATTATTAAAGTTTTAAATTGTTTGCGTTTATACCACCAAACTACTGTATTCAATTGCGGGCAAGTTTCGGCTGAAACGAGGGAAGGAGTGAAACGCGATGTCGCCTCCCTGAATGAATAAGTCGATCGCATATTACGAGGCGTCCGCAAAAACGACAAAATGTGCAAGAGTCGCATTTATCAGTAGACTGAAAATGCAAATCTCGCCATTCTAATTTTCAGTACAACCTACACTATTTGGCATTTCTAAAAATCTTTTTTTCGTACATAATAAAAAGTGAGGTTAGAGGTGAGACCAAATCTCAAAGGTTTAAGCTAAAACCGGGGTCTAGAAACTTAAAATGTTTGACAAACGTTTCAACTGTATAACGATTTATCAATTAGTTAGTCTCTCCTTCATATTATTCCTTATGATATTCAAATCGTAAATAAGAATAAAATTCATTCTGTGATGTCAATAAGATACAAGAGATGTATAGGTTTACGTCACAAAATGCAATCACTACTAACGCACGTCTCGTATGTTATAGATAAGTAAATAAGTACCATGAACGACAGCAGAGAGGTTCGCTCTGACGATGCGGCACGTTGGACGCGTGCGGCAGTTGCGGCTGGGCAGAGGCGTGCGGTGTGCGACGAAGTGCGGCGCGTCAAATATGGCGTGTGATTCGATTGGGGCGGACAGGGGCGTCTCGGCGCGGCGGAACTAACTAATCACTCGCACTAATGCAATTCACATTACGTTTCACGCGGGAGATTTGGATTCAAACTGCTTTAATTGAGTCGCCGTTTTCACTTATTTATTGCTTCCTGTTTAAAAATGGAAGTTGTTCTGAGTAGTTCGTATTTTCGTCGTCGTTCCTTAATAGATACACGTCCACTGGTGCATAGATCTCTTGCAAGGATGGCTTTAGAACACGAACTTGTTTCGCTTGTATCCAGCGGCTGCCAGCGACTCGCTTGAGATCGTCCTTCCGCCTAGTGGAGAGGCTTCGAACGCTACGTTTTCCGATTGCCTTTCCAATACCTTGGAACTCTAACGTCCATCGGTTTTTCTAACTATGAGTGCGTGCCTCGCAGTTAATTTCCTCATCAATTTAGCTTCGCGGTTCGATTAGCTATATCGGTAACTCTCTTTCTCTTACGGATCTTCTAATTTTTGATTTAATCCCGTATGCTTATCACTAAACGTCTTAGGTGACGCCCGCAAAGTTCGCGGGCGACCGCGGCCCGCCGGTGCTGTGGGAGCCTCGAGCAACCGCCAACTCTGCGGGAGTAAATCGCGTCGTGAGTTTTGCTCTCGACATTTCTATGTATTTTGCGATCGTTCGAGTGTTGCGGGCCCGCAACCGCGGCGGGCGCGGTTGCCAACCGCTCCGTGAGTTCTTAGCGTTAGGTAGATTCTGCTGTCTGCATTATACTTTTAATTCAATTCTCCAAAGCAAAATAACTGATCTGTCAACTTGGTAGATGCATTATCAATAAACAATATACATATACCTATTCAAAAAACTCGAGACACTCATAATATTTTATGTAAAAATTTCTGAGCCAGTGGAATCCGAAACAAAGTAATAACAACGGAAAACAGAACAAAACGCGCAGAGCTCATTGGCTTTTCCCTAACTTTTGAATCCATACAGCTTTCTAAATTGTCCGGAAAAGTAAATGATACTTCACACTAGGGACTTTTTGTCGTGTTCATTCATACGCATACTATAGCCAAAACACTTCAGAAAAGTCATAAAAAATAAACCTTTCTGGTAAAACAAGTTGTTCTGTTTGCCATGAGTTAATGAACTTTTAGTCATATCAATTAAATTTTGATTTTACAGAGATAAATGTCACATATTGTCGTTACAAATTCAATTCGTTGATTATGCGTGGAATACCATGGTTTCGATACACGATGGGGTAGGTAGGTACCATAGTCAGGTAAAACAACTTTTTGTCGAGCTCTGATCTCTGGTGTGTTCATTCAGTTAAGTGGAAGGAGAATTAAACAAACTGTCTGAACACATAATTACTAAAGCTGTGTACTTTACTGCCTCACTTTGCTCCTCGGTATTGCAGAGCAAAGCCGTGAAACAAATAATGTTCAAACAAAGAAGTATTCGGAGTATTACCATTTTCCCAGTAAGTTTAATAAATAGGTACACTCATTTCCTTTGAGTGTTTCAAATAATTGTAAAGATGTACCTACCCAAAATGAAAGCATCGGCATACTTATCATGAGGACATTTCATTTGATTGGAAATCAGGTAAGGGAGCGTAGATTTAGACTACGTCATGCAAAGACGTGTCAATCAGTAGGTTCATGAATTATTGTAGTAGTTTATTTCTTGATATTGACATAGATCATGATTGAAATTATTGGTATAGATAGATACCTCTTATCATAAAACTTTTGACAAAAAAATTTACCGTTAATAGTCTTCTTTGGAGTTTATTTTTTTAGACACGTGGTTTAAACGAGGTTAGTGTGGTGTGGGTCAATTTTCGCCCTGCTGTTTAGTTGTGCGACGAAAATCAATCCATGTAAGTAACACCGTATAACAAGGCGCTTTAATCAAACCTGCGTGACGGTCTGGAACAAGCCTTAGCAGTTTCAAGACATCCTTTTTTTTGTGAAGCAATAAGCAACCTCTCGTTCGCAAGTTTTTTTATAAAACATATCATCCTATAAGTCCCATGTCCGATAGGATAGGAGCCGATAACTCGCGCCGGCTGGCGGTAATGCCCTTAGTAATAACTGCGCGGGTGCGGGCGACGCGCATACAAGCCGTTACTCATGTTAAGTCCCAACTTGTCAGCTCAACACGTGAATATTTTCTCGATTATGTTAACCTTGAAAACGTAACAGTCAAACTGCGATAAGCGAACTGAAATAAGTGGAAAAATCTTTTTATAAACCTAGCTCTACATCTGTGAGTCGTGAGCGCGTACAATAAAATCGAGTGATGTATTTGTTACCTATTTGTTCGTACTCATAGAATAAATAACGTTTGTCTATTGTTGCAGCATGTGTGTTTGTTATTTTTTTTAAGATGCATTTGAAATCAAAACAGATTGTTTAAGTTCAAGTAAAGAAATTTTTCAGCCAAAGAAATCACTACAGGTACTTACCTATCAGGTATTTCTACATTGAAATGTCTCTAAAAGCCTTATTGTGACTTCCTGTAAAACGAACATGTCTTTGAGTCGGATATTATTACGCTGCCCGTCTTCCGCCGCCCAACCCCCACCCCCGCCGCTCCCCCGCCCCCGCCCCGTAGACAGCGCAGCTCCAACAAATAATAACATATTGTTTGTGACGGAACAATAAAATACTACCTTATATTAAAACGTTATGCTTGCCATCGCAAAAGTTTAAAGCTGTACATTCACTACCAGATGCTCTCGAAGTTTGACTTATTTATAGCTGCTTAATTTAAGCATCTGTTTTTGAAAATTTTAACAAGTAAGTTCACAATTTGATAATGACCCTTAATTTATAATTAAAACAAAATAATTTTACTGTAATCCGCTAACATGTTCGCGGGTAGCAAAATAGTTTTATTTTAACTGTAAGTCATGGAATTCCGCAAAGTAGCACATGCTTTTATTCAACAACGACCCTTAAAAAATGTCTGTTCGACGTCCACAAATGGACATAGATCTCTCACACGCCACGGTCTAGTTCCGCTAACTTGCCTGTATTTATTTACCTCTACGTGATCAAATCTATCAAGTAGAGCAACCAGGTAGAGTGGAATGGGCAGCTCAAATTAATCACAGCCTGTGCGCTGCCCGGCGTCTCTCGCTGCAGCGCCGCGCCGCGCCGCCGCGTCGTCTCATAAATCATACGCGCCACTGTCAGTTACACCGACCATCACTTCTACCTGTCCTGGGGAGCTTGGAATTAAGTTATCTTGAAATACGGGGCCCGCTTTAACAAGTTCCTTTGATTTGAGACAAAGTTACAATGATATAACACTGCACCGCTTTATAGCTTGTAACATCGAAGCGAAGAGCCGAATTCATTCCCCTTTGGAATTATTGACATTAGTGTATTAAGAGACTGCTTTAGTACTGTAAAGATGTACCTGTAGATAAGCGAAAAATATTAATATTGTGCATAAGTACCCCTCGCGACCATATTCCGTCGTCGAGATATACTTACTTATTTCTTTAAAAATGCGTTTAAAGGTTTGGTTGTTATATTTTAATAGCATCCATCTCGATCGATGGACGTCTCTTGTAGTGATTCTTCGCGTCTCGTGCCGTGAGTCCGGTGAGTGGTAGTTGCCAATCCAGCACCTCCTGACCATAAAGTTCATCGGCTCCAGCTTGGCCATTAGCACTTTAGCTTCGCAACCCGTTGAGCTGTGTCAGTAATGTTAATCTTGCTACGAATCTCCTCATTTGTGATTTGACGCCAAAAAGGATTTCCAAACAAAGCTCTCTTCATTACCCTTGAGTATTATAGTTAAGTATTGTGATTACATTGAGGAGGAGCGTTGTTACGACGCTGCGGTTCCAAGCCCGCGTTACATGCGCCTTGGCACTGGAAACTACCCTTGTACCCGCACGAGTATGTCGGTTGTGAAGGCCTTCTCATATTAATTACCCCTTGAGGCGTTAAACAAAATATAATGTTAGAAAGTTAGTAACTCCTATGATTCGAATAGAAGAAAAATGAAGAAACATTATTAAAAATTACCATATTATGGTAACAAATTATCATATAAACACTGATAAAGTTTTCCAAGTTTTAAAGTCAACTAACTAGTCTAATATTGCCTTAGTAAGTACTATTTTCTTTGTACAGAGATTTGTGATACTAATCACAAATATTAATCTCAGAACCCTTGAAACTTTCAATCATTTGCCTGCCCACGCCATTGACATATTTGACTTCAAAGCACTTGCCACATTGGTTATATCAGGGCCTCAGATTATGTAGTAAATATGTTAAAAACAGATTTTTTTCAGGTAATATTGTTATACATATTGTATAACCTTCATCTAAAGCGGGTACTAAAATATGATATGAGCTTGTTTATATTTAAATCCATATTGTAAACATGTTATGATATAAAGTCTGGACGCACCACAGTACAGCCCAAATTTTCCAAAATATATAAAAAGTAAGCCACAATAATGAAGTGGCCATAATAAAAATACTAAATCTCACATTTCAGCCATAATCCCCACGAGCGGGAACCGGGGACGCGAATAGGGTGAAAGAGCGATAAACTCCTTTGTAGACGGCGCGCTCTCGCACGCACTCCAAGATAAAAATACAGTTCAAGCGGTACAGAATATTTTTATTTAGTACTTATAGTTACTTTTTCTTTGGATGATTGTATGAGTATATTTCTAAAGGTGGTACAAGGTTATGGTTCATGGTTGGCATGAAGAATAAATTGGGGATGGTTGGAGAGACTGCTAATCGTGGGGCATTTGAGATTGAGTTTTAAGTATAAATAGAGAATTAAGAGAGGTGTCAAGTGTCTAACATTTATTTAGAGCATTTTAAACTATCTTGTATTGATTGGTATTTAATCTAAAGTTCTTTCACAAGTAAAAATGGCTGTAAAATAAAATGGCCCGGTAGAATAAATAACAGAACAGAATTTTGACACTTTCGCGCAAGCAGCGTACTTTTACTGACCTTATTCTCATACAACCTAAGATAAAGTATCTCTCTTCTTCTTCTTACAACTACGTAAACATTTATAAACGCTTATACTTAAACTTCTGTTTTAGCATAGTATAATTATTCCATGGCTTTAGCTTATTCATTTAATGTGTCCAGATTATCATTAGCGAGTAGGAGTATGTTGTACATATGTGAGGAATGCCTGGATACATAGCTGTAGTGCGCAGTTTCAACCTTGCGTGACGGTAGAGATCTGAGACTTTGATAATATTGTGTGGCGCAATGACGTCACTGTTAGGGTTTATTATGGCCCTTACGTTCTTAGAAAAAAATAAAAATTTGAGCGGCTTATTCATATGTTGATCTGCATGGCTTACGAGTGTTTTTCCGGCATATCACGTAGCTTGCGCGAATGTGTAAAGCAAGACACAGACATAATTGACACCGTCTTCATGATTTTATGGAATTGTGTTTCATTGGTTAGCAGTTTTTTCTACGTCGAGCTATTTTTGAATTGACCAGAGTGAGAATACCAAAAGCGTAAACCCCTCATCTGAATCTTTTCAACGTGACCACGCGCTATTTTAATATCGGGACCTTTAGACTTCAGCTACACGTTTATTCCACCACAAAAGGCTGAGTTCATGTTAAAGGCAAGACAGTGGAATTTCATTAGGATTATATCATGGAACCAATAACCTTAAAGTAAGTTTAAGGAATGCGTAGTAAGGGTTACGGACGCGGGTCGAGAGAGGAATTCAATTATCAGTGAAATCTGTTTGAATTTAATTAACAAAAGTTTTTGTACATTTCTGAACTTGGCATTTTATCAAAAAGCTGGTTTTATTAACAAACATTATTTTATTCACAATAATATTCACGAACGAGGAATTTATAAGGCCAAAGTAAAGAATGTTCTCTTGATCGATGCACCACTGCGGTAATTCTGATGCTTCTAGGCGTCTCCACATTTCTGGTCTGATTACGTAGAGAAATTCCTAGGATAACTCTCTCCATCGCCCGCTGAGCTTTCTTGTTAGGGCTATAGTTGGCGACTATGTCTCGTAGCTATGTCATCACTGACAACAGGCACCCTTTGAAGACCCTAGGCTTCAGACACTGAGGGATTTTGGAGACACGAGAAAACACATTTTGGACACGAGAAAACACCTCGAAGCTTCCTGAACGCTGCCTAACCGAGTTTTGCTCATCGGTAGTATATGCGATCAACATTAATTACTGAAAAAACTGCAATGGTTGACAGTGGTCACTCCCCGCGACGCGCCCCGCACATTATTCATCCCGTATCACTGAGCTCGAGGCTCGCGGCTCGTGGATGTAATGTTTAACGGTATTTATTCAGTATGACATTTTATACTTTGAAAATGTTTATTATATTTTATCAGAGACAATTTAAATTTTTCATTATCTGTCTAGGCGTAAATATAGTGAATTTCACTAAGTAAAGAGGCTCTAGGGTCACTGTTTAAGTTAACATTAATCGATCGTAGCTCTGTCGATTAGTAGTCTGTCATAAAGAAGCTATATGATCGTCGCGTGCAGTTGGACGTGGACCCTTGTCCTGGATTACGCAGTGTCGTACGTCAGCGACAAAAGCGACAATACGACATAATACGACTAACGAAATATCAAACTGTAGCTGAGCCTTGACGTGGTCTACGTTGTCGCGAAGATAAATTTGTAATTTTCTATGGAGTCGTATCGCGTCGCTTATGTCGCGTCGCGTTTGTCGTTCACCTAGGACAACGGGTCAACGACATATGCGACGCGACGGAATGCGACACGACGTGACGCTATACGACTCCATAGAAAATGACAAATTTACCTGCGCGACAACGTAGACCACGCGAAGGCTGAGCTACTCTTTGATATTTTCGCGTCGCGTCGTACCTATTATATCACTTCATTGCGTCGCGTCGCATTTGTGTGTCCCTAGGACAACGACCCGCTAAAGATTTTTTAAAGGAAAATAAAATATAATATAGTAGATAATACAAACTGTTGAATAAATCAAAGTTATTACAAGTATAAATTAAAAATTTAAAAACCCCCGACATTGACCATTTTATGGCGGCGGCCATCTTAGATTTGCAATAGTGATATTCTACTCGTCATTTGATACCCATATTAAGGGAGTTAACTAACTAGCTAACAAAACTCTCCACTAATTCATCTTTCAAACAAAAAAACCGCATTCAAAGCGGTCCACCCGTTTGAGCGCTACAGGGGAACAGACACACACACACACACACACACACACACACACACACACACACACACACACACACACATACGCACACACACACATACACACACGCACACACACAGACACGTCAAACTTATAACACCCCGTCGTTTTTGCGTCAGGGGTTAAAAACACGTTTAAAATATACACTGAAACTAAAGAACAAGCACTAAAAATTGAGCAGCTCGCAGATATTTGCCGTCGCGAACTCGGGCACGCTTTGTATAGAATGACTTTCCCCGATGCAGCAGACGCAGAACTCGAACAGAATCTATATTTATTCACTTTGCACAAGTTTCGCGTCGACCCACTCCGCTCCGCTCCACTCGAACCATTTGTATAATGCGAATCTGACGCCGCCACCTGACACTTCGGACTACTTGAAGATTGAAAGCTTATCAAAAAATTATTAAAAGTTTCTCGAACTAAACTACTTTGGACTGGAAACTATGTTTTATCAAATATTATAGTGGCAGTAATGGCAATATTTTAAGATACAGTTAATAAAATTATTATCAATCAATTAGTGCAGGTAATTAGGTTAGTCAGAAGAGTATACGTCCAAAAAAATGATACGATCTATTTTAATTTTCCTTTTATAATTACAATTCACAGTTTTCTGAATATTTTTCCGTGATAAATAGTACATTGTTCCTCGACGGGAGAAAGTGACCGATTACTACGAGGGTGTAGTTTGAGGCCCGAGGCCGTAGCACACGAGTAGAAAAGGAACAGAGAGGAAGCTACCTACAAGCGTCCCGCAGTAAGTACACTCACACATAGCGCCGCTCACGCACACACGAGCTGTCACGGACGCTCCGCTAGTGAACAATTAGTTGAATAACGTCAAGGCTGTCGTGTGGTCGTGTCGCGTGCGCATTAAATTATTAGCGAGAGTTATTGGCGAGAGTTTAGACAACTGTGTACTTAAAATAGTGTAAATTATACTTATAAAAAATTAAGTGTTGTGTTTAGACAAATATGCCTCAGTATTGTACAGTATGTTTAAGTTCCACTATAAAAAATAAGGATATTTCTTTTTTTTTGTACCCTAGAGATCAAGTGAAGTAAGTATACCTTTACATAATATTATATTATCTACACAAAAAATTAATGAAATGAAATTCATTGAAATGAAATGAATTTATTTATTGTAGGATAGCATGTGCCACTTACGATATTATGTCAAGACTCTACCACTGGTACGGAAATCAGATTCTACTCAATAGAATTAGGTAAAACATTGCCAGGTAAGTTAAAATAGCTCCTGTACACAATGGACCATTTCGATGGGCCTATCTAAGGTACCTATCTAAGCAACTAGGTACTTAATTCATTCAATTTACTAAAGTAAGTTAGTATCTAGGTACTGTTACTAGGGATACCTACGCATGTGCACACTTACTTTTAGTAGGTACCTACTAATGTCCTCACCGAATTTCAGCCACGGCGGCCAATCTCAACCGAGGCAGAGACTAGCCGTCTGCGCAGGAGATATTATAGTGCACAAGTGTGTGCGCATACACAGGTGCACTCTCTATTCCCTCACTCTCATAGTCCGATGGGACGCCAATGCGACACGACCGGAGAGAGATTAGGCGCAGGACCGACGGATTTACGTGCTCTCCGAGGCACGGGGGTGTATCTAACACCGCCAACTTCCAGCTCCGGGCTGGCACTGAGAATTTCTTGACAGGAAAACCCAATACCGCATTTTTTTTTTGGCCCGACCCGGGAATCGAGCTCAAGACCTCGTGATCCACAGTCGAACGTGCTAACCGCTAGACCAACGAGGCGGTCAAGGTGGTACTACCTAGCTAAGCTAGTATAATATAAAAAACATTTTATTCCAATCATTACTACATATCTTGCTAGACATATATACTAGTATATAATATTTTTATTTTTACCCATAATTTTTCACATGCAACAGGTGACAACCCTATCAGAATAGGTATAAATTTTGGACGTTCTTAGGTAGCTTCCCTTCTAGTTATTCTGTGGCCGTAGGCCGTAGGGCCGCAATACGCCCGAGAGGAATCGCACTTTCACCCGAAATGGATACATAGTGCTTTATACTACACCTACGAGGAAAATAATAAAATAATCAAAATTATTACCGGAAATCAATCAGAAAAAGACATTGGGGTTATAACTTCTCGAGTTACGGCGCGTAACGCCTACGTCGTAGCATTACCGGCGTAGCGAATGAAATACTCCTATACTTATTAATTACAATGCGATTAAGCTAAGAATAGAATTGTTAAGCCTTTAGTTTCTACGTCTTCTGTCTTGCTCACGATTGTCTTACACTAAGCAAGATAGAAATAGAAAATGGCGGTTTACTAACAATATAAATGATGGGATTTTCTGAAGCGATTTCAAGACTATAGGTTTATGGAGTGATTCAAATTCAAAATCAAACAGTACCTCCGGGATTGTTATTTCAAACAACCTAAATCTACGCGAAACAAGTCGCGGGCATGAGCTAATGTTAAGTGTTACCCAGCAATTTACGAAACAATATATGAGAGCTTTAGCAATAGATTTATCTAAAGCCCGTATTTTTCCGTCGAAGTATATCACGCGCGCCGAAACAGACTATCCAGAGCGATGTACCGCGACAAGCGAGCACGCGTTACTTTACGAGTAAAAACTACTCGTACTACCGTACTACCGTAACCGCTTACTACTAGTTTACTTGAGACTATTCCAACACTTCATCGTCGTCTCAACCGATAGTCCAGTGCTGCACATAAGTGTCTTGCAAAGGGGATCCTTATTCAAATTCAATATAGAATAAATGTCTGAAAATCTCTCGTAGTTTCTAAATAATTTCTGTGCGTTAACACAAAACAAGAATTTTCACTTTTAAATTATTAAAATACTAGATTCTGCCCGCGGCTTCGCCCGCGTGAATTTTAGTTTTTCACAAATCCCGAGGGAATCGTGGATTTCCGACTCCCGTTCCCGCTCCCTTTTCCAAGCTTTATACCCACTTTCAAGGAAGTTTGCTACAGTAATCTACCTATAGCTGTAGATATATATTTCGGTTTTATCAAAATCCCGTGGGAACTGTGGATTTTTCCAGGATAAAAGTGCATACGCATACAGATGCATGCAACTATTGTAATAATGTGCTATGTGAGCGTGATTTACCTAAGAACAGTCAACGCCATCTATCGCGTTTTTGGAAGTCTATATCTATTTTAGTCCCACAGGAATACTTTTCCGGGATAAAAGGTAGCCATGTTTTAAGT
Organism: Melanargia galathea; assembly: GCA_920104075.1. Lineage (NCBI taxonomy): Eukaryota > Metazoa > Arthropoda > Insecta > Lepidoptera > Nymphalidae > Melanargia > Melanargia galathea. The sequence continues at coordinate 22,852,824 of OV049855.1, forward strand.
CAGGGCATAAGCTATCTCCATTCAAAATTTCAGCCAAATCGGTTCAGTAGTTACGGCGTGAAAGCGGAACAAACATACAAACTCACTTTCCCATTTATATATTAAAGTAAGGATTGCTGTTTTGAAACCGAGAAGAAGCGTTATTTTGTAAAGTTCTCGGTCAATTAGTACAATTCTGGTTAAACGTGAGCCAGCTGGCGGTGCGGGTGGGGGTGATCGTTGTCGCCGTACAGCCACCTCCTGCTTTATCTAATTAACTAAATGATCTCTTAAAACCCCTCTTAAAAATTATCCGTTTCAGTACTTTACAAAAATTACTCACTAACTTACTAAGTTTGTAGTTAACGACCTCATTGGTCTAGTAGCTAGCTTGTTCGGCTACCGATCATGAGGTCGGGAATTCGAGTTCCGGGTCGGGTAAAAAAAACAGTGAGTGGATTTTGACATCAAGAAAGTTTCAGTAGCAGCCCGGAGTTAGCTGTATGATATGAGTATACCTGATAACACTGCGGTCGTATCGAATTGGCGTCCCATCTAAAGACAGTGTTTATGGTCCCATCGGACTACGAGAGTGAAGGAATAGAGAGACCATCTGTGTTTACGCACACACTTGTACAGTATTACGTACCTATACCCGTATTACGAATTCCCCGGAATTCTGACAGCTGTCATTGTCATTTACAGATGAGTTATTTGTATGGAGAACAGGGTTAACATCTACGAAGTACCATTTTACCCCAAACTACTTTAATTCCCTGTCATCATAAAAAGCCATATGCCGCGTAATAATATTACTCGTTTTGCCTTAAAATAGAAAATACCAAGAGTGGAAACTAGAAAGTGCACACTGACAGTAACAGAAAACTAAAGAAGCACATTGAAAAAATTTAGTCAAAAATGGATGTCGAATGACATTATCACCATGAAGTGTCTGTCAGGCATTTGTCATATCTACATGCGGCAGTTGATTTGTATTTGCATAAGTTTTGAATTTTTTATCTTTTTTGTGGGAATTGTTTTATCTCTGGTAACATTACGAAACGTCAGAATTCCAGGGAATTAGTAATACGGGTATAATACCTATACATATTTAGCGTAGGTGGAATCTTAGTTTCTGCCTCCATTAAGATTGGCCGCCGTGGCCGAATTTCGGTCGGGAGGACTAAATTTATATTAATTAATACTATGTTAGTCAGAAATAAAATTATTCCAAACCCTTCAATCCATGTTCCAAACAGATAGTGGTTAATTTACAAAGACCTTTGAAGGTTTGACTGACAGATTGAAATGAGTTTGTACAAGCATTCCTACAAGTATAAATTAAAAATTTAAAAAACCCCCGACATTCGCACTTTTGTGGCGCCGGCCATCTTGGATTTGCATAGTGCTATCTATTCTACTAGTCAAGCCCTTTCATTTGATACCCATATTAAGGGAGTTGTGAAAAAATATGTAATCCGCCATTTTGTAGCGGCGGCCATCTTGGATCAATTATTATGATCAAACATAGCTAACAACGCTCTCGACTAATTCACCGTTCAAATAAAAAAAGACCGCATTCAAATCGGTCCACCCGTTTGAGCGCCACAGGGGAACAGACAGACACACACACACACACACACACAGACACGTGAAACTTATAACACCCCGTCGTTTTTGCGTCGGGGGTTAAAAACAACGTCGAACACATTAATTAAAGTTAGGAAAAAAGTAATTTCAAACTGTAATTATGGTAAAGTTCCAAAATTGCGAATACAATTTTCATCGAGATTAAAAATGCTTCCGTAACATGAAAGTTTATTTGTTATTGGTCGTGAGGTTGGACTTGAGTATTGATAGTAGTAAATATGTATTCGGATGTCTTCCTCTTGTAAGCTGTAGGTATATATATATTTTGAAGCGCGTAGTTGGGAGGGCCCGCCATATTGCCATCCTGTCCGCCATTATCGTAACGTTACGGACGGTCTACGCGCTAAACGACTGTAACATTGCTTTTTATTTAGATTTAACATTGTTTTTTATTCAAAAAAGATTATAAGTATTACCTACCGTAGCAAATTCTTTTGACGATCATATAATTATTTTCAATTATTTCTTATCATGTTCCGGTTATCACTACATAGTATAAAACAAAGTCACTTTCTCTGTCCCTATATCCCTATGTCCCTATGTATGCTTAAATCTTTAAAACTACGCAACGGATTGTGATGCGGTTTTTTTAATAGATAAAGTGATTCAAGAGGAAGGTTTATAAGTAGAAAAATTGGACCCGGTAGGTGGCGCTAATAGCGGGCAGGACGACGTCTGCCGGGTCCGCTAGTGTAACTATACAGGAACAACTTAGTTGAACGTCCATTCCGAAACAGTGTGATACTTACTCGTAGAATTATTATTAACAGATGGACGTGATATTGTTTTACATTTGATTGTACAAACTACAAAGTCTATGATTATGGAGTAATTTTTTTGTAAAATAAAGTGAAAATAATCTTTTGGAAATCATTATTATTGTTCTTTACGACCCGCTATTTCCAAAATTGAAATTAATTTGTTGGAATGTTTTAAATCATATTTACTAATACCAATTGAAAGCTTTATCTTTGCGCACGCTATCATTTTGAGAGAGCAAAAGTTTGCCTTCAACGAGCATCGCTTTGGGACACTAGAAAAACATTAGTTATCAAAATACGTTTCGATTCCATGCAAGCTATTTTATGTTCTATCTGTTAATACCTATGGCTTATTTGAGTCGTGATATGAGGATGCTTTATGGAGTTAACGTATGCGTCGGATAGTAGATTCTCGTAAATAATGTGAAACATGGAAGGCTCGATATTAAAATAAGCGCGTGTTTCTCGCGTCCCAGTGACTTGTATTGATGGCGGTCGAGGGGCCGATGGGAATTGGACTATTGAACTTTTGTCCTTTGTTTCGTCCAATTTTTTGTTCACACTATAATAATATTATGTTAGCCGACCTTCTGACGAAATATGAAGCCACGGAAAGGGGATATTTTTTAAATTACTAACGCATGAAGGACTGCGGGTTTTGACACACGTACAATACGAATACTACATTCATTGAGCTTAATTTAATTTTAATTTTTTTTTGTATTAGGTATTAATGCAGATTGATATGGTTTATTTTTTGTGGAGTAAATTACTATCGCATATAAGTTGTTAAATGCTAGACCTTTTAACATGAAAGATTTAAAAAAGCCAAGTGCGAGTAGACTCTTACACCAAGGATTTCGTACGTAGGAGAAACGTATACGCGTATATATATTTATATACATATTTATTATATATATATTTATATACGTATATACATATACATATTTTTTGAAATTATAAGACGCTTTAAAACAAAAATACCTTAAAAATATTCCTTTCATTGGTCATAACAAACTAGGTACAATAAGTACATTATAAATCGGTGTTTTTGGTATTTGTTGTTTGAATATACTTACTAATAATACTTAGTATATTATACCTAATCCGTTAATATTTCACGAATATCTTGCTACTATTATACTCAACGGTCAGACAGACAGACAGACTGAAGTAGAATGAAATTAATAAGTCTCCGTTTCGCCATTTGAGTACGGAACCCCAAACAATCTCAATTTTATATCTTTTTCATTGTATTTAGAGATATATCAGTAGCTATCATATCAACGCCACGTATTACAAACATCACGCAGATGTACAAAAACAAGGCATGTTATAATATAAAGTTTACGACGTTTATCATAAAAGTTTCCCGGAGACGTTTCGACGTAATTTCGTTTGTAATAATATGATGGGTTGTTTGCGCGCGGCGGCGGCGGCCGGGAGGAGGCCAAGTTTTTCGGCTTTATAATACTTAGGACGACGATGAATCTCACTTATTTCATGCTCATATCACGCGGCTGGCCGAGATTGATAAGGTGCCTTCTCACGTAGCGCGATAGAACGAGTCATGGCTACCGCGGCATCGTACAGGTTCGCAAAATATACACTGCGTAAACTAAATATATACCATCAGAATTTCCACTGATTGTGAGAGTTAGCGACAAAAGACGGGAAGCCAGAGTATCCTTTAATATCCACTGCTGAGTCGTTGACAATGTGCGTGACAACTTATAAATTCTCAACTAGTGAACCACATAATACGAGTACTACAATTGTTTAACCGTGGTTGTTAGCAATTCAGCACGTAGGCAAACTAAAAAGTATTTTTGTTGTCTTATTGTATACTCTTTAATCGCAAAACTGAATCCTAATCTGGTAGGTATGACAGCAAAATTGTTAATTCACTCTTAACATTCTTGCAATTTCCGTCTTTAAATTTGTCAGTTTTTGTGAGAAATCTTGTGAATCGTACAAAACATCCCGCAATTAGGCACACAGTGAGAAAGCACCTTTACCATACACCCATCTCTTCAGACGTAAACCGCGATCTCGTCGAGTCTTCCGCGCTCTCTCTGCTTACGCGTGATAAAAACCTGAACCGCTCCGAGGTTGCGACATTAACTGTGTCTCTGTGTACCACAACACCTCAAAAATAATATGGTCTCATTACGCTGAATATAACGTATTCTTACCGTAGAAATTATAATAATAATTTATCTTGAGGGCTTAATAAATGTAATCACGGGGAGGCACGTGCGAGTATAGAGGATCTAATTTCGGCCACGGTGGTCAGTATCAATGGAGGCGGAGACTAGCGGCTTTACGTGGGTGTTTCTAATACCGCCACATCTTCACCAACTCTGGACTGCTACAGAGAGTTTCGTGATAGAAAATCCCAATAACTTAAACGGTAACTTTCTTTTTTGGCTGGACCCACGACTGGGACCCCAAGACCTCACGTTCCCCACCAAACAACCTGACCTAGGCCAATGAAACAGTTACTACACATATAACACATAACTCTGAACTAAGAACTCGAGACAGATCCCGAGCTTGTACCATTCGTACACCCTTAAGCAACTAAACTCGAACATAACAAACCTAATAGGAGAAATGTCTCTACATTGGAGTAACTACATATATTATGTTCAGTGTGCTCCTCTATACTATAGAGTAAACGGAATATTGCAATATTCCGTTTACTATAGTCATAATTTTTTTTTACAGCACATACCATACATTTTCATTTCATTTCATTTACGTTTCCAACGTAACAGTATCTAGTAAAGACAATAGGTCTATTACACCGATACATAATCGATATTAAATAAAAGTTCCGATTCACTCACTGACTGACTCGTCAACGCCCAGCCAAACCCTGGGATCTAGAAAGCTAAAATTTTTCACAGTTTCCTTTTCTAATGTAGACAAGAAATAAGCATTGATTTTACGAAATTCCTAAAAATAAATTCCTAAATAGAGAGTTTCTAATTCTATGCGAGCGAAGCCTAAGGTGTTCGCTAGGTATTATATATTTTTTTCTTTTTTATGATGAGGATTAAATTTCTATAATCTAATTCTATATACTTCACGCAAGCGAACTTATTCAATTACCTACTTTGTTGCATTCCCTACGATACAATGTGAGAAGTACCAATGTAGTAGGGCGAAGTAAAACTCACTTACACTGTTTAGATAGGAAACTACACATTTCTCTCTCCACTCAACTCCACCGAAACTGTAACAGAACTTAGAAACGCAGACTAGATAAGACCGAAGTTTGTATGTAGTTTAATTTTAAACACTCCCAGGGGATGCTGAAAGAAATGCGATGTAGCCAACTTTTTCTCTCTAGTTGCTAGTGGGCAGGAATTTTAAGTACTTAATTAGAAAGAACACTATAAAGTTGATCGTTTCCGCCGAACTTATTGAAACCACGGAAATATTTGAAACGAAACTTAACTACAGACGTTTGGACGTCTGGGGTAAGGACCAAAATAAAAGAAGTGACGTGTTGGATATGGGTAAGTATATGAATGGCTGGGCAACGCGTATGCCCATATGAGTGAAACAGAGCTTTGCTCATGTCGGGTGGCTCACAACATCTCAAGATTTTTTTAATGTAAGATGGAAAGGTCTAGGTAGGTGGAGCGCGCTTAGAATATGCCTTTTCACTCTTACCTTGGAGTTGCTCAAGTTATGTACGACCGCAAACACGGATACCGGTCCTACGTAATTTTCCTTCCCAATCCCAAACGAGAATTTGTATTAATGTAAAAGTAAGGATTTCAGTGGATCTGACATTCATTCTGTTTATACTACTTATACAGAACAATGAAATTGAGTGAAATATGTACAAAAGCGATGATTCGGATTACTATCGACTCGGGAACTATTCGGTTAATGGTATATATTTTGCACTGATGCCAACGCTTCTAATTTGTTTGGCATCTAATGTTATTTATAATTTCATGTGGAATGGATAGAACCAAAATTAAAGCTAAAACTGGTATTTTCTTTAGTGGTAGTTAGTTGGTGGTGCTCTGTGATCTCTTAAAACTAGCAGAACCAGGTTCGATTCCCATGAAGGTCAATTTCGGGATTCATAAATTGTATAACTCAAATTGATACTGGTGAGAAACTCTGCCTCGGCCATATACAAATCTAAGGTGCTATGTAGCCGCGGCCTGTGTATACTGAAACGGTTTTACAGCGTTTCGCAGAGACCGAATGTAAAGTAACGAGAAACCGATAGGAACATGGATTTAATAAACTGCCATTCTGCTTCCAGATCAGTGGACTTCCATCTCAGCTCGTATAAAAAGATAGACATTAGACATACTATAAGAAGACGTTGCAAACTAAAAAAAACCGGCCAAGTGCGTGGCGGGCCACGCACAGTGTAGGGTTCCGTAGTCACAATCCTCGAAAAACAGATATAACTCCTTAACGTGTGAACCCTACTTAGCCGTGATAGTTTTCTTTTAAAATTGATTATATACCCTACTGCTGTGAATTTTTTCAAGTTCCTATATACTGCCATTTGGCTGATAGAGGGGGGGGACACTTGACTCTAATAAAAATTTGCACTTTAAAACATCATATTTTACAAACGGATCTAGAAATCGAAAAATGATGTTCACACACCCACAGTATTTTTAAAAGACCTATTCAACGATACCCCACACTACGGGGTAGACGAGGAAAAAAATATTCATCACCACTTTACATGTAGGGGAGCTACCCTAAAAAAAAATATTTATCAAAATTTTATTTCACCACTTTGTCGGCGTGATTAATATTTATACTCATGCCAAATTACGGATTTCTAGCACTAATAGTCTCTGAGATTAACCGAGGACGGACAGACGGACAGACGGACAGACGGACAGACGGACAGACGGACGGACATGGCGAAACTATAAGGGTTCCTTGTTTACTACGGAACCCTAAAAAATGGGATCCTTTAATCGTAGTCATTTTCTATTCTACTGAAAAAGTACTGTCGCCAAGAAAATTAGCGTGCATTTACTGTTGTAAAAAAGCTGTTGGATAAAAGTAGGGCTTGTTTGCGGCGGGTCCCGGGGCGAGACGGGGGTGCGGGTCGCGGGGCGGGGGATTGTAATGAGAACTTGTGATAAGCTAATAAAGCCGCGTTAAGAAGCCGTCAGCGACAACCGCTGTACTCCACCAGCTGATTACTTTTAAATTTATTCGCAAAGAGCACTATAAAGCTCTTTTATAACTTTCTAATGGATATACTCTATAGCATACTTACGCGTAGTTTTTTTTTTCAATGGGCGTCATACTAAGTACTAATTGTCTAAAAATCTGAAAAATCCTTTTTACTTAGTTTTAAAGGTGTTTTGACAAAACGAAACCTTTTTATTTATTTATTTAATTTCTATTAAAATAATGAGTACAGTAATCATAATTAGATACCTACATTACATAAAGCAGTGGTTCCCAACCTTTTCTTGATCAGGGCCCACTTTGCCTTCTTTGTTGTTTGCAGGGACCACGATGTACAAGAAAAATAAACCGAATCAATCCGAAAGTAAACTTTACTCAAAAATTCAATGTAACTTGCATTAACGATGTTATATTAGATAGCGCAAGGCGATTTCTCGAGTTTTAGTGTACGAAATTGCTTTTTTACACCAAAATTTCTCAAGTGAATTAGATTCAAATTCTTCCTTACAGTTTCTATCATTTCGAAATTCAATGAATTCTTCCTAGATTCCTTCAGTAACTTCACCATCTGTTCACGCAACTCGCGCCCCTATGGCGGTTGCGCTAGAATTCCTTTTCGCGGTCCGCTTTACTCTCGGCGCGCCGGCGCGCCGTTCGTCCATCGTCGCGGATTGTTCGGGCGCGGTCGGCAGCGCTCGCCGTCTGACATTAGTCTCGCTTTGCTGGTCATCTAGCTGCCACGCGGAACGTTGTTGACTCGACCGCATGCGCTTGCGTTTTGTCTTGTGTTTAAAACCGAATCGCAGCGCCCTGTTCTAATTTCCGGTCTCTGCTACTTGATTATACTTGCCCGAAGACTCAGTGAGCTAGTGTTTTCAATCGAACTATCCATTAATCACGTTTCGCTGTGAATCGAATCTCGCCGCCGGAATCGCTCGCGTCGCGCTCGGTGTGAGGTTATATTATACACGCGCGCCGTGCTTCTTTCTGCGATCGGGCTCTAAATTCTGTGATTTTACTCTAATTACCTCTAATTAACTCTAATGCGTGACGAGTCGTTCTCCAAACGACGAATTCTTTCGACGCGCACGTCACGCCCTTTGTGAAGTGAACATACCACCGACGCGACTCGCTGTCCCTTAAGGTTATAATTCGTGGTGTTAATTCGCTACTGTGAACTACGGTGTAAACCTACTAAATAAATATTGTCAAGTGTGATTCGTTACGTGTTGTGCCAACTATTCTATCGTGTCTTCTAAGTGACTTCCACCGATCTATGAACGTGTCGGTACCTGCTGATACTCGTCACCTCCGAGCATAAGGCTGACCGCACACTAGACAGCTTCCACGGAATTAGGGGCCAGGCCCCCTGCACCCAGGGGACTCAGGTCATATACGTACACACTAACTCCACTACTCACCTACAAACCTACACACCTACCCTGAGGCCTCCTGGACGGAACAACGACTACGGCAGCCGCTCTATAAGGTCGGTACTAGCATAATTTCTTACTTAATTACCATATTACCGCGTTATTGACTACTTGCGCGCCGGCAGTGACACACCGATTTTCCACTGGTCCATTAGTGACCCGTCCCACGGTTGCCCGTTGTGAGGTTGTTATGGGCCCCAACCTTGACAACTGTTGGTAGGGCAACTGCGGGATTGCAACAACATCTGGTAGCAGAGCGTGGTTGCCACGCCCCCCTTTTTTTTTGTTGCGCAAGTAGTACTACGCACCAACTTAGTACTAGTAGGTTTTAGGTCTTAGGTAGGTTGGTCGCTTGAGTGAGGCATCTCTTTCTGTATTCGGTCTAATTGTTATACCAAACGATGCCTTCACAAAAGCCACCTGCCCTTCGTCTCCAAGCGGAGCTGCGATGGGCATCGAATGCCCACGCCCTAATAGGCCGACCCGATAGAATAAATAGTCTGCTGCAGCGGCTCGATCAGGTCACGGCCCGGCGGGCCGTGGTGGAGGAGGCCTACAGCGACCTGGAGGCCGCAGAAAAGGACAAGGAGGTCCTGGACTCCGGCCTCCGGGACTATGCACAATTCTTTGACCTCACGGACGAACTGATCGAGGCAGGGGCCAGACACGCGAGCGAAGCGCGCGAAGCCCGGCGGAGCGGCCTGCCCGAGTCCCCTCGTCAGCAGGCTGCTCAGCCGGCTCTATTAGGACGGCTTCCTACACTCGACCTGCCGCGCTTCTCCGGGGCAGTGTCAGACTGGCTGGCCTTCGTCGGTCTCTTCGACAGCTTGGTCGACTCCCGTAGGGACCTGACTCTGACACAAAAAATGGCCTACCTCCTGGCCTCTCTTGACGGGGAGGCCCTGGCGGCCGTCGGTCACCTTAGACTTTCCGACGACTCCTACACTACCGCCCGGGACCTCCTCGCCAGTCGGTACGCTAACGTCCGCCGGCTCGCGGACGAACACGCAAAACGACTACTTAGCCTTCCTCTGCTGAAGGATCGGGCCCGACTGCGGCAGGACCTCATCGACCCGGTCTTGGTCGCGTGCAACGCCCTAAAAAGACTGGACCTACCGGTCGATGAGTGGTCCTTTTTGCTGCTCCACATAGTGCTGTCCCGCCTGCCTCTCGATCTTCGGATCCACTTTGAGGAGAGGTACGGCGGGGACGGCGCTTCCTACATCCCGTCCTTCAAGGACTTGTTGCGCTTCTTAGAGGAGCAGAGCCGACAGGTCGAGAACGCAGTGGGCACCGTCGACGGCTCTCGGACTTCGCCCAGGGAGAGGCGGAACCCGCCAGGTAAGGCGCCGCAAACCCCCCGAAAGCCGAGCGGAGTTTCCGCCGAGGTTCGCCGCCCCCTGCCCTCTTATACCGGCCTGGCGGCCAAGGAGGCGGCCACCTGCCTTTATTGCCGAGCCTCCTCTCACACTACTACTTCTTGCCCGAACCTTCTGGGCAAGCCGATCGGCGCGAGGCGAGCCATCGCGAGGAAGTACCGCTGGTGCTTCTCGTGCCTGGAGTCTCACCTCCAACGAGACTGCCCGCACCGTCGGCCCTGTCTACACTGCCCTGGCTCCCACCATGCCGTATTGTGCCCGGGATCGAACGATGCTCGCCCTCAGGACTCCGCCGGGCCCTCTTCCCCCACGGGCGGGGGCGCTAGGCCTCGCCCTCGGTCGAGCAACACTCGGCGCTCGACCACTGACCACCGCGCCCCTGGCCTTGACAGGGGTCCTTCCCCCGATCAGTCGGGGGGTCACCCTTCCAGGGGCGGGGGGGTCGTCACCCCCCCTCAACGTGTTGAGAGAGAGTTCGCGGCAACTCAGCGGTCTTCAAGACCCCTTTCTCCTCCGCTAGCTGAGTGGCCGCGACTGGAGCGCCACCCTCCTCCCTTTGGTCGGTGTCGACGACCTTATAAAGTCCCGCCTACCTCGCCCCCATTCCGGACCGCTAGGTCGGGACTCCCCGAATATCGGGCCTACCCCCTCGCTGCCTCTACACCTCAAGTGGTTGAACTGCCGCCCGACTGCCGCTTCGAGGACCCTCGCTACGAGGACTGGTCCCCTGGAGGCAGCTCCAGCTAGGTAGCTGCCGCCCTAGCTCCCACCAAGGCCACCTCCACTGAGCCTTTAAGCCGTCAACCATCCGTCTGTCAAACGGTCCTTTTGCCGACGGCCTCAGTGCAGGTGTACAACCCGAGTGGCGACTGTCTAACTGTTCGCGCTTTACTGGACTCGGGTTCCCAACGTTGTAATGCCTCCACTTGGTTGGTGGGAAGACTAGGGCTCCCCTGGAGCTCTGAATCACGTCGTATGGTAGGCATCGGAGGCGTTGAGCCTCCTGCTCCTAGGGGAAAAGCTGAGTTAGTGTTTGGCCCTGCCAGCGATCATCTTCGCCTACTAGTTAGGGTAAATGTCCTCGATGACATAGTAGGTTCTCTCCCTACCGTCCCTATAAATGACCGCGCGGTTCGTTGTACGTCGGGACTGAAACCGGCAGACCCGCAGTGGTCCCAACCTGGCCCTATCGATTTGTTGCTGGGTGCTGACGCTCTGGGCTTTATTGTGTTAGGCGAGCTACGAGTCCTACAGCCCAATGGCCTATCGGCCCTGTCTACTGTATTTGGGTACACCTTCTTTGGCCCGGTTCTGTGGTCTTCACCCCCTCAACCTGCCGACCCGCTCTCTCTTGTAGGAGTGTCCCTCTCGGACGTAGTCCAGCGGTTCTGGGAGATTGAAGAGCCGCCACACGCGGCTCGGGTCAACCCTCTTGACCGTGAGTGCGAGTTGTTCTACATGAACAATACCGGCCGTCGTGTCGACGGCCGCTTTGTAACTCGTCTACCCTTTCTCAGCTCACGGCCCTCTTTGGGACAATCTCGTACCTTAGCCGAAAAGAGGCTCCTGTCCATGGAGCGCCGAATGCGGCGCGACCCAGCCTTTCGCGACAAATATGTCGCCTTCATGCGCGAATACCAAGAGCTGGGTCACATGTCCCCTTCCAATTTTGATTGGCGCTCACAGGAGCACTACTTCCTCCCTCACCATGCGGTCTTGCGGAACCCGGAGAGCAAAATTCGCGTGGTATTCGACGGCTCCGCCGCCACGTCCAATGGCGTGTCCCTAAACCAATGTCTCCACTCTGGCCCTAAACTGATAAAGGACATCTCCGACATCTTGACCCACTTTCGTCGGCACCAGGTGGTCTTTGTCGCCGACATTCGGATGATGTTCCGCCAATCTGTGGTGCATCGCGATGACCGTCGTTACCAGCTCATTTTGTGGCGAGAGACTCCCAACGACCCGATACGGGTGTTTGAGCTGAACACTACCACCTATGGACTCCGGTCCAGCCCGTATATCGCCATGCGAACCCTGCTTGAGCTCGCTGAGAGGGAGCGACTACACTACGCTCGAGGGGCTACTATCCTTGAAACTTCTGTCTACATGGACGACATCTGCACTGGAGCCTCATCTGTCGAGGAAGCTCTCGTATTGCGGGACGAATTGATTGCCATCCTGAAGTCCGGCGGTTACGAGTTACGCAAATGGCTATCGAATTCTCCCCATCTCTTGAAGGATCTACCAGGAGAGGACCAACAGGATCCTCATCTTTTCGAGCACCCCGACAATCCTAACTTGCTGACTGTGCTGGGAATCCAGTACCAGCCGGTCCAGGATTCTTTCACGTACCGAGTCGAACTGGATCCCCCTCCTAAAACATGGACCAAGCGCTCCGTACTGTCCACTGTAGCCCGCACCTTCGATCCCAATGGATGGATCACCCCGGTCATTTTCTTGGCTAAATGCTTTCTTCAAAAGCTCTGGCTAGCCGGGCTGGGTTGGGACGAGCCTCTCAACGGTGCTCTCTTGCGAGAGTGGCTCTCCATTGTGTCCTCCCTCCCGGAAATCAACCGAGTCTCTATTCCGAGGTGCTTCCTTCCTCCCGGGAAATGCCGGGCTACCCTGCACGGATTCTGCGACGCCTCTGAGAAGGGCTATGCAGCCGTGGTATACTTGCGGACTGTAAGCTCGTCTGGCCATACCGCGGTCCATCTCGTACTTGCCAAGAGCAAGGTTGCTCCCATTAGGTCCCGCCTGACGATCCCTAAATTAGAACTGTCCGGAGCCGCTCTTCTCACGCGACTCCTCAACCACGTCCACTCGTCTCTGAACTCTGTAATCGACATTACGGACGTCTATGCTTGGTCGGACAGTGAGATCGTACTTTGTTGGCTCAGAGCTTCCCCTCACAACCTGGAAGTCTTTGTTGCGAATCGCGTGTCGCAAATCCAAAACTCTGAGACGTCTCTAAACTGGAGACATGTACCGGGGGAATTAAACCCCGCAGACTGCGCTTCTCGCGGCTGCGAAGCCCCCTCTTTGATTGACCACCCACTTTGGTGGGGCCCTAATTGGTTGACTGAGTCTCCTTCAGTCTGGCCCCAGAATAAATTCTCTGAACCACTTGAACTGCCTGGTCTACGAGCTCGAGTAGGAGTGGCCAAGAATAAGCCCACTCAGGATTTCTCCCTTCTAGAACGCTACAGCTCTCTCGATAAGCTCTTAGGCGTGACTGCTTGGATGCGTCGATTCGTCCGCAATTCAAGAGACCCGTCCACTCGAATCTCTGATTCGGTTCTGTCCCCTGGCGAGCGTCGCGAAGCCTTGATGTATTGGACCCGTCTGGTCCAATCGGAGCACTTTGAGCCCGTGATTGAAACTCTGAAGCGGGGCTCCGTTGTCAAGGGCGCCTTGGGCCGTCTGAACCTCTTTCTGGACGACGCCGGGATGTTGCGCGTGGGTGGACGTCTGAGAAATTCCCAATTGCCCTACGGGGCTCGACATCCGTTATTGCTCCCTAAAGACGGCACCTTTGTTAGGTTGTTGGTCACTCACCATCACCTAAAGAACGCTCACGCTGGCTGCAACGCCCTTTCAGCCATCTTGCAGCGTGAGTTCTGGATCCTGGCGGGCCGACGCACCATCCGAAGCGTCATCTTTAAGTGTATTCCGTGCTACAAACTGAAGGCCGCCATTACTCAACCTCTGATGGGCGACCTGCCAGCCGATCGCGTTACTGCCATCCGACCCTTCGCGGGAGTCGGAACCGATTTTGCTGGCCCTTTCCTCGTTAAGTCGTCCCATCTTCGTAACGCGCGCTCACATAAAGCTTACTTGTGCGTGTTCGTATGCCTCTCCACTAAGGCCGTTCACCTGGAACTTGTAAGTGCCCTCAGCACTGAGGCCTTTGTTGCCACACTAAGCCGCTTTGTGTCTCGCCGTGGGGTCCCTGACCTGATCCGATCCGACTGCGGGACCAATTACAAGGGCACGGAAAGGTATCTGAAAGAAGTTGTCGACTTCCTCGCGAACAATAAGACTTATTTAGGTACTGAGATGTCAAAGCGGGGCATCCAGTGGAAGTTCGACCCTCCTGCCTGCCCGCACTGGGGCGGCATTTTCGAGGCGGTAGTTAAAGTTGCAAAAACGCATCTCCGTCGCGTTATTGGCGAAACTATTCTGACTTTTGAGGAGCTGGCCACCGTGTTCTGCAAAATTGAGGCGGTCCTCAACTCTCGGCCCCTTGGCCCCCTCTCGTCCGATCCAAATGATTTGGAGGTCCTAACCCCTGGCCACTTCCTGATTGGCCAGCCACTTAACGCCCTGCCCGAATACCCCTTTAAGGACGTAAAGTCCTCGCGTCTGAGTAGATTTGACCTGCTGCAACAGATGACTCAGAATTTTTGGCACCGATGGTCTCTAGAGTACCTACATCTTTTGCAGCAGCGCGTTAAGTGGTCTGACAAGACGGACCCCCCTCAGGTTGGAGATCTCGTGTTGGTCAAAGAACCCAACGCACTGCCTCTGTACTGGCGCCGTGGGCGCATTATTAAGTTATCATATGGGTCGGACGGCGTGCCCAGAGTTGCCGAGGTCTTGGTCGGAGATTCGGTCTTGCAACGTGCCGTCGCGACTCTGTCTCGTTTACCAATTTGCTCGCGGACATAATGGCCCTTCTGTCCGGGACGGGGGATTGTTCACGCAACTCGCGCCCCTATGGCGGTTGCGCTAGAATTCCTTTTCGCGGTCCGCTTTACTCTCGGCGCGCCGGCGCGCCGTTCGTCCATCGTCGCGGATTGTTCGGGCGCGGTCGGCAGCGCTCGCCGTCTGACATTAGTCTCGCTTTGCTGGTCATCTAGCTGCCACGCGGAACGTTGTTGACTCGACCGCATGCGCTTGCGTTTTGTCTTGTGTTTAAAACCGAATCGCAGCGCCCTGTTCTAATTTCCGGTCTCTGCTACTTGATTATACTTGCCCGAAGACTCAGTGAGCTAGTGTTTTCAATCGAACTATCCATTAATCACGTTTCGCTGTGAATCGAATCTCGCCGCCGGAATCGCTCGCGTCGCGCTCGGTGTGAGGTTATATTATACACGCGCGCCGTGCTTCTTTCTGCGATCGGGCTCTAAATTCTGTGATTTTACTCTAATTACCTCTAATTAACTCTAATGCGTGACGAGTCGTTCTCCAAACGACGAATTCTTTCGACGCGCACGTCACGCGCTTTGTGAAGTGAACATACCACCGACGCGACTCGCTGTCCCTTAAGGTTATAATTCGTGGTGTTAATTCGCTACTGTGAACTACGGTGTAAACCTACTAAATAAATATTGTCAAGTGTGATTCGTTACGTGTTGTGCCAACTATTCTATCGTGTCTTCTAAGTGACTTCCACCGATCTATGAACGTGTCGGTACCTGCTGATACTCGTCACCTCCGAGCATAAGGCTGACCGCACACTAGACAGCTTCCACGGAATTAGGGGCCAGGCCCCCTGCACCCAGGGGACTCAGGTCATATACGTACACACTAACTCCACTACTCACCTACAAACCTACACACCTACCCTGAGGCCTCCTGGACGGAACAACGACTACGGCAGCCGCTCTATAAGGTCGGTACTAGCATAATTTCTTACTTAATTACCATATTACCGCGTTATTGACTACTTGCGCGCCGGCAGTGACACACCGATTTTCCACTGGTCCATTAGTGACCCGTCCCACGGTTGCCCGTTGTGAGGTTGTTATGGGCCCCAACCTTGACAACTGTTGGTAGGGCAACTGCGGGATTGCAACACCATCTTTTGTGCTAAAAGGGTTGTGAATCAGTTTTTAATCAACTTTAACTTGTTTTTTCGGGAAGTAAAGATTGAATTCGTCAATCAACATTTTATAGATGACTCTTAATATTATCTTGTATGTTTGCCCTATTGGCGACATACTTTTCGCCCTTTCACTTACAATACTTTTAATGTCGAGAACGCACAATAGTTGTTCTCCCCAATACCTATTGCCTAACGCGCCGTGCGTTTATTTGCAAACTGAAGTTTGCAAATAAAGGAGCGAAGTTAAAAATTTACAAAGATTCAAAGATAAACATTTGAACTTTTCAATGTTAAGTTCAATTATTTAAGTGTATAAAAAAATATCAACAAAATTTGCCAAATTCATCTGAAATGTCGGATTACAAAACTGCTTCAGCAACTAAGTAATTTTTTTTTGTTATCTAAAAAAATCTCAACCTCTGCCCTGAGTTCGTACAATCTTCCCAACATATTACCTTTCAATAAGAGTTCTGTTTGAAAGATAAGTCCATTTTTGTGCATGATTTTGAAAAATGGTGTGTATTTACGGCCCTGCTTTTGATAACATTAACCACGTTTATGGTTGATTGCATTGTTCTTTGAGGCATTCTCTCCTCCGATGGCCCTTGCCTCTCCTGCGCCATCCGCGCTCTCGTCACTCGTGACGCGCGATGATATATCATCCGCGAAATTTAAAATCGCTCGCGGACCATATTTTGACTCCTACGGACCACTAGTGGTCCGCGGACCACTGGTTGGGAACCAGTGACATAAAGGCTGGACTCACGTGATGTACGGCGGAGTATACTCGATTAGTTTCGAACCCATCTGAACCCCTTCATCATTAGCATTATCCCGCAACGCAGCGTTAGTATTTGAAACGCTAAAAAGTATAGTAACCTAACTAACATCCCTACTTCCCTACTTAATATTATAAAATATGCAAAAGTGTATTTGTCCTTTAATCACGCTACAATGAACTATGGACCGACGTGACTTTTGATCCCGGGAAAATAAAGCGTGAGGTTTTTCAAAACTCACGCCACGCGGAAAACGTCGCGGACAAGAGCTAATTGAACATAAATCTATGAATTTAAAATATGAGCACCCTATTAAATTGATTAGGTCTCAGTATTTCACTTAGTTGCATTCTCCGTAGATAGCAAATAAAGTGTGGTATGAATCAATTTGTAAGTATCAGTTACGCTATCTCGTCCCGGCTTGCTTTAATTTCCCCTGGGCGGGCGGGGGCGGTCGGTTTCCATTTCTAATATTTTTATAAAACACTACTAAAATAGATGAAACAATAAAATTTTAAAATTATACATACTTATAATATGTACATTTTATTAAGCCTCCCCAACAGCCTGTGAATACTTGCATGCTGCAAAATTGCGATATATATTTAAGTACATTTTGTACTCGTATTAGAACACATGCAATCCTACACACTGCCGCGATAATAAAGATGCTATAAATTTATGTAAAGATACCGTAATAACACATTGCGATTTTCTTGACCGTAGGTACCTACACGATAAAATAGCTCCTGTATGGCAAAGGTCTTATTAATGCTTCGTTATTGCTAATCCGTAATGAATCTGATTCCGGTTCATAATGCTTTATTTACGTTGCTGAAAGATCTTTAATACAGAATCATTTACCTCGATTTTCTAGACATGTTATTACTACCACTGGCAGTAAAAACAGCATAAAATTCGATAGATATTGAATCTAAATACATTCAGGACGGGTCAAAGGGAGATAGAAGGCAATCGGACTGGAAAAAGAGGTTCTTGTTCAACTAGATAAATTCCATATAATCAAGTGACACTGAGAGCGCTCTTATCTCGAGAACAAAAGTTAATAGCGCGGCTGACGTGGGATAGATCACACTGTGCGACTTGACCCTTTTATGTGGCTGATAAAAATCATGATGTAGGAATACAGAGCGAGTCGAATATAGGAAAAACTAAGAGAAATTATACCCTCTTCTTCCTA
This sequence comes from Melanargia galathea, assembly GCA_920104075.1. Lineage (NCBI taxonomy): Eukaryota > Metazoa > Arthropoda > Insecta > Lepidoptera > Nymphalidae > Melanargia > Melanargia galathea. The sequence goes on from OV049855.1 coordinate 22,871,035, forward strand.
GAGAACGCTTATTTAAAATGAATAAATACTTATTATATCTTTCGTTTTTGCTTAAGTCAATATGCACTGTCAAAAAAAAGATCGCAATATAATTTCAGTGTCATCTTGAAAGACAGATTGTAAATAATTTTGTTTGTTTTGTTCACCACCGTAGTAACAGTTCAGCTTGCGATAATTTGTGATCTTTTAACTTCTAAGTGCTTTGTTGTGTGAAATATTTTGACTATTTAATATTTTAGTAATCATGATTTGTGTAGCCATTGGCTGCAAAAGTCCGCTCAGTGTATTACGTGAGAAAAATATGCGTTTATCTTTGCATCGGTAAGTATTATATTGAATTCTGATAAGTTATCACGTTTAGTTTATTATTATTTTGCTGTAGTCATAACGAATGCAATATTAAACCATTTTGATAAATTTATAATGACCGTATTAGAATTATATTTCTTTATTTTGATAAAATTTAATTTTTCATACGAGATTTCATGCCACTAGTGAAGCGCATTGTCATCTCATATCGATATCGATAGTCGTGTAGTATCCGACATATGGCAATAATTGAATGGTCTCAAACCACTTTAGTAAAATATTAACTACCCACACTATACTTCCGTGAGTTCCTTCCGTACTTAGAATTTTATTTCCGTGGAATTCTGACGTAATGTTACCAGCGATAAAACAATTCCCACAAAAAAGATAAAAAATTCAAAACTTACGTAAATAAAAATCAACTGCCGCATGTAGATATGATAAATGCCTGACAAACACTTCATGGTGATAATGTCATTCAACTTCCATTTTTGAATATTTTTTTTTCAATATGCTTCTTTTTTTTCTATTGCTGTTAGTGTGCACTTTCTAGTTTCCACTCTTGGTGTTTTCTATTTTAGGGCGAAACGACTAATATTACGCGGCATATAGCTTTTAAAGATGACAGGGAATTAAAGTAGTTTGAGGTAAAATCGTACTTCGTAGACGTCTACCCTGTTCTCCATACAAATAACTCATCTGCAAATGACAATGACAGCTGTCAGAATTCCACGGAATTAAAAATCACAGTGTATAAATGCGTGTATAAATGCGAAAGTGTGTCTGCCTATTTGTCTGTCTACTAGCCTTTCACGGCCCAACAGTGTAACCGATATTGATGAAGTTTTGTGCAGAGGTAGCTTACATCCCGGGCAAGGACATAAGCTACTTTTTATCCCGGAAAATTAAAGAGTTCCCACGAGATTCTTAATGGTCCATCCGCTTATACGAAATATGGTACAGAGGTAGCTTGCGTCCCGGAAATTTACATAAGCAACTTTTATCCCGGAAAAGCAAATAGTTCTTAATTATATATCTTATTTCACAAAATTAAAAAAAAACTAAATCCACGCGGACGAAGTCGCGGGTGTGAGCAACGTGTAGTATTTATGTATCTATATAATTGTATATAAACAGTGGAACTAATGCGTTTTGACGAGATAACTTGCATAGTAATTTAAACTTAATTCAAATGAAGTAAAATAAAAGAACAAAACACTCTTTTAAAGTATTATATTTCAATCTCTTATTACTTTGTTATTGAATCTACCACCATTTCCAAGGGGCTTTTGTCTTAGAGAAGAAATGGCGAAACAAACTCTAGAGCACCATCTTTTGAAATAATTCACATTTACAATCACATCACAATAACAATAAATCATCATCATCATCATCATCAACAAGTCATCAGGAAAAATCAACAGTTCCCGCGGGACTTTGAAAAACCCGATATTATATATATAAAGCTACTTGAAGTTACGTATTGATCACCTCTCCTGAACAATTTTGTATGGGACTTTTTCACCATACTTTCCGTGTATGTAGAATTCAAAAAATTTAGGTCTACAAAATTATAGAGAGAGCTGGACGTGGAAAACTGACTAGAGTACCCTAAGGGATCTCGAAAACTATCAGTCGGAGAGGTACTATCCCCAAACAAAAAATGTTCAACACCTTGGGCAATTGGGTGAACCGGTGAAAAAAATATGGCCACCAAACAAAAAAAAATTTCGTCTCCATACAAAAATTTCTTAATTTTCAAGAGGCTCTCCAGAACAATTTTGTATGGAACTTTTTTCCCCTCACTATTTATGTGCGTAGAACTTATGGGTCTTCCTTCAGGAAAATTATGAAACGTCATGAACGTGGAAAATTTACCAGAGTACCCCAACGGCTCTCAAAAACTATCAATCATAGAGGCATGGTTCTGAAACTGAAAATGTTCAAGACCTTGGGCCCTTTGGTGAGCCAGTAAAAAAAAAGATAGGTACCAAACAAAAAAAAATTTCGTGTCCATACAAATTTTTTTTTTAATTTTCAAAAGGCTCTCCTGAACATTTTTGTATAGAACTTTTTCCTCTTACTATTTATATACGTAGAACTTATGGGTCTTCCTTCAGGAAAATTATGAAACTTCAAGAATGTGGAAAATTTATCAGGGTACCTCATGGGTCCTCTAAAACTACCAGTCATACAGGCATGGTCCCAAACAAATGTTATTAAGGACCTTGGGCCATTGGGTGAACTGGTAAAAAAAAGATGGTCACCGAACAAAAAAATTTTTTCTCCATACAAATTTTTTGGGTTCTTTTCAAGAGGCTCTCCTGGACATTTTTGTATGAAACTTTTTCCCCCCACTACACGTATACATAAAACTTAAAGGTTTTTTTCACAAAAAATACAAAACGTAGTGAATGTGGAAAAATTACCAGGGTACCTCATGGGTCCTCTAAAACTACCAACTATACAGGAATGGTCCCAAACAAATGTTGTTAAAGACCTTGGGCAATTTGGTGAACCGGCAAAAAAAAGACGGCCGCTCAACAAAATTTTTTTTTTGAATTTTCAAAAGGCTCTCCTGAACATTTTTGTACGGAACTTTTTTCTTATCACTATTTATATGCGTAGAACTTTTGAGTTTTCCTTCAAAGAAATTATAAAACGTCATGAACGTGGAAAATTTACCAGAGTACCCCAACGGCTCTCAAAAACTATCAATCATAGAGGCATGGTTCTGAAACTGAAAATGTTCAAGACCTTGGGCCCTTTGGTGAGCCAGTAAAAAAAAGATAGGTACCAAACAAAAAAAAATTTCGTGTCCATACAAATCTTTTTTAAAATTTTCAAGAGGCTCTCCAGAACATTTTTATATAGAACTTTTTTTACCTCACTAAGCGCATGCATAGAGCTCATGAATGTCCTTTCAGGAAAAATACGAAACGTCATGAATGTGGAAAATTTACCAGAGTACCCCCATGGATCCTCCAAAACTACCAATCATACAGACATGGTCCCAAACAAATGTTATTAGAGACCTTGGGCCATTGGGTGAACCGGTAAAAAAAAGATGGCCGCCGAACAAAAAAAATTTTCTCCATACAAATTTTTTGGGTTCTTTTCAAGAGGCTCTCTTAGACATTTTTGTATGAAAATTTTTTCCCCCTACTACACTTATAAATAGAACTTACAGATTTTTTTTCACAAAAATCACAAAAAGTAGTGAATGTGGAAAAATTACCAGAGTACCCTAACGGCCCTCAAAAACTATCAATCATAGAGGCATTGTCCTGAAACTAAAAATGTTCAAGACCTTAGGCCCTTTGGTGAGCCAGTAAAAAAAAGATAGCTACGGAACAAAAAAATTCGTGTCCATACAAAATTTCTTTTTAATTTTCAAGTAGCTCTCTCCAGAACATTTTTGTATAGATCCTTTTTTTTCACTAAACGCATGCATAGTTAACTGATTAGTGTCCTTTCAGAAAAGATACGAAACGTGATACCAATATTTCTTTCTATCTTTCAAGAGACTCTCCAGAATATTCTGGTATTTGGTATGGCCTCCCATTTCTTTATTTTACGAATATTGAAGAGACTACAAGGCACGCGAGCTGCTTGCAGCTCGCGCACCGAGCGCAACACTAGTCTATATCTACAGCTATAGGTAGATTACTATAGCAAACTTTCTTGAAAGTAGGTATAAAGGTTGGAAAAGGGAGCGGGAATGGGAACCGGAAATCCACGATTCCCTCTGGATTTGTTCAAAACCGAAATTCACCCGGGCGAAGCCGCGGGCAAAAGCTAGTTAGATAATAAAACAAGCTTGGAAAAGTCAAGCTAATCTTTTTATCTGTTAGCATTCTTATATGAAGTCATCTTAATCTGGCCTAGGTATGTACTCTTATTCAAGTAGGTACTCATGGCTTCACCTGGCTTGGCATGGCTTTTTTGATGAATCTTGACTAAACCAATCCTTCAACAATTTGTATCTAAATTAAATCATAAAGTTACCTGTAATATATATATGTAAATAATAATTATTAAAGAGTTATGAAAAAGTAAAATCATAGTCAATATTGTTCATATACTTATTGTACGCCATAATGTAATTTTTACTATTTACCCGACTGTTACCATATTCATAATACTCTCTTGTACCTACAAAATTACAATAAAAGTGATTTCTATTTCTATAATAATAATAATAATAATAAATACTCACACATACACACACGGTCGTCTGTTCCTAAAGTAGGCAACTTAATGCCTGTGTTATAGGTAACAGCCGACTGATAGACATCTATAATATAATAAAACTGTAACAGATCCAATTCTGTACATTGAAGTTATTTTGAAAATTTTTATTGGAGGGCACTCTATAATCGATACTGAAGCCAAAACTGCAATTTTTTTCATTTTTGTCTGTCTGTCTGTCTGTCTGTCTGTCTGTCTGTCTGTCTGTCTGTCTGTCTGTCTGTCTGTATCTTGGCCGCGCATCACGCCGAAACTACTGAACGGATTCAAATGAAACTTGGTACGATTTGAGTTTATACTCCGAGGTAGGACATAGGATACTTTTCATCCCGAAATTCGGCACGGTTCCCTTGGGAGAGGGGAAGAAAGTTAAAACGTGTATTTAGCTGTAATTCATTAACGGGTAGTTCGATTTCACTCATTCTTTTTTTGTTCGAAAGGTAGTACTTCAAGTATTATCCCGTAAATATTTCAAGGTCATAGGTGTTTTAGTTCAGAAATGACAGACATTTATTGCGTTCAAATAACTTGAGACCCGGATCTTTGCACGTACGGCTTATTTTAAACTGGTGTGCGTTTAAATTTATGTTTGTCGATCTGTCTATTAGTTCCAGCTAATTTCCGAAACGGCTGGATCGATTTTGACGGAACTTTCAATGGCAGATAGATGATGTTATAAGGAGTAACTTAGGCTACATTTAGTTTGGGTACATAAAATAATTATGGGATCCGATCCGATCCTATATAAATCCTATAAACACGCGAACGAAGTTGCGGGGGTCAGCTAGTATTTACATATAAATACATATATATTTTTAATAAAGGTATACATATTATTATAAATACACCCAGACTCGGAGCGGGAATCAAACCCGCGACCCCGGAGCGGAAGGCAGGGTCACTGCCAACCGCGCCAACGGGCCAGTCAATTTCCATAATTATTATCGATACCTACTTAAATTGTCATCCCTAGTTTATACTTGCTTAGGTCAAAACCGCACTGGTAAGACAACACGCGCTGATGCGACAGCGATTCCGTTAAAACAAACTCCTATGAACTTATGGGACTGGCCACATAACTTAAGCGACGTGCGCCATATTTTATTTGTTTAAATCATTCGTTATCTATATTCTATACATAATTATAATAAAATCGTAGAATTGCCGTATTTATACATTAAAGATTTTTGCAAAATAATAACTGGGGGATGTTAGGGATAAGTAATGGAACATAAAAAAGCTATTTTTCAAATTTTTGTCTGTTTGTCTGTCTGTTTATCTGTTTGTCTGTATGTTTGTGCGCGCATCACGCAAAAACTACTGAATGGATTGAAGTGAAACTTGGCACGATTTAAGTTCATACTAAGGAGTAACATATAGGATACTTTTTATCTCGAAATTCAGCATGGTTTCCTTGAGAGAGGGGATGAAAGTTAAAATGTTTACTTAGCTGTAATTCATTAACGCATGGTCCGATATCATTCATTCTTTTTTTGTTAGAAAGATTACCGGCTTATCTCTGAAAAGGCTGGATCGATTTTGATGGGACTTTCTCTGGCGGATGTTTACATTTTGATCTACCTAAACATCCGCCAGTGAAATTTTAACAGTTTTTAGCAAGGTATGAGCTCAAAGGAGCTTAGGAAAAACAAAATGATTCCCACTGGATTTTCAAAAACCATCCGAACCACGCGAACGAAGTCGCGGGTTTCCGCTTGTCTATACATATAATAAAATCGTAGACTTGCCGTGTCTGTACGTTAAAGAAATTTGCAAAATAATAACTAAGTAATGGGACGTAAAAAAGCTATTTTTGAAATTTTTGTCTGTTTATCTGTTTGTCTGTATGTTTGTGTGCGCATCACGCAAAAACTGCTGAATAGATTGGAAAATGTATACTTAGCTGTAATTCATTAACGCGTGGTGCAATTACATTCATTATTTTTTTGTTAAAAGGAAATACTTTAAAAATTGTTCCGTAAATATTTCAAGGTCATCGGTTTTGTAGTTCAGAAATTACAGCCATCACAACCCTCAGTATTCCATATTACTTGGAACCTGGCTTGCACTTGTACCTTTGAACATCCGGATTATCATGTGTTGCATTAAAATTTGTGTTTGTCTGTCTCCGAAATGCTGGACCGAATTTGATAGAACTTTCATTGGGAAAACCATAGTGATGGGAAAGAGATATTAAAAAATTAACACTCATTAGTATTACTGTATGTAGTTCCATTTTAATGCCCAAGTTCCTTTTTAGTGTCTATTGAAAATGTGAAGGTATTTACCTATGTACCTTGTTCAAGCTAGATAGTCTGTTTAGATATCCAACTTTAAATCTAACATCTTGATTTATTTCATAAGCCTACTTTCTTTTAAATAATATAAGAAACGAAATCTCAAAGAGAAATATGTTATAGGGGTTGAACAAATCCTTAAGTACACGTAGCCCACGTAGGGTACATTTTCTACTATTCGCAACACAAACTGACACAAGTTAAGTGAATGTTCCCTATCCCATTGTTCATCGCCGCCGTCTTTGAGGCCCGAGTCGCGATGTTGCGCCTTACCATGCGGCCTCGGCCTAAGTATATATAAGTATAACAGTTGAACTACATCAAACTGGTTATTTTTTGTTTAAAGTAGGACAACTGATAGTAGCAGACTTCTCTTTCTTTCTTATGCTTAAAATCGGTACAAGTGAGTGAGTCAAAGAGATGTTTGATTTCGTCTAAAATATCTCGTTTCCATAGCTACTTGTTCCTAGAGGAAAAAGTATTTCGTGAAATCCATAGATAACGAAAATTCTAAGAGGTAAATTTTTTTTTGTATTTTTTTTTTTTTACTTAATTGACTTATGTTTGACTAGCCCTGTAGTCCATTGAAATGTTACATGAGCTTTGCATTTATTAGAGGACGCAATTTTATTTTTAAGACATGTGTGGGGGGTTAATAGAAGCTTAACCTCAAGTTTGTGGGGTCGCCACCCTTGTCCCCCGGCCGCCATCTTGGAAAACCCTTTTTTCACGATATCTCGGAAACTATGCGTCTTACAAAAAATTCGTAATCACATAATTTATAGCAAATTGTTTTGCCTACAAATATGTTTATATGTATAACTTTTTGCCCTAAATGAAAAATTAAAGAAGTTATAAGCAAAAAAGTGAGAAAATTTTTATAAAATCTTTTTTGCTCTATAACTTTTTTTTATACATTTTACAAAAAAAATACCTCAGACCAATCAATTTTTTTTCCTTTCATTCATTTAAAACGCTGTTACAGCCCTCCTAAGTTGACCGGGTTCGTCAATGCTCATGAGAATCCGGTCAAAACGAAATGTTTCAGTCACAGCCACAGCCTGGACCATCGAAGAAAAGTAGATTAGAGTAGCTAGCTAATAAGTGATTGAAAATATTATGATGTTAAAGATTACCTTATAAGCAAGATGTCCGTGGAGTAGGCCTACAAAACAGTACAAGATTGGTCTGAGGTTTTTTTTTTGTAAAATGTATAAAAAAAGTTATAGAGCAAAAAAGATTTTACACACACACACACATGTCTTAAAAATAAAATTGCGTCCTCTAATAAATGCAATATTCGGTCCTTAAATTGTAACATTTCAATGGATACTGATACTTGTGCTAGTATTATAGTAATGACAGCAAAGCAATGTAAGATGATGCGAGCTTTCAAACTTGTCTTGAAATGACGCCTTTGAACTGCTGAAGCGTGTTAAATTCGCAGTTTACTTTGAGCATTTTTGATTAAATATTATGTTCATAGTGAGTTTGATATTTTTATAGATAACTAAATACTGGAAAAATTGTTGTTTTTGTCATGTCTGTAAGGTATACATATATCTGGGGAGTTTATTTTCAGAGACATCACAAAAGTTATGAAAACTTCGCTCGAAGACACATCACATAAAAAATTCAATCTGAAATTCTCGCGGCAACATCAAAGCGCAGCTCAAACGAGATTCTGCGAGTTTTTGCAAATTCCCAAAGCAACGGATGCTGCACGCGGCTCAGATACGAGTCGCTGTGGAAATGTCAGATATTATGAACACCTATCTTTCTGGTGAAAACTTTTTACTAAAACAAATTTTGCGAAACAACTTTACACAATAATAATATGTTCTTTAATTCTTTACATGACAAATTCAAGATATTTTGTAAATGTAATTTATTAAATGCCTCACTCATGATGCAGTATTTGTACATACTATGTAACTTGTACATACTATAACTATAACGTTGAGGCCCCAAGCTCAAGGTGGTCAAATGGCGATCCACACCGAAAGACGCAGCGTTGAAAGACCCCCAACGGACGAACGATCTAAAGCAAGACATTGGCAGCTTCTGGATACGAGTAACACAAGATCGTGTTCTGTACTGTGTATGGTGGCGATACTTGCAAGAGTCTTATGTCCAGCGGTGGACGTCTATTGGTTGGGACGACAACCTAACTAAGCATAAAATTAGGACCTCCAAAATTCGGTGCAGTTGAAAAAAGCGCAATCGGCTCATAACATCGATGGCCCATATAGCCTGTTGTTGTCGCCCTTCTGTCACGCTACCCTCAAAAGTCAATAAAAAAGGCAATACAATATACTTGCTATATGAGTTTTCTCGACACTGCCATTGCATTGAAATGGTGTAGGTAACAGAAAGCACTTGAACAAAAACAGATTGGAACGGATAGAATGAATGTCAAAGAATTGAGCCGAATTGCCCCCATGGCCACGTCACATTGCGAATAATCGAAATCGAAGCGTGTTCTACGTTTTGTAGAAAAATTTTGGACAATATTCCGTATCCGGATCAAAAAAGTCGCACCGTTAAACGATGCTACATGAATGATGAATGAAAATCTGTTTGCACTTTCTGGTTCTAGATAACTTCCCAGTGGAAAGTTTTTGTAGTGGGACCGATTTTGTGTATTCCAAATTTTGTCATTTTTAAGGCTTTTAGAATCGAAGGCTTATTCTTAACGGGATCCCTTAGGATGGGATGTAGGGACGCCGCAACTACTGAACCGATTTGGCTGAAATTTGACTTAACACATAGGCTTGTTTTTATCCTGGAAAAATCCACAGTTCCCCTAATGCGCCTGAAGTTGTAATACAAAGAACTGTATGAAGACCATGCAGTGGTGCCTCACTGGTGCTGTCGCGGGCTGTCGCTGTCGCGTTTTGCAGTGGGACGTGCTTTTTGCATTAAAAAGTTCGCGCTTTCAGTGTGACATCCTCCGATTAATGTGTCTTAGCTCTCTTATGAGCAGAAGTTGTATGGGCTCTTTTCAGACCCGGCACGTTTAAAACCGCCGTATCTTTAGATTTAAGCTGTCGTAAATAATTATCACTTCCATAACTTCATCTTAAAATACTTGTAAAATTTATTGACGTCCAAAAAGAGTACAGTAACTAATTTGAATGTAAATAATCTGAAAACGTCGCTCTCCGGGTGTTCTCAAGCCTTTATTGTGTGCCTTTCCGTAATTGACATTCCATGGAAACATGCGAAACGAGCCCTCTTCATCCTCGTTTCTAATACGAACCGCCAACGTGTGGAATGTTCTTCCGACAGCCCACGTCCGACTTCCCGCATCGATAGAAATGCTCGACATCATTTCCAATCTTCTACGGGTATCATTTCAAACTGTTCATATATAAACTCACAGTTAACATATCAGGCAGCTGTGATAGCCTAGTGGTTAGGACGACCGACTTCTAATCGGAGGTCGTGGGTTCGATCCCGGGCACGCACCTCTAATTTTTAGGAGTTATGTGCGTTTTAAGTATTTAAATATCACTTGCTTTAACGGTGAAGGAAAACATCGTGAGGAAACCTGCATGCCTGAGAGTTCTCCATAACGTTCTCAAAGGTGTGTGAAGTCTGCCAATCCGCTTGGCCAGCATGGTAGACTATGGCCAAAACCCTTCTCACTCTGAGAGGAGACCCGTGCTCTGTAGTGAGCCGGTAATGGGTTGATAATGATGATGATGATGATGATAACATTTCAGACTAATAGTTAACTTAAAAAAAATGATTTTTTTCCAAGTAACAATGCTCGATCGTGCTTTTAAAAATGCCTTTAATCGCTTTTGTAAAAACCCGGCCTAGGTATTGGAATAAAATGTATTACAGATCGTATCGATTTTGTAAATAAATTGGAACATGTCACTTCAGAATACGAGCATTTTTGGATTCCCCGGCTCGAGAACAAAGATACGGCACAACACAACACGATACAACACAACACAACATGAGACAAATTGAATTGGCCGGAGATTGCACAACTGCGTTATTCTTGCTATCGGCTGAAACTCATCGAAACGTATCATAAACTTTGACGCTTTTGGAGTTACTTTCGACACATCGAGATAACTTTATTTTAAATTATTACTTTTAAAATCTTTCAAAGAGTCTCCACAAGGACATTTTGACTTTGAAAAAAGCGCAATGCCATAAAGCCGCCAAATTGTGCTTAAACTTGTTCTGGTTTATTTTCTTAGTTCGTCTACGTTGAATTCAGTGTGAGTGTGGAAAACTCGCAAATAAATATACTTCGTGAATTGAAAGAATAAATGATGGTAAAAACAGTAGCAGTTAAATAAAACGAACGCAAGTTCGCTACATTTCGCTTTGCTCTATCTGGCACTCACCGCAAGCGGCGTAGCTCAACGCCGGGCGCTCTATATTGCTATAATTGCAACATCATTCTTTTTCATTTAGATATAATCTAATATTAACAACGTCTTACAGCTTACAGCTCTTCTTCTCAACATATATGCATCCATGGCTGGATACAATTCTCTTACAAAGATACCCAGAAAACACGATCTTGAGCTGCTTGTACCCAGAGGCTGCAAGCGACTCGTTTAAGATCGTCCAATCATTCGCTGGTGCAGGTCGCCATTCGAGCACTTTGGGACGTTTATCATTTCTTTGAGCTATAGGTATGCTCCACCCATTACCACTTCAGTTACGTGACTTGTAGAGATTTGTCGGTAATGGGATTCTTCTGCGGATCTCCTCATTTCTGTGTGCTTAGTCTAAAGCGGAGCACTCGAAAACGAACTCGAAAACTATTGATCGATTTCAGAGTAAAATAGACCTAAAATGGCTTGTATTAAGGTTTGAGTTCGCCAATACATTCAGCATTGTTCGAATGCTGAATGTATTGGCGAACTCAAACCTTAATACAAGCCATTTTAGGTCTATTTTACTCTGAAATCGATCAATAGTTTTCGAGTTCGTTTTCGAGTGCTCCGCTTTAGACTAACACCCGTATTCTTAGTTCTAAACTCATGATTTACTCGACTCGACTCAACCTCACAGAGGTGTTTTGATATTCATAGTTGTAATTTTTGTCCTTACCTCAAACACTTTCCTCACTCGAGGTGAGTTGAGTCGAGTCAAATGTAAGGTTGATCGGCATCTACCTTGAGGATGTTTTTATGTGATTGTTAGCTACAAAAGAAGTATTTTATTAATTTTTTATAATGTCTTTTGATAGTTTTATTGAATATATGTACGATAGTCGCGATAATTAGTCGTAAGGACTATCGTTTGCGCACGCACCGCACGCAGCGCACGCACCGCACGCAGCGCACGCAGCGCACGCATCGCACATAGCGCACGCACCGCACGCAGCGCACGCACCGGACGCAGCGCACGCACCGCACGCAGCGCACGGACCACACGCAGCGCATGCACCGCACGCAGCGCACGCACCGCACGCAGCGCACGCATCGCACGCAGCGCACGCACCGGACGCTGTGCACGCAGCGCACGGACCGCACGCAGCGCATGCAGCGCACGCAGCGCACGCACCGCACGCAGCGCACGCACCGGGCGCAGTGCACGCAGCGCACGGACCGCACGCAGCGCATGCAGCGTACGCACCACACGCCGCGCACGCACCGCACGCAGCGCACGCAGCGTACGCACCGTGCGCAGCGCACGCACCGCACGCACCGCACGCAGCGCACGCACCGCACGCAGCGCACGGACCGCACGCAGCGCACGCATCGCACATAGCGCACGCACCGCACGCAGCGCACGCACCGGACGCAGCGCACGCACCGCACGCAGCGCACGGACCACACGCAGCGCATGCACCGCACGCAGCGCACGCACCGCAAGCACCGCACGCAGCGCACGCACCGGACGCTGTGCACGCAGCGCACGGACCGCACGCAGCGCATGCAGCGTACGCACCGCACGCAGCGCACGCAGCGCACGCACCGCACGCAGCGCACGCAGCGCACGCACCGCACGCAGCGCACGCACCGGACGCAGTGCACGCAGCGCACGGACCGCACGCAGCGCATGCAGCGTACGCACCCCACGCCGCGCACGCACCGCACGCAGCGCACGCAGCGTACGCACCGTGCGCAGCGCACGCACCGCACGCAGCGCACGCACCGCACGCAGCGCACGCACCGCACGCAGCGCACGCACCGCACGCAGCGCACGGACCGCACGCAGCGCACGCAGCGCACGCATCGCACGCAGCGCACGCACCGGACGCAGTGCACGCAGCGCACGCACCGGACGCAGTGCACGCAGCGCACGGACCGCACGCAGCGCATGCAGCGTACGAAGCGCACGCACCGCACGCAGCGCACGCAGCGCACGCAGCGCACGCACCGTGCGCAGCGCACGCACCGCACGCAGCGTACGCACCGGACCGCACGCAGCGCATGCACCGCACGCAACGCACGGATCGCACGCAGCGCACGCACCGCACTCGAACTCGCACTCACACTCGAAGTCGCACTCGCACTCGCACTCGGACTCGAACTCGCACTCGCACTCGCTCTCGCACTCGAACTCGCACTCGCACTCGAAGTCGCACTCGCACTCGCACTCGCACTCGCACTCGAACTCGCACTCGCACTCGCACTCGACGTCGCACTCGCACTCGCACTCGGACTCGAACTCGCACTCGCACTCGGACTCGCTCTCGCACTTGAACTCGCACTCGCACTCGAAGTCGCACTCGCACTCGCACTCGGACTCGAACTCGCACTCGCACTCGCTCTCGCACTCGAACTCGCACTTGCACTCGCACTCGCACTCGCACTCGCACTCGAACTCGCACTAGCACTCGAACTCGAACTCGCACTCGCACTAACACTCGCACTCGAACTCGCACTCGAAGTCGCTCTCGCACTCGCACTCGAACTCGCACTCGCACTCGCACTCGCACTCGAACTCGCACTCGCACTCGAACTCGCACTCGAACTCGCACTCGAAGTCGCTCTCGCACTCGCACTCGAACTCGCACTCGCACTCGCACTCGAACTCGCACTCGTAATCGAACTAGCACTCGAACTCGAACTCGAACTCGCACTCGCACTCGCACTCGGACTCGCACTCGAACTCGAACTCGCACTCGCACTCGAAGTCGCACTCGCACTCGCACTCGGACTCGCACTCGAACTCCCACTCGCACTAACACTCGCATTCGCACTCGCACTCGCAATTGCACTCGCACATAAAAAAAATCGTCCGTTATTAAGGTTAGCTGACGTCATAACAAACGAAACATTCCTCCAAACGATGACGTAATCCTTGAGTTTTACCTTGACTCAGCCCCGGATCTTCAATTTTTTCGAGGGGGGGCAAAAACTGAAAAATGCCGCCCCCACCAATATTTTTGGTATACACCAGTATAAACTACGCATTTTTTTAAATATTTTCTATAGTTACATTTTGAAAGTAGACTAAAATTGTTTTTTTTTTTTTTCTAAAAAAGTGAAATTTTAAGATTGCACAATTTTCGACCGCGATGTTGGGGATATTACTCATTTTACGGGTAGAATTATAGGCAAAAATGGTGTACCAAATCTATTTAGCATTATTTTAAGGACAAAACGATGTCTCTAGGTCTTAGTTTAAAGTTTGAGGAGGGAAAAGTATACTTTTTTACATTACATTAATTTCTGGGGCGGGGGGGGGGGGGGGGGGGGGCAAGTGCTCGTCTTAACGTCTATACACGTCAATGTATTTTTGGAAAAAATATAGGCTACACAGAGAAAGAGCAGTTTTAGACCGGTTATGACTTATATTGCTCGGCACTCATAATGTCCTTATAATGCATCATAAATCTTAAATTATATCAATAATATCTAATAATAATAAATATATTTTTTTTATAAATAAATACCATTATAAATACTTAATAGTAGTTTAAACATACATATATTTCGTGGATGTATATGGTTTTTTCTTTCAAACTTATCTTCAAAACAAACTAAAGTGAAAAATGCAGTTTTCTTATTTTTTGAATTTTCAGGATTTGTAAATAAACTAAGTATGGCCTAAAAATGTTTAAATTAAATTTAATTAAGTATAATTACTACAACATCTTTTCATATACTTAACTTTACCTGTAAAATGAGTATTTTCCCCGATATCGGAGTTTAAAATTGACCAAATCTTAAAATGTCACTTTTTTGGAAATAATTGTCAAGTTTTGAAGGGCTGTATCTCAGTAAATATTGAATTTTCAGAGCTGGTTCTAGTCTTAAATTGTAGCAATTTTAGTTTACTTTAAAAAAGTATTGAAACATTTTTTAAAACGCATAGTTTAGGACTTATATTGAAAAATCCAAAAAAAGTGCAAAAATTTCGAACAGGTCTTTCGAAGCTGCAAAATTAGATCAATACTACTGGTAACTAACATCATATTAAAAAATCTGAACTTGCCGCTTGATTGCGATTTTAATGTAAGATTTGACTGGCGTAGTAGATTCGGCGTGATTCGTGGCCAAGATTATAGACAGACAGACAAAAATTAAAAATCACAGTTTTAGGTTCAGTATCGATTATACAGTGCCATCCAAAAGAATTTTCAAAATATTTTCAATGTAATACAAAATTGGACCTGTAACAGTTTGAAATATGTACGAGGGGTGTTCAGAAAATAACGGGAATCTTTAAATTTCGCGGGTTTGGAGAATCCGATTGTCAATTTTTTTTTAATTATTATGTTGGTATACATGCCCCTGAAGTATGAAAATATTTTCAGTCGTATACATTATTTACTTTGTCTTTGGCAGCCGCTAAGGTTAGACGTGTTTTATGAGCTCGGCGATTTTCGTTTATTAAAAGAAATGGATCAAAAATTATTTGTATCAAATTTTGCATAAAAAATTAAATGTAGTGTAACAAAATGTGTGCAATTTTAATAAAGGCCTATGATGAGTCTGCTATGAATAAATCAAGAATTTACGAGTTTACGTAAAGATGTTGAAGATGATGAACACCCTGGACGCCCCAGCACATCAACAACCGATGAAAACCTGATGAAAACGTAGAAAAAGTTAAAGAGATGGTCATGAATTCTTGCCACAAGGTCCAACGGTCAATAAGGAGTACTACCTACAAGCTCAACGCCGTTTGCGTGAAGTAATCCAAAAGAAACACCCGGATTTGAGGAAAGACATTTCATGGCATTTGCACCACGATAATGCACCTGCACACATTTCATTGCTTGTTCGCAAATTTTTGACCAAAACCAATACTGTACGAAGCCCCAGCCTCCATATTCGCCAGACATGGTTCCGTGTGACCTTTTCCTATTTTCAAAAATAAAGAGAACCTTAAAGGATCGTCGTTTTACAGGCATAGAGGACATTAAAAGCGCATCGCTGAAAGAACTAAAGGCTATCCCAAAGATCGAGTTTGAGAAGTGTTTCGAGGATTGGAAGCAGCGCTGGCACAAGTGCATAATATCTAATGGGGACTATTTTGAAGGCGACAATATTAATATAGACGAATAAATAAATATTTTTTTCAAAAAATGAAAATTCCCGTTATTTTCTGAACACAGTGGTATGTACCAATACAGTGGCGGATTTCTAATCTGCCACTGTATTGCTGTCGACATCTATGTCGACAGCGCTCTAGGCAGCACCTTATCGGCGCCCCTGATTGACAGAACTAACGGCTAGTTCTGATTTTTTTATATGTTGTTAGGACCAATAAAAATCGTGTAGATATAGGTAGGCACTAATCCAAGTTTGCAGCTTCGAAAGACCTGTGCTAACTTTGCTTACTTAATTTTGGCGCCCCTTGTAATCTCGCGCCCCTAGGCACGTGCCTAGTTTGCCTTATGGATAATCCGCCATAATTGACCTATAGATTATTTTACTATTATACTGCGCGTTCAATCATATTTTTTTCGCAAACTTTCGATAATGCTGTAGGTACTCAGCATTTTGAATTTGGCGCCCTCTGATTCTGCCGCCCGGGGCACGGGCCCCCCCCTGCCCCCCCCTAGATCCGGGCCTGCCTTGACTCCACTCATTCGAGGAACCTCGAGAATTCCTCAACCTGACAACTATGAATACCGATCTTGAGGTTCTTTCAAGTCATTCCTTGAGGCCTCCTCGAGTGAGTTGGAGTCGAGGGGCTTTTCGAGTTACGACTTAGAATATGGGTGTAAGCACACTGATTTGATCTACAGCTTATTATCACAAACGTAAACTATTATTACGTTGAAAAAACTTTTTATTACGAGTATTCTCTCAAGTCTTAATAAAAGTACGCAGAGAAAGATTGTTACATATTTTCAGTTCATTCAGAGCTACGCAACTTTTCTTATCCTTTCAGTATTTCCTTCCACTTTGTTAGTGATCATTTCAGAGTCAGGACTGTTATTTAAAAAGGGTTCAGTCTACTTTATATTGCGGCCTCGATCCTCTTTGCCATCTACTTAAAAAATTAGCACAATGGAAGCTTCTAGCGCTAATCTCGAGAGAGAGCGCAATTCTTTGTTTGAAATAATTAGGTTAATTTAGTTATAACGCCGAAACAAACAATAAAATATTCGAGTTATATATCTAACCGGACGAGCACTTTTTTAGAAATTAGGAAATACTTAATACTTTATTAATAAACTTACTTAACCCGGCGTGAATGAGGTGAGAAATTGTTACACCAGCTATGAGGTGGGTATGAGATACCCACAATTTTGGTGTTAAATTTTTAATACTATGATTGTGTAATTAGCATTTATGCTTGAACTATATAAATAATAGTATCCATTCAACAATATTAGTAAATAAAATACCAGCATTAAGTACAAAAAGCGTTATTTTTTATTGAAATAACAAAGTATCTAAATTTTCTTTGAAAAAATACAAGTTTAGGTAATTAACTTCTTTTCCCATAAAATCTAACAAAATTTCAATTTCTTTGGTAAATTAATATAACAATAGTGTCTTCTAATTATTATAAATCAAAAAGCAACTGAAAAGTCTTATGAGCTCATGTTACAGAGCACGATGTGACGTACCCCAGCCACATGTACGTACGTGTATCTACCGTCACCGCCGGCGCAACACTAAACTCGATACTGTACCTCGACCCTCGCACCCTTACCTCCAGCTACTGAAACGACAGGACTCGTATGGCAACAGTAACATTAAATAATCTGCGTTTCAAAACTTCTCGGGTATGACATACCTGACCTCACTCACGCCGGGTTAAGTATGCAGTCTCGCAAAAATCATTTTTTTGTACTTATAAACGTTGTAGCAATCCATGTCACGCGCCATTCGATAAATATAATTCAGCAAGTTGAGGATTGAACGTTAAATATTAGTCATGAGTCAAGTGCGGCGCACAGTCGGGCAATCAGGTCCTCTGGGAACTCGCAACAAGTTTATGTAAATACATATTATTGAGCTTCAAGTTTGGCCCGTCGGGATTTGTGCTACCTTGATAATACTTACACAGTAAACCAAACTATACGACAGGCAGTGCCGAGCTTATATAAGTCAGTATTACAGATAATAAGTATATCGATAACTTCGATTGCCACTTGCCAGAGATACTCGTATAGTGATTTCGAATAATCTGTTAAATATCCTAGTTAGGAAACTCGTAATGAAACCAAACTTAATACTACGGGAGGTAGATGTCCAGTTGAAAAAGTCATTTTATACCGACTGGAAATTTTAACAATAATTTAATAGTTAACATAACAGCTCCGAGAACGTCAGCTGCAGCACCAGTGGTGGAGTTAAGAGTGAGAGCATGTGAAAGTGATTGAAAATCAATCTGCTCCGAGTGATTTTATCCCGGAAAAAATGTTCAAGAATATTTTTGTCCGGGATAAAATCACTCTAATCACTGGTGCGGCAGCTGACGTTCGGAGCTATGATGGGTTAGGTCTGAACTATTATTGTTAAAATTTCCAGTCGGTATAAAATGACTTTTTCAACTGGACATCTACCTCCCGAAGCAGTTGCCAAAAGATTAGCAAACTGAACTTTCATTGGGCAGGTCATGCCACAACTATCATTGAACCGATGGTCGCTAAGGCAGACGTATTCTAGGATGGAGAATACGTAGCGGTTAACGCAGTTGAGAATTTAAGAACTGATCAAATGAAGGTGATAGGAATAGTCTGAATGAGAGATGAAGAGCACCAGGTGCACATGGATATGCTCTTGTAAAGGGTTTTCAGGCTAACTTTTCTTGAGAGATGTTTTCCTCTACTAATGCTGCCAATCACTTCGGGCAATAAGGCGGCTAACGAGACGTGCCTCGCTCGCGAGTGGCCCGCCCTGCGTCAATCAGGGATTTAATAAGACAGCGCCCGTCTTATAGCGATGCAAAGTTTATTCTTGATTCTTATGTAGACATATGAGTATTTTAGGTAAGACCCTGGATCCTCACGGCTGCATGTAAAAACACCTTATATAGGTCAGGTTTATTGTAAGGAAATTTTACTTCATCATAGGTTAAAGTAAGTCAGTCCACGCCGCATCGTTCTATTTGAAAAGGTTAATATTTTTCAAAAATACTGGACGGATTTCCTTCAAGTTTTCAAATATACCATAGAATTGAGAAGCTCCTCCTTTTTGGAAGTCGGTTAAGATTAATACTTATCCACAATTATGTTACGGGCGTAGTTAGCAGTGTAAACTCGACAACAAGACAAGAGTCGTTTTTACAAAGAGTTCTTAAATTTTACAGAGTTCTCAATTAATATTAATATTACTTGCAATCTTTTCCCGGACATTGTAAACACGCTCATGGTTAGTGAATCTTAAATCTAAAACTAAATCACCTAACAGTAAGAAGCAAATATATATAATTAAACTGTAACAGATCCAATTCTGTACATTGAAGATATATTGAAATTTTTTATTGGAGGGCACTCTATAATCGATACTGAAGCCAAAACTGCAATTTGTTTCATTTTTGTCTGTCTGTCTGTCTGTATCTTGGCCGCGCATCACGCCGAAACTACTGAATGGATTCAAATGAAACTTGGTACGATTTGAGTTTATACTCCGAGGTAGGACATAGGATACTTTTTATCCCGAAATTCAGCACGGTTCCCTTGGGAAAGAGAATGAAAGTTAAAACGTGTATTTAGCTGTAATAGGATACTTTCGTTAGTGAAAAATAAATTATGAAATTTGATAAAAATAAAAATTTATGTAGAAATATACTTAAATATTCTGATTTTGAGTCATAAAAGCACGTGATTATTTTATTAAATTAAAATTAAAAGTCGTAATTTCCCATCTGTATATCACGTGACCTAAAACACGAGCCGCCTTGTTGTGACGTCATAATGATAAAAAATACTAATATTAATCTGTGGTCATATAAGCAAAAACTAATATTAATCTGTGGTCATATACGAAAGATAGAACCTATGGAATCTAAACTCCAAACAAAAAAGGACTTGATATTTTTTAATATATTATATAAATAAATATTTTCGATATATCTATATTTTTAAATATATCGATATCGGAGTTCGATATACCGAAAAAAATATCGATATTTCGATATATCGGCTTTATTTAAAAAATCGTAAGTCACTTCAAAAATGATTACACAGTTATATTATAGTCCAGTATCTTTATTAAACAAATTAAATTATAAATATATATATGTGTTAGGTTATAGTTCTTAGTAATTATTTTATTTAAATAAGGTACAATATGGCCTGTTCCACTACCTTCTGATAAGTGTCGGGATAGCCTAAACGTAAGTTTTGTCACTTCCTTACTTATGTCAAGTGACAAGGACTATAGTTGTGAATAAGCTATCCGACACTTATCAGATGGTGGTGAAACAGGGCCTTATACCAATATTTTTAAATGACGTTATCACGTAAAATATTCATCCGTAAGCCGACTTGGCAGATAACTAATGATGTTTACAAAGATGTTTTAACATTCTGGAATTTTGGGTTACATGCAAAGAACTTTGCAACCATAATTGAATCAATTTTTGGCAGATTAGTACTATCTGCTTTTACAAAACTGGTTTGCATATTAATAAATAAATAGATAAAAATAAAATGTACCTACGAAAAAACACAATTACTTAAGACTCCTTGAAGATAAAGTTGATCTGTTTACACTGAACTGAAAGTTGTTGCTTCAGAGTACAATGAACTTTATGGTTTTTGTCTATATGACCATAGATTAATGATTAGTATTAACTATCATTATGACGTCACAACAAGGCGGCTCGTGTTTAAGGTCACGTGATATACAGATTAAAGATTACGACTTTTAATTTTAATTTAATAAAAAAATAATGTGCTTTTATTACTCAAAATCAGAATATTTAAGTATATTTCTACATAAATTTTCAATTTTATTAAATTTCTTAATTTATTTTTCACTAGCGAATGTCCCTATTTTTTTACCACAGAGGTATATCTATATAAAATTACATTTCGTTTTAAGATGTAAGTATGTAAACTAGGAATACAGAAAAAACATAATATATTTTAAATGAAATACGGTAGATTATTAAGTTTACGATGATTTTGTACCTACATTTTTGTATCTACATTTCGATATCAAACTATCGATATATCGTCCAAAAAATATTAGTAATAAAGAAAAAGTAGCCCAGGTGAATGACTTTATCTTTACTACAATATTTAAGGCGCAAACTCCAGTGTTATATAGAATACATTTATAACCTTCTTGTTTAACATTGTTACGTCATGAAATGGCTGACTTATTGGCTGACAGCGTTTTACGCGGGATTAAAAATGTTTAAAATTTAATTTAATTTTATGGCATGAACGCGTACAATGAATATAAAATTATTTTGCTATAATCCGCTAACAGTGACAAATTTGTAGGCACAACACCACACAATCTTGTAGGCACAACACCACACAATCTTGTAGGCACAACACCACACAAATTCACCACAAAACAAACTCGACGATCGTTTCGCTCCGACACCGGAGCATCTTCAGGAGATGTCGACTTCACAACGGACGATTGCAAAGTGAGTTCGTGTCGAATGAGCGGTCTTATATATACTATCCCCGCTTAGTCATCTACCCTCCTTTCTCTTTCTCTCTGGCCACGCCCCCTAAATATGTTGAGCAACGGTGAAGATGACACATTTATTTGCTCATTCAGCAATTCGACACTTCTACCGCTGTGCCCAACTATTTCCAATTGTTCCAACACGCACAGTCTTAAACTTTTACAGCATGTGTGTAAAATTTCAAATGTATGACCCTCGTCTATCCTATGTCCACTATCCAAAAGATGTTTTGCGAAATGAGATCTTTGAGGCTGGTTGTTTCTAAAGGCAGCCATATGTTCTTTATATCGAGTTACAAAATTGCGCCCAGTTTGACCAACATATATAGCACTATATGTTGGTCAAACTGGGCGCAATTTTGTAACTCGATATAAAGAACATATGGCTGCCTTTAGAAACAACCAGCCTCAAAGATCTCATTTCGCAAAACATCTTTTGGATAGTGGACATAGGATAGACGAGGGTCATACATTTGAAATTTTACACACATGCTGTAAAAGTTTAAGACTGTGCGTGTTGGAACAATTGGAAATAGTTGGGCACAGCGGTAGAAGTGTCGAATTGCTGAATGAGCAAATAAATGTGTCATCTTCACCGTTGCTCAACATATTTAGGGGGCGTGGCCAGAGAGAAAGAGAAAGGAGGGTAGATGACTAAGCGGGGATAGTATATATAAGACCGCTCATTCGACACGAACTCACTTTGCAATCGTCCGTTGTGAAGTCGACATCTCCTGAAGATGCTCCGGTGTCGGAGCGAAACGATCGTCGAGTTTGTTTTGTGGTGAATTTGTGTGGTGTTGTGCCTACAAGATTGTGTGGTGTTGTGCCTACAAGATTGTGTGGTGTTGTGCCTACAAATTTGTCACTGTTAGCGGATTATAGCAAAATAATTTATATTCATTGTATATCATGGAATTCCGCAAAGTAACGCCTGCTTCCATTCAGCATGAACGCGTGTTTATTTTGCCGAAATATATTTTTTGTGGCTTTTTATTAACAAAAACAACATTTTGAAGTGCTTTTTCAAACACAGTAGAATACCCTATTCATTAACGCGTTGTTCGATTTCACACATTCTTTTTTGTTAGAAAGGTAGTACTTTATATATTGTCCCGTAAATATTTCAAGGTCATAGGTTTTTTGTTCAGAAATGACAGACATTACAACCCTCAGTATTGGGTTCCAATAACTTGGGACCCGGATCTTTGAACGTACGGCTTATTTTAAACTGGTGTGCGTTTAAATTTTTGTTTGTCGGTCTGTCTATTTGTTCCAGCTAATCTCCGAAACGGCTGGATCGATTTTAATGGAACTTTCAATGTTATAGGAGTAACAGGCTACATTTAGTTTAGGTACATAAAAGAATTATGGGATCCGATCCGATCCTATATAAAACCTATAAACACGCGAACGAGTCGCGAAGGTCGGCTAGTCGTTTAATAAAATCAAATCACACGACTACATTAGGCTAAGATTTATTTGTTAAAGGATCTGTTTCCCCGGCAGTGTCGAACATCCTGTGAGCTTTGCCTGTAAAAGAATTATTCGTATAAAAATAATTACAAAACCACTGGGGTAACGTAAAAATATTATTTAAAAAATAATTGAACTTTAAATCAAATTTGTATTTGCATTAATTTGTATTTGCATAAATTATTATTTTACATTATCTTCATATGCATCAATTTTACTAATTGGATCAATTAAAACGTTGGAATGAAAATTTCCATCAATTTATATTATCATTATGATTACAATAATTATCCATCATTCCACGCTCCAAATGATTTAAACTCTGTCACAATGTTTTGGCTCTGCAATATTTACGAAATAAGGTATCATTTCCTTTATTTTTATAGATTTTAATAACTATGTTTTACGATTACTTACGAAATGGTTTTGACGGCATCTCTAAATAAATATCTAACTCAGGCTACTTTTACATGATATTTTCAATATGTACATAATGAAAATACCAAAGCCCTTTAAATGATAATTATTTTTATCGAGATGAATTGTGTCCGTCAGAACCGCGGACGGAATCTTAAAATCAAGTGAAACCTTATCTATAATTTAGTAGTTTTTTAGTAGTATTTGGTAGCTAAGCTAAAATATTTAGTAGTTCAATATAACCAAAATTAAATGAAAAATAAATTGCGCCGCCAAGCTGACGTCAGGTTGGCGGGTGGAATTTAAACGGCGTACAATACTTTGAAAATATATATGTCAAATTTTAGTAGTCTTTTGGTAGTTTAATAAAATTACGTTAAATCTTATTCACGCCTTTGTTTATAGACTGGAAAATATATTTTCTTTTTCTTCATCGGAAACGCCTGTGGAAATTAAATTAGTTCTGCTGAAAGATTGCTATGATAATTTCCACAGGCGTTTCTGATGAAGAAAAAGAAAATATATTTTCCAGTCTATAAACAAAGGCGTGAATAAGATTTAACGTAATTTTATTAAACTACCAAAAGACTACTAAAATTTGACATATATATTTTCAAAGTATTGTACGCCGTTTAAATTCCACCCGCCAACCTGACGTCAGCTTGGCGGCGCAATTTATTTTTCATTTAATTTTGGTTATATTGAACTACTAAATATTTTAGCTTAGCTACCAAATACTACTAAAAAACTACTAAATTATAGATAAGGTTTCACTTGATTTTAAGATTTACCGTCCGTGGATCTGACGGACACAGATGAATTTACCTAATACGAGATTTGTTTTTAGGTTTCTGTTCCCATGCTAATAACATGTAGGTAAGCGTCGAATGACGAAATTATACGACTGTAAATGGTGTAATAAATTTTCTTTTCTCGAAGAACTTTGTTTGGTGTGTTCTGGGCGGGCACTTAAAATGTTCCAATTAAAGCATTCTCCGAGCATTACTCGCATAGAGAAATAAAATACACGAGTTGCGAGTTCGTAATATGTATGTTTGGTACATGTTTGGTATATATTTTTAATGTGAAATATTCGATCGATTCCGCGCTGAGCGACGGCGGCGTACCGACTATATTTTTTCTTATCGTTCTCACCCTTGCAATATACCTACACCTGCTCGCACATTATGTACGACACAGTTGAATATCTTAAATAATAAAGGTGATAAATTCTGAATAAGTATTTCGATTCAAAGATTTTCTATGTCAATATGTTAGTTATCGTAATAGACGGCATGTTGTCCGTTAACCTACCTGTCTAAAACCAATTCCACTACCACCACTACAGCCTTTTAACGTCCCACTGCTGAGCACAGGTTTCCTCTCTCATGGGGATTAGAGCTTAGACTCACCACGCTGCTCCAATGCGGGTTGGCGGGCTTTCACAACTATTGTCACATGATAGTGATAATAAACGGGACCGATTGCTTAACATGCTCTCCGAGGCACGCCAGCTTCATACTTCGGGCTGGTACTGTGAATTCCTTGACAGAAAACCCAATACCTAACAATTATTTATTGGTCCGACCTGGGAATCGAACCCGGGACCTCATGATCTGCAGTCGAATATGCTAACCACTAGACGAACGAGGCAGTCTAAAACCAATAGCAAAACTTTTCGTGTAATGAACCCCTATGTTTGATAAGCTGACCCCGATTTTAAACATTATGATGTATCTCTGAAAGATACTATATAGGTTCACTTTTTATTGGTTAGACGGACGGTAAACTTTTGTTTGCAAGTAAATCGCGTCAACTCACAGGTCTAACTAATGAAAAAATATTGACTTCCTGCGTCTCGCTGGTACATCCCAGCTCGAAAGATAAAAATTAATATTTATTTCTTAGAAGTTTCGTGTATTTAGGGAAACATTTTATTCGTCCAAATGAGAGAGTAAGTAAAATTACAGCAATTGTACTGAAACCTCAATATTTGTTTCTGCGGAGGCGATGCCATCACATGCCTATTAGCAGTAACTCTACCAACGAAGACAGCAGGCGGCAAGATTTTATCTGTAAGAGCCCGACCAATTGTACGTAACGCGCTTGACTACGATCTCACTAGTTGGTAAGTGATGATATAGTCTAAAATGGACCAATCGTGTACCAATGCTACAAATGATGTTCTGGGACCCTCTTTCACACGCCAATCAATCATTGGGACCGAATTAATGTAGCCAAAAACATACATTATATCTGCTGAAAGTCATCAAGGAGTTGAATAGTCCGCAGACTGTTCTAGTTGTGATACCAGGCAGAGTGCTACGTACAGATGGACATACATACAGATGAACAAAGCGGTCTAACTCCTAACGCCTCTGTATCGTCTGGGGATATAAATTCTGTCGGGAACCGAACCCTGATCCTCATGCCTGAGAGGGCACATTGCACCAACTGCGCCTCACTTTCAGAGACAATACTGTAGTGTACGTCGCGGCTCCTCGTCCAGAAGCCGGTCGCTCCGTGCTGGCATTTATTGCATTCGCTACGCTGAACATTTCAACTGACACGAAATTGATTTCTGTTTTCTATTGTTCATAATACTTTTTTACTTATCTCTAGGATATTCTCTCTTTTTTTATAACCTCTACCGCATAGATGCGTTTAAAAAATATTTATTCCAAACCATGGGACCCATTAGTAGATACATTCTTACTTGTTGTTTTTATCGGTTGATACAATGGCAATGCGTTATAGCGATATCTTTTCTTCATGCATCCTTATAAAATGCACTAAAACAGTTAACACAATATTGCAGGATGCAAGGATGCAATACACGCACCTGTGCTAGAAACGCCTCTTGGCACACTCAGTAAAGCCATTCATTATTACTAACAGGCGAACTTGGTGAAGGCAACATACCTACCAATTTCTGTATGAGATATTATGACGAATTTTTTTTTTATTGTATGATAATCTTGCCTGCGATACTCATAACAGTACATTTCGGTACAGAATCTACAACAATATTTCAATCAAATATTCTCTTATATAAGCAAGTATATATGTTACAGCCAAAGTAATTAATTAGCTGTTATTCATAATGACTGGCAATTATTAATAATATCTAAATTGTCCAGATATTATTCATAATATCATGTCAAACCAGACATTATTCATAATAGCAGATGAACGTTGGTCAAAATGATAAATACGGCCCGCCTTGCTTCCCCTCCCGCATCTCATTCCTTTGTGGTGTGGCGTGATCACCACGATCTCGTAATCTAAACTACCCTTTTTTTTTTTTTTTTTTGTTATCGAAGAGGAAATGCATTTACGCATCCCGGCCGGGTGGGGGGACCGGCCGGGTATGTGGGACTCGACGGGGCATGACGGCCCCGATTTATAATACCCACTAAAACCTCTCCGGAAAAACTCATGTACTCATGTGTCAGGGGGCGGGTATCGCCGAAGCATTCGTCGCTACCCCCCGACGGGTATTGACCCACTAGTTGGTCAGGCGGGCCCCGTCACCCACTGCGGCTGTCACCCCGGCCGCAGGACTCCGCTATGAGGCGCGCGCGGAACACGACGCCGCCGCCTCGAGGCCTGCTGCTGGTCGGACGACAGGACGCCCCGAGTCTGCCGTCCGCAGGCCGCGTCTTACGGTGGCCGGAAGTCGGCCACCCTACGACGCCCAGTGCGTCTGCTGCGGGAGGGGAGAGAAGAGGCAGCCTCTCTTTCCCTTTCCGCCGCCTCCTTTGCGAGCATTACGGCCTCGCAAAAGGTGGCGACGGCACTCCACCCTGACTCGCTCCCGACCATGGTAGACACAACAGCCGGAAGCGAGAGGTTTCCCGCAGCACCTACGATCTAAACTACCCTATCCTAACCTAACCTAGCCTAAAATTCCTGATGTAGACCGTGCCAAAGCTGATGACAGAAACATTATATGCATAGCTGTTGTAATTTCTCCGGAGACACCTCAGAAGATAAGTACCTCACGAAAATAAGTATTATTATTGAACTAGTGGATGCGTGCCACTTACAGAAGCTAGGTTAGGTTAGGTTAGAACATAAATATTGAGGTGCCCGGCCGCAGGCCGGGCACTTAGGTTCTATTGGATCCTAGGTAGAATGTGGTCCAAAACGAAATCTGAGCACCCCAACAGTTACCTAATTAATTTTGAAAAAAAAAACATCGTATGGTTGCGTTTTGGCCTTGTATGTATATATTGGAACGATGCACGCGCGCATCCACGTTACAAAATATATACTAGTAGTACACAAAATTCGTGTATACTTTGTAGTACAAAATTTGAAAACTGCATTACAATGTATACATAAGCAGAATCCTATGGGTGCATTCTGGCTATGTATATTATGTAAATACGCGCCCCCGCCCGCCGTAGAAAATCGCAGGCACCCGCGCGAGCCGTAGCGGATGAGGCAGGTCGCCGAAGGCGACCAGCAAGCCGAAGCTGCGGTGGTGAGCGTGGGTGCCTAGGCTTTGCTACGCAACCTGGGCGATGGGGCTGCACTTCCCCCAGCGCCGAAGCTGTTGCAGAAGTAACTATGTTTTTGGGTGGTATAAACTGTTTATTTGACGTTATATTTTGCAATATCTGGTGATCAGTTAAACATAAGTCCTTGTTTTGTTACTTTATCCAAGTCTTGCAAGATATTATATAAAATAGCTGAATATTATTTATAATAGCTAGATAATTTTAATAATTCTGTGTCAATTATTACTTTATCCAAATTGAGTTGATAATATTTATAATGGCTGGATAGTATACATAATATCCTTATTTATTACTTTGGCTGTAACATATACATCAAATCAAATCAAATCAAATAAACTTTATTCAAAATTGGTACACTGTACACTTTTTGAACATCAATTTAGGTACAGGCAATGGTGATAATTATTTACGGAAACTTAAAACTAAAACTACGAGGGTTCCAAACGCGCCCTGGTCTGAGAAGAGCCCACAACAAACTCAGCCGGGTTTATTTTTTTTATTATCACCATCTTACAATATTTATTTATTTATTTATTTATTGTAAGAATATGGTATAATAGCCATAAAAATGATTTGAACTGTTGGCTTTTAGAGCAATCTATGTCCATGGATTTTTGTCATTAAAAAAATCTTTTAAGCTATAGTACTGAGGAATATATAGATATTCCTCAGTAGTGTTGATATTGTATTCGCGGTGCATCTTGGAGTTCTCCTTTGATTAAGTCTCGCTGCGACCGGTGACTCAGCGCGCTAGTTAACCCTATACTCAAATGCACACTTTTTTGCAAAAAATCCCAAGCAGAAACCATGCATTTTTTTCCTCAATTTCTTTCACATTTGCGTAGTGTAATACTCATATTTTACGGCAAAAAATACAAATAAACACTGGGAACACCGGGACGCTCAATAGATCGCAAGATGTCGGAGCCTGCGCATGCGTCTACGACACACAAGGAAAGAATCGTTTAAAACTCTTATTTTTTTTTTATAAAAATTGAAAAATAATAGCTAGAAATAGTACCCAAGTATATATTCTTTCGAGTGAATATTATATTTTGCCAATTCCAATTCGTTTTCTTACTCTAATTATCGTGTCAATTTGCATGTATCTTAAAATTCACATTGCCAACTTATCAACGAATTTACCTGCACTTGGGTGCGTGCATATACAGATACATTGCCAGTTTGGTGGTGATTATTTTTCATAATAATTTTTATGAATTTCAATGAAGTTAATTGTTTTTTGGATGGTTTTAAATAGTTTTTAATTTATTTTAGCCTTCTGCAAGAGCCGCCAGAATTTTGGCGTTAGTACCTAAGTCTGTCGCTGGTTCCGACATCGAAAACAGTGATTCTTCGGGAGATAAACTTACTTTTGCACGCAAAATCGTGTGAAATAATATTGTTGAAGATTCTGATGTAAGTTCAGACCCACCATCACTAGGATCTTCATTTGAAAACCTTCATTTACTTTCATATAGTGATGAAGATGTTATTTGTATGACAACTGTAAGCACACCACTGGACTTAAATATTAATTCAAGCCCTATAAAATCTACCCCAACTTTTCCTGGCTCAGCTTCAGCATCCATACTAATATCAGATCCAGTACCAACTGCTTTAGATAGTCAAATCGAGCAAACAGAACATCAAAGGCAACTGGATGCAAAAACTTCATCTGTAGAAATATTTCCAAATAATGAGGTTATAAAACTGATTAAAAATGATTAATAACTAGCTGGTTTTTTGTATGCAGCTTAGTTAATACTTATATAATGAAATAGCTACATAGTTCTACAAATTTAATGGAATGATTTCCCACCCGAGCGAATCAATATGTTGAACACCTACGCAATCGAGTAGCTACCTCCATCGAGTATTTTCATAGATAAAAAACTTGGTCGTCTCGTCCAAACGACTAGACTAGACTTCCTCGGCTGCCCTAACTATGATTGGTGTAGTAAACTTGCCTGCTCACACGGATTATAGGTCTAAAAAGCTACGTTGCAATAAAGTTGTTGACAATGTCATTTAAAAGATTCCAGCAAATTCGACGATATTTACACTTTGCAGATAATTTACGTGATGATGGAGACCGATACTTCAAAATTCGACCCATCTTTTAGAAAGTGTATGCCAAAATTGTCTGAAAATCGAAGAGGAAATTCATTTTAGCATAGATCAGATGGTGGTATCTTATAAAGGTACACGAGCTGGTTTAAAATTTTTCTATCTATTATCTCTAAAATTTTCTTAGGCAACATAAGAAAAACAGCTATAGTGTTTTTTATGACATTTATATAAATAAAGAAAAGTTTCATGGAAAATCAAGCGTATTTTAATTTACTCCTGCACATGGCAATGTATCTTTTAAAGCACATGCTTTTTTGACAGCGTAAACGTGCGAAGCTAGCAATGTGCATTTAAAGAGACATGCTATATTTCCAAAACTATATATGCTATATTTTTTTATTTATTTTTTGTATGTCTTAGATAACCCCAAGATCCAATATATATAGTGAAAACAAGGAAAATTAGAAAAAAAAGTCTTGCCAAGTATAGGGTTAATGGCAACTCATCCGACTGCAATCAGCTCCACCGCCACCAGCGACCGTCCACATTGTGCCCGAACCCGATGAAAAAGCAAAACAAATAACAAGAAACCTGGAATGTTTCCAGATTATTTGCACAGTCCATTCATTTCGCTACCCAACAGTGGCAAAATTACGGATCAGTAGTAGATTCCTTTTCAACGGAGCGACCCTTATAAGTAGGTTTTTGTATTACACTAAGTGAAGATTTTTATACTCTTTAATGCTAAGTGAAGATGCAGACTAAGAGGCGCACTCGCTCATAGCGTTCAGTGGGATGTTCACCATGTAGCGGTGAAGACCAGGCTATAGCTTGCGGTTTGGTAGTAGAAGGGTGACGGAGGAACTGAGTCGCATAGTTCTTGAGCATAATCTCTAAAATATACCTAGAACACCGACAGACAGGCAACTTTGCGTCGCTCTCCAAACTTTGAAGTCAACCAGCGCTTTGTGCCGATGAGTGTTCTATATTTGCAAACATGTTTAAATGCATAGACTATGCATGTGTACATACTACATAATATGCCGCACATTGGCAAAAAACGTGACGTAATGAAAAAACATGAACACCGTGTATAATATTGTCATAGTATATAAGAATAAATAATAGTTTAAAAAAACTAAAAAACACGCTTTTTATAGAAAACCAAACTAAAAAATAGAAAATAAATTTTAATAAATATAAATTAATAATAGTGTGCATATGAAAAAAAT
Source organism: Melanargia galathea (assembly GCA_920104075.1). NCBI lineage: Eukaryota > Metazoa > Arthropoda > Insecta > Lepidoptera > Nymphalidae > Melanargia > Melanargia galathea. Next base: position 22,902,663 of record OV049855.1, read on the forward strand.
GTATTTTATTAAAAAAAAACGTGGGGTGCATGGGTGTATAGAGGATTATCATTTCGATAATATCTTAAAAGCACCCCACGCTTTTTTAAATAAAATAAATTTTTTCATATGCACACTATTATTAATTTATATTTATTAAAATTTATTTTCTATTTTTTAGTTTGGTTTTCTATAAAAAGCGTGTTTTTTAGTTTTTTTAAACTATTATTTATTTTCTACTTTTTAGTTTGGTTTATTTATAAAACACTAAAAAAATCATGTCACATAAAATACAACAGATATTAATTATTAATAAATTATTTTATTTGTTTTTTATTTTAAATCGTACATTAGGATTAAAGTAAATAAGTACTAATTAATAATATTATTATTTTGTTTTAATATTGTTTTATCTTCGCATTCGTGCGTTTTGTGCTTAGATTTTAGTTGTGTGTTGTTGTGTTGTATTCTGTTTACCCTAGTTACAGTTAGTTACCGTGCGATTTTGAATGTTTATTGTTTTTCCTTACCGACGACTTTTGATAAATGAACACAAAATCTTATTTTCCAAATTGAATAATGAAATAATCTTATCAAATTAGTGTATTGTCATCGGTCCTCGATAAATCTACAAAGTTTGAATGAAATCTGACCATTTAAAGTGGGTCAAAATCACGTTCAAAGAAGTCGGTTACAAACATACATACAGGTGAAGCTAATATAAAGCGTGTAAAAATTGAGATTGGTTATTAATTAGCAAAGGGATTTTTCTCCTATAGTGCTTATTCTTTACTTTACCACATACTTACTTATGCCCTCGGCTTCGTAGAATTTGGGTCATGTATCGCGGGTTCTAACTTCTAATGGACCAATTTTCACCAAAGTTGGATTGGATGTGCTTTCGAACTGCGAAAGTTTTGCTTCAATCGAATCGATGGGAGAACAAATAAACAGACAAATTAATTATTACAAATCTTTAAAAATAGAGGTAAAAACCTTAAGACTACTATAGCCAGCATATCCGGCGATTAATATTAGATTAAGGTTAACGTTAAATTAATTTAATTTATTAGACCACCAAAAAAACATTAAGTAATGTATGAGTAACCTTAAGTTAAATATTTTGTCAATCTTAAATTAATTATTTATATTATAGTGGAAGAATTTAATAAGGCAACTTTGTTAATCTAAATAGCCTACCAGAAGATTTACCTTGTCAGTGCTGAATGCCGTCGATCGCGTGTCAAACGGAGCGGTTATCCCGGATTTTGTTTTACGAGGCGCGAAGCCTCCCCGGAGACCGACCGCCAGTATCACGAGTACTCGGTTCACGCGCTCCATCTCGAGCAAAGTGTGTAATAATCTCGTATATGGGATTGGTACGATCATGAATATATAAGTGAGACTTCGCCTTGCGGCTTTCCTCTACTATAAATATTAAATTAAAGAACGAGAGAGGCACTTATATTTATGTATTCTGTATTCGAGTTGATTAAAGCCTTTGTAAATATTATATCAAAACACAACGGTCAAACAAGTAGTCAAATCAAATCAAACAAAACAATATTGAGCAAAATTAATCAAAATTTTTATTACCGAATACATTACTCTACCAACTCTATCTATCTAAGACGCCTGTATGTGTATGTCATTATAGTTAGAACAGGCAATTTCACTCCTGTTTCGCATATCATACAACGGACAAGTCACGGCAAAACTTCGGCGGTTTCGCTCCTATAGTTTCACAGCGGAAGTGTGCAAAGGGCGAGAGCTCATCTCCGCCGCGAAACATAGCAGCGGAACGAGAGACATAGATGCATCATCAAATGTCATTTCTGTTTCGCATGTCGAACAGATAACAAAACTGTCTGTTCTAAAGCAAACATTTGGCTGTACAACTTCTTCCCTACGTAGCGGCTGCGAAGGCATCCATATTTCTTATATATAACCTACGTTTTTTCCAATAATTATTATTTGAAGCAAACAAACTAAGATTCATGGTAGGTATAATGAAGATATTAATTGTAAATGAAAAGTCCTATACATCCGTGAAACAAAATGTTCAGTTCAATTTGTTCAAATGAAAAGTTTGTCAGATCGATCGCGTGAACGCGCCGCGCCGGCCGCGGCCTTGCCCTTGGCGCGGTGAAGGCGACAAGCAAACGATCCCGTTTGAACTCCGGCTGTCTGTCTGTCTGATCCGGCCGCCGCGCCGCGACATTTAGCTTTTAATTAAGCTTTTATAACTTGTAATTAAATTATAAATATGTACATACTTATTATGATGCTTTTAGATTAAGAAACTTACTTTGTTTCACACGTTTTGCGGCCATATAAGGAAACGACGAAAAAGACGCGAGACGCTCGCCCTACTTCAACATACGTATACATACAAAAACTATTTTTGATGTGATAACGTCTTATAAATCGATTAACGCCGGCTACATGCACGAAAAAGCATGACCCATTATCACGTACCGCGTGCAAGCGAGAGCGCAGAACAAGTGATAGAGAAGGCACGAACGGCCTAAGCGTTCGGCTTGTGATGCATCTCTCTTTGTTTTCTTATGACCTGATAACGTAAAATTATCGTCCGTAAACCAACTTTACAGACAACCAATTTTTTATTTACAATTTACAATGCTATTAAGTTGGTAGTTTTGGCATCGAATACGCTCACTGAGTGACTGCTACCAGCTAGCGCTAACTTTTAAACCAACGTTGGAACTTTTAATACTAGATTTTTGATATCTGGACCGAGCTTCGTAACTTTGGAGTGTTGCTTTGCGCAACAACTTGGATAACCATTAAAACTGTGATTAGATTGAGTCCCAGACTTGTTACTAAACTAAACGTTTTAGTCGTAACTTCTACGAGAAGTTATACTATAAAGAGTTGTAAGTGATGGATTTTAAATGTCAATTAGACTTGATTTTTTTGAGAAAGCTCAGAGGTCTTTTTTGATAAGGATTGCGAATTGATTAATTTGCTGAAAACTAACACGAGCTACAGTTTGTGGACATTATTTCTTCAGTACTGATAAATACTAGCCCGCCCGTCTAAACTCTTGATATTTCTGAAAGCGCTAATCTCAAAGAATACACTACTAATTTTATTAAAATTTTTATCATTATTTTTCCAAAAAGCTCCCAACATAATATATATATATATATATGAGTATGTAAACGAAGTTTATAGCACAACCTTGGAAACACCTTGGAGACCTTGAGGCAAAACAACGAGTAATCAAATAAAATACATAAGTATTACATATTAGTGTAAATGTAGGTTGTATCAAAGTCAGTCACAACATTCGAGTACTTAAACAAAAAATGTTTTGGGCAAATAGAAAGCATTATACGTTTAAAATAAAGCTGACGTCAGCAGTCGGCGCACCGCCACCCGCCACACGAGTAGAGCACCGCCTCACACACAAATACACACATACGCAGAGCACAAAATAGTTGAACAAGCTCCACACAGTTCCTCGTTTATTCATATTCAAGCGACATACCGCAACAGTTGGAATTCAGAATACACTCGCAACTTTATATTATGCTAAGAGAAAAAATATATTACTGAGAAAAGCGATGAACTTACTGTCCACAAAAAATGTGTGACTTCACATTATACATACAAGTTTTAGTTCGTGATATCGCTGAGACCGCACTGCACCGCTTTTGTTCAAATTTCAGAAAGCGGTTCAGAATCAATGCATAAAATTATAACAGAATCTAATCCAGTCACGTTTTCAAATTAATTTTAACCTAACCAAAAAAAAGTCGACTTGGATCCGAGTCTCTTTTATTGGCATTACATTACAATAAGTAAATAATAGGTGATATTCATTACTGAACTGTTCTTTAACTTTTAGGTGCAACATTATTAATTATTTTATCTACTAGATTATTTGACTTCGTTCACACCAGCACAATAGTCTAGGCGCACGAAGTGCGCCAGGCCAAGTTCCTCCGGCCTTGTCGCATGAGTGTGTTATTTACACGATCCATTTCGAGCTGTTTTGACCCCCCTCATAACTCTGGTTCGCGGGATAGTAATCCTACGAAATTTGAAATATAAGTTAAACTCGTGGATGTGATGATAAATTGAAAGTTTCAAATTTTCAAGTTGAACCGTTTCTGAGATACAGAGGTTTGAAAATCACATAAAACAAGACCTACTCACTGACTGATCAAAATTATGACGCACTTCCCGTGTATGTGGAATGTTGAAATTTGGTAAGAAGATGAGTCTTAGTGTGTATATGAAGGAAAAAATCGAAAAATGACCAAAAGTTGCATCAGAAACTGACCAATTCAAAGACATATAAAAACATCACACAAAAAATACTGAACAAATTTTCATTTTGTTTTAATAAATGTATTTTACTTTATTCGAAGCTATATATGGTTCTTGTTTCATCGAAATCGGTGCACTATTTAGGGAGATGTGACTTTTTAAGTTTTCTAGCAAGGGGTCAATCTTACTGGTCTTGAGTTCTAATAAAAAGTAAAGTGTAGGTAAATAATAAAACGCCAAGAGGTATATTTTTTTATCGAAGTCGCGGGCGCGACTTCGTTGGCGTGGACTACACAAATTTCAAACCCCTATATTACCCCCTAAGGGGTTGAATTTTCAAAAATCCTTTCTTTGCGGATGTCGTACGCCACATTAATAGCTATCTGTGTGCCTAAGCCCGTTCCTTCCAGTAGTTTGAGATTCGTCTTTGCCAATAAAACCAGAAGCGCGATTTTCTTAATAATTTTGATAAGCAACCTTGACCCAAGTCAGGAAATGGATGGGTGGCCGACTTTGGAGGTTTGGAGGAGACTTTGGTGTCCTGTTGATTCCGGCTACTAGGTATCACTAATATCTAATACTATTCATTAAACTTAATGAGAGTCAAATACTCAAAATCTTCTCTTAGTTAAGCCGTATGGTTCTAAGTTCTGAAACTGACCACTGAGTGGAAATACTCTGGAGTGGAGTTTCTGTTATCTGTGATTTTGACAGACAGACGAACAAAATAAAAATTCACCCAATTAGAACAGAGAAATCGACTTTGTTTTATACTATGTATTGAAGATTAAACCACATCTAATCAGACCGTAAAATGTGATAGGGTTCTATTCCTAATTATACTGAAGCGTAAGAGAGAAAAAAGACTCGATTATAAGCCATCACAACTTCATTATACTTATTGCATTAACTTTGAAATACTTAGAAAAAAGGAGTGAGATCCAAACAAAAACATTTCATGTGAATAATAAGGCCAACTTCCTATCAAAAAGTTTCGGCCATTAAAAGTACTGCGGGGCTATTCTGTAAAGCCATTTTCGAATTATAGAGAGTGAATTCGAGATGAGTTTGCTAATTTGTACTCTGTAAAACTCGATAGTACAGGTCTTCTCACTCAAACTCACTTCACTTCGCAAGTGCGTAGCAGATGTTTACAGAATATCAAACCAAGGTGAAGTGAGTTTGCTTTCGAAGCGAGTTATCTCACTTGAGTGAGCTTCGATATCGATGGTATTTTAGAGAATAGCCCTACTGATATCAAAAATTATGACCAAGTCCTTTGCTAGGCTCGATAAATGAAACCATACAGTTTTAGAAGGTATATCTTCTTCGATCACCCTCAAGCTGTCATACCATTCCTAATGATCCTGTTAAAATAGTTTTAAATAATTTATGTCTTACTAATAACACTATAATACGAAGCTCATTTGGGACTGAGAATAGTTTTATTGTTTTCAACTTGGCAACATTTTTTAAATTAAACAAATTCAAAGGAGTACAAAAATGTTGTCAAGTTGAAAACAATAAAACTATTCTCAGTCCCAAATGAGCTTCATATTATAGTGTTATTAGTAAGACATAAATTATTTAAAAATATTTTAACAGGATCATTAGGAATGGTATGACAGCTTGAGGGTGATCGAAGAAGATATACCTTCTAAAACTGTATGGTTTCATTTATCGAGCCTAGCAAAGGACTTGGTCATAATTTTTGATATCAGTACTTTTAATGGCCGAAACTTTTTGATAGGAAGTTGGCCTTATTATTCACATGAAATGTTTTTGTTTGGATATGCATTTTCCTGACAGATTACGTTCCGGGCACGTATATAACAATATTGGGTGAATACCCATGTATGTATTGACTACATGGTTATGTTTTAATTTTGCTGAACAGAATACTTTATAATATTTTAAAAATAAGCAACATAGTGGAGAATTGCAGCATTAATAAAAATGTTTCATATTCAAGAAATATCCTCTAAAGTAGGAAAAATACGACAGAGAAATCCCGATAAACTCGTATCTCGAGTAAGTAGGTACTTACTTACGCACGCTTTCCAGATAACAACCACTTGAAATATTTCAAATACGCGTACATACATAACACTTATTTCCTGTGTTTTTGATTGCCACAGAACACGATCTTGTGCCACTTGTATTAGCTATCAATCTCATCGACGAGCTATTCATTGTACACAACATTGCCACCAACTCCCTAGAGGTATTCCACTTGCAGCGCCGTGCGGCTTTCAACCCGGGTATGTCGCTACCTTGCGGCGCCGCCGCTCCGCTCCGCGTAGCTTCGCTCTCGCTTCACCGCCACACAAATCAAAGCCACATATTTCAAATTCAACACACACACACCACAACATTGCCGCGCGCACAAATGACTTGAACTATGTAAGTATATCTATCAATTAAACGATGGAACGGTAGCAGTGAGGTATAGGTGTTACACAAGCGAGCCGCTTTACATATTCAAAGCGCGTCTCTGCAGGATTTATGTTATTACGCGGCTGTATATTTATCGCCCTACTCTGATACTGTTCGAATGCCGTGGCGTCCCTACGATGGAGCTGCGAAGATACGGGCGGAAACAGACTGCCAGCACACGATAAGACACAGCAAGAACGGTCGTAATGTGAAGCTGGTCAGAGAAATTACTACGACTTACTGTGACTTAACAAAATGGTGACGGTAAAATTACAAATGAAATTAATGAAATATAGTCGTGCACCGAATGTTTTGATGACTTCATCCATTCATGAACTTATAAACAATTTAAACAGGACTTACTTAAAGTTGATATAGTGAGCTTGAAACATAGGATAACGGAATTTGTTATACAGCACCAAATTCACAACGAAAAAACTATTGCTTCTTAGGTATATTTATTACCTTAATAATCCATTTTACCATAGGTACAAATTAACATTAAGCTCCATTGATCTTCAATGTAAGAGCCGAGAGCCGAGACCCCTTCGATAGGCTTCTATTCCTGTTTCCTGGCGCGATGACTCCGCGATAGAGCCTTTGATCCCGTCCCTAATTGACAACACTTCGCTTCACGTCTGACAGGTATTTTGTCTGGGGGACTTTGTTATTTTTATCACGAAAAGTATTATCAAGGGATATACTGCAGGTTGTTGACTTTGTAATAAATCTTGGACGTAGTAAATAAGCTCAGTCGATCCTTGTTGGCATATATAAGTTGCATCGGGCTACTAGAAGATGCGTTTATCTACAGCAGATAAAAAATTATTACGCAATACCATATGACCAGTAATGGCTGTTGCGTGACAATGCGTCTCATTGTGCGGGGTGATGGTGACTATTGATTAGAACCGCTTAAGGTTCGTACTCTGTTAGTTGTATATTTACGCTCCCAAGTCCCAACTGGGGCTAGATTCCGACCCTTCAGAAGAAGATTGTGATATACAATAGGTATACATATATGCGTTGTCGACAAAGTGTACGACAACGCACTTAATAAGATGCTATTAAGTAACAACTACGGCTTCTGTTGAATGAAACATGTTCCCCAAGTCAACCTTCTTAATTCCCGACAATTATGACAATACAGCGCAGTGGTGCGGGGCGGCGGCACAGAGGCTCTCCTGAGCGGCTTACAAAGCTCTGAACTAGGCGCGGCGCCCCACATCTCGCTGCGGCATTTTAATTTCCCCCGGGTTGAACAGTAGACCCAGAATGATTTTTTGCTGCTATTAGAAAAAAAAGACAAAAAGTCTCGTTTATATTCAGTTAGAAACAGTTCAAGCGGTGTCTTTCATAATGGTGCTTTAAATGCAATGTTGATGTTACTATCTCTGCAAAGGAAAATAATAATAAAAAGCTTTATTTCAAACATTCCCTATTTTTAGTGCGTAATAATTACACACTATGAATTATTTATACCTACTTGTTCGTAATGTGATTGAGGTTTTTTGGTTTTTCTTTTTTCTTGATAAAGACTTCTGATCACCTGTACGAGTTACTATTTTTTATAGCAAGTCGCAAGCTTGACTATCTAAAAATCTTGTAAGTACCCTCGACAAACGTACCTACCTAGTACCTACCCAAAGTATCTTAAGTTGTAACAAGTTCTTTATCTAACTCTCCTCTTTTTCCGCCAGCTTAAAGTGCTAAAAAATTTATACACATTCTGCGAAGTGTTAAATGTTAGTAGTAAATTCGTGCTAGTTTAGTAATTGCACCCAATTTGTCATTAAGTAATGCTATCCTTTACCGCAGGAAATAGAGTAAAGAATACTTTACACGGAGAACTATTTTTAGACCTGACAATTTTGTTATTGGTGAAGTTGCGGCAATTTGCAGAATCTGTATTGACCAAAAAAAAAGATTGCGATGACAAATGCACACCCCTGACACTTGATACAAGCGAATTGATTTAATAATTCCTACCAGTAGGACAAATCGGCGGGACCACGGGCCATGATCCTTCTAACTACTGATAAGGACAATACAATGCTATACGTAACACTAGTAGGCACTTTTCTACGGGCGACAGTGGGTGACGATAAATTGTCCAAAGGAGAGCGTTTCGCTTTATGAAACAGTTTATTGGTTAGAATTATTTGCTAGAAACGAGTAACTATATCGTCATACGTAAAATTTAAATATACGAAAGATATATTTAGTAATAGCAGAGGCACTTTCTCGTAGAACAATCAATATAGCTAAACCTATTACGACCTTAAACCTGCACTGTCTATTTAAAGTGTAGTTGTCTTCTTCGAGAGTGTATCTGGAGCGAGCAGCATCTGCCGCGTGATATATCGCCTCGCTGCGCGGATCGGCTTCGCCTGAACGTACTGCCACACTCCGCACACACCGACACAGCGTAGCACAATTGATTCTTTGGATTCCAGTTGGTACCTACATATTTTACAAACATAATATGTAGATAATCGCACAAGGTCAAAACATCGACACGAGATGCAAGAATCAGAAGCTTTTACAGCAGCTTTTTTAGCAGTTTTATAATTTCTATCATTTTTATTTTCTCATTTGTAGGTACCTACTATAGGTATTCTTAAATTCTCTTTCTAGTTCGCTTCAAATAAATTACTATTATACTGTATGAAAAACTTGGTTGTAATTTTAAGGAACCTTTCAGATAGACCGGCGCGGAGAGCAGAGCAAATTTTAATCGCATTTAAAATAGAATCTTAAGACATTGAAATAAGCTTTATTTTTACATTTTATCTCTTTTATGATAAGAGGATGCTCAAGGGTGCTCCCAATACGCTCTGTGTGAAATATTAAGAGCAGCCGGTCGGCTGCTCCATGCTCGTGCTCTTTTGCGCTCGAGCATCCGACCGGCTCCGTTCGCGTGCTCTTTCATGCTCACACAGCCGACCGTAGGCCGAATTGCTCTGCCGTCCGGCCCAAGAGCGTACGCTCGGCTCCGAACGCATCCGGCTTATCCGTTCACACAGACCGGCGCGGAGAGCAGAGCAAATTTGAACGGCCGGTCTGTGTGAAAAAAGAAATGTTTTCCGATGCTCTCCGCGCCGGTCTATCTGAACGGTCCCTAAGACTAGTGGACACATTTGTCTGATACAATCCAGTAAAAAGCTCCAGTTCGGCTCCAGAATATTTTCATCGAGCTAAAACGATAGACAGTTTCACAAAACTCTCAAAATGATGAGTGATATCAACTTTATTTGCTTATCTAGAAGTACCTATCTGTCGATGATACTCTATTTTTAAATGTAGCTCTTTATTTTCTGTTTAAACTAACTTTAAAGTTTGCTAACTTTCTCTTTGTAGTACCTAATATTCGTGTGTAATACATGGCGTGGCGCGGTGCGAGGATGGATGTAATTGCTGCTCAGTATAGTTATTCTGAGTTTGCGCACCTCCAAAACTTTACCAAATACTACGTATCGAAAAACTATAATATGTAATGCAAAATGAACCCAAATACTCTTATTTTAAAGTCGTAATTCAATACTTAGAATATTTATTGTACAACATTTCTACTTAGAGCGCTCCAACGTTCGCCAATACATTCAGCATTCGTTTACAGACAAACGAATGCTGAATGTATTGGCGAACTCAAGCCTTTAAATAAGCCAGTTTAGGTCCATTTTACTCTGAAGTCATTGTGTTTCGATTCGTAGTAAAGTTTTCAAGCTGTGCAAACTGAGACTAAGCATACAGGTGTATTCACCGCGCCGAACTGGCGCCGTTCAGCAGGGCTATTCTGTAAAGCCATTTTCGAATTATAGAGAGTGAATTCGAGATGAGTTTGCTAATTTGTACTCTGTAAAACTCGATAGTACAGTAGGGCTATTCTCTAAAATACCATCGATATCGAATCTCGATATCGAAGCTCACTCAAGTGAGATAACTCGCTTCGAAAGCAAACTCACTTCACCTTGGTTTGATATTCTGTAAACATCTGCTACGCACTTGCGAAGTGAAGTGAGTTTGAGTGAGAAGACCTGTACTATCGAGTTTTACAGAGTACAAATTAGCAAACTCATCTCGAATTCACTCTCTATAATTCGAAAATGGCTTTACAGAATAGCCCTACAGGTCTTCTCACTCAAACTCACTTCACTTCGCAAGTGCGTAGCAGATTTTTACAGAATATCAAACCAAGGTGAAGTGAGTTTGCTTTCGAAGCGAGTTATCTCACTTGAGTGAGCTTCGATATCGAGATGGTATTTTAGAGAATAGCCCTACAGGCACCGCAGCTCGCGCCGCGCCTCCCGCGATAGTCTAAGGGACCTTTCAGATAGACCGGCGCGGAGAGCAGAGCAAATTTTAATCGCATTTAAAATAGAATCTTAAGACATTGAAATAAGCTTTATTTTTACATTTTATCTCTTTTATGATAAGAGGATGCTCGAGGAAGCTCCCAATACGCTCTGTGTGAAATATTAAGAGCAGCCGCTCGGCTGCTCGTCGAGCCGGTCGGCTGCTCCATGCTCGTGCTCTTTCGCGCTCGAGCATCCGACCGGCTCCGTTCGCGTGCTCTTTCATGCTCGCACAGCCGACCGTAGGCCGAATTGCTCTGCCATCCGGCCCAAGAGCGTGCGCTCGGCTCCGAACGCATCCGCGTGTCCGTTCACACAGACCGGCGCGGAGAGCAGAGCAAATTTGAACGGCCGGTCTGTGTGAAAAAAGAAATGCTCTCCGATGCTCTCCGCGCCGGTCTATCTGAACGGTCCCTTAGGGACCTTTCAGATAGACCGGCGCGGAGAGCAGAGCAAATTTTAATCGCATTTAAAATAGAATCTTAAGACATTGAAATAAGCTTTATTTTTACATTTTATCTCTTTTATGATAAGAGGATGCTCGAGGATGCTCCCAATACGCTCTGTGTGAAATATTAAGAGCAGCCGCTCGGCTGCTCGTCGAGCCGGTCGGCTGCTCCATGCTCGTGCTCTTTCGCGCTCGAGCATCCGACCGGCTCCATTCGCGTGCTCTTTCATGCTCGCACAGCCGACCGTAGGCCGAATTGCTCTGCCGTCCGGCCCAAGAGCGTACGCTCGGCTCCGAACGCATCCGCGTGTCCGTTCACATAGACCGGCGCGGAGAGCAGAGCAAATTTGAACGGCTGGTCTGTGTGAAAAAAGAAATGCTCTCCGATGCTCTCCGCGCCGGTCTATCTGAACGGTCCCTTACATACAACCACAATTTCTTACTTAAATTTCCCAAATTTCTTATTAAAGTTGAGAAAAACTAATTAGTGGAGTTTTTCGGAGTAGGTATATATTATAGTCTTTGTAAAACATTCAACATTCTTTGTAAATAGAGAGGTGATAGGTATACACAGTTGACTTAATAAGACAAGATTTTTCAATAAGTTTGCGTTTTATGAAAACTTTAATTGAACTGATTGAAATAATTTGTCCAGTCTTCTGAGAGTTTATTAAAAAACGTGCACAGTTACAAAAAAAAATTGCCAACTTTAGCAACCTACGAGTTATTCTTTGTTTTCTCAAAATGTATTTTTCTCTGCTTATGTATTACCTACATAAAAACCTACTTTCATAAGTAAAATTTAAATATACGAAAGACGTATTTAGTAATCGTAAAAAAATTTGCCGTGATAACGTCTTATAAATCGATGAATGCCGGCTACACGCACGAAAAAACATGACTCATTGTCACGTACCGCGTGCAAGCGAGAGCGCGGTACAAGCGATATAGTAGGCACGATCGGTCTAAGCATTTAGCTTGTGACGCGTCTGTCTCTCTTTGTTTTCGTGTGTGTATCGTCCGTAAACCGACTTTACAGACAAACAATTTTTTTTTTTCAATTAATATAGGTACTTAGGTTAATTTCAACTTTCTCAAATTTATGCTATATGGGTGGTGATTAAATTCTTGTGTCCCACGCGGCACCCTCGTCACGGCCCTCCTCGCCCTCACATGTTACACGACTGACTTGTTTCAACACTATTCCTTTGTCATGTGCACCTAACCGTACATGTAATTATTTATTCCTTTCGTGCCTACAAAAGGATACCTCTTGAAAGAAGGATCTCTATGGCAGCTGTCCCAATCGTTATAGATAAGAGGCTGTGTTCTTTCGTATGCATCAAAGATTTTTAAGAAACTCTATTTGTTGCCCAAAATAAATCTACACATCTTCAAAATATAATCGGCCAAGTGCGAATTGCGCTCCAGGAAAGAGTTAATTTAAATAACGCATAAAAACTGTACTTAGAGTTTTACATTTTTCTACAATGTAATAATTATCAACATAATATTAACTTTCTGAATACATTGCATTGTGGAGCTAGAAACTTGAAAATTCTATGTTTTATACAAAAGAACACGTGTCGTTAACCAGAATGGAATCAAAACTAAGCTTGTTGCAGTTTTAACACGAATGCGCGACCTGTGCTCCTCTCAAAAGGAGCAATTAGCGGAAAATTCGAGGAATATCGGCGCATTCAGCGAGTGAAGCGAGCCGTGTGATTGCTGTGACGCGCCGCTGCGGCGACACATTGAGACTAGTCTAAAATGTACTACATTTCTCATTACTGGCGACTTTTGCTCGTCGTCGAAGCTCATAATATAGGTATTTTGTTTGGCTGCGGATTATGAGGTTTCAGGTTCTAATTCCGGGTCGCACTAAAAGTTAGTGAGTTTTTCTGTCCAAAATTCTCATTAACAGATCAGAGTAGGGAACTTGGCGGTGTCACACCCCCGTGTCTCTGAAAGCGTGTCGGTCGGCGGTCCTGCGCCTGGCGTCTCTGGTTGTCGGATTGTCGTCTCAGATTACAGTGTCGTCGTCTTGTGATCACGAAGAAAGCGGACACTGTCATAGTTATCCGTTAACAAAAAATGCGCAATGACTTATTTATGAAAAACACCAAACGATGTATAACTTTAAAGAAGTTGTATTCTCTCTTTTCTCTCTATAACTAGAACATTTAATTCTGACGTCATATTGCAAAATTCATTGACATTCAAAGAGTGTACCTACCTACAGTTTATCAATTTTCAGTTTTCATTTGATTTGAAATTCTCCATTTCTTTCTTTCAAATAATGTAACTAATCCTTTTTAACTGAATTCCGCCATAAATCACACAAAAGCACAATAATTCGTCGGAAACGACGCGAATATTAGCTTGAGTCGTTCAACGGGGCGTATCATTTGTGTGGGGGCTGGCGGCGCGGCGCGACGCTCCGGTGCGCGAGCGAAGCGGGCTCACCCCGGAACTCATGGACAGTTTTGAGAAAGGACTTGATAATAGTTAAAAGCTTATGATAAGATTTTCCTAATCAAATTCGGTCCATCAGCTAGCTTAATTAATGACACACATCATTTTATTTCTTTAAGAAGATCAAGAAAATTGAATTTTTAAGATGCTTGAATAATAACTGACTGAAAAGCAAAGCGTTAGAAGACAAGAAGACAAGGTCAGACGATCTCAAACGAGTTCTGGAAGTAGTTGGACTCAAGCGGTACAAGATCGTGTCGTGACGATAACGCTAGAAAAAACAATTTCTAATATTATGACTTCACAGCATCGATTTCATATAACGTGTACTCGTATTTCACATAGGCCACAATGGCAAGCAAATAAGACGATTAGATGTATACATCGCTATAGCTAAGCCTAAAATTAATAAAGTGAACTACGGATTATTCGGCAGAATGAGGTTACTATAATAAATGTCAGAAATCAAAAGTCAAAAGAATCATATTGCAAACGGACATTGCATCTTTTCACAATATTTCCCACCGACTCTTCGGCTTCGATGCACGGCGGGTAGAGAACGCTCGCAAACTTTGCAAATTGGCATAAATCATAATCACAACGAGTGTCACTGAGTGCAGCTGACTTCACTGATAAAATAATGTTTGTTCTTTTGATCCAATGCATTGGTAACGGAGAAAGAGAGTTAGATTCAACCATAAAATATTAAAATTTAATTTTGGTTCAAAAATAAAAGGTACATATATCAATGATAATGATATCAATGATAATTTCAGTGGTCGACGAAAACAAAAGTACCTAACAGGATTTTTTCATTTAAATTAAAGCCGCAAATGTGATTACCTAATAGGTACATACTTAATGGCGGGTTATTTTACTAGAATCGCTACTGAAACCCACCGATTGTTTGTTTGAAAGAGCTGTAAGAAATACCTAGAAATTAGTCACTATGAAAAGGTCTACGAGTGAGCCAGGGCAAGAAGTACTTAGAATTGAGTCAATATCAGAAGTAAGTAACCAGAAAAATCTGTATACTTACAGGACCTTATTAAATCTCATGAAGCAGCTTATCGGCGACCTTTCACGTATGGACAGCGCGGCGCAGCGTCAGGACGCCGATAAAAATGATGCTGTCTGTTGTTTAGAGCGGTGCGGGCGCGGCCGATACGCATCAAATTCTATTACGCTCTCAATAACGCCACCCGGGCCCCGGGTCCCCGGCGTCAGCTCGAATATCATATATTTATTGTTTTGTTCCGTCCTTTGCAAATAATATTACTCACAATAAGCAAAACGCTCACTGATTAAAAAGAGACATAAATCTTGTACTTTCGTGCCAAGAATGACATTAATCTATTAATGTTCTAACATGAACCAATTTATTTATTGCTATAAAACTATAAAAAAAAGTACGTAGCTTTAATAGAATTAATTGGAGCAACTCAAATGGTCAAAGAAAGGTTACGTTTTAGATTTTTTTTTTTACCAAAATGTAATCTTCAACCTTAACCATGGAGGTAAAAATTATGACTTGTGCAACACACTGTGGTCGTTTATTGCTGGGCATGATTAACCTTGACGGTAACTTAACTATTTAAATACAGTAGTTTAATTGTGCTTATTTTTTTCATACACCATACATGTCACAGTGTGATGAAACCTGTTTTCAGCAGTTCAGCGTAAACTTATAGTTTTTAATTACATGTAGGTATCATTACAGTAAAACCGCGACAAAGGTCGCAGCGACACTGAAGCACTGCTTCATAACGAAGCAAGTTAGAATTTCATTAAGACTTATACGGCACCAGTTATTAATAAAATTCAAAAGTGTACCCGGAGCTACCAATCCTTATGCATTATGCATTAGGCACAAAATATAATACTAATAAACATTTAACACACTTCTAAAAGGTAATTAGCTATAATCTTTTCCGAACCGCCAGTACAGATACATCATAAGAGCTACACCTACACGTTGGCCTACATGAAATAGATCACTTTGACAGTAGCCACAGTACGTTTAATGTAATATTTTCAAATACTTCCTATTAGGCAGATACCAGATTAGTCTATGAAATAGCTGTGTGGAATCCGTACCGCAACGATCTCGCCTCAATCAAAACGCTCATTGATATAATTTTAGTCTCGGTATCGCGTATATACGCGGCACCGATATCGCATCGCTGCCGTACCGGATAATCAGGAATCGACCGTACGCGTGACGTTAAATCGTAATTCGCGAATGTGCGTCGAATTCCGCGTACGCCTCAGCCCTCGAGCGACGGATAACGGATGTAACAATCTGGTATGAGAGTGAAATGAGCGCGAAGTGTGCGATTTATCATCCTCGTAAACGTTATAGCGCCATCACCGCGGCCGTTCCCGTAAACGACGACAACTTTACAATGCTGCCGTCGAAGTCGTTATGCGCTCCTAAAGTTACTCTTTACAAGTCTAGAAAACTTTGGAGCACCTTCGTAGGAATAGTTACTCGGAATCTTCCTAATCAAAAACGTATAACACAGATTTTAATGTTGTTTTGCACCTGAAACTTTTCAAAGGGTAAAAAAAAATATTGATAAAATCAACTGAGAACCTGTATGATGAACAGAATCAGCTGTGTTCGTTTCAACGAACACTTTCTAATGCTAGATTTGTAAAATGTATAAACTCTAGGGAAGTGACTCTTGAGCGCTCCCAAGCGCTTTTCATACGAACGAACTTTGACTCTCAAGAACACAATTAATTTTTGCAGGCACGCTCTAGAAACTAATAGGTATCTGTATGTATTTTATAAACACTTTCGTATTATTTTTAACTGGTGATTTTTTTATAAATTCTAACCAATGGGGCAGAACAACGTCTGCCTACCGGTCCACTAGTATTCACATAAATATCAAACTTGGTTTGTATGTGACACGCTTAAATAAACTCTTAAACTCGAGTCCTATTCAAATACCCGCACACTAAAGTTTTTCATGAATTAACAACTTCAAGGTCAACCGATGTTTCATTTCGCTGCTGGTTCAAATTACAGCATGTACTTATTACGATTACATATTCACGAAGGCAAGGAATATGGGGCAACAACTTATTTATGTGAGGTTTGAAAATGCAAAAGGAGAGCTGTTTGAAAAGGCATGTAAAGAAATGCAAAACATGTTTGAATCAAAACTTGTTGCTTCTAATTACGGTCGATTCACAGAATGTGAAGAGAAAATGAAAACATATGTCGGAGTTATAGTATATTAATTCGTTCAAAAGAAATATTTGGTTTGGTTTGGTTTGGTTGGCACTCGAAATCTGTGGTTTTAGGGTTCCGTACCCGAAGGGTAAAAAACGGAGCCCTATTAATGTCACTCGGCTGTCTGTCCGTCTGTCCGCCGGTCACAGGTCTCTAGCTCGCAGACGAAATGAGTCACAAACCTGAAATTTTGGTATTTAGTGTAAAACGTTAACCCAAAATCAAATATTGAATTAGAAATTGAATTAAATTATTTTTCAGGGGGGCTCCCATACATGAAAAAGGAGCCGGAAAAAAAATTTTTTTCTTTACCCTAGCTTGTGGGGTATCATTGTTTAGAGCTCATTAAGTAGAGTACAAATATATATATTTTTAATTTTTATCTCAAAAAATAAGGGAATGGGAGACCATCAAAGTTGTCAGTTTTAGACCATTTTTGTGACGGGGGCTATCTCAAAAACTAAACTAGTTGGGAATATAATATTTCAGTATATTATGTACTATATGCTCTATTTAAACAACAAATACTGAAAACAACGATTTATTAAATAGTTTATAAGCTGTGACCAAAATAAACGAACATTTTTTTGGGTTTTTCTTTCACGGTTTGTTGCAATGTCTAGCTCGGAAATTAAATATTTCTTAGACCCAAAATATTATATTATTCATAATTATGTACGGAACCCTGAAAGAGCGAGGCCCGACTCGCACTTGGCTGATTTTTTATTAATAGTTATAGTTTTAGTTATATAGCAATAGTTTAGTTATCGTAATACTTTTTAGAAATGGGATTAGAACATATGACTTATTCTACATTTAAGATTTACCTTGTCCCCTCCTGAACCAATTTTGATTGGATATTCTGTTTCATGTGGATATAATTCATATTATTCTCATGCATGTAACACAGTTTTATTTTATAACATAAGTACTTGTAACAATATGTAAGCTGACTCATTATAATTAAGTCAATGGAACAAAGTCTCGCGGAAGTGAAGAGAGTCCTCCGAGTGGCTCAAAAGCCAAGTGCTCAAGCCCCGACCCGGTTTGCCCCGACCCGCTTTACCCCAACGGCTCGTTTGATTTCCCCGGAGCTGGAATCACGGCCTGCGCCATTTTAAAGACTATTCTAATAATAGCATTATTTCGCAATTACGGCGCAAATTGGATGCGAAGAGCCGTGTGAGCAGCAAAACACGAGTACTTAATAATATTATTATTTAGAAAAGCGGATTATACACAATATCGCATCCCCTCTGTTTCAATCGCAAAGTAGATAACCAGATTTCCCTGATCATTCTAGCATAATGACCAGGGCAGCGTCATTCGTACTCCACGACTAGTACTACTCCAGTCAGTGCTTGACTGTTGATACTTGATGGCATAACGATGACTGCGATGATGATGAGTCTGCGAGAATTTTATTTATTTATAATAGAAACTAACAAGTTACCTAAAAAGCTTAATTCTATCGCGTACAAACTAATAATAATAAATATTATGTTATAAGTACTCGTATTGTAGACCCACTTAATGCTTGCCACAAATGCTACAATTGTTAGTTAGAAAAAAATTATTTTACTAACAAAGAGTAATGACAAAACTATACAGCATCGTACCGTAATGCTCAACTGCTCGATGATACGGCTTTACCGATAAGTTGACACAATTATATTATGTGATATTCCTAAATTGATCCCTCCAAGACTGAGCTCCTATTTTGGTATCTTTTTATAGCGCTGAATCGAATTTGACATATATAGTTAGTATCTTTATATTAGTACTAGTAGGTCGCGTGGCTGCGCGGCCCGCTAAAGCGGACCGCGGGGTTTCGAGTATTGTTTTTGTTTGAGCAGCCTCCACATATCTTTAATACCCTGGCCGTGTTCCTCACCTATCTTCAAAATCTTCAATCATCAGCTTTTTCCATATTTTTCCTCCGCATCAATTTTTGTCTTTTATACGAAACCATCAATGAAAAAAATTTTTTTTTGTGTGAAAAAATAAATTCTGACATCTTGTTTTTTTCTGTTCATCAAGTAGATCTAAAGGTCTTGATCATCTTTTGTCAAGAAACCACTCTTCGATCTTTTAGACTTAGTGAGATCTACACCGACGTTTGTATAGCCGCCATCTTGAATCCGCCATTTTGATGTTTTCTTCAGCTCAGTGCCAATTGGATGAGGTTCTGAGTATTTTTTGTTTGAGCAGCCCCCATCCATCTACAATACCCTGCCCGGACTCCTCAACCATCTTCCAAACCCTCAATCATCATGTCTTTCCATATTTTTCTTTGAGACATCCCCAAAGAACCGCATCAAAGCCATGCATAGTTCACAACTTGTAGTCTCTTCAACATTCGCCATACATTTTCTATGGAAAAATAAATTCCGCCATTTTGATTTTTTTTTCTATTCATCCAGTACACCTTTTAATCCTGATCATCTTTTGCGAAGAAACCACTCTTCCATCTTTTATACCCTCTGAGATGGACACCGACGAAATTTGTATGGCGGCCATCTTTTTTTCGCCATTTTGAATTTTTTTTCAGCTCACTGCCAATTGGATGACGTTTCGAATGACATTTGCTCGAGCACCTCCCACCTATCTTCAATATCTTAAGCGTGCCCCTCACCTATCTCCGAAATCCTCAATCATCAGCTCTCTCCATATTTTTGTTCCTAATGAATTTTTGTTTTCTATACGAAACCATTGTTGAAAAAAAAATTTTTCATACAAAATTTTACAGGAGAGGTGATCAATCAGTCAGTGAATCAGCACGAGCAGCTATATATATATTAAAGCTTACATTCTAAGGACGGACATAAAGTTTGGAATCAAATACTGTTTCAAAATTACAAAATAATTTAGAACCTTAATTTCACGCGGACACAAGCGAGGAGACCATTTACCACTACTACCACTACAGCCTTTTTAACGTCCCACTGCTGGGCACAGGCCTCGTCTCTAATAGGAGAGAGGGATTAGAGCATAGACCCGCCACGCTGCTCCAATGCGGGTTGGCGGGCTTTAATGACTATTGTCACATGATAGTGATAATAATCGGGACCGACTGCTTAACGTGCTCTCCGAGGCACGGGGGTGAACACCGCCAACTACCAACGGGCTGGCACTGAGAATTTCTTGACAGAAAAACCCAATACCTAACAAATATTTGCCCGACCCGGGAATCGAACCCGGGACCTCGTGATCTGCAGTCATATTCGACTGCAGATCACGAGGTCCCGGGTTCGATAACCACTAGACCAACGAGGCAGTTAATAACGAGGAGAACATTTAGCATACAAATATAATACATAGTTCCTATAGGTACTTAAATTCAGAATAAGTTAAACTTGCGTTTAGATTTTAGAAACATTTCAGCTTCATTGTTAGGCAAACTCCGACGGAGGAAAATTGTTTACAAACATAGTTAGAGTTGAGGCGCTTAGTGCTAACTTCAGCGACAAACCATCCAAAACCACTTGTAGGCCCACTCAATGAAATGTTACGTGGAAATATTTGCCAAGTCTATTAAACCGAAGTGGATTCATGGCATTTGAAACATAACTTGAACTTAATAAAATATGAACATACGAGTAGTTTTTTAATCAATCTACTTCAATATGTTGCATTATCTTCATGTTAATGGAGATTAGCGTCTTATATTAGAGAGTCGTCGTCATCTTCGTCACTAACCGACTGACATCCATTGCAGGACATAATGTCTCTAGTACCTAAGCACTTCCATATGCCGCGGTCATTTTCCGCTCATATCCAGCGTATTCGTCAAATGTCGTCGGCCCACCAAATGGTGGAATCTGCCCACACTGCGCTTTCCGGTTCGAGGCCGCCTACTCCGGACCCAACGTCTATCGGTTTATCAGCATAGCTCTCTCTATTGCCCGCTGAGTAACTCTGAGCTTTATATTAGAGAGTAATATCGCTATAACAATACGCGTTGAATTGATAATCTCCTGCTAGTTTGTATAACCCGCGCCACGTACATCAAACGCTGAACGAAACGTAGAGGGGATAGCTGCGTATGGGAACTGTCACGCACGTAATACAATAGCTTAGCCCATCCACTTTCCTTCAGCGTTTGATGTACGTGCCGATGTTTATACGAGTATTTCCGACGCACATGTCCGAGACGCGGTATAACTTGCCAACACAAACACTCCCACTCGTTTCTCACAAGAACACGAAGTACCACCTACTCGTAACACACATAATTACAGTACCTACACGCGATGTGCTGCCTCGTGATACGATTCATTTGTAGCTAACAGCTCCTCGCGGAAAATCAGCCTCACGCTCACACACGCAACCTCCTTTGTATGAATAATGAAAAGTGAACGAACGAGAGGAAAAGCGTTTTAGAACAAACATTATTAGGAAGATATATTGAGTGGCAGGTACCGTTTCATTCTATATGATTTTTACGAAGGAAAAATATATCATCGTAACTATGTATTAAGCCCTGAGCAGTTTTTAAATTCGAATTTATTTCAAAATCCATAACTGTTGTCTGGCAATTTCTTTCAAGAAATTTTCAGTAGCAGCCCGGTTATGGAATTTTGGCGATATTAGATACTCCCCCATGCTTGGAGCATGTAAAGCCATCGGTCCTGGACCTGATCTCTTTTAGCTTGGCGTCATATCGAACTGTGAGAGCGGAATAGAGAATGCATCCGTGTTTGCGTAGACACTTCTGTACTATAATGTAATGCACTTCTTCGTTGAGTCAACATTTGGCAGGGAGAATAATATTATTATTATTTGAATTTCTCACTTCGATTGTATTATGATATGATAATAAATTGCAATATGTTATACTAGCTGATCCCCACGACTTCGTCCGCGTGAATATAGGTTTTTATATAGGATCCCATAATCCTTTTTTGTACCTAAACTAAATGTAGTCTAATTTACTCCTTATAACATCACCTATCTGCCATGGAAAGTTCCGTCAAAATCGGTCCAGCCGTTTCGGAAATTAGCTGGAACAAATAGATAGATCGACAAACATAAATTTAAACGCACACCAGTTTAAAATAAGCCGTACGTTCAAAGATCCGGGTCCCAAGTTATTTGAACCTAATAAATGTTTATCATTTCCGAACTAAAAAACATATGACCTTGAAATATTTATGGGACAATACTTAAAGTACTACCTTTCTAACAAAAAGGAATGAGTTAAATCGAACTACCCGTTAATGAATTACAGCTAAATACACGTTTTAACTTTCTTCCCCTCTCCCGAGGGAACCGTGCTGAATTTCGGGATAAAAAGTATCCTATGTCCTACCTCGGAGTATAAACTCAAATCGTACCAAGTTTCATTCGAATCCATTCAGTAGTTTCGGCGTGATGCGCGGCCAAGATACAGACAGACAGACAAAAATGAAACAAATTGCAGTTTTGGCTTCAGTATCGATTATAGAGTGCCCTTCAATAACAATTTTCAAAATATCTTCAATGTACAGAATTGAATCTGTTACAGTTTTATTATATTATAGAAGATAGATAGATTATAATACATTCAGTGGAACAGAACAAACGAGCGGGGCACCGACTGCGATAATCCGTTTGTGCGGCCGCCCGACAAATAGCCGCCGATGAAAAACGACGCCGTCAGCGTAATGTAGTGCCTCTCCACCACGCCGCGAGTGTGGGAAGAAACCGTACAAAATAAGTATGCAAAAACATAACTTCAATACAACCAATAAATGCGAGTGTGCTGTTATTTTGTTAGCTTGTCAACCATTGAACTGATCTCGATAGCCCTAGCCCTAGAAACGCGACAACGCGACATAATACGACGCGATACGAATATATGAAACAATAATAAGTTTGTCATTTTCTATGGTGTCGTATCGGATCACGTCGCGTTTGTCGTTCACCTAGGACAACGGGTCAGGAATAACTTAAATTCTTCAGACTGGCATAGCTCTCTTTTTATCGCGACAAAAATCCACAGGAAAACAAAACGCGGATGAGATAGGGACATACCAGCAGTACGATATAATATTAATTTTACAAATTTGCGAACTTATGCTGGCACCGCTTCAAATAGGATACTACGCCTCTGTATGGGATTAAACCGTGAACATTTTACATTACGACAACGATTAATAAACAATAGGTGGTCGCGTCGATGTCGTACTGACTAACAAGATGTTTTGACTTGAAGTAAATATCATTGTTACTTTGAGGGGAATATTTGCTTACAGACAAAACAAGTATAAAATATTTCAACATTTAAGTATTTTAAAAAAATTAACCAATTCTGTCAATATTATTATATAAATCCAAAAAGTCAAAGTGTTCTTCAGTTACATACATCAGCAGCAGCCGATCATCGACCGAGATTGAGCCAGTCATTGAAAAACAAAAAATAACAGAAAAGTAGTTTATCTACTCTCATATCATAAAATTCCGAATATGAAATCAAAATGTGTCATATATTGGACTACTTTATTCACATACATCTATAATATTGAAAAAAAAAATTAAAAAAGTTCATTATAACACTACTTTGTTAGGAAATTATTGCAAAACAATGTTAAAAAATAATTTTTTCTACATTATAGTACAGGCACTGGGTTCTGGTATTTTTGAGCCATGCCGGGTGTTTATTATTATTATTATTATTTAATACTTTATTGTACACCAAAAAAACATAAATTAAACAAAAGAAACATTTTAAAAGAAATAGGTACAATAGTTAGTTTACAATAGTTAGTTAGTTTAATTTTGTTACTTACAATGATTATCCCGCTATCAAAGTTACCCTATTACTACTACTGCGAAAGTGTGGCGGTAGCAAGATGCGGCCAGAGGACAGAGTGTAGTGCTACCATAATTGACCATAGACGCACTGCACGCACCGCACATTCGAAATTGACAATTGAATTTTGGCGCCTATTATTTAAATTTTTAATTTATTATTTATTTACTATTCAGTTTTTGTAACTCAAAATTTTGCAAGTGATTTTTGTTGCGCGGAAAAATGTCTAGCAGTGATACTGAAGAGAATTTAACTCCACCAGACATTCTGGAAATAGCATCGGGAATGACAAATAATCTTTTGCCAGCAAAATCAAAGAAAATTTACGATAAATGTTACCAAGATTTTATGAGTTGGAAAATTTTGAAAAAAACCACTTCATTTTCAGAAAATGTAATGCTAGCATATTTCCAAGAATTATCAAATAAATTTAAGTCTTTGTCCTTATGGGCTAAATACTCAATGCTCAAAAGTATATTGAGTATCTACAACCAAATCGATATTATTAAATACACAAGACTGATTGCTGTTTTAAAAAGAAAATCGCAGGGCTTTAAGGGAAAAAATGCAAAAACGTTCTCCCCTGAAGAATTGAGTACATTTATAAATTGCAATATCCAAAACATGAATACTTATTATAATAAATAATTTTGTTAATTTCTTAGTCTTTTCTTTTATACGTAAGATACCTATTGATGAGCTTAGATAAAGTAGTGTATGAAACTCTACATAATTAGTTATTAAAACACTCGTGTAATACTATTAAAAAACTCGCCTGCGGCTCGTTTTTTAAACTAACACTCGTGTTTTAATAACCTCTATTATGCAACCGTTTCATAAACTACTATTAATAAATTTGTTCTCTGAATGACAACATTTAAAATCATCAATAAAAATGTAGAATAAGCACTTATACAGGATGGAAAATATAAAAGGACATTTTTTAATTTTAAAATCAGCGACTTAGGTGGTTTAGTATCTAATAGTCTCACTATTAGATACTAAACCACCTAAGTCGCTTTTGCAACATACTTAATATTTTTTTAAATAACAAAACTCAGGTTTAATTTAATTAGTTAAAACATGTCGCTCAGACCTAAGTTGTCTTTGGATCATCAAATTTCAAATTAGATTTTTTAGAAATTCAAGATTAGAGACTTTGTCTCGAAAGTTATCGTAATCTTTATAAAATTATCAATCAAAAGAGCAGAAGGGTGAAAGGTGACTTGTCAGTAATCACAGGTCATGAATGATTGATGGGTGCGGCGCGGTGACGCGCGCAGACAATGATTAACGCTGATGGGTGAGCGATGGGTGCGCGGTGAGTAGGTGACAGCAGGTGAGGGTGTGATTGGGTAAGATTGATCTAAAATATTCGTCATATCGATGTGAGATTTATAGACCCCAAGTGTCTTAGCTATAATCTTGCCATTTTTTGATTGGAAAAAATAAATAAAATCAGATATGAATATTTATGCAACTGTAATGTCTTCCCGAATTATTCATTTTCAATTCATCTATAAATAAAGAGTAAAAAATAACCTTCTCTTTCAAAGTCGATCAGAAAGATACAAGAAACAACTGAAAATTAATAAAATTCGTAACCTAAATATTTTATTGTATTGTTACCGATATTTAATTAAAATACAAGACACAGTTGCAGCGCATTGTTGAAATTAAAAATTTACCAAGTTACTGGTCTCTCTGCAGCGCTGCCATTTGTGAAATTGGATAATAAACTAACAAACTTATTATTTTAAGAAAGAAATCTTTGATCTCGGATGCGCGCCAAACTGTTTTCGGAAACTTAGGACACTTTTTAATCGGATATTACTTAATACCTCTATACCCGAAGAGGGACGAAAAATGTAGCTCAAATAAATGTCAGGACAAAGAACGAATATTGAATATGTAATTCTTCCGTAAAGTGCTATTTTAAAAGCTCTTTCTTCCGCCCGTGAAATAACTATTACAGACTAAACGACGCCATCTATTTCCCTTAGCTTTGCCCGTAATGCCGACATCTCGTGAACCCGCAGTATAAATCAATGGAGAGCTTTATACCTACGATAAGTACTCACTACGGTAGTAAAATATGTTAAAATAATACACTATTAATTATACTTTATCACTCATATTACTGTGAATGAAAACATGACGAAGGTAAAACAGAGACTGAAGAAAAAGCTAACCTAACTTAGTTTAGGAATTAGGAACAAAAAATTATGTCTGCTAAAATAATTAAGTTAATAGCTTAATTCTTTTAGCAGATAAACTTCTAACTCAAAGTTATTGGTAGTATTATTGTAGGTGTAAGACGCCGGCGGCGCGGCGCGGTGGCGCGGTGGTTGACAGAGGCCTAATGCTGACTTTTTACATAGTGGCATCAATGATCGAGATTCGAGTATCGAAACACAATGACTTCAGAGCAAAATGAACCCAAAGACTCTTAAAGTCGTAATTCAATAGTTCGAATATTTATTTTACAACATTTCTGCTTGGGGCGCTGGCTGTTTTGGAATGCTGAATGTATTGGCGAACTCAAACCTTAATATAAGTCATTTTTGGTCCATTTTTAACCCCCGACGCAAAAACGACGGGATGTTATAAGTTTGACGTGTCTGTGTATGTGTGTGTCTGTGTGTGTCTGTCTGTGTGTGTGTGTGTGTGTGTGTGTGTGTGTGTGTGTGTGTGTGTGTGTGTGTGTGTGATCGGTCCAAGATGGCTTGATGACAAGATGGAACTAAAACTAATGTTAGAATATTAAAGCTATAAAGCAAATGATTCCTACAGTTTCATATCCTCAAATTAGTCCATTATAAAAATCTTTAGAATTGTTGAGGGATATTTGCAAAAACGTATACAAAAAAAAATGTTTAAATGATGTTTATTCGCAAAACTAATGTAATATATCTTAAGTAGGACGATTCTACTATCAATGGCTATGACAGAACGGTAAACTATCCTGCAACTCAAACCATAAGATCTC
The DNA here is from genome assembly GCA_920104075.1 of Melanargia galathea. NCBI lineage: Eukaryota > Metazoa > Arthropoda > Insecta > Lepidoptera > Nymphalidae > Melanargia > Melanargia galathea. Next base: position 22,929,681 of record OV049855.1, read on the forward strand.
ACTGATCAAGTCTGCTGCTGCGAGCAGAGCATTAAATGTAAACTTAACTTAGTACCCGTAGGCATCATAAGGTTGCCTTTCCATTAACTGGCGAGAATTCTTTAAAAGAGATGCGTGTAGTCCTTTATTACTGCCACTAAAAGTTATTCTGTGAAAATGTTTAGTCGAACTATATTGATTTATTTGGAAAAGTAGCCTTATGGCGCCTACAGATACTTCCCTTGCTCAGTACCCTTGCATATCCTAGGTGGAAGAGCAGCCTAAAGTTCTAACATATAGCACTGCTTACTCATTCATTATAATAAGATGTCACAAACAATACAACAGCGTAGCAACTTGCGCCGCCGCGTCGGGGAGCTGTGTGAATGTGAATAACGAGCGTAAGAGACTTGATGTTCTTGACAATTTATATTTGAAGCGGAATGGTCTGGGATCCCGTCTTAGAAATTTATACCCTCATCTGTTATTTAAACGAATTATATGTCAAATGAAAGCTTATTTTATTCCCAATCGAACCGTATTTGGTTGCCTGGTCAAAAGTGGTGCTAAATCATGGTTGTCTGGATTTTAAGATATAAAATTTTCTGTGCGAGTGGTGAAAGTGACAGAAAAGTGTTGCGCGCGCAATTTCATTTGACAGACAAAGATGCAGTGAGGCAGGCGTGCACTCGGTAGGTGCTTAGTCTATACATACATTTATTTATTTATTTTTACGTTTTATTACTTATACCTTACGTCTCTCACTTATTTTTTTTTTGCAAATATCTTTAATGGACAGGCACAGCAAGTCTATGGTTTTACTCTATGTATAGACTAAGCACCTGCCGAGTGCACGCCTGCCTCACTGCATCTTTGTCTGTCAAATGGAATTGCGCGCGCAACACTTTTCTGTCACTTTCAACACTCGCACAGAAAATTTTATATCTTAAAATCCAGACAACCATGATTTAGCACTACTTTTGACCAGGCAACCAAATACAGTTCGATTGGGAATAAAATAAAATCTTTCATTTGACATATAATTCGTTTAAATAACAGATGAGGGTATAAATTTCTAAGACGGGATCTCCAACTAGAAGTATATGATGGAATTTAAAATTAATTTAATTTAAACAAAATTAATGCATGTGCAATTTTTTTTTAACTTATACTTATATCGGTATAATTTTGCACGTAAGTTGTAAGTTTAGGCAGGCTATATATCTACATACCTAACTAGAGTTTCTATAAAAAAATATTTAAATAGTATTATAAAAGCACTCAAGGCTTGTGTATAAACAAGATTTTTAATAAAAGAGTTTTTATTCGTATCACCGTTAAATTTTTTATGTTTTGACCTGATAATTCCACCAAATACCGCATGGTTTTACTCCAAAAGCAATAATGTGCGAAATGCAAGCTTACGAGAATTACGTCGACATGCAAACGCAATATTGGCCAAAATGTGTAATGTTTCATTCTGCCCGCCATTATGAACACTCAGCAACACACGGATCTCACCAATTCATTACTAATCACTGGTATATCAGAGCCATTTAATTTATTAATATCTAACGTTTAGCTACGTAAAGCTGTGATAGCCTAGTGGTTAGGACGACCGACTTCTAATCGGAGGTCGTGGGTTCGATCCCGAGCGCACGCACCTCTAACTTTTCGGAGTTATGTGCGTTTTAAGTATTTAAATATCACTTGCTTTAACGGTGAAGGAAAACATCGTGAGGAAACCTGCATGCCTGAGAGTTCTCCATAACGTTCTCAAAGGTGTGTGAAGTCTGCCAATCCGCTTGGCCAGCGTGGTAGACTATGGCCAAAACCCTTCTCACTCTGAGAGGAGACCCGTGCTCTGTAGTGAGCCGGTAATGGGTTGATCATGTGTAACGTTTAGCAGATAATAAGATGTACAATGTACATAATATTTATTAATTAAATTATTTTATTTCAAAATGTATATATTATAGTATTATAATATTATAGTACCTATATCTTAAGCTGACGCAAATCACAGCCGCGGCGGGCCGCGTCACCTCACATCGCAAAACTACGTTCACGGCACGTGCAGCTGTTATCTCCGAGTACCTATTACTTAGCTCCTCATTCCTGGTTTGATTCCGTGTGATACTCCGAGCATAGCTCTCTCCATCTCTCGCTGATTGTGAGTGACCCTTAATATTCTTATGGATCATGTTTGGGACCTATAAATAATCCATTGTTCGAAGATATTCGTCTTTAGACACCGAGAGATTAAATCACACTAATATTATAAAGGCGAAAGTTTGTATGAATGTATGTGTTTATGTTTGTTACTCTATAACGCCACAACTACGGAACTGATTTGGCTGAAATTTTGAATTGAGATAGATTACTGGAAACTTTTATCCTGGAAAAATCCACCTGTTCCCGCGGTATTTCCAAAAAACCCAATCTGCAGCTACACCTATAGGTAGATTACTATAGCAAACTTCCTTGAAAGTAGATATAAAGGTTAGAAAAGTGAGCGTGAACGGAAACTGGAAATCCACGATTCCCTCAGGATTTGTGAAAAACCGAAAATCACGCGGGCGAAGCCGCGGGCAAAATCTAGTAAGTACGACGTAAAAAGAAAAGTGAACTTTTCCCCGTCGACCTCGACCCTTGTTCACACCGCGACAGGTTTATTATTGGAATGTGTATATCACCGACCTAGAGAAACACAACATTATCTATACTTACTTGATACTTACTATGAAATTTAGGATATTTTTAGTCGTGTAAAAATTAGAAGGAAAAACTGAAGCCAAGTTTTCATCAAAAAAAAAAAAAGAAGCGTATTAGGCTAGAAGGTTTAAATTTAAAAAAATATGTTTAAAAAAAGTTCAGATCTTGTAGTAGTGGTAAACATATCATGTTCGATTTTATTGAACGGCTCTGCCAATAGCGGCACTGTACTTCTTATCGTGTGTGGCGTCGCAGTAGCTCGCCTGGGCTCGGCCGCTGCGCGATGCTCGCCGCATATCATTAACATTGTATTCCGCACGCCCGGGCGCGGGCGATGCTCATAATTCACTTACCTATATATTTTTTGTGATAGTCACAAATCATGCTGTACCATTTTTAGGATTCCGTACCCAAAGGGTAAAAACGGAGCCCTATTAATATCACTCTGCTGTCTGTCTGTGCAGGTGCAGGTCACAGGTCTCTAGCTCGTAGACAAAATGAGTAACAAACATGAAATTTTGGTATTTGGTGTAGAACGTTGAGCCAAATATTTGATTAAAAATTGAATTAAATTATTTTTACGGGGCTCCCGCCTCCCATAACTACATGAAAAAAGAACCGGATTTTTTTTTCACATTTTCATGTGGGGTATGATTGTTTAGAACTTATTGAGTAGAGTACGAATGTATATTTTTTTAATTTTTTGCTTCGAAAATTCAAAGTTGCCAGTTTTAGACCATTTTTGTGACGGGGACTATCTCAAAAACTAAACCAGTTAGGAATATGAAATGTTGGTATAATAAGTACCATATACTGTATTTAAACAACAAATACTGAAAACAACGATTCATAAAATAGTAAAATGTGACCAAAACAAACTAACATTTTTTGGGTTTTTCTTTCATGGTTTGTTGCGATGTTTAGCTCGGAAATGAAATATTTCTTACATTCACAATATTATGTTGTTTATAATTATGTACGGAATTCTAAAAGAGTGAGGCCCGATTCGCACTTGGCCGATTGTTCATTTCTAGTATTTATTCGAAACTTAGTCATCACACAGATACACGTCCGCTGGACATAAATCCTTTGTAGCGATTTCTATTTCCATTCGGTGCGAGGTCCCCAGCATCTATCGGTTCTTGGAACTATGTGCCCCGATCATAATGGCAAGGATAACCCGATGCTAAGCTGAGGTCCCACCCCACCCCCACCCCCACCCGCGCCGGCTGCGCGCAAACACATTAAACAAACCTAATCTCGGTAATTAGAAAACACTTTTCCAAGACCTAATGAACTAGTTTCGTTTAGTTAAAAACTAAACTTAGTTACTTTTTTATTCGAATGAACTTTTTACAAATGTCTTTTGAATCCCATTGCATAACATACTTACATACATACATACACACCTACAAACATTGCAGTTAAATAAAAACTTATACAAGTGTAAATTGAAAATTTAAAAAACCCCCGACATTCGCCATTTAGTGGCGGCGGCCATCTTGAATTTGCAATAGTGCTATTCTACTAGTCAAGCCCTTTCATTTGATACCCATATCAAGGGAGTTGTGAAAAAATATATCATCCGCCATTTTGTAGCGGCGGCCATCTTGGACCGATTTTCATCAAACATAGCTAAGAACACTCTCGACTAATTCACCTTTCAAACAAAAAAAACCGCATTCAAATCGGTCCACCCGTTTGAGCGCCACAGGGGAACAGACAGACACACACACACACACACACACACACACACACACAGACACGTCAAACTTATAACACCCCGTCGTTTTTGCGTCGGGGGTTAAAAATACACAAAAGAAACATAACCTAGTCATTTTAACGTGCAAAGGCAGTCTTATCGCTAAGCGATCTCTGAGAAAACCTTAAAATATACATGGCGAATTCAAACTTTTTTCAAAAAAAACAACAAGCAACAACCATTAACCATAGGTATATAGAGTGAGACAAATAGCAATTAGTCAACTGAGTAGCTATTACAAAAGACATCAGGTGTAAATCGACGAACTTGGGCAATACCGTCTAATAGCAGTAGTTCGGTTGTGCCAACTTGTCATTGCAATTGCTCCTGCAACCATCCGCGCACTACGTTTCCACGGTACTTGCAGTTTACGCGAGCTTTGTAATTAACGCTTAGTACTTGTTAAGTTATCACTAATATCTTGCGTGTAAACTTGCTGTATTACTGCATATTATTCAGGAAATTGTCAGAGTGCTTAGTCTAAGATCGGAGCACTCGAAAACGAACTCGAAAACTATTGATCGAATCACAAGTGAATTCAGAGCAAAATGAACTCAAATACTCGTATTTTAAAGTCGTAATTCCATAGTTCGAATATGTATTTTACAACATTTCTGCTTGGGGCGCTCGTTGTGTTCGAATGCTGAATTATGTATTGGCGAACTCAAACCTTAATACAAGCCATTTTAGGTCTATTTTACTCTGAAATCGATCAATAGTTTTCGAGTTCGTTTTCGAGTGCTCCGATCTTAGACTAAGCACTCAGTTCAAGTGAGTAAAAGCTGATCGTATTTACTAGCGACAAGCAAACTACGCTCACATTTTAATATACGATACATGATTTTTTTTGACGTGATACCATCTTATAAATCGATGAACGCCGGCTACATGCACGAAAAAACATGACTCATTGTTACGTAGCGCGGAACGTAGCGCGTAGCACGTAGTACGTAGAGCGAAACGTAGCACGTAGTGCGAAACTAAGGTCCGGCGCACACCGAGCGCAGAGCATTTTCTAATATTACTGAACTCTAGGACTATTGACATATATGGTCAATATTGCATTTCAAGATTAAATACGCGCGCAAGCACGCGCGCGCTCGCTCCTACTGTGCCGCGCGACCGTATGTCGAAAGTCTTTAATTATTCAGTGTTTTCAGAAAATGCTCTGCTCTGCGCTGCGCTCAGTGTGCGCTGGGCCTAAGCGTTGGGCTTGTGACGCATCTACTCTTTGTTTTCTTATGACGTTATCACGTAAAATTATCGTCCGTAAATCGACTAGAATAGAATACAATAAAATAGAAAAGTTTTTATTCAAATAAACTTTTACAAGTACTTTTGAATCGTCAATTGAATCTACCACAGACTTTACAGACAACCAATTTTTTTATTCATATTGATAAGATTTCGTCTCACAACACTTTCCTGCTAATACCAACTAGATACCAACATGTAACAGTTACTTTTCACTTGTCATTGAGTAAGTACTGAGCGATTAAAACTAATGAGAAAAATAAGCGCATGTAAATAACACCAACACGCCGCAATCGCTGACACACGAACTGCAATAAAAGTTCACCCGCCACTAACGATGTAATATCAGCATGGTGCGGTTATGGCACAGTGTAGTAAAACTTGTAGTGCAAGAACGGGCGTATACTGCGTCCGATCGACGTGTCTTTTTATAAACACCATACGCACACAATCTACCTCTTCTATGCTCTCTGTCCACAACGAGATAACGGTTATCGTAACCCAGAACACGAACCAACTCAATAAATAAGAGGAAATTTGGTTTAATATAACTGCAACACTTCTCGCAGTATGCGCGTTCGCCATTCGAGTGAGATTGCACTTGCTGACTTGACATGGAAAAAATAATATGATAAAAAATTAAAATAAAAAATATTGAATAGCAAAATGAAATGACAAAAATATACACTAAATATACATACACCATGTTCCTTTTTGGCCGAAAGTCCGTAAGAAATGATGAAAGTTATAACGTGTTTCTTATACATATGGTAAACTAAACGCCAAATGCCAGCTACGTAAACGTGTTTGATTTATAATTTTCAATGTATATAATTAGAAAAACCCTAATTTCGCATTACTAGACTATAATACAGAGTTGGTATACCTATGAATAAATAGCTAGGTATGCCATCTACAACGTTAGTTTTACTTGAAGCAAAACCTGAAAGTAGTTTGCTCAGTATCAGTAACTTGCAATTCGAGCGCGGTGGCTTGCGAATTGGGGTGACCATTTTTTTTTTTTGAGAACAATGATGCAACAGAAGAAGCTTAGAACTTCGTGAATTTACATTATATGTTTTCGAAATTTTGTATAACTATTCCAAATGTAAAAATATTTGACACGTGTTTCGGTTTTTGCGCAAAGTAAAACTAACGTTGTATATCGGGTGATCTGTTCGGGAGAGGCTGCGACACAATGTGCTTCAGTCGTGTGCACACAAAGCCGGCGCGCTAACAGCCCTCAGCCGAACCGCTTTGCCACTTGGCCCACTTCCTGCCAATACTTATTGAGAACCTAATATTGAATTTAGTTCAATTTTCTTATTTAAATCCACACAGCATCGATGTTAGATCGCCTAAATCCGAGAGTCAACCTTATTTCATTCAGTATTGTGGGGTGGAGCTACTTTTTAACCCGTAAAATCAGAGTTCCCACTGATTTAAAAAACTTAAATCCACGCGGACTAAGACGCGAGTGTCAGCTAGTTCAAAATAAAATGGTCGTTCTTCTCTAACCTTTTATCATTATAACTCTAAACCGGTCTCGAATAAAGGAGTTCTTTTTATTTCAGTATTCACACCATTAAAAAGTGTCCTATTTTTCTAAATAAAATCTTGCAAAACTTCCGACTTTTTAAAATACCTAGTACAAAAATTGCATTTCTTTCTGGAAATTATCTGGAATTAGTGAATAAACGAATAAGTGCTCATAAATTTAAAATTCACCACAAAAATACTTTCCGTAATTTAAATCAAGTAGATAAGTACTTCAATATATTTATTTAAATCGTTCGAAACTGTAAAATCGTTCGAAAAATATATTTTCCAAGCAACAAAAATATGTATTTTGAATCAGTTAATAATGCATAAAAAAGCTAGTTTCATTCGGAGCGCCTCTGCGGTGCGGTACTGTGAGCCGGATCATTGTCGCCACGTAGGTAATTTCTTTGCAGAGTGGTCCTCGTTTCCGCTTCGGCTTCAATGGAGCAATTTATGGCCACTCGTGTTATCGCCGTGACGCAGAGCATTGCGTTCGATGCACTACAGCGCCGGGATAGCGTCATATTGTTCGAAGCCTTTGAACTGATTTGTATCTACACTCGCTTCGAGCCTCTTCAAACTACAGACTAAACGATGGAACGTTGGAGCTTTTAATATTAGACGCAGGGCGACATGGAAATCTGCCTCTCTATACCTAGCCGAAGGATCTGATACATAGATTCAGTCTTTATTGGAATAAGTAGAAAGAAACAAAGTCACAGAATCAAGCATAAAATAAACTGCGCATTGTTTGTACCATTAATTATACACAGGCAACGAGACGCGGGCGTGACGCGGCCAACTTTCTTATATAAAATTTTAATATATAAATAGCCCTTTTAGTCGAAAAACAATCGTAAAGTACGCACACCACACTATATGAACTAAAACAACGGACTGAACAATCGACCATACGAGTACGAGTATCAATTTGCCTCTGCCCGGTGATGTTAACTGCTGCATCAGTAACGAAAAGTATTCGTATAGGTAAGTTGAATAAACAAATCCATAAGTTCCATCAAATCACTCGTATACCTACTCGAAACTTAAAACCTGAGATTTCAAAAAATAAAACTACCTTTTCGATTATTGTAATTGAACGCATATTTAATCTATCGAACTCAAAATGTTTTCGTTGACGAGAAAACGAGCGAAGAAATTAATTAATGAATATTTAATGTTAGGTCTTCGCAGTTGAATTGTCCGGAGATCGCTGATAAAAATTGCTTTGGTTCACCGCATTGTTTTCTGAAAACAAAATTTTTAAGATCAATTTCTGTGGTATATACCTTTGAATTTCCTCCAGCAAATTCAAGCATTCTGAATCCAAAATTTCAAAGACAAAATTGGTTAATATTCAAATAAGTATTTGTATATAACGCACACGGGAGAAACTTCTCTTAGTATCTTTATGAGACGTTTGACATACTGTACATTACTACATACGCGTCAGTTCCTGAGCCATTCAAGTATTTAATAATGAAGCAATTTACTATGCACACTCATCTACTATCATGAATAATAAATACTGTTTAATGCACTCGGAGTGGCATTTTTTCGGTCGTCTTACAAATAAATTAAATTTAACCGTAACCTTACATTACCGTGTTATGCATTTCACCCGTATCTTAATACTCAAAGTCAATCTTTACGATTTCTTCCAGTGGTCTAGTGGCAACACGTGTTGAGTCAAATGAAATCGTCATCATTTGACCACACCCAACATCAAGTCTCGACTTATTTTTTAAATCGCATTAGTAAAACGCTTGGACGTTGCTCATTATTAAAATCCTTAATGAGTGAATTAGTGGCGGCGAGCGGTGATGCCGAACTAACGGTTATTGTAAGTGCTGACGTGAAGCACTCTACAAAATATTAATATTCGTAAGTATACTTCTCATCACACTGTTATCATCAAATATACTGACATTAGAAGGCTGTTAGGTCACTTAAGTGATAGTGTACCTCTACATATGAATATTACCAAGGTAAATCAGCGCGCCTGGTTTACATCGTATACTCGTAACCTTACCTACACTTAACTATTAATTACTACTTCAATTCTAAGACGTCTTTAAGCTTCTGGACTGGAACGGACTTGGCATCAACATAAACGGCGAGTACATCACTCACCTACGGTTTGCCGATGATATAGTCGTGATGGCAGAGACTCTGGGAGACCTCAATACAATGCTCAACGATCTCAGCAGAGTTTCTCAACAGGTGGGCCTAAAAATGAACATGAGTAAGACGAAGATCATGTCTAACGCTCATGTTCCGCTCCACCCGGTAATCGTTGAGAACTCTGCACTCGAAATTGTAGACGAGTACATATTATACCTAGGACACACGATCCAGCTAGGTAGGTCCAATTTTGAGAAAGAGATCAACCGCCGAATCCAACTCGGCTGGGCAGCGTTCGGGAAACTTCGAGATGTCTTTTCGTCCAATATCCCTCAGTGTCTGAAGACGAAAGTCTTCGAACAGTGCGTGTTGCCAGTGATGACTTACGGATCTGAGACATGGTCGCTGACAATGGGCCTCATAAGAAGGCTCAGGGTCACTCAGCGGGCGATGGAGAGAGCTATGCTCGGAGTATCCCTGCGGGATCAAATCAGAAATGAGGAGATCCGCAGGAGAACCAGAGTTACCGACATAGCTCATCGAGTCGCGAAGCTGAAGTGGCAATGGGCGGGGCACATTGCTCGAAGAACCGATGGACGTTGGGGTCCCAAGGTGCTTGAATGGCGACCTCGCACCAGTAAACGAAGTGCAGGTAGACCCCCCACTCGTTGGACAGACGATCTCAAGCGAGTCACTGGTAGCCGCTGGAATCAGGCGGCACAAGATCGTGTGCTGTGGCGATCCTTGCAAGAGACCTATGTCCAGCAGTGGACGTCCATTGGTTGAAACGAACGAACGAACGAACTACTTCAATAATACAATAATTTTGACCGACTCGTCGACATTCTCGACAGCGCGATCTTAAACACGATCATGTTATCGTGTTGTGTAAAATTGGCGCTAACGGAATGATTGCACCGGCCGAGGACGTGACTCCCATTCTATTCTATACCTGATGCAACACGTTCCCACTATTTACAACACATTTTCAACGAGAAATGTACAAGCACACTCGAGCCCTGAACCAGCGTTGTCGGCTATAAAAATAATATTTTAAAATCGCGTAAATAAAATCGTAACAACGTTATTTTATTCGATAGCAATATTCGTCGGCTCAGCGTTTAGAGGTGGCGGGAGCCGGGAGGCGCGCGCTAGCTCGCGGTGCATAATCCGGCACGTGCGTCGAGGCCCTCATGAATATTCAGCGGCTCTGCCTCCGCCGGGGACGTGAGCGATCAGCGCGGCTATCGGCGCGGCCCGTGCACTGTGTGTGCGTGTGTGTGTGCACACGTGCAACATGAGCTCCGCATAATCCAAGCACGTGTGCTGGAGAGCCTGATGTACGTTAGAATATTCCCACAGCATGTGACCGATCACACGAGCTATCAACGAAACGGCGCGGCGGGCGCCGGCTCGAGAGCGAGGCCGCGCCGCACTGAGATATCGCTTATGAATGGTTTAGACTTTAGCTTATTCCAATAGCATTTCTGTCCACAGTCTAATTCAGCGCTTTATTCCAACTGGAATAATCAGAATACGGGTTTGAATCTAGTACAGTGGCCTGAAATCTGTGAGCAACCCATATCAATAGACAATAACTGACTTGGCCATCTTTGTTTGAATCCAACACTACTAGAATATTCAAGTCGTCAAAATCCAGTTTCTTTCACATACAAATCATCATTCTGGATAGATTTTCTTTCAATTTATTATACTTTATAAATAAATAAATAAATGGAATGAAGTAGCATGGCACATCCTTCGTCCTTTCGATCAAAGGCTGAGAAGATTAACTGTATCCAGCGGACTGGCTATTTGCAAGATAATCACTAGCGATACACGACGATAAAATCAGATAACTGGTTGTACTTACATAACAAGTATAAATTAAAAATTAAAAAAAACCCCGACATTCGCTATTTTGTGGCGGCGGCCATCTTGGATTTACATAATGCTATTTTACTAATCAAGCGCTTTCATTTGATACCCATATTGAGGGCGTTGTGATAAAATATGTAATCCGCCATTTTGTAGCGGCGGCCATCTTGGACCGATTTTCATCAAACATAGCTAACAACACTCTCGACTAATTCACCTTTCAAACAAAAAAACCGCATTCAAATCGGTCCACCCGTTTAAGCGCTACAGGGGAACAGACAAACACACACATACACAGACACGTCAAACTTATAACACCCCCTCGTTTTTGCGTCGGGGGTTAAAAACACTCTTGTGGCCGCTCTTTTAGACGTAAATTTACGTAAAAAAAAAAGAAACGCTGTATATTTTATCCATCTCTTTTTAATTAATGAAAGACGTCGACTCACGTCTGTTAACTCGGGCTGCTCGTAGGTACGAGTTCGTACACTGCTCCGCGCACATATAAAAATACACACGTACAATGTACATACCTAATTATAGTTAGTAATATTTATGTAACAATTTCTTTAACAAAGTTAGTTTTAATCGCACAGGCAGTTCCGCACGATGTTTCTCGTATGGATAGCAAAAGTTACAACGATGTTGAGGTCCGCAGTCGCGGCACGTCCGCGCTGTCTCTTGTCTTTACTTTGTTTCACCGACTTGTACACAACCTACGAATACATGATACCACTAGTATAAACGAAAAGGTAACTTCTTACCGAGAATTGCAGAGTTTTACGTTGCTAAAATGCGACCGTTGCGTTGCGAATTTTGCTTTGAGAAAAATTCTGAAGTAAAAATAAGGGCCGACCGCAAAATAGTTGCCGACTGACAGAATACTAGAATATTTTATAAGTAATATGATTAATACTTTTTATAAGATTTTTCATTTATTAACCCCCGACGCAAAAACCACAGGTGTTATAAGTTTGACGTGTCTGTGTGTGTGTGTGTGTGTGTGTGTGTGTGTGTGTGTGTGTGTGTGTGTGTGTGTGTGTGTGTGTGTGTGTGTGTGTGTGTGTGTGTGTGTGTGTGTGTGTGTGTGTGTGTGTGTGTGTGTGTGTGTGTGTGTGTGTGTGTGTGTGTGTGTGTGTGTGTGTGTGTGTGTGTGTGTGTGTGTGTGTGTGTGTGTGTGTGTGTGTGTGTGTGTGTGTGTGTGTGTGTGTGTGTGTGTGTGTGTGTGTGTGTGTGTGTGTGTGTGTGTGTGTGTGTGTGTGTGTGTGTGTGTGTGTGTGTGTGTGTGTGTGTGTGTGTGTGTGTGTGTGTGTGTGTGTGTGTGTGTGTGTGTGTGTGTGTGTGTGTGTGTGTGTGTGTGTGTGTGTGTGTGTGTGTGTGTGTGTGTGTGTGTGTGTGTGTGTGTGTGTGTGTGTGTGTGTGTGTGTGTGTGTGTGTGTGTGTGTGTGTGTGTGTGTGTGTGTGTGTGTGTGTGTGTGTGTGTGTGTGTGTGTGTGTGTGTGTGTGTGTGTGTGTGTGTGTGTGTGTGTGTGTGTGTGTGTGTGTGTGTGTGTGTGTGTGTCTGTTCCCGTGACATAATGGCCGCCGCTACAAAATGGCGGATTACATATTTTACCACAATGCCCTCAATATGGGTATCAAATGAAAGGGCTTGACTATTAGAATAGCACTATGTAAATCCAAGATGGCCGCCACCACAAAATGCCGAACGTCGGGGGTTTTTTTAATTTTTAATTTATATACTTGTAAACAAAACACTAGGCTGATCTTTGAACTTTCATGACTGCGAAGAATGTTAATAAACCACACGTGTTAGCCTTCGCCGAGAGTGTGACGCGATTGAATTGCTAATACCTGCGCGCTCCGTTAGCAGCAAAGAATACTCAAGCTTTACACTACCGGAAAATAAGTTCATAGCACCCCATCGCGATGTCTAGTTTAAGTAGATAACCTACTTACGAATGGTTCGCTCGGGATATCAAAAATTCTAAGTAACCCAACTAACTTCTCTACCTTATTATATAAAAAGTAATGTTAGAGCCGCTCTGGATCGTTCGGATAGTAATGCCGCTGTTATGACAGGCCTTCGCCTCGTGCGGGCTGTTCTGTTAATAATAAATACGATTTATAACGGTGCCTCCGATTTCAGAATCTTGCGATATTTTGACGATGATAGGCCTATTATAATATCTAGAGTTCTAAAAAATTACTCTATAAATAGTGAATTAGTGAAACGGTCACCCGCGCATTATTAGATACCGATAATGCTACGGTATGCTACGTCGTAGTGCTACGAGTACCGCTACAGTTCTACATCGAGAGTTAATAAACATTTTCATTTTTATTTATTTTTAACCCCCGACGCAAAAACGACGGGGTGTTATAAGTTTGACGTGTCTGTGTGTGTGTGTGTGTGTGTGTGTGTGTGTCTGTCTGTTCCCCTGTGGCGCTCAAACGGGTGGACCGATTTGAATGCGGTTTTTTTTGATTGAAAGGTGAATTAGTCGAGAGTGTTCTTAGCTATGTTTGATGAAAATCAGTCCAAGATGGCCGCCGCTACAAAATGGCGGATGATATATTTTTTCATAACTCCCTTGATATGGGTATCAAATGAAAGGGCTTGACTAGTAGAATAGCACTATTGCAAATTCAAGATGGCCGCCGCCACTAAATGGCGAATGTCGGGGGTTTTTTAAATTTTTAATTTACACTTGTTAAAGGAGTTTTATCAGTACTGAAATTCAGTCTATTTATCTATACAATGCCTAATCAGCGTCAACTTTAGTTCTAACGTTTAGACTTCTGCTATAATTACTAATTATCATTACTAAACACCACATATTCTTTTTCCTGCTTCAAAACAAAAACCTTCGGTTATAATAAAATTAAAATAACTCGCATTTACATGTCTGGCTTTTGACTTTTCACTAAGACGTCTTTTAACGCATTAATTTTTTTACATTATAACAGAATATCTATTTTTTATAAATCTATAATATAATAAAACTGTAACAGATCCAATTCTGTACATTGAAGATATTTTGAAATTTTTTATTGGAGGGCACTCTATAATCGATACTGAAGCCAAAACTGTAATTTGTTTCATTTTTGTCTGTCTGTCTGTCTTTCTGTCTGTCTGTCTGTCTGTCTGTCTGTCTGTCTGTCTGTATCTTGGCCGCGCATCACGCCGAAACTACTGAATGGATTTGAATGAAACTTGGTACGATTTGAGTTTATACTCCGAGGTAGGACATAGGATACTTTTTATCCCGAAATTCAGCACGGTTCCCTTGGGAGATGGGATGAAAGTTAAAACGTGTATTTAGCTGTAATTCATTAAGGCGTTGTTCGATTTCACTCATTCTTTTTTTGTTAGAAAGGTAGTACTTTATATATTGTCCCGTAAATATTTCAAGGTCATAGGTGTTTTAGTTCAGAAATGACAGACATTACAACCCTCAGTATTGGGTTCAAACAACTTGGGACCCGTATCTTTGAACGTACGGCTTATTTAAAACTGGTGTGCGTTTAAATTTATGTTTGTTGGTCTGTCTATTTGTTCCAGCTAATCTCCGAAACGGCTGGATCGATTTTAATGGAACTTTCAATGGCAGATATGTGATGTTATAAGGAGTAACTTAGGCTACATTTAGTTTAGGTACATAAAATAATTATGGGATCCGATCCAATGCTATATAAAAACCTATATCTACGCGAACGAAGTTGCGGGGATCAGCTAGTGAATAAATAAATAAGTAAATTATGTGTTAAGCAAAGACAGTGTTGCTAACCGGTTTGTAACCTATTATATCTATGGCGCTGGCATCTAAATCTTGTAATCCAGCTCGTAGCGCAGCAGCGTATATGGTAATAATTCAGAGTGCTGACAGCGAGGGCGCGCGGCGTGCGGGGAGCGGGATTAGCAGCAGCGATAAACCACGCGCCGTCAAGCCGGGCTTGCGGGGCTTATACCCGTATCATACACCAGTGTGCACTACACGTAGAGAATATGCTTAACTTATTGAAAACAAATGTTTTTCTTTAAGTTTAAATAGGTTCAAAACGCAGAGTGGACTGAAATCGTCGACATCGTCTCCCTGCGACACGTTTGACGTCGCCAGTACATTTAATAGGGGAGTCTGCCAACACTAGCCTCTCGGGTGCGCACTGAATGAATGAAACTGTTCGTTATACGCACAGGTTATAAGATCCTCATTGAAGTATTGTGTTTTATTAAATCTTAATTAATTCTACAAGTATGATTATTAAGAGTTATTTTGGTCGAAAAGGAAGTCTTTGGGAGAAAGAGAAATTTTTCGTTACAGCTGTTAACCACTTAATTTTAATACTAGTGAAACCGATTGTTTTTTATACACAAGCTATGTAAATAACTCACAATTCAAATGTAAAATAAAAAAAATACGCGCCGAATTGAGAACCGCCTCCTTTTTGGAAGTCGGTTAATAAATGGTTTAATGTTATACTTTCGAGCGCACAAACAAGTTAACAGTTAGGTTAACTTGTTAAACTGTAACCAGAGTCCTCACCAACAGAGTGCATGGCTCGCCAGTTGCCACACAGTGAGTTTGTCTAGTGTCTATGTACTGCACGTATATATGCGGTGTACCAACAGTTAGTCAGTCACGTCTAGTTTGTTCGCGAACCACGACTCTAAGCTTACTACTCGTTAGCGGTACACTCGCAATCATAATATATAAAACCCACGCGGTGTTCTGATAACAAAAAAGCGGCCAATCATTGATTTGTAAAATGTATAATTTGTTTACAATCAGCGACCAAGCAAGTCGTATCCCTTTTTTTTAGCGGCCGATATTATGACGGTATCGTTTTTCTAACTCTCTAAACTTCCTTTGCACGTTAAAATGTATTTTTTAGTATATTTTTGTGTGTGCATTAAAAAATACAATCAATAATTTCTATGTTTCAGTACAAACATTATAATCTTTTTTTCGGCGCCGCGTATACTGCATCGCTTTCTACGTAATACAAGGCTAAGGAAAAATATGTTATAGGTGCAATAGTGAATATTGATCCTGTTAGTACAATCCAAGCTGTACGAAGAGTGAGACTGTTCAGTTATCGATGGTGATTTATTCCGCTTCATTGAAATACCTTCCTTCCTATCGTCGAAGAATTTCAATATCCTCTTTGTGGTCTCTCGCAGCTCCGCGGCGACCGCGTGCGAATTTCGTTGTACGTATTAGACACAAACTTAGAATAAATAGGTAAAGAAAGGCAGTCGTCGACGCGGCGATAAGCCGTTTTTAACGGGCCTTAACAGGCTCGATACGTCTATCGTCGCGTCAGTGCTCAAGGTATTCATTGTGAACCTTTGTAAACATTTTGTATGGGAAAATGTTTTTTCTTTTATTTTATGTTTTCGTCTATTTTTTAATGTTTTTAATAGTCATTCTGCTATTCGGGACGGTCCCAAATATAACAAATCAAAAACAATGAAAATCGGTCCAGCAGTTCTCGAGTTATAAGTGTTCGAACTAACACGACTTTGTTTTATATATATGTTACAGCCAAAGTAATAAATAAGGATATTATGTATACTATCCAGCCATTATAAATATTATCAACTCAATTTGGATAAAGTAATAATTGACACAGAATTATTAAAATTATCTAGCTATTATAAATAATATTCAGCTATTTTATATAATATCTTGCAAGACTTGGATAAAGTAAGAAAACAAGGACTTATGTTTAACTGATCACCAGATATTGCAAAATATAACGTCAAATAAACAGTTTATACCACCCAAAAACATAGTTACTTCTGCAACAGCTTCGGCGCTGGGGGAAGTGCAGCCCCATCGCCCAGGTTGCGTAGCAAAGCCTAGGCACCCACGCTCACCACCGCAGCTTCGGCTTGCTGGACCTGCCTCATCCGCTACGGCTCGCGCGGGTGCCTGCGATTTTCTACGGCGGGCGGGGGCGCGTATTTACATAATATACATAGCCAGAATGTACCCATAGGATTCTGCTTATGTATACATTGTAATGCAGTTTTCAAATTTTGTACTACAAAGTATACACGAATTTTGTGTACTACTAGTATATATTTTGTAACGTGGACGCGCGCGTGCATCGTTCCAATATATACAAGGACAAAACGCAACCATACGATTTTTTTTTTTCAAAATTAATTAGGTAACTGTTTGAACTTAACCGACTTATTGCTTTGGGTTGGGGTGCTCAGATTTTGTTTTGGACCACATTCTACCTAGGATCCAATAGAACCTAAGTGCCCGGCCTGCACCTCAATATTTATGTTCTAACCTAACCTAACCTAGCTTCTGTAAGTGGCACGCATCCACTAGTTCAATAATAATACTTATTTTCGTGAGGTACTTATCTTCTGAGGTGTCTCCGGAGAAATTACAACAGCTATGCATATAATGTTTCTATCATCAGCTTTGGCACGGTCTACATCAGGAATTTTAGGCTAGGTTAGGTTAGGATATGGTAGTTTAGATTACGAGATCGTGGTGATCACGCCACACCACAAAGGAATGAGTTGCGGGAGGGGAAGCAAGGCGGGCCGTATTTATCATTTTGACCAACGTTCATCTGCTATTATGAATAATGTCTGGTTTGACATGATATTATGAATAATATCTGGACAATTTAGATATTATTAATAATTGCCAGTCATTATGAATAAAAGCTAATTAATTACTTTGGCTGTAACATATATATAGATGTTACAGCGAAAGTAATAAAAGTAATATTCTCTATTTTTAATGGATGATATTACTATATAGATGTTAGTTTTGCAGAGTTCCGAGTTCAGAGTTTTTTAGGGTTCCGTATCCAAAGTGCAAAACGTAGCTCGATTAATATAATTCTTCTATCTGTCTGTCCGTATGTCATGGATCTCATAGATATAATTAGTTGCAGACATCAAATTAAAATAATTGGTGTAGAATGTTAACCCAAAACCAAATATTGAATTCGAAATTCAATTAAATGATTTTCCCCATACAGAAAACTAAAATCATTTTCTAAAACTCATTGATTAGAGTACAATTAAAATATTATTTATTTATGTTTATCTTCGAAAGGTATTTATATAGGGCCATCAAAGTAGTCAGTTTTAGACCAATTTGTTATGAGGTTCAGCTCAAAAACTAAACTAGTTCAGAATTTGGAATTTCTGTATCCTAAATACCATATTATATACTATATTTATACAGTACTTTTTGACTGGCCCGTTGGCACGGTTGGCAGTGATATTTTATTTGTACGGAACCCTAATAAAGCGAGACTCTACTCACACTTAACAAATGTTTGGTTTATCTTTAAAGAGTTAGTGAAGTAAAGCATCCCTGGTGTGTAATACACATGCTCCACAAAGTTAGCCCCGAGCTTTCTCAATAAAATTATTTATTTTACAGTGTCTTAGTACTTAGAACTTGTCTTCGTTTATTGTAGTGTTTAGCGCCCAGGGAGTATTTGTATTTATGTAAAAAATATACTGACTGCATTCTTAACATTGCTATTTCTTACTGTCGAGAAAATAAGAAAAGTTCACCGAGAAATAATTCACTAACATTGCCTAGTCAAGAATAAAAACCAAATGAAAATAAGTTTTGAAAAAGCAAAGTGGATAATGATGATACTCGCTAAAACTCTATTTTAATTGAAGTTTTTATTACATAACACATGCAGAGGTTTGATTCGAGTGCCCCACTTGGCGTCGAATCAAATCCTATCCTCATTTGAAAAAAAAACGTCAGTAAAATATTACTTTTGACTAAGCTACCGATGTAGCCGCGCGAAATAGTCTATCGCTCATTACACTGTACTTACGTACTGTAATGTTTTTTCCTACCCTAAACTCATAAATATTGGTGAAAAATACAGATTTTACGATGGTATATTACTCTTTCAGGAATTCAAATACGTATATGAAGTATAAAACAAAAAAATGTGTCAAAAGAACATTTCATCATTTTATGTTTTCATTATTCACATTACTATTATTAGTTTATTATTATTAGTTTTACTTGAATTACTTGATTACTATTGACCCCCCTGAATCCAAAAGCAGGCAAGATTGGCGTCATTGTGCTCCGCTAAGTCACATAAAGTAAATACCACATTGTCGAACGCCGCGCACAGAAGAGCAGCACCGTAAAGGATTATGATGAGAGCTCGTCGGTCGATTCACAAAAGTTTGTATTATCTCGGATATCGGCTTTCGTTCCGCGATTCCATTTCGCGCAAACGATAATTCCACTATAATAATACCAGTATTAGGATTTCGCTGCGTCTGGTATCGGAGCTCGTTTCGTTCCCGGCTTCCCACCCGGGGCGCGGCGCCCGTGTCATTTTACTTATATTTGGCATTACGACAATGTGTTGCCAGGGTTTTGAAAATACTTTCCGAAACTTTTACTCGTATTCCTCGAAACTAGAATCCTTTATTAGTCTTTTACTATGCGGAGGTCGTCTGCCTACCGAGTCGATGACAGTACACGAACCTAACCGAAGAGACCAAACGCTATGAACCCATAAACAATCATAATAATATACAACTACGGTAATTACGTCACCGCTCGCGTCACGGAAATCATAACGCCGTATCAGTCGGTCGTCAGCCGCCATTCTGCTAATTAATCCGCAAGGCTGATCGTTGCTAATCGCCTAACGGTCGACTCTAACTTATTAGCATGGCACGGAATTTAACGGTTCCCGATGCTATTAGAGGTTCGTTAGAGATTTATTCTGCGCACATTACTATGTTAAACTCGGTCTACTATTATTCGCCAACCACTGGACACGGGCCACCGTGTAGATATGAAACTGTTAATTGTAATTTAATAGTAAGAGGTCACCTGCTGTAACCAGCCAGTACCTATCCCGCAGTGATAACACGCAAGACGAACACAGCCCTCACACTGCTGCCGGAGTTTGAATCGCAGTCTCGCAGTTCTACTCGCACTACTCGCAGTGCGGTCTGGATATCCTAGAAACTCGCCCGACACTGGTATTCTCACAATATTATTGTCCTTCACGGCGCCTCACCGCGCATCATATCAGCAATTTAATCTCGGATGTTCAGACTCATGGTCAAAGCAAAGAATACAAACTATTAATAATAATAATGTCCTCTTGACCGAATTTCGGCCACGGCGGCCAATCTCAACCGAGGCAGAGACTAGCCATCTGCGCAGGAGATATTATAGTGCACAAGTGTGTGCGCATACACAGGTGCACTCTCTATTCCCTCACTCTCATAGTCCGATGGGACGCCAATGCGACACGACCGGAGAGAGATTAGGCGCAGGACCGACGGCTTTACGTGCTCTCCGAGGCACGGGGGTGTATCTAACACCGCCAACTTCCAACTCCCGGCTGGCACTAAGAATTTCTTGACAGAAGCGTCAGTCGTCACCCTCTCCTAAACGTCGCGGCCCGCCTTAAGTCCGCAATGTAGCAGTACGCCTAGTAGTATTACGTATAGTGTTTTCCTTGTTAGTAACATGTCAGTAGTGAGTAGTTCGCTTTTATGAAATGTCGAGATATTACTCGGAGTATAAGACGCATGATTCCATGAATAATGAGAGTATCGATGAACCAGAATTATCAATTGATTCAGTATTAGACCGATTAATGTTGAGGCTCCAAGATGAATTTGATAACAATAACTTCCAAAACTGGTTGCCGCCAGATGTATTAGTATTTAGGACACATTCACACCGATGGAAATTCCTGTGAGAGTACCTATGCCCAGCAGTGGACGTCGATCAGTGAAGACGATCAATTGTTACAAGTCACGGCAAATAAGTCTAGCGTTGACCTTCAATGCGCAGAAGTCGAAAATGAGGTATCTCGGGGTGTGAGGGGGTCGTGGGGAGGGCGTGGGGATCGTTCGTAAGCACTGATTAGCTCTCGCGGATCCCTCGTAAGCGCTGATTGGCTCTCCAATCGTATTGTGTCCCGCTCACTCGTACGACGCTGCGCGCACTTGAAGGTCACCGCTCAACTTACGTGCCGGGGGTTGTAGAGCACACAGAGGTGCCTCACTAGGTTTCGAGTCCGCGAGCCCCTCGCGCGGAGCCACCATCCGCCGAGCACTGCCGTGACGTAATATTAACACACACCAGCACGAGCGTCGACCACAAATGTTACCGCATGCGACATGCATTACTGACATTAGCGCGGCTCATCGTAACAGCTCGTTTATCTTCCTCAGTAATTCCGATGTACTCGTAACACGGTACACGATTACTGCACGAGCTTCCAACAGTTTTATTACGAGTGTTTAAAACAATAAAAAATTACATCTCGAAATAGAGTCGCTCCACTCCATTAATTATTATTTTTTAAAACAATTTCTACCTTTGTCCTCGAAAAAATGTGAATAAATAACACCGCCGTGACAGCGACAAGGGCACGGCGAAGCCTCCTCACTTTATGGTGAAATGAAGAACTTATTTTTCTCCGACTCCTCCTTTTTAACCCCCGACGAAAAAACGACGGGGTGTTATAAGTTTGACGTTTTGACGTGTGTGTGTGTGTGTGTGTGTGTGTGTCTGTCTGTTCCCCTGTGGCGCTCAAACGGGTGGACCGATTTGAATGCGGTTTTTTTTTTGTTTGAAAGCTGAATTAGTCGAGAGTGTTGTTAGCTATGTTTAATGAAAATCGGACCAAGATGGACGCCGCTACAAAATGGCGGATTACATATTTTATCACAACGCCCTCAATATGGGTATCAAATGAAAGGGCTTGACTAGTAGAATAGCGCTATGCAAAACCAAGATGGCCGCCACCACAAAATGGTGAATGTCGGGGGTTTTTTAAATTTTTAATTTATACTTGGTTATGTACTAGTACCTATGTAAAAACACCAAAATGTAGTATTTGATATATTTATGTAATTTTTAAACAAGCAGAACATCGGAACGGGGTTCAATTATATTTTCAAGGTATTTATTGCGATTTACATTTAGTAAGCTACTTAATTAAATTCGGTTACTTAAGTTAAATGTAGAACTTGTAGCTACAGCCTACATGTCTCCGTCCCAGTCAGTCAAGGTTAAACCCCCTGTTATTCCACTCGGCGGCTCCGCAAGTGGCACGTTATTGTGTGAGCGGTCACCCCCCTCCCTCCCGCTCCCCTCTCCTGTTAGTAGGTATTCACAATGGAGGCTTCGAAGCCGCACTTAATTGACAGCCCTCGACGGACGGCTGCCATCCGTTCCCTGAATGTTTGAGCAGATTACCCACAATATTGATTTATGGACCTTTTATACTCCATTCTCACTGTTCCTTGCCCCGTCATGTTTGAGACCATGCTTTGTTTTGCGAATCCCTTAGAATTTAAATTATTAGCATTTTTTGAATAGAAATGCCAGGATAATATATAAATCACCTCCAACCAGTATCTGGAATCTATAGCTCTATATACCCGAGTTCCTTTCACCTATCGCCTTTCTGCTCCATCATCAGATAATTTATCAATGTATCTACCAACTACTAATCAGGACCAACCAAACTAACGAGTACAAACTCGAAAACGGGTTCCAGTGACCGCCTTTCTTCTTCTTAGATTTTAACTCAAAAAGAAAATGCAATCTTTATCTATATCTAAAAAAATATGTTTTACGAGTCGTTTTATTTATCAAAAGGTGAATATATTCCTAGCAAACAAAACTGCACGTACACAACACCGGAATACCCTCAATTAGAGGTATCGCAGGCGAGTATTGATTGTGTTTGCATTAGCGCGAGTGGCTCGAGGCTTTGATGCCGGGATAGAATTCTATTTGCATCAGGTTGAGTCAACTAATTGGTAACTCGAAACTGAATTTTAAGATAAAGTGGAATCTCGTTTACTTAATTCTATTTTTAGGATAATAATATGACGAGAATGGTTGGAAGTGAAAAGGTTATGGTTATTTAAGCATCCCGCCGATAATGTTGACTAAGCTAAACCTAGGGACTGGTCCGTAGTGCGTTCGCAAACGTATCTCAGAGTTCTTACTGAGGGTATCACCAGTCGCATCTCGCATCTATGGTGATACCCTCAGTAAGAACTCTGAGTGGTGGGGCCACTACAGTCCATTAACGTCACATGCCTCCTCTTATACAGGAGAGTTGTAGATATTAGAACCGATGCGAGTTCACGGGCTGGTCGCACAGGTGGACGCACCCGATGTCTGCAGACATAACGGCGTGGCCCATCATGCAAGAGAACGTACAAAGGCTCGGCAGCTACTTGTTTGCGGAGCAGCGGCGGAGTGCTCGTGAGCCCGAGTTGTTTGTGAACATAGTTTGCGTGAGCGGTTCATGAAACTTTACATGACATCTAATTATGTACATCAAACTACTTACATAGTTGCGAACTTGCTGAATACTATTTTGAGTTACGTAGGTCCTAAACGTGTTGAGATTATTGCACTCACAGTAGATTTATGAACTTTAACCATTTATATTTTCACGTCTCAAATACGTAGCATAATATTAGTAATTCTATGTCAATTTGTGCCTATATACTTAGCGGTAGCCTAATTTATCTTATAAAAAATATTCGCTCAAATTAAAAACCTCCTTTTTGGATTCGATTTAACATTTTAAATAGGCGTTACTTGTTCTGTTAGCTGTGTTGTCTAGTTCAGGTCTAAATAGTTAAAATTCCTATCATGCTACGGGTTTAGATTCGCTAGCGAGTTCGCTTCTTGCGATCTCTTTAAAAGCGTCTCTCGAGGAAGTTTATTCAATTGAAACTCGATAACCTACTCTGGCTCTGCAATATGTTTTAGGTACATAAGCTCAATGAAGTTAAGAAGTTACAGCACCTGTGAGAATCACTAACGCCAGATTCCTTACCTTCGGAACACCATTATCACGTAGGTATAGGTCTATAGTTAGGTAAAAATACTGCGCTACGACAGTGACAGATTGCAACTGAAATAATTAGATTCGCACACTGACTCATGCCCGTAGCAAGCTTCATAAAGCATAGCAATTGCTCTTCGATGCATTCAAACTTTTGTTTTAAGTAACTACTCGAATAAACTTAAAAAAGGCAAGCAGTAAGTATACGCACACGAGGAAACCTGCATGCATGATAGTT
Organism: Melanargia galathea; assembly: GCA_920104075.1. Taxonomy (NCBI): domain Eukaryota; kingdom Metazoa; phylum Arthropoda; class Insecta; order Lepidoptera; family Nymphalidae; genus Melanargia; species Melanargia galathea. The sequence continues at coordinate 22,954,049 of OV049855.1, forward strand.
CTGCATAATGTTCCCAAGGGCGTGTGAAGTCTACCAATCCGCACACGGCCAGCGTGGTGGACTGTGGCCTAAATCTTTCTCATTCTGAGTAGAGCCCTGCCCTCAGCCGTGCCCTGTAATGAGCTGGTAATAGGTTTTGATAATGATGATGATGATAATAAGTATTATTTTTATCCTCGGAGAGTATGAAAGGTGGTTGTATCAAAGACGGAAACATGCTTATTTTGAAGCAAATTAATTTTATAGTATACTAGCTACTGGCCGCGGCTTCTCCCGCGTGAATTTCGGTTTTTTTCAAAATCCCGTGGGAACTGTGCATGTTTCCAGCACTCGCGATCCCAGTCCACTCCCTGATGTTGCGCAACCAAGACTTCCTCTTGCGACCGATGCGCCTCTTGCCTGCCACTTTGCCCATCATTATCAGTTGCAGGAGTCCGTATCTGTCATGTCTAAGCACATGCCCCAGATAAGCAACCTTTCTCTTTTTGACGATTTGCCAAAGTTCGCGTTGTCTACTTCATTAATAAAAGATAATTTACACGCGTTTCGCGCAACATTACCTCTTCCGGTTCCGCAGTTGCCGTTAGCCGCCTCGCCGCTTTCCATTCCACAAGCTTATTACTATTATGCTAGTTAACGTAACACTACTTATTACACATTTTTTCTTCACATTACGCTACAAGCCTTTTTTATTAATTTTTATAGCTTAAGATTTTCCAGGGACAGGACCTATCCAGATCTATTTCTAGATCCGACGTATCGCTTAAGCTGTGTTTCTTCACAATACGGAGAAATAGTGAAACGAACAACGAACAATTTCACGTTTCAGAGAAACGAATATACATAGATATCTGCATATAGCATATAGATATCTGTATTGTAAGAAACTAAAGAAGATAACACTAATAGCCTTGTATAAATAACATGACAGCGCTAGCACCCGGTCGGGTCCACACCTACAAAGTACAGTAATAACCGCAAAGTAATCTCAGCAAGTCCTCGCAGTGCTCTGACCCGAGCGCGCTCTCAGTTAAAAATCATAAGTGTGTTGGCGAGCGATGAATATTCACACCGCGCTGTAGAGCTAACTAACTCACACTCACAGTGCCGCGCGCCCGCTAGCCCGCGAGCCCGCGAGACAGGCCCTCGGGGCTCTTCGATACCTCTGGGCTCAAAGGGCGTAAAGCACATTAAGGTACAAAGGGCTTTACGCCCTTTGAGCCCAGAGGTATCGTCTTGTTCTGTGGCGATCCTTGCACCACGACGACGTGACGGCGAGTATCAAATACTTAGAAAAGTAACGCGTTTTAGCAAATAAAATTATTAAGTAGTTCAGAAATTGCGAATTACGCGCAGATGATATTGTATTGAATGCTAGTAGCTACTCGATTATTCTGTAAAGTAATTGAAACCGCACTAAAGAAGACCCTACTGCACTCGACGCCGGAACTACCTTTATACTATTGAGCCATTCGTAAGAAGTGCGGCCACAATCCACAAAGACGGAGTGAGTCATTCGCTTATTAGCCGCGGCGGCCGGTAGGGGGCCAGCTCACAAAGAAGAGTTTCGAACTGTGCTGCAAGAGGCGGCGGCGCAAAGGCGAACGCCCTTCGGACTCCCTACGACGGAAGGCTCGGTATAAACAAGTCGCGATGATTGTGGTCTGTAACTTTACTTGCCTTACGACCGGTTTCTATATTCAATCTATCCGCGATCCGTCGTTCTCTATAAAAAACACAAAAATCAATCAATCAAAAAAGTAGTTTTAATTTTCACGGTTACAAAGTCTTTTTCAATTTTATGCTTAAAAATTCATTATAAATAATAGACATTATAAATTAAAATTCAAAATGCAGTCAATTATTTATCATAATAAATCTAGGAACAAGTTGAGAACAAGTATATGAAAAATTAACTTTATCTTCACATATCTACCGCATTCTTTAAATGATCCTCAAATTACGAAAAATAAAAATAACGCACGAAAATCTTGCATTGCGAATTGAGTGTCACGACCGATAAAAACAAGAAATAATAACGTCACAGACAAAAACAATGTGTCCATATCGAATAGCTAATGTGGGCGAGCGGCCGGCGGGAGACTCTTCTTAAATCCTGCAATTCGCGAGACAAAGCTGATTCGAGTCCGCGCACAAAAGGCGCGGACATGTCCGGCTCCGGCCCAGTTTCACCGTTTTTTGCCACTTCGCCTATTAAAAGCTAATCGCATTAAACGCACGTTTGACGTTTGACTTTATATTTTCACGTATGTTCCGAGCTTGTCTACTCGCATCCTCGTGTCCCGTGTCAAAAGCCTGTGAGCGAATTGCGCAACATGACCACAGAGTGCTCAAACGGAGGACGATTTTAAAATTCTCTCTATCTTTATTCGACACCGTGAAGGAACGAACTATTCATTTCGAATCCTTATTTATGTCGTGTAGAGATGAAAAATAAAAAACCAGTCAAGTGCGCGTCGGACTCGCACACCTAATGTTCCGTACAAACTTGTAGGTATAAAGTTCATAAACTATGAAAGCACCGAACGTTGCTCTAACGAAAAGATACTGGATCGAGCGACGAACTTGCCGTTGGAAAACTGTTGTCCACATACATCGACACAGGTCGCGTTCTGATTTTAATTTCACTGATATTAATTGTAACTTGATACCTCCACGCGTTCCTGAGAAAAAGAACCTTGACAGAGAGACGGACAGCAAAGTGATCCTATGGGGGTTTCTATTTTGTACATAATTATAATAAGAGTACAGGCTATAATAGAAACCTCCTATTAACTAACCGATGGACTATATTATCATATGGCACAGTTACTTTCTACGCAACCTTCGCTTAAAAAACATGTAAGCGAAAATCTCTCTACATAATTATATACCTATGTACGTGAGCGTTATTTTTTATATATGTACGTTTCATGCTTACGTAGGTAATTGGATTTGTTCTATTTTAATTAAATAAAATTATTGATCTGAAATTCTAATTGGCTTTGTAACCTCAAAACAAGTTGTTACTATAATAATGGATCTATGGACGATCGCATGTGTAGCACGTGTGTAGCACACTGCTACAGACGTAGCAACTTTGTAGCTGTACTGTAGCATTACTTGATTTTATTCACGTAGACCTTATTGTATTTTTTTGACATTTTGAATTGAAAGTAGGAATGATTGTTAGGTTAGTCCTTTAAGTACTTAAATAATATAGGAACTTAAATTAAAAGAACTTGCACAGTCAGTAAATAATTGTGGTTATTCACTTATCTATATAAGTATGTAAATATTTAATTATATAAGTGTTATCTATAGGTACATATAAGTGATATGTGGTGGTATTAACCACACATAAAATTAAAGGAAGTGACACAGAAAAGGGCACTAACTAGCAAAACTTAATCGTTTTATATCATACTAATCACCATATCGGCCGCTTGATATTAAATATTCCATATTTCGTGGTAATTTCGATAAATCCGTCGTTATTCCTAGTCTGAATTATAAAGGGAAATAATGCGACGGTTGTCGTAAAACAGCGAATGGTGTTTTAAGCTGTTATAAACGAGGCACGCGACGCGCGCTGTCCACCGCCACGGCGCTGCCTGCTAACTGTTGGCTTATGAGCAAAACAACTTTGCATTTTTCTCACTCATCAAACAAAGCTTAGTTTCCTATACTATACTATTATCGAGGAATATATTACGTGGAGCTTAGTCCACAGCACGCCCTAGCATTGCCGATGTCTACTTTGTGAAAAAGCAATAGATAATAATCATCAGCACTGTTTTCAGATATTTGGCGTCACTCGATCACAAAACTTTTCAAAAAGTCGACAATGCCAAGGCACTGACAATACCTTCCATCTTGCGGACTCGTCGTGAAGCATAATATACTGAGAGGTATAAAAGATTTAAAGAGTATGACTGAGATATACTTAAGAAGCGGATCATACATGAAGCACACAACTTAAACGGCGGCAATGAACTAGCAGCAAGTGTGCGGTAATCTGCATACGTCGCGTCGCTCAGTGCGAATTATGATTCTTAAAACGGTGCATTCTACTCTGTGGAGTACGTTAAAGTGGAAGCGTTTTCGACGGCTTGTATTATTGACATACAAGACTTAGTATTAGTGTATTATCTATGTACAAGACGTTTCTACCTCAGCCCTCCTAGTCAAATTACATTCTATTCTCTTTCTATGATCGTGATTGTTATGAGCTGGGTTTCCCAAAGTTTTTTTTATCTTAGTTTATTTTAATTTAGAAACAATAATAATCTTATAGTGAATAATTAGCGTTATTTAACATCAGCACGGCTGCGTCGCCGACCCTCAAGCAGTTAACCACGATTTAAAAGTATTGCATCGCCATCTAGTTTGCGATTTTGATACTCGAACATACTCTGCACAATAATAAAATTATATAATTTACTAATAATTTATGCATTTTAAATGCCTAATAAAAATCAAGGCGTTTATACTGCAAAAAATGACGCGAAATATATAAATAACTTTGGGAAACCCTGCTCTAAAGCGTTAACGATCATAGAAAGAGAATAGATACGAGTAACTTGGCTACGGGGGCTGGTTAGTTACGAGTACAATAGAAGACGGTAAAAGGCACGACGGGACAAAACAGCCACCCTGCACGAATTACCATGTTTAAACGAAGGCATTAAGCACTATAAAGAAGAGCTCCGACGAGATTCTTCATTTTATTACTTGTCATACTAGCAGTCTATGTTAACAATTTTGTAACCCAAACCTACGTGACACATAGCAAACGGTAGATACTTGTACGTAGCCATGGTGAAGTAACTGAGGCATCACAATGTTTCACGAGATTTTATGTTCACGTTCAACCTATTAAAGTTACCCTCCATTCGTATACAAGTCCCGGCCCGCACTGCACCGCGCTGCAGCTGCGGGTCACGGCAGTGTTCACTAAACCCGAACGGCGTTTGCGTAATGCTCATTAACTTTTCACTTCCTCACCTCTTTGTTTACGTCTGCTGCCTACGAAGCTACTGTTGTGGGAACTTTTCACATTTCCAAATTTTTCGCCTTTGTTTCTTTTAATTGCTGCACTTAACTCCACATATTTAAAACATTGAAAAGTTCAGGGTTTCACCGTATAATACCTATTTCATTAAACAATTTGGTGAAAAAATCTAAAAGAACACTTTTTGTTAAGTGTAGGTTATTTTTAACCTACTTCATGAAGAAAAAGTTCCATAGAAGCAATCATTTTTGCAAAACGCGTATCAAATGGTGCTGCATTAATGCTCGTATAGTTGATTGTAACATATTTCCTTTAGGAGAAAATAATTAAATGCCGAATTTTGGCGAAAAACTCTTTTCTTGTTCGCATAACATAATCATACAAAGTTTCAGTCGTTTTAACATAATAAGTTTAAATAAATTATGTATGGATAAGAGATCAACATAAATGTCTTTTTATTCTCTCTCAATTTTATCATATTTAAGCATAAACTAGTAAAGTTACGATATATCCTCCCACGTTAGGTACAACCACTTAGAAAGGAAATTAGAACACGCTATCTCGAATTAAATATTCCCAAAAGCACATTATAACATGTAATAAATTTGAAATATCTTGAATGTGGGGAGCGGGGAAGGGGAAGGGGGGGGGGGTATGAGTTGGAACTCCCACGGTGAGATAATCTCGCTTCACTTTACTGGCTGTTCGATATCAGTAATGAAATATTATCAGAAAATGTGTGAAGGCCTCGCGGTTATGATACGGGGATCGTCCTTAGCTTACCAAGGGCTCGGTCCGCTACTCCGTTCTTACAAAGGTTACAATACCATTGATTATTATTAATATTGTTTATCTCAAACATAGGCAATTGACTGCTATCTTAAATGATTGATGATGCAGTCTAGTATGAAAGCGCGCTAAGAAGTTATTTGCGGCAGTGTATTAGACCCCTATTAGACCTATACCATTTTCCAGTCCGTTTAATTACTTTGAATGTTTGCTTTTTCAATGCAAACTCCAGGTTCCATCTTCACTCACCATCAGACCCCTGATGGTGAGTGAAAGATGGACGAATCACTCGATCGCAAACAAACACGAGCAAGCGGTGAGCGGGAGTTGTTTAAATACCCATAAATCTTTTTCTTTGTTTCACATTTGTAATCACAGCACGGAGCGGCTGGCGGCAGTGGGTAAGCCTGTAATTCAGCTCGAGCTGTAAAATTCCCGCGAATTTTACACTTATAATTTGAAAGTAATTTGGCGGGATGAAAGCGCGTCACCGACCGCGCCGTGCCGGCCCGGCGCGACAAGTACCCTGCTGCAGGAGGAAATGACCACGCCGCGGCGTAATGACGGTATTACACGAGGATGCTATGAGTTGCCGTTTCCTCGAAAGTAGCTACGTAATTATATCTTCATAGCGTTATGTTTCTTGAAACAGTTTCAGTAATACGTCGCTAAAGAAGTTCATTTGTTTTTGTTTTTTGTCAAATAAATGTGGTGGATTGAGATTTTGTTCTCGAACTTTACTAAACAGCAATAATTTATTATTTTTTTAACTAAGTATGTTAAAAAAATAATAAATTATTGCTGTTTAATAAAGTTATAATCTAAACTGTAATGTAACAGTAGATAATATCTAAACTGAAAATTGTATGCCTACATTCTGTGGATTGATCTATATAACGCACTTCTATGATGATATAACACACCTGGGAATAAAAGACACTAAAATGTTGAAATGGCTAGGTACTATTAAACAGCTATATTTTTGATAGGCTTTGAAGCAGTTAAATCGACGCGATATACTGACATCATAAAATAGCCTCTAATTTGAAGGCAGCCATATGTCGTAATAATTCGAAGTCGTCACTGATAAATCGCGCCTACAAAGTTTATTGTTATGTGGCATTGAAGCCACAAGCACATTTTTCAATCCTATTCAATCTATATCTATACTAATAAATAAAATTGAAGTGTCTGTCTGTAATATCGAAATAACTACCTCATATTAAGCTCATATGGTTATTTGAACGGTACCTTAACCGAATCACACGTTTTTAAAATTTGTGTCTGTCTGTCTGTCTGTCTGTTTGAACGGGCTAATCTTCGGAACGGCTGAACCGATTTTGACGGGACTTTCACATACAAGTAGAGAATTAACCAGGGAGTAACATAGGCTACTTTTTTAACCGACTTTCAAAAAAGGAGGAGTTGTGTTTTTCTACCTATGTACACCGATATCTCCGAGATTTCTGAACCGATTTGCGTAATTTTTTTTAATCGATAGAAAAACACTGCGACACTGTCCTACAAAAAACTTGGATTCCAACTCCTCAATCCTGATGCTGTAGGGGAATTGATCCCCAAAACTAATGGGATTTAGGAACTGTCGGTTATTTAAATTGATATTGGGGGTACCAATTAAAGACTTCATCGTTGAATGAACTCGAGTAGGTACATATTCAACTCCTCAACCCTGATGCTGTAAGGAATTGCATTCCGAAATCGTGGGGATCCCACGGAATTTTTCCGTTTTGGTGACGGGTTACTACAGATAGGATACTTTTTGTTCTGGAAAATCAAAAGTTCCCACGGGATTTTTAAAAACCTAAATCCACACGGGCGAAGCCGTGGGCATCATCTAGTCAGTAATAATAATTATATCCTATTGAAACTATGACAGGGTTAGTGTTTTTTATGCCTGCACTTAAGTTAGTAGGTATAATATTTGTAAATAGTAACGAGCAGCTCACCCGAGCCGGCCTAGCGACGGGTCGCAGCGCGCGCACGGGCCTCGCCGGCGACGTCGCGCCCGCGCGCGCCGTCCGCGCCGGCAGCGTCGCGCTCGCACCGCGCGGCGCCGGCGTGCGACAGCGCCGCGCGCTCATCCCTGCGCACACAACGCATTCTTATTATACTTTTATTTAGGTATACTTGTCATACTAGATGAACTATTTAGCGATTACATGATTAAAATAATAAAATAAAAAATAATAATGAATCGTTTAGCACTTCGGTAGGTAGGTATAACTAATATTGTAGAGAAAAGTTGGGTTTGAAACAGGATCAGTATGCAACTTTGCTCGTGGAACCGATCTAGATCGTAGAATTTAGGTATGTTTTAGCTTGAACCACCTAAGCCTAGGCCTTTCATAAACGTGTTTAACTTATTAAATGCGTGTGTGATGTGTGTGTATTGCGCGCACCGTGGGCGGCGGGCGGCGGCGGGTCGGGTGTGCGGCTGCGGCGCGGCGCCTCGGCGGGCAGCGCCAGCAGCTGCCGGTACAGCTCCAGCTCGTGGTAGAACTCGGGCGACGCGGGCTGCGCGCGCCCCGCTCCACCCGCGCCCACATCGCCCACGCCGCCCACGCCGCCCGACACTTCCGCCGTGAGCCCGTTGAGCACGAGGCGGCGCGCCGCCATCGCGCGCGCGCCCACGCATCCGGCCGCGACGCGGGCGCTCACTGCGCTCTCATTGCCACCGCTCTGACAATCGAGGCTAGTTTTTTCGCGCTCATTTCTCGTTCATTCAATCTCATCGATTGTTATTAAAGCGTTCCCCGGGCGGTGTGGCTCGCGGCCCGCGACCTTTCTGGGTATTTACACCACATAAAAATATATTTTTACATCGATAGGATATAATATATATTGATAATAATATGATATCAAATCATCGGGACAAAAGAGCCAGCAGCCCAGCGCTCAGCGTCCGGGTCGCGCAGGCAGGTCGTCTAGCGCCTGTCGTGAAACAATTAGCTAACATTTATGCTTAAGCACTGTCACACATTTTTTTGCATGAGCGCGTTCAGCAAATTTTTCTAAATACTTTTAACTAAATTCTTCAAAAACTTAAATTATATTCTTTTGTATATGTAGTAAAAACAAACAGCAATCGGTTCGGGAATAACCGAGAACTAATTCTAAATCTTAACCATACTAATCGTTCAACAACAAACAGTAAATAAAATGAAAGTTTTTTGTCACTAAAAGTTTTCGAGTATCGTAATCGGAAGCTTCGAAAGGAACGGGCGAACGTCCTCGGCGACGGGCGCTAGTCGCGAAACTGCCGCTCTCCGGGCTCCGGCTGCCGGGCATCGGGTGCCGGGTGCCGGTGGTGCCGGGCGTCGGGCGCCGGGTGCCGGGTACCGGGCGCCGGACGCTGCCGGGCACCGGTTTACACGACATACATCTACAATCGTACAGACTTGAGACTACAGTGGAATCTGTAACTCATGAACAACGTTCAAAACTGAATCAAAGGCTTGCGGACCGCATAGCTATTTCGTTTCTATGATAAAGTTAGTAGCTCTTACAAAAGTTAGCAGTTTCATTTTGGAAATTAAAGCGAAGGTTTAGTAGAAATTAAGGACCAAGATTCTATATTCGAAGGTTCGTTACCTGAGTAAGTTTCGTATCGCGTACCTATCTACGAGTATTTCTTCCCCTTTACCTCTTAATACAGACAGGAAATACTAGCGGATGTTAGAAAAGGAAACGAGCGAATAATTTCATTTATATCTATTATTTTATTGTTGTCACAACATTAAGATTAGTTTCTTACAAAACACAGATAGGTATCTAATAATATATTATGCACTTCTATCAGCTAGTCGTCAACTATATGTCGTCGCGGTTGCCCGTCGTGACGCAGGGTCAGAAGAGAGCAGCTACAGCGCGGACAGCAGCGGCAGCAGCAGGCCCGGCCAGCGGTGCGCGAGCAGTGGCAGCACACGCGGGCACACGGCGGCGGCCAGCGCCTACAACACGGTGCCGGCGCACATGCCGGCTGCAACCGGCAGCGGCGCCTCGGGGACACGGACAGCAGCTCGCGGGCGGCGCGGCGCACTGCACGTGCAGTGTGCGGTTAGATGGCGGACAGCAGCGGCAGCAGGCGGCGCGGGTCGAGCGCCTGTGCGGCTCGCGCAGCGGCCAGCGCGGCGGCGGCCGGCCAGCGGTGCGCGAGCAGCGCCAACAGCGCGGTGCCGGCGCACATGGCGGCGGCCAGCGGCAGCAGTGCGGGCGCGCGGCGCCGCGGGAACACGGACAGCGTGTGGTGCGAGGGCAGCAGCTCGCGGTCGGCGCACTGCACGCACGCGCCGCCGCGCGCTCCGCCCCACGCGCCGCGCGACGCCGCGCGCTCCGCCGCCTCCCACGCCACGCCCAGCAGCCTGAGCGCGCCGTCGGCCGCGCGCCAGTGGCGCAGGTGCCAGAAGGCGTAGGCCACGGCCTCGCTGTCGCCGCGGCGCAGCACGTGCTCGGGCGGGAAGGTGAGCGGCCGCAGCTCCAGCAGGTACTCGGGCACGTGCGGGTTGTAGGCGATGGCGCGCCGCAGCGCCTCCAGCGCGTGCGCCTCTGCCGCGGGCGTGGCGGCGCCGCGCGCGCGCAGTAGCGCCGCGCTGTACGCCACGGCGGCAGAGCGCGGCGCGGGCGCGTCGTCCAGCTTGGCGAGCAACGCGTGCGCGTCGGCGAAGGCGCGCTGCTCGAGCAGCACCTCCAGCAGGTTCTCGTGCAGCTGCAGCGCGGCGAGCGCGGGGTGCGCGTCGCGCGCCAGCTCGCGGAACAGGCGCGCCGCGTCGCGCAGGCGTCCCAGGCGCCGCAGGCACATGGCGGCGCGGCGCTTCACGTGCGCCAGCACGGCGGCCTCGCGGCGCGCGCCGGCCGCTGCGCCAGCCGCCGCCTGCGCGCGCCACGCCACCTCGCCCAGACGCCAGGCGCGGCGCAGCACGCGCTCCGCGTCCGCCACGGTGGCGGACTCCTCCTCGGCCAGCAGGAGCAGCGCGGCCGCGCAGTCGGGCCGCAGCGCCAGCGCCGCGCGCGCGCAAGCCACGCGCGCCGCCGGCTCGCGCTCGCGCCACGCGCGCGCCAGGGCCTCGTCCGCGCCCTCTGCGCCTGCCCCCGCGCCGAACCACGCCTGGTGCTCCTGCACAGGACCACACACGACCTTTACCGCATGCCGGACATAACACTGTTCATTGATATCTATATCCCTATGTGTAAAGAGCTCAATTCTTAATTATTATTGTTGGCGTTGTACAAAAATGTTACAACATATCATTAGGAAACTGTGTGTCATATAATAATAGTAGTTTATGAAACGGTTGCATAATAGAGGTTATTAAAACACGAGTGTTAGTTTAAAAAACGAGCCGCAGGCGAGTTTTTTAATAGTATTACACGAGTGTTTTAATAACTAATTATGTAGAGTTTCATACACTACTTTATCTAAACTCATATCTTAAAATCCAAACCATAAAATCTTGGTAATATTTGTCGTGAGTTTTCTTTGATTTTGCTGGCAAAAGATTGTTGGTCGGTGGTCAGGTGGAGTTAAATTCTCTTCAGTATCACTGCTAGACATTTTTCCGCACAATAAAAACCATGTCTTGTAAAGTTTTGAGTAACAAATAAAAAATTTAAATATTATAACTAGCGTATGGCGCCAAAATTCAGTTGTTACCATAGAGATTCTTCTTCTTTTTCGGTTTGTCCCTTTCGGGACAGGCCAAGATCGTTGACCATACAGCCTGGGTTACCATAGAGAAATTAATAGTAGTAGAGGAGTCCTAATGTCCTATAGAAATTAGTGGATCGGAAAATAGCTCAAGCTTATCAAAAATTTAATTTTTAATAGTTATTAATTTTTAGTAGTTATTTTTAGTAGTTACTTAATTTTAAGTAAACTTAATTTTTAGTAGTTACTCTTCTGCAATTTAACACAATTCACAATGTTTAACGCGTTTGTACAGTTACACACATCTACTGTAAGGAGGTCGCACGAATTTCCCGCCATGGCTCAAAAATACCAGAACCCAGTTCGCCTGTACTATAATGTAGAAAAAATTATTTTATAACATTACTTTGCAATAATTTCCTAACAAAGTAGTGTTATAATGATTTTTTTTAATTTTTTTTTAAATATTATAGATGTATGTGAATAAAGTAGTCCAATATATGACACATTTTGATTTCATATTCGGGATTTTAAGATATGAGAGTAGATAAATATTATAAAGTTATTCAGTTTTACAAAATAATCATCAGTATCAATATTGATACATCATCGGGCCGCTGCAGGGCACTTGACTCCTCTCAAAAGGTGAAGGGTTTAAGTTGTAGTCCACCACGCTGAACAAGTGCAAATTAGTACACTTCACCAAAGAAAGTGAAGTGATAGTTTTCTTTTATCTATAACTTCACACACCTTTGAGAACATTGTGGAGAACTCTCAGGCATGCAGGTTTCCTCATGATGTTTTCCTTCACCATTAGAGTGAGTGATTGTAATCATTTGAAATGCACATAACTCCGAGAAGTTGAGTACCAGTGATGAACTCAGTGCCCCCGAAACTGAAGTCTTAACTGCTAGGCTATCGCAGCTACAAAATAATAGAATGACTGTTTGTTTGATATATTATTACTCCATCAGTATAGCGTGACTCGCGAGTACCTGTGCGGAGAGGTTCATGTCATAGTAGGTGAGCGGGGCGCGCCGCGCCGCGCTCCACAGGCGGCCGTACTCTGCGCCCCGCAGCAGTGACATGGGGTTGCGCCACACCTTGCACTCGCCGCTCTCGGGCTCCAGCGTCGCCACGCCTGCGCCGCTCAGCCATGGCCCCAGGTGTGTCAGAGACACCTGCACATCAGACGCTGTTAGCTTACACACACACTGTGCCAACTCACTCGATACCATACCGAGTGCTGCCTGGCTACCTTGTCTGTGCTCAGCATAATAACCGCAAGCCTCATCATACTTGCCCATACTCAAAACAGATAACACTTAAAATCTTATAATAGAATAGCCTCTGGCTCGAGAAGAGCAGGTCCTCTCGCTCTCCGAGGTTGTCTGTGAGAGATTGCACAGAGTGATAAGACCACCTTAGAATGCGAAATTTTTCTACGTATGTATGTCCTGTTTCATGGATACGAACAATCGATCTTTCTGGTTAATGTTTACAAGTAAAATCTACAAGGTACCTCAGTTCAAAGCAGGGACTGAAAGCGGTAGAGCATACCGGTACATACCACCGTTATCATACCGGTACAAAATAGGTACCGAAATCTCAACCTTTATAAAAGATACCTTTATTTAACCGCTTTGCGATTTCGGTACCGAAAAAATACGAAAAGGTGCGCGCGCGGGGGTGAAGAATTTGACCACGTGCCGCGCGCCGCGCGTCTCCCGCTTCCCGTCGGTTCCTGTGTTTGTTAAAACGTAAGGATTTTAAGAAATTCCAAATGCTAATTTTAATCTAAAAATAAGAATATTAAAGAATATAGAATGCCGAAGTGGTGGGATTCATTCAACGGCACATCAAAGTAAAGCCTTATTAGATAAAAATATCGATATAAATAGCGGTACCGAAATTTTATTTCGGTACCGAAATTTTATTTCGGTACCGGTAAACTGAAATATAAAGGTACAGAAATAAAGAGGTACCGAAATGAAGCGGTACCGAAATTATAGGTATTTAAACAATTCGGTACTTTTATTAAAAGGGTAGGCCCATTACCGCTAAATAAAACTACCATTAAATTCCGGTTATTCAGTCCCTGGTTCAAAGTTCCAATTAGAAACATTCCAACAGGACTGACCTGTTCAATGAAAGAGATGCCATACTTGCGGAAGTACCACCACTCAAAAATGAGGATAAGTCCGGAGATGAGCGACGAGGTTCCCGTCAGAGCTACGTAGAACTTCGGCGTCAGTGCACCTAGTATTGTCGAGGAGTCCCACATCGCACCAGCACGACGCCGCCCGCCGCCTGGCCACTGCTAGTACCCTCAGTGTACGCGATACAAAAACCGGCTTGACTTCTACTAGTTTCTCTTACGATAAATCAGCATTTCACTGCATTTTTTCATCATGAAATGATCAATCAATAAACAATAACAAAATCAAAATTCAAAACAACAATCACAGACACATCACAGACAACAACCACCACGAACCACCACAGACAATAGACCTAGGCTTGTAGAAAAAATATCGATGTATCATTATATCGATATTGTTTGTTCGGTATATGTGAGTTTCGGTTTTTCACAAATCCTGAGGGATAAGTAGATTTCTGGTCCACCCGCCCCCCGCCGCGCGGCGGCGTACCGCGGTACCGCGTACGGCGGGCGCAGGGCGCAGGGGAGCGCGGCGCGGTGCGCGGCGGGGGGAGTTCCGTGCAGCGCACAGTGGGTCGAAACTGCTGTTTGAGGGACATAGGACTTTTTATTACAAATTCCATTTAAAAAAAATACTTATCGAAAGATCTTATTATTCTGATGAATAATTGTTATTAAAAGTTTTTCTCTAAAACTGATAGCTTGCCCGAAAAAAAATATTTTCAGATTTTGTTGTATGGAATGAAACATAAACTGCTAAATTTTGGCCAAGTCTTGAAAGGTCTTGCTTTAAAACTACTTTATTCTTATTCTTTGGCTTGTTGGCTATAATTCTACGCTATCAGCGTATACCCGAAGTTGCCCGTTCGCGAGTTATAAGGTTCACAAAAATGAAGAAAAAAAAGTAAGTAAAAAGTACTTTTTGGGATTCCGTACCTCAAAAGGTACAAAAAGGAACCCTTATAAGATCACTCTCTTGTCCGTTTGTCTGTCTGTCCGTGTGTCACCACCAATTTTCTCAGAAACGGGTGAACCAAGCAAGTTGAAATTTATACCAGATACTGAAATCTATAGTCCCTATTAGGTGTATAAAAATCAAGGTCCTGAGTCAACACAATAAAGAGATATGGGCAAATTTAGATTTTCGCGAGAACTTATAAGTACCGAAATTTACCTTAATTTTAATTTTTTTTTATTTTTCGTAATTTTTCCTTCACTTGTGCTATAAGACCTTGCTTTTAACCAAAATTGACAATTCTAAGTCAACCGGAAGTACCCTATAGGTTTTGGGTCGAAAACCTAGATGGTAGTTACGTTGACCTAGAACCCTGAAATTTGGCATGTAGGTAGGTCTTATAGTACAAGTAAAGGAATAAATCTGAAAACCGTGAATTTGTGGTTACATCACACAAAAAAAATTATAATGTATTCATAAGCAAATAATTGGTATTTTCAATTTTTAAAGTACGATAACTATACCAAATGGGATATCATTTAAAAGAACTTTACTTGTACATTCTAAAACAGATTTTTATTGATTTTTATGTAAAATAGTTTTTGATTTATCGTGCAAAATGTCGAGAAAAATTCCGTTACGCCCCCCTTATCTCTGAAGTTTACCAATAGATAAATCTAAAATATAGTTTTTTGAATTGTATTAGCTGTAGTTTTATATAAAAATAACTAATACAATTAAAAGAACTAAACTAACAAAATTAATCACTATCACTATCTTATAAAGTATGTACATCTATAAATTCAAATTCGGTTAGAACGTTGATTTTATTTTTCCGGTAAAATGTACATATTAACATTCTAATGACCATAATTTTTTTAAATTTTTCTATTGGTAAACTTCAGAGATAAGGGGGGCGTAACGGAATTTTTTTCGACATTTTGCACGATAAATCAAAATACATAAAAATAAATAAAAATCTGTTTTAGAATGTACAAGTAAAGTTCTTTTATATGATATCCCATTTGGTATAGTTATGGTACTTTGCATTTTGAAAATACCAATTATTTGTTTATGAACACATTATAATTTGTTTTGTATGATATTACCCCAAATTCACGGTTTTCAGATTTATTCCTTTACTTATACTATAAGACCTACCTACTAGCCAAATTTCAGGATTCTAGGTCAACGGCAACTACCATGTAGGTTTTTGACCCAAAACCTATAGGGTACTTCCGGTTGATCTAGGATTGTCAATTTTGATTAAAAGCAAGGTCTTATAGCACAAGTGAAGGAAAAATTATGAAAAATAAAAAAAAATTTAAAATTAAGGTAAATTTCGGTACTTATAAGTTCTCGTGAAAATCTAAATTTGCCCATATCTCTTTATCGTGTTGATTCAGGACCTTGATTTTCATACACCTAATAGGGACTATAGATTTAAGTATCTGGTATAAATTTCAATTTGCTTGGTTCACCCGTTTCTGAGAAAATTGGTGGTGACACACGGACAGACAGACAAACGGACAAGAGAGTGATCTTATAAGGGTTCCTTTTTGTACCTTTTGAGGTACGGAACCCCAAAAAGTACTTTTTACTTACTTTTTTTCTTCATTTTTGTGAACCTTATAACTCGCGAACGGGCAACTTCGGGTACGCGCTGATAGCGTAGAATTATAGCCAACAAGCCAAAGAATAAAAATAAAGTAGTTTTAAAGCAAAACCTTTCAAGACTTGGCCAAAATTTAGCAGTTTAAATTTCATTCCATACAACAAAAACTGAAAATATTTTTTTCACCTCAGTAGCTCAAAAAGGGCGTGTTTGCTGGCCAAAACCAGTGAGCAAAATTCGTTTTTGCTCACTCCGTGAGAAAAAGTGTTTTGAATATAGAACGCTTTGGATTGTCATTTCTTCAATTCACTGTCTCAAGAAAAGTTCGGAAAAGTTTTGTATCAAATAGTTTTTATAGTAGCCCCAACATTTTATTTCATCAAAATTTTCTATTATATATTATTTAAACTATTGAGTTTTTCTTAAAATGTGTTTTAGAATTTATAATTCTGTAAAACAACATGAAACGTAAACGATTTAAGGAGAATTAAAATAATTAGTTAATTTTTTTCTTGAATTACGCAATTCCGAACGCAGACAAAAGAGGAATAAAAAAAATGGGGGAAAAAAAATTGTCTATACTCTATATCTTAATTAGGTAGGGACCTAACTAATTTCTTTCTAGTTATATTTTGTTGTAAAAAAATTAAAACAAAATGAGTGACTCCACTCGACAACTTTCTGCCGGCAAAGTCGCGTGAAAAATACCTGAAAGCCTATGAATTATTTAATAATTGGAGACAAAAGGTGCGAAGACCTGTTCAGAGACTGTGATTTTATCATATTTCATGGAATTGTCTAAAACAAGGCAATCTTTATATTATGTAGTATTTACTCCATGTTAAAAGCTACAATCAAATCGAAATGCGACGTTCACATTGAAACCTATCTAAACTTATCGCATTTTTGTGAAGACAGTCGGAAGGGTGTTTAATATTTATAATATATATAAAACCACAAAACCAAAGTTGCACCCAATAGGCGGCTAACTTTGGGAGTTATGTCTAACTTTGTTAGTTTATATTTTACTTAGAGGAACACTGTCCGGTCATCAATAGGTGGCTAACTTTGAGAGTTACGTCTAACTTTGTTATTTTATGTTTTACTTATAGGCACATTTTTCGCACAGGCAACAGCCCAACTATATTGTAAAATTATAATAATTAATAAAACACATTTATTGCTGTGACGAGTTTTAATCCAACACAATACGAATATCATTCAAGGGGCACAAATCTAAAAAATCTAAAGTTTTCACCGATCATGATATTGAAAAGTTCTTAAAGCACCAGATGAAAATTTTCTCGCTGCAAAAAAGAAAATTTATTTGATACAAAATTTGAGTCCCGACTGGCACTTCGCTTATTTTTAAGTTAAGCATAATAATAAGTAAGTAGGTACGTAATCTGAATGTTACAAATACTTTTTATTTCAGTAAATATTCTTGTTACTTACATCTTGTATTTTTTCGCTATTGAGGTGAAAAGTTGTATGTATCACACGATAGCAAACTTTTTGTTTCTTGTGCCTTTGAATCCCTCGCTACACTCAGGATTCTATATAAGAATCACTCGCTACGCTCGTGATTCTAAATTAGAATCCTTCGCTCGCTCGGGATTCAAACTAGGCACTCGCAACAAACAATAATTTTGCTATCTTGTCAAACAAATAACTATTTTCGGGCAAGCTATCACTTTTAGAGAAAAACTTTTAATAACAATTATTCATCAGAATGACAAGATCTTTCGAGAAGTATTTTTTTTTAATGGAATTTGTAACAAAAAATCCTATGTCCCTCAAATAGCAGTTTCGACCCACTGTGCAGCGCGAGCGTTAGCGAGCGAGCGCGAAAATACCTATCAGGGCGTTTTTTTAACATAGCTACTTACCGATTTCAACACAACTCCTTTTTTGAAAGTCGGTTAAAAAAGTAGCCTATGTTACTCCTTGGTTAATCCTCTACTTGTCTCTGAAAGTCCCGTCAAAATCGGTTCTGCCGTTCCGAAGATTAGCCCGTTCAAACAGACAGACAGACAAAAATTTTAAAAACGTGTGATTCGGTTATGGTATCGTTCAAATAACCATATGAGCTTAATATGTGGTAGTTATTTCGAAATTACAGACAGACACTTCAATTTCATTTATTAGTAAGTATAGATTTCGATATATCTATACATCGATATAAAATTTCAAATACCTATCGAAAACGAATCAAATTTGATAAATTAATTCAATAATTAGTAACGATATCGTTGCCACCACAAACCAAGACGAATGGAATTCAATCGAAAAAAACTACATTAAGCCGCAGAACACTTTAAATACGCTCTTATCTGTCATTCACAGACTGGAAGTCCAGCATAGAGTATTATAGAGTAAAGTCAGGAACATGAACCTATAGAAGAGGACTTGGCATAATGTCCTATAGAAAATAGTGGATCGGAAAATAGCTTAAGCTTATCAAAATTTTCATAAGTGTGTAAGAGACAACACTACATTTTTAAACATAACAATAAAACAGATCGTGGCAGAAATTTTATTGCAACTTCCCTTAAGATGGCCTCCCTAAAATGTATACATGAACACTCACACACGCACAACTTGAGACATCACAATGAACACGCGCCATTTTATGTTACAGGATTGTGCGTGTGTGAGTGTATTTTTGGCACGTTTTTAAGGTAGGTATGCCTACTCTACTTATTATTATTATCTCTATGGTCAGGAACAACAAGACTGAAGACTGAAGACTGTCAAGAGGGCCCTATCAACTAGGTACCTACCATAGAGATAATAATAATAAATAGAGTTGGCATAATGTCCTATAGAAATTAGTGGATCGGAAAATAGCTCAAGCTTATCAAAATTTTCATAAGTGTGAAAGAGACAACATTACATTTTTGACATAATAATAAAACAGTTTGCGGCAGACTCGTGACTTAAGATGGCCTCCCTAAAATGTATACATGAACACTCACACACGCACAACTTGAGACATCACAATGAACACGCGCCATTTTATGTCTTCGGATTGTGCGTGTGTGCGTGTATTTTTGGCACGTTTTTAAGGTAGGTATGCCAACTCTATTTATTATTATTATCTCTATGGTACCTACCTACTCTGTGCTGTCAAGTCCAAGTGTTACTGTCACTTGTCAGGCACCTGTCACTTGTCAGGCGTCAGCTGCGGGTTTAAGGTTTACTTGTTCTTGTGCTCGTGTGCTTTTGGGTGAATTTTACGTAACATCTTCCATTTCCGTCTAAATTAAAAGAAGAGTTGGAGATGCTAGGCAGGCTGGGCAGGAAGCAGATGGAGATGGCGGCGAGCTTCGCGACGTCCGCAGCCGGGTTCGGCGGCTGCGCCTTCCTGGCGCTGCTGTACGTCACGGACTGGAAGGTGTTCGTCACCAAAATCCCCTACTACGGCAGCCAATTCAAGGACCTGCCGCCCAGCGAGTAGCGCATGCCGCTGCGGCCGCCCAATAGTGTTTTTGTTCATATAACTAGTGTGTAATTCATATTATATAAGTTATAGTACAAGTATGTCTGATTTTTCATTTACTTGAGATTTAAAACATTCACCTGTAGTAAATGGGTTAAGAACCAACATGAGTCTGTTATTAAGGTTTTATAATTTATTATTATATTTAAATAATTTATTTTAAAATAAACAGGTGACTCAATAGCTTCTTTTACTCAAATTCAAACTATTTAAAAGCTCAGTTTAGGGTACTATATTCTCTTGTTATTCAATTGTGTACAAGAAAATAAATCCTTGAAAAAATACCTCTGGAAGAAATCTCTTTGTTAAAGATAAGCTGCCCTTGTGCAAAATAATTTATTAAATTTACACGCCTGTGGTACATAATAAGCACTCAAAGATCACGTACATATCCAACGGTGAAAGAATTTTTGAAATTGGTCCAGTAGTTTCCGAGATTAGCGTGTTCAAACAAACAATCTCTTCTGCTTTATTATATTAATATAGATAACTACATAGTTATACCAATTTGCATGCAGGAGTTCCAGTCAGTCAGGACAGCTGATGAGGATAGCTTATAAATAAAACACACTTATGGGAATTTATATATTTATTTAAATTAAATTAGTGAGATTTAAAAAAGTGCAAATAACTCTTGATCTTGATGTTATCATTTTTCATATTGTTTCATTGGATCTCATAGTGCAAGTTCACAGTTAATCACAAGTAACAGAGTTTGATGTAATCACCGGGTGTGATGACACAATGCGCATGAAGACAATATGACATTCCAGAATATTACAATATCTCCTATATCTAGATTATGTCTAATAATATCAAACATTCATAAGCTTGTTTACATAGGTTCACTTTATATGAAGTACTTTACTGTTAGGTATTACAATATGTGTTACACTCTATCCTTAACTAATAAAGGCTCCACTTGTCTACTTAACATTATCTTATGTAGGTATCTGTAAAGAGTCAAGAGGCAAACAATCAACGATGCTGTCGCCGCATTTGTACAGCACAAATGCAGCCTCACCGACTCAACACTTACACAATGTGCCTCTATACAGTTCATGAGAGATATATAAAAGCATATCATTTAAGATCTCCTCCATGTATTCTCTAATTTCACACTAAGTAGTCACCAGTTTTAGATACAACTATTGCCAAAGATTTTTATTTCAAAATTTTAATATGAAAATATTCTCCCATAATCTTTTATTTTATCAAAGTTTGTAACATTAAATAAAATATAATAGGCCTGTATGTCAACAACTTAATTACTTTGACTCTTATCAATAGTTTAGATAATATAAACAGATGAATGAACTAATTCTTTCTACAAACACTAACTTAGTGAGTTATTCAGTAGCAACCTAATGTGTAGATGAAGCCCGTACCTGCATGTAGCAGGTATTGGGTACTTAAATGAAGTATTATTATTAAATGCAATTTATTGTATGGGGTTATGGTGAATACTGCACACAGCTGTTGCACAGTAGATGGTCAAGACACCTGCAAAAGACATGAGACATTTTAATAAATAGGAAACATTGTGTACCCATGCAGGTAAATGGTAATGTTTTGGCAGCAGCTGAGAGGGGAATGTGAGCTGAACAACAACACAGATCCCAGAAAATATATTGCACAAGTAAATGATTTTACAGTATGTTATACCTAGTGATGTAAGGGCGTATTCACATTCAAGCAGGTTGCCTGCGCCGATCTACCAGCGCTTATCCGTAGGTCGGAAATTGTCGGCCACGTTCGGCGCTGGTTAGTGGTTTGACACAAGTATGGAGACTCGGTACAGACTACCTGCGCTGACTACCTGCGCCGACCAGCTGGGTTATTCTGTAACTTAGTTAGCAACTAAAAATAGTTGCCAACGAATTAGTTTGATATACATTGCTGCTTTACTGTGGGAAATATAAAGTGTTTTCATAATTTCACATAGTAAAGCAGCAATGTATATCGAACTAATTCGTTGGCAACTATTTTCAGTTGCTAACTAAGTTACAGAATAACCCAGCAGTACGGATAAGCGCTGGTAGATCGGCGCAGGCAACCTGTTTTCTACATGAATACGCCGTAACAGATGCTAACGGACGTCTAGGACAGGGACGTAACTCTCAAAGAGTGAAAATAATTAGAAAACGTGACAGTGAATCACCTCTCGTTGGCTGGGCAGCGCATATCGCTTCCCGAGTGCATAAGCGAGGAGTTCAAGATTTCATAGGTATTCAATGTGAAAGAAGCAGCAAACAGAATGTGAAAGAAGCAGCAAACAATTCCTCTTCACCAGCAGAATTATTCACCTTCAAACAATTACTTCAAAATGGGACAAGTTAATATCAACGAAATGTATGAACCTTATGACCTTCACAATACTGAATATGACTTACCTATGGAATACTGCTACCCCCCTTCTTATAACTACTGCGAAGGGTATGTGAAAGAAGATTCTGTCGGGTGGCCTTAATGAGCCACGACGCCTCGAAGCTTCCCTATGAAGACGTGCGCACCGCACACTGCGCGTCGGCGCTGCGGCCGCGCTGACGCTCGAGGGCGATCCGATCGGTGGCTCATCGTCAGAACGCGCAGTGAACGTGCGGCCCCGCCCCCCTCTGCTCACCGCGTGATGCAGTTCAGAAGCGCAGCTCGTTGTCGGCGTCTTCGTCGTCGTCGTCGTCGTCTCCGTCGCCGCTGCCGCCTAGATCCTCGTCGTCGTCGGGCCCGAGGCTCTCGCCCGCTGCGTCGCCCTCGCGCTCGCCCGCCGCGTCACTCACGCTGTTGTCCGTCTCGTTCTCCTCTGAAAATGTGCAATATCGGTCCTGCATGAGACGTCCCTCGAAAAACAAATAATAAAAGTCGCAACCTCTACACGCTCTCAGCGAATCGGACTCTACGCGCCCGGACTACCGGCCGACGAGTCGCGCCCCGGGAGAGAGACGGCGCTCGGAGTTACCGGGGCAGAGCGGCGCGCCCTTGGTGCGCGAGCCGGGCCGCTCCACGCCGTGCGCGTCCACGCACCAGCACACGCCCAGCGCCGCATGGCACTGCCGCGCGCGGTACCAGCCGCGCGCGTCGCAAGACGGCACGTACGCGCCTGCAACCGGACAGAACCCGTGAATCGACGCTCGTCGACGTGATGTGACGTTCGTCGACGGAGACTCGACAAGTCGACAGTCGACACGCACCTGGCGGCGGCGCGGGATGCGCGCGGGCCAGCGCGGCGCAAGGGCGCGCAGCGCGGCGCAGGCAACCGCACCACGCGGCGCGCGTCACGCCGCGCGCGCCTCGCCCGCCGCGCGACGCGCCACATGTCGCCAGGAACGGCCGCAGGCAGCGCTCGCGCTCGTCGTGCCCTGCCGAGAGTGCCGAGCGTTCACATTGACAACTCTTCTCCCGAAAATATTGTAAGTAGGTACTCGCGTCGATTCGTACGAAAAGTAGGTAGGTATAAGTACTTACGTCGATTCGTACGAAATCGGAGTAGATAGGTAGGTACGTTGTTTAGGACAGCGCGGCCACACGAGTAGAAAAGGAACAGAGAGGAAGCTACCTACAAGCGTCCCGCAGTAAGTACACTCACACATAGCGCCGCTCACGCACACACGGGCTGTCACGGACGCTCCGCTAGTGAACAGTTAGTTGAATAACGTCAAGGCTGTCGTGTGGTCGTGTCGCGTGCGCATTAAATTATTAGCGAGAGTTATTAGCGAGAGTTTAGACAACTGTGTACTTAAAATAGTGTAAATTATACTTATAAAAAATTAAGTGTTGTGTTTAGACAAATATGCCTCAGTATTGTACAGTATGTTTAAGTTCCACTATCTATATCTATACTAATAAATAAAATTGAAGTGTCTGTCTGTAATTTCGAAATAACTACCTCATATTAAGCTCATACGGTTATTTGAACTGAACCATAACCGAATCACACGTTTTTAAAATTTTTGTCTGTCTGTCTGTCTGTATGTCTGTTTGTCTGTCTGTCTGTCTGTCTTTCTGTCTGTCTGTCTGTCTGTCTGTCTGTTTGAACGGGCTAATCTTCGGAACGGCTGAACCGATTTTGACGGGACTTTCACATTCAAGTCGAGAATTAACCAAGGAGTAACATAGGCTACTTTTTAACCGACTTTCAAAAAAGGAGGAGTTCTGTTTTTCTACCTATGTACACCGATATCTCCGAGATTTCTGAACCAATTTGCGTAAATTTTTTTTTAATCGATAGAGAAACATTGCGACCCTGTTCTATAAAAAATTTGGATTCCAACTCCTCAATCCTGATGCTGTAGTGGACCTGATCCCCAAAACTAATGGGTTTCAGAAACTTTCGGTTATTTAAATTGATATTTATGATGAATACGTTGAATGAACTCGAGTAGATACATATCCAACTCCTCAACCCTGATGCTGTAAGGAATTGCATTCCGAAATCGTGGGGATCCCACGGGATTTTTGCGTTTTGGGGACGGGTTACTACAGATAAGCTACTTTTTGTCCTGGAAAATCAAAAGTTCCTACGGGATTTTAAAAAACCTAAATCCACACGGGCGAAGCCGTGGGCATCATCTAGTAAAAAATAAGGATATTTCTTTTTTTTTTGTGCCCTAGAGATCAAGTAAAGTAAGTATACCTACCTTTACATAATATTATATTATCTACACAAAAAATTAATGAAATGAAATTAATTGAAATGAAATGAATTTATTTATTGTAGGATAGCATGTGCCACTTATGATATTATGTCAAGACTCTACCACTGGTACCAGTGGCGTAGCATACCTTGGCGGGGCCCCGTATAAAAATTTGTTTGGGGGCCTTTATGAAGGGTAAAGATTTCTCACAAAAGAAAAAAAAATGTTTGCATAAAATTAAAAGCAATACCTATTTATTCATCATAATTATTTATCTGTCACTTTTTCTAATTCAAATTAAATATATACTCTCCTTGCCTTTTTTCGGCAAACTAATTTATTAAATCATTTGATGATGACTTTAGTTTTTCTAAAGATTCTGCCTCTATGTACAACTTTTTAGACAACATTTTTTGACTTTGTCATTTCTGAAATAAACAAAAATTTGGGAAGTTTTTGTTCATTTTTACTTACGCACGTTGGGTGCCCCCATGGCTTGGGGGCCCCGTATAATTGATACGGCATATACGGTGGTATATGTGGTGGTAATAGCTGTGATAGCCTAGTGGTTAGGACGACCGACTTCTAATTGGAGGTTGTGGGTTCGATCCCGGGCACGCACCTCTAACTTTTCGGAGTTATGTGCGTTTTAAGTACATATTTAAATATCACTTGCTTTAACGGTGAAGGAAAACATCGTGAGGAAACCTGCATGCCTGAGAGTTCTCCATAACGTTCTCAAACGTGTGTGAAGTCTGCCAATCCGCTTGGCCAGCGTGGTAGACTATGGCCAAAACCCTTCTCACTCTGAGAGGAGACCCGTGCTCTGTAGTGAGCCGGTAATGGGTTGATCATGATGATACGGTGGTAGCTACGCCCCTGACTGGTACGATTCTACTCAATAGAATTAGGTAAAACATTGCCAGGTATGTTAAAATAGCTCCTGTACACAATGGACCATTTCGATGGGCCTATCTAAGGTACCTATCTAAGTAACTAGGTACTTAATTCATTCAATTTACTAAAGTAAGTAAGTACCTATCTAGGTACTGTCACGCGGGCGAAACCGCGGGCAGAAGCTAGTATAATATAAAAAACATTTTATTCCAATCATTACTATATATCTTGCTATACATATATACTAGTATATAATATTTTTATTTTTACCCATAATTTTTCACATGCAACAGGTGACAACCCTATCAGAATAGGTATAAATTTTGGACGTTCTTAGGTAGCTTCCCTTCTGGTTATTCTGTGGCGCGGCTATTGGCGGCATAATACGAACAAATTAGGGAGCTCGCGCGGCCTAACCGGTCGGCATATAATCCGACCGGCTAGAGTGAATTACGAAAACTATTGTCGACGATAAGCTCTGTTACGAAATGGTGTGTTCTCTAATCTATAATAATTATAATAAAACTGTAACAGATCCAATTCTGTACATTGAAGATATTTTGAAAATTTTTATCGGAGGGCACTCTATAATCGATACTGAATCCAAAACTGCAATTTTTTTCATTTTTGTCTGTCTGTCTGTCTGTCTGTCTGTCTGTTTGTCTGTATCTTGGCCGCGCATCACGCCGAAACTACTGAATGGATTCGAATGAAACTTGGTACGATTTGAGTTTATACTCCGAGGTAGGTTATAGGATACTTTTTATCCCGAAATTCAGCACGGTTCCCTTGGGAGAGGGGATGAAAGTTAAAACGTGTATATAGCTGTAATTCATTAACGCGTTATTCGATTTCACTCATTCTTTTTTTGTTAGAAAGGTAGTACTTTAAGTATTGTCCCGTAAATATTTCAAGGTCATACGTTTTTTAGTTTAGAAATGACAGGCATTTATTGGGTTCCAATAACTTGGGTCCCGGATCTTTGTACGTACGGCTTATTTTAAACTGGCGTGCGTTTAAATTTATGTTTGTCGTTCTGTCTATTTGTTCCAGCTAATCTCCGAAACGGCTGGATCGATTTTAATGGAACTTTCAATGTTATTAAATATTAGTAGTAACAGGCTACATTTAGTTTAGGTACATAAAAG
The DNA here is from genome assembly GCA_920104075.1 of Melanargia galathea. Classification (NCBI taxonomy): domain Eukaryota; kingdom Metazoa; phylum Arthropoda; class Insecta; order Lepidoptera; family Nymphalidae; genus Melanargia; species Melanargia galathea. Next base: position 22,980,426 of record OV049855.1, read on the forward strand.
AATTATGGGATCCGATCCGATCCTATATAAAACCTAAAAACACGCGAACGAAGTCGCGGGGGTCAGCTAGTATAAACTATAAAAATACAGTCCAAGTGATTTTAATTCAGCGCCCAGATACCCAAAATAAACATAAGGACACTTGGCGCCAACAAATGGTCCTTCTTCACCTTTGATGAACCAATGATTCTTTTGTGAAGAGAACAATACCTGGATGCAGAAGTTTCGCAACGTCATCGCCGTACATCATCACCACAATTCTTGGATTTTTTATGGTTTTCGGAGTGAATAGTGCTGAGTTACAGTTCAGAATACAGCATAAATTCTCGGCCATAAATCTTATAATTACCAAAGGATAGTAGATTAATAATTATAATGATATATATGTACCGGTTTCAAGACGTCGACAAAGAAGTTTAAAAACGCAATATTCATCAAGAATTTATCAACAAGACAGTGAAGATATTTGTGTTGTGCTCAGATTTGATTCTCCGGTGTGAACATTGCTGAATCATTGTTTTGTAATGAATTGCTGACATACTCGGTCTTCAAATTAACAAAGCCAACCAAAAAGGAATTGTCAAGAGGATAGCACATAATCGTGAGATCGTTCCATTATTATCCTTCTTATTCATCCTTATCATCCTTCATTGCCATTATTTTCATTTACTTATACCATTTCATAATAATAAGTAAAAATAATTCATATCATTTATTGCATCATCTAACATTTTTCTTATCATTAGTATACATTAAAGTGATTCATCTTCATAATTCATAAGTAAATCACGCATAATAATTCATTAAAAGTCACAACAAATCATTATTTTTCATCATATTGTAAAATATTTATATACTGTTGCATGAATTTTATTTGTTCAAAGGTGGGTAGTGTGAGAACATTTTCGTCACCGAGCCCAACTAAGCAAAAATCAACGCCTTACAAAATTTATTAGCAATTCTAAATTTCAACGTTAGAATCAATTTTTCGTAAGTTACTTAACGCAACATTGCTATTTTGATTCGTACAGGCGTCGAATTTTTTTTCATGCTTTGATTAGAATTTATTTTTAAATTCAAAATGAGTGAAGAAAAACAATTGAAACAATTAATTAAAAAGCGAGCTACTGTTAAAGGGAAGCTTACCAACTTCGGTACCTATTTAAAATCTCTTAAAAATAGTGAGGAAAAAGATCCTATTCAAATTCAAATCGAGCTTCAATTGCGGTTGGAAAAGGTAGAAGCTTTATACGATGAATTCGACAATTTTCAGACCGAGATAGAGGAGATATCTAACGGTGTTGAAGAAGAAAGCAAAGAGCGCCAAACATTTGAGATGCTGTACTATTCGCTCGTGTCTTCTGGTCGTTCTTTGATCGCGAGCCATCGTAAGCTCTCAATTCCGTCGCACGACACTATGGTTGCGACAGACTGCGACGAGTCTATAGATTCAAACAAACGTAAGGTTGTTAAGCTACCTAAAATAGATTTGCCACATTTTAATGGCGACTATCAACACTGGCTTGGTTTTAGGGATACATTTAATTCGTTAATTAATTCTGACGACAGCATTGACCCTATTAGTAAGTTTCATTATTTGCGTGCTTCACTTAAAGGAAATGCTGCATCAACAATTTCAGGGTTGGATTTTTGTGCAGATAATTATCAATCAGCATGGAAAATTTTATGCGATCGCTATGACAATAAGCGGCTTCTTGAAAATCATCATTTAAATTCGCTGTTAAAAATAGATTCTCTACAAAAAGAGTCAAGCGCAGATTTACGTAATTTAGTATCTGCAATTAATAAAAATCTTAGAGCTTTAGCCAATTTAGGTCATTCAGTTCAATATTGGGACATTTTAATTATTCACATAATGTCATGTAAATTGGATAGTGTTACCAACAGAGAATGGGAGACTCATAGAAACAAATTAAAGGATTCTCCGACTTTAGATAATTTTTTAAAATTTATTTCGAATAGAGCTAATGTTTTGGAGACGCTTGATACTACCAAACAAGATTCTAATAAACATGATACTTCCAAACAGGTGGTGAATAATAAACCTAAAAGTCTTGTTGTTTCTACGAGTAAAACCAAATCAAATTCATGTCCATTATGTAATCAAGAGCATTATCTATATAAGTGCGAATCCTTTAGATTACTACCAGTAGAAAGTAGAATTCAGAAAGCTCTGGAATTAAAGGTTTGCATGAAATGCCTTCGATTTGGCCATTCCAAAAATAAATGCAGGTTACCTAACTGCAAATACTGCTCTAAAAAGCATAGTACACTATTACATTCTGAATCATTTAATTCTCCTGCTACTGCTGAAAATGTAGCTTTATCAGCCAATAAATCGCATGACACCTCGTTTACTACTTCATCTGTTTTACTGTCCACAGCCTTGGTTAAGGTACTTGATAGCAACGGGCAGCCGCATGCTGCCAGAATCTTGCTTGACAATGGGAGTACTACTAATTTTATAACGAAGGACTTCTGCAATAAGCTGAACCTTAATACAGTTTCGTCTAGAAATAAAGTAGCTGGCATAAATAATCAAGCTCTCAGTAGTACAGAGTCTTGCTCAATTATATTTGAGTCTTACATTAGTGGTTTGCGGATAGGTATTGACTGCATTGTTCTGCCAGTCATTACCTCACCACAACCATCAACATACATTAATCTTCAAGATTTACAAATACCTTCAGGAATTTGTTTAGCAGATCCGTCATTTCACATCCCATCCACGATAGATATTTTGGTAGGAGCTGAAATATTTTGGAGCGTGATCGGCACTAATCGCATTTGCCTAGGTAAAAATAAACCTACGCTTTTTGAAACACAGTTAGGATGGCTTGTTTCTGGTACGGTGCAAACAAATAGCAAGAAAGATAATATATGCATGTTAAGTAGTAACTTAGATTTTGATTTGTCGCGTTTTTGGGAATTGGATTCTGTCTCTCCTAAGCATCATTTAACTCCAGAAGAACGGGCGTGTGAGGAACACTTCATAAAAACCACCAAACGCAAGCCTGATGGACGATTTATTGTCTCCTTGCCTCTGAAGGAATCTCCCGAAGTTTTAGGAGATTCGTACCAAATGGCTAAGAGCAGGTTTTTGTCTCTGGAGCGCAAATTGGGTAGAGATTCTAACATGAAACAACTTTATGTAGAATTCATGAAAGAATATTCAACTCTCGGTCACATGACAGAACAAAAATTTCTTAACAATAAAGCTTGTTATTTGCCTCATCATGGTGTCCTAAAAGAATCCCGCACAACAACAAAATTACGTGTTGTTTTCGATGCATCTGCAGTTACGACGTCTGGAAAGTCATTAAATGACATTCTAAGAGTAGGACCAACAGTACAAGACGACTTACTGTCTATACTGCTGCGTTTTAGACAACATAAGTATGTCGTCACTGCGGATATAGAGAAGATGTACCGCCAAACGGAAATATTCCAAGAGCAACGTACACATCAACAAATTCTGTGGAGATTCGATCCCTCTCATCCTCTTAAAAGTTACCAGCTTAATACTGTCACTTATGGCACAGCTTCAGCGCCTTATTTAGCCACAAGATGTCTTCTTCAATTAAGCCATGAAGCTAAAGATCCAGATGTTAAACGTGCGATTTGCCACGATTTTTATGTTGACGATTTTTTGTCTGGACATACAACCATAGAGGAAACTATATCTTTATGCCGTGGAGTAATGAGCGCCTTATCTTCCGCTCAATTAAATTTACGCAAATGGTATTCTAACCATCAAGACATTCTACAAGCAATTTCTGGCGAAGCAAAGATATCCGGTTCAGTAGATCTTAGCAGTGACAATCTTTCTAAAACATTAGGTTTAAATTGGAAATGTTCTGCAGATACCCTATTGTTTTCCATTGACATTCCTTCAAATGTCACTGTCAATAAACGACATATTTTATCAATAATTGCCCAAGTTTTTGATCCGTTGGGTCTGGTTTCACCTTGTATCGTGGAAGCAAAAATCATAATGCAGCAATTGTGGATAAACAAATGTGGTTGGGATGACTCAGTTCCTGAGCATATAAGACAAGCTTGGTCTGAGTTTGCCAGTTCATTGCCACAGTTGAACACAATTCATATTCCCAGATGCGTTACGTCAAATTCACCCACTGATATACAGCTTCATATATTTACAGACGCTTCGGAGAAGGCTTACGGCGCATGCATTTATGTAAGATGTTTAGACAGGGATGGTACAATAACAACTCATCTGTTAACATCTAAAAGTAAGGTAGCTCCTTTAAAAACTATTTCAATACCCCGACTGGAGCTTTCAGGCGCACTTCTTGGAACCAGGTTAGGTATGAAGGTATTGAATTCCTTAACACTTCGATTTAGTAAGTGCATTTTATGGTCTGACTCTACCATTGTCTTGGGCTGGCTGGGCTCTTCTCCAACTCACTTGAAGCCCTTTGTTCGGCATAGAGTGTCAGAAATACAGGAAAGTTTTGCGCATCACGAATGGCGCTATGTTCCTTCCAAAGAAAACCCGGCAGATCTCGCTTCTCGAGGTTTAAAGGCTGACGCCCTTGGTAAATCGTCGTTGTGGTGGTCAGGTCCGTCATTTTTAAAACGTGATCAAACTAATTGGCCAGAAAAACCTAAGCAGGAAATGCAAGTTTCTGACCTTCCAGAAACTCTTTTCAAGTGTTTACACACTGTTGAAGAAACAATTAATGTATTTTCCAAATTAATCAGTGATTGTTCTTCACTCTCAAAATTACAACGCGTTACTGCATTCGTTTTTAGATTCATTAAAAACTGTCGCAATAAATCCAAAAGGGTTATCGGTAATATAACAACAACTGAACTTATTGATGCAAATAATTTTCTTTTAAAAATTGCACAAGAAGAATCTTTTGCCGAAGAACGACAATTAATTGTATCGAACAAAAAATTGCCCCATAAGAATAGACTTCTTTCTTTATCACCGTTCATCGATGAATATGGACTCATTCGTGTAGGTGGTAGATTAGCAAATACCAATTATGACTATAATACAAAACACCCAGTTTTGTTAAGTGGCAAGCATCCATTGTGCAGGTTAATCTTTAAGAATTTTCACTTAAAGTACTTGCATGCAGGTCCTCAACTCCTTCTAGCTACAGTTAGACACAAATATTGGCCTTTAGGAGGTACAAATTTAGCTAAATTCACTGTACGCTCGTGTGTTAAATGCTGCAGATTTAAGGGTAAAACAGTTCAACCCATAATGGGTAATTTACCGGAACAGCGAGCTCAATTGGAATTTCCTTTTCTCAGCACAGGTGTAGACTATGCCGGGCCAGTGATGATAGCAAATCATAAGGGTAGAGGATGCAAACATATCAAATCTTACATTTGTGTGTTTATCTGTTTAGCAACCAAAGCTTTACATCTAGAGCTGGTTTCAGACATGACGAAAGAAGCTTTTATTGCGGCTTTAAATAGATTTACAGCCCGAAAAGGGAAGCCAAAAACCATTTTTTCGGACAATGGAACTACCTTCGTCGGTACATTCAACGAGCTTTCTAATGTCCTTAGCCAGCTCTCACCAGCAGACACGATCGAAGAGGGTATTAATTTTTCCTTCATTCCAGCGTATAGCCCACATTTTGGGGGTATATGGGAGTCTGCGGTAAAATCTGTTAAACATCATCTAAGACGGGTCCTCGGTTTAACTTATTTGGATTATGAAGAAATGAATACTTTGTTAATACAAATAGAAGCAATTTTAAACTCCCGTCCAATTACTCCATTATCCAATGATCCTTCTGATCTTTGTCCACTTACTCCAGCCCACTTTCTTATTGGGAGATCTCTGCTTTTTGCACCACAAGCTCAAATCTCATGCAGCAGAATTTCATCTCTTGCAAGATTTCATCGCATTGAGTTGTTAAAGCAACACTTCTGGAGTCGATTTTCCAGTGAATATGTTACATTGCTGCAGCAAAAGACCAAGTGGCTACAGTCACAAGAGCATCTCAAAGAAGGAACTCTTGTAGTCATTAAGGACAAGGCAAGCCCTCCGTTAATGTGGCTACTGGGAAGAATTGTGCGCGTGTTACCAGGCGGAGATGGTGTGAGCAGAGTAGCGGACATTAAGACGAAGAAAGGGGTTATACGAAGAGCTTTCAACAACATTTGCCCCTTGCCTGTCAGTTGAAGACACTTCAACGCGGGCAGTATGTTTAGGACAGCGCGGCTATTGGCGGCATAATACGAACAAATTAGGGAGCTCGCGCGGCCTAACCGGTCGGCATATAATCCGACCGGCTAGAGTGAATTACGAAAACTATTGTCGACGATAAGCTCTGTTACGAAATGGTGTGTTCTCTAATATAAACTATAAAAATACAGTCCAAGTGATTTTAATTCAGCGCCCAGATACCCAAAATAAACATAAGGACACTTGGCGCCAACATACGTACTCAGCGCATAGAGGTCGGCGGGCGACAGCAGGCCGTCGTGCCCCGCGTCCAGGTGCGCGAACATCCAGCGTACCTCCGGCTTGCAGTCGCGCGGGAACCCTGCAACAGAGCCGCGTGAGTGCGCTGCGCGGGGCGGCGTACCGCACCGCGCTGCGCCGGGCGCGTCCGCGTGCGTACCATCCTGCGGCGGCGCCGTCGCGGCTGCGTCGTCCATGAGCACGGCGAACCAGTCCAGCAGTCGGTCCGCCATCTTGTCCAGCGCGCAGCCCGCCGCGTCTGCGAAGACAAATCACGGCGATCGGTAATCAGAGTCGCATGCACCCACATCCCGGCGCACGGCTGACGCACCCACCTGACGCCGGTCGGCGGTAGTGCGGACGCTCGGCGTAGGCTTCGTTGTGAGACTGCAGCCGCCGTCGACGCCGATCCTGTAACATGCGTTTAAACAACTTTATAAATTCACACGTTCATAGGTCGCCGGTCACGAGCGACATCGGGCTCACCTCGTCGTATGGCGCGCGGCGCTTGCTGGCGACGGGTGCGACGGGCGCGACGGGCGCGACGGGCTGTTCGGACCGCTCCGGCGCGGCGCGGTCTCGGCACGGGCAGAAGCCGCGGCACGCGAGGCGCACGGGCGGCGCGGTGCGGCGCACGCAGTTGTGCAGGTCGAGGCGGCACAGCGACGAGTAGGTGCGGTTGTCGGAGCCGCACAGGAAGGCGCCGCGCGCCGCGCCCGCGCAGCCCACGCAGCGGTCGGGCGCCGCGCGCTCGGCGGCCGCGGCGCGCGCCTCGTAGAACACGTCCTCGTCGTCGGCGCGCTCCCACGCGCCCGCGCCGCCGCCCGTCACCACGGTGTCCCTGCGCGGAGCGAGGGGCGTTAGTACAACAGCCTAGCTGCTTCACGAGTGGACCACACAGGCGACGTACCCTCGGCTGCGCACGTCCTTCTTGTTGGCGCAGAGCGCGGTGAACGCGTCGCGCAGCAAGCACACCTCGCGCTTCTTGCACACCAGCGCGCGGCACATCGGGTCTGCGAACACGACACATCAAATTAATAATATTACGTAGATACAATAGGTACCTACGTAACAACAGTAGGAGAGAGCTCCGGAAGACTGTATAGTAAGAAAGTGCAAACATATTCCTACCTACCTACTTTCGAAACTTCCATTCGGTATATTATCGTATAATGAGCATCTATCTACCTACTCACTCGAAGCTCTTCAAAAGGAAAACTAAGAAGTGTGGGTGTGGACTAGTTCTGCACGGCTCGGCACTCGGCAGCAGTGCCTCCGTAGTGCCTCTCACAAGGCACCTAAAAAGGTAGGCACTTGTGACGCCTTTTGTTCCCGAGTCGCATTTCGCAGTTCTTTTACTAAAGTTTCCAGATTCAAAATGTGCCTTGTTTTGAATGTTAAAAATAGGTTAAAAATGAAAAGAAAAAGCTTATTCCTGTCTGTTCTGAATTAAAAATAAAGATTAGGGTCAGTTGGGGCAAGTGCGGCATACTATTTTCAAAGTTCACTTTGCAATCGAATAACGTTGATACTATGTCAGTTTTTGAATAATTTAGTTTAATATCAGATAGCTTGATTTATAATATGCGTAAGAAACTAATCATTTCGGTAATATAATAAAGATTATTAGGTAATAATGTTTTTTTGGAAACTCATCCCTAGCCGCACTCTCAACGTGTTCGGGTCACTGCGTGTAACCGAACACCGCATACTCAGCAATTTACGCCATTGCCTCCTGCTCGCGAGAGCGGTCGGCAAAGACAGTACAATTCGGACCGGCCACGCGGAAAGTACTCCTATCATATCAAAATCATATCATTAATCAATACAAGTCCACTATCATCAATAATCAAAATATCTATCATTTACCAATACACCACAAAGAACTGCACCCCACATCTTTTGGTCCTTCGAGCCTATCATTCCTGGGCGGGATCTCGAACTTCGTTTCGGGGTTAGAATCAGTGCCGGAACAATTGTGAAGTGCTAGTTTATTTGTGGTTCATCAATATCATACCAACATATCAACTATTATCAGTGTGTATCATAGACATTTTTGAACAGTAAGTTTGGGACTCATCAGCAGCAGACTATATCAGCAGCAGAGAGCAGTCGGTATCAGTAAGCAGTTATATCAAGTAAGGTGTTTTATATTTTTTTATCATAATATATCCATAAAAAGGATAAACAATGGAGCAAGATCTGTATAAATCACAAGGATCGACAAGTAAGTCAGATGATTTGCTGCACATGCAAAATGTGAATTTTAAAGCCTTCATGCGCACGATCAGGGGTATCAAGTTAGAGGAGATATCAGAAAAATGGGAGTTTGAGGATTCATTAACTCAGTTACAAGACAGATGGAAAGTGATCGATACGCAGCATTGGAAAATCCAAGCAGAAATAGAAGATGAGAATGAAGATTACGAACAAATGTTTACTTATCATGAAAACATGTACAATCGTATCAAAAGAAATATTAATTCAAAGCTCTGGTCCGTCAGCCATCGAGAAAAATCAACACCGCAGGTTGAAATACCTATATTCACGGGTAATTATCATCAATGGGTCTCATTTAAAGATTTATTCAAGGAAACCATTCACTTAAACCCATCTTTATCTAAAGCCCAAAAGATGCAATTTCTGAAAGGAAAAATTAAGGGTGAGGCCGAGAGACTAATACAACATTTATCAATTAGCTCCGAAAATTATGACACATGCTGGGAGATTCTGAATCACCGGTATGATAACAAAAAACTCATTTTCACATCGCATCTTAACATGCTTATGAACCTTTCAACATCCAGTTATCAATCTCTCGTCCATATTAGAAAAATGCATGACGTAACATTGGAAACCTTAAACGCAATCAAAAACCTGGGAGTCGATATCAGCACGTGGGATCCGATCATCGTACATATTTTATCTCAAAAATTGGACGCCGAATCATACTCGGAATATCTCGACTCATTGAAAAACTCTCGAGAACTGCCGATTTTGAGCGACTTCATTAACTACCTAGAAAGTAAATTCACAGCTTTGGAACAGGGACGCAAACCCCACAACGTAGATCAAAGACGTAACTACTCTCAGCAAAACGATCAAAACGTATCCTATAGAAGATCAATAAATTATAATAACAACTATTACCATAGCAGCCCACCAAAGCCCTTTATGAAGTCATTTCATATATCATCTCATAAAGCATCTTCAACGAAAAAGTGCCCTCTATGCAACCTAGACCACGGATTATTTTACTGCAAAAACTTTTTAAGTATGTCGAATGACGAAAAGTTGAAAGTAATTACGAAATATCGTATTTGCAAAAATTGTTTATATCCACATTTTGGAAAACCGTGTATTTCACAGAAAAAGTGCCGGATTTGCTTATTGGGCAACCACAATACTTTGTTACATGACGCCTGTACTCAGCAACAATCGTCACCTACTTACAATAAATCAAAACAATTTAATGCCAATAACCCAACGAAGCCACAAAACGTGACAAATGTGTCACACGTGTCTCAAAAAGACGTTTCGCAAGTATTACTTTCAACTGCAATTGTAAAGGTGAAAACACACGATGGACGTTTTATGAAAATGAGAGCCTTGATTGATCAAGGTTCCCAAATATCACTTATCACGGAACATGGAGCGCAAAGCTTAGGTATCAAGCGACAATTTTGTCAAGGGAGATTTTTCGGCATCGGAGAAAAGGAAAATAATTGCAAAGGAATAATCAACATCAACTGCCAATCAATTCACAACGATTTTTCATTCCAAACAGAAGTTATTATCACGGATAAATTGGTCAGTGACTTGCCAAATACATCATTTGAAAAACCTACATGGGAGCACATACAAAACGTAAACTTAGCAGACCCGGAATTTTATAACAGAAGACCAATCGACATACTATTTGGAGCGGACATTTATTCGAATATCATGTTAGGAGGGATTATAAGAGGAGAAGATCCATCACAACCCCTGGCCCAGCAAACTCGACTAGGATGGTTACTGTGTGGAAATATGAGATCATATAATTGTAATGTCGTTTTGTCAAACATAGAGAATATTCAGAAGTTTTGGGAAGTAGAAGATATCACTGAGTCATCGGTTTTATCAGAAGAAGATCAAGAGTGTATACGTCATTATATCGAGACAACAAAGCGGAGAGAAGATGGAAGATATCAGGTAGAGTTTCCTTTCAAAGATAATTTTGAACAAAACCTTGGAAAATCAAAAGAAAAAGCAATTGCTCAATTTAGAAACATGGAAAGAAAAATGAGTAAGGACCCTACATTATCAGCTGACTACAAGTCATTTATCAATGAATATATAGCATTAGGACACATGACGCAATAAATTCAAGTGAATCTGACTGTTATCTCCCTCATCACGCTGTACACCGAGCTGACTCAGCAACCTCCAAAATCCGCGTGGTCTTCAATGCCTCACAGAAAACAACATCCTCTGTCAGTCTGAATGACGTTATGTACAAGGGCCCAAACTTGCAACAGGACTTAGTGTTGAGCTGTTGACTCTTGTGTTGAGCTGGAGCGATATATTATAGTTTGCGTGTACCGTCCTCCCACAGGTGACTTTGTGCTCTTTGAGGATATCATGGAGGAGGTTCTAAGGAGGATATGTAGGTCATCAAAAAAAATAATAATTTGTGGAGATTTTAATATTGATATTTTGCTCCACACTCCTTTTACGGGTAGACTGCTAAATCTTTTTAGAAGCTTTAATTTAGAGAATATTTTTGTTGAACCTACAAGAATAACTGCGAACACAGCTACTTGTATTGACAACATTTTCTGTGATTGTAAAATCATCGAAAAATCAATTATCAGTAATCTAAGATCTGATCACTGCGGACAAATGATATCTGTTCCTAGTAGTGAACAGAATAAAGCAAAAGTAATAAAATATAGGCCAGTTACCACTAAAAAAGTAAGGCAATTCAAACATACTATCTCAACTATATTACCGACACTTGACCTTACGCAGGATGATCCGGATGAACTTTATAGCACGTTTTTTGATGTAATAAACACTCAATTTACCTCCATCTTTAAAATCATAGAAAAACGATTGTTTAAAAATCTTAAATTTAGTGACTGGGCAACTGTTGGCATTTATAAAAGTCGAAACAAGTTGTTTGACCTGTATGCAGAAAAACAATATAATTATACCCCCGCGTTTATTGAATACGTAAGAAATTATTCCAAATTGTTTCGAAATGTTTGCATACAGGCAAAATCTCTTTATATAAAACAGAAAATCATGAATTCTGATAATAAAATAAAAGCAACTTGGGATATCATCAGTGATGAAATGGGGAAACATAAAGTACATACTAATAAACTGGAGTTAAAAATTAATAATCATATTATTGACTCTGATATAGAGATAGCAAATACTTTTGAGAACTTCTTCCAAAATATTCCAGTTACCACGACTAATTCCCTGAATTCCTCGCCAACAGAAGCCTATAATATCCTGAGGGGCAATGTTTCTGAGTGCAATGTATTATTTCGATTTAAATACGTAACCCCATATGATATTATCAAAACATTTAAATCTTTGCAACACAAAAAAACAGGAGATTTATGGGGAATATCAGTAAAAATAATTCACAATATTATTGATGTTATTGCGCCATATCTTGCTGTAATTTTTAACAAGTCCATAGATTCGGGATCATTTCCCGACCTCATGAAATGTAGTAAATTGATACCTCTGTTTAAGTCGGGAAGTAAAACTGATCCAAATAACTACAGGCCGATTTCAATTCTACCAACTCTCAGCAAGATATTTGAAAAAATAATGCTCAACCAACTGCTCCTGCACTTTAATTTAAATAAATTACTTCACTCTGAGCAGTATGGTTTTACTAAGGGTCGTTCAACAACCGATGCGGCCGCAAGGCTGTTACGGCACATTTTCGATGCTTGGGAAAAGTCACAGAATGCCATTGGTATCTTCTGTGATTTGTCAAAAGCATTTGATTGCGTTGAGCACGAGACTCTTTTACGAAAATTAGGCCACTATGGTATTAAAGAATCTGCACTCAGTCTCATTGCGTCTTATCTCGGTGATCGTATACAAAGGGTATGCATCAATGATGTTAAGTCATCCGGATCAGCCTCAGTAATGGGTGTCCCCCAAGGCTCTATTCTAGGTCCATTCATGTTTCTGGTTTATATTAATGACTTACCACATTTCGTCAAAAATGCTTGCGATATTGTACTATTTGCTGATGATACGTCTTTAATTTTTAAAGTCGATAGAACTAAAGACAATTTTGACGATGTAAATAATACTTTATCTCAAGTTTCACACTGGTTTACTATAAATAATCTACTTTTAAATGCTAAAAAAACCAAGTGTGTCGAGTTTTTATTGCCCAATACAAGGATTACTAGCAACAATTTAAAGATAAGTGGTCAGCCATTGAAAACTGAGAACACAACTGTGTTCTTGGGAATAACCCTAGATGCAAAGCTTCAATGGGGCACCCATATAGCAACACTTGCTGGCAAGCTTAGCTCTGCTGCTTACGCTGTTAGGAAGATTCGACAGTTAACAGACGTAGAAACTGCAAAAGTAGTTTATTTTGCATATTTCCATAGTATTATGTCGTATGGAATCTTACTATGGGGTAAAGCAGCTGATATTGGAAAAATTTTCGTTTTACAAAAAAGGGCAATTCGCGCAATTTATAATTTAAAACCGCGGGATTCCCTTCGAGAGAAATTTAAAGAAATAGGTATTCTTACAGTAGCTTCTCAATATATTTATAACAACATAATTTTTGTTAAGCAAAACATTCACAGTTACAATAAAAAGTGTGAATTACACGATAGGCGGTTAAGAAATAGAGATGGACTAGTGATTCCTCGATTACGCCTCAAAAAGGTCCAAAGGTCGTTTGTGGGAATGGGCGTAATGTTCTATAACAAAATTCCACAACAAATCTTAGATTTGCCTTTACACAAGTTTAAGAATTCTATTAAAAGTGTGCTCATGAAAAAAGCATATTATACAATTGAAGATTATATAAATGATAAAAAAGCATGGATTTAATTTATTCGCTTTATACGCTATTATAACTTGAGGAGTATTCGATTATTGGTGTTCAATTCGATGCTTTAATCATGGGTAGCCTAAGTATGTCACGCTCTCTTTAAACATTTCTGTGGTGGTGTCGTGTGGTGCGGGTTGTTACGTTCCCTCAAATATGGTTGAGCGAAGCAATGGCTGGATCATGCGTCATGCTCGTGAACGGGTGCCGCCGTCGGAAATGGGGCTACTTTTGTCTGCCCTTCTTAACGTGTAGAATTGTAAGCACCATTCCGAACCAGTGGTAGATTCATTTGTCGATTCAAAAGCACTTGTAAAAGTTTATCCGAATAAAAAATATGTCTTAGACTTGCCTTTACACAAGTTTAAGAACTTTCTTAAAAGTATGCTCATAAAAAAAGCTTATTATACAACTGAAGATTATATAAACGATAAAAAAGCTTGGATTTAACTCGTTCCAGCAATGCGCGAGACGGCATTTCAATCATGTACATTAATAATAATAATTGTTATAATGTTATTTTTAAAAAGAGCAACCGCCGAGTTTCTTACAGGTTCTTCTCGGCTGGAACTGCATTCCGAACCTGTGGTAGACTCAATCGACGATTCAAAAGCACTTGTAAAAGTTTATTTGAATAAAAAACTTTTCTATTCTATTCTATTCTATTCTTACAATCATTACTTATCAAATGGCGACAATATCAATACGCGTATACAGCAGATATCGAAAAGATGTATAGACAGATTCTTATCAGTGAACATCATCAAAAGTATCAAAAAATTGTATGGAGAGACTCCGTTACCAAACCAATTCAAGAATATCAGTTAGCAACACTAACATATGGCACCAAGGCGGCACCATTTTTAGCTATGATGACGTTAAAACAGCTGGCCGCGGATGAAAAAATTAATTATCCCGCTGTAGCAAAAATTGTAGAGCAGGCATTTTACATGGACGACTTAGTTCATGGGTCTCATTCTATCAAGGAAGGCAAACAGGAAATATTACAGTTAGACGGTTTACTAAAATCAGGAGGTTTCACATTAAGAAAATGGTCAAGCAATGAAAATCAATTATTAGAACCCATCATGGAGAATCGAAACAAGGACAATATCGTATTTTATTTTAAATCAGAAAGCACGGGGAAGACATTAGGCTTACGCTGGAATTCTTTGGAAGATAAATTCACCTTTGAATGCAATATGACACCTATAGAAAAAGCACCTATAACAAAAAGAGTATTATTATCAGAGATTTCTAAGTTATTTGACCCTTTAGGATGGTTAGTACCGATTGCGACCACACTTAAATTACTTTTTCAAACTGTTTGGATGGAATGCTCAAACTGGGATGACGTCATATCAGAAAAAGCAAAAAGAGAATGGATGAAAATCAGAGCTGACTTGGAAAATAGCACACAAATTGAAATTGAGCGTTGGGTAGGAAGTTCCCGAGATGATATCATAGAATTTCACGGATTTTGCGACGCGTCCTTGAAAGCGTACGCAGCCGCAATCTACGTAAGAATCAAAAAGGGTTCAAGATATCACGTTACATTATTGACTGCAAAAAGTAAAGTTGTGCCAATTAAGAAGAAAATATCGCTACCTAGGTTGGAGTTGTGTGGAGCTCAGCTATTAGCTAAACTAATGAACAAGGCCATCGAGTGTTATCAAGAAAGCTATCAAATCAAGGCTCATTGCTGGAGTGATTCGATGGTGGTGCTTGGCTGGCTGCAAGGGGAGGCTACTCGTTGGCAACCGTTTGTCGCTAACCGAGTTAAACAAATCAAGGACATTATATCATCAGAAAAGTGGAGTTATGTAAAAACTAAAGAAAACCCGGCGGATATTGCTAGTCGTGGTACCAATTTATCACAGTTGAAAAGTCATAAAGGTTGGTGGAGTGGACCAGAATGGCTACAAAATTTATCTATGGATGAAATTAACAAAAACCAAAGCCACTTCACTACTAATCATGAAAGAAAGCTAGGTCAAACAAATATCATTCAAAAGAACACAACCTCGGATATTATTACACAGTTATTAGAAAAACATAATTGCTTCATAAAAATATGTCGCATATTAGCATGGATACAGCGCGCATTGACTTGTAATTCGAAGCGTTCATTGACATGCAGACCTACTTATATCATTTTACAAGAAATTAAACAATCAAAGTTAAAAATAATAAAATATGTACAACACAGTGAATTTGCAAAAGATATAGAAAATTTACAGAAATTTAACAAGTTAAATAGCAAAAGTATTTTATGGAATTTATCACCATTTATCGATCAAAATGGAGTTTTAAGGGTGGGAGGACGGTTACAGAATGCCGACCTATCATACGATATGAAGCACCCGATTATCATACCCCATAATCATAGATTAACACAACTATTAATAACTGAAGCACATAAGTTAACTTATCACGGGGGGCCAAAGCTCACACTATCATTCTTAAGAAGAAAGTATTGGGTGATTGGAGGAAATAGGGCGACTAAGAAAGAACTAAGGAACTGCATCATATGTAGGAAAAATAGCCCAGAGATTCAATATCAGTTTATGGGAGATTTGCCAGCATCACGCACTGACCCAGCCCCGCCGTTTTTCCACACCAGCGTGGATTATAATGGATTCATAAAAAGACCCGTTGCCAAGTTATCAATATTACCCTTACATTCATCAAACGAGGAATCCGAAAAACACAAAAGTAAAGAAAACAAAGAACAGTCAAATAGAAAAGATCCTGCCATCGCATCAAAATATAATAATTTTATATCAACGGCTTTAACATGTTTTATTTTATTCATGACGATCATATCACCGACGAGCGCATTACATCATATTACGAAATTCAATATTAATCAATCTGTGTACTTGGATTCTATCTCAGAGTTACAAATAATCAGGGATGAGTGGACTATGGTTGCCTATTACAACATGTCACCCTACTGGGAAGGGATTACTACAATAAATAAATTCCATAATTATTTAGAAAAAACATGCGAAAGATTCCAAGAACAATCACGATGCAATCTGATCCTGCAACAGTTATGTCACGAGAACAATGAACTCGAATATTATAACAAACTTTTACTGAATCAGGATTTCGACGCGCACGCCAGACAGCGTCGCGGACTTATAAATGGAATAGGATACGTTGCAAATACTTTGTTCGGCGTATTGGACGAGAGATTCGCAGAAAAATATACCCAAGACATACAACAGATAAGAGTAAATCAAAGACATTTATCAGAATTATGGAAAAATCAAACTTCAGTAGTGGAAGCTCAGTATAATCTGTTAAAACGCACAGAAGAATTAATTGCGAAACAACACAAAACTATCAACAAACAACTGAATACTTTGTACCAATCTACGGGTTATATTGAAAAACAAATACAGAGACTATCACACATTGAAGACTTTACATTATCAGCGATTACTGCCAGCAATTTAATAAATAATTTAAAAAGAGCGCAAGACACCTTACTGGATACCTTAACAGACATATATCATGGAAAACTGAATATACATCTGATTACCCCTGAACAGCTGCAGTCCGAACTACTGATAATTTCTAGCCATTTATCAAAGGATTTAGCCATACCACTCCAAAATATTCACGGTGAATTACTAGGAATTTACCACTTGTTGAGAGTAAAAGCAAGAATGACCCAAGATTATTTTATATTCGAAATTAAATTCCCTCTAATTGCCAGAGATAGTTATCAACTTTACAATCTTATACCAATTCCACAACAAATAGAAAATAATATTATTATCAGTATCACTCCAATATCAGATTACATTGCAATAAATATACAGAAAGATTCATACATACCTACAACTTACCTTGAACTTCAAGATTGCTTAAGCCATGAGCAAAGGTACTTATGTAAATTAAAAAACCCTGTCCGGCATTTATCGGCAAATGAAAAGTTCTGTGAAATTGATAAATTGAATAATAATTGTAAACTCCAAAAGAAACCTTGTGAGAATAAATTACTCCGACTAACAAATGTGCATAGTTATCTATATTTCTACTGTTATCCCTGCTCGTGGAGAATAATTTGTGAAGATGACGTGTCAAATCCAAAACTTAATGGAGCCGGAATCATTCATATCAGCGAAAAATGCATGGTGAAGGGAGAAGACTTTTCAATATTTTCACATCAACCATCAGCTAGAAACGTTTTAAATATCAACCCAAAAATTGTACTCCCCGAAATTCTACCAATAAATTATCTTCTCAATCTATCGTTCCCGAACATATCATTATCAAATAACTCAGCAGAAGACACGACTATCAATGAAAATCTCAATCAAATTCAACAACAAATCCAATTGATGAAGAAAAATGCCGATTTGGCAGATTCGGACATATTATCAGGACATGATCTACACCAGTATATCATCAGCTACGGAGTATTAGCAGCAGCTGTGACCCTGGGAGGACTCATCTGGTGGAGGAGGCGGAGGCGCATCCGTGTGTCTCCCTCCCCCGCCGCCCCCGCCGCCGCCCCCGCCCCGGCGAACGTGAGTGATAGTGAAGTGACAGTGAGTGTGAACCAGTTACAAACCAGTGAAAATTACAAAAAGTGTGAGCATATAGAAATGGTGGATATGGCTACGTCGCCAATTCAAAAAAAATGCGTTCGGTTTAGTTTAAAAGAATAAAAGGTGTAGAGACATTAAGTATCACAACTCTAGAGACATTAATAATATTATAATAAATAATCATAAAATGTTAAATAAGGTCATGCTTTTTGTTAATAGCTATTTCATCTGCATCATCATTTCAATTTTGGAAAGGCTCGAAGGACCAAAAGATGTGGGGTGCAGTTCTTTGTGGTGTATTGGTAAATGATAGATATTTTGATTATTGATGATAGTGGACTTGTATTTGATTAATAATGATATGATTTTGATATGATAGGAGTACTTTCCGCGTGGCCGGTCCGAATTGTACTGTCTTTGCCGACCGCTCTCGCGAGCAGGAGGCAATGGCGTAAATTGCTGAGTACGCGGTGTTCGGTTACACGCAGTGACCCGAACACAACGAAAACGGGGCAAGTGCGGCGGTAGTCAAAATTTACATGCCAGTACATGACTACGTAATGTCCTTCTGACATTACTATTAGTTAGAAAATGTATAAAATATATTAGCATATTAAACTCTGTATCATAGTATTAAAGATCATTCTAAAAAACAAACATTAAAATGAACAAAAGTAGTATTATTTATAATAATAAAAATTAAATAAGAATTTCATAAAATTTTCAGTAAGTGCAGTCAGAGCTGTTGGTCTTTCCAAGCTATGTATTAGATTTCTGTCCACGTTGACCACTTAAATAATCACATACTTAAATAAATAAATAATATTGCTCTTGGAATGCCATATTGGCTACTAGCAGCGTAAAGTGATAAACCTACGTTTCGGATGGCCAACAAAGCTTTTTGTAAAGTTTCGTAACTCCGACGTCCATCCTTCTTTTTCACATACTTTCGCACCCGACTCTGGTCTGATGATAAAATAAAACGAGAGAACTGGTTGAGTACCCCTGAAGCATAAACGCCGCACTTTCCCGAAGCATACAATTTGAAGTTAAGTTTTCTAGCCAGTATTTTTATGTTATTATTCAAGATATAAAGACAATAATTACATGAATACAAACCTTAAGATCGAGAGAAAACAGTACATAACGAGTCAGCAATTTAAAAAAAATATTGATATTTAGAAGGCAACAACGCACACGTGCCAACTACAAAGTATAGTGAATTCTCAGTGTGAAAGAAACATGGCGACAAATTCTATTTTACTGGAGTAAGCGCTATATAAATTATTTCTCGATACTAATTTTAATTCCCCTATCGTGACTAGATGGCACTTTTACTGATATCTCTTTTAGTTTCTGAGAAATCCCCAACTTACCCCAACTGACCCTACCTACTTATAACACTAGTCGCAAGAGAGAGAGGAATTTGACCACTTTGTCATACTATTATATATTCTGTGACTTTGTTTTCTTGTGTTGTCACTGTTGTGAGTTTGACCACTTTGTCTGTTTGCGTTTAATAACGTAAGCACTCGAAAGTATGGACTGTTTTGAATGCGATTTTTTATTCGAAGGCAGATTTAATTGGAGGATAGTTCTTCGCTAGGTAAATTATGTTTGATGAAAACAGCCGTTTAAGGCTGAGGTCAGAGCTGCTAAGAATTGACAAAAGATTACATTAAGGGACTCGGGGTAGGTGGTGGGTGTTGTGGTCAGCCCGGACTGATGGCGTGGTGGAGTGGTGGAGTGGTGGTGTGATGGTGTGGTGTGAAGTGATGGAGTGGTGGTGTGGTGGTGCGGTAGTGTGGTGTGAAGTGATGGTGTGGTGGTGTGATGTGCACCGTCACTCACTGTCAGGGTCGTACACGTAGCGGCGAGCGCGGCGCGCGTGCGCGGGCGGCGCCTCCTGCAACACACAACAATCATCATGCATTGGTGCCAACTGCCAACCCTGCGCTACTTTACTTACTTACTTTACTTATTTTATTTACTTTACTTATTTGCTTTACTTACTACATAAAAATGTAGGTAAGACTTTTTAACTTTAGTAGGTAAGTAAGTACTTAGACAACTTTTTACAGAGTTGTCCAATTTTGATGGTTCTTTTACTATCGGATAGGGTAGATAGATATAAGTAGTAGGTACGTCGAAGTTGGTCTGATTTAAAAAAAAAACATTCCTAAAGGTAAGAAATTGGGGATGATTGTTAATAAATATTCACCGACTGAATTTTTATGAAAAAGTAAAGTACTCGGAAGTAGGTCAAATAAGTATTTTAAAATTAGATAAGTACAGATGTCCTAATCAAAGTACCTAAGTAGATTATAGCTACAAACACTTAAAAAAAATTAAAACGACGCGGACGAAAAATAGACTGAAAGACTAAAATAAATCTTTTTAGTCTTCTAATTTCTTCTTTATATTGTTACGTGCTGGGGTTCGAAGATTTGGAATAAAACACCTGGTGACCCTTGATCAGACTTTATTCTGCACTTCCGTATTCCACTTGGTACTCCTGATCTTCTTGTAGACTTCCTCTTCACGTTTGTTCGCTTCCAATCCTCTTCGCTTCCGATCGCTTCCTTCACTTGTATATCGCTCGGCTCTCAGAACTGAACTGAACTCCGTCAGCTCGCCGGTCCCTTTATATACCCGTTACCGCGTGACTAAGCGTTTTCTAGAAAGTTCCACCCCTATCGATGTTTATTCCAGAACAGCCGCGTTGTTTGTTGTTTACAACATGGGTTGTTAGGTATTTATTAGGTGACGAGCGATTATGAACCTTAATGCACTAGTAATAAGGTTCATTCGTAACACTGCCCCCCTCTTAGCGATGCTCGTCCCGAGCATCACTGTTGCTTCCGTAATGTTTTGCTAAGCGGTCGATGTGTACAACCTTATATTTTCCCCTTGGTTGACGTTGAATCCTATACGTGACGTCGTTAATACGGGTAACCACTTTGTATGGACCCTCCCATCTGGTTTGCAATTTTGGAGATTTCCCTTTTCGACGAGTCGGATTATGCAGCCAGACTAAGGCGCCTTCCTCGAATCCGCTCGTGTTCGATTTCCGGTCGTATCTGGTTTTCATGTTCTCACTTGATTGCAATCCGTTTTCCCTGACTGTAGCATGTATTTCTCGCATTTTCTCTCTCAGATTGGCGACGTAGTCTTGTACGGTGCAAGGTTCATCCGGTGTCCCTCCCATCAATAAGTCTACTGGTAACCGTAGTTCCCTGCCATAATTGACTAACGCCGGAGTCGCCTTTATGCTCTCATGCTCTGCAGTCCTGTAGGCGAGGAGAAACAGTGGAATGTACCTGTCCCAGTCTCTTTGGTGGGCGTCAACCAACTTTGCCAAATGCCTTTCAAGCGTCTGATTGAATCTTTCAACCATTCCGTCAGACTGCGGGTGGTATGCAGTTGTGCGTGTCTTATGCAGACCTAAAATTTTGCATACTTCCTGAAACACTTGCGATTCAAAGTTCCTTCCTTGGTCTGAGTGGATTTCCAATGGTACACCAAAGCGACATATAACCTCCTCAACGAGCTTAGTTGCAACAGTTGTAGCTTCCTGGTTAGGTATCGCGAATACTTCCGGCCACTTAGTGAAGTAGTCCATAACAACCATGAAGTATTTGTTCCCTGATTCAGTCACAGGGAATGGTCCGGCTACATCAATAGCTATACGTTCCCAGGGTGCACCAACATTGTACAGCTGCAGGTTACCTCTACTCCTTGTCTGCGGTCCCTTCACGGCAGCGCAAATGGTACATTTACGGCACCAGTCCTGCACATCCTCCCGACAATGGAGCCAGTAAAACCTCTCCCGTACTTTCGTTAGTGTCTTCTTGACGCCAAGATGACCTCCCGAAACTCCGTCATGCACTTCACGTAGGACATCGGGTACCTTGGCTCTCGGAACGACTACCTGAAGATGGAACTCCCTACCGTTAGTCTTTTCCCATTTTCGGTAGAGTATTCCATTTTGTAGAGTAAGACTGCTCCACTGTGCCCAGTATGCCTTAGTGATAACGCTCATAGGTGCAACCTCACTCCATGTTGGTCTGGCGTCTCCTCTTTTCTTCCACACGATGATGTGCCGTAGATCCTCATCACCCTCTTGAGCCATCTTCATTGCATCATCCTCCCAGGGTCCTAAGGAACTCGTCCTGGTAAGTTTCAATGATAGCTCCGTCGACTCCTGTTTGATGCAATGTTTGCATTCTTCCGGGCATGGCCTCCGAGAAAGTGCATCTGCATTTCCATGTGACTTCCCGCTGCGATGTTGAGTCTCGAAGTCATATTCCTGGAGTTGTTCAATCCACCGAGCAACTTGACCTTCGGGATTCTTAAATTGCAGTAGCCATTTCAATGCTGCATGATCCGTACGTAGTAAAAACTTTCGGCCGATTAGGTACTTGCTGAAGTGTTGCAATGTTTTTACCACGGCAAAAAGTTCCCTCCGTGTCACGCAGTAGTTCCGTTCCGGTCTTGACAGTGATTTGCTGAAATACCCCATAACGACTTCTCTATCTCCCTGCTTTTGGGATAGCACTCCTCCAATCGCGGTGTTGCTCGCGTCGGTATCGACGATAAACTGGCCTTCCGGTTGTGGGTATCCCAAAATTGGTGTTTCACACAGGTATTTCTTCAGTTTTGAAAAGGAATCCTCACAGGCTTCATCCCAACAAAATGGTCTTTTCTCTTCCGTCAGTCTATGTAACGGTTTTGCGATCTCAGAAAACCCCTTGACGAAACGCCTGTAGTAAGAGCACAAACCCAAAAATGCCCTTACCTCTGTCTTGTCTTTAGGGGTAGGCCATTTTTTAACCACTTCAATTTTCGCCGGGTCAGTCTGGATGCCCTCACTTGTGATGACATGGCCGAGATAATTCACTTCTTTCCTGAATAGCTGACACTTCTTCGGGTTAAGTTTTAAGTTTGCCCCATGTATTTTGGCGAAGACTCGCTCCATGTTTTGCAAATGGTCCTCGAAGTCTCGACCCATGATAACGACGTCATCTAGATACACCAAGCAGGCATCTCCTACTAACCCTGCTAGCACACATTCCATGAGTCGTTCGAAGGTAGCAGGTGCGTTGCACAATCCAAAAGGCATAACATTAAACTGCCAT
Source organism: Melanargia galathea (assembly GCA_920104075.1). Taxonomy (NCBI): domain Eukaryota; kingdom Metazoa; phylum Arthropoda; class Insecta; order Lepidoptera; family Nymphalidae; genus Melanargia; species Melanargia galathea. The sequence goes on from OV049855.1 coordinate 23,003,694, forward strand.
AATCCTTTTCCCGTTGAAAACGCTGTCTTCTCCTTGTCTTTTGGATGTATTTCTACTTGCCAGTAACCTGATTTTAGGTCTAGAGTCGAAAACCATTTCATGCCACTCAAGGTATCCAGAGTGTCATCGATTCTAGGTAGCGGGTAACTATCCTTCTTTGTGATGTCATTGAGCCGCCTATAGTCCACGCAGAACCGTGTGCTTCCATCTTTCTTCTTCACAAGCACAACCGGTGAGCACCAGGGACTTGCGGATGTTTCTATTATTTTGTTCCTTTCCATTTCTTTCAGCATATCCTCGACTTCTTTTTCCTTCGCGATTGGTAGCCGTCTCGCCCGCTGGCGGATGGGTCCCTCATTTCCGGTATCGATTCTATGCTGCACTAACGATGTTCTCCCTGGGTTTCCTTCTTGACTAGAAAAGATGTCCGCGTAGCGTAATAGAAACTTCTTTGCCTTGATGCTTTGTGAATAAGTCAGGTTGCTTTTGCAGTCTTTAAGAAGCTCATAGACTGTAGGATCCTTCCAAGAACCTGATTTATCCGTGCTTGGCATTGAAGTGCATTTCTTCAGCCACACAACTTCCTCGCACTTTCCGACGATGTCCCCCTTATTGAAGTAAATCTCGCGATCATCCAAATTTAGAACTTTTACTACAGCTTTAGTACTACCATTGACGAGAGTTCTTGCTGTCATGAATCTTCGAGAGGCTGTCTTCTGGGAAATGTCCTCAATCAGCACACATCTGCCTTCCTTGGTGTTATTAGTACATGGCAGCTTTACCATCACGTGAGCCTCTGCACGTCCAGGGATGACGATTTCCTTAAGGCATGTCACTTTCCCATTAGCACCTCCGAGAATGAAGATTTCTTCCGTACCACACTTAAATACTCCGTCAGCAACATCAATTCTGCAGTCGTGTGTCCTCATAAAATCTAGACCAAGGATACAGTCATCCATAATTTCAGCCACAATCACGTTGTGCGTATAAGATGTCTCCCCTAAGTACATTGTAACAGTCATTTCCCCCAGGACGGGTATTGGCTGACCGGAGGCTGAAAGAAGTCGACAGTTGATTTGCTTGCTGTACCTCGACACAGATTTCAATAGGTCCGGCCGGACTATTGTCCTGGAGGCCCCAGTGTCCAATGTCATCCTGCAATCGATCCCGTTTATGGTGCCTGGTATTGCTAAATTGTTCCCATCGCATACTTGTGAGATAACCGTTGCTGGGGCTCCCTCCGTGCCAGCCAGTACTCGCCCCTTAGTCCTGGCTGTTACTAGTTTCCCTGATTTTGAGGAGACCTTGCATCCTCACCTCTCTTCGCAAGCTCCTCCAACCGTTCCTCTATCTTCGTTAGTCGGGACATCTGCGACTCTTTCTGTGGGCAATTCAGCTGCAAATGCCCTTTCTCACCGCATCTATAGCACACAGCGCCAAAGTTCTTCCTGAATGAGGTCTTAACCTCTTTCACCTCCTCGACAACTTCACGTAGTCTGTGAGTCTGCCGAATGTCGTGTCGAACTGCTTCGACCTCTAAGGCATGCGCCAATGCTTCTTTTAATGAGGCATGGTGACGAAGCCTCACGGCAGCTCTTACCTCCAGGTCTTTAATTCCATCGACAAAAGCTTGCACGATGTTTGCGGTTACCATCTTATCGTCGGCCGATGGATAAGCTTTCCGCACAAGCTTATCTATTTCCAACGCCCATTGCTGGAGACCCTCTCCAGATCGCTGGACTCTATCGCGCAGCTGGGCGCGGAACACATGCTCCAGATGTCGCTCCCCATACCTGGATTCGAGTGCATCCAACAGTTCCTTGTATCCACAGCCTGAAGTAGGAAAGGCCTCCAGAACAGTTAGAGCCTGCCCTCTCAATGCGACAGTGAGGGCAGTCAAGCACTGTTCGTCCGTCCATCCGTTGGCAGTAGCAACAGTCTGAAACTGTTGCCGGTACGCGGGCCAGGAGGTGCTACCGTCGTATGGGGGTACCTTAACATTAGGTCCCTGAACTGCGCCCATCGCTCCACTTGACGTTAGTCTTGTCGTTTCAAGACGTATCACCTTTTTCTCTAGCTCGGTGAGGCCAGTCTTCACACCATCCATGTCCGTTCCTAGGCAGGTGACTCGCTCGTCCATGAGGTCCAACTCTTTTCGCAATTTAGCCACCATGCCGCCAACTTCGTGAACGGCCGACAAAACATTCCGCTGCACCCCTTCTTGATTTTCCTGTATCGCTGCTTGATTTTCCTGTATCGCTGCAAACTGTTGTTGCATTATCCGCATCAAACTCGACAAGTCAACGGTGGGCGTGGCTTGCTCAGTGGGCGTGGCCAGGTGGGTGTGGCCAGTGGGCGGGGCCTCCGGCTGAGTGGGCGTGGTCTCAAGGGGCGTGGTCTGGTGGGCGTGGCCAGTGGGCGGGGCCTCCGATTGGGTGGGCGTGGTCTCAAGGGGCGTGGCCTGGTGGGTGTGGCCAGTGGGCGGGGCCAGCTGGGGGGACCCACCAGGTGCTGGTTCCTCCAGGTGCTCCTCCACAGGTGCTCGGCTGGATTCCGCTGCACGCTGGGCCCTGGTCTTGACACCCTCGCTGCCGAAGTCGTCTCTCGGAGTCAATGGCATAGCTTCCAAATCCCACTTCTGACACCAATTGTTACGTGCTGGGGTTCGAAGATTTGGAATAAAACACCTGGTGACCCTTGATCAGACTTTATTCTGCACTTCCGTATTCCACTTGGTACTCCTGATCTTCTTGTAGACTTCCTCTTCACGTTTGTTCGCTTCCAATCCTCTTCGCTTCCGATCGCTTCCTTCACTTGTATATCGCTCGGCTCTCAGAACTGAACTGAACTCCGTCAGCTCGCCGGTCCCTTTATATACCCGTTACCGCGTGACTAAGCGTTTTCTAGAAAGTTCCACCCCTATCGATGTTTATTCCAGAACAGCCGCGTTGTTTGTTGTTTACAACATGGGTTGTTAGGTATTTATTAGGTGACGAGCGATTATGAACCTTAATGCACTAGTAATAAGGTTCATTCGTAACAATATCTAAGCTAATTTACTAAGTAACTAAATTTTAAGTCGGCACCACACAAACAAAGTCATTCAAAACTTTACGTCATTAGTGTTTGTTTATGACGTAGGCACTAGGCAGTAGATTAGGAAAGGCTAGAAAATAAACTAGGTAGGGAAGTAGGGACCTATCATTCCGCTACCAATCTGAAATTGATACACAGCTGTACCCAGGCATAGAATATAATAAAATATACATATAGAGAAAGTAGGTAGGTATAGGTTTTCTTTTACCAGGGCGCGTTTGGAACCCTCGTAGTTTTAGTTTTAAGTTTTCGTAAGTAATTATCACCATTACTTACTTACCTGTTCTTAAATTGACGTTTAAAAAGTGTACAGAATTTTGTTTAATTTAGGTATAGATAATAATATGGGGTGCTAGCCAGGTAACCTCCAAGTGTGCCTGGGTGCTGCTGGTCCTCTTGGATACGTCCGAGGGGAAGAGCAGTATTCGGGCCGGTGCACCCCGGTAACATGGTTAATAATTTCGGGGATATTGTTAGCCATGGCCAATGACCTGGCGGAGGGAGGTTTCTCCGCGTGTCCCTCTGATTAGCAGAGGGCACTGCGGATGAAACTGGGGGTGAGACATCCCGGGGCGGGGGGCAGCGATGCCCATCGCGGGAGGAAGAAAACCTCGTTAAAAAATTACGGGAGGGCGCGAGCCTCTGGAGGGACAGCCCAGAGGCGAGCGGGAGCCCCAGTTGGGGCGGCTGCCGGACACCTGGGATGCATACTTTGGGTTCCCCAGGCGTCCAGCACAGACAGCATGAGGGTCATGCCGTGGTGGTTTTAGTGGGTACCCGGTTGGACTCCCACATAACCTTCGTTCTGCCGCATTCGGCCGCAGAACGGGGGTACCTATAAAAGGTTTCCACCACGTCAAAAAAAAAAAAAAAAAAAAGGTATAGATAATAATATGACCTAGGCTGATACAGTTATACCCTAAGATAATGTATTAGGTTATACCTACCCAATGGGTAGTACCCATTATACATAATATTGTATTACTTACAAGCGGAAACCCGCGACTTCGTTCGCGTTGATATTGGTTTTTAAAAATCCCATGGGAATCATTTTGTCTTTCCTAAGCTCCTTTTGAGCTCATACCTACCTTGCTAAAAACTATTAAAAGTTAACTGGAGGATGTTTAGGTAGATCAAAATGTAAACATCCGCCAGTGAAAGTCCCATCAAAATCGATCAAGCCTTTTAGGAGATTAGCCAGTAATCTTTAAAGTATCTCCTTTCTAACAAAAAAAGAATTAATGAAATCGGACCACGTGTTAATGAATAACAGCTAACTACACATTTTAACTTTCATCCTCTCTCCCAAGGGAACCGTGCTGAATTTCGGAATAAAAAGTATCCTATATGTTACTCCGTAGTATGTACTTAAATCATACCAAGTTTCAATTCAATCCATTCAGTAGTTTTTGCGTGAAGCGCGCACAAACATACATACAAACAGATAAACAGATCTATTACTTATCTCTAACATCCCCTAGTTATTATTTTGCAAAAATCTTTAATGTACAGATACGGCAAGTCTACGATTTTATTATATGTATAGATATAGATTACGGCTTAATTAAATTGATATGAAGGTCAAGGTGAAATCATTCATTTTTTCAAAAGTTGGTAGGTAGGTATAGGTAATTTTGCTGTAGGTTTACATTAGGCTAAACATGGTATGTACATCCTAGATAAGCCGCAGCGAGCCGTGCTCGTGACGATCAATACCACAGAACGAGACCAAGCCGGATTACCTACTCGGGTTTAGGTACATCGTTACAGGTCAACCTGAGTAGGTAGGTGACTACAAGCAGGCTTATCTAATACATTTGTATAAGTGGGTGTTCGCGCTCCTGAACGGTGCGGTAGGTGCAAAGCCGTGCTGAGGAAGCGAAAGGGCTCGGGCGGCCTCGATCCTAGCGGATGTAGGTCGAGCCTGCGGGGCGCGTGGAGCACGGGCACGCGGGGGAGGGGGCGGTGGGGGGGAGCACGGTACCGGCGCGTCGTCGAACTCGAAGTCCTGGTCGAGGCGGCGCGGCGAGGCGGCGGCCAGCGCCAGCGCGGCGAGCGCCAGCAGCGCGCGCGAAGCGGCGGGGGCGCGCATGGCTCGTGCGGGGCTGCGGGCGCGACACTGCCGCGGCGCGCCGGCCGCCGCCGACTCCGCGCCCGCAGCCCGCCGGCCGCCACCCGCGCGCCTCTGCGCAGACACCCCCTGCCTGCGTCGCGTCGCTTCATGCCCACGCCGTTGCAGACTCTCGGGAGACAGATACGACCTACCATCTCGTGCTAGCTACACTAGTAGTAGTATCTACTGATGAGTAGTTATTAAATGGGGGTATAGATAGTAACATAAATAAGTAAGTATGTATAATGTACTCAGGCGAGAACCTAGCAGCTGCTGCACGGGCTGCACTTTTCTAAATTATTAATGTCTGGCTTTTAGGATCTGTTTTTTAAAGCGGGTGTTTTATTAAGAGTTACGACCTACATTAAACTCCCTACCTAATGAGTGATCCGTTGCATGAATAGTTGAAAATAAAATAATGTTCAAACTAACATCCGAATCCTAGAAATCTAGAAATTGGCGGTAGGTTCAAGAAACTGTATGAAAGTATTGACTCTGCGCGCCGTGCGGCCGTCCTCGCTTCACGCAATGGGGCCTGTCACACTATCAATACCGTATCACGATCCACGGATCGCGGATTTCAAGACCATCCGGAAATCCATCAGTATTGACGCAAAAAAGCGGCCAAACCATCAATAATTGGATCGCGTATCGCGGATCGCGTGATAATACTGATAGTGTAACACCCCCCACTGCCGACATGCCCTCGTGACTCGTTAGTCGTGCTGCGTGCAGTTCCTTGTAAGCTTGTACCTACCTATCTTATTACTTTGCGTTCAGTATGATTAGTCCGAGTTGGCACACCTCGAAACTTTTTTAAATACAAAATATCGAAACACAATGACTTCAGAGTGAAATGGACCTAAACTGGCTTATTTTAAGATTTGAGTTCGCCAATCGTAAACATTAAGCATTCATCTACAGCCAGCGCCCCAAGCGGAATTGTTGTTGAATAAATATTCCAAGTACTGAATTAATAAAATAAGAGTATTGGGTTCATTTTGAATTAGGTCTGTACATATTATAGTTTTTGTTTTTTTTATATTTAGTAACGTTTTCGAGATGCGCAAGTTCGGAATAACCATACAGTATGACGCCTCAGAAGCTTTGCAGTGTACCTAATTTCCGTCGCGTTGTGTGTGTTTCAGGCCTAATAACATGCAGTAAAAGCAGCGACTCATTTATGTCAGGTAAGTATCATATTCGGAGCGAGAGAGGAGAGAGAGGCGCGTCTGCGGCGGGAGCCACATTCTTTGGTCATCGCGGGCAGACAGAGGAGAGGAGGCTCGACCGGACCGGTCGCGGCGTAGCCCTCGCCCCGCGCGGAGGCTGCGGCGCGGCGGGTGCGGCGGGGCGGGGGCGGGGGCGCGCGATCGATACGCGCGGCGCGCCCGGTCGCCGTCGCCGGTCGCGCCACCGCGTCGCCAGCAACTCGCAAGTCGCAGCAGAGGAAACGGACAGCGGTGCACCGCGCAATAGACACCCGACATCTCGATCTACTTGCCTGCACTCGACCATATAATCCGCACTTCCTCATCGCAATTCTGTGCGAATTACTAACGTCAAGTAACAAATACAATTAAGTATTACTAGTTTTTGCCCGCGGCTTTATACCTATTTTCAAGGAAGTTTGCTATAGTAAATGTAATCTACCTATAGTTGTAGCTATAGATTTCGTTTTTTTCAAAGTCCCGTGAGAACTGTGGATTTTCCAGGTTATAAAGCCTATGTGTTAAGGGCATAATCTATCTCCATTCAAAATTTCAGCCAAATCGGTTTAGTAGTTGCGGCGTTAAAGACTCCGTTCGTGTTTTAAGAATCCCTTGGAAACTTGATTAACTGATTGTTGATTTTTCGAGATAAAGTACCTATTATAGGTCTATTTCCAGAGATCGGGCTATATTTGTGCCAACAGTCCTTGTCCTTAGTATCAATAATATTAGGCTTCCGTTCCGATATTATTGGTTTTTAAAAATCCCGTGGGAACTTTTTGTTTTTCCTAAGCTCCTTTGAACTCATACCTTGCTAAAAACTGTTAAAAGTGGCGCGTCATTGACTATTTTTAAACCCCGACGCAAAACGACGGGGTTGTTATAAGTTTGACGTGTCTGTGTGTCTGTCTGTTCCCTGTAGCGCTCAAACGGGTGAACCGATTTGAATGCGGTTTATTTGTTTGAAAGGTGAATTAGTCGAGTGTTCTTAGCTATGTTTGATGAAAATTGATCCAAGATGGCCGCCGCTACAAAATGGCGGATTTTTTCACAACTCCCTTATTATGGGTATCAAATGAAAAGGCTTGACTAGTAGAATAGCACTATGCAAATCCAAGATGGCCGCCGCCAAAAATGGCGAATACTTACCGGAAGTTTTTTAAATTTTAAATTTTTAAATTTTTACTTGTAATCAGAGACCACCTGCTCAAAATTAAGAAAATTGTAAATGTTTATAGCTCTGATTTAAAACTATTAAGATAGGTAATTGTCATTTATATGTATTGAAGTGATGATTTGTTAGCAAGCTGTGATAGCTGATAATAGCTGATATTGAAAAAAAAAATTTCATGTATTGGTTTTTTTTATATAAATTTTCAGTTTCAAATTTTTCTAAAAAAACACAATAAGTCAAATTATCTACTCGAAAATAGTTGACATTTGCGTAGGGATCATCCGGCGTCATTTGGTTGCTAATGGTACCAGTAACCCTGTATTAATTAAATACTTCCTCCTTGATTTTTAACCCCCGATGAAAAAACGACGGGGTGTTATAAGTTTGACGTGTCTGTGTGTGTGTGTCTGTCTGTTCCCCTGTAGCGCTCAAACGGGTGGACCGATTTGAATGCGGTTTTTTTTGTTTGAAAGGTGAATTTGTCGAGTGTTGTTAGCTATGTTTGATGAAAATTGGTCCAAGATGGCCGCCGCTACAAAATGGCGGATTACATATTTTTTCACAACTCCCTTAATATGGGTATCAAATGAAAGGACTTGACTAGTAGAATAGTACTATTGCAAATCCAAGATGGCCGCCGCCACAAAATGGCGAATGTCGGAGGTTTTTAAATTTCCAATTTACACTTGTGACTGGCACTCGTGCAGCGCCTGGGAACTCACGACCTCCTGTCACCTTATGGACTCCGGATCATCCATATGGATGGTGGCGGATTTGTGAACAATCGATACTAGAGTTTAACGTCTTTCGTGTGTATTATGAAATTGGAAACAGGGATTGATTTAAAATGAAAGGCCCGTTTACAAAAAATAGTTTATACTTAATAACTTAAATAAGTTAACAACAAACGAATAACGTTTACATCACTGGCTGGGAATGAGAACGCCGTGACTCTGTGCACACTGCACACTACCACGGCTCTACACCCCACACCAGCCCACGCCACCCCACATCACTCCGCATCACCCCACACCACCCCGCATCACCGCGCCCGCGACGCCTCCCGGCGCTACAGGCTGGACACGAAGTGCCACTTGTCCACTGCAACACAAACAGATATTCGTTACTCTTAACATTAACATAACAACCGAAAGGTTCTTTGTCAGACTGCACTACGGGAACCTCAAAGAGCTAAGTATCTCGTTAACATAACGAATTTTTTAACACATTTGCTATAAATTGGAATTTATTATACTAACAAGATAAAGTTCAAACACTAAAACCAGACTAATACTTTAAATAATATAACTATTTAAGCTTTGTTAGGTATACTATACCACGGAATAAAGCGCGGTGCAAGTAGCTAGTAGCGCCATCTGTTATATCTATCCAAAACTAACTTAATATTCTAGTTTAACGGCGCGAACGACGTTTCTCGATTTTTTACGTTTCTCGATTTTTCACACCTCATTCATCAAAATCAGCCTAGTAGTTTAGGTGCTACGATTGAACACACAGAATCTGATACAAACATTGGATACAAACATACATATACTACATAATGTACATAGACTGAAGACAAATGATTCGTGTCTAAAAATTATTGGAATGCTATAATGAACCTATTGAAAGTATAAATTAAAAATTTAAAAACCCCCGACTTTCGCCATTTTGTGGTGGCGGTCATCTTGAATTTGCACTAGTGCTATTCTACTAGTCAAGTCCTTTCATTTGATACCCATATTAAGGGAGTTGTGAAAAAATATGTAATCCGCCATTTTGTAGCGTCGGCCATCTTGGACCGATTTTCATCAAACATAGCTAACAACACTCACGACTAATTCACCTTTCAAACAAAAAAAACACATTCAAATCGGTCCACGCGTTTGAGCGCCACAGGGGAACAGACAGACACACACACACACACACACACACACACACACACACACACACACACACACACACACACACACACACACACACACACACACACACACACACAGACACACAGAGACACACACACACGGACACACACAGACACACACAGACAAAGACACAGACAGAAACACACACACACACACACACAAACACACAGACACGTCAAACTTATAACATCCCGTCGTTTTTGCGTCGGGGGTTAAAAATGAATGAAACATTCAAATTGTCAGTCGTTACGCGGCCGATCCTCGACAGGACATCCATCGTGTCCCTCGCAGCACGCGTGTCGAGTCCCATGAATAGTGGGGCGTGGGCGGGGCGCGGCTCGCGAGGAGTGAGGACACACTGAGTACTGACCGTGCGGCGGCAGCGGCTGCGGCAGCGCGGCGGGCGGCGCGGCGGCCAGCACGCGCGCCGCGTCCGCGCGCTCCACGCGCGCCGCGCTGCCCTCCACAGACACGTTCGTCCTGCACACACACCACACAGTTACCTCTCCAGTGACCAGTCGCACTCTCCTCCCTACTCCCTCCGCATCACCCTACGACACTACTGTACAACATTACACAAGCGCGGAATCTAGTCTATAACCGACAGTATTCTCTATTAAAAATAATCTGGTATAGGTAGGTACCTACATGAATTTGTCGAAGGCAGAATTGAATAGCTCTGAACCGTTTGGTTAATGAATTGATTATTCGTCTTAATTAACAGTTTTGGGATAACGACATACATGAGTAATTTACATACTTACCTAATAAAATTAGTGATTTACTATATTATATTAATTTGTCTCTTGAAAATGTAAAGTCGCTGAAAAAGATGACATGAATATTTAGCGGGCGGCGGCAGGGAGCCGGGAGACGAAGCGGGGCAGGAGCGCATGCGACAACTACCCGAGGGGGACTCACTTGCAGATGTCAGCGGCGTCGGCGACCTCCCCGGCCACCAGGCTGCGCCAGAACCCGTGCACCTGCGGCGAAACAGAACGTTAGTTAGTGAGACGCTGACCGCTGTGAGACGGCGCGTGCGAAGACGCGACGCGACGGTGCGTACTCGCCTCGTCCACTACGCGGTGCGCGAAGGCGGCGTCCTTGACCTCGGCGTCGAACGCGAACACGTTGGGCGGCTTGCCGTCGGGCACCTTGTAGAGGCGGAACCACTCGACGGTGGCGCGCAGCAGGCCCGGGAACTGCGCCTCCACGTCGGCCGGGCCGTGCAGGCCGGGCGCGGCGGGGTCGCGCGCGTCCACCGCCAGTAGCTTCCAGTCCGTCTCGCCCTCGTCGATGAGCGCCAGCGCGCCCAGCAGCTTGACGGTGAGCACGTCGCCGCGCGCCGCCACGCGCTGCCCGATCTCGATCACGTCGACGGGGTCGTTGTCGCCGCGCGCGCCCGTGCCCGCGTCCACGTGGCGCGGGTCCTCCCACGTCTGCGGCAGCGCGCCGTAGTTCCAGATGTAGCCGTGGTGCGGGAACACGTTGGCCACGTAGCGCAGCGCGCCCTTCTTCACGTCCTGCCGGATGGGGTTGAGCGGCTCGGCGAGGCTGATCTCCATCTTGGCGTTGCTCCAGCGCGGCACCTCCACCACCATGTGCGCCAGCCGCGCGCCGCGGTCCGCCCACAGCGGGATGTCGTGCAGCGGCGAGATGGGGCCGCTCTCATCCTCTGCACGCACACACAAACATACAGTTACAAGTTAAAACGCGAAAATTGAAATAGGAGAACCAGAAGTACACCGGTTACACACCGGACTCACAACCTATTCAAAACTACGAAAAAAAGCGCTTAAGTCATTATTTAACCGATTTTTGATAAGTACTTATTTCTAAACGTAATTAAATATTCGTGATAAATCTATGTTGTCACATCAATATATTTTTTATCGATAAAGATGGCAGTGTTCCAAAGACTAACCATTTCTAAAGTAACCAATTTTTTTATCTGACACAAGCGGTCCGCCCCGGCTTCGTCCGTGGTACATATATAGCCTATACCACTCAAGGATCACGCACATATCCAACGGTGAAAGAATTTTTGAAATCGGTCCAGTAGTTCCTGAGATTAGCGCGTTCAAACAAACAAACTCTTCCGCTTTATTATATTAAAAATTTAAAATTTAAAAAACCCCCGACGTTCGCCATTTTGTGGCGGCGGCCATCTTGAATTTGCAATAGTGCTATTCTACTAGTCAAGCCCTTTCATTTGATACCCATATTAAGTGAGTTGTGAAAAATATGTAATCCGCCATTTTGTAGCGGCGGCCATCTTCGACCGATTTTCATCAAACATAGCTAACAACACTCTCGACTAATTCACCTTTCAAACAAAAAAACCGCATTCAAATCGGTCCACCCGTTTGAGCACCACAGGGGAACAGACAGACACACGCACGCACGCACGCACGCACGCACGCACGCACGCACGCACGCACACACACACACACACACACACACACACACACACAGACACGTCAAACTTATAATATTGACCCCCGACGCAAAAACGACTGGGTGTTATTTATAAGTTTGACGTGTCTGTGTATGTGTCTGGGTGTTTGTGTGTGTCTGTCTGTTCCCCTGTAGCGCTCAAACGGGTGAACCGATTTTAATGCGGTTTTTTTGTTTGAAAGATGAATTTGTCGGGAGTGTTGTTAGCTATGTTTGATGAAAATCGGTTCAAGATGGCCGCAGGCATAAAATGGCGGATTACATTTTTTTACAACTCCCTCAATATGGGTATCAAATGAAAGGGCTTGACTAGTAGAATAGCCTATGCAAATCCAAGATGGCCGCCACCACAAAATGGTGAATGTCGGAGGTTTTTTTAATTTTTAATTTATACTTGTTTAGTCATAATAACAGGCTGGATCTTCGTGAGTAGGTTTGTTACAACGAGACCAAGTGTTTACTCTGTGAAAATTCTCGATGGATGTGGCTACTGTAGTGCGCAGGTGTTAAACATTTCGATTCACTGGGATGGGAAAACATATCACTTTTGTAGAATTATGTGGCCATTTCATTATACAAATCTAAACATAATAAAATCGTAGACTTGCCGTGTCTGTACATAAAGATTTTTGCAAAATAATAACTGGGGATTAGGGATAAGTAGGTAATAGAACGTAAACAAGTGTAAATTGAAAATTTAAAAAACCCCCGACATTCGCCATTTAGTGGCGGCGGCCATCTTGAATTTGCAATAGTGCTATTTTACTAGTCAAGCCCTTTCATTTGATACCCATATCAAGGGAGTTGTGAAAAAATATATCATCCGCCATTTTGTAGCGGCGGCCATCTTGGACCGATTTTCATCAAACATAGCTAAGAACACTCTCGACTAATTCACCTTTCAAACAAAAAAAACCGCATTCAAATCGGTCCACCCGTTTGAGCGCCACAGGGGAACAGACAGACACACACACACACACACACACACACACACACACACACACACACACACACACACACACACACACACAGACACGTCAAACTTATAACACCCCGTCGTTTTTGCGTCGGGGGTTAAAAAGCTATTTTTGAAATTTTTGGCTGTTTGTTTGTATGTTTGTGTGCGCATCACGCAATAACAACTGAATAGATTGAAATGAAACTTGGCATGATTTAAGCTCATGCTACGGACTAACATATAGGATACTTTTTATCCCGAAATTCAGCACGGTTCCTTTGGGAGAGGGGATGAAAGTCAAAATGTGACTGTAATTCATTAACGCGTGGTCCGATTTAATTTATTCTTTTTTGTTAGAAAAGAGATACTTTAAAGATTACCAGCTAATCTCCGAAAGGCTGGATCGATTTTGATGGGATTTTCACTGGCGGATGTTGCACCATTTTTAACTATTTTTAGCAAAGTATAATCCCAAAGGACCTTAGGAACAACAAAAATTCCCGCGGGATTTTTAAAAACCTAAATCCACGCGGACGAAGTCGCGGGCATCCACTTGTATTTAATACAAAAAATCAGCTAGTTATTAATAATTTTTGACCTCATTATTTGGACTTATTTGGACATATTTGTAGTAAATAATGAAATAGCCACATAGTCCTACAAAAGTCGTACTAAAGTGGTACCACTGCGCACTAGCTACCTCCATTGAGAATTTTCAAAGGAAAAACTAGGGTGTTTCGTCGAAACAAACCTACTCACATAGATTCAGTTGTTGACTGTTATTAATCACGCACACACACACAATAACACAATCATAAAAATTGGTTGTCTGTAAAGTCGGTTTACGGATGTTGCCTCTCTATCGCTTGCACGCTCGGCTAGGTGTTACGTGACAATGAGTCATGCTTTTACGTGCGTGAGGCCGGCGTTCCTCGATTTATAAGACATTATCACCTCAAAATGGTCAGCGGCTGCTGGACCATTTTACCTTCAACAAAACACAAAGGACACTAAATTTTACTTTCAAATCAATCCAAAACAGTACAAGTTCAAGCTTTAAGTTGATATTAAAAAAATCACAAAATGAGGTCACGGTCAAATTGACAAGGATCTTTTAAAGTTTTTGCATAACTTGTTATACTATAAGCTATCTGTTCTACATAATATTGCAAAGTGTCGTTATTTACTACCATGCTTGAGTTTTCACTTTGATAACAGTGGTTAAGAACTGGTTAAGAATAACTTTACATGTCTCATTATGGATATTAAATGTTTTATATGAACACGAAACGAAACGAAAACGAAAGTTTATGCTAAATAATGTCGCATAAAAGAACAAATAAAAGCTATTTAAATTCAATTTATCATTGAGGCATTATGAGCGTTTTGATATACATATAGTGATAAGTTGATAAGATGTAATAAGTAATATCAAAATATGATAAAATGATTACTAAAAAAACTCTTGTAGATACCTGCTGCAAATATTGATGTACTCATAATTATTGTATTGATATTCTCACAACCACTCGTCAGACTTCCTTGTTTTACATCAAATATTAAATACTGACTAGTATCATATAGAAAGTAGCTAAATATTTCATTCTTATTTACTGCCCTTGACTTTGTTTGCGTCAACTTAGGTTTTATTCAAACTGGGGACACACAAAGCTTATAAAGTAATAATACATAAAGTAATCTCACTGATCATGATAAACAATGAAAAACTTCGCCTGCTTCTAAACAAGATTGATTATTATCATAAGTTATTGGGGAATTAAATAATTTATGTAGTCATTTATACATTTATTGTGGTCATATTTATAGCGATTTGGTATCGTAAGATTGAAATTCTCAATGCTTAAACATCTTTTACTGACACACAAAACATAGTAACCGTTAAGTAAGTATATAATTATGAACAAGAGTGGTATAACATTAAAGATACAATCAATTATTAAGTATTTTAATGAGTTTATATGTAGGTAATATTGGATGCAAAACTTGATAATCTTATAGTGATACCTATTTCTACAGTGGCAGTTCCAACTACTAATTAATCTCTACTGGGAGCGTCAGATCACATACATTGATTTCTGTTGTGGCTGTACCGTTCAGTTCAGATGGGACTCTACTTCTTAATTCAAAATAGTGTAGATCAGCTAACTGTTGTGTTGTGACGGTAACAGCTGATCTACACAGGCCGCTGACACCTGACACTCGCATGATGCAAACTTATTGACGTTTGCGGAAGTTTGTTTACACTAATAATGTGCGCGGAGCGTTGTGTCGGGGGTCCGGGGTGGTGCGCTGCAACACCGTGACACCGTGACCCCCGTGACACCGAGCACCGACGGAAGTGCCTGCAGTCACAGCTGCAGTGGAGTGAATGGTGACAACTGACATGACATGACCTGTGACACTTACTGAAATAGACGCGGTAGTCCGGCGAGTAGGGTGAGCCGCGCTCCTCGGCGATATACATACTGGCGCTGGAGAGATTGTCGGCTGCTGACGTCACACTGGAGCGCACGGGGACCACGACCCGCGTACACGGCCGCTTCACGAGTGACAGGCGCAGCCCGCGCGTCGACGCCGCGGTGCACACGCGTGCCACTGACATTTCACTTACTGCCGAAGTTGCCAGCTCACAGAACACATATTATTTGTGCCAGCTCCTCAAAACGAGTACCCCCACTATGGACAACATGAAAATAATATTCTACCCTGAGTAACACATAGGTACCTATTAATTATATTTACAGCCCCAAAAAGCCTGTATTTATCTATAAGGTGTAACCTGTATCTTTCTATACGTAGGTAGTTAGGTACCTAAATGAAAATAAGTTTACATTTTGTTACAGTAAATAGCTAGGTAACTATAAAAAGTCCTGTACTAAAACATCACTAATCCTTTTAAGTCTCAGCTAGTAGTTGGAGATCCCGTCTTAGAAATTTATACCCTCATCTGTTCATCTGTTATTTAAACGAATTAAGTATATGTCAAATGAAAGATTATTTTATTCCCAATCGAACTGTATTTGGTTGCCTGGTCAAAAGTGGTGCTAAATCATGGTTGTCTGGATTTTAAGATATAAAATGTTCTGTGCGAGTGTTGAAAGTGACAGAAAAGTGTTGCGCGCGCAATTCCATTTGACAGACAAAGATGCAGTGAGGCAGGCGTGCACTCGGCAGGTGCTTAGTCTATACATAGATTAAAACCATAGACTTGCTGTGCCTGTCCATTAAAGATATTTGTAAAAAAAAATAAGTGAGAGACGTAAGGTATCGGACTACGCGATAGTGAATTACAGCTAAGTACATATTTTGACTTTCATCCTCTCTCCCAAGGGAACTCTGCTGAATTTCGGGATAAAAAGTATCCTATATGCTATTATGTAGTATGAACTTAAATCATGCCAAGTTTAATTTCAATCCATTCAGTAGTTTTTGCGTAATATATGCACAAACATACAGACAAACAGACAAAATTTTCAAAAACAGTTTTTTTACGTTTTATTACTTATCCCTTCGTCTCTCACTTATTTTTTTTGCAAATATCTTTAATGGACAGGCACAGAAAGTCTATGGTTTTAATCTATGTATAGACTAAGCACCTGCCGAGTGCACGCCTGCCTCACTGCATCTTTGTCTGTCAAATGGAATTGCGCGCGCAACACTTTTCTGTCACTTTCAACACTCGCACAGAACATTTTATATCTTAAAATCCAGACAACCATGATTTAGCACCACTTTTGACCAGGCAACCAAATACAGTTCGATTGGGAATAAAATAATCTTTCATTTGACATATACTTAATTCGTTTAAATAACAGATGAGGGTATAAATTTCTAAGACGGGATCTCCAACTACTAGCTGAGACTTAAAAGGATTAGTGATGTTTTAGTACAGGACTTTTTATAGTTACCTAGCTATTTACTGTAACAAAATGTAAACTTATTTTCATTTAGGTACCTAACTACCTACGTATAGAAAGATACAGGTTACACCTTATAGATAAATACAGGCTTTTTGGGGCTGTAAATATAATTAATAGGTACCTATGTGTTACTCAGGGTAGAATATTATTTTCATGTTGTCCTTAGTGGGGGTACTCGTTTTGAGGAGCTGGCACAAATAATATGTGTTCTGTGAGCTGGCAACTTCGGCAGTAAGTGAAATGTCAGAGCTTCATCAGATTTTCAAAACCACATAGGTGGAATTTGGGCCACTTACACCCCTTTGGGCCACTTACACCCCACAACTCTGCTTACAACAAGCTTACAACCTCTGCCTTTCGATACTAGATGGCGCCAGGCATTTAGATTATAAAGTCTGTACTGTAAAAGAAAGGTTTTCTACTATTCAAAGTCATCTATATAGGCGGAACTTTGCTATAAAAAGTAAAGCTTTTTATTATTTGTTCAGATAATTTAAATTATTGAGATATTATTAAAGTTTTACGAAACAAATCTGCCTTTCGATACTAGATGGCGCTAGACATTTAGGTTATCAAGTCTAAAGCATTGACTCTATAGGAAGAGGACTTGGCATAATGTCCTATAGAAAATAGTGGATTGGAAAATATGTATGTATGTATGTATGTATATACTTTATTGCACACCACATAAGAGCAGAATACAGAGGACATGTTATATAAAAGAATACTTAAAACGTAGGTACAACAAGGCGGTCTTATCGCTAAGTAGCGATCTCTTCCAGACAACCTTAACGCTAGGGAGAAAATGAACAAGTGGACAGTGGGAGGTGGTGTATATGATAAACTTAAACACTAATAGCTAAATATACTAAACCATACAATATAATAATAACATATAAATATACTAATATATACAAAATAATGTATACAATAGACATACATATGAATAAATAAATATATATCAATTATACAAATAGATACGAGAATAACAAAATAAATGTTGCTATTGATGACAGAGAGAAAGGTAGTGATTTTTTACGTCAATCTTAAATTTGCTCAGGGTTTTTGCGTGATGTAATTGTGGAGGAAGTTTATTCCATAAACTGATGGCTTTAAACGTAAAGGAACTTTCAAAGTACTTAGTTCGATGTGTAGGCACGTAGAGAATGAATTTACTGGCTGAACGAAGAACTGTGTTCGGCCTGTCGTGACCAAGAAATTTAAAATTTTCCTTTAAGTAGCTTGGAGTCGTAGGGTTGAACAATACACAGTACAGAAGAGAAACAATATGCATATTCCGGCGGAAGCGAATGGGTAACCACTTGAGCTTTGAACGATACTCGGAGACGTGGTCATATTTGCGCAAACCAAATATAAACCTAATAGCTAGATTTTGAATTCGCTCAAGTTTATTTAGTTGGTCCTCGGTCAAGTCAAGATAGCTTGCGTCCGCATAATCGAGAATCGAGAGAAGTAAGGATTGTGCTAACATAATTTTAGTAGGAATAGGCAGTAGAGAACGTAGACGCCTGAGAGAACCAAGGGCAGCAAAAGTTTTCCCACTGATTTCTTTTATTTGATGAGACCAGGAGAGAGTTGTATCAAAATGGACACCAAGATTTTTTACTGTGGTACTGTACGGTATTACAACGTTATTCAATGAGATTGACGGAAGGTTATCCCAATCAATTCTTGAGATCATGCCAGCACCACCGATAACAATAGCCTGGGTCTTACAAGGATTAACCTTAAGACCATAGCAGTTACTCCATTTGGTGATAGCCATCAGGTCACTATTAATAGTGGAAACAGCGGCAGGCAAGTCCTCAAGGGTTGATTGTGTGTACACTTGGAGATCGTCTGCATACATGTGATAGAGAGAAGTAATTTTTTGGGAAATTGAGTTAATGAAGATAGCAAAAAGTAGAGGAGACAGCACACCACCTTGAGGCACTCCAGCTCGTAATTCACACCAAGATGAAAACTTATCGTCGATGCGAATACGCTGCTGTCGGCCTCTAAGATAACTCTGAAACCATCCCACCACTGATGGAGATATGTTAATAGAACGCATCAGACTCAACAAGATATCAAAATCGACGGAGTTGAAGGCATTGCTAAAATCTAACAATACCAACACAGTGAGCTGTTTATTATCCATGCCCCGTCGAATGTCGTCAGTGACTTTAACTAGCGCTGTAGTCGTACTATGACCCAACCGGAAGCCGGACTGAAGAGGATTGAGGAGACAGTTTCTGTTAAGGAAGAGGTTCAATTGGTGGAAAACTAATTTCTCTAGAACTTTAGACAGAAACGGTAAAATAGAAATAGGGCGAAATTCGGAAAAATGTGAGGCATGAGCCTTTTTTGGGAGAGGAATAATGTAAGCACTTTTCCAAGCTTCAGGGAATGTAGAGGTTGAAATAGATTCATTAAAGATATGGGTAAGGATAGGAGTAACAATTTCAAGAATCGGTAAGATCATATTGCGGCTAATACTGTCATCACCCACGGCATTAGAAGAGACTGATAATATGTTCTTTTTAACATCACAGTCAGTGAAAGGAGTGAAATTAAACGGTTGAAAATCAGGAGTTGGCATTGCATTTACAAAATAGCTCAAGCTTATCAAAATTTTCATAAGTGTGTAAGAGACAACACTACATTTTTAAACATAACAATAAAACAGATCGTGGCAGACTCGTGACTTAAGATGGCCTCCCTAAAATGTATACATGAACACTCACAGACGCACAACTTGAGACATCACAATGAACACGCGCCATTTTATGTTACAGGATTGTGCGTGTGTGAGTGTATTTTTGGCACGTTTTTAAGGTAGGTATGCCAACTCTACTTATTATTATTATCTCTATGGTCTAAAGCTTTTAACCGTTTAAAATGGTATATTTAAGGTTTAAAACGACAAAATTTTGTTTAAAACGTTTTAAATCGGTTTATTTATATCTAATACACACATCAACACTGTCTAGGGATATTCTGATTTTCTCAATTTATTCAAAATTGGTTATAACTAACATACAATATGTATATATTTTTGTAAAGCCTATTTATCAGACTATCTTTTAGAATAAAACACAATTAGTTTTTTTGTGTAAATAATTTTTTATTGAAATAAAGACAAAAGTGAAATGATGGTAAACTTAAGGATAGATGTCTTTTTAAGAAAAAATATAATTTTAGCAAAATTATCAGGTTTTTTGCAGTTACGTGAAAAATTATTTAAAATTAGTAGTCAGTAAACCACCCATGGACGTTAACCACGGTCCTACAACGGCTTTTCATGCTTTGAATCAAGTTATCAAAGTCTTGCTGTGGGATATTGTCCCAGGTCCTGCTAAGAGATGCAAAAAAAGTTGCTTTGCAGTCGCAATGTTCGGAGGAAAACTCCTCAAAGCCCTTCTTTGGAGCATGTCCCATGCGTGCTCTATGGGGTTTAGGTCTGGTGATTCAGCGGGCCAGTCTAAGATTGACACATCGTGCTCTTGTAGCCAGCTGGTCACCACTCGCGCAGTGTGCGAACGGGCTTTGTCGTGCATGAGCGTGAAAACTTGGTCCATTTGCAGTCGATGGGGATAGATTATTGGTGCTAGCACCTGATTACGGTATTTTTCAGAAGTCATGGTGTTTCTGATCCAAACGAGATCTGTTCTTCCATCGATACGAATTCCCGCCCAAACCATAATTGTTTTGCCGTGGTATGGCTGGACTTCCTGACGGTGTCGCAGACGGTTGTCACGACCAGGAGCTCGCCATACACGTACTCTTCGTAAATCAGGATGAAATCCGAATCGGGACTCATCGGTAAACAGCACTACAGACCACTAGTTATCTTCCTAGAGCAAATGTTCGCGAGCCCACTGTAATCTTCGTCCACGATTTCCTCTGCGTAGTGCTGGAGTACGAAGCGGCCGGCGAGCATGAAGGTTAGCCTCGTGCAGTCTTCTCCTCACAGTTTCGTCACTGACAAGCAAATGGTGGTCTGACTGGAGCCTTTAAACCAACTGCATGGCTGTAGCATTTGGTTATCTTCTCGCGGTCATTTGCGAAAATCGGTCCTGTCTTCGGGCGGTTATGCGCTTCTCGCCTGGGTGCCGTTCAGCCACTTCACCAGTGGTGCAATAACGTGACCACAACCTTGATATCACGTTTTTTCTTGTTTCAATCGCCTCGGCAATACTTCGTTGAGGAGCCCCAGTTTGGAGCGTACCTACTGCCCTTAACATTTCGTCTCTTGTTAAATGGCGCCTCTGCATGATGCATACAGTTGCATAAATTAGAAATTAACCAATAATTTTCATTGAAACTTTCATTTGATACAAAAATATACCAAAAACTGGGTTAGGTCAATTGAAACTTTCGAACTTCGCTACAATTATGCCGCACAAATCATTTGTTTTCAATTTATTTTTTCAAATTCAAATTTAGAATCATTTAATATGGTCTACAAAATAAGCTTTCATTAAAATACCTAATTTAAAACCGATTAATATTTTTCGAGTTTCAGAACTTTATACAAAACTAGCGGTCTGCCCCGGCTTCGCCCGTGGTACATAATATATAGCCTATAGCACTCAGGGATCACGTACATATCCAACGGTGAAAGAATTTTTGAAATTGGTCCAATAGTTCCTGAGATTAGCGCGTTCAAACAAACAAACTCTTCCGCTTTATTATATTAGTATAGATATATTCACTAACTAGATGATGCCCACGGCTTCGCCCGTGTGTATTTAGGTTTGTAAAAATCTCGTGTGAACTTTGATTTTCCAGAACAAAAAGTAGCCTATCTGTAGTAAATAGTAACCCGTCCACAAAACGGAAAAATTCCGTGGGATCCTTACGATTTCGGAATGCAATTCCTTACAGCATCAGGGTTGAGGAGTTGGACATGTACCTACTCGAGGTCATTCAACAATAAAGTCTTTAATTGGTATCCCCAATATCAATTTAAATAACCGACAGTGCCTAAATCCCATTAGTTTTGGGGATCAGATCCCCTACAGCATCAGGATTGAAGAGTTGGAATCCAAATTTTTTGTAGGACAGTGTCGCAATGTTTCTCTATCGATTAAAAAAAAATTACTTAAATCGGTTCAGAAATCTCGGAGATATCGGTATACATAGGCAGAAAAACACAACTCCTCCTTTTTTGAAAGTCGGTTAAAAAAGTAGCCTATGTTACTCCCTGGTTAATTCTCTACTTGTATGTGAAAGTCCCGTCAAAATCGGTTCAGCCGTTCCAAAGATTAGCCCGTTCAAACAGACAGACAGACAGACAGACAGACAAAAATTTTAAAAACGTGTGATTCGGTTATAGTATCGTTCAAATAACCATATGAGCTTAATATGAGGTAGTTATTTCGATATTACAGACAGACACTTCAATTTTATTTATTAGTATAGATAGATATCCCTAGACATTGTTGATGTGCATAGTTGACTTCTAAAACTTTGTGATCAAATAAAAACATAACGTGTAAAAAAATGCAAGTCTCGCAACGCAGTTGTTCTGCCGCAAAAAGTTGTGAGATTTATACTCTGATTTTTAATTCGGTGGAATTCTGACAGCTGTCATTGTCATTTACAGATTAGTTAGGTGGTTCCTACCATGAACTTATTATTATTATCTCTATGGTTCCTACCTACCTATTTGTATGGAAAACAGGGTTAACATCTACGAAGTACGATTTTACCCCAAACTACCTTAATTCCCTATCAACATAAACAGTCCTAAGCCACGTAATAATATTAGTCGTTTCGCCTTAAAATAGAAATCGCTAAGAGTGGAAACTAGAAAGTGCACACTAACAGCAATAGAAAACAAAAGAAATATAATGAAAAAATTTATTCAAAAACGGAAGTCGAATGATATTATTACCATGAAGTGTCTGTCAGGTAATTTGTCATATTTAGGTACATGAGACAGTTGATTTTTATTTACATAAGTTTTGAATTTTTTATCTTTTTTGTGGGAATTGTTTTATCTCTGGTAACATTACGAAACGTCAGAAATCCACGGAATTAAAAATCAGAGTATAATGTAAAGCTTGATTTACACACATTAAGTAGTCAAGTACCTAGTTAACTAAATTTTAACTTAATTTTAAGTAATATAATGCATGTAAACATATTAGTAATAAGTTGCAAGTTAAAATTTAGTGTGCAAGTGATCAAGTAGAATAGAATTTTGTCTATTTTTCGGTTAAGTAGCCGCGCCCTCCGCACCCCGCGCAACCCCCGCCGGTGACTAGAGCTGCTATTTCGCGCGGGAAAGTTGTTTTTTACCCGACTGGTTATATGTGTTTCACCTGTGTGTATGTATGTCCATTCCTATGTCCGCTTGTAACTAATCAACAGCTCAACGGATTTTGATAAATGATACGTCATTAGATTTGTCTCAATGACGCGTGTGTTATAGGGTACCTAAATTAAAAAAAAATCAAAATGCCGGACTTCATGCGCTTTAATGTGCGAGCTCAAAAAAAATTTTTTCTTCAAGACCCTCGAGTGGGGTATCAAAATAAAGGGATTCAAAAGGCAAATACGAAAATGAATTTTATATATTTGGAAACAATTTGGAGTGATAAATCGTAGAAAATGACCGTTTCCTATGTCAGTTCGTAACTACTTAACGGCTCAACCTATTTTGATAAATTATACGTCATTAGATTTGTCTTGACTTGATAAAATTCATAAAAAATCAAAATGGCGAATGTTATGTGTTGCGCTGCTGGCGCAAACTTGAAGAGCAGGGAGAGGTGAATAATGTACACACCGACTCGTATTGTAATAGCATGTATTTACAGAATTATTTACATCTTATATACTAAATGTACAAGGAAATGAATTTACGGAAGATCGTGGTAATCACGTATTTGCTATCTCCGCAAGGTGACAAATATAAAACATTTGATTTGACATAATTAAAATGGAATAACAAAAATGTATATTTTATGGTCACGTACAGTGTGCCATAGAATTCCCCCCTTGAAAAAGATTTGTACATCGAAAATTGAAAATAAGGATCATAAATTGAATGTTACATTAATCGTCTATTGCAAAACGAACGGTGGGACGAGATATGCGTCCTGAGCGTGTTATCTTTTGCTTCTTCAAATTACTGTGATCTGTTGCTATGTTGCTGTTTCTATTTGTACTCTCGTCGCGTTCTTCGTTCAACAGAAATGCGGGTTTTAACCGATCTATTGATACGTTGTACTCCTTGTTGTCACGTTCAATTGTGAATACTTTGCTATTTCGCCTGATGACACGGAAAGGTCCTTCATATGGAGGAGTTAAAGATGGACGTAGTCTATCGCATCTCAAAAATACGTGCGTACAATCTGACAGGCGTGGATGTACGAAAACGTTACGATCCGAATTTTCTCTTTGCGGAATGCTCGTGACTCGGCTTATGTTTTCTTTAATTTTTTGAATGAAGTCGGGGTATGTAGTTTCCGAATCGTCACAGAAAAAGCTTGCTGGTAACTTGATTGTTGTGCCATAAACGAGTTCTGCGGCACTACATCCAGTATCTTGTCGATAACTAGAGCGTATACCGAATAAAACTGATGGCAATTCTTTTGTCCAGTTTGTTGTGTTTGCACGAGCCATTAGTGCTGCTTTAAGTGTTCTGTGTAATCTCTCTACTTTTGCGTTTGATTGTGGGTGATATGGTGTTGTTCGGAATTTTTCGAATCCCATTAATTTCGCGAGATTCCTGAATATTTCCCCGTCCATTTGGCGTCCCAAATCTGTAGTTATGTAGTCCGGCGTCCCAAAGCGGCAGATCCATCCTTCGTAGACCAGTCTGGCCACAGTCTCAGCTGTGATATCCGAAACAGGAAAAGCTTCTGGCCATGATGTACTTCGATCGATCATCGTTACTATATACCTTTTGTTTTGTGAGGTAGGTAATGGTCCTACGATATCAATATGAATATGTGAAAAACGCGGGACTGGCATAAATTTGCCGAGTGGCGAAATGGTGTGTCTATGCACTTTCGATCTCTGACATTGTAGACATGTTTCGCACCATTTATTTATTTCCGTATTCATATTAGGCCAAATGTAATTTGTTCCGATTAGTTTTCTCGTTGTATTTTTTCCTGGATGGCTTAGATTGTGATAACTGTCGAATATTGTTTTTCTAAGTTTCTGCGGTATATATGGTCGAGTGATTCCTGTAGAAATATCGCAGTATATCTTCTTGTTTGTATTTGGTACCTGAATGCGCGTAATCTGTAATGATTTATTTTGTTTAAGTTGCTGTAGTTCAATGTCCCCCTCTTGATTTTTCTCTAGTTCAGAGAAATCGATGGCGGTGGGTAATGTGATAGTCTCGACGACTCGAGATAAAGCATCCGCGACTATGTTGTCCTTTCCGCTTACGTGCTGTATATCGGTGCTTAATTGCGATATGTAATCTAAATATCTTATTCTTCTTGGTGTGTCATCAATTGACGGCTTCTTATCGAAAACGTGAATCAATGCTTTATGATCGGTATATATTGTAAAATTGCGACCTTCTATTAATCGACGAAAGTGTTTAACTGCCATATATATTCCCAAGAGTTCACGATCATAAGTGGAATACTTGACTTGCGCTTCTGAAAGGGTTTTTGAGAAAAATGCAATAGGTTTCCATTCGTTTTCAATCTTCTGTTGTAATACGGCGCCTACGCATTTCGAGCTAGCGTCGCACATTAATGCGATCGTTGCATTCGCACCAGGAAATGCCATGGTCGTGACTTTGCGTAAATCTTGCTTACACTGTTGAAATGCACGTTCGGCTTCTACGTTCCACAATATAGGTGTATTATCGTTTTTCTTTGAATTCCTTAAAAATATGTTGAGTGGAGCTTGATGTTTGGCGGCTTGTTTAATTGAATTTCTGTAAAAATTGATCATTCCCAGGAAACGACGCAGTTCCTTGACCGTTTTAGGTTTGGGATAATCGATGATTGCTTGAATTTTTTCTTGCGTTGGTTTCATTCCTTGGCTCGTTATATGATAACCAAGAAAATCTAATTCTTTCTTCGCGAATTCACACTTGCTTGTATTTATTGTAATCCCGTTTTCTTGCAATCTCTTGAATATAGTTTCCAAATGTTTGTAATGTTGTTCTTCGGACTCGCTTGCGACTAGTATGTCGTCGACAAAAATAAAAATATAGTCCAAGTCTCGAAATAGGGAATCCATGAATCTCTGGAACGTCTGTCCAGCGTTGCGTAATCCAAAAGGCATCCTTGGAAACTCGAATAGTCCGAACGGAGTGATAATTGCGGTTTTTTCGGGCTCGGCTACTGTAATTGAATGGTAAGCTTTTCGCACGTCGATTTTGCTGAATATGTTTTTTCCGCTCGCGATGTATGTGAAATCCAGTAACCTTGGCAATGGGTATCTGTCAGGAATGGTAATCTTGTTTAATGCGCGGTAGTCACCGCAAGGTCTCCATTCACCATTTTTCTTTTTTACCATGTGCAATGGACTGGCCCATGGGCTACTGGACGGTCTGCATATTCCCATCTCCATCATCTCCTGAAATTCCTTTTTGGCAGCTTTATATTTGTCAGGAGGAATTGGGCGAGCTCGGGCGCATACCGGAAATCCTTCCGTGATGATGTGATGCTGTACATTGTGCTTTGTAGGTACTTTCATTGACGTCGGCTTTGTGATAGTTTCGTATTTTTCCAGTAATTGCTTGAGGATTTTTGGTAAACTGGAATCGATGGAACGAATTGACGGCATGTTGATTTTCATTGAAGTTACGGGTATCGATATCTCTGTAGTTTTGTCGATCAAAGTTTTGCCATGGACGTCTACCAATAAGCGGTAGTGTTCTAGGAAATCAGCTCCTAATATAGGCATTTTGACATCGGCGATGATGAAAGTCCAAGTGAAGGCTCGGCGTAAACCCAAATTGAGCG
Organism: Melanargia galathea; assembly: GCA_920104075.1. NCBI lineage: Eukaryota > Metazoa > Arthropoda > Insecta > Lepidoptera > Nymphalidae > Melanargia > Melanargia galathea. Next base: position 23,030,522 of record OV049855.1, read on the forward strand.
TTAAGGTTTTTTCACCATATGTATTGATCGTGCTTCCATTAGCGGCGAATAATTTGAATTCGCTTGCGCTTCCCGTATGCCGTGTTGTCTTGCATATGACTGAAATGTTCGCTCCCGTGTCCACCAGAAATGTATAACCACTGTTTGAGTCGGTTATAGTTAGGCGGTTTGAAGGATGTATAGCGCAGAGTCCCGCCGTATTCTGTGCTGATTTTAGTTTTCCGACGTCTGTTTTTGTCTTCCCCAAGAGCAAGGTTGTTCACATTTGTGCGCCTTTTCTTTGAAAACTCGATGGTAATAACACATATTATTTCGTATTATTTGCTGATGTTGACGCGATCTTGACCTCGATCGGTAATACGGTCGTCGATTAAAATTGCTGCGACGATAGCTGGGTCTCGCGCGGTCATTGCGTATTGCGGCGATTTCTATTTGCAAGCTTGCAATTTGCGATGTCAGCTGAGTGATGAGGTTCACATCGGTGGCGGGCGTATTGTTTTTTCCTCGAGTATTTTCATAAATACGGTCGGATATTTCGCTTAATTTTTCTAAAGCCAAATTGTCGGTAACAGCCAATACGGTGGTAACCGAGGGAGGAAGTTGCCTCATCCATAACAATCGGAGTGTGTCGTCGTTGATTTTGCCGCAGCCATTTTCCTTCATTTTCCGTAATAGTTGTGAAGGTTTTTGATCCCCCAAGTGCATTTCGGAGAGTAGTTTGTGGAAACGCCGCTGTTCACTCTCTTCATAGCAGTCGATCAGCCTTTCTCGTATGCAATGGTACTTATTTTCTGTAGGTGGGCTGGTAAGTATGTCGCTGACTTGGTGGATGGCCTCCTTGGGTAGTTTTGATACTACATGGTTGAATTTGTACTCGTCTCCCTGTTTTTGCGAGGCGACAATAGCTTTGAATTGCGAAAACCATAGACGCGGTGAGTCGGTCCAGAATTGTGGTATTCTTTCAGCTATTGTCAGTGATGCTACTAGGTCGGTGCTGGAGTCGGATGGGTCCGGAGTGTTGGCCGTGGCGGAGCTTCTTGAAGGTGTGAGTATTGGAAGAGCCATGTTGTTTCACGTCGAGTTCTTGACCACGATATCTTGTCGAGCACGTTGGTCTTGACGACGATGTCTTCACGTTGGCGACGACGATAGTTTGGTGGTGATCAGATCGGGCTTACCGCGATATCTTGACGATTAGGTCGGGCTTACCACGATCTTGGCGATCACGTTGTCTTGGAGACGATAGTTTTCACGTAGATTTACGACGGGCAGAATCACGTCGGCAGGATCACGTCGGACAGAATCACGTCGGACAGAATCACGTCGGGGTCACCACTGTTGCGCTGCTGGCGCAAACTTGAAGAGCAGGGAGAGGTGAATAATGTACACACCGACTCGTATTGTAATAGCATGTATTTACAGAATTATTTACATCTTATATACTAAATGTACAAGGAAATGAATTTACGGAAGATCGTGGTAATCACGTATTTGCTATCTCCGCAAGGTGACAAATATAAAACATTTGATTTGACATAATTAAAATGGAATAACAAAAATGTATATTTTATGGTCACGTACAGTGTGCCATATTATGCACTTTAATGTGCGGGCTGAAAACATTTTTTTTTTCTAGACCCTCGAGTGGGGTATCAAAATAAAGGGCTTTAAAAGGCGAGTACGAAAATGTATACAATCTATATGTTTTAAATCAATTTGGAGTGACAAATCATGAAAAACTAAATAAATAACAACTACACTGTAAGTGGTACGGTGGTAGTTTATTAATTTTTTAGTTCGTTTTTTAGCATGGCAGTCGGGTTTTTTTAATTTTTAAATTATAGCTTGTTCATTCATTGAAAAATATTTCATTGTTAATTATTTCTTCTGTGAATTCACTGAGCACTTATAGAATTAGGTACAGAGTTTATTATTTCATGCACTTCGCTGTTCATCTCGGTATGAACTTGAGAGCTTTACTAAATTACTTACTTGTCTGGTTTCATGAAAACGGTTACTTAAAATTTAGTTAACTGCTTGACAACTTACTGTGTGTAAATCAAGCTTTATACCAAGTCGTTTAATTTATTCAGTGCTTATCTATGGGAGCACTAACGCAACAACTTTATCATAAAAGCGGCAGAACAACTGGACGGACTGAACAGCAGACTAGTGGATGGCCACAAGTCACGGGAGAGATTTTTCATACATTTTATACGGTACCATCACAAGAAAATATATGAAAAATCTCTTCCGCGACTTGTGGCGGTCACTAGTCGTCGCCACTAGTGGCCCAGTGTGCGGGGGCAGTTAGCGTACATACAGTAGACCTGTTTTCGTGCACACTTGGGCACTATAATACCTCCTTGGCCTTGTCGAAACTTGGTCAGAACCATATTATTTATAGTATTCGATTGATGTTATTATTTTGTTTGCAGACCATAATATTACACTTCGGTACCATGAGAATTAGTCAATATTAATTTCAATGGAAGAGACTTCAGAAGGGTCAAAGGTGTATATGAAAATAAAACAAATGTAACGGGTAATAATATTATTATTATTATGGAAAAAGTAAACAACTATGTTATCACATCGTGACAATGGCCGCTGGATGATGGTTTTTTTTATACAAAATCGACTACTGTTATACCTACATTTGAAGTTTTGCAGGAACTATACAAATATCTTCTCTTCTTTACATAAGGTTACAACTTCAACTTCCAGATAAGTTAGGCAGTCTGTCAGGGCCGGATGTCCCCGCCCGAGCACACAATCTCTTTGGATACAAACTATAATACAAGGTTTACTGAAGCGCCTGCCCCGAGCAGTGGCAACTGGCAGGTCAAATCGAGCGCATCAGAATATTTATTTACACCGTAAGTAACGGCCCTTAAAAAATTTGCTTAAAAATATTACAGCATCTAAATCTAAAATGCATATATTATATAATTATTGAATTACGAATGGTTATTTTCTATTAATTAAAACTTAAGTACTAAGTTATTATTCGGAAGCGGGAGTAGCGAAGGAAGGAATACACGCGATGTACAATACGTCACAGAAGCGACAATTTTACAAGAGAATCCTAACGAAGCAAAGAATATAAATACTATTAACATAAAAATATATCTATTTTTGTAAGAATGTAATTTACACCGATACAAATAGTTTTCGCGTTACACGTAGTGCGACGTTGGCGCAGCCCGTGTCGTGGCAGCGGCAGGCGGCCAGGCGCGCGTCGACCGCCGCCGTCCGCGTCGCGAAGCTTCCGCTCTCCGACGGCCGCCGCTCAATTTACACTTATAATGCGTCGGTAATGCTACAATTCCAAATAAATTCGTACAGCAATACTAAATCAGAAGCGAGTTTTTCGTAATTGGTTAGAATGCGACGCGGACGCGGCATGCGGCGGCGGCTGTTGCGGCGCTCGACGTCTACGACTTCTTCCTGCAACAGAAAGCATGCGAACGCGCGATGAGTGGGGTGCGGTGGGGTGCGGTGGGGTGCGGGGCGGTGGGGGTGGAGTCGCACTCACTGGTCGTTGTTGTCCGCGTCCGAGTCGTCGAGGTCGGGCTTGGTGCGGCGGCGCTCGTACAGCAGGATGATGGCGCACAGCACGAACACCTCGGCGCAGATGCCGAGGAAGGGCCACAGCGCGGCGTACATGTCCTTGACGCGCAGCGTGGTCTCGCCGGGCGCGAGCGCGTCGTCCGCCAGGCAGCGGTAGCGGCCGGCGTGCGCGCGCGCCGCCGCCGCCAGCAGGAGCACGCCGTCGGGCACGCCCGCCTCGCTGTCGGCCGTCGCGAACCCGTCCCCGAGCGGCGCGAAGTTCTCGCCCTCGCTGGAGTTGGAGTACGCCCAGCGCACGCGCGGGTACGGCTTGCCCACCACCTTGCAAACGAGCTTCAGCTTCTGCCCCTCCACCACGTTGGTGTTCGGGTCTAGCTTGAGGTGCGGGCGGCCGCGCACCGCCCAGCGCCACTCGCCCGCGCCCGGCAGCGCGCACGAGTAGTTGCCGAAGTCCTCCTCCGTGGAGCGCTCCACGGTCAGATTGGCGCCGCCGAGGTACAGCTTGTAGCGCCCCTTCAGCCCCTCCACCAGCGACAACTCCGTCTCGTTCTTCTTCCTGCGCACGTACGGGAATTACGGGAATTAAATCTGTACATATAAATATCGTTATCGATATCTATTCGACGCCTCCGTGCAAATACGGAGCTAAAGATAAGAGCGCGGTAAACTGCGGCAGCGGGTACGTTCCGCGCGCGTCACGCGGCGTGACGTCACGCAATTAAACCCGCGGAAGAGCTCATTACAGTCGACGCGCTTATCGACTGCGGCAAACGTTCTATCCACTATCGAACGGATCCTATTATAAATGCGAAAGTGAGTTTCTTTGTTACGCTTTCACGCCCAAACAGCTGAACCGATTTTAACGAAATTTGGTACAAAGATAGACTAGACCTCGAAGAAGGACATAAGCTACTTTTTACTCCCGAAAAACAATGGTCATAATCCACGCGGACGAAGTCGCGGGCATCAATCAGCCAGTGATGCATATTTATGAATGCAGTAAGCTGAAAATTAAAGTCGAGGCGCAAAAACACCAGAGCCGCAGGCGAGGTGTATTTATGTTTCGAATAGCGCCGAGAGTACTCCAAGGGGGGTTTTTTACTTCTCTCTAAAACGGGTTAACCGACTAATGAGTAAGTGGTAATGGTGAGTATGATATAGTACGAGAGATGCACGTGCATCGGGAACTAGGACGAGATATTCTTACACAGTACAGCAGCGCTCACCACTCGTATTCCAGGTTCTTGTCATTGGGTATCGGGCACAGCAGGGCGAAATTGTAACGTATATTGTAGAGCATCTCGGGCGGGCCGGCGCCGGGCGCGGGCGCGGCGACCGACGCCGACGGGGCTGGCGGCGCCGCGGTCGTCTCCGCGCCTGCAACACGCCGAGCGGCCGGCGGTCAGACCGTACACTCCACTCGCTACGCCAAGCGCGCCGACACCGTCTCGACGGTGCGCGGTGTAGCTAACGTGACCCACGTTGCAGCGCCACGCTCGCGGTAGCCGTTGGCGTCATTCTTATGGCCTCTCCACATTCCCGCGCGATTCGCGGCGCAATTCACGCCGTGCATCGCAGCGCGGATCGCAGCAAGAATCTTGTTCCACGTTTGAAGTCTTGGTTCCACTCTCGCAAACGTTCGCGTCAGATTAACAGTACAGTTCGCGAACCCTTTGTCGCGGAACAAAAACCGTCATTAAATCGGGGGAAAAGACGAGAACGTGCCGCGGAGCCGTGAAGAATACGCGAAACGGTACTACACTAGCGGCACGCTATGATGGCCGGTTTGACACATTACAATAGTGATGTGGAATGTCAATTTATTCTCGAACAAAAAACAATTAAGTTTTGTTTTTGTACCTGATTAAATAGGTTTAATAAAACAAAAATGTATATGTTTATTTAATTTATTTGAACGAACTGAATATTTGAACGAAAATGAATATACATACTTTATATGCACACAAGAAACATATGAATACAAAAGATACCAAAAAAGGTGCCACAAAAGGCCATAATTAATCAGATTCGTCCATACTACTATTTTCACTGTCGTCACTGCTATCATCACATACATTAATAATTATATGTTCGTTTTCTATAATATTATCTATTTTCACATCTCTTTCATAATCTTCCCTTATTAATTTAACAGTTCTATTCACAACCTTTTCCCAGTCTCCTTTAGTCACATGTTCACAAGCTTCTTCTAATAATTTTAGCATTTTTTTTGTGGTAAATGGGGGTTCTGTATTGTGTCTTGCAGCATATCCCTTAATTTGAGCCCACACCAACTCAATCGCATTATACTCACAATGGTAAGGCGGTAACCGTATAACTCTGTGCCCATGTTCTAATGCTATTTCGTCAATGACGTATCGGATCTTGGTTGGTTTGTTTTCTTTTAAAAGACGTACTAATTCCGCTTTTAACATATTCATGTTTGCATCTACGCCATTTTTACGAAGCCATGCGACGATATCAGCTTTCTTTTGGGATTGGGCAGATGGCTTGTCAATTTGCATCGAGTGGTATGGGGCGTTGTCCATAATTATAATAGATGGTTCAGGGAGGCTACACAACATTGAGGTAAACCATTCAGTAAACTTTTCTCCATTCATGTCTTCATGATAGTCTCCAGTGGTTTTTGACGCAAAAGCCATGAGAGAACCTTCGACAAACCCGTTGATGGTTCCGGCGTGACAAATTATAAGTCGCGATCCTTTTCCTACAGGAACTTTGGAAGTAGATGCTGCTGTGTCATCGTTCCAAGAACGGCCTACAGTACGGTTAGCATTAAGCCATGTTTCATCCAAGAACACAACATTTTGCCAATTTTTGATTTCTTTCACTTGCCGTAAAAAAGTATACCTTGCCATCGCTATATCAAATCTTTCCATCAATATTTTGCGTTTGTTACATTTTTTTGTATCGAAATCCAATGGTCTTCAAAATCTTCGTTAAAGAACTTTCCCCACCGAAGAATAATCCAGCTTCCTTCAGTGAATGCACCAACTTTTTTCTTGTTGGATACTCCTTCTGTAAATAGTAGCCGTAAACATGTCTTCGGATAGCATCGGCATCAAAGCTATCGATGCCTACGACTGGTTTTGCTCGTTTTCTCTTTTTTGGTGTGTGAAGTTTATTTTCTTCTGTGCCAGTCTCGCCATATTTTTTTTTAGTTATCCGTCTAACAGTTCGTTGTCCAATATTAAGCGCATCAGCTACGCGTTCAACCACTGACGTTATAGGTAAAATTGGCCCTCCATTTTGAGCTTCACGATCGAAATAGTTACGAAGGCGTATTACGAACTCACGTGTCTGACTATTTAGAACAGTTCTCTGCGTACGTTCGGTCATATCGACGAAATCCACAACAAAGGGCTTGAACAGAGTCCAAATTAACGAGCAAGGGTCAACAGTAATGCAGTATCAATATTTGAAATCCAAAGCCAGGTCAAAACTATATCACAATCGCATTGCACTGACAGTTTATACTTTTCGAAGCAACGTCAATTCGAAACTGCTTTGTTTTGCATTGAGCATTGACGCGAGTTTGCCGGAGGTAGTAGTTGTGCTAGCCAGCGATCCTATGTGACGATCGTATTAGATTCCATTTTTAAAAATTTATTGATATTTTTTTGCGATTTCAGAGGTTTGTCCACATAGTGAAAATTGTTCATATTCACAAGTACATTCACCCCTTAAATGGTGCAAACTGATTTTTCTACACTTGTATACATTTAAGAAATCAATTTAATAAATAAATTTTGAGTCCTAAACCTAAAACTACATTCGATAAAATTTATGAATCTCTGCACATCACTATCGTCAATAAAGTAATACAATTATTTCCTTCAAAGTCGTTATCAATTAATACGGAACTTCATGAGCGGACAAACGTCAAACCGGCCATCATAGCGTGCCGCTAGAGTACACTCATGTTTCGCAGGTGGTTCGCGGCTTCACGCGGGAATGTAGAGAGGCCTTTAGCCAGTAATGGGTCAATTTGATCTTAAACTTATCATGTTACATTATTTGAAGGGAAATAGAATGTCACGCTCGATCAGCTCTCTATAACAACAAAGTCGGTTCAGCCAGAGCAGCGTTGCAACGTGAATCCTTCCCGGTGGTGAAACACGCTGGCCACCAGTAGGTACGCGGATGCCGACTAGATACTGGCAGAATATCACGAAGCAATCCGACAAATTACTCAAGCTTACAATTTACTGCTGCAATTGACAAAGTGAGTTCAGTTTTACAGGGAACATAATATTTGTTCCTAGCAGAGAATAGTTCTGGCATTACAAGCGTCTCGGTAGATACTGGCACACGTACAGTGCGACCACACAACATGGCGTAACTTATGTTCATTATGATGTCTCGAATTTTGCGTGAGTGTTTTATACAGAATATAAGGAGACCGCTTTCGAAAACTTAGCGCTATTGCCTATTACCTAAACATGATCCAACAACATTGTGAGATAAAACCTCAACGTGGAAAACTAAAGAACTTGATTTCTTCTACTGGCAACAATTATTTAATTACTAATTAGTGTTGCAATGAAAAAACTCACGCTCAGGCTAAACCTTAGGGCTAAACTCACAAGACTAAACTTGTTATCTGAAACGTCGCTACGGTTAATAAAAGTAGAGTTTTTCGGATTTTTAAATTAGAATTTTAGTAAATAACCCACAAAAAACAATGAGGAAGTTTCCTGATGTTGAAAATATCATATTAAATACAATTATATTAAGATATAGATTCAAACTAATAAATCAGTGAAAAAATTTTTGAAATTCATCAATAAATGACCGAGAAATTAATTATTTAAGTTCATGTATTTTAACGCAAAATTTCTCTCTCGAGCATGACGTCACAACTCACAGCGTCCGTTCGGTGGTACATTTTCCATGTAAATCTTGTTTTACCAATTTCTCCGAGATTTCTGAACCGATTTGCGTGATTCTTTTTTTAATCGACAGCTGAGGATGTTTTCAAAATGGTCCCATAGACTTTTTCAAAAAAAAAGAAGAAAAAAATCGAAAATATCTATGGGATTATTTTGCAAACATCCTCAGCTGTCGATTAAAAAAAGAATCACGCAAATCGGTTCAGAAATCTCGGAGAAATTGGTAAAACAAGAAAATTTACATGGAAAAAATACCTCTGAGCGGGTTGGATGACGTTACACGCTGTAGCGCCGCGTGAAACGAAATTAGCAACTTTAAAGTTCAATAACTTCTTCAGTTTTTGAGATAATTTAATGATTCTTTCAGATTTTTGTTTTATTTTACTTAAATTTTTATAATTAATCAAAAAATTTTTTGGAAACTTGTCCATTGTCAGAGATTAAAAAACAAAGTAGGAATTCAAACCGGCGAGGCAGTAAGCCGCGTCTCGCGTTCAATCTCATACACTATTAATGAGCGTTTATAGACGTTTCACAATGAAAAGCGTTGTCATTACAACGCTTTTCATTGTGAAACGTCTATAAGGGTATTACAAAGTTCTATAGCATTAATTCTAAATCACATCGAAATCTCTACGTTTACACTACATGCAAATTTTCATGCACGCATGTATGTATATATCTAAAAATTAAAACGGGCATAATCAGTAGCAACTATGTAGTAGTCGTAAGAAAAATAAAAAATAAAATTGGATTACATGAAAACGCAAGCACTATCTATTAACTACAGAGTACAGGGTAATGCATAGATACAATATTTTGAAGTTTCCAAATGAGTTTTAGAGTAAAAAAAGTCTACTTAAACATTTATATTATATATATTTTTTTATTTTACAAGATTACATTAGCAAAATACTAACTAATAGCACAATATGCGTCAGAATTCTAATTGTTTTGTTACTCACGCACTGCGGGCCATTGTACGCGCAAGGTATCGGTTCATTTTACCGTTCATCAGAATCTTTTCAATTAATACGCAACGTAAGTAACGAAACGTCTACTACGAATTCATCTAATTGAATCCTTTCGATTGATCGACCTCAATTCGCTTCCAAGTATCGACAATGGAGGACACCGCGTTATGAGTTAATGGGCGAGGCAACTGAGGTCTCGAGCTGTATACACTCGTGCGAGTCCTCGGAGAGGCACCGCGCAGGCACGCTGAACATATTAATACAATAGCAGACAAAGTTATAAATAATTTATGGAAAAAGTGCTTTCGGTTAATAGCCTCGGCAGTCGGCAGTCGGCGCGCCCGTGCTCGTCGGCGCGACGTCGCCGTCGTGTCGCGTCGCGTAACGCGTCGACTCGTTACAAAACAAACACGGTACAAAGATCAAATATGTATCCCAGTAATGCACAATCCGACGAATAAACGAACTGATTTGCATTAAAGCGTTATCACCAGTTCGCAATAGAGGCAACATCCTCGCGATCGACACGCGATTGCGGCGCCTCGGCGAGCTAACGCTTCGAGACACTCGCCGCCTCGGAACAAAGCGCTACAACTACTATACGTACGACCGTGACGAACAGAACGACAGAGAGAACGACGGCGCTACCGGGCAACTACTACGGAATACACCGACTTCGATGCCAAACTACACAATTAGAAAATAAGTAAAAAGGAATGTTTCGCGGAGACGTGCGGCGTGCGGCGAGCGGCGAACGGCGGCAGTAGGTACCGGGGTCGGCGGGCGCGGACTTCACCACGACGCGCACGCGGTGGCGGCGGTCGCGCGCGCACGTGTACACGCCGGCGTGCTGCGGGCGCGCGTGCGCGGCGCGCAGGCGCGCGGTGAGGCGCGCGTCGGGCGCGGCGGCCGCCTCGGGCGCGGCGTGCAGGTCGGGCGGCGGCGCGGCGCCGTCGCGCTGCCACTCGGCGTGCTGCTCGGCGCGCAGGCGACACTCCACGAGGAGCGGCGCGCCCTGCGCCACCGTCACCAGGCTCTCCTCGCCCGCCGCCTCCGTCTCTGCGCACCACGCTCGCTCAAACCGAATGCCTAATCTACCGTTCCCGTGACCTAGTCGCCGACTCCAAATTACTACTTTTCTTATCGGAATTACATATTTACTCGATTATTATTGATTGTAGCCAATCGATGGCCGTCGACAACACCTTGTCCTGATTTCGTGATCGTTTATCTTCAATAAACTTTTACGTTTAGTCGCCGACACCGACGACGACTTAGGAATAGTACATAATTTACTGTACATTATAATATTATCATATAAATAATTTTTTCAACACAAAGGGTATAGCCGTACCTACTTGCATAGGCAAACTGCCCCCTTATAGGAACATATATCGTTACCTATGTTATATTGCAGAGGGTACTAATAGTAGTTCATTGAGGAGATATTAGCTCTCTATCTTCGTTAATTAAGGAGCTATTGAAAAAAATATGTCCAGAGACAATTTTTTTTCAAAGTGGTATCTCTGTTAATCTCTGTTAATTTTAAAGCTAGGTAAATAAAACTTTCAGTGTTTATGGTACACTCCACAGTTTATTTTAGGTATAGTAATTTTCTATACGCCAAGCCTAAATAAAAATATGAAAAAATTGCAAAAAAAATTTTTTTTTATTGTTATATTTTATCAGATTGAATTGAGTTTCCACTTTGAAAAAGTAAGTGGACCACCTTATGACCACTTTAGTTAGCGCTTTTAAATTGTATTCGATTATAATAATAATCTTTGACAAAGTAGCGTTTTGACAGCTTATAAAAAGTATATTAGCGGTTGGTGGTATCACTTGCCCATTACAAGCAAGTCAGCTCAACTTACAACAACAAGCTTACAGTCAGCAAAGCAAAGTCGTGGAACGCTCTCACTGTTATTATTAGCGCCGTTTTACAAATTCCTAATTCAGGGATATATTGTGGCCGATTCTGTTGTACACAATTCTCTAAACTAAACTAAAATGACAGGTTTAAAAATAGTGCTATCCCCTTCAGCAGGGAGGATTGTGAAAGAGACAGGAATATATTTAGACCTGTCATTTTAGTTTAGATTTATACCCGTATTACTAATTCCCTGGAATTCTGACGTTTCGTAATGTTACCAGAGATAAAACAATTCCCACAAAAAAGATAAAAAATTCAAAACTTATGCAAATACAAATCAACTGCCGCATGTAGATATGATAAATGCCTGACAGACACTTCATGGTGATAATGTCATTCGACATCCATTTTTGACTAAATTTTTTCAATGTGCTTCTTTTGTTTTCTGTTGCTGTCAGTGTGCACTTTCTAGTTTCCACTCTTGGTGTTTTCTATTTTAAGGCGAAACGAGTAATATTATTACGCGGCATATGGCTTTTTATGATGACAGGGAATTAAAGTAGTTTGGGGTAAAATCGTACTTCGTAGATGTTAACCCTGTTCTCCATACAAATAACTCATCTGTAAATGACAATGACAGCTGTCAGAATTCCGGGGAATTCCTAATACGGGTATAGAGATTGTGTACAACAGAATCGGCCACATTGTTTGTTTATTTTTAAAAATATTTGTAATATATTATAATAAATAATCAGTGAATAAAGCAATGACCTAAATAAAATATATCGACTAGTCTGGAAAATGTAATAATTGTGGCTTAATATTCCGGAAGACTGGAAAACGAAAGAAAACATTGCAAATCGAAGATGTAGTGCATAATTATATAACGTTCCTCAAATGAAGCTACTTAAAGACAAACAATGTTGACAAAACGATGCTAGGATGATGAAAATCGAATTGGACGATCTTCTTGGTTTGCTGTTTTGCGAAAACGATCTTATAATTGCTGATCGTGGATCTAGAAACGTTGAGTCATAGATTACCGAGAAAATCTTCCGGAATATTAAGCCGTAATTATTACATTTCCCAGACTAGTCGAGATATTTTATTTAGGTCATTGCTTTAATTATTGCTGATTATTATATGTTACATATATTTTTAAACATAAACAACCAATATATCCCTGAATTAGGAATTTGTAAAACGGCGCCAATAATAACAGCGAGAGCATTCCATGACTTTGCACTGTGGTCATGTAGGAACATATATGCAGTGGGTACTTTGATAATATAGTCACTATAATATAAAAGTAGATCGACAACACACTGTAATAGGCTAGTGATACCACCAACCGCTAATATACTTTTTATAATCTGTCAAAACGCTACTTACTTTGTTAAAGATTATTAAAATCTAATACAATTTAAAAGCGCTAACAAAGTGGTCATAAGGTGGTCCACTTACTTTAATTATTTTTTTTCTTTCTTTCCACTTACTTTAATTATTAGGATTTTAATGAAACTTAGCATGCTGTTAGGCAAGATATAGACAATTATTATATAAATTTTTTACAAAGTGGAAACTCAATTCAATCTGATAAAAATCAATAAAAAAAATTTTTTTTGGGAATTTTTCAAATTTTTATTTAGGCTTGGCGTATAAAAAATACTATAAAATAATAAACTGTAGAGTGTACCATAAACACTGAAATTTGTTTTATTTACCTAGCTTTAAAATTAACAGAGATATATCACTTTGAAAAAGGTCATTTCTGGACACATTTTTTTCAATAGCTCTTTAATTAACTAAGATAGAGAGCTAATATCTCCGCAATGAACTACTATTAGTACCCTCTACAATATAACATAGGTTACGATATAGGTTCCTATAGGGTGCAGTTTGCCTATGGAATTACAGCTATACCCTTAGACTGTGCATTTAGCCAGTAGCTAGCGAAATATTGCTCTTACTCAATAATAATAAATGTAAAAATTGGTCTTTCTTTGGAAGGCAGGAGCCCTTATGAGAACACCTATTCCACAAGTTAAGGAAATATATACCTATTACAAAAACTGATTACTTAGTTTATACTCTGTGTAGATAAAATAAACATAACTTGGATATTCCAGGGCATCATAAATAAGGTAAAATCCTTCAACTGAACAACACATGCAGACATCATAGCAAAGCTAACAAATAAAGCAGATTACGATATCTGCGGAGCAGATACCCACTGATATGGGTTATCTTCACAGATAACAGACATGCTGCTGCTTCAGCAATATAACACAAATCATAAGAATATCTTAATATTGTTGAAATCTCCTTAAAATATTTATACATTGAAACTTTCCTTCAAAAAATTATTTTAATACTCTAAATAGTAGGTTAAAACAGCTGTCTTTGATGATAAAATTTTGAAAAAAAAAAATCCTGGTCAAAATGGGGCACGGTCTAATTTAGGCTTAACTGGTGTCACAAAAATGGTATAAAACTGACAACTTTGATGGCCCCTCATTTCCTTAATTTTTAAGAAAAAATAATAAAAATATGTATTCATACTTTACTAAATGAGTTCTAAACAATGACACCCCAAAAAATTTCAACTCCTTTTACATGTATTGGAGCCCCTCTGAAAAATAATTTAATAATTCAATTTTTAATTCAATATTTGGTTTTAGGTCAACATTCTACACCAAATACCAAAATTTCAGATTTGTAACTCATTTCATCTACAAGATAGACACCTGTGACCGGCAGACAGACAAACAGACAGACAACAGAGTTACATGGATAGGACTCTGTTTTTACCCTTTGGGCATGGAACCCTAAAAATCAATTTGAGTAAAATAACTTTTTCACTAAGATAGGTAAAATAACTGGGACTAATGGCTCAACATGCTCTATACGAGTCATGGGTCATCATACTGAGTATTATCAATTCATTTTGTAAATCTTTACCTACATACCTAGTTTAATTTTTTATACATAATATTATATATAATTAATAATTATCTGTTAATTAACAAAAAATATTAACCAACATAATTATTATTATAATTCAAGTACTTATCTACTTTTATTTTTAAAAATTTATATTTATTACTATATTAATTAATTAGTGTAAGTGGCCTGCGTGCCATTCTAATTAATTTAAATAAATAAATAATACATAAATATTATATTATATAACTCAAATTTCAAAAAGCTTTCATAAAAAAAATGTTAAGTAACCAACCTATTATTATTTTAGTTACTTTTATTTAAATATATTAAATAAAAGCAGAAAGATATGAACCTCAGAATCAACCTTGTGGGATCTGTCACAAGTCAATCTACCTACTGCAACAACTGCAATTATTGTAGTCACAATTGAGTTGTTCAACAATAATTAATCAGTCAATTTCAATAATAATTAGCCTGGTGAGCATGGGCGCTGAGTAATGACATCAGCGCTGCTGCGCTCTGCCCCTGCGGTTAGCGGCTTTAGTGCGCCCAGCACTCGACAGTCGACACCCTCTTGCAAGTTGCAACTACAATCCAGGCACTCTCCAATGACCTGCCACACGAGCATGCAGTAATCGTTGCCACAAACAACTACCTATGCGAGTAACGTGTTTTAAATCACATTCGGAGCAAAATTGTTCAAAATAATGAAAAGTTTACTTACTTTGTGCTTCTGACGGAATTACACTTGCTAAAAATAGAACCGCAAGAAACAAACAAAATGCAGCTCGGGCCATGGTGGTCGTGGATTCAGAGTCACGGTTGAAATATAAATAACTTGTACAATATGAAAATTATGAAACCACCCAATTCAATGTGAATTTAATTAAATCTATAAAAACTACTTAACCCAAGAAGGTCGATGCGCAATATGGCGCGCCTGTGCCCTCTGTCCTATATTTTGCAGTCTATGTTTATTTTTCGTTGTCTATGGTATGTTTTGCAGCTGTACATAGATTATAGAATAGAACAGAGAGAGAATAGAACCAAGGTCCAAGATTAATCTTGTTTATAGTTTTTTTCTATACCTACCTATATATAAATATGTAATCTATTGTCCATTCATTCACTCATTTCTACATCCGCAAAAATAATCGAGATTGGGTATAGATCGACCAGAATCTCATGAAAAATAGGGAAATTAAATTTTGTAGTAAGCAACACTAGGTTAACTCGGCTGCCCTAGTGATAAACAAAGTAATTACATTCAGAACACCTTACCTGGGATCGTTTCACGAAACGAAAAATCAAGCAACTGCATTTTAAATACAAAAACAAAGTAATCAACATCCAATTACTTTGTTTTTGTGTTGTGCTTGTTGTTTACTTGGTTTTTGTATTTATATTCCGGGTTAGTGAGTGCAGTTACTTTGTTTGGGCAATTCAAATTTCAGTAAACGGTTCAAGTTATTTGAAATATTAAACTGTGGTAAAAAACTACTCGACACAAAACTTTTGTTAATGCAAAAAAAGTCAATTTCACAAAAAATGTCAGTTACTTTGTTTATAGCTAGGGCAGCCGTAGTGTTGCTAACCTTGGAATTTCATTTCCCTATTTTTCATGAGATTCTGGTTAATCTATACGGTGGAGGCGGGTAACTTTAGAAAGGTGCCAAACATTGTGAATCAATAGTAAAATCCTAATAAATACGATAAGGAGTGTTTGTCTGTAATTTCGAAATAAATGCCCCATATTAAGCTAATATGGTTATTTGAGCTGTACCATAGCTTGAATTACGTAACGTTTTTTAAATTTTTGTCCGTCTGAACGGGCTAATCTTCGTAACGGCTTACTGTTTTTGACGGCACTTTCACAGACAATAGATTTAACAAAAGTGTAAGGCCGGAACCACACTTACGTGTCGTGGCGTGTCGTGACGCGCCAGAAGCCTATCGGTTTCATACATTTAGTATGGTTAGAGACACACTTGTAGGGCGTGTCGTTTTTACTAAATGTATGAAACCGGCGCATCACGACACGCCACGACACATAAGTGTGCCGGCAGCCTAGGCTACTTTTTAACCAACTTTAAGAAAAGGAGTTGTGTTTTTCTACCTACCTAGTATGTACACCAATGTACACCGAAATCTCCGATCTACGTAATTTTTATAGTCGATAGAGAAACTTTACGACCATAAATTTGGATTCCAACTTCTCAATCTAGATGCTGTAGGGGATTTGACCACCAGTCTAAAACTAATGGGATTTAGGAACTGTCGGTTATTTTATCTACACCCATGCTTTAAATCCTCTATTAAAGATTCTGGAACAGTTAGCTTATTGCCAACTTTAGAACACACAATGTTGTAATAACCATTACATCATCCAAACGAGTGTTGTAATGAAATTCAGTACAATATTACATCATCCGTTTTTAACCCCGACGCAAATACGACGGGGTGTTAAGTTTGACTTGTCTGTGTGTGTGTGTGTGTGAGTCTGTTCCCCCGTATCGCTCAAACAACTGAACCGGAGAACCAGTTTGAATGCGTAGGTGGGAATAGGGGCGTGGGTGTGGGTTGGGTGTGGATGTGGTTGTGTGTGTGTGTGTATGTGTGTGTCGTGTGTGTGTCTGTCTGTTCCCCCGTAGCACTCAAACGGGTGAACCGGTTTGAATGCGGGGGTGGGGATGGGGGTGTGGGTGTTTGAGTGTGTGTGTGTCTGTCTGTCTGTTCCACCGTAGTGCTCAAACGGGTGAACCGATTTGAATGCGTTTTTTTTTTGTTTGAAAGGTGAATTAGTCGGGAGTGTTCTTAGCTATGTTTCATGAAAATTGGACCGCCACAAAATGGCGGATTACATATTTTTTCACAACTCCCTCAATATGGGTATCAAATGAAAGGACTTGACTAGTAGATTAACGCAATGCAAATTCAAGATGGCTTCAACACAAAATGGCGAATATCGGGGGTTTAGCAGTAAGCTAACTATTTCAGAATCTTATAGAGGATTCATATTATGGGTGTAGATAAAGTCTTGTATGCAACTGTTGATAATTAGGTATTAAAACACTCATGTGATACTATGATAAACCCACATTCGTGTTTTAATACCCCTTATTACACAACAGTTGCATAAATAACTATAATTAAATTTTAGTTTTACAAGGTGGCCAATTCTGTTGTACACGATCTCTAAACCTAAACTAAAATGACAGGTCTAAATTTATTCCTATCTCTTTCACAGTGCTCACTGCGGAAAAGGATAGCAATAGATTTAGACCTGTCATTTTAGTTTAGTTTAGAGATTTGTGTACAAGAGAATTAGCCTGATTATCATCTCAAAATAGCGATGTATATAAATCATCATATTTAAGTGTCAGTGTGAAAATACCTTTTTCGTTGAATATAATAATAACACAACAGCAGAATTTTGGTTAGTGAGAAAATAAAACAATCTTTGTAACATACATAGCTAGGAATTTATTGGTAAATAGGGGAGCGAGGTAAGTACCTAGGTAGGCGACTCGCGAGCATCATACCGGCTACTCGCTAGTGCCGAGCGCTCGAGGCCGCGCTCGGCAGACAACACACTCCGACCTGGGGGTAGATCCTACAATAATAAGGTAGGTCTATTGTGTTGAACTCACTCACTAACACATTTAATTACTTACATATAATTCAATATCTTTAAGAACTACTTAATACTTTTAGTGAATTAAAACACCAAGAATTCTAAATAACACCGTTATTTTTTGTTAACAGAAAGATCAAAATACATTTTTTTCATTCAAAGGAAAATAAAGAAAAATGAATACCAAGTTTGTGTGATGGACAATTATTCCCATCATACTAGCAAGACTTTTCTACTGTGCGTAAAAGGGAAACATTATCTCTGCAAATATCCAGGGTATATTTTTCATCTTATCCACTTTTTATTTGTATTGAAAATTCGAATAGCGCAACGGTACCTATTTCGATCGTGAAATTTTGATAAGTAAAGTACGCGGGTGCACGAATCACGACACACCGTGCTGCTAACTTTTGGTAGATTTGTAGGTCGGAGTCTAGTCCCGACAGGTTGGTCGGGGAGGGTGCTAGGTGGTGCTGGGTAGTGCTAGGTGGTGCTGGGTAGTGCATTGGAAGGACGCAGAGGGCAGTAGCCGTGCGAAAGTAGTACCTGCCTACACCCTAAGCCGCGTAACGTGCGCCTTTAAAATATAATAGTACCGAACTTAATTATTAGTTGATCTTTGGAATTAAATACATAATGTGGCTAATTCTGTTGTACACAATCTCTAAACCTAAACTAAAATGACAGGTCTAAATCTATTGCTATCCTTTTCCGCAATGAGCACTGTGAAAGAGATAGGAATAAATTTAGACCTGTCATTTTAGTTTAGGTTTAGAGAATGTGGCTAATTCTGTTGTACACAATCTCTAAACCTAAACTAAAATGACAGGTCTAAATCTATTGCTATCCTTTTCCGCAATGAGCACTGTGAAAGAGATAGCAATCGATTTAGACCTGTCATTTTAGTTTAGATTTAGAGAATGTGTACAACAGAATTGGCCACATTGTGTACAACAGAATTGGCCACAATATGACATTGTTTATAAATTACTGCAATCATCTAGGTTATATACCCGAATTACTAATTCCGTGGAATTCTGACAGCTGTCATTGTCATTTACAGATGAGTTATTTGTATGGAGAACAGGGTTATCATATACCTACGAAGTAGGTACGATTTTACTCCAAACTACTTTAATTCCCTGTCATCATAAAAAGCCATATGCCGCGTAATAATATTACTAGTTTCGCCTTAAAATAGAAAACACCAAGAGTGGAAACTAGAAAGTGCACACTAACAGCAATAGAAAACAAAAGAAACTCATTGAAAAAATTTAGTCAAAAATGGATGTTGAATGACATTATCACCATGAAGTGTCTGTCCTGACAGACACTTCATGGTGTTTCCTGCGGTGTGTCCTGACAGACACACAATTAGCCACACTATATGACAAATGCCTGCATTGCATTTGTCATATAGTGTGGCTAATTCTGTTGTACACAATCTCTAAACCTAAACTAAAATGACAGGTCTAAATCTATAGCTATCCTTTTCCGCAATAAGCACTGTGAAAAAGATAGCAATAAATTTAGACCTGTCATTTTAGTTTAGGTTTAGAGATTGTGTACAACAGAATTGGCCACAATATCTACATGCGGCAGTTGATTTGTATTTGCATAAGTTTTGAATTTTTTATCTTTTTTGTGGGAATTGTTTTATCTCTGGTAACATTACGAAACGTCAGAATTCCACGGAATTAGTAATTCGGGTATAGATTCTAAACAGAGTAGACATCTCAATCAATAGACATCTCATTCATCAAAATCGGTCCAGTAGTTTAGGCTCTACACAAAATCTCATACAAAAATTGGCCACATACATACATACATAGACTGCTAAAATCATAACCCTTCCTTTTGGCTTTGCCGTAGTTGGGTAAAAAATAACCTTGTACAAGGTTGAATAGGTAATATCCTTGCAAGAATATAAATAAAATTAACAATGTGGCTAATTCTGTTGTACACAAATCTCTAAACTAAACTAAAATGACAGGTTTAAATTTATTCCTATCTCTTTCACAGTGCTCACTGCGGAAAAGGATAGCAATAGATTTAGACCTGTCATTTTAGTTTAGGTTTAGAGATTGTGTACAACAGAATTGGCCACAATGTGGCTAATTCTGTTGTACACAATCTCTAAATCTAAACTAAAATGACAGGCCTAAATATATTCCTATCTCTTTCACAATGCTCCCTGCAGAAAAGGATAGCACTATTTTTAAACCTGTCAATTTAGTTTAGTTTAGAGAATTGTGTACAACAGAATCAGCCACAATACCTTTTATTGGAATACAATGTGGCTAATTCTGTTGTACACAATCTCTAAACCTAAACTAAATTGACAGGTTTAAAAATAGTGCTATCCCCTTCAGCAGGGAGGATAGTGAAAGAGACAGGAATATATTTAGACCTGTCATTTTAGTTTAGATTTAGAGATTGTGTACAACAGAATCGCCCACAATATCTATTCTATTCCAATAAAAGCATAAAAAATTACATGATAGTCATATTTTACCTATGATTCAAATTTTTATGCTTCATTATTCTATTCTTAAATTTATGAATATAATGGATATTTAACAATCTATTCAAACTAATTAATAAATAATAATAACAACAGATTCTTTGGGTTCTTCCAATAATAATTACAATTAATTTCCAACACAATATACTTTACATCTATTCACGTTACTCTAGTAGAGATTCACCAACTGATTGTTAAGAGTCACATTAATAAATTCAATAATATACCGTGATATAACATCAATGAATAAAGGGCTTTTACAAACAATTGTTGATCACTATCCTTGAGTGGCCATACTTCCGAAGTGTTTTATGGCCGAATTGTACGCTTAAACAGAGAGGGCTTTTTAGGTGTATAATAAAATTTAGTCACTCAGCGCTATTGGGTCGAATCGAAAGTGGCTTTTTATTTAAATGTCCGTGTGGAGTGAGCCTTCTGTACGGTCTGTACCCGTACTATTAAGTATTTCGTAGCAATAGTTAAATATTAAAACCGTATAGTGGGGCTATTGGAGTTTCGGGGCAAAGGGTTCTAGCACCATAGACAGTTAGGTAAGTTACAGTATGGTTATCTTTAAAGTTTGACCACCAAAAAAAGAAGAATGGGTTGCCACTTGCACATGGTTGATAGAATGGTTAGCAATGCCCATCGCTGGAGGAAGAAAACCTCATTAAAAAATTACGGTAGGGCGCGAGCCTCTGGAAACACCGCCCAGAGGCGGGAGCGGGAGCCCCGACCGGGGCGGCTGCCGGACGCCTGAGATGCATACATTGGGTTCCCCAGGCGTCCAGCACAGACAGCATGAGGGTCATGCCATGGTGGTTTTTAGTGGTTATACCCCCATTCTCTCATGTGGGGGGAGTCCCACATAACCTTCGTTTTGCAGCATTCTGCCACAGCACGGGGGTAGCTATAAAAGCTTTTCCACCACATAAAAAAAACGGTATAATTAATTAATCAAATGGATGGAAAAGGTTAAGGTAGAGAAGCTGCCAATAATATATTTATTGGCAGCTTCTCTACCTTCACTACATATTTAAAACCAAAGTCAACCACCACCTCTGCCTGTCTGACTGTTCGCGATAAACTCAAATCTACTGAATAACTAAACAATGAAAAATTTACAGCACCGTTTTTTTTTATTGTGTCCCAATCAGCCCCAATATAGTGGTATCTCACAACATTTTATAATAAACATTAAACAAGTTCTAAACGAGCACTTTTTGTTTTTATTGTTATTTTGTTGATAAATCTGCAGATGAGCCACTGATATCATGTTTTAAATTAAAATAGCATCACATTAATAGTTGACATCGCCATTTGCTAAGGGCGGTCACACTTATGATTTGATAGGATCGCGAAAATTATATCTAAGGGGAATGGGGATACATACAGAGCGCGGTCGGGCGCGGCTCAGGCCCGTGCAGTCCCAGGAGCTGGGCAGCGCCGTGCCGTCAGGTGCCAGCTGCACGTGCGACCCGCGGTTCTCATGGCCGCACAGCATGGTGACGCGCGTGGAGCGCAGCGAATCCACAGGTGAGTCCCAGGCGCACGCCGAGCGAGACAGATCGCGGTCGGGCGCGGCTCAGGCCCACACGCGCACCGTGCAGTCCCAGGAGGAGCTGGCCAGCGCCGTGCCGTCGGGCGCCAGCTGAACGCGCGTCACGCGGTTCTCGTGGCCGCACAGCATGGTGACGCGCGTGGCGCGCAGCGAGTCCACAGGCGAGTCCCAGGCGCACGCCGAGCGAGACAGAACGCGGTCGGGCGCGGCTCAGGGCTCAGGCTCACACACGCACCGTGCAGTCCCAGGAGGAGCTGGCCAGCGCCGTGCCGTGCGGCGCCAGCTGAACGCGCGTCACGCGGTTCTCGTGGCCGCACAGCATGGTGACGCGCGTGGCGCGCAGCGAGTCCACAGGCGAGTCCCAGGCGCACGCCGAGCGAGACAGAACGCGGTCGGGCGCGGCTCAGGCCCGTGCAGTCCCAGGAGCTGGGCAGCGCCGTGCCGTCAGGTGCCAGCTGCACGTGCGACCCGCGGTTCTCATGGCCGCACAGCATGGTGACGCGCGTGGAGCGCAGCGAGTCCACAGGTGAGTCCCAGGCGCACGCCGAGCGAGACAGAACGCGGTCGGGCGCGGCTCAGGCCCACACGCGCACCGTGCAGTCCCAGGAGGAGCTGGCCAGCGCCGTGCCGTCGGGCGCCAGCTGAACGCGCGTCACGCGGTTCTCGTGGCCGCACAGCATGGTGACGCGCGTGGCGCGCAGCGAGTCCACAGGCGAGTCCCAGGCGCACGCCGAGCGAGACAGAACGCGGTCGGGCGCGGCTCAGGGCTCAGGCCCACACACGCACCGTGCAGTCCCAGGAGGAGCTGGCCAGCGCCGTGCCGTCGGGCGCCAGCTGAACGCGCGTCACGCGGTTCTCGTGGCCGCACAGCATGGTGACGCGCGTGGCGCGCAGCGAGTCCACAGGCGAGTCCCAGGCGCACGCCGAGCGAGACAGAACGCGGTCGGGCGCGGCTCAGGCCCACACGCGCACCGTGCAGTCCCAGGAGGAGCTGGCCAGCGCCGTGCCGTCGGGCGCCAGCTGAACGCGCGTCACGCGGTTCTCGTGGCCGCACAGCAGGGTGACGCGCGTGGCGCGCAGGGAGTCCACAGGCGAGTCCCAGGCGCACGCCGAGCGGGACAGAACGCGGTCGGGCGCGGCTCAGGCCCACACGCGCACCGTGCAGTCCCAGGAAGAGCTGGCCAGCGCCGTGCCGTCGGGCGCCAGCTGCACGCGCGTCACGCGGTGCTCGTGGCCGCACAGCACGTTGACGCGCGTGGCGCGCAGCGAGTCCCAGGCGCACGCCGTGTAGTCGCCGTAGCCCGCGAACAGCAGGCGCCCGCTCAGCGACCACTCGACCGAGTTGACGCCGAAGATGACGCTCTGCTTGCCGTAGCGCGCCACCTCGCGGTCGGCGCGCAAGTCGAACAGGCGGCACGCGGCGTCGTCGCAGCCCGAGGCCAGCGCGTCGCCGGCCGGGTGGAAGCGCACGGCCGTCGCGTCGCTGGCGTGCGTGTCGAAGGCCTGCACGGCGTGGCCGGAGCGCATGTCCCACAGCAGCACGGCGCGGTCGCAGCCGGCCGACGCGAACGTGTCGCCCAGGTCGGTCGGCGCCAGGTCCAGCGCCAGCACGTCGGCGGCGTGCGCCTGGAAGCTCTGCAGCAGCTGGCCCGACTCCACGTCCCACAGCGCGCAGCTGCCGTCGCCGCTGCCCGTCAGCACCTGGCGGTCCGTGTTGGGGAACAGGCACGCCGACACGTAGGAGGTGTGCGTGGCCACGGTGCGCTTGCGCGCGGCCGGCTCGTCGTCGCCCAGCGGGAACACCGTCACCTTGTTGTCCAGCCCGCCCGCCGCCACCAGCGCGCCCGACGGCGCGTAGGCGCACGCCAGCACCCACGTGCTGGGCATGGAGATGCTGAGCTCCTTGGTGGCCGAGAACGCGTCCCAGATCACCACCTTGCCGTCCTGGAACACGTTCCATCGACCTTCTAGCTACTGTTTACTAAACTATTGAATCATTACAAACTGTTTATTACACTTATGACTTATCCATTCAGATCTGTCCTTCATCTTCCAAGATATAGCATACAAGATATTGATAAAACAATGGTGGCAGTAGTCCTTAGGAAAGTGCTACTAAAATTTTCCTAACCCCTTTTAAGTAGGAACAGCTAAGATACGCTATACAGTCCACTATAGTACAAAGGCTATGTTATGCATGATGGGCATTACAGATGACCCTACTTCTAGGTCTTGTAATGAAGACACTGAGTCCCTGGAACTCATATTGTGTGAGTGTGACAGACTGGCCCCACAGGAAAGTGGGGCGATTTAAGTTTAATAAGTTTAAATAAGTTTGCTCACATTTGGGCATTTTTTTTGCAAGAAATTAGTTTCTTACCTCTCTGAATTTCAGTGCCCAAATAGTAGACCATTAGTTACCTGTCTCAGATTCAAAATGTATCTGGAATATTAAAAACTTAAGAAGCTACGAATTGCGCCCACTAAAATACTAAAATTCCTTCACCGTAAGAACTGCCCATATCTATAATATAATAAAACTGTAACAGATCCAATTCTGTACATTGAAGATATTTTGAAAATTTTTATTGGAGGGCACTCTATAATCGATACTGAAGCCAAAACTGCAATTTATTTCATTTTTGTCTGTCTGTCTGTCTGTCTGTCTGTCTGTCTGTCTGTCTGTCTGTCTGTCTGTCTGTATCTTGGCCGCGCATCACGCCGAAACTACTGAATGGATTCGAATGAAACTTGGTACGATTTGAGTTTATACTCCGAGGTAGGTTATAGGATACTTTTTATCCCGAAATTCAGCATGGTTCCCTTGGGAGAAGGGATGAAAGTTAAAACGTGTATTTAGCTGTAATTCATTAACGCGTTGTTCGATTTCACTCATTCTTTTTTTGTTAGAAAGGTAGTACTTTATATATTGTCCCGTAAATATTTCAAGGTCATAGCTTTTTTAGTTCAGAAATGACAGGCATTTAGTGGGTTCCAATAACTTGGGACGTGGATGTTTGTACGTACGGCTTATTTTAAACTGGCGTGCGTTTAAATTTATGTTTGTCGGCCTGTCTATTTGTTCCAGCTAATCTCCGAAACGGCTGGATCGATTTTGATGGAACTTTCAATGGCAGATAGGTGATGTTAAGGAGTAACTTAGGATACATTTAGTTTAGGTACAAAAAAGAATTATGGGGTCCGATCCGATTCTATATAAAAACCTATATCCAGGCGAACGAAGTCGCGGGGGTCGGCTAGTACATTGTATATAATAAACAAAAAGTTTCAATAAAAGTCTAGTTTAGCACAGTGTACAAGGTGCCAACAGTATGGCACAGCAAAAATAATTGTATTAGGTCATTTAGGTGATTAAAATGCACCAGCCCATAGCCATAACAGAAAATTATTGTTATTGTTGAAAACACAGAAGATGGGCCCACTAGAACAGGAAAAATAACAAACACAAGTATAATGAAGACACAAACAAACCCAATAGGTAACAAAAAATTGGACATTTTAGAACATCAGAACTCATACTAATTAAAAAATTACAGCATCCTTTCATTTGTACCATCAAGTTGGCTGGTAGAAAAAAAAAGATATTGGTTTAAAGCTGGATTAACATTAACAAAGAAAAACACATGTAGATGTGAATCTCCTGCTTCTTTAATTGCTAATTAAAAATTCTTGACTAACCTGCGAAGAGGATACAAGGTGACGTTTATCAGGAGACCAGTCGCAACAGAGGACCTTAGACTGGTGACCCTTGAGAACTCTGCGCATTTTCAAAGTGGGAAATGCTATTTGCTCTAGTCGCTCTGCAACACTGGACACTGTGGGCAAACAATACTCTTATTCCAATTCAAAACCTGACTTGTACACCAGGGTACTAGTTCCTATAGCTTAAGCTATGCTATGCTAGTGATGCTCAACTTTAATCATAAACTTATCCTGTGTTTTCGCCTGATGTATTAGTGGAAGAAGTTTATTCGACAGGCATATTTGCATGTTGATTATTGACTTCTTCATAATTTTTATATTTTAAATAATTTCACTTCTTCAAGGATTTTATTGGCTTAGTGAAGGAGTTCTCCAAGTATTTGCATATGTGCAGATAGTTTTCCAGCTGATAGTGAACTCTATGTGAAGAAACCTTAAAGTTTTGTTCCAACAGCTCATCTGCATCATAGAATTTTTCTAAAAAATGATATGAAATGTACACATTTCATACAGTATTACTCTACTGACCAGAAAAGTAAGTAAGTAAGAAATTTCATTTCATATCATAAGTTTGAATAATCTGTCTTCCTGAATATCTTGTACTATATAAAGCTTAAAAAGTTTGAATTCGGAACTCTACCGAATTGCACTTTCAGCGCTCATAACACAGCACATTGTATCCATATCGTCGCCTTACTTTCTCAACCTCGTATCTGCATTTTGTAAGGTTTTGGGAAATGACAAAAAACTGTATAATATTTTTTTACGATTTTCTGTTATTATTTGGAAGTATATATTATGTGTATAATATCAATACGCATTCTGTAAGTAGTTATCAAATAATTATGAATGATTTTAATGCAACTTTTGATTAATTTTGCAGATACGAGTTTGCTGTTTTACAAGTACTGAGTAAAGTAGTAACTCAAAGTTTGAGTTACGAGGTTGCTGAATTAAAACTCTTATAATAAGAATGAAATTTAATTATAAAACCTTGGATTCTAAGGATTAAAAAAACAATTATTCGTAACGTAGATTATCATAAAACCCATGAGAGTCCCTTGGGATTAGTTGCTTGATTGATTGCAGATCATCGAATTTTCTTTTATGTAGTTATTGGTGCACTACCAATTCATTCATTGTACATTTTCCCTACATCAAATGAACTTTGGTGGTTCATGCATTGTGGTAAGAATTTCCACTCATCGATGAATTTACCATTACATTTTAAAATTAAAAGCAAATTCAATTAGTGTTATAGAATAGCCAGGGTATCTACTGTTGTTAAGTTAAGTAGTTGATAATATTTTTAAGACTATCCGAATAAATTAACAATATTATAAAGTACCTATAAACATGAACACTTTTAAATCTTTGGAAGAAATACAATCTATACCTACCTATCTTAGAACATCATGAGAAAGATCCATAGTAGTTAAATAACCAACACAACAGTACATCAAAATACGTCAATAAACAGATATTGAAGCATTATTGACTTACCAGTTAGAGTACATAGGTACCTTGGTACCTATCTTCCAAAATAATACTCTATTACAAAATATATTTGACTAGCAGATGCCAGCGACTTCGTCCACTTGGATTCTTATAAATCTCATCCCCTATTTAAACCACTTGGGGGTAGTTTTTCCAAAATTTCTCAAACACGTAATTCGTTATTTTTAACCGAAAACCTAAATACCAATTTTCATGGATATAACTTGAAAAATGACGGACTTTCATACAAACTTTCACCCCCTTAACCCTCTTAGGGGTGGAATTCGCAATAATCCTATCTTATAATCCTAGTGTGCGCCTACGTCATAAAAGGAAGCTACTGTGAAAATTTCAAGTTTCTAGCTTCAGTGGTTTAGGCTGTGCGTTGATGATCAGTCAGTCAGTCAGGAAAAGCCTCTTTATATTATAGATTTTCAAAACAAAAACCAACGAAACCTACAACTTTTGTCAACTTACAATTACTTCTGACTTCTCTGAAATAAGAGCGGCAACCTCGTATCTCACTTTATTGGTACTCAAAAATAGACTTTACTGCAGAGATCTTAGGACTGAAAACTCGCATAAGTTACGAGCTTCTGCAGGTTATTGAAATGAAGTCAACAAGATACGAGAAAATTGTATCGTCTATTGCCGCTAACTTAATTATCTGATTGGTATAAGAGTTTGTTGCATTATGAAACAGGGCTTGTAGATTTTATTTGTAAAAAAAAAAAAGTTAAATTTTTAGATACGAGGTTGAGTAAGTAAGGCGACGATATTGTATATTTTACAGTGCTGCAAGCCCTGTAAGTTACAATTTTTTTGTCTTCATATTAAAAGGCGCAAATTGACTGTTCATTTTAAATTATTTACATTTACAAGTTACATACTAGAATGAGTTCAAGTGAGGATAGTATGGAATTTGATTGCACACCTCCGAATTTGAGAGCAGAGGACGAATTGGAAAAAAAAATTTGCGGGTTGGATTCGATATCCTTTGGCAGGAGTTTGAGGGAGAAAGGTGTTGTATTTGGTAGAGGTTTGGTCCCTGATTAAAACAATACCACTCGCGTTAAAAGGTAATGCACTGTGTTCGAGAAAATAAATAAAACTATTCTAACCTATAAATCGATGAAACATAGAAAAACGAATGCAATATTACTGTGAGAGCAAGATAGCATACGTTATTTTGTTTAAGTGCGATAAGGACGTAAGATCCTGTCAAAGACTAGTGTCACAATCTATGGTATTTTTATACTTGGTGGTCTATACTCCTTGTCAAATTATTAATTATGTTACAGTTAATAAAGAATTATTAATTAAGTATTTATTGTTGTTTTATTTCTCAATAGTTCAAAACCACCTAGAACTGCAGGGCTCCATCGACCGGGTCTCAGCAGCATAGTATGGGGTCTTTTCATTCACTCCCACTCCCACCATCAAGAGCGAGCGAAGCGAGCTCGGGACTTTAGGGCACTCCGACTCGGATGGGTTAGGTTAGAAGGGGATGGCGCCCTACTCCTGCCAAATGATTGTGAATTTTTACCTTCCGCCTAAATCCGAGTAAAGATATAATATGCGTAACTATAGGTTATTGACCAAGCAAATCAGAGAGAGAATTTCTTAATGACTCAGGAGTCAGCGAGGGTAGTTGTAATGTGTTAGTGATTATTATATTCTACTTGGTGGAGTAAGTACACTCCTTCACGTATCGAGTAGAGCAGTGGAGTGGAGCAGTGGAGTAATGGAGAGTGTGGAGCCGGCAGCGGCGGGTGCGAGGCGCGGGGCGCGGGGCGCAGAGCGACTCACGCGTGACGTCGTTGAGCTTCTGGCGCTCCTCCTCCAGCTTCTGCTTGAGCGCCTCCGCCTCGCGCAGCAGCGCCTCCAGGGTCTCCTCGGGCGTGGCGGCCAGCGCCGTGTCCGCCGCCATGCTGCCTCCCTTCACTTTTATCACATTATTCATAAAGATCACCCATACACAAGCAAACTGTTTTGGTAAAACAATAGTAGAATGACACCATTTTCAATTTAACAACAGTAATGTACTTTGTGACTGGTAGTTGGTACTAGCAACACTATATATACAATTTACAGTTTACACAGCACGCTAAAAAGTAAAATCGGAAATTGGAATTTAATTATCAGCTGAGATTGTAGAAACCACCGACGCCAATTTAAAATGTTTATGAGGAACCAAAGATTTATTTTATATATTATAAGTTTTTAATATGTAGTAGGTATAAAATTGTGGTCGCCAGTGGTCGCCGAGGAGCACAGATCACAGATCACTAATAGCTGTGACTAATAGTCTAATATACTCAGTGTTGCCAGTGGCAGATAGTCAAATGTAACATCAGACAGTTCAAAAAGTAACATTTTCATGAGAAAAGTAACATTATCTTATACATATACGTGGAAAACGAAACTAACATACATATGCCACTCTATTACACAAAAATTAAAAAGTTTTCTGTCCTAATCTAACTAATATCTCCATCTTATCAAAGTTTAGTCACAGAGAATAAAACATACAAACAAAATGGTACCTACTCATAAATCTATTCTATACTAATAAATAAAATTGAAGCGTCTGTCTGTAATTTCGAAATAACCAACTCATATTAAGCTCATATGGTTATTTGAACTGTACCATAACCGAATCACACGTTTTTAAAATTTTTGTCTGTCTGCCTGTCTGTCTGTCTGTTTGAACGGGCTAATCTTCGGGACGGCTGAACCGATTTTGATAGGACTTTCACATACAAGTAGAGAATTAACCAGGGAGTAACATAGGCTACTTTTTTAACCGACTTTCAAAAAAGGAGGAGTTGTGTTTTTCTACTTATGTACACCGATTTCTGAACCGATTTGCATATTTTTTTAATCGATAGAAAAACATTGCGACACTGTCAAACTAATGGGATTTAGGGACTGTCGGTTATTTAAATTGATATTGGGGATACCAATTAAAGACTTTATCGTTGGATGAACTCGAGTAGGTACATATCCAACTCCTCAACCCTGATGCTGTAAGGAATTGCATTCCGAAATCGTAGTGATCCCACGGAATTTTTCCGTTTTGGAGACGTATTACTACAGATAGGCTACTTTTTGTTCTGGAAAATCAAAAGTTCCCACGAGATTTTTACAAACCTAAATCTACACGGGCGAAGCCGTGGGCATCATCTATACTAATAAATAAAATTGAAGTGTCTGTCTGTAATATCGAAATAACTACCTCATATTAAGCTCAGGTTATTTGAACGCTACCATAACCGAATCACACGTTTTTAAAATTTTTGTCTGTCTGTCTGTCTGTCTGTCTGTCTGTCTGTCTGTCTGTCTGTTTGAACGGGCTAATCTTCGGAACGGCTGAACCGATTTTGACGGGACCTTCACATACAAGTAGAGAATTAACCAGGCAGTAACATAGGCTACTTTTTAACCGACTTTCAAAAAAGGAGGAGTTGTGTTTTTCTACCTATGTACACCGATATCTCCGAGATTTCTGAACCGATTTGCGTAATTTTTTTTTAATCGATAGAGAAACATTGCGACCCTGTTCTATAAAAAATTTGGATTCCAACTCTTCAATCCTGATGCTGTAGGGGACCTAATCCCCAAAACTAATGGGTTTTAGAAACTTTTGGTTATTTAAATTGATATTGGGGGTACCAATTAAATACTTTATCGTTGAATGAACTTGAGTAGGTACATATCCAACTCCTCAACCCTGATGCTGTAAGGAATTGTATTCCGAAATCGTGGGGATCCCACGGGATTTTTCCGTTTTGGGGACGGGTTTCTACAGATAAGCTACTTTTTGTTCTGGAAAATCAAGAGTTCCCACGGGATTTTTAAAAACATAAATCCACACGGGCGAAGCCGTGGGCATCATCTAGTCTAGTTATAAAATACAAAACAAAGTCAACTTTCTGCCAATTGACACCACAGACTGTCCACAGACCACAAAAAATAAGTTGACCCCACATTGACACTGACAGATACACTGCCCACTAAAGCCATAGAGATAATAATAATAAATAGAGTTGGCATAATGTCCTATAGAAATTAGTGGATCGGAAAATAGCTCAAGCTTATCAAAATTTTCATAAGTGTGAAAGAGACAACATTACATTTTTGACATAATAATAAAACAGTTTGCGGCAGACTCGTGACTTAAGATGGCCTCCCTAAAATGTATACATGAACACTCACACACGCACAACTTGAGACATCACAATGAACACGCGCCATTTTATGTCTTCGGATTGTGCGTGTGTGAGTGTATTTTTGGCACGTTTTAAGGTAGGTATGCCAACTCTATTTATTATTATTATCTCTATGACTAAAGCGGGATGGAGATGGAAGTTAAAAAAAACACGCGAGTGATTACGCCGCACCAAAGAAGTTGTGAGGCTTCCTCAATATGGGTATCAAATGAAAAGGCTTGACTATATTATATAGAAAAATGTATAGAATAGCATTATGAAAATCCAAGATGACCGCCACCACGAAATGGCGAATGTCGGGGGTTTTTTAAATTTTTAATTTATACTTGTTTGTCTCGTTCTCACCTACTTAAGTAGAGTGTGTAATGTATAGAAAGAGAGAGATTAGAGACAAAAGATATCCGGGTGAATGACCTTCACTACAATGTTTTAGGCGCAGTCTCCAGTGTTTACATTGAATTTATAGTTATAAGTAGGTACCTCATTCATGAATTTCACGCTTCAGTCCAAAAACAAGTGCGCCAATACAACGAACGAAATCTTGGATGTGTTCCGTTTCACGATTATTTTTGTTTGCTGGAATTTTTTTAATATTTTTATGAAGTCCTGAAAGTTACGTAAAAGTAACATTTTGAGTCGTGTAACATGGAGGTAACATGAGAGGGTCAAAAGTAACGTAAAATGTTAGAAAAGTAACATTCTGGCAACGCAGAATATACTAGTCTCTAAGACAGATGGGACAGTGGCAAAAACTGTGGCAAAAATTTACAGTTAGTTCCGTTGCCTTCGCAAAGCGCTAGTGTCGCAAGAAGAAGTGATGGGACACAATCCCACCTTAAAATATCGATATCGATAGTATAGTGATGTCCCATGACAAACGTTGAAATGGGGTACCACTACATTTTTTATTCTTTTTGAAGTTTTTGGGTTTAAAATAAAACAACTTACTATATTCAATTTTATATTTCTTTTTTCTTAATCTATACGCTTTATATTTATCAAAAGTAATTTTTGAGAAAAGCATATATTTTGTTTCTTAAGTTTTTCTTGCACACCTCTCAAATTATATTTATTTACTTTTATTACACCAATTATTATACAGATCGAGGCATAAAATTAAATTAACATAAAATACAGAATATATAAAAACTATTCTAAGAGATTGTTTCCCACTTATTTATATCCACAAATTAACATTGCCAACATTTTCCTCTTCTCATCCTGCTATGGAAAATAAAATCTATTTTATGGATGTCAGTACAAAGCATAGAGGTACAAAGTGATAAAGTAATGACTTTGTGTCTCTGTGCAGACCATCACATTAATTTGTCTTGCATAGACTTGTGACAGTGGCGATGGAAAGGTAAAAATATTATGTAAATCTTGATTATTCACAACTGGGCAATACAGGGTATAAGGAGACCGCTTCCGAAAACTTAGCGCTATTATTATACTACCTAAACACAATCTTATAGGGTAGGCATCGGCGTCGGTGCGAGCTCGGTTTCGTAGGTACCTAACTATACGTAAATAGGTCACACAAAGTTCGTTGACCTCCAGCGTCAGCTGAGTTTATTTTAATTACGCAAGAATTACGTAACCAAACTTTTAGAAAATACAGCAAATAAGTTTTTTGCAATTACAGTTCTGTTTAACCCCCAAAACGGATATTTAATAAAAAGTGCAATTTTTTTTTGTAAAAATGAATTTATTTTTTTCAAGTTTTTTTAATGATTTCTTATCAGTAAACATCAGTACTATCACCTGTCTTCGTTACCGAGAGCGGTCCCCTAACACCCTGTATATTAAGCATCATGTACAAAAATTTTGTTTACAATCAGAAACCACCAGTCAGATATTGTTTAAACCTACCATCAATTATTTATTTATAATAGCATAATTGTGATCACTCTTTTAATCTTTGGCTGAAAGTAAGATAATATCAATAAATTCTTTTGCAGAAATATAAAAGATCACTAATATGAATAGTCATAATTAAAGATGTGTTCGCAAGAAGAATGACAAAAGTTACTAAACATGGAACAAATAATTTTTTACCACCAACACTACAACCTTTTAACATCCCACAGTTGGGCACAGGCCTCCTCTCTCATAGGAGAGAGGGATTTAGAGCTTAGACCCACCACGCTGCTCCAATGCAGGTTGGTGGACTTTAGCGACTATTATGATGATAGTAATAGTAATAATAAACAGGACAGCCTGCTTAACATCCTCTCCGAGGCACGGGGGTGAAATACCGCTAACAAACAACTCCGGGCTGGCCCTGAGAACTTCTTGAAATAAAACCCAATAAAACAATCAGTAAAACCTGTCTGTTTAATTCATCTTCACATCTGAATATCACATAGTTCACATCTGAAAAGAAACAAATAAATTTAAAAATAATTAATTGGTACTAATAAAAGTTAATTAATTGGTACTAATTATTAATTGGTTTATTATTTTTATTAGTACCAATTAAGTTAATTAATTGGTACAAATATATACCATATATGAATAGTAGTATTTTTACTATCCTATAGGTAATAAATAGTAAACACAAAAGGTGGGCTACCAATAATTTTTTTTCCTCACTAATGGTATCTGCAATATCTGGAAAATGGTTGACAGTAACACATCAGTATTTTCAGCAGGAAAATATAGACTTAAGCCAACTTATGCACACCTGTTAGTATCACTATAAATATCAAAAGGTGTGCTTGTGTCTGCTTGTTATCCATTTATAGAGAATGAATTTTAACGTATAGTATAAATCTAGTTAGGTTAGGTTGATTATACGTACCGCGCAAAATTCCAGCAGGTTTAGGAAATCGAAACAACTGTTGTTTTGTACTGGCGAGCAGCCACATTTCTCCTTGTTTTCTTTGTCGTCAGATATTTCAAAAAACAAAACATAGGTACGAGTCTTGTTTCAATGAAACAAAAAAAGAGTCAACGTGCCAAATATAAATAGCACTACAGTATAAGAGAAACAGAAGCTCGACTCAACGTATTTAAAGTTTAGAAGATTGCAAGAAATCAATAATTATTTTTATTTTTTTCGAAACACAACAACAACGAAGACACCATTTTGAAAAAAACAATAATTACCACAGAAGTCAGAACACTTTAATGATATGACCAAGAAACATACAACCTATGGAATCTGAGCACCACAGACCAGGAACAATCCAAACAAAATGTTGAAGCAAAGAAATATGGTCTTGAACAGGCTTTGTCTCGTTCTCAACAGACTACTTAAATAAAGTGTGTGAGATATAGAAAAACTAGAGAGGAAAAATAGCCCAGCTGAATGACTTTATCTTTATTAAAATGTTTCAGGCGCAGTTTCCAGTGTCTACATAGAGCATTTAACCTTCTTGGATATGACCTTAGAAAAGTGGTTCTGTGGTTGCGATACTAGCGCTTTGCGAAGTCCAAGGGAACTACAGTGTCACCCCCCTGGCACAGATTAATGATTAGTATCTACCATAGAGGTAATAATAATAAGTAGAGTTGGCATACCTACCTTAAAACGTGCCAAAAATACACTCACACACGCACAATCCTGTAACATAAAATGGCGCGTGTCCATTGTGATGTCTCCAGTTGTGCGTGTGTGAGTGTTCATGTATACATTTTAGGGAGGCCATCTTAAGTCACGAGTCTGCCACGATCTGTTTTATTGTTATGTTTAAAAATGTAGTGTTGTCTCTTACACACTTATGAAAATTTTGATAAGCTTGAGCTATTTTCCGATCCACTATTTTCTATAGGACATTATGCCAAGTCCTCTTCCTATAGAGTCAATGGTATCTACGATACCGAGGAGGTACTTATAATTTCTCTTATATAGTCGCCAGCAAGTCGCTATGGCGACTTGCTGGCGACTATCTATGAGAAATTATAAGAGACTAAACTAGCCACAGATTAATGATTAGTAGAAACTAGCTACCGTGTGTATCGCATAGAAATAATAATAATCGGGCATTACGGCACAGATATTCTGCAGAATGTCGAAAAATTACCGAAATAGCAGCATCTGTTTCTCTGTCTACGAGCACCATCTAACGCTGTGATCTAACGCAATGTGAACGAACTCTCTCGAACTTTCTCTAAGAAAAAATATTTGTGTGGAGTGTTAAGGCCCTGGTTTTTCTATACCTCACACTCTATTTAAGTAGGTGAGAACGAGACAAAGCAACTTCCAAACCAGTCCAAGGCCAAACTTTGCTTCAACATTTTGTATGGTGCGCAAATTCCATAGGTTATTATCTTTCTAGGAGTACAATACATTGAATCAGGCTGTATGGTCTACGACCTTTGCCTTTCCCGAAAGAGATAAACAAAAAAAATGTCAAAGTCAAAATTTAAAACCAATTTTATAAATTTAACGGATTTGTTAAAATTTCATTGATTTAAATGTATTTATTATAGATTTTTCGTTTAAGATGGCAGATCTTACTTTGTTTTATACAATTTATGTTTCTACCATTGAATAAAAGTGTTTTTGAGTTTACTGAATAATTTTCTAGGTGAAATAAGTATAGTTACTAACTGGTTCATTAGAGTTCGGGGCTGCGGTCACGATGAGCGCTCCTCTCCATGTAGAAATCGTACAAAAAAGGTCAAGTCGCGCAAGTAAGGACTTTATAAAAGAAAAAGTGCATTGTTATTTGGCAAATTTAGCTTTTATTACGCCGGGTGCGTCGATATCCCGAGAACTCGAAGACGCCGCAGAGCTGAATGAACACGTCCAATCGATCGGCTTCTGCGATGCTGAGCACGAGGCGGAGGTGGCGGTGGCCGAATGCGAGTTGGTGTACCACGTGTTCCGCCTGGACGGCTTCGGCGCAGAGGCCGACACGCTGAGCGACGCGGCGTCGGGCGAGGAGCTGGCGGCGGCCACGGTGTGGGCGCTGCCCAACGAGGAGTTCCATGGGCTGTGGGAGAGCCTCGTGTACGACTCGCGCCTCAAGGCGGACACGCTGCGCCTCGCTGAGACGGCGTTCGAGTTCGCGGAGCGCGGCGTGGACTCCAACGTGGTGGGCGTGAACCGCGTCGTGCTGCTGCACGGGCCCACAGGCACGGGCAAGACGAGCCTGTGCCGCGCGCTGGCGCAGAAGCTAGCCGTGCGGCTCGCCGCGCGCTTTCCGCGCGCGCGCCTTCTCGAGGTGAACGCGCACAGCCTGTTCTCCAAATGGTTCTCGGAGAGCGGCAAGCTGGTGGCGCGCCTGTTCGCGCGCATCGAGGAGCTAGCGGAAGACCCGCGCCTGCTTGCCGTGGTGCTGGTGGACGAGGTGGAGTCGCTGGCTGCAGCCCGCCGCGCGGCGCTGCGCGGCCTGGAGCCATCCGATGCCGTGCGTGCTGTCAACGCCGTGCTCACGCAGCTGGACCGGCTGCGGCGCCTGCCCAACGCGCTGCTGCTGGCCACATCCAACGTGACGGGTGCCATCGACGTGGCGTTCGTGGACCGTGCCGACGTCAAGCGGCTGGTGGGCTCGCCGTCGCCGCGCGCCGCCTACGCCATCCTGCGCGGCTGCTGCGCCGAGCTGGCGGCACGCGGCGTCCTGGCATCGGGCGCAGCGCCGCTTCCGCTTCGCGAGCTGGAGGCCGAGCGCTTCTGCGAGTCGGCCGCTACGCGCGAGTCGCTGCGTCTGTGGAGCGTGGCTAGCGACGCGGCGGCGGCGCGGCTGTCGGGACGCGCGCTGCGGCGGCTGCCGTTCCTGGCGCGCGCGCTTCACTCGCCCGCGCGCGGCTGTCCAAACCTGACGCAGTTCCTGGACGCGCTGAGCGCTGCACTACGCCAGCACCTCGCCGACGCCGACGACCTGCGCGAGGCCAGTGCTGAGCCCACTGATGGCAAGTGTTGTCACAATACACTGGGTGATTAATAATAAGATTAAAATTGTACAATAATCTGATTAAAATACAGTTGACTCTCGATAATTTGAAACTCAAGGGACCAGAGAAAAATTTCAAATTACCAAGAATTCAAAATAACAGAGTTAAAATAACCAAGGGCCCGTAATTTTCAGTTGAGTGAGCGCCTTCAGTCTATCATTGTCCTATAGTGGTGAGAGCTGAGAAGAAATTGTCATTTGTCACTCACTTTAACATTTAAACGAAGACTGAAATACGAACTGCAAATCGACTCATAACTCATTTATGTAAACAATCGACAGGTCTGTACATGAAACGGCATGTGCGCGAGACGGCATTTCAATCATGTACTTACATAAATCGGTATATTGTTATTTTTAAAAGGAGCAACCGCCGACTTTCTTACTGGTTCTTCTCGATTGGAACGGAATTCCGAACCAGTGGTCGATTCATTTAACGATTCAAAAGTACAAGTTTATTTGAATAAAAAGCTTTTCTATTCTATTCTAAAAAACGTTTCAAATTATAGCGAGTAGAGAAGCCTGGACTTCAAATTATTGAATGTTATAGGGCAAGATTCAACTTCAAATTACCGAGGGGCCCAATTTCTATTGATTTTATTCAATTTATCAAGTGTTTTTCAAGGGGCTGGGAAAAAGTTCAAATTATCGAAATATTCAAATTAACAAGTGTCAAATTATCGAGAGTCGACTGTACTAGTACTATTTTTGTCATTAATTTTAAATAATAATAATTGAATAAAAACATCCTATAAGTTAGAACACATTCTTTTCTTTTTACCCATATGGAAAGGCGACTAATAGTAGGTACTAGCTGACCCCCGCAACTTCGTTCGCGTGTTTATAGGTTTTATATAGGATCGGAACGGATCCCATAATTCTTTTATGTACCAAAACTAAATGTAGCCTAAGTTACTCCTTATAACATCACCTATCTGCCATTGAAAGTTCCATTAAAATCGGTCCAGCCGTTTCTGAGATTAGTTGAAACAAATAGACAGACCGATAAACATAAATTTAAACGCACGCCAGTTTAAAATAAGCCGTACGTACAAAGATCCGCGTCCCAAGTTATTTGAACCCAATAAATGTCTGTCATTTCTGAACTAAAAAATCTATGACCTTGAAATATTTACGACACAATATATAAAGTACTACCTTTCTAACAAAAAAAGAATGAGTGAAATCGATCAACGCGTTAATGAATTACAGCTAAATACACGTTTTAACTTTCATCCCCTCTCCCAAGGGAACCGTGCTGAATTTCGGGATAAAAAGTATCCTATGTCCTACCTCGGAGTATAAACTCATATCGTACCAAGTTTCATTCGAATCCATCCAGTAGTTTCGGCGTGATGCGCGGCCAAGATACAGACAGACAAAAATGAAAAAAATTGCAGTTTTGGCTTCAGTATCGATTACAGAGTGCCCTCCAATAAAAATTTTCAAAATATCTTCAATGTACAGAATTGGATCTGTTACAGTTTTATTATATTATAGAAGATATGCGTTTAACGTAAAAGATTGTCAGTTTCTATAATACCCAACTCCTGAAAAATTACTGAGTCGATTTTCATGCGTTTTAATTGATTGTGTTGTTTCTTAAATACACAACAGTTTTATTATATTATAGATAGATTAATAGCATCAAAACGGACCGTTTTGATGAATGTTTATGTTAGTGCTGTTCCACATATAACTATACCGCTGACACTTGCAATAGAAGCGCCAGGATAATGTGTTATGTGACTTATGTCAACAAAGTGTCAGTCACAGTTCTATGAGTATACTCCATGAACTTATTATTATTATCTCTATGGTATACTCCTTACCTACTCTAGCGGCACGCTATGATGGCCGGTTTGACGTTTGTCCGCTCATGAAGTTCCGTATTAATTGATAACGACTTTGAAGGAAATAATTGTATTACTTTATTGACGATAGTGATGTGCAGAGATTCATAAATTTTATCGAATGTAGTTTTAGGTTTAGGACTCAAAATTTATTTATTAAATTGATTTCTTAAATGTATACAAGTGTAGAAAAATCAGTTTGCACCATTTAAGGGGTGAATGTACTTGTGAATATGAACAATTTTCACTATGTGGACAAACCTCTGAAATCGCAAAAAAATATCAATAAATTTTTAAAAATGGAATCTAATACGATCGTCACATAGGATCGCTGGCTAGCACAACTACTACCTCCGGCAAACTCGCGTCAATGCTCAATGCAAAACAAAGCAGTTTCGAATTGACGTTGCTTCGAAAAGTATAAACTGTCAGTGCAATGCGATTGTGATATAGTTTTGACCTGGCTTTGGATTTCAAATATTGATACTGCATTACTGTTGACCCTTGCTCGTTAATTTGGACTCTGTTCAAGCCCTTTGTTGTGGATTTCGTCGATATGACCGAACGTACGCAGAGAACTGTTCTAAATAGTCAGACACGTGAGTTCGTAATACGCCTTCGTAACTATTTCGATCGTGAAGCTCAAAATGGAGGGCCAATTTTACCTATAACGTCAGTGGTTGAACGCGTAGCTGATGCGCTTAATATTGGACAACGAACTGTTAGACGGATAACTAAAAAAAAATATGGCGAGACTGGCACAGAAGAAAATAAACTTCACACACCAAAAAAGAGAAAACGAGCAAAACCAGTCGTAGGCATCGATAGCTTTGATGCCGATGCTATCCGAAGACATGTTTACGGCTACTATTTACAGAAGGAGTATCCAACAAGAAAAAAGTTGGTGCATTCACTGAAGGAAGCTGGATTATTCTTCGGTGGGGAAAGTTCTTTAACGAAGATTTTGAAGACCATTGGATTTCGATACAAAAAATGTAACAAACGCAAAATATTGATGGAAAGATTTGATATAGCGATGGCAAGGTATACTTTTTTACGGCAAGTGAAAGAAATCAAAAATTGGCAAAATGTTGTGTTCTTGGATGAAACATGGCTTAATGCTAACCATACTGTAGGCCGTTCTTGGAACGATGACACAGCAGCATCTACTTCCAAAGTTCCTGTAGGAAAAGGATCGCGACTTATAATTTGTCACGCCGGAACCATCAACGGGTTTGTCGAAGGTTCTCTCATGGCTTTTGCGTCAAAAACCACTGGAGACTATCATGAAGACATGAATGGAGAAAAGTTTACTGAATGGTTTACCTCAATGTTGTGTAGCCTCCCTGAACCATCTATTATAATTATGGACAACGCCCCATACCACTCGATGCAAATTGACAAGCCACCTGCCCAATCCCAAAAGAAAGCTGATATCGTCGCATGGCTTCGTAAAAATGGCGTAGATGCAAACATGAATATGTTAAAAGCGGAATTAGTACGTCTTTTAAAAGAAAACAAACCAACCAAGATCCGATACGTCATTGACGAAATAGCATTAGAACATGGGCACAGAGTTATACGGTTACCGCCTTACCATTGTGAGTATAATGCGATTGAGTTGGTGTGGGCTCAAATTAAGGGATATGCTGCAAGACACAATACAGAACCCCCATTTACCACAAAAAAAATGCTAAAATTATTAGAAGAAGCTTGTGAACATGTGACTAAAGGAGACTGGGAAAAGGTTGTGAATAGAACTGTTAAATTAATAAGGGAAGATTATGAAAGAGATGTGAAAATAGATAATATTATAGAAAACGAACATATAATTATTAATGTATGTGATGATAGCAGTGACGACAGTGAAAATAGTAGTATGGACGAATCTGATTAATTATGGCCTTTTGTGGCACCTTTTTTGGTATCTTTTGTATTCATATGTTTCTTGTGTGCATATAAAGTATGTATATTCATTTTCGTTCAAATATTCAGTTCGTTCAAATAAATTAAATAAACATATATGTACATTTTTGTTTTATTAAACCTATTTAATCAGGTACAAAAACAAAACTTAATTGTTTTTTGTTCGAGAATAAATTGACATTCCACATCACTATTATAATGTGTCAAACCGGCCATCATAGCGTGCCGCTAGTGTAAGATATTGTAATATATACTACTCCTTACACAATATTATATTGTTCCAATTTTAGATTTCATAAATCAAAATTGTATTCTAATTTACCTTGTAAATACTGTGAGTAATTATAGAAATAATTTATTATACATCTTATAACAATCACAATTAATTTTTATATCCCGGTAACGCACTGGCAATAGCTAAGCTAGCTAATCTATATAGTATAATTTATACATATTTTGTAGCAAACAATGTAATAAGTGCACCTCACACGTTTAGAGCACCACACACTCTGACCTGCACTGACGGTGATAGTGCATCCTTTTTACTAGTGATAGTGTGAAAAATATTTCAGTAACCAAGGATAGAACTAAAATAACAAAACTTCAACAATAATTGACTGACCACTTTATTTAATTTAAACATAAATGCTGGCAATGCTCATTTGTTCGAATTTCCCGGGTGGTGGCGGTTGCAACCGCGCGGCACGCTCAGCACGGCGCCACAGCACACCGGGGCGGTCAGCGGCCGATGATTCACAGCATACTGTGGCCGCGTGGCACGCTCAGCACGGCACCGCGCCACACCGTGGCGGTCAGCGGCTGATGATCCACAGCATACTGTGGCCGCGTGGCACGCTCAGCACGGCGCCGCGCCACACCGGGGCGGTCAGCGGCCGATGATCCACAGCATGTTGAGGCCGGCGCGACCGAGGTGCGTGCGCGCGAGCGCGGGCGGGTCGTCGCGCGCCGCGGCCGCCAAGAACAGCAGCAGCGTGTGCAGCAGGTTGTTGCGGCCGCGCGGCACGCTCAGCACGGCGCCGCGCCACACCAGCGCGTAGTGCGGCGGCCGCGCGCTGAGCCGCGCCACCGCCAGCCGCCGGCCGGCCGCGCCCGCCGCGCCCTCCACCAGGTACTCGTCGCTGAAGGGGCGCGCGCGCTCGCCGGCCGGCAGCTGGCCGTCCAGGTACGCGGCCACCAGCCGCAACAGCAGCTCGGCGTCGGGCGGCTCGCCCGAGTCCCAGCGGTACGCGCTGAGGCAGCCGCCGGCCGCCAGCTCGCCGAACCGCCGCAGCGCGTATTGCTGGTCGGGGAAGGGCTCGAGGAAGGGCGCGAGCGCGGCCAGCGCGGGCACGTGCGCTGCGAGCGCGCGCAGGCGCGCGGGCGGCACGCGGCCGCCGCGCAGCGCGCCCGCCTCGCACAGCGCCAGGCGCGCCAGGGCGTCGTCGGCCGCGCGCAGCTCGCGCATCAGCCGCTCCAGGATGGTGATGTGGATCCACTGCAACAGGACGGCGTGCGGGTGAGCCGCGGTGAGGCGAAGCGCCGAGGCGGAGGCGGGCGAGGCACTCACCAGGCGCAGGTTGAGGTTCCACTGCGTGAGGCGGCGCGGGTCGAGGTCGAGGCGCCACCACGCGTCGGGCGCGCCGGGCGGGGAGCTCTCCTCCAGCTTGCCGCCGCCTACAGACAGACGACCGACTGACAAATTATACGTGACCTCTCGCACTATATGTATGACGACACGGAACTATAAAACGCTTCTTATAAAAGGCGAACGTTAATTTTGAACATTTCGAAACTAAAGATTTTTTTCAATGAAAATTAAAAACCTGTCCTCAAATGGCACGCCTAAAAGCCCATTTCTATGGAATTTAATTAATGAAAGAGCAGACCAGGGCGCGTTTGGAACCCTCGTAGTTTTAGTTTTAAGTTTCCGTAAGTAATTATCACCACTCCCTGTTCCTAAATTGACGTTCAAAAAGTGTACAGTGTACCAATCTTATCTAAATATATAAAACAAAGTCGTGTTAGTTCGAACACATAACTCGAGAACGGCTGGAGCGATTTTCATGGTTATTGATTTGTTGTATTTGTTTCCGTCCCGAATAGCAGAATAACTATTCAAAACATTGGAAAATTGACGAAAAAAATAAAATAAAAGTAAAAACATTTCCCCATACAAAATGTTCACGGGTTTCGTAACTGTCAAACATCCCGTCTCGTGGATACGGTAAACTCACCCTCTCACCCGTATTTATAATTATTATATGTATAGATTATAATTCTTCTGTACGTGTGTTTGTTACCTAACTCCTCCTAAACGACTGGACCGATTTGTATGACATTTCAATGGGTTCCTGGATGGTTTCAAAACACAATTACCGGGTAGGTACAGGTTACCTACCGGATCTCAGTATGTGGCGCCGATGTATCGATGTCACCGGGCAGGACGAAGTCTGCCGGGTCCACTAGTTTTGAATAAAGTTTATTTGATTTGATTTGAAAATTATCATGAGTTTTATCCGTGAGAAGAGAAAGTAGTTGTAGTAAAAAATAAAGTAAATTTATAGTTTTATAAATATATAATACTAGCTGATCCCCGCAACTTCGTTCGCGTAAATATAGGTTTTTATATAGGATTGGATGAGATCCCATAATCATTGAAAGTTCTATTAAAATCGATCCAGCCGTTTCGGAGATTAGCTGGAACAAAATAGACATACCGACAAACATAAATTTAA
Source organism: Melanargia galathea (assembly GCA_920104075.1). Classification (NCBI taxonomy): domain Eukaryota; kingdom Metazoa; phylum Arthropoda; class Insecta; order Lepidoptera; family Nymphalidae; genus Melanargia; species Melanargia galathea. The sequence goes on from OV049855.1 coordinate 23,074,389, forward strand.
ACGCATACCAATTTAAAATAAGCCGTAAGTTCAAAGGTCCCAAGTTATTTGAACCCAATACTGAGAGTAATTGTAATGTCTGTCATTTCTGAACTAAAAAAACCTATGAGCTTGAAATATTTACGGGACAATAATTATATTATAAAGTACTACCTTTCTAACAAAAAAATAATGAATAAAATCGAACAACGCGTCAATTAATTACAACTAAATACACGTTATAACTTTCATCCCTTCTCCCAAGGGAACTGTGCTGAATTTCGGGATAAAAAGTATCCTATGTCCTACCTCGGAATAACTCAAATCGTACCAAGTTTCATTCAAATCCATTCAGTAGTTTCGGTGTGATGCGCGGTCAAGATACAGACAGACAAAAATGAAAAAAATTGCAGTTTTGGCTTCAGTATCAATTATAGAGTGCCCTCCAAAAGAAATTTTCTAAATATCTTCAATGTACAGAATTGGATCTATTACAGTTTTATTATATTATAGAAGATTATCATTTATAAAACTATAAATTTACTTTATTTTTTACTTACAAATAGATGTACACATATAAAGAGATTAGCGGTCCGCCCCGGCTTCGCCCGTGGTACATATAATATAGCCTATAGCACTCAAGGATCACGTACATATCCAACGGTGAAAGAATTTTTGAAATCGGTCCAGTAGTTCCTGAGATTAGCGCGTTCAAACAAACAAACTCTTCCGCTTTATTATATTAGTATATAGACTAGATGATGCCCACGGCTTCGCCCGTGTGGATTTAGGTTTATAAAAATCCCGTGGGAACTTTTGATTTTCCAGAACAAAAAGTAGCTTATCTGTAGAAACCCGTCCCAAAAACGGAAAAATCCCGTGGGATCCCCACGATTTCGGAATACAATTCCTTACAGCATCAGGGTTGAGGAGTTGGATATGTACCTACTCGAGTTCATTCAACGATAAAGTATTTAATTGGTACCCCCAATATCAATTTAAATAACCGAAAGTTTCTAAAACCCATTAGTTTTGGGGATCAGGTCCCCTACAGCATCAGGATTGAGGAGTTGGAATCCAAATTTTTTATAGAACAGGGTCGCAATGTTTCTCTATCGATTAAAAAAAAATTACGCAAATCGGTTCAGAAATCTCGGAGATATCGGTGTACATAGGTAGAAAAACACAACTCCTCCTTTTTTGAAAGTCGGTTAAAAAAGTAGCCTATATTACTCCCTGGTTAATTCTCTACTTGTATGTGAAGGTCCCGTCAAAATCGGTTCAGCCGTTCCGAAGATTAGCCCGTTCAAACAGACAGACAGACAGACAGACAGACAGACAAAAATTATAAAAACGTGTGATTCGGTTATGGTAGCGTTCGAATAACCATATGAGCTTAATATGAGGTAGTTATTTCGATATTACAGACAGACACTTCAATTTTATTTATTAGTATAGATTGTAACGTTGTTGTCGCGAAGGGTGTGGTGTGGGGGGTCGCATGGGGTCAGTACTCAGTACAGTGCACACACCGGCATCGACGGCCGCCAGCTGGTAGAGCGGCGCGGGCCCGCCGCTCGCTGCGCAGCGCCTGCGCAACACAACATGCACCATTGCTTACAGAAATACGTCATCAACAATAACTTCAGATTACTTTAATGTTGTATTTTGATAGTTAACTTAATAATACAGAGCATAAAATAGTAGAAAACTAACATACTCAAAGGGCATTACGAGTCGATCAGAATGAGCATGCATATAATAGAGATAAATCTTAATTTTTCTTTATTTTAATATGCTGACACCAATCGCGTCGTAATGCTGGAAGATTACATTAATTTTCACCTTTAGGCAGACACACACGCTCGTTACTGATACGAAAACAGGCTACGAGTGAGCGAGCCCTACCTAATAATAATAAAACCTAATAATGTGAAAAAAATAATACTATTAAATATTGAGTTTATTTTTGAGTATGCTACCCAAAGCGCATATAAAACGGGTACGCCTATTACAAGCGAACGCGTGCAGTCGATGAGTATGCTCAAACCGGAAGAATGTAGTTTGACGAGCGTGCGTCTGTGGTATGTGTGCATATTCATCGAGCGGTCTCACTGGAGGTATTCCACGAGCGAGTCGGCGTCGGCGGCGAGAGCGGCGGCGCGGCCGGGCGAGGGCGCGGCGCCGTGCGCGGCCGAGGGGGACGCGCGGCGCGGCGGCGAGGGCGGCGACGGCGGCGCGGACGCGGCGCCGTGCGCGGGCGAGCGCAGCGGCGGCGGCGGCGTGTGCGCGACACGGCGCGGCCACAGCGTCAGCTCCTCGTGCGACGCGGCGTCGCGCTCGCTGCTGTCGCTCACGCGACTGCTGTTGTGCTCCGTCAAGATGAACGACGAATCTGGCATCATAAATATTTAGATTGTTTGTATATGAAGATTGATTGTACATATATGAAGCTTCTTCCGTGCCTTGTTAACTTTTTGATGACAATGAAATTAATAACAAAACTATTTATCCCATCACATTTCATTTGTTCATTGTCATTTAAATTGTTTGCAGTAAGATGGAAAGTAATCATTGCTAGAAGCTGGTGGTGTTTCACATCCATAGCTCGGAGACAGTCTGTCTTGGTTATTATCAGTAATGTGACAATAGTTATTAAAGCCCACTAACCTGCATTGGAGCAGCATGGTGGGTCGAAGCTCTAAATTCCTCTCTCCTATGAGAAAGGAGGCCTGTGCCCAGCAGTGGAACATTAAAAGTCTGTAGTGGTGGTCCACTCACCTAGGTCAGCAGTGGAGAGGCCGAGCAGCTTCTGTTGCTGGGGCGACAGCGGCAGGCGCGGCCCGCGGCCGGGCGCCAGGCGCACTGCATACTGCAGCAAGTTTGCCGCCGTCACCACACAGCATCCCAGCTCCACATAGTGCAGCAGAGATGTGTAGCCTGGGCACTTGCAGGATCTGCACCATATCATGTTATGCTTCACCTTACTGATCCTTTGCACTGTCTCATCCGCATCTATACGGACATATGGGTTGGTAGCCTGCCCTCATACCCTGCATCTGTCTAGACTCTGGAGTAATATCCTGACAAACCCAAACTACTTCTAGCTAAGGAATACTACTTCACTAGCCTACACAAGTAGACTTGGATGAGAACTGTAGATAGTAACATCACAATATATTGACAAACGATACAATAACATTAAATACTATGCACCACATCCCAGCCATTATTACATAAGTTGTTTTAAACTAAAAATAAAAATTTATTTATTTGCTTTAACATACACAATGTTCGCCATTTATGCATATTTGCAAACTATTCTTCTAATTTAGCAGAAACTTAGCTCACATCCTAGAGCTGTCCTAGAGACATACAATACTTTTTATCCCAGATTTAGTGCACATCACTTCATGAAAATATTGTATTAGCAGAGCTTAACAGTTAACTGTTAAGCTCTGCTGAACTTATAATATACATACAAATCATAAACAAATATGAGTAGGAATACTGCATTGAGAATGATCCATTTCAGCGATGTTGAGCGTTTCTTGTTTGTGTAGTTCAACTCGATCGTGCGCTGCACCAGCCGCGAGTCGGGGCTGAGGGACCTGCGAACACACACCGTCATTATTAACACAAGCCTCTGTACGTCGAGCATCTGTACGTCTCTACTAGCTCTTCCTCTCTTCTCTAAAGAACTGATGAAGCCGGTAAAAACAAAAACATAACCTAAAATTGCGCGGGTTAAGTTAATTTAACAAGAAGCTGACTTTAAATTCTATAAAAATATATACAATTTTAGTTAGATACGATTTACTTAATAATATTGCTATTACTTACATTTTACTATCAAAATAAATGAAATTGATATTTGCACTTTTTATGTAGGTACCTATGCATTTTATTCAGGGGGTGTAAACTCTCTTAGAAGAAAATTTATACCTACGGGGGCTGAAATTGCCATTGTTAAAACATTCCGATGATAATTGTACATTTTTTAAGCATTGCAACACTAACTTTTCTAAAGTCATATCCAAGACGGTTATAATTCTTTATGTAGATACTGGAATCTGCGCCTGAAACAATGTAGGAAAGACAAAGTCCATAATTCAGCTGGGCTATTTTTTCTCTCTAGTTTTTCTGTACCTTTACTTACTACTTACCACTTTATTTAAGTAGTTAAGAACGAGATAAAGCCTGTTCAAGGCCACATTTCTTTGTTTCAACATTTTGTTTGAAGCTCGGCAGGGTGATTCAGAACACTTCGATAACATAATCATCAATCGATTCGGTAAGTTATCGTACGATAAGATGTATTTTCAATTCAGAATAACCGTATCAACCGGGAAGTTGTCGAAACCGAAACCGAATCGAACCGACGTAGATATCGTTCGATTGTCATAATCGCTATTCACAACAACTTTATCAAACGCTATCAAAAGCTATTCACAACAACTTTATCGAATAATATTTTCCGAACATCCGATATTTTTTTACGATTATTTATCGAAAGCTACAGGGCATTCGATATCCTAATCTTTTTGTTCATCTACTCGTCAGATAGGTACTTTTACTGTTATTTCGTGAAAAATATGTTCGGAGCCGCAATTAAAATAGATAGCAATAGCCGCAGTAAATCACCGAGGCGAAGAAGACGCGGTGAAGAGGATTCTTAAGAGACGTAGGTATCTACGGACATTGCTTGATACCTTTAACCCATTTGAGGCAAATGCCTCAACTTTTATGGGAAAATATAATAAAACTTTTGCCAGAATTTGCGTTAATTTTACTAACTAATAAGAGGGGGCATTACAGGAGGCAACACGTAATCATGTAGATTTATATTTTTGGTATGTACATGATTACCAACCAATGCCATAATATATCTCTCGGTAGAGAGTAGTATATTGCTTGCCGTCTGTCCGGACGGACAGACAGGCAGATTGACAGCGGAGTCTTAGCAATAGGGTCCCGTTTTACCCTTTGGGTACGGACATCTGTGTGGTATTTACGAGAATAGCTGTAATAATACTTTTGTAGTACACTTCGACGTTTTTCTCTCTAAATCAATAATTTAATGTTATCATTTTAAATAATGACTTTAATTACCTTCAAGATGATTAAAAGTTATTTTTTAATGCTTAATATGAATGTATATTATGTAAAATTTTGGTAAAATAACATACTTCATAAATGCACATGTCTTAATCGCAATGTATCTTATCGATACCGGTATCGTAATCGATATCCAATTGTATGCTTTTATCGTTCTGAATTGCACTAAAAAAAATTTGGATACAAAATCGATACCAAGTCGTATCGACACGGTAAGTTATCGAAGTGTTCTGAATCGCTCTGCAAATTCCATAGGTTCAATTTTTCATGGTCAATTAAGTGTTTTTAAGTTGGTAGTCACTGACGTAATAGTACGTAATGTTGGTAATAATTGTTTTTTTCAAAATGGCGTCTTTGTTATTGTGTGGATAAGTTTCGTAACAATTAAAATATTTAGATTTCTTGCGATCATATTATAAACTTTAAATACGTCGAGTCGAGCTTCTGTTACTCTGTTTGTGTTTTATAGTGTAGTGCTATTTATATTTGAGACGTTGATTCTGTTTCATTGAAACAAGACTCATATGTGGAATTCTTTGCTCGTATGTTTTATTTCATTATCTGACCTGACAAATAAAACAGCAACAACTCGCCGGTAAAGACAACATCAAGTTGATTCGATTTCCTAAAACCTGCTTAAGGAATCTTGCATGGTACGTATAACCTAACCTTAGTAGATTTATATAGATCGACCAGAATCTCATGAAAAATAGGGAAATGAAATTCCAAGGTTAGCAACACTACGGCTGCCCTAGCGATAAACAAAGTAACTGACATTTTTTGTGAAATTGACTTTTTGCATTAACAAAAGTTTTATGTCGAGTAGTTTTTTACCACAGTTTAATATTTCAAATAACTTGAACCGTTTACTGAAATTTAAATTGCCCAGACAAAGTAACTGCACTCACTAACCTGGAATATAAATAAAAAAACCAAGTAAACAACAAGCACAACACAAAAACAAAGTAATTGGATGTTGATCACTTTTTTTTGTATTTAAAATGCAGTTGCTTGATTTTTCGTTTCGTGAAACGATCCCAGGTAAGGTGTTCTGAATGTAATTACTTTGTTTATCACTAGGGCAGCCGAGTTAACCTAGTGTTGCTTACTACAAAATTTAATTTCCCTATTTTTCATGAGATTCTGGTCGATCTCTACTTACTAAAATTCATTCTCTATAAATTTTATACAGACACAAGCACACATTTTGATATTTATAGTGATATCAACAGGCGTGCTTACTGCTTATGTCTATAGTTTCCTGCTAATATACTGATGTGTTACTGTCAACCATTTTCCAGACATTGTAGATACTAGTTAGGAAAAATAATATTGGTAGCCCACCCTTAGTGTTTACTATTTATTAGGTACATATAGGGTAGTAAAAATACTTATATGTTATGGTATATATTATTTGTAATAATTAGTACCAATTAATCAACAAAATCTAGTCTGCCAATCCGCTTGGCCAGCGTGGTACACTATGGCCAAAACCCTTCTCACTCTGTGAGGAGACCCGTGCTCTAGTGAGCCGGTAATAGATTGATCATGATGAATCAACAAAATTGTTTCTTTTCAGATTTGAACTAAGTATGTGATTGAACAGAGGTTTTACTGATTGTACTAAACGGAAGTTACAAAGAACTGCTGTTCCATGTGATGTAATTGAATATGAAAATATTAACAGCATTGTAAATAGTGTCTCATACATATTATGTTTAAAATGATTTTGTATGTATTTGGAAAATAGATCGTTTTCAGAAGAAGTGTCAGCCACCACACTCAAAAAAAATCCTTACACATAAATAAATGTGAATTGTTAGAAAGAAAACCTGTTGTTTTATTTTGAATCCTAACTAAAACTTTATTGATAAGGCATTTTGACTCGAAAGAGAACTTGGTGTATTTTATTTCACCAGTTCTCTCTCGAGTCAAAATGCCTTATCTAAAAATATTATTTAGGATAAGTAGGTATAGAATCTCCCGCCGTCAGAGTTGTTGGTGGGCTGAATCTAGATGGCGCTGAACTGTTCTCATTTTTTTACTATGGAGTTTACATTCTTCTCTCGTTAGAGAGTATTTTTGTTCTGTGATTTTATTTAACAGAGCAAAGAATATAGAGCAATATAGAGTAGATAAAGCAGTAGGTATAGTGCGTCGTGCGCATAGAGATAATAATAATAATTACTAAGATATTGTAATATATACTCTAAATAGATGTCAAGTTTACAGCTGTCTGTGGTCACAAGTTTTTTAATGACACGTGACGATGACACGTGACGTGCTAGTGATGTAACTATCGATATTTTGACTGTGAGGATCTATAGGGACACAATATGCGTGTTTAAATATGTGGACCATACTCTAATATTACATTATGCGAAAGTGTGTCTTTCTGTCTTTTACCTTTTCAGGGCCCATCCGATTTGGACGAAATTTTGTACACAGACAGCTTGCATCCCGGGAACCGATATCTAAGGCTACTTTTGTCTTGCAGTATCAAAGCGTTCCTACAAGATTAATAAAATAAAAACCTAAGCTCACGTGAATGAAGTCTCGGGCATCATCTTGTTAGGAAATACAAGAATAATATGTTTCATATTATAGTATATTTTTAACCGACTTCAAAAAAGGAGGTTGTATGTATGTATATATGTATGTATATAAGTATGTTCGCGATTATCTCCGCAACTAATGAACCGATTTTGATGATTTTTTCACTATCATAATCTACATACTTTCAGAAAGGTTTTAGTGTACACATCGAAAAATATACATATATATATATATATTAAAAAAAACACAAAATATACATATCCTTCTAGAACCTTTGTTGTGCCTTCTAGAACTGAAATAAAATCGAGTCTTTTTGGAGTCGATGAAACTTTATAAACGGTGTTTCGAAAATACGATCATACAAGCTATTTTTAAGAAAAATTAAACCGACTTCGGTCCAGCAATCTCAGAGGAACCGCGGTGCACTAGTCAAAAATATTAGTGACATGTGGGTACATTTATGCGTGTAACATCGCACATAAGAATGGTAACTAGGTGTGTTATACATATACTAAAACCTTCCTGAAAGTACTATGTAGATTACAATAGTGAATTGTTTTGTCTCGAAATACAAAATATTAAACCTATTTATATTAATAGGTAGTAATATTATACTTCGTGCAATTTGCACATTGCACACGTTGCACATTGCACGAAGAACCGATGGACGTTGGGGTCCCAAGGTGCTTGAATGGCGACCTCGCACCAGCAAACGAAGCGTAGGTAGGCCCCCCCACTCGACACAGACGATCTCAAGCGAGTCGCTGGTAGCCGTTGGAATCAGGCGGCACAAGATCGTGTGTTGTGGCGATCCTTGCAAGAGACCTATGTCCAGCAGTGGACGTCCATTGTTTGAAACGAACGAACGAACGAACGAATATTATACACTTACTAAATTTCTTTGAACATTAATGTTTATACGTCACTCCGTTAATGTGCGAATGGAAACTTCATTGGCGGAATTTTCTTCTGCATTACAGACATCCATTGGTAACGGTTCTCTTGCCTTAAATTAAAAAAATCAGACGTGGTAGAACATTTTTCACGTTTCGCTTCAGCGTTTTTCATACACCAATAACAGCTTTTAGGGTAAAACTTTTAAAACGTGCCGCCTTGATATGGGTTATGGGATGGGGGGAGGGAGAGGGTAAATCATCCAGTGTTGAGGTTAGAATTGATTTTCGTTGTTTTCTTGAAAACGATGAACTACCTTATTATAAGAGTGTTAGCATTATACTCGTGGACCAAACATCTATCACTAATGACTATTTTATCTCTGAATTCATGCCAAAGACTATTAAGTCCAACCCTAGTATTTGCATGTATTTTGCACCTTCACACAACACTAGCATGAAATTATGGTATTATTACAAATATTTGATATTATTATAATTACCAATGTGTCTATATGCGGCAAAAATAATAGCGTTTGCTTTTAAGCGCCTCCATTTCAAATTGTTTTTGGGCACAAATCAATTAAGTGTGAAGTGTTTTGAACAAATATGACTATGTTTCTGCGATGTCCAATATTGCGGTCTTATTCTTTGTGCCCATTCATTTCTTATTTTTGGGTTCTTTGGAAATCTGTAACAAATAAAAATTTAGCGATCATGATACAACAATCTAGCACGCGGAAATACACGTAAGTATTCATTGTGTGTAGTGGCTACGGAATCTAATGTTCAAAAATTAAAAAAAAAACCCGACATTCACCATTTTTTTATCGCGGCCATCTTGGATTTGCATGGTGTTATTCTACTAGTCAAGCCCTTTCATTTGATACCCATATTAACGGAGTTGTAAATAATAAATAATCTACCATTTTGTAGCGGCGGCCATCTTGCAGCGATTTTCATCAAAATAGCTGACAACACTTTCGACTAATTCACCTTTCAAACAAAAAAACCGCGTTCAAATCGGTTCACCCGTTTTAGCGCTACAGAGGAACAGACAGACAGACAGACAGACAGACAGACACACACACATACACACACACACACAACACACACACACAGACACATCAAACTTATAACACACCGTCGTTTTTGCGTCGGAGGTTAAAAATTTTATCGCACGTAATCGATATGCAATTTTAGTACATCACTATGCTAAAAAACATAACCTTTATTAGTCAACAGAAAATATTTAAAAAATAGGCAAAAATGGGTGTAGAATTGAACACGATGATGGTTTCCAAAAACTACAAATAACGTTACATAATTTTAGATTATATTTACATACAAAACTATCAAAACTCACCGATGAAATGATAATATTTCTTTAAAATTTTCTTTTCGGCCCCTATAGGAATTACATTCTTTCACAGCACAGGACATTATAATAAAACTACGGAAAATTTATCAAAAATAACTTAAGATCAAACATTTATAAATTCTTGGAAGAATAACACCAAAATAATAAACATTTATCAGCCTCGTGATTGATGTTTTTGGAAAATTATGATGCGACTAAATAAGGACTTAATTCAATTATGACACATCCAAAAACAATATAGTAATGATGATTTATGAGACATACCTATTTAATTTGGTAGGATTAAATTTATTAAAATATAACAAATAAGTCCATTTGACAATCAATTTAGTGACACGGTTAGAAATAATAAAAAGCAAGTGCGATTCGGTGTTTCATTTACACCTAGACAGGAGTCATTTAGGTTAGGTGAGTACAATAACTGTACCTCAAGTTATTTTTTAGCTTCAGATCTCTTAGTTAATAGATCAATGAATAATTATTATCTCTATGGTCGTGCGACCAACCAGTGTTGCCAGTGGCAGATAGTCAAATGTAACATGTGACAGCTCAAAAAGTAACATTTTCATGAGAAAAGTATTTTACCTACTTATGCCACTCTATTACACAAAAAAAAATCTGTCCTAATCTATAATATCTATCTCCATCTTATCAAAGTTTAGTCACAGAGAATAAAACATACTAGAAACACAAACAAAAATAATACTTTTAAATTTTAAAATACAAAACCTAGGAGGTTTATACTATCTCTTAGTACAAAACTGTCAACTTTCGGCATGTTGACACCACAGACCACGAAAAATAAGTTGACACCACGTTGACACTGACAGATAGGTACACTGCCCATAGATAATACACTACTACCTGCTATAGATGCGAAACGTTGACTTGAGATGCATTTAAAAGTTTTTCCTCCACCGTCTAAAGATGGCGTTAGTATTGAAACCACATTTAGATACCAAATAGACCGATAGATGGCGCTTTTCGTACATGTTGACCTTGGGGGCTCGGCTTATAAATAATTACTATTCACGGTAAATAAATAATTCGTTTTAAAATTCAGATCGATTTTCCTTTAAATATATTTTGGAAAATAACTCTAAATTTTAAAACGGATTATTTATTTGTTTTTTAATTGCAAATAGTAAAAATGAAACACAAAGTATTTATTTTGTTTTATATTTTGTATGAATGATAAACCTAATACATATAAGCATGTACTTTTATTAAATCATTTTTTTTACATTGTAATTTTACTTTTTAATATTTTGTTTACCCCCATACACCAACTGTGAAGTAAGTATTAGTTTAATAGTCAGTGAAATAATGAATAGTTTAAGTTTAGAAAAATGCGCTTTACATTTAGACAAGATATCAAAATTAGAATATATTGTTATATCCTTGAGTTCTTAAACCTAACACACTCTTCCAAGATTCAAACTTTTCTTCGTGGGGATACTCCCATTTAGGAAATCTATGCAATGTACCTGAAAAAATGAAGAATTGGTCACAATCTTGGATGATATGGATATCATTGGATTTTAACGTGGGATTTAAGTACCTACATAATATAGTATAAACTTTATACAAACAAACTTACCGTCAACAGTACACCCAAAATAAAATTCCGTTCCAATAGTTCCGAAGTTCCGATTTTTTAGGCATAACACTGCCTACTAAAGCGGGATGGAGATCGAAGTTCAAAGGGTTGTATTCTCACAAAGAAGGTTAAAGATAAACACTGGAGAATGATAAGCAAACAAAAATGATGAAGCAAAGAAGGCCTTGAATAGGTCTGTATAGTTTTAATACCCGATGCAAAAACGACGGGGTGTTATAAGTTTGACGTGTCTGTGTGTGTGTGTGTGTGTGTGTGTGTCTGTCTGTCTGTTCCACCGTAGCGCGCAAACGGGTGAACCGATCTGAATGTGGTTTTTTGTTTGAAAGGTGAATTAGTCGGGAATGTTCTTAGCTATGATTGATGAAAATCGGTCCAAGTGGATTACATATTTTTTCACAACTCCCTCTATATGGGTATCAAATGAAAAGGCTTGACTAGTAGAATAGCATTATTTAAACCTAAGATGGCCGCCACCACGAAATGGCGAATGTCGGGGGTTTTTTAATTTATACTAATTGTTTGTTTCGTTCTCGACTCACCTGCTTAAGTAGAGTGTGTGTCTACGTAAAAGTAACATTTTGAGTCGTGTAACATGGAGGTAACATGAGGGTCAAAAGTAGGTAACGTAAAATGTTACAAAAGTAACATTCTGGCAACGCTGCGACCAACCTTTCTGTTAAATGGCGAAAAGTGGAACCATGGGGATGAAACTGTCATACAAATTCGAAGTCGAAAATTTTGAAATAAACGAGTGACCTCTAGCGTCCGGGGTGGTACAACTTTCAAGAAATTGTTTAAATGTGAAACTAGATGGCAGGATGTTCGCCTGATGCTTATCTAATCCGTCACTTGTCAAAGTTCAATTAAATCAAGTGTCAAAAACTGAAGTTTTACAAACTTTTTCAACGGTTATTTGCAGTGCAATATTTCGTAGTTTTCTCATTTTCTTTGTTTCATTAATAGTGATTTTTGTTTATAACGACGATTTGGACTGTTAATGGACTCTGTGATTTCTTCTCCAAACGATTTTACCCGACTTTGCAAATTGATTTCTGTTTCCTGATATATACGACATACCTGGCATCTCTTTTCGGTTTCTTGACAAAATGCCTAAACAATCGGAACTTCGGAAATATTGGAACGGAATTTTATTTTGGGTGTACTATTGATGGTAAGTTTATTTGTATAAAGTTTATACTATATTATGTAGGTACTTAAATCCCACGTAAAAATCCAATGATATCCTTATCATCCAAGATTGTGACCAATTCTTCATTTTTTCAGGTACATTGCATAGATTTCCAAGGAAAAGTTTGAATCTTGGAAGAGTGTGTTAGGTTTAACAACTCAAGGATACATCAATATATTGTAATTTTGATATCTTGTCTAAATGTAAAGCGCATTTTTCTAAACTTAAACTATTCATTATTTCATTGACTATTAAACTAATACTTACTTCACAGTTGGTGTATGGGGGTAAACAAAATATTAAAAGGTAAAATTACAATGTTAAAAAAAATGATTTAATAAAAGAACATGCTTATATTATGTATTATAACATTCATACAAAATATAAAACAAAATAAATACTTTGTGTTTCATTTTTACTATTTGCAATTAAAAAACAAATAAATAATCCGTTTTAAAATTTAGAGTTATTTTCCAAAATATATTTAAAGGAAAATCGATCTGAATATTAAAACGGATTATTTATTTACCCTGAATAGTAATTATTTATAAGCCAAGCCCCCAAGGTCGACATGTACGAAAAGCGCCATCTATCGGTCTATTTGGTATCTAAATGTGGTTTCAATACTAACGCCATCTTTAGACGGTGGAGGAAAACTTTTAAATACATCTCAACGTTTCGCATCTATAGCAGGTAGTAGTGTATTATCTATGAGTGGAACTACGACCGCCATCTTGGAAAGTCATTCAATTTGACAACATATTAGTGTTGTCAGTTCCTTAAATATAAAATACCTACCTAATTAATTATACTATGAATAATCTTTTCGGAAATTATTAAAGAATCTCCTCATTCGTAATTATTTCTTAGCTTTAACGATACCAAAAGATATTACAAGTGATGCCCGGAATAAAGTTCTGAAGTTAAAGACATTTTTTGCAGGACAGCATCAGGCTCCGATCATTCCATACAATTCATTTATTCAAATATAAAAGCGAGTATCTGCCGGTACAAGTCAGTGCTATCAAGTAACCGGTTTGCGACCTGTTAAAAACCATTTAAAAACATACTTTTTACCATTAATATACCTACGTAATATGTAAAATTTATAAACATTAAAGTGACGATATACTTAGTAATGCGTTTTGGCCATTAACTCTATAAGAAGACTCTCTAAGAAGACTCTATAAGAAGAAGAATTATTATTTCTATGGTTTTGGCGGGACTATAGTTTGCACTCAACCGTAGGATATATTCTAAGTTTATAGGCATCCGGGGGGCGCTGCAGTTCATCCTGAGTTTCCACTTTTTAACCCTTTATAACTTTGACGTGTCTGTGTGTGTACGTGTATGTGTCTGTCTGTTCCCCTGTAGCGGTCAAACGGGTGGACTGATTTGAATGCGGTTTATTTTTGTTTGAAAGGTGAATTAGGCGAGAGTGTTGTTAGCTATGTTTGATTAAAATCGATCCAAGATGGCCGCCGCTACAAAATGGCGGATTACATATTTTTTCACAACTCCCTTAATATGGGTATCAAATGAAAGGGCTTGAGTAGTAGAATATCATTATTGCAAATCCAAGATGGCCGCTGCCACAAAATGGCGAATGTCGGGGGTTTTAAATTTTTAATTTATACTTGTAATTTTGTCTCATTAGGTATTTTGATTGAATATTGTAAATACCACCTCATCCAGAACCATCCACATCAAAAAGAATGCTAAAAGAATGTTGACGTGATAACGTCAAAATGCATTATTGGTATGCATCGATGAACAACCGCACAGAAAAGCATGACTCATCTGGTACGTACCGTGCGCGTAGCGCGTTCTGCGCTCTCGCTTGCACGCGAGCGAGCGAGTGCGCGGAACACGCTCGCGCTTTTTTTTTACTCGACTGCACCAGAAGGAGGGTTAAGTCTTCCCCACACCATTTTTTTACAAATTTCCTTTATTTTTCAGGATAAAAGTAGCCTAAGTCCGTCCTGTCCAGCTTGCGGTCCATGGACCGCAAGCTGTCGCTGTACCAAATATTCAAATTGGTTAACGGATTGGCCTTGAAAAGGTAGCAGGCAGACAGACACTTTCGCATTTATAATATTAGTATGGGTCAAGATGGTCTTTGACTTCTTTTGTATGTACATAATATGTTTTTGAAAAAATAAAATAAAATCAATTCAACTTCTTTTTTAGTTTTATTTAAAAATTCTGGAAAGAATTTTCCCTATTCCATCCAATACTCCAATCAGGGGAGCGCAGTTATTGTGGCAACATTAATCTTTAACCTTGTCATTGACGTCATCGTTACGTCATGTTATCTCTATCTCAATCGCGGTTACACAGTACCCATAGGGATAATAATAATAATTATTATCTCTATGACAGTACCTTGCTTGGTTTATCTGTTACTCTGTCAACGCCATGTCTACGCACTCAACTTTCCACCTACAGCGACGTGTATCGGGAAGTTGTCCAACTAAAATCTAAGGCTGCCGTCACACTTATGTGTCGTGGCGTGTCGTGATGCGCCGGTTTCATACATTTAGTAAAAACGACACGCCTTACAAGTGTGTCTCTAACCATACTAAATGTATGAAACCGATAGGCTTCTGGCGCGTCACGACACGCCACGACACGTAAGTGTGGTTCCGGCCTAATAAATGTAACCATAGCACAACTCTATAGTACTATCTATATAGGTATAGATACTATACCAACTATATACTCTGATTTTTGATTCGGTGGAATTCTGACAGCTGTCATTGTCATTTACAGATGTTTTTTATTTGTATGGAAAACAGGGTTAACATCTATGAAGTTCGATTTTACCCCAAATCACTTTAATTCCCTGTCAACATAAAAGCCCTAAGCCGCGTAATAATATTAGTTGTTTCGCCCTAAAATAAAAATCGCTAAGTGGAAACTAAAAAGTGCGCACTAACAGCAATAGAAAACAAAAGAAGCACATTGAAAAAATTTATTCAAAAATGGAAGTCGAATGACATTATCACCATGAAGTGTCTGACAGGCATTTGTCATATCTGCATGTAGATTTTTGTGCATGTAGATTTTTGTAGGCAGTTGATTTTTATTTACTTAGGTTTTTGTGGGAATTGTTTTATCTCTCGAAACGTCAGAATTCCACGTAATTAAAATCAGAGTATAGGTTGACCTTTTGTATCGTATAATAATAATGTACCTAATTATTAAAAGATCACAATTCTGCAACTAAAAGAATGATGTGACCTTGTAATAATTAAGATAAATTAATATTACCCGATACATTATTGTAAAAGGTGGTGTCCAAATGTTATGAAATGAAACGCATGTTAATAATGTTTTTTTAATCGAGTCTTTTTTACATACGTGGGTCACTGTTTTAAGCAAAATAATCAGGGTCCAGATATAATGTACAGATGATTGGAGTCCAAGAAAAGCGAAGTAGTAATAAAAGTAGGAAAACAATATACCTACTCCTTTTTAAAAAATAGCGAAGCACCCTATCACAATTTATCCTAAATATTCCAATCGGCATGCCAGAATAACTTCAACACAGAACTTCAATGTTAAACTTGGTCATACTGAAATGACTGATCACCACGTTTAGAAATTATAACACAAATGTTTCATTAAACTTCCAAATTATAGAGAAAACTTAGATTTACATTTACTGATAAATTAAAAAGTTATCTAATTAGTTAACTAAGAAATCCTTAAAAAATATTTTACATAATATATTATTAGCTGAATTGTTCAAATAAATAACTGCATAAATAAGTCTAAAACTTCTGAACAAACACTTACTAGCGCAATCATAGACAATGAGTCACAGGTGCAGGGTGCTGGGTGCTAAATACAAGATAAGCGCTATCCTTTGGAGAGTTGTGGAACTAAAACCCTCTTTACAATAAAAAAAATGTTCTAAGTGCAAAGGCTATGAAATTAACTTTCTTTCTAGGCACTTTTTAAGTAGGTATAGATCGACCAGAATCTCATGAAAAATAGGGAAATTAAATTTTGTAGTAAGTAACACTAGGTTAACTCGGCTGCCCTAGTGATAAACAAAGTAATTACATTACACCTTACACCTCACAGAACACCTTACCTGGGATCGTTTCACGAAACGAAAAATCAAGCAATTGCATTTTAAATACAAAAACAAAGTAATCAACATCCAATTACTTTGTTTTTGTGTTGTGCTTGTTGTTTACTTGGTTTTTTCATTTATATTTCGGGTTAGTGAGTGCAGTTAGTTTGTTTGGGCAATTCAAATTTCAGTAAACGGTTCAAGTTATTTGAAATATTAAACTGTGGTAAAAAACTACTCGACAAAAAACTTTTGTTGCTTTTGCAAAAAATCTATTTCACAAAAAATGTCAGTTACTTTGTTTATCGCTAGGGCAGCTGTAGTGTTGCTAACCTTGGAATTTCATTTCCCTATTTTTCATGAGATTCTGGTCGATCTTATTTATGAATAATAATTATTTATTATTGCAAGTAGGCGTAGTCGTAGTTGGTGGTATGGTATGGTAAGTATGGTATGGCATACGAAAGTGCGTTGTTTGTAGTAAACAACGCACTTTCGTACGTATAATTTATATTATTGGTAGGGATGCCGAATGTGATAACTAAACTTAAAGAGAATTGATTATTGAACAAATATAGATAGGTAGGCAATTTAATCTCAGTGATTAACAAAAATGCAAATGTTTAAGGTTCACAAATCACAATGTTCCTTGCCGAAAAGGATAGCATTTAATCATTTAATTTAGAGCTGTTACTTTAGATAATGAAATTGTATACAACAGAATTTGCATCACTAAATAACTCAACAACAACAATAATAGATAATCAATACCTTTATGTAACAAACTATCATCCTAAACTTAACAAAAAAGATCGTAGCACCAACATAGTGGCCATGTGCCGACCAAAGCCTTGACTCTTGATCAACCATACTATAGCCATCTACACGGATCTAGACTCTTAGTCTGAATGCGGAGAACTCATTTAAGGGTCTGTTTCGCTACTTGTGCTCATAGCTCAAGATTCGCGCCGCTCAATGTAGCACAAATAACAATAGCGATATTAGTTAGTAGCTACACTAAGCTATGTCCATTCCAGTTAGCCTCCCCATAGTTTTTTAATGGAATGTCCAAACAGTGCGTAATGTTCGTAGTTTGCGGCATTTCGCTTGCAGAGTTGCAAACTTATTTAGTGAGTTCAGTGAGCGGCTGATTCGCCTCCAAATGCCTACAAAACTATGAGAGATCCAAAGTTATGAGTCGGACAGTCAGCCGCTCACTGTTCGCCTAATGGGGACCCATTAGGCGAACAGTGAGCGGCTGACTGTACCACAGTGAAATACTAAATAATACCTACACTAGCCGAATCCTCGCATTCATACAGAGCTGTCCATTTTATTTACTTTAGAGATCGATCCCAACATTTAAATCCGTCACAACCCGACAAAAATGTACAACCAAATTAAGACCACTACCTTTCGGCAAACAGTTTGCGACAGCTGACTTTTGAAGTAATACTTTTTTAGGCGTGTTATGAAAAAATTATGAATGAATTTTTATGATTTTGCGACATGAAAAACGACATGATGAGCTCAAGCTCTCGACTGTCAGACGCTTCGCAATTCGCAAATAAACATGGCCGTCTGTCGCGCCATCTAGTGTTTGATTGTAATTCACTATTTGCACGTAAAGAAGTTGTACACTTCTTACGCGTGTACAATACATACCTAAGTACACACACCTTTTTTCTTCCCTTATCATTTATTGTTAGCTAATAAACTTACAAATCGACGTAAATAATTATGTTAACTAACACCAAACCAAAATAAATGCAATGAAATATTATGAGCTTACTGTACGTTAAATAATTTCACTACACTAAATGTGCGATAGTGTAAGGCCGATTCGCACATATCAGTGAAGCATCAGTATCGGCACAGTTCCGGCACAGTGAAAAATATTCTTTATACATTCTCTATGAACGTGTTCACTCATGTGTCCTTATCTCACCTGTCCGTATCTGTGTCGACAGTGGACGCAGTGTTTCAGTGTCTTTTTATAGATAATGTATGAAAGAATATTTTTACTGTGCCGGCACTGATGCTTCACTGATATGTGCAAATCGGCCTTTAGGCGTCGTCGATGGAAATATCTCGATCGGTACAATTCTCATTCTGTCCAAACGGACAGATCACACTTCATTCGCACCGATTCGCGGATGGATCAATTCACAGATGGTCCAATTCTCATTTCAGCTAATCGGTCCAAATCACACCGAATCCTTATTCGGTCCAATCGGCGGGCGGCAGGCGGCAGGCGGCAGGCGGCAGGCGACGGGCGGCGCGCGCTAGAGGTCCATGAGATGCAGGTCGACGCCCCAGCCCGTGGGCGCGCTCCACGGCGGCAGCGCGCGCAGCAGCCGCGCGTGCTGCGCCGTGCGCTGCGCCGCGCCCGCCATCGCGTGCCCCGCCACCGACACCTGCACCCATCCACCGTCGTCGTCCTCGGCCGGACCCTCCTTCTGCAAACGATTGTGTTCAGTGTCGAATGAGACGGAGCACAGTGCGCGGTGCGAGGTGGTGCGAGGTGGTGCGAGGTGGTGCGAGCGCGCGGGTACTCACTCGGATGTGGCAGACGAGCGTCCACTGGAAGTCGGGATGCGGGCGCGCGTGGTGCAGCGCGATGAAGTAGGTGCGGCGCGCGCCCCAGTGCGGGCCGGGCTGCGGCGCGCCGCCCACCAGGTCGCACCACGAGGCGCGCGCGCCCGCCGCCGGCGCCAGGATCACCACGGCGTGCGCGGGACCTGCACCCGACACACGGATCGTTACGTCTGCAGTCGGCGCCGCGCGGGACGGGGGCGGCTCGCTTACCCGTCAGGTTGAGCGTGAGCGCGCGCGTGCGCGGCTCGGCCGTGGCGTGCAGCGCGGCGCGCACGTGCAGCTCGGCGAGCGGCGGGTGGTCAGCGGGCACGCGCTGGCCGCGCGCCACCAGCGACAGCACGGGCAGGAAGTAGGGCGCGCCGCAGTACGCCCAGCGCGCGCACTCCGCCGCGCCGCTCGCCGACTCGGCACTCGCACCCGCCGCCATAGACACTGCGGATACGGTACGAGTGAACACCGTGTGCGAATGCGCGGTGCGCGGTGCGCGCCAGCGCGCGAGGACTGCGGAGTGCAGCGCTTCCGTCGGAAACCAATTTTTAGGGTTCCGTACCCGAAGGGTAAAAAACGGAGCCCTATTAATGTCACTCGGCTGTCTGTCTGTCTGTCTGTCTGTCTGTCCGTCTGTCCGCCGGTCACAGGTCTCTAGCTCGCAGACGAAATGAGTTACAAACCTGAAATTTTGGTATTTAGTGTAAAACGTTAACCCAAAATCAAATATTGAATTAGAAATTGAATTAAATTATTTTTCAGGGGGGCTCCCATACATGAAAAAGGAGCCGGAAAAAAAATATTTTTCTTTACCCTAGCTTGTGGGGTATCATTGTTTAGAGCTCATTAAGTAGAGTACAAATATATATTTTTTTAATTTTTATCTCAAAAAATAAGGGAATGGGAGGCCATCAAAGTTGTCAGTTTTAGACCATTTTTGTGACGGGGGCTATCTCAAAAACTAAACTAGTTGGGAATATGATATTTCAGTATATTATGTACTATATGATATTTCAGTATATTGTGCTTATTCCGGTTAAAAACTATACTGTTAGTTGGAGAAATGAGAGATAAAGACATTTAAAAAAAAAGTGATTAAAATGCCTCAAAATTAACTGTGATTACAAGTAAAAACAATTCCTGAATTAGCAAAGTGATTAAGTTTGTCCCGGACCTACGACAACTCGTGTCGCGCTCTTATCAGTTGTCATCGGTGCATCGCTCGCTCGCGCGGTTACTTCGTGAAACTTGAACGCAATTCCCAGCGGCTTAGAGTTTATTATTGCTAGTGCAGAATAACTTAAGCAATATGCCTCATAGCTGTTTTGCATGCAATTCTACCGTCGATTCTAAGGAATTAATAAAATGCTCGCTTTGCGCTTCTATTTTTCATTATTTATGCATAGGTATGACCAAAGAAAATTATAATAAACTGTCTAACTCATATAAATCGACATGGAAATGCCCTACATGCAAAGTCGCGAGCAAAAAGGGGCCTCAAAATTCGGACAGCACGCCCGTCAAAGGCGTAGACCATGGCGGTCCTTCAGACAACACTTCCTCTAAGTATTCTCAGGACTTCCAATCACTTAAAACCGACATCTTGAACAGTCTGATAAAGTCTCAGGAACAGCAGAAGCATGCCTTGTTGAATTTAATAGATGAAAAATTCAAGGTTATGCAGGAGTCACTAGACTTTTTTTCATCAAAATACGACGAGATAAAACACGAGCTAGATGTAGCTAAAAATTACGTGTGCAGTCTGAAAAAACAAAACGAAGATCTCTGTAATGACGTAAGAAATCTCAAAGGTAGGCTGTACCTATTCGAAAGGGAGTCAAGAGCTAGTAATCTGGAGATACATTGTGTACCTGAACATAGGAGCGAAAATCTGGTAAATATGGTGGAACAGATCGGAAAAATAACAGGGAATCCCATTAAAGAAGGTCAGATCTCGAAATGCACTCGGATAGCGAAATTAAATAAAGAATCATCTCGTCCTAGAATGGTATTAGTGAAGTTTTACAGTCAAATAATAAGAGACCAGTTTTATGCTAGCATTATTAATTTCAACAAAAACAAAACCAAGGAGGAAAAACTCAACACTTCGCACCTTGGACTTGCAGGCGATAAGCAAGGGGTCTTTGTCATGGAACATTTAAGCCCCGAGGCTAAAGCCCTGCATGCTCAGGCTAGAAAGTTCAAAAAAGAAAAACAATGGCAGTTCGTCTGGACGCGGAATGGAAATATTTTCATGAGAAAAAACATTTCAAGTGATGTTGTATATATTAAAAACGCGGACATTTTTCGTAATTTAGAATAGTTTAGTTTATTTTCTGTAAAGCTATTTATGCTTGTTTTATATTTAGAGATATATTTTTTAAATGTCACCGTTACGAATTTACTATCAGAACGTGCGAGGTATAAAAACTAAATTGACTGATGTTTATTTTTCAATTTTAAATTCAGATTACGATATAATAGCTTTTACAGAGACCTGGTTAAACTCTAGCTTGCATGATAATGAGATAATCGATGAAAGGTATCAGTTATTCCGTCGGGACCGTGAAACCACTGAGTCAAACAATAAATGCGAGGGTGGGGGTGTTATGATTGCCGTGCTGAAAAAATATAAATGTTATAGAATGTTCGAGTGGGAAGGTACCTCTGAATGTCTATGGCTTAATTTAGTATATAAATCTGGATCTACATCTCAAACTTTATCATTATGTATTGTATACTTGCCGTCTCCTATCAGATTTGATGTGCTAGAAAGATTTTCTGATCAAGCATCTACTGCAATGTTGGAACAAGAACACACTTTAATTCTCGGTGACTTCAATATATCCACGATAAATTGGCAACCATTCCAAGGCAATTTATTACCCGAGAATTATAACTCTCATGTAGGTACATGTCTCGTAGATTTTATGTCGGAAAACCACCTATTGCAATATAATGGTGTTCGAAACTCGTTTAATAAAACCTTAGACCTGGTTCTTAGTAACACCGGTAATTTACAAGTCACCAATTGTTCAGTATGTTTAAGTAAGTTAGATAAATACCACCCCCCCTTAGAAATTTCCTTAGACCTGGTTATTGAAGAATTAGTCACTTCAAATACATACAAAAAGCTCGATTTCTTTTCAGCCGATTATGATTTGGTTACTCATGATCTTGAAAAAATTTCTTGGACCCAAGTATTTTCTGACAGTTCAAACGTTAATGATATGGTGTCCCGTTTTTATTCTGCAATCAAAGATATTATTAAAACACGTATTCCACTAAAATCTATCAAAAGTAATAAATATCCACATTGGTATACTAGAAACTTAACCAAACGAGTCAAGGAAAAAGATAAATATAGAATCCGATTTAAAAAATTTGGTAACCCGCTTGACGAAATCGAGTTTAAGTTGCTGAGATCTAGGTGTGAGACACTAATAAGTTCTTGCTATAACAAATATACCGAAAGGGTGGAAGACAGTATAAAGTCAAACACAAAGTACTTTTGGACTTACCTAAAACAGCGTCGTAATAATAAGTGTGAGTTTCCTGCTTCTATGGTTTATAACAATCAAACTTTCACAGATGGAGTGAGTATATGTAATCAATTTGTGAATCATTTTTCCAGTGTATATAACATGTCTACCTCGGGTATCCCTAGTGTTTCAGCCACAATTGACCCAAAATCAGACAACACCCATGATTATGATGCCGTTTTGAATAAATTAACTCTTTCTGTAGATGATGTCAAAAATAAACTTTTAAATATTGATACAAATAAAGGAGCTGGAGCTGATCAAATTCCACCTATTTTTATCAAAAACTGTGCTAAAATTCTAGCAACTCCTCTCACCATTATTTTCAATAGATCACTTTTAGATGGGATTTTCCCTAAAACATGGAAATTTGGTCTCATATTGCCTGTCTTTAAAGACGGAGATAGAAGGGATGTTACTAAGTATCGGCCAATTTCTAAGTTGCCTATATTGGCTAAAATATTTGAGTCTCTGGTATGTCCTCACATTAACTGGCACTTGAAATCTATTTTAACTACGAGACAACATGGTTTCTTCAAACAACGATCAACATCGTCTAATCTAGTCACTTATGTTGAAAATTTATCATCTCATGTTGATATAAATACTCAAGTAGATGGCCTTTACACTGACTTTTCAAAAGCGTTTGACCTCGTTGACCATAATCTTCTTGTTAACAAGTTAAAATATTATGGTTTTATTGGAAATTTTCTTAATTGGTTTGCGTCATACCTAACAGACAGACATATGACAGTAGCTCTGGGTGGTTTTGAATCTTCGATCTCTTATACAGCACACTCTGGAGTACCCCAGGGATCTATCCTTGGGCCAGTGCTATTTAACATATTTATAAACGATATTGTAAATTGTTTTATTAATTCTGAAGTTCTACTTTACGCCGACGACTTAAAAGTTTTTAGAGCGATTAAGTCCCTCAATGACTGTGTTTTGCTGCAGGATGATATATATCGTTTAGCTCGATGGTGCGACGCTAACAAAATGGTACTGAATCATAAAAAATGTTATAGTATTTCGTTTCATAGAAAAGTTCACCCGATACAATTCGTATATAGTATAAACGGCAATGTTGTTCAAAATGTTAATTGTATTAGAGATTTAGGAATCACTATTGATCATAAACTAAGCTTTATTGCCCATATTGACAATATATGTAAGAAAGCTTCAAGGATCACTGGGTTCATTAAGCGTAGCTCCAAAGAGTTTCGTAACTCGAACACTAAAATACTGCTCTTTAACGCGCTTACGAGGAGTATCCTCGAGTATAGTTCAGTTGCCTGGAATCCTCATTACAATGTACACTCGATGAGAATTGAACGTATTCAAAAGCGCTTCTTGCACCATGTGAGTTTTGGAGATAAGTTAAGTAACATACATTCTAGTTATTTTTCTAGACTGAGGTATTATAAACTTCTTACCCTATCAGATCGTAGAAAACTACTAGACTTATGCTTTCTACACAAATTATTCAACAAAGCCCTTGACGCGTCGGATTTACTTTATAAAATATCTGTAAAAATACCTAGGCCATTTAGTCGTGTTAAAAACTACATGCCATTTAAAGCTAGTATTTCAAAAACAAATCTTGGGCACTCTGCACCTATTAATAGGATGTTAACATTGTATAATAGCATTAGCAAGGTCCTTGATATTGACATAATAGGTGACAGTTTTCCTAAATTTAAAAAAAAATTAAAGGACCATTTTCTGGCTCAATACAAGGAAACAACTGCGTTCCCGTAGGTTTCTGCTTATTATCTATTTTTTTTTGCGTATTTTATTAATTTATGTGTTTAGAGATAGTTTCTAGTTTTTGCTTTTGTTTGCTCTATTGTTTTTTTTTCTTTTTGTTTTTTTGTCTCTCTCTCTTACTAACATTTTTTCTTATATCGCAAGCTGAGGCAATCCATAAGTGGGTCTACATTATAGCAATTTTTTTGTATATTTATATTGTGTGTTTACTCATGTTTTGTTATGTAACCTGTTGATTGTCCTTTTCAAATAAATAAAAAAAATAAAAAATAAAAAAAAATAAAAAAAAAAAAATATATGCTCTATTTAAACAACAAATACTGAAAACAACGATTTATTAAATAGTTTATAAGCTGTGACCAAAATAAACGAACATTTTTTTGGGTTTTTCTTTCACGGTTTGTTGCGATGTCTAGCTCGGAAATTAAAATATATTTCTTAGACCCAAAATATTATATTGTTCATAATTATGTACGGAACCCTGAAAGAGCGAGGCCCGACTCGCACTTGGCTGATTTTTATTATTGAATTATTGATGCGGCTTACGATGTCATCGATGAAGACGTTGAAGAGCACCGGTCCCAAAAGAGATCCTTGCGGTACACCAGAATGAGCTAAATGAGAGACGACATAAAACTGCCCAAAATCACTGCCATATATTATATCCATTAGATAAATATGAGGTTCGCCAATTCAGGACGTCACCTGCTACACCATAATGTTTTAGCTCGGTAATGAGAAGGTTATGGTCGACAGTCGACACGACCGAACGCTTTGCATCTAGTCGCAAGTTTGTGTCGACGCGTCCGCCGGACTGACCTTCGTGTCGCACGGTGCGCTGCGTGTTGGCGTCCAGCTCCGGCACCCAGTAGAAGTGGTCGACGCTGGGCGGCAGGGGGCGCGCGTGCGCGGTGCGGCGCGTGTGGAACAGCATGAGGCGCTGCGGGCGCTCCGCGGTGTAGGCGGCGCCCAGCGGCCCGCCCAGCACCAGCGCCGCGCTCGCCGCGCACAGCGCCGCGCCGCACACCATCTGCACCACCGCCACCACCACGTTACCACAGCCCTGTGCCTAGCCTACCCGCCCGAAATCTATCTTCTGATATAAAATGAATTTAGCACTGTCATCATCGTACCATGTGAGATATCTCAACTGACAGCATTTTAGTACGAACGAATGGAATAAAATAAAGATGATACTACTCTAGCGGCACGCTATGATGGCCGGTTTGACGTTTGTCCGCTCATGAAGTTCCGTATTAATTGATAACGACTTTGAAGGAAATAATTGTATTACTTTATTGACGATAGTGATGTGCAGAGATTCATAAATTTTATCGAATGTAGTTTTAGGTTTAGGACTCAAAATTTATTTATTAAATTGATTTCTTAAATGTATACAAGTGTAGAAAAATCAGTTTGCACCATTTAAGGGGTGAATGTACTTGTGAATATGAACAATTTTCACTATGTGGACAAACCTCTGAAATCGCAAAAAAATATCAATAAATTTTTAAAAATGGAATCTAATACGATCGTCACATAGGATCGCTGGCTAGCACAACTACTACCTCCGGCAAACTCGCGTCAATGCTCAATGCAAAACAAAGCAGTTTCGAATTGACGTTGCTTCGAAAAGTATAAACTGTCAGTGCAATGCGATTGTGATATAGTTTTGACCTGGCTTTGGATTTCAAATATTGATACTGCATTACTGTTGACCCTTGCTCGTTAATTTGGACTCTGTTCAAGCCCTTTGTTGTGGATTTCGTCGATATGACCGAACGTACGCAGAGAACTGTTCTAAATAGTCAGACACGTGAGTTCGTAATACGCCTTCGTAACTATTTCGATCGTGAAGCTCAAAATGGAGGGCCAATTTTACCTATAACGTCAGTGGTTGAACGCGTAGCTGATGCGCTTAATATTGGACAACGAACTGTTAGACGGATAACTAAAAAAAAATATGGCGAGACTGGCACAGAAGAAAATAAACTTCACACACCAAAAAAGAGAAAACGAGCAAAACCAGTCGTAGGCATCGATAGCTTTGATGCCGATGCTATCCGAAGACATGTTTACGGCTACTATTTACAGAAGGAGTATCCAACAAGAAAAAAGTTGGTGCATTCACTGAAGGAAGCTGGATTATTCTTCGGTGGGGAAAGTTCTTTAACGAAGATTTTGAAGACCATTGGATTTCGATACAAAAAATGTAACAAACGCAAAATATTGATGGAAAGATTTGATATAGCGATGGCAAGGTATACTTTTTTACGGCAAGTGAAAGAAATCAAAAATTGGCAAAATGTTGTGTTCTTGGATGAAACATGGCTTAATGCTAACCATACTGTAGGCCGTTCTTGGAACGATGACACAGCAGCATCTACTTCCAAAGTTCCTGTAGGAAAAGGATCGCGACTTATAATTTGTCACGCCGGAACCATCAACGGGTTTGTCGAAGGTTCTCTCATGGCTTTTGCGTCAAAAACCACTGGAGACTATCATGAAGACATGAATGGAGAAAAGTTTACTGAATGGTTTACCTCAATGTTGTGTAGCCTCCCTGAACCATCTATTATAATTATGGACAACGCCCCATACCACTCGATGCAAATTGACAAGCCACCTGCCCAATCCCAAAAGAAAGCTGATATCGTCGCATGGCTTCGTAAAAATGGCGTAGATGCAAACATGAATATGTTAAAAGCGGAATTAGTACGTCTTTTAAAAGAAAACAAACCAACCAAGATCCGATACGTCATTGACGAAATAGCATTAGAACATGGGCACAGAGTTATACGGTTACCGCCTTACCATTGTGAGTATAATGCGATTGAGTTGGTGTGGGCTCAAATTAAGGGATATGCTGCAAGACACAATACAGAACCCCCATTTACCACAAAAAAAATGCTAAAATTATTAGAAGAAGCTTGTGAACATGTGACTAAAGGAGACTGGGAAAAGGTTGTGAATAGAACTGTTAAATTAATAAGGGAAGATTATGAAAGAGATGTGAAAATAGATAATATTATAGAAAACGAACATATAATTATTAATGTATGTGATGATAGCAGTGACGACAGTGAAAATAGTAGTATGGACGAATCTGATTAATTATGGCCTTTTGTGGCACCTTTTTTGGTATCTTTTGTATTCATATGTTTCTTGTGTGCATATAAAGTATGTATATTCATTTTCGTTCAAATATTCAGTTCGTTCAAATAAATTAAATAAACATATACATTTTTGTTTTATTAAACCTATTTAATCAGGTACAAAAACAAAACTTAATTGTTTTTTGTTCGAGAATAAATTGACATTCCACATCACTATTGTAATGTGTCAAACCGGCCATCATAGCGTGCCGCTAGTGTAAACATTATTTTTCTGTCATTAATTACGTAATTCGACCTCTGAAAGATCGCCATAATATTATATTATGTAACCATTGACACCTTAACATTCTTGCAACGGCAAAGTTCACTTCAAAAATTATAAGTAAAATAATGAATGCAACTCACTAGAGTCTTAGGGTTCCTGGCGGCGACCACGAGCGGCAGCATCCAGCTGAACGTGAGCAGCGTGAGCAGCGCCACCAGCGCCGCCATCATCACCTGCGGCACGCGGCTGTTAGTGGCGGCGCGTCACTGGCTCTCGGCGCGCTTCAACTTTAACGTTCATTATGGAAGTCGGATCGACGCGAGGTGGACGGTGAACGGTGAACGGTGAGCGAGGTAAGACGAGGGACACTCACGTCGGCGGGCAGCGGCACGGTGCCGACGCGGCCCATGATGGGCACGAACATCTGCACGGAGTTGAGCGCCAGGTACGCGCACTGCAGCGCGGGCAGCGCCGCCGCCAGCGCGTGCAGCACGGCCGCGCGCGCGCCGCGCCGCGCCGCCAGCCCGGCCAGCGCCGGCAGCGCGCACAGCAGCGGCACGAAGGCCGAGCGCGCGCCCAGCGCCGCGCCGCCCGCCGCCGCCGCGCCGCCCCACAGCGCCAGCGCGTCGCGCCACGCGCGCCACGCCCACCAGCCGCGCGCCAGCCGCGCCGCGCCGCCGCCCAGCCACGTGCCCCACGTGTGCCGCGCGTCCGCCCAGCACGCGCACAGCGCTGCCCGACCGGACCGATAAACAGATATTAGTACGTGACCAACAGCAGTATGCTGTATGACCATGCACCGAACAGAACAGCTGTTTCGAGAGCATGGCGCTCTCGAATATTTTGTAAGTAGGTGCATTTATATTTAAACCTGTGTTGAAGTTACTTTATGGAAGATACTATAAAAGACATAATTGATACCATGATATTGGTTATCACCAATATCATGGTATCAATTATGTGATCAAAATATTTTATTTTCTTACCCATTTTACGTCTTGTAATGTTTATGACGTATGACAAAAAGGAAATTCACTTCGAAGCGGTTACGGATTTAAGCGAGGCTGTCTCGCCGTATTCGAAAGATTCGTGGCTCGTCGGGGGCATCGCCAGGAAGACTGCAGCGATAACGGCACCGACTTCGAAGGGGCCGGTGAGACTCACCGGGTAGCGCGTACAGCGGTAGCAGCAGCCACGGTCGCGAGTAGAACGCGAGGCGCGCGCCCGCCGCGTGCAGCAGCAGCGCCGGCAGCAGCGCACCCGCCACGCCCGCCAGCCAGCACAGCAGCACGCCCAGCGCGGCGCGAGCGACCACGCGCGCCCACACGCGCACCGGCATGTACACTGCCACAGAGCACCGTTCAACTGGTTCAGATTATTGCGAACCGATAAGTCGAAACATCTGGTCTTCGACTTTAGATAGTGGAGGGAACGGGGAATGCGAACCGATGGGTGATACGCAGTAGGTACGCAACGACAATCACGCACTCGCGGCAAATATCGACAAGGAGAGCGCAAACTAGTCATGGTCATCATATACAATATTATTCTATGTACGCGTATGTATATTCAGGATACGAGCTGTGCTAAGTTTTAGTCGAAACGGAAGAGCGTTAAGCGAAAACATAAAAGATTAACGGACAGATACAGAAACAGTGCTGCGTTACAACAGCAGCGGCGACAGAAACTTACGGTGGCGCGCCGCGTCTCTCGCCGACAGCAGCAGCTCGGCCGCCAGCAGCAGCAGCGCCGCCAGCAGCGCGGCGAGGGCGGCGGGCGCGCGCGCCGACACCACCAGCACGCCCAGCACGTCGAAGAACACGGGCTGCTTCTCCAGCTCCGCGGCCGCCTCCAGGTGCGCGCTGCTCAGCAGGCCGCGCGCCAGCGCCAGCACGTTGTCGCCCGTGCGCTGCAGCGCGCGCGCGCCCACGCGCTCCGCCGTGTCCAGCGCCGTGTGGTACACGTAGCCGTTGCTGCTCCACGCCAGGTCGACGCCTGCGGTGGACGTACCAACTCTATTACCGGATCAGACGACAAAATGCAACAGAGAAAACAGTAGGGCAAAGTATAAACCCTACCAGACGAGTGTCTCGTTTCACTAGCGAGAATCAGTGGGCACTGCCGAGATGGAGAGACGGCGCGTACCCGAGAGGTTCGCGAAAGATGCAGAAGTCGGTGTCGGCCGGGATGAGGCCGCTCTGGAACAGCTCCTGCGCCACGGACGACGCGAACGGGTGCGGCACCGCGCCCGCGTACACTTGCACCACCCACCACGCCGTCACTGCGCCTCGCCCACCCATACCAGACGGTGCGTACCCGAGAGGTTCCCGTAGTCGCGGAAGATGCGGAAGTCGGTGTCGGCCGGGATGAGGCCGCTCTGGAACAGCTCCTGCGCCACGGACGACGCGAACGGGTGCGGCACCGCGCCCGCGTACACTTGCACCACCCACCACGCCGTCACTGCGCCTCGCCCACCCATACCAGACGGTGCGTACCCGAGAGGTTCCCGTAGTCGCGGAAGATGCGGAAGTCGGTGTCGGCCGGGATGAGGCCGCTCTGGAACAGCTCCTGCGCCACGGACGACGCGAACGGGTGCGGCACCGCGCCCGCGTACACTTGCACCACCCGCCACGCCGTCACTGCGCCTCGCCCACCCATACCAGACGATGCGTACCCGAGAGGTTCCCGTAGTCGCGGAAGATGCGGAAGTCGGTGTCGGCCGGGATGAGGCCGCTCTGGAACAGCTCCTGCGCCACGGACGACGCGAACGGGTGCGGCACCGCGCCCGCGTACACTTGCACCACCCGCCACGCCGTCACTGCGCCTCGCCCACCCATACCAGACGATGCGTACCCGAGAGGTTCCCGTAGTCGCGGAAGATGCGGAAGTCGGTGTCGGCCGGGATGAGGCCGCTCTGGAACAGCTCCTGCGCCACGGACGACGCGAACGGGTGCGGCACCGCGCCCGCGTACACTTGCACCACCCGCCACGCCGTCACTGCGCCTCGCCCACCCATACCAGACGATGCGTACCCGAGAGGTTCCCGTAGTCGCGGAAGATGCGGAAGTCGGTGTCGGCCGGGATGAGGCCGCTCTGGAACAGCTCCTGCGCCACGGACGACGCGAACGGGTGCGGCACCGCGCCCGCGTACACTTGCACCACCCGCCACGCCGTCACTGCGCCTCGCCCACCCATACCAGACGATGCGTACCCGAGAGGTTCCCGTAGTCGCGGAAGATGCGGAAGTCGGTGTCGGCCGGGATGAGGCCGCTCTGGAACAGCTCCTGCGCCACGGACGACGCGAACGGGTGCGGCACCGCGCCCGCGTACACTTGCACCACCCACCACGCCGTCACTGCGCCTCGCCCACCCATACCAGACGATGCGTACCCGAGAGGTTCCCGTAGTCGCGGAAGATGCGGAAGTCGGTGTCGGCCGGGATGAGGCCGCTCTGGAACAGCTCCTGCGCCACGGACGACGCGAACGGGTGCGGCACCGCGCCCGCGTACACTTGCACCACCCGCCACGCCGTCACTGCGCCTCGCCCACCCATACCAGACGATGCGTACCCGAGAGGTTCCCGTAGTCGCGGAAGATGCGGAAGTCGGTGTCGGCCGGGATGAGGCCGCTCTGGAACAGCTCCTGCGCCACGGACGACGCGAACGGGTGCGGCACCGCGCCCGCGTACACTTGCACCACCCGCCACGCCGTCACTGCGCCTCGCCCACCCATACCAGACGATGCGTACCCGAGAGGTTCCCGTAGTCGCGGAAGATGCGGAAGTCGGTGTCGGCCGGGATGAGGCCGCTCTGGAACAGCTCCTGCGCCACGGACGACGCGAACGGGTGCGGCACCGCGCCCGCGTACACTTGCACCACCCGCCACGCCGTCACTGCGCCTCGCCCACCCATACCAGACGATGCGTACCCGAGAGGTTCCCGTAGTCGCGGAAGATGCGGAAGTCGGTGTCGGCCGGGATGAGGCCGCTCTGGAACAGCTCCTGCGCCACGGACGACGCGAACGGGTGCGGCACCGCGCCCGCGTACACTTGCACCACCCGCCACGCCGTCACTGCGCCTCGCCCACCCATACCAGACGATGCGTACCCGAGAGGTTCCCGTAGTCGCGGAAGATGCGGAAGTCGGTGTCGGCCGGGATGAGGCCGCTCTGGAACAGCTCCTGCGCCACGGACGACGCGAACGGGTGCGGCACCGCGCCCGCGTACACTTGCACCACCCGCCACGCCGTCACTGCGCCTCGCCCACCCATACCAGACGATGCGTACCCGAGAGGTTCCCGTAGTCGCGGAAGATGCGGAAGTCGGTGTCGGCCGGGATGAGGCCGCTCTGGAACAGCTCCTGCGCCACGGACGACGCGAACGGGTGCGGCACCGCGCCCGCGTACACCTGCACCACCCACCACGCCGTCACTGCGCCTCGCCCACCCATACCAGACGATGCGTACCCGAGAGGTTCCCGTAGTCGCGGAAGATGCGGAAGTCGGTGTCGGCCGGGATGAGGCCGCTCTGGAACAGCTCCTGCGCCACGGACGACGCGAACGGGTGCGGCACCGCGCCCGCGTACACCTGCACCACCCGCCACGCCGTTACTGTGCGTCAACCATCACTTCACCCCTCCTCTCGCACACGGGGTACAGTGATGGGTGCTTTCTCACCGACGGGGAAAGAGAGAACCCATGTTGGGCACCAGTATCAACTTCGTTTGGGTAAACAATAAAAACTTGCCCATACAAAATACAATCAGTTATTTCTGCAACGAGAGAGCAAAGTTAGTTTTTGTTGCGAGTACTGAGTTTGAATCCCGACCAAACGAAGATATTAAGGGCCTCTTCTGATAAGTGTCGCAGAGCCTAAACGTAAGTTTTGTCACTTTCTTACTTTATATTAAGTGACAAAAACAAAGTTGTGAATAAACTATCCGACACTAATCAGAAAGTGGTGAAAAACAGGCCCTTAAAATTGTTTTAACTTTTATTTTCAAAAGGGTAATGACAAAGGGAGAAATATCCATTTCGTACAAAAGATGATTAGGGAGGCACTGAGAAGTAGTTTCCATAACGAAACATATAGTTGGATGTTATGTATGGTGCGAACTGCGAACCTCCACGATCCAGGGGTCGTGCGGGCCGGCCTGGAACAGCACCTCGCGCCCGCCCGCGCCGCACGCCTCCATGTTGATGAACGCGCGCACCGACTTGGCCCACCTGCGCAGTCACAGACACACTCAACGCCGCCGGCCGCGCTCGCCGCATACTGCGCAATGCGCAACTAACCAACGATCAACAATGAGCGCCTAAAAACATGTACTTATTTAAACAAGCTATAATTTAAAAATTAAAAAAACCCGACTGCCATGCTAAAAAACGAACTAAAAAATTAATAAACTACCACCGTACCACTTACAGTGTAGTTGTTATTTATTTTGTTTTTCATGATTTGTACCTCCAAATTGATTTAAAACATATAGATTGTATACATTTTCGTACTCGCCTTTTAAAGCCCTTTATTTTGATACCCCACTCGAGGGTCTTGAAGAAAAAAATTTTTTTCAGCCCGCACATTAAAGTGCATAACATTCGCCATTTTGATTTTTTATGAATTTTATGTACCCAGTAACATTTGCGCCGTCAAGACAAATCTAATGACGTATAATTTATCAAAATAGGTTGAGCCGTTAAGTAGTTACGAACTGACATAGGAAACGGTCATTTTCTACGATTTATCACTCCAAATTGTTTCCAAATATATAAATTTATACATTTTCGTATTTGCCTTTTGAATCCCTTTATTTTGATACCCCACTCGAGGGTCTTGAAGAAAAAAATTTTTTTCAGCTCGCACATTAAAGCGCATAAAGTCCGCCATTTTGATTTTTTTTTAAATTTAGGTACCCTATAACACTCGCGTCATCGAGACAAATCTAATGACGTATCATTTATCAAAATCCGTTGAGCCGTTGATTAGTTACAAGCGGACATAGGAATGGACATACATACACACAGGTGAAACACATATACCCAGTCGGGTAAAAAATGCGCCACATTTCTCGCAAGTGATATTATGTAATATCTATGTATAATCGACGAACCACTGATTTGACTTTCGCGATGAGCATGGTATAGTCACATAGTACGTGTCTCGAAAACGATCAGATCTTCAAATATAGGTTAATAAAATAAAGCCCATGAAAGGCTGGCTTGAAAGCTGGAAGCTTTCCAGGGGCCGGAGTATGTGCGCGCCGCTTAACAAAACCGGAACATTATCTGTGGCGCTGGCGCGCTTTTCTGTGACAAGTGACAACTGACAACTTAAAAGAAGAACAATTTTTTTCCCGTTTGTAAAAAACTTCGTAAAAATGCATTGACTCTTTAAGAAGTATTATCTATCTATGTAAAAATGTGAATAAATTGAGAAAACAAGCTGCATTTAAGAGCGTTGATGCGTTCTGCGCCATTTTTGCTCATTTTTAAGCTATTTCGACCCTTCATATGTTGTTAATCTATGCATTTACTTAAAAACTTATTTATACTACACTAGCGGCACGCTATGATGGCCGGTTTGACACATTACAATAGTGATGTGGAATGTCAATTTATTCTCGAACAAAAAACAATTAAGTTTTGTTTTTGTACCTGATTAAATAGGTTTAATAAAACAAAAATGTATATGTTTATTTAATTTATTTGAACGAACTGAATATTTGAACGAAAATGAATATACATACTTTATATGCACACAAGAAACATATGAATACAAAAGATACCAAAAAAGGTGCCACAAAAGGCCATAATTAATCAGATTCGTCCATACTACTATTTTCACTGTCGTCACTGCTATCATCACATACATTAATAATTATATGTTCGTTTTCTATAATATTATCTATTTTCACATCTCTTTCATAATCTTCCCTTATTAATTTAACAGTTCTATTCACAACCTTTTCCCAGTCTCCTTTAGTCACATGTTCACAAGCTTCTTCTAATAATTTTAGCATTTTTTTTGTGGTAAATGGGGGTTCTGTATTGTGTCTTGCAGCATATCCCTTAATTTGAGCCCACACCAACTCAATCGCATTATACTCACAATGGTAAGGCGGTAACCGTATAACTCTGTGCCCATGTTCTAATGCTATTTCGTCAATGACGTATCGGATCTTGGTTGGTTTGTTTTCTTTTAAAAGACGTACTAATTCCGCTTTTAACATATTCATGTTTGCATCTACGCCATTTTTACGAAGCCATGCGACGATATCAGCTTTCTTTTGGGATTGGGCAAGTGGCTTGTCAATTTGCATCGAGTGGTATGGGGCGTTGTCCATAATTATAATAGATGGTTCAGGGAGGCTACACAACATTGAGGTAAACCATTCAGTAAACTTTTCTCCATTCATGTCTTCATGATAGTCTCCAGTGGTTTTTGACGCAAAAGCCATGAGAGAACCTTCGACAAACCCGTTGATGGTTCCGGCGTGACAAATTATAAGTCGCGATCCTTTTCCTACAGGAACTTTGGAAGTAGATGCTGCTGTGTCATCGTTCCAAGAACGGCCTACAGTATGGTTAGCATTAAGCCATGTTTCATCCAAGAACACAACATTTTGCCAATTTTTGATTTCTTTCACTTGCCGTAAAAAAGTATACCTTGCCATCGCTATATCAAATCTTTCCATCAATATTTTGCGTTTGTTACATTTTTTGTATCGAAATCCAATGGTCTTCAAAATCTTCGTTAAAGAACTTTCCCCACCGAAGAATAATCCAGCTTCCTTCAGTGAATGCACCAACTTTTTTCTTGTTGGATACTCCTTCTGTAAATAGTAGCCGTAAACATGTCTTCGGATAGCATCGGCATCAAAGCTATCGATGCCTACGACTGGTTTTGCTCGTTTTCTCTTTTTTGGTGTGTGAAGTTTATTTTCTTCTGTGCCAGTCTCGCCATATTTTTTTTTAGTTATCCGTCTAACAGTTCGTTGTCCAATATTAAGCGCATCAGCTACGCGTTCAACCACTGACGTTATAGGTAAAATTGGCCCTCCATTTTGAGCTTCACGATCGAAATAGTTACGAAGGCGTATTACGAACTCACGTGTCTGACTATTTAGAACAGTTCTCTGCGTACGTTCGGTCATATCGACGAAATCCACAACAAAGGGCTTGAACAGAGTCCAAATTAACGAGCAAGGGTCAACAGTAATGCAGTATCAATATTTGAAATCCAAAGCCAGGTCAAAACTATATCACAATCGCATTGCACTGACAGTTTATACTTTTCGAAGCAACGTCAATTCGAAACTGCTTTGTTTTGCATTGAGCATTGACGCGAGTTTGCCGGAGGTAGTAGTTGTGCTAGCCAGCGATCCTATGTGACGATCGTATTAGATTCCATTTTTAAAAATTTATTGATATTTTTTTGCGATTTCAGAGGTTTGTCCACATAGTGAAAATTGTTCATATTCACAAGTACATTCACCCCTTAAATGGTGCAAACTGATTTTTCTACACTTGTATACATTTAAGAAATCAATTTAATAAATAAATTTTGAGTCCTAAACCTAAAACTACATTCGATAAAATTTATGAATCTCTGCACATCACTATCGTCAATAAAGTAATACAATTATTTCCTTCAAAGTCGTTATCAATTAATACGGAACTTCATGAGCGGACAAACGTCAAACCGGCCATCATAGCGTGCCGCTAGAGTACATTGTAGAAAATTTTGTGTTCTAGGGAATTGGAAGACAACATTTTGCAATTTATTGATAGTTTTTGTCTTATTGCCAAAATACCAAAAGCCTATTTATGAATTTTGGGATTCGTGGAATCTTTGACGTTCACTACGTCAAAAGTTACTTGTTCAATTCCATTGATCTATTAACTAAGAGATCTGAAGCTAAAAATTAACTTGAGGTGCAGTTATTGTACTCACCTAACCTAAATGACTCCTGTCTAGGTGTAAATGAAACACCGAATCGCACTTGCTTTTTATTATTTCTAAGCATGTCACTAAATTGATTGTCAAATGGACTTATTTGTTAAATTTTAATAAATTTAATCCTACCAAATTAAATAGGTATGTCTCATAAACCATCATTACTTTATGGATTGTTTAGATATTGTTTTTGCATGTTTTATGTCAATTGACAATTGAATTTAGTCGTATCATAATTTTCCAAAAACATACATTACGAGGCTGATAAATTTTTATTATTTTGGTGTTCTTCTTCCAAGAATTTATAAATGTTTGATCTTAAGTTATTTTTGATAAATTTTCCGTAGTTTTATTATAATGTCCTGTGCTGTGAAAGAATGTAATTCCTATAGGGGCCGAAAAGAAAATTTTAAAGGAACATTATCATTTCATCGGTGAGTTTTGATAGTTTTGTATGTA
Source organism: Melanargia galathea (assembly GCA_920104075.1). Taxonomy (NCBI): domain Eukaryota; kingdom Metazoa; phylum Arthropoda; class Insecta; order Lepidoptera; family Nymphalidae; genus Melanargia; species Melanargia galathea. The sequence continues at coordinate 23,111,901 of OV049855.1, forward strand.
AATATAATCTAAAATTATGTAACGTTATTTGTAGTTTTTGGAAATCATCATCGTGGTCAATTCTACACCGATTTTTGCCTATTTTTTAAATATTGTCTGTTGACTAATAAAGGTTATGTTTTTTAGCATAGTGATGTACTAAAATTGCATATCGATTACGTGCGATAAAATTTTTAACCCCCGACGCAAAAACGACGGGGTGTTATAAGTTTGATGTGTGTGTGTGTGTGTTGTTTGTGTGTGTGTATGTGTGTGTGTGTCTGTCTGTTTGTCTGTCTGTTCCTCTGTAGCGCTAAAACGGGTGAACCGATTTGAACGCGGTTTTTTTTTGTTTGAAAGGTGAATTAGTCGAAAGTGTTGTCAGCTATTTTGATGAAAATCGATGCAAGATGGCCGCCGCTACAAAATGGTAGATTATTTATTTTTCACAAATCCGTTAATATGGGTATCAAATGAAAGGGCTTGACTAGTAGAATAACACCATGCAAATCCAAGATGGCCGCGATCAAAAAATGGTGTCGGGGGTTTTCTTTTAATTTTACCCATATCAAGGCGGCACGTTTTAAAAGTTTTACCCTAAAAGCTGTTATTAGTGTATGAAAAACGCTGAAGCGAAACGTGAAAAATGTTCTACCAGGTCTGATTTTTTTAATTTAAGGCAAGAGAACCGTTACCAATGGATGTCTGTAATGCAGAAGAAAATTCCGCCAATGAAGTTTCCATTCGCACATTAACGGAGTGACGTATAAACATTAATGTTCAAAGAAATTTAGTAAGTGTACAATATTCGTTCTTTCATTCGTTCGTTTCAACCAATGGACGTCCACTGCTGGACATAGGTCTCTTGCAAGGATCGCCACAGCACACGATCTTGTGCCGCCTGATTCCAGCGGCTACCAGCGACTCGCTTGAGATCGTCTGTCCATCGAGTGGGGGGTCTACCTACGCTTCGTTTGCTGGTGCGAGGTCGCCATTCAAGCACCTTGGGACCCCAACGTCCATCGGTTCTTCGTGCAATGTGCAACGTGTGCAATGTGCAAATTGCACGAAGTATAATATTACTACCTAATAATATTACTACCTATTAATATAAATAGGTTTAATATTTTGTATTTCGAGACAAAACAATTCACTATTGTAATCTACATAGTACTTTCAGGAAGGTTTTAGTATATGTATAACACACCTAGTTACCATTATTATGTGCGAAGTTACACGCATAAATGTACCCACATGTCACTAATATTTTTTACTGGTGCACCGCGGTTCCTCTGAGATTGCTGGACCGAAGTCGGTTTAATTTTTCTTAAAAATAGCTTGTATGATCGTATTTTCGAAACACCGTTTATAAAGTTTCATCGACTCCAAAAAGACTCGATTTTATTTCAGTTCTAGAAGGCACAACAAAGGTTCTAAGGTTCTAGAAGGATATGTATATTTTGTGTTTTATATATATATATATATATATGTATGTATATTTTTCGATGTGTACACTAAAACTTTCTGAAAGTATGTAGATTATGATAGTGAAAAAATCATCAAAATCGGTTCATTAGTTGCGGAGATAATCGCGAACATACTTATATACATACATATATACATACATACAACCTCCTTTTTTGAAGTCGGTTAAAAATATACTATATGAAACATGTTATTCTTGTATTTCCTAACAAGATGATGACTTCAATTCACGTGAGCTTAGGTTTTTATTTTATTAATCTTGTGGGAACGCTTTGATACTGCAAGACAAAAGTAGCCTTAGATATCGGTTCCCGGGATGCAAGCTATCTGTGTACAAAATTTCGTCCAAATCGGATGGGCCCTGAAAAGGTAAAAGACAGAAAGACACACTTTCGCATAATGTAATATTAGAGTATGGTGCACATATTTAAACACGCATATTGTGTCCCTATAGATCCTCACAGTCAAAATATCGATAGTTACATCACTAGCACGTCACGTGTCATTAAAAAACTTGTGACCACTGACAGATGTAAACTTGACATCTATTTAGAGTATATATGAGGAGCGTTGTTTCAAAACGTATTTTGTCCATAGTAATCAAAATAAGAGATTTCGTTGTATATGGCCTTAAAATGCAAGAGTAACTAACTTAGCAAAAGTTAGTGCATAAAAACCGAATTTGTCAAGTAAATAATCGAATGTCAAAATGAGGCGCTGTTTCAAAATATGTTTTGTCCGTGTGAAGTGGTGTTTCAAAACATAGTCTGTCCACCTGTTAGCAAAATAACAATTTATTATGGTCTGTCTGTGGCGGCAAACTGTACGATTATTTAAATAATGGCCTGTTTCACCACCTTCTGATAAGTAAGGTAAGTATCTACAACTTTTGTCTTTGTCATTTGACATAATCCGAAAATCCGACACTTATCAGAAGGTGGTGAAACAAGCCCTTAGTAATTTAAACAAAATTGTTTTAATATTGTGGCACAAGCATGGAGCAAGGAGTCCTAGTACGAAATCATTCAGTTGGCTCAAGAAAAAAAGACACAAAACACCAAAACAAAGAGGCGAGGAATATTTAAATTATCGTTTTATTGTTTCTTTGTACTATTATACGACTCTAACTGTATTTTATCGGCAGTTATAAGATTCTGGCTACAATATGAATTTATTTTGTTTCAGTTATGAAATAAAGGAACCTGAACTGAACAATTTTGTCATTCATAATTCCATGCATTCATAATAACTCAAGATTTAATATATGTTGTGCTATATATAAATTTGATTTAATACAGTGAAAACATTATTTTATGCATACTCTGTGCATAAAATATAGGCCATAAGCGTTTTTTTATTTTTTAGTAGGTATTATTGGACAAAATATGAATCATTTCTTTGCACATAATATGCTTTGAAAATAAACCAGTGTTTCAAAATGTATTGTGTCCATAAACCAGTGTTTCAAAATGTATTATGTCCATACAAATGGTTCAAAACATATTTTGTCCAATATTTATGCTTAATTAACTTAATAAAAAACTATAGAACACTATTTGTTTTTTTATTCAGACATGCTATATTATGCTTTATATTTGGCATGGTAAATTTATTTCTACATATAACTTTAAGAAAAAGGCATAAATTAAAAACGGCTATTTTTGAAAAATACACATTTTTGGACAAAATGAGTTTTGAAACAACGCTCCTCATATTACAATATCTTAGTTCAATTCACATACAAAGATATATTTATGAAAGGAAATGTCCTGAACTAAAGACATGGAAGAAAACATTTTTTAATTTGGCATTTTTTACATCATAAAAATCCATGCAAAGGAATTATAATTTCAGTAAATTATAGACATATAAAACCGTCATTTTAGTAGATTATTTTTCGCCATTTATAAGTAAAATTAAGTACATATAAAAGTTAACCATATTTGCAATAATATAAGTAAAAAAAAATCTAAAATTAACTACTATTTGTTTCCAAAAAATAACTTTGAAACTGACACCAAAACTCAGAAACAGGCAGTAGGAAATTGAACTAGGAAACTAGTATGAGCCGAGGCCTCTCCGCGAACGGACGTAACGCTTTTTGTCTCGGCAATTCTTATTGGATTACATGGAATATACGTAAAATTGTAGTGCGACTGTCACTATTCAATACTAGATATTTTTAATGCTTGCTATTTTTTCTTACAGATAGATGAAAACTTTTTACGTATTTTTAATAATTGTAATATATTATATTATAGTTATAGTTGAGGATTATAGTTTTAAATCAGTAATCCATACTATACACGGTGTTTTTTCCATCGTCGATCAAGAGCGGCCCCAGTTAGGTATCCGATGTAAGAAATCTTTAGGTAATATTCAAAATTAGTTCCGGACAATACACATATTAGTGATAAAAAATTATTAAAATTTAAAGCATTTATGAAACAGCCTGTTTAATGTTTTAGAAACTAGGTCAAGCCATTGAACTTGGATACAAGTTCAAGGAAAGATTTATCATACAAGTGAAATTATAGCCAACCAATAGCGAAGCGTATTTTGTAAAAGTCCACGTGGACCGTCAACCAATGTCGACGCTCGCGCTTTTCTTTGATGGAAACCGACAGCCAACGATGCGCACGCGGTGTTCTTTGTTATGTAATATGCCCCGCCCCGTCTAGCCGGCCGCTTTATGCCGCTTATAAGTTATAGTGATGTCCTAAAGGACCTAATAATTGATATCGATATCGGTATGTGATCGATGAAATGGCAGCATAATATGGTCATATCGTGCTTAGGATTCCTCCATATCACTGACAATACAACGCCATAGAACTTATATGGGCACAAGTAAAAAGGCATGCTGCAAGAAACAATACAAGCCCCCGGTTCACAGCGAATAAAATGTTGCAATTAGGTACTCAAAAATGCTTGTGACGTGACGTGACGGCTGAGAACTGGGCAAGTGTGGTGGAGAGAACTAAAAGAGTCATAAAGTTTGATTTGAACCGTGATATTGCATTTGATAATTTATGCACACAAGAGCTAATCATTAATTACTGAAGACTCCTCATCGGACGAATCTAGTATAGGTAAATGACGATTCTGACGACTCGTGTGATAAAAAAATTTAAGCTATTTTACTTAGTTATTTTATTTGTATGCCTTATACTAAGAAGAAAAACTTTAATAAAACTGTAGTAAGTATGTTATCTAGTCAAGAAGACTTTTTGCTGTCTTCCTGATTAAATAACATATTATTACACCTTACTTACATCTTAGCATTTACTTATTTCTACCAATTATTTGTAATCTGTGGCACAACCGTAGTAATCTTTATGTGTGGCACATCACTAAGGGGGCGGTACCCGTCCATGAAGTACAATATTATTTGTATGAAATTTTAACTTAAACAATACGAAACTTTATGGGCGTGAGCTGTTAAAAACTAATAATAAAATAGACAGTCTATAGGTAGGTATACTTGATGTGAATGACCTCAAATATCGGAGTCGCCGCGCCGCGGTCTGTAGTTATTATGTTCGCCATAGGGTGTTTTTAAATGAAACGTTTTCGTTTATTTTTTTTGAATATTAGTCATTCGAATGTTATTTATTTTTTATTATTATTATACTAATAGATAGTAGGCACTGGATACATTAACTGGTTTGCTTGTGGAAGACGATAAAAATTGCACCGTGTATAAAATTATAATTGCGAAAGTGTGTCTGTCTGTCTGCCGATTTTTATGTAATTAGGTACAGAGTTAGCTTACATCCTGGGGACGGATATAGGATACTTTTTAATCCCCGACGCAAAAACGACGGGGTGTTATAAGTTTCACGTGTCTCTGTGTGTGTGTGTGTCTGTCTGTTCCCCTTTAGCGCTCAAACGGGTAAACCGATTTGAATGCGGTTTTTTTTTTGTTTGAAAGGTGGATTAGTCGAGAGTGTTGTTAGCTATGTTTGATGAAAATCGATCCAAGATGGCCGCCGCTACAAAATGGCGGATTACATATTTTTCACAATTCCCTTAATATGGGTATCAAATGAAAGGTCTTGACTAGCAGAATAGCACTATGTAAATCCAACATGGCCGCCGCCACAAAATGGCGAATGTCGGGGGTTTTATAAATTTTCAATTTATACATGTTATCTCGAAAAATTAAAGAAAAGAAGAGAAAGAATTCCGTGAGAAGAATTCTTAAAGGTCCGTCCATTTAACAAATTCGTTATACATTTGGTAGGTACAGAGGTAGCTTGCGTCTCGAAAATTGACATAGTTCCCACAGGATTTTTAAAAACCTAAATCCACGCTGACGAACTCGCGGCCAACATATAGTACATAATATTATGTGGAAAATGAACTAGAAAATAGCTATCGTATACAAAAACTATCGTCCGGTAACAACGGTTTTGAAACCATCCAGGAACCCATTGAAATATACACACAAAATATTATACAAATCAGTCCAGCCGTTTAGGAGGAGTTAGGTGACTAACATACGTACCAAAGAATTATATAGGTACGGGTGAGAGAGTTTACCGTATCGACGCGATGGGTTGTTTGACAGTTACGAATCCCTTGAACATTTTGTATGGGAAAATGTTTTTCCTCTTATTTTATTTTTTCGTCAATTTTCCAATGTTTTTAATAGTTATTATGCTACTCTGAACGGAGACAAATCAAAAACCATGAAAATCGCTCCAGCCGTTCTCGAGTTATAAGTGTTCGAACTAACACAACTTTGTTCTATATACATACATAGATTTTATTAATTCTAATATTTTGAGGTACATTGCGTCATTACAATGAATGATTTCTAATTGCATTTTTGTATTAGCGGTATATTTAATGTTCAAATTAAGTATACCTACAATCTACATACAGAAAATGTATTTATTACCTGTTTTGAATTACTTTAGTAATAATTTTATTTTGTAAATATGTAAAAAGATAAATCCACGATTCCCTCAGGATTTGTAAAAAACCGAAATTCACACGGGCGAAGCCGCGGGCAAAATCTGGTATGTAATAAGTAAATTAACAAGATTTTGAATGAATCTGCATTTTTCTTCACTATCTTACCCTTACACGAGTACGGAGTAGGTATATAAAAAAATCAATATCAGAAGCTGTACTATATTCTCCAATTATAATTTTTATGAACTGGTCTACTCTACATATGTATACATCTGTATAAGGTCTTTTTCAAGCATTATACATTAATTATGCCTGCTATATAAAATTAAAAATCTACGAACTAAAAACTTAGGTATAGGTGCCTAAGAATATTGAAAAAATAAATAGCCCGTTTGAAAATGGTAAAACGGTAAAAGATCAAAACGGTTTGTTACACTACACTGCATTTGGAGCGGCGCGTTCATTCACGTAAACAAAGAATCCCAGGTAAATGCCTAAACTTGCGAAGCGGGTCCGTGCGTCAACGCTCTTAATAGTTTTCGTGCAAAACATACCAAACCCGGCGTGGATCAAGCAACAAGGTTAAAATATAGTTTACGCAAGGGGCAGTAGTATACATGAAAACACTAAAGTCGGTGAATTCGGCTGACTCAGACGACCACGGCAGAATTTTCGGCACCTTAGGGACCGTTCAGATAGACCGGCGCGGAGAGCATTTCTTTTTTCACACAGACCGGCCGTTTAAGTTTGCTCTGCTCTCCGCGCCGGTCTGTGTGAACGGATACGCGGATGCGTTCGGAGCCGAGCGTACGCTCTTGGGCCGGACGGCAAAGCAATTCGGCCTACGGTCGGCTGTGCGAGCATGAAAGAGCACGCGAACGGAGCCGGTCGGATGCTCGAGCGCGGAAGAGCACGAGCATAGAGCAGCCGACCGGCTGCTCTTAATATTTCACACAGAGCGTATTAGGGACCTTTCAGACAGACCGGCGCGGAGAGCGTCGGAGAGCATTTTTTTTTTCACACAGACCGGCCGTTCAAATTTGCTCTGCTCTCCGCGCCGGTCTGTGTGAACGGACACGCGGATGCGCTCGGAGCCGAGCGTACGCTCTTGGGCCGGACGGCAGGGCAATTCGGCCTACGGTCGGCTGGGCGAGCATGAAAGAGCACGCGAACGGAGCCGGTCGGATGCTCGAGCGCGAAAGGGCACGGGCATGGAGCAGCCGACCGGCTCGACGAGTAGCCGACCGGCTGCTCTCATATATTTCACACAGAGCGTATTGGGAGCATGCTCGAGCATCCTCTTATCATAAAAGAGTTAACATGTAAAAATAAAGCCTATTTCAATGTCTTAAGATTCTATTTTAAATGCGATTAAAATCTGCTCTGCTCTCCGCGCCGGTCTGTCTGAAAGGTCCCTTAGGAGCATCCTCGAACATCCTCTTATCATAAAAGAGATAAAAAGTAAAAATAAAGCTTATTTCAATGTCTTAAGATTCTATTTTAAATGCGATTAAATTTTGCTCTGCTCTCCGCGCCGGTCTATCTGAAAGGTCCCTTAGATAACGGATTTCTCGAACGGTTGAGAATGAGAAACGACTCTCTCGACGAAACCAAACACATTTTTCTTTATGATAGAGAGTGAGAGATTTAGAGACTATATTACCTATAGTTGTACCTTTGGATGTGATGGTGTGGGTGTATCTAAGCGAGGTGTGGATGAGAGGGTACGGTGGTATGGATGTGTGGTGACGTGCGAGTGGTGTGCTCACGGGTGCTGCGTGACGAAGGCGTGCGAGGCCTGCAGGATGTTCTCCTCGGCGCCGTTGAGCAGCAGCAGCACGTCGTGGCGCAGCGGCGGACCGGCAGCCAGCGCGCGCACCACCTCCAGCCCCACGGCGCAGCCGGCCGCGTCGTCGCTGGCGCCTGTGGAGCACGACACATACTATCACCACCAGACCACCGCACCACCACCACCGCTCCACACCGCTCATCTCTACCGATTCAAGTAGGTACGCGTGGCTGCAGCCCACGTCATAATAAAGTTATTTCATTATCGCCTGGGCGCTGATCGCTAACAAAATAGTGACAGTGAATCTGCTTGGTCTAATGTGAATTGTATTCATTTGTATCGCTAAATGCTGAAATGTTCCCGGTAGTTGGAGAATCTTGCGAAACCTACGTCTAGACCCTATCCACCAAGACAAGTTACGGTGACGGTTATCAGAGGCTCGTTTGTGACTGGATAAGCGTTAACGCAGCGTACAGACTACAGAGTAATATTTTAGTATGATTTATCTGCTGGTGGTAGTAGAGTCAAAAATGCATGCAATGGAAAGGAAAGCAGACATAATGACTGACAACTTAATACCTAATATGTGTATAGGAAACGACAGCATCGGATTTTAGGAATTTCTACTACCTTAATTTTTTCACTTAGTAGACATAATAGAATAGTAGCGCAGTATGTACAGTGTACACGCACTGAAATGGTTAACGCCCACTGACTGTTTTGTCCCTGTCGTTTGTATGGGATTACGGAACAGGGAGAGCGCTATACTAACTTGTCTCGGTGGATAAGAGTATAGAAGGACGTCTATCGGTCGATACAACGACGACACATTTATTTACTCTGAGTTCTTTAAGCAAAATTGTTTAGTTTTAATTTATACGTGTGGAACCACAAATATATCTATGTACCTAAAGATAAGTACAGTAAATTCTAATAATAAGTATTATAACTTAGTTGACTTTATGCAGTAGGATGTATTAGTTGAGTTCATGGCTGTACAGTGTACGTTAAGGTAGGTATTAGGTATGTAAAATCCGAAATTCACGGACCGAAACATTTATCTTTCCGGTAGATAATAATCTGTTACAAGTAAAAAATCACCTCTATATTTTTATAGATACTCCGACTCAAATCGTTTTCAACGCGAGTCTAATAAGAGATGAAGAGAGTAAAATAATTACACGAGGCCTGTAGCACATCTATGTCGCGAAACCATATCAAAGTAACGAAACAGATAGATGCGTACAGATAGTCGCATGTTAGAATATACAGTTTAGTGCAGTTTCACGGCGGAAATGTGCTAATAACCTAAGAGCGGGGCCGCACTGTGAAAGGGTCTAGCGGGTAAGAATATGAAAACTGCACTCGCGTCTGATGAAGGATTCTTACCTTTTTTTATTGTTTTTCATCAAAAATAGCCATACACTTCACACACAATCTCGCACCCCTAACCCTTATAGTACCGTTACTAAAAAAAATTTTCGTTAAGGGTTGTCACCCCCATTATTCCGTAATAATGGGGGTGACAACCCTTAACGAAAAATTTTTTTTTCTCAGTACCTATTCAAGATATTTTTATGAAATTGAAACCATACATGAATCTATAAACTATAGTTCGGCCGTTCAGAGAATGCGTTCCTGACACCTATCAGTTAGTCACGACTATACTTCGACCGCGATAAAGATAACCCTCCTGGGGCCCTCCCTGCTCCCCGCGCAGCGATTTGTTCATTCATAAGTTCATTGATAAATTCATTGATAAATCGGCTGCCCTAGTGATACACAAAGTAACTACATTCAGAACAATTTTACAGGACAAGCATAAACATTGAAACTCTTATTTGAAGGCAAACTTTCTACAAAATATCTACTTATTTATCTCTGTAATAAATTGCAAAATAATATATTTTAATTTATAAATAACAGTATTTATTCCTAACTCCTTCGCTTTTAATTTTATGTTAATAATGGTTTTTCTAATTGCAAATAAAATACAAAAAAATTAATGTTTCAACTTTAAAAAGATATTAAGTCATTTACTTCGTTTGTATATTGCTTGATAATTTCTTCCAAAAATAATTTTTCAATTTATTACAAAGAGTTTACTATGTTATTCAGATACAAATAGTTACTTTAATTTAATGTTTTGTAAGTTAGTTTAATGTGCGTGTGCGTTTGTGTGTGTGTGATATTGTGATTGTGATATTGCGACTAATACAATTGTCCCCCCCCCCATTTGCTTTAATGGGCACCCGGGCCCTCCCCAAATAACTCAAATAACTATTTTTATTATTTTTTATGTAATCACCGGCTTTAGGTCGTAATTCTGAATGTTATTCTACATATTATCGGTGAATTTGAAGTAATTCTGTTCATTAAATCAGAAGTTATAAGGCTGTGACAGTCAGACGGACAAAGCATATCCAACCTAGTTCACTCAGAGACTTAAGTTAGAGCTTATTACAACTCAAGAATCTATACCATATCTATACTTACCTACTAATATTATAAATGCGAAAGTATGTCTGTCTACTAAGTCTTCACGCACCAACTGTTCAACCGATCATAACGAGGTATAAAGATAAGTTTCATTTTTGGAAAGGACATAAGCTACTTTTTTATCCTGGTAAATTAAGAGCTTAGACTAGAATTTCAAAAAGCTAAATACACGCGGACGGAGTCGTGGGCATCATAATCAACTATGTTTATCTTGTAAAGTTATAATTTACAGTATTGTGTCTATTTTTAGTTATATTCCTGTAAAGTAATGTCCCTATTAGTTAATTATGTACGTAGGTATCTAAAATTCTGCACCTACCTTCAGTAGAAACATTTTAAAATAGTAAGTAACCGATAACAATTAAAACGATTATTTATAAGTACATAAAGTAATACCCTAAATTCCAGTCTCAGTGTGCAGTTATTTGTTTGGGCAATTCAAATTTCAGTAAACTGTTCAAGTTATTTGAAATATTATACTGTGGACACTGTGTTAAAAAACTACTCGACATTAAACTTTTGTTAATGCAAAAAAGTCAATTTCACAAAAAATGTCAGTTACTTTGTTTATATCACTAGAGCAGTCGAAATCTGTCATATTGAAAAGTCACTTTGAAACTTCAAAGTTCATTGTTTACATCGTTACGAAAATTTTGTGAAATACATAGCAGTAACCAGTTCTTATGTGATAAAAAGTTGTGCTAGAAAAATTGTTATGGTAGTGCGTTCGTTTTGTGCTCAAGAATGTGAGAGAAAAGAACAAATATCTCTAAAATAAATATCATAATAATAAATATGAGGCTGACGACTGTGTCAAGTAAGTGTTGTCAGCTTCATGTGAAAAATTTCCATACCCATTGAATACATCACGCATCGTCAGATATTGGTTAAAACGGCCTCTCAATTATTATAAAAAAAACTATAATGTGGACCAATAATTTCAAGACAACATTTTAAATTATTTCGTTGGCGTTTCGAAACAAAAATATTAAATCTGGTGCAAGATGCTTTTCAAGCTGTAACGGAGGCTACGTGAAATCACATTGTAAGTTCACGTTGAGAGATTGCAGAATGACGACGATGAATTAGTGAATTATAATATAGTTATTGATAGCGACAGTGACACATCATCTGACAGCAATGCATTGAAATTTTAAGATATAGAAGAACACGTCTCGACGAATCCTAATAGTTTTTTTATCTTTGTTTTATTCCATCTCCTAACATCTCCATGCCGTACTAATCTAAACGTCTGGTTTTTTTTTACCCGACTACGGCAAAGCCAAAAGGAAGGGTTATGATTTTAGCAGTCTATGTATTTACGTGTTGTAAATAATTAAGTTGCGATTTGTTTTTATAAAGAATTGTCAACACTGATTTATTATCTGTGACTATTGATGCTACAGATCTGTTGCATAAGTTTTATCTGTGGTGTCGAAACTCGAATTGTACTTTATCTTCTCTGGCTCTCTGCTTGCTCTCTGCCTCGGCGTCTCGTCGGCCATTGGTATAACAGTGCTAATTAAAATTAAATATATTGATCCACGGAGAATCCTCTTTTATTTCCAAGATTACGTATGTATATATTTATGTATGTATGTATGTTTGTAACCGATTTTTGTATGAGATTCTGTGTGTACTAATGTAGCGCCTAAACTGCTGGACCGATTTTGATGAATGAGGTGTCTATTGATTCGTTGTTATTATCAGGGTGACATAGGCTACATTTTATCTACGGAAAAAATCGAGAAGTCAGCTTTGCGCGGCTTTCTAGATTTTTAACCCCCGACGCAAAAACGACGGGGTGTTATAAGTTTGACGTGTCTGTGTGTGTGTGTGTGTGTCTGTCTGTCTGTCTGTCCGTCTGTTCCCCTGTAGCGCTCAGCTCAAACGGGTGAACTGATTTGAATGCGATTTTTTTTGTTTGAAAGGTGAATTAATCGAGAGTGTTGTTAGCTATGTTTGATGAAAATCGATCCAAGATGGCCGCCGCTACAAAATGGTGGATTACATATTTTTTCACAACTCCCTTAATATGGGTATCAAATGAAAGGGCTTGACTAGTAGAATAGCATTATACAAATCCAAGATGGCTGCCGCCACAAAATGGCGAATGTCGGGGGTTTTTAAATTTTTAATTTATATTTGTAAAATTAGTTTCGGATAAGAATAACAGATGGCACCACTAGCTTCTTGCCCCGCGCATTTGCCCACTAAATTATTATTAAATTATTAAGCGTAGTCGGGTTTTAGTTCACGAACTTTACTTGTATTTAGTAGATGTATTAAATAAATTATTTTATTATGAGTATAATATGTATAAAATTTAAAAAATGGGGTATAAATTATATTTAATAACGTATCTTCTTCTTTCTTGGTTATGGAAAATCTTTTTTCTATATCCTGAAACGTACCTACTTAACTTTAAATGTATAGTACTAACTACTACTACTATAGAAAAGTATTGAGCAAACTTAAAGAGACACAGATGAAAGACTAAATTGCGATTACGCAAATAATAGAATAACTATGATAATTAAAATTATTATAATTATTATAAAATTTCTTTTTCCCTAATTTAGTGTCATGTCCTTACAGTAGCAATACACACACACACACTCACAGGGGCGTCAAAAATGCTTGTCATACATTATAGTACGAGCACATCCATTGATTATTAATTTATCAATGAGAATTTCCTCCGTCCCGCGTCCCGCAGACCATCAGGAGAGCCAAGTTAATGGCGGTATAGGTATAGTGATGGGCACAACATAACACTGAGTTCGTTACCGTTCCTCCAAAATGAACCGGCGCATTATTTTAAGATTATTTTCGTTTTAAATTGGCGGAATCATTTAAAATTTATATTTTAGTTATTTAAGTAGAAACCAAAAAAAGGTAATATTCATATAATAAAATTGTCAAATAAAAACAGATCGAAAACACTTGAAGAACGTGGTCTATGCGCACGAAACGACAACAGACGACTGTTTTAGCGTCACAAAATGGCGGCCCAACGCCATTTGGGGTTACCATTTTCAACCTAAATATAAAAATGCTACTTTCTTTCGCGCGTTCGGTTTGGTCATAGTTTTATTTTTATATTTCATAAAAGTTATCTTATACTTAGTCCATTATTTTCAAATTCTTAAAAAGAAAAACAAAGCGTATTATTTTATATTATAAGTATAACTGTATAAGAACAGATTACGATACTTGCCTGTTATTTTTAGCACAGCACTATTATACAAATATAAAGAACTGACATAACCTTGTAATAGCGCAGTATAGATTTAGAAAAATATTGTTTACCAAGTTATTTGACACTCAGTTTGGCACAAAATTATAACATTCATTGATTATTGATATAATAATGTTGTTTTAATGCTCATCAATTGTTAAAACGGTAAACAACCAGCAAAAATATTTTTATCGTAACTGCAACGCCATTACAAAGCTACGTCGTCAGTTCAATCGCGACGTGTCAGGAACGCATTCTCTGAACGGCCGAACTTTAATTATAATATTTTTTTTAATAATTTTTGCAATATTAGAAACTGTAAAAACGAGAAGTATATTTTTTCGGGGTGGTTTTTTATACCAACCCCTAAAGTGACCCCTACCAAAAAAATATATCTCATTTGTTACTTAGTTAGTTATTACATGTTAAAGTTACAAAAGGATCGAATTGGTGAATCATAGCTTAAAAAATAAAAATCTGTTATGGATACGTACATGCATATATGCATGTACATACGTATCCATAACAGATTTTTATTTTTTAATATATCAATTTTTATCAAAAACTATATAAACACCTGTGCACTATCTTTATATCTATATTATCATCATAAATACGTTCTTATAACTTTTTAATGTCATATCTTAATGTCTATGTATACTTACAAATAAACTATGAACAATAAACGTTAAACAATATTCGATTTGATGGCATTCGACTGCACGAATTTCGAACATCGTGTTGTAGACTCGGTACAATGTTATTTAGGTATATTGCGTAACAAAGGCCTGTTCATTTTCATTTAAGCTTTTTTTTATAGGAATAGCGGGCAAACGAGCAAGCGGGTCACCTGATGTTAAGAGATTACCGCCGCCCATGAACATTAATTAGCAGCACCTGAGGAACTACTAATGCGTTGCCGGCTTTTGAGGAAGGGGACTGGCTATTCAAATCGCTGCCGGAACACATCGTGGAACCTTTGCAGCAGATTACGGCTGTGGTCGCTAGCCAGGCGGATTTGGGATAAAATCCTACCCCCGCTATAAACCCGCATTTTAATACATTTTTCTCGCGAATTTTAAATCGCAAGTGCATGCAGCTTCATACATTTCCATATGTCACACAATTTTGCGAAAAAAAAATCGCGCGAATAATTTTTGCAATGCGGGCCCGGCCTAAGGCGGAAGGCCTAAGCATTAGACAACTTAGTACTTAGACAAAAATCAATAATGTTGGACTAGGTATTTAATTAACAAATAATGAGACGGTAACGAAGGTAATGAATCGTACACGGAACCTGCTCTCGGAACGCGCTCATATTGTAGCGATAACTAACAAGAATAGCTAACTAACAGGAGCACGAATGCTCCAAGTGGTCGAGACAGTTGGTCGTGCATCAGTATTGCGTCGGGCCGGCCGCCGGCTCTACTCTGCTCCGGCTCCAATTAGCACTCGTTATGTGCGCCAGCCGCCAGTCAATTAATGCGGCAAACGTTACGTAGGCACAATCTAACTAGCTACATAATATACATTATGTTTTAATCATTTTTATTGTTATACGAGTCTGAGATTTTTTAACGATGACTGGGTTTTGTCTATGATCAGTTTCGCGAGTTAGGTCTAAGAATATCGGCACAACTTCGAGAATCAGAAGAGCATAGCTATACTGAGGGCGCCCAACGCTCAACGCTCAACACTCAATAGGACTAAACTTTTTGATTAAAAAAAAATATAAGTAAGTAGGTAGGTACATGTATATCGTGTCAAGGAGCACGAGGTTCAACAACGTCACCACGTGTCATACTTTAGAGGTTACAACTTGTACTACAGCCTACAGTATAATATAATATAACTTTGTTTCTCATAATAATTATTGCGTTACTCGATGAAGTAGTTTCTACTGGGAACCTTGCCTCGTGCGTGCTCTGCCGCGCACTCGACCAGCTGTTGCAAGATATTATATCTACATGAAAATAAAATAAAACTTCTCGTTCAAGTTCATACTTCAAAGTCGCTGCTTAGAGTTTTTTTCCTATTTATATGATTGTAATGAGCTGCTCGTTGTATCACTACATATTATACAGCAAAATCCCCCGCCGCGTCTGTCTGTTCGCGATAAACTCAAAAACTAATGAACTGATTTTCATGTGGTTAGCACCAATAGACACGAGTGATTCATGAGGAAGGATTAGGTGAATAATTTGTGTAAATTCGTTGAAATGTGACGATAATTGTTGAAAATGTCGGAATATGTCCAGCCGCCCGGGTAGCTTTCATCGAAAACGCTACCTAATCCCTTTGAAATGTATCATATACCTAACAAAACATTGTATGATGGGATAGTAGCGGGTAATTACTACCCGTGCGAAGCCGGGTGAAGGCCGGGTGGTTAGTACGTATGTAATCGTGAGCGCTCGACTCATTCTCGTCCACCTTGACTCCAGCGCCAAGTTCACTCTCAGCGGTAATTACTGTTAAGCGTGCAGCTCACCGAGCGCGCGACTACACTTGCTACGACGCGACGAGGAAGTATGAAGCCGATCATGTTGCAGATCGCGTGGAAGCTCCTGTGTTACGGTGCTTCTCTACCTGATCGGTTGACCGCGATCAGCCCAGTATCGAACCAGGTCGATCGCGGTACCGTACCTACTGTCTATAAAATTATCCATCGTACACGCGTATGCGCGCGTTCAATGTGTTGCTGTCGCGCGCTCTGTGGACAGCTCCTGCTGTAGTTATAGCGGGAGCATATTATAATTTAACACTAAACATGAGTCATTTCCTTCAAGTAGGTACCTACCTTACATTGACGTTATTAACTCGTGATGAAAAGTCAAAATTATTTTGCTATGATCCGCAAAACAGTCAAATTTGTATGGTACAACAAGTAGCATGTGCTATGCCCTGTCAGCCTTCCTGCTGTTAAATAAGCAGGAAAAATAAGCAACCAAGCGGACCCCAAGCACCACCACCAAGTAACACCACACAAATCCACCACCGAAATAAACTCGACGATCGTTTCGCTCCGACACCGGAGCATCCTCAGGAGATGTAGACTCTACAATGCACAACTGCAAATGCAACTAACCTAACTTTGCAGTTGTGCATTGTAGAGTCTACATCTCCTGAGGATGCTCCGGTGTCGGAGCGAAACGATCGTCGAGTTTATTTCGGTGGTGGATTTGTGTGGTGTTACATGGTGGTGGTGCTTGGGGTCCGCTTGGTTGCTTATTTTTCCTGCTTATTTAACAGCAGGAAGGCTGACAGGGCATAGCACATGCTGCTTGTTGTACCATACAAATTTGACTGTTTTGCGGATCATAGCAAAATAATTTTGACTTTTCATCATATATTATGGATTTCCGCAAAGTAACGCCTGCTTCTATTCAATGTTATTAACTCGATTAAGTTTTTGAGAAAAAAGTGACAAATTACATAATCCATACTAATATTATAAATGTGAAAGTAACTCTGTCTGTCTGTTTGTATGTTATTAAGGTTTCACGCCTAACCCGCTGAACCGATTTTGACAAGAGAGAGGGATATAATAGATCTTGGAGAAGGACATAGGCTAGGTACCTACCTACCTACTTGCTTTGAATCCCGGAAAATCATAGACTTCCCAAAATTATTAAAAACCTAAATCCACGCGGACGAAGTCGCAAGCATCAGCTACGAATGTGAAGAAGTACAATGTACCTACTGCATATACCTACGTACCTACGCAGATTACGCAATTTTTGATAGGTATATGAGTATGTATTTAAAATTCAAGTGTTTGTATCATGTAAACACTTTAACAGACAGTTAACAGAGAGGGTTTTAGTTTTTTATCATTAGGTAACCGGTTCGGCCGGAACTTGTTTTTTCACAGTTGGCACTTGTTACAGAACGGGCGACAGCGACACTGTCGCGTCTCACACTCTCATCGTCAAAATTCAACCAATTTACACAAAACCTGAACAAATAATACCTACACATAAATAATAACCGGGACCGACGGTTTTACGTGCTCTCCAAGACACGAGGGTGGAACACCGACGACTACTTACCAAATCCGGGCTGGCACTGAGAATTTTTACTAGAAAACCCCAATACCTAAAGAATTTTATTGGCCCGACCCACTATGGAAAATAAAGGTGTGTTTCGGATCAAAAATCGATAACTTTTTTATTACTAAAGATTTTGCTGTGAAATTTTGCACAAATATAGAGTAGATATAAGGCTTCAAATCTGATGTATTTATAATATACTTGATTTTAATAAAAAATATTAAAAAATTAAAATAAAATTCAGAGTGCCAAAAATGACCTTTATTATATATTTTTTTTTTATAATTTCTATTTATAATGTTTACCAAACCTAATTATTTTATTTCTAATTCCAAAATTACAAGCTATATTAAAAAAAAAAACAATTTCAATATACCATAAAATTTGAAGAGTTCCCTCGATTTCTCTAAGATACCATCATCAGATCCTAACCTGATGATCATGGAACCACTTGTGAAGTATGTTCTTTAAAACAAAAGAAAAATTTGCCAAATCGGTCCAGCAGTTTTTGAATAATCGTTTTTTTGTCGATGATTAATTTAAGCTTTAAATTATGCAACTACTAAAATTTTTAGTAAAAAATTGAAAAATGATTTTTTTTTAATTTTTCCAACGGGGATCTATTTTGAAGCTTTTCAAAAATAGCTCCAAGAAAGGAAAAAATCTCAAGTTTATAGTTTAGCAATTAACACACTTGCAATGTTCATTTTCAAGCAGCAAAAATTTATTAATTAAACTATTGCATAACTAAAAAAAAATTTGAAAAATTGCGATAAAAAAAATTCCCACAGATTATTGTTTATTTAGCTATTCAGTAAGCCCCTGATTTTTTTTTTCATTTCTTAAATTTTATATTTAGTATGTTTAAATAATTGCTATTGATAAAGTATCCAAAGTAGGCGTGGCTCGCGCACCCGTTTTTAGACGTATTTTCATTCCTCTGGGAACATTATAAATATTGGTCTTATAGTTCCGGAAGTAATTTTTTTTTTAGTAAATTTCTTCTTCTTTTTGAATCTTTTTCAAGATTGGAATAATCTCAATTAGTTTTGAGATATTTGCAAAAAACTACACCCTCCTTTTTTAAGTTAATTGTTTACAACTTTCGCAATTTTTGTAAACGAAACTTGATTTCCGTTTTAAATCAACTAGGTACATGCTATTCCGAATCAAACGACACCTAATTCATATTTTTCCAAGACTCCTGAAAAAAGTTGGTCTGAAAAGAACTTGTTGACTAGACTAATAATGGTTTCCCGTTTTCTGACTTCTCTCATATTTTCACCGCTAGCTTCAAAAGGCGCAAATATGCGCAGCTAATTTTAATAAATGTTTCTTATGAATAACTAGGCTATAAATTAACATCAAATGTATAGCGTGGGGAGACGTGGGTAACTGCTAAAAGTCTCAATGAACTTAAAAAATACTTTTTTTCACCCTATTTTATTTAACAATTATTTTAACATTAACGTTAACACAAAAGTATAAAAATTTTAGTTGATTGAATATCTACAGAAAATAAGCTTTCTGGAAATGTATAATACTTAAGATATATTCTTACAAAGTTTTACTTAAATATCGCTTTGAAAGTGATGAAGTGAACAGGCATAACATGGACGCCGGTAAAAGAAAAAAGATTGTGACCTTAGGAAAAAAAAACTATACATAACTAGTGCAAAATTTCCACATTATAGTTTAGCTTGACTCTTAAGCTTTTAAATAAAATTAAAAAATTATGCCCATTGCGACATCGATAAAACTATTTATGAGCCGCTGTTGTTCTACCATTTTCCATAGTGCGACCGACCCGGGAATGGAACCCGCAATCGAACATTCTAACCACTAGAGCAACGAGGCAGTTCTGACACTATCGTACTCCGATAACAGCTATTGAATGCGTTTCATTCATCAGTTGCACGTGACTCGTGAGGGAATTAGCCAATCGGTATAGATATGCGCCAATCTCCAATACTCGCTCGCAGCCGGTCACAAGTAATAATCATGATAACAACTAGCTGACCCCCGCGACTTCGTTCGCGTGTTTTTCTTTGCTATAAACCTCACGGAGCCCGAGACCTTTCCAACGAATGCAAAACCGTGGAAATCGGTTCGTGCGTTCTGGAGTTATAGCGTCAGGAAGGAAAACCCGACTTATTTTTATATAGTAGATAATCATTTATCGTGTACTAGCTTCTGCCCGCGGCTTCGCCCGCGTGAATTTCGGTTTTTCAAAAATCCCGAGGGAGCCGTCGATTTCCGGTTCCCGTTCCCGATTGCAATCATCGCAAATAATCCAGTAATGACAAGGTTTGTTGCCAGTTGAGTACCCTCAAAGTCTTACTAACTCCGTTAAAAATATATACACAACTAGCTTCTGCCCGCGGCTTCGCCTGCGTGAATTTCCGTGGATTTCCGGTTCCCGTTCCCGCTCCCTTTTCTAACCTTTAATACCTACTTTCAAGGAACTTTGCTATACTTAGTAATCTACCTATAGTTGTACCTATAGATTTCGGTTTTTTTCAAAATCCCGTGGGAACTGTGGATTTTAATAGGATAAAAAGTAACCTATGTGTTAAGTCAGGGCATAATCTATTTCTATTCAAAATTTCAGCCAAATCGGTTCAGTAGTTGCGGTGTTAAAGAGTAACAAACATACACACACACACGCACACACACAAACTTTCGCCTTTATAATATTAGTGTGAAGTGTGATTTAAGTTGAGCCCACGGAACAGAAAAAACAGAAATCTTATTCATTTATCTATGGTTGAGCCTTTGATGCTTCGTCGTCTCAACCAATAGACGTCCACTGCTGGACATAGTCTGGACATCTTTGATGCCTAAGGTAAGTTAAAACTTGTACCTAGTAGGCATCAAGGTCTATGTCGTTACATTTGTAAAAATAGGTACTAAACAATAATATTAAAATTAATATAAATGTAGATAGGTACACAGTAAAAATCTTAATTGCCATAAATATGTATGAGTTTCAAGTTGCGTGAACGAGTTTGTTTGTGTGTGTGTGAGAGAGAGGGTTTGAGTGAAATTGCCTGTTGTGTAGTAGGTATGTATATTTGTGTATTACTTTCGACGTAAGGCATATCTGAAATCGAATTGTGTCTATGACTACAAAGTGACTGCCTCTTATCTAAATACGTATATAAAAGGAAAATGTGACTGACTGACTGACTGATCTATCAACGCACAACTCAAACCACTGAACGGATTTGGGATGCAGATAGCTATTAAGACGTAAGTAGGCATTGTTCCGCTAAGAAAGGATTTTTGAAAATTCTATCCCTAAGGGGGTTAAATAGAAGTTGAAAGTTTGTACATGTGTTTTATACGAATCCACGCGGATGAAGTCGCGGGCATCAGCGAGTCGAGCTATGGTGTAATCGAAATACACGTTTTTAAATTTTTGTCTAGCTGTCTGTTTGTTCGGGCTAATTTTCGGAACGGCTGAACCTGACTGAAACAATTTTGACGCGACTTCCACAGGAAGATTATACAAGGAGTGATCCACGTTTTTTTTTTGTATCTCGGAAATATTTAGGGTTTCTACTTTTACAAAGCAAAACTTTTTCACTGTTTTATTAGTTTTGATCTAGGTAGGGTGGAGGCTCCCTAGGCCGGCACCCCCCCATAAGTCGGCACTTCGTTATATTTCTGTCGATTTTATCGTTTTGGTGCCATTTAGCCGCAATGGGTATTTTTTTCATTTAGTATTGCTCCAATGGGAAAATAGTTCTAAAATAAGGCAGCACTTTTTTGCACCCCTTTCCCTCAATTTTCGCTTAGAACGAGCGCGAGTGCGTAAATTGCTGAATTCTTTATGCAAAAAGCAGGTATTAAAAATTGATTCAAAAAGTCAAAAGCATGAAGTATTAGAAGAAAAAAACATTGTACTGAAATTGCTTCGTTTGACACGTCTACGAATTTTTAAACATGACACGACGCTTAAAGTGCCGACTTATAGAACATTCACCTTATATTTTAATTCCAGTGTGTTAAATATGATATTTTCAACATCAGGAAACTTCCTCATTGAACAAGTCCTCGTTTACGATGTCTCGGTACAATCGTTTCATTAGCGCGTACTGATACCTACCCCGCCACGTGGGCGTGAACATACTGGCCGTGAACACTGCTCGTTAATTACATTACTCGCCCGAGTTTGTTGTGGCGTCCTCTCAGATTAAAGCGCACTTGGAACCCTTCGTAGCTTCAGTTTCAGTATTCTTTAACAATTAATATTATCATCATTCCTCACTTCCATAATATACCTACTTGTAAAAATTGATATACCTATACCTACATGTACATTAAAAAAAGTACAGTGTAGGTACCAATTTCAAAAATAGGCTTTATCTATTCACATATCTTAAAATCCTGATTAAGAAATCAAAATGTATCATATATTGGCCTACTTTATTCACATACATCTATAATATTTAAAAAAAAATTCATTATAACACTTTTTTGTTAGGAAATTCTTGCAAAATAATGCTATAAAATAATTTTTTCTCCATTATAGTACAGGTCTGGTCGAGTCACGACTCTGGGTTCTAGATTTTTGAGCCATGGCGGGAAATTCGCGCGACCTCCTTGGTCGTTTACGTGAGACTTATTGTATTGTCTATGGCTATTGTATTACCTACTATAATTTTAGATATTATACGAATTAATATAGAGCATATTTTCTTCCTGGATTTTTATTTAGACGTGACGGCGCGGCGGCCAAAGTGTGGCGCTACCATAATTGACCATAGACAATAGACATCACCTGACACTGCAGTCTGCACGCACATTTTGTAACAACTGAATTTTGGCGCCATACGCTAGTTATATTATTTAAATTTTTTATTTGTTGTTTTTGTTACTCAAAACTTTACAAGACGTGGTTTTTATTGTGCGGAAAAATGTCTAGCAGTGATACTGAAGAGAATTTAACTCCACCTGACCACCGACCAACAATCTTTTGCCAGCAAAATCAAGGAAAACTCACGACAAATATTACCAAGATTTTATGGTTTGGATTTTAAGATATGAGTTTAGATAAAGTAGTGTATGAAACTCTACATAATTAGGTATTAAAACACTCGTGTGATACTATTAAAAAACTCACCTACGGGTCGTTTTTTAAACCCACACTCATGTTTTAATAACCTCTATTATGCAACCGATTCATAAACTACTATTTCGATAGCGGTCCCCTTGTAACTAATTATACTAGGTACCTAAACACAATCCAATACCAATAACCATTTGTCTTATACTTGTAGTATTAGTGGTTTAGTATTTAGTACTTTTCAAATCGGCAATGTAAAGCGTGCACAGCTCGGTATCAACACCCGCGAGCGGCGACCGGCCGACAACTTTCGGTATTTAGGCATCAGCTGATTGCATTACATTCAGATACCCGAAGTCGGGATCTTGGCGTGCTACTTAATGACATAAAAATATGAAGTTAGAGGATGAGAGGTGCCACTAGTAATATAATGCGAGTGCACTCACCGGGGCTGTCGGGCACGGTGTCGAAGTGGCAGTTGAGCAGCAGCGCGCGCCGCGGCGCCCCGGCGCGCCCGCCCGCGCCGCGCACGCGCACCACCACGCTCTGCACGTCGCGGTACACGTTGCTCATGCCTGCACACCGCACAGACAAACACTCATCTCTATTCGTACGAGTACCGTTGACTGGCCAGTGACCACTGAAGCAATTTCATTATCGCTATTTAGTGCTGATCATTAAGAAAAGTGAGAGTGCAGGTACCCGGAACTAATGTGAATTGTGACAAATCGGATTGGGAAGCGTTAGTTCCGTCCCTCGCACATTCAGTCATACAGAAACAGACTTACCGTCGAGGAAGGTGAGCGAGAATGCGCCGCTGGCCGTGAACACGTCGTAGTCGACGCAGTTGTGCGGCGAGGCGAGCGCCACCACGCCGCGCGCCGCCGCCACCAGCACGCGCACCGCCGCCACCTCGTTCTCGTAGCTGCCTGCCACCTGCACATCGCACCGTGCACTCAGCAGCAGACTCACCGTCGAGGAAGGTGAGCGAGAATGCGCCGCTGGCCGTGAACACGTCGTAGTCGACGCGGTTGTGCGGCGAGGCGAGCGCCGCCACGCCGCGCGCCGCCGCCACCAGCACGCGCACCGCCGCCACCTCGTTCTCGTAGCTGCCTGCCACCTGCACATCGCACCGTGCACTCAGCAGCAGACTCACCGTCGAGGAAGGTGAGCGAGAATGCGCCGCTGGCCGTGAACACGTCGTAGTCGACGCAGTTGTGCGGCGAGGCGAGCGCCGCCACGCCGCGCGCCGCCGCCACCAGCACGCGCACCGCCGCCACCTCGTTCTCGTAGCTGCCTGCCACCTGCACATCGCACCGTGCACTCAGCAGCAGACTCACCGTCGAGGAAGGTGAGCGAGAATGCGCCGCTGGCCGTGAACACGTCGTAGTCGACGCGGTTGTGCGGCGAGGCGAGCGCCGCCACGCCGCGCGCCGCCGCCACCAGCACGCGCACCGCCGCCACCTCGTTCTCGTAGCTGCCTGCCACCTGCACATCGCACCGTGCACTCAGCAGCAGACTCACCGTCGAGGAAGGTGAGCGAGAATGCGCCGCTGGCCGTGAACACGTCGTAGTCGACGCAGTTGTGCGGCGAGGCGAGCGCCGCCACGCCGCGCGCCGCCGCCACCAGCACGCGCACCGCCGCCACCTCGTTCTCGTAGCTGCCTGCCACCTGCACATCGCACCGTGCACTCAGCAGCAGACTCACCGTCGAGGAAGGTGAGCGAGAATGCGCCGCTGGCCGTGAACACGTCGTAGTCGACGCGGTTGTGCGGCGAGGCGAGCGCCGCCACGCCGCGCGCCGCCGCCACCAGCACGCGCACCGCCGCCACCTCGTTCTCGTAGCTGCCTGCCACCTGCACATCGCACCGTGCACTCAGCAGCAGACTCACCGTCGAGGAAGGTGAGCGAGAATGCGCCGCTGGCCGTGAACACGTCGTAGTCGACGCGGTTGTGCGGCGAGGCGAGCGCCGCCACGCCGCGCGCCGCCGCCACCAGCACGCGCACCGCCGCCACCTCGTTCTCGTAGCTGCCTGCCACCTGCACATCGCACCGTGCACCCAGCAGCAGACTCACCGTCGAGGAAGGTGAGCGAGAATGCGCCGCTGGCCGTGAACACGTCGTAGTCGACGCGGTTGTGCGGCGAGGCGAGCGCCGCCACGCCGCGCGCCGCCGCCACCAGCACGCGCACCGCCGCCACCTCGTTCTCGTAGCTGCCTGCCACCTGCACATCGCACCATGAACTCACTGGCGATACCATACTGGCCTTGGCCATACATTTAACTGTTCTTATACAGTGTATTCACAAGTAATTAATGTTGTACGACAAACCAATTTCGAATGGTCTCTCTTGCCTGCCACTAGCTTCGGTTTTTTACCGACTAGTCGCCGTGCTCGCTAGTATTCTGTGTGCTTAGTCTCAGTTTGAAGCGCTCCAAAACTAAAAGTATACTATAAGTATACTTCAAATCAAAATCAAATCACAATCAAATCACAAATGACTTCAGAGCAAAATGAACCCAAAGACTCTTACTTTAGGTCCATTTTACTCTGAAGTCATTGTGATTCGATCAATAGTATACTTATAGTATACTATAAAGTTTTGGAGCGCTCCAAACTGAGACTAAGCACTCTGTATTCAGTATGCTTCAAAATGTGGAACGACAGTAGGGTGGATGCTCCTTAGGCCGGCACCCCCGCATAAGTCGGCACTTCGTTATATTTCTTCCGATATTATCGTTTTGGTGCCATTTAGTCGCAATGGGTATTTTTTTTATTTAGTATTGCTTCAATGGGAAAATAGTTTTAAAATAAGGCAGCACTTTTTTGCACCGCTTTCCCTCAATTGTTGCATAGAACGAGCGCGAGTGCGTAAATCGCTGTATTTTTTTACAAAATTGCTACTTTCCGAGCGTTGGTAAGAAATAAATTACGTATTACAATATTTAAGACTTTTTGTTACGATTTAATTTGTTTTGCGTAATATTTGACATCGTGTTATAGTGATTTAACTCAATTATTATGCGTATTTAAAGAAAAAACAGGGGGGCCGGGCTAAGGAAAACCAGTAGTATGGGGTGCCTGAGGTCAACAGGGGGTGCCGACTTAAGAATTTGGGTTATTTCTAAGGTCAGGCCTATTGAATAAACTTGATATTATCTATATAAAAATTGTCTGATTGTTTGTCAAGGTTGTTAAAAAAAATTCTATATCTATTTCTTCAAAAATTCTATTAATTTCGGAAAAGAGTATATTTATTTTGGCGGGAAAATTAAATAAAATGAAAACGAGGAAAGTGTTCCTATAAATATTAAAAAAAAAAAAACTTTCGCGGACAATATCGGGGGCAAAAGCTAATTTTCTAATAAAAACATGAGGGCCGACTTTGAGAACACAAATGCCGGAGGAAGGGACAAAAGTTGTCCCTTCCTCCGGCATTTGTGTTCTCAAAAGCCGAGCTTAGGAAAATTAGTACTTTTTTTTAAATAAATTAAAAAAATACTTCTTCATGCTAAAAGCGGGTATTAACAATTGAATCAAAAAGTCAAAAGCATGAAGTATTAGAAGAAAAAAACATTTTACTGAAATTGCTTCGTTTCACACGTCTAAGAATTTTTAACATGACACGACCCTTAAAGTGCCGACTTATAGAACATTCACCCTACATCGATATCGATCGGACGGCACCCCGCACGATGAAATACCGATCGCGCTCGATCGATCGAGTGTAGCAACGCCGCACGATCGGCCTCATCGATCCAGCATGTTGATCGAGACCAATCGACAGGTGGAGAAGCACCTCGAGACGCGAAGGGCACGCGTGACGGTCTCGGTGCGGTGGAGCGGTGGAGGAGGTAGGGGTAGAGGGAGGATGGAGTACCCTGGGGCCGATGGACGTGAGGTTGACGAGGTGCTCGTGCGCGATCTGCGCGATGAAGCGGTGCGGCGGGGCCGAGCGGTCGAGCGCGGCGGGCAGGCGCTGGTCCACGAGCGCGGCGGCCAGCAGCGCGAGCGCAGTGGCCAGCGCGGCGCCGCCCAGCCAGCGCAGCGGCACCGCGCCCGCCTCTCCAGGGTTCTCCTTCACCAGCTCCGTCTGCGCAGCGAACGTGTACTTAAACGTAAGCAGCGTGCCAACGGCTACATCGTCCAAACTCCAAACCCGTCGTACTCGACGCGGTGTGTCTGCCATATTCCGTCGTGTAAAACTCACGTTGAGCTTTCGCCGTTCGGTGCCGAGACCGAAGCCCATAATTTTCGCATCGAATTATCCATGTAAGAGGCTCAAAATGACCAATATGAAAGATTAGCTTCGGCAACACATAAATGACTTAATTCAATTTACCTACCTAATACTAATTTAAAAGTGAAACAACTTCAAACGTAATTTTACGTGATAACGTCCTAACATAAGAAAACAAAGAGAGATAGATGCGTCACAAGCCGAACGCTAAGGTCGATCGTGACTTCTCTATCGCTTGTTCCGCGCTTTTGCTTGCACGCAGAACGTGACAATGAGTCTATTTTTTCGTGCGTGTAGCATGAGCCGGCGTTCATCGATTTTTAGGACATTATCACGTCAAATAGAATAGAAAAGTTTTTTTATTCAAATAAACTTTTACAAGTACTTTTGAATCGTCAATTGAATCTACCACAGGTTCGGAATGCAGTTCCAGCCGAGAAGAACCTGCAAGAAACTCGGCGGTTGCTCTTTTTAAAAAATAACATTATAACAATTATTATTATTAATGTACATGATTGAAATGCTGTCTCGCGCATTGCTGGAACAAGTTAAATCCAAGCTTTTTTATCTAAATTTCTAAATTCAAAAATAAGTAAGTACCTATTTTAAAAATAGGTAGATAAGTTTAAAGTTAGCTTATCTATCAGATTGATGAGGAAAATAACCAGGTATCATATTTATTTTCAATGCTAAGCATATTTTCCAAGAAAAAATTAAAACATACATTGCAAGTACCTATGTTTATAGAGTGCCTACGAAAACTGTTTGTTCAAAACCTATTAGAAACTTCTGAAGTTTGAACTCTACACTTATCCACTAAAATCTGTCTTTTATCGCAAACAGCGGTATCAATCTATTTATTCTAAGGATATCTTAATGTTATGTTGCGGCGCGCATGTTAAGGTAGATAGCTTAGAAGATAGATACTGTTTTAACTCAAGTTAATTTTTATTGCTTTTGAAACTTTAAAAAACTCGACTATTAAGAAAGTACATTGTATTCGTATAACTGCAGTCCGACTGTTTAGCTAATTGTCACAATGTGCAGTTTTGCACTGAGTGCACTATTTAGAGCACTGTCAATAATTTATAGAACAATATTTTAATATTGCATTATTCATTATTCGAAATTAGTTTAAAAAAATCCAATGGAATACCTATTCCAGTCCGTATCAATATACCTAACTAAAAAATGAGTAATTGAAATAGAACAATAAATTCTACTGAATAAATAAATATTTTTAATAATTCTTACCATTTTTCCGATATTTCTTTTCTTACTGTTCATTAGCATATTTTCCAAATAAAATATAAATGCAAATAATTTACCTACTTAAATCGTCTTTTAGCATTTTATTTTAAATCTAAAAAATTGCAGTGAAACACACAGATCACCATTCAACTCAAATCAAAATTCAAAACACAGATTAGGTATTAGTTACTACGTAACAGATGCGACAGTGACTTTTCTTCGGGCTAGTTCCATTTACCTCGTTTTGGCGCCACTGTAGATTTGCGGC
Source organism: Melanargia galathea (assembly GCA_920104075.1). Taxonomy (NCBI): domain Eukaryota; kingdom Metazoa; phylum Arthropoda; class Insecta; order Lepidoptera; family Nymphalidae; genus Melanargia; species Melanargia galathea. Next base: position 23,140,699 of record OV049855.1, read on the forward strand.
TAGGGCTTACCAGTCGATGATTTGTTATCGATACTAGTGATGTACTCGTTTTATCGATAACCAAATAACAGGGTTTTCTTACTAAGGCCTCTTGTTAACACGCCGTGAAAACTCACGTTTTGTATTGATATCCATACAAAACGTGAGTTTTCACGACGTGTGAACAAGAGACCTTATAATTAAATTCAAATTCAAACAAGATAAATTAATTTCAAACTTATTTATTCAAATCTTTCTTAATCTAAAATATTTATTTTACATTTAGTAATTATTTAATAACAAAAACAATTTTTTAAAATTTTCATTAGGATAATATACTAAATTATTATTTTTTAACATTTCATATTCTCTGTATAATATTTTTAAATGAATAAATATCGGCATCTATAGAGCTTTATGCAACTCTTATATTGGTTGTTTTGTTAGACATATGAATCCAACAGTACATGCCGTGAATTTACATTCTATATATAGCCAGAATGCAACCATAGGATTCTGCTTATGTATACATTGTAATGCAATTTTTCAATTTGTGATTACAATGTATACAAGAGTAGTATGCAAATACTCGTGCATACTGTAATATCCTCGGAAATCCGGGAAATCATGACATCTCAACATCCTGCTCTAAACATCAGAATCTTTATCACTATGAAGTGTCTACCAAGTACCTACTCCTTGAGACAAATCTAACTACATATAAAAAACCCGCATTCAAATTGGTTCACCCGTTTTAGAGCTACAGTTGACAGGCATATCCAGACACATAGCATTACAATGTATACATAAGCAGAATCCTATGGGTGCATTCTGGCTATGTATACAATGTAAATATGTGTACCTACATGCCGAGCATTGCACTTTAATTTTTTGATATAAAACCTGATCTCTAGATCTATATAGACCCACTTGGACTACTTGTGACATTCTCATTCCTATGAAGTACATGGGATTGTGATTGAAAACAAGTCCCAACTTGTGCATGTTCCATCCCTTCGTCTTCCTGCTTGCTGCAGTCTCCATACTGCTTATGTTTCCAGTGTGAAAATTATCTGAAAATAATTAAATATAGACAGGTGAGTAAAGTATGTAGGTTGATGGTACTGATATTTTTTTATGATAGGGCTTTATCTATAAAAAACCTGCATTCAAATCGGTTCACCCGTTTAAGAGCTACAGTGAGACAGACATATCCACACACAGCAGTTCGATTGGGAGAGTTGGTAGGTACTAGGTAGGACATCCACCGTACACTATCGTTCTTGGGGAAACTTAAACGTCTTTTAAGTTGAGTAACAAGTACCGACACAACACTTAAATAGTCCCATGACGATCGATTCATATATCGTATTCGTATCGTATCGTATTCGTATCGTAATCTCTAGAGTAGCACAGTTTGTTTTTTTATCAGAGAATTTGGATTTCAACTCAGCAAAATACTTACCTATAGCAAATCGTAGTCCTAAAACGTAGCCGGAGTCAAATGTAAAACAGAGTTCTCGGAGTCCAAAACAAATCACAAGTCAATATTATAAGTGTCGCGAAGCGCGTATGCGTTCGCGAAATGCACAAGAGCAAAGTTAGCCGTACTGCTCTAAGGTCAGTGTTTAGTTTATGAATGTAATGTTATCTGTGATTTAGCAGAGTTCGCTCGAAGTTCGCTCTATGCTCTATAGTCTGTGGCTATTACGAATCAGTCATTTTTCATTCGCTATAGTACATTTGAATTGGGGCGCGACAAGGTGGCTGAACGGTATTCCCATTTTGAACGTGTATCGATGTAATCCGCTCGGATCCCGTACCGTGCGCGCGTATTTATATGTTAGTATATCGTGGTTTGCTTAAATGGAATTTATAAAGTCACATCAAGTCTTATTTCCGTTATTCACGAGTGGTATTTAAATAGCGCTGCCAACGCACGACCATCTCTTCCTGAGAACAACATGCAAGCAGAGGCGAAGTCTGGCAGACTCATCTCTTCGAGCACCGAGCGGATGGCGAATAACTTAAGCTAAGTATCTAGACGTTAAGTGCCTGGACGCTAAGTATCTAGATCAGTGATAGGGAATTTATTCTCGATGTGGTTGGCCAACCAAAGTTTAAACGGAGGTCCTCCTCACCATGCCTTTGACCTGGCGGGCGTATTAGATCAGCTAGGAAGTGGTCAAGGACTAAGTACTGGCTGCAACGAGGGATCTTCTACCCTTAGTAGGGCTCATAAGTGTTTGAGCGCTGCAAAGGAGGTTACCGGAAGGTGCGCCGGGGGTCGTATATCGTAATCCCTCCGGGTACCCCTACGGGTTTCCCAGGGAAACATGGCTCGGGGTCATTGGGATGGTGTGGGATGGCCTACCGCACGTTTAAGAAATATAACATAATCACTCTCTCTAGAACTAGGGGCATCATACAGTGATGTCATAGTTAACTTACCCATGCAGGTCGCCGAGGAGCTAGAGCAAGATGGAGAAGGGGGAGCGGAAGACGCGAGGAGACCGGCTGGAGTCAGACTCGCGTCGCAGCATATTACGAAGGTATGACTCCATCAGATATAAATTAACTCGGGGGGCATTCCTTTCCACTCGTTATCACTTACTCATTATTGTAAACCCTCTAAGGGCCCATAGGGGCTCTCAACGACTTAATAACGCGAAGCAGAATTAGGGAAAGGAAGGGCCTTCCCGACATGGTGGAGTCGTGTTGTGATTTTGTAAAAGAATCCGATAATGGTGGATTGTATAGAGATTAGTAAAAGAGACTGGAACTTTCAGCACGTGGAGTCATACCAGATTTAAAAATACCAAGTCGTTTCCGCTCCCCAAATTGTGTAAAAGATGGCGTCGAAGTATCTTTATTTTAAATGTGTGAAACAAGGTGCCAGGCTATAAAGATTGTTGCTACCTACCTATAGAGAAATTCAACAAATTTTTATGTGAAAAACATAGTGGGTAGGGTGTGCGCCTTTTTGTAGCATTTAGCCGTACGAGGTTACGCTGTTCGCCGCGAGGCGGCACATGGTCGCAGTTTCAACTTTAAAAGCGAGGGAAAACGGCAAAAGGTACGTTGGCAGCATTGATTTTTACAAGTTAGTGTAGAGAGGTCAAATTGCCCGCGCAACTCTATGGTGTATACTATGATACGAATTTTCAAGAGCGGACGTGGTCTTTTTTTTTTTCAACAGAATAACGGGTTAGTACCAACTTGATAAAGACGAAAGGGCCAGAGTTGCCAAAGATAATATCCAATAAGTATGAGCGAACTTCGAACTAATTTTATTAATTTTGGATAATATAAGTTTGGTGAATAATATTAATTTTAATTGTTATTTATTTAAAGGTGATATTCCAATAGTTACGACGTACAATTAAAACCGGATACAGAGAAAGTTCGCAGCGCCATAATTTCAAGGGTAACACTTAAAGATGGCGGAACTTTAAAATACAACGTGAAATTTTTCTCTGTGCAACGAAATTAAATATTAAATGTAGATGGAATAATTCGAAGTCTAAAAGTGAAGGCAAAGTGAAACGATACCTCGTAAAGCTAATTTAACAATAAACAATTCGACAATAGGTATTTATCCGATCTTTATAATATGTGAAAATATTAAGTGAGCTTCGTAAATTTAAGTGAAATGTAGTGAATAAATTCAGACCTTAAAGAGGAATTTATAGTTTCTACATAGTGTCTAATTACTTTCAGAAGGGAAACAAAGGCTGCATTGATAATAGGAGTGACATAATTCTCCCAATATTTAGTTAACAACCTCTGAGCCAAAGGGGTAAGTTCCACTGTTTTCTGTAGTAAGTAGACAAAGTTTCAAATATTAGACCCTTCTTATTAATAGTATCTAACTCTGAGAGTGATTGTTTAAAGATTTTAAGATTTAATCAGCTATACTAGACCTAATTAAAGGGTTAACGTTTCATTTACAAGTATACTGAATGTGGACAATTTTCTGTAGCATGAAAGCTTAGGTTATTATTTTTGTGAAATTATAAACCTTGGAAAGGAATATAGGTATACCTAGTTATTTAGTAGAGAAGTGAAGGGGGGAACCTTAAGGAACTTTCCAAGTCCCTATGTCTATACTTTATATGCCAATCTTTGTACATACCTATACCTAGGGTCAGTGACCTTATCAGTGAATATAGCTAGCTAAGTTGATAATTTTGTTTGACTTGAATAAATTGATGAAATATAGTGGTGAATATACAAGTCTACCTTTGGAAAAGGCAGTGAATGATGAATTCTAATTAATTATGAGGATAAATGAATTATTTTTGTTATTTTGGATCAGTACTGAGTTTGATTCTGAATAAGCATGTATATAGAGACTAGTAAGAGAATTTTACTTTACTACTCGCCCAGATTTTACTTTTAATTGGTATCTTGATACGATTTGAATCTAAACAATAAACGTAGACAGTAGATTGATATCCTAGACATAATGGCAGAAGTTTAAGAGAATTAAAATTAGAAATTGAGCGATAGAAGTGAGTGTAGTGTTTGCGAAGCGAATAACAACTTTTTTCAAACGAACCCAAAGAGAGAATCATTCATATTTGTTTGTTCATATACCCCAACAGGTGTCTTGATGTTTTGACTTGTATATTAAGGGGCCTATTCCCCTCATATATACAAAAATAAATGATTAATTAAATATATGGATTCATAGTACAGGAGTAGGTTACTTACATGTCGAGTGAATTAAATAATTGAATAATTTGAAATAATTTTTTGTTTTGAGATTTTAACAAAGGGTTAGTCCAGACTTATATCTTTGGAAGATAGTATAAGAGATTGAACAAGATTTTTATTTTTTTTAATGAAATTCAGATACAGCGGTTGCTAAGTGGAACGGGTACACTTCATGGCATTCATAGAGTGTGCTTCAACCTCAAAGTAAACATATCATAGACAAGGACAATAAGGTACGCGACTATAAAATATGGTATTTACCTATAAAATCAAAAGTGAATAATCGCATAAATTATTATAAAATACTTATATTTAGAATTTTTTAATTTTAATTTTGATTTTAATTTTTTTTCTCTTTCTCTTTCTCTCTTCATAAGAGAGCAATGCCTATGCAAGTCAAACATCTGTTACAGAGGATTCATCATGGATGAACTATTACTAACACGTCTAAAGCTTCTGGCTACTCAAATACAAACTCTCTCAAATCAAACTTCAGATCTCGGCTCTCTGAATACTGACTTGATCTTTAATGCGGAAGTACTTAAGACTAAATTACGAAGTCTCTTGACGAGGTTCAATAGCGATTTAACAAATTATTTTCGGATGGTCAATGTTCCAGCGGTTGATGAGATAAGCGAGATTAGCGAGATCCAACTTAAGGCAGAAGAAATTCTGGCGGAGTTAGAAGTCAAATTGAGATTATTTCAGAACAACACCAATACTTCAGCAGTAAGTAAAGCAGCGGAGACGACAACATCGTGCCGCTTACCTAAATTAAACTTACCGGAATTTGATGGGGATATATTGAGCTGGCACCAATTTTGGGATCAATTCCAATCGAACATCCACAACAGAAATATAGCAGACGTAGATAAGCTGTTGTATCTTAAGGCTTCGTTGAAAGGAGAAGCGAAGAAAGCTATTGAGGGCCTCGACACTACAAATAAAAATTATAGCATCGCTATTAATACTTTGAAGGAAAGATACGGGAAAGACTCCCATTTAATAGATGCGCATTACTCGGCATTATCAAGAGTGGCAACATCGGATTCAACAATAACATCGTGTAGGAAAGCACTCAATGAAATAGAAAAACATCTAAGAGTTTTAGAATCACTAGGTGAAGATGTAAACCATAATCACCTACGCCATCTCATTTTTAGTAAATTTCCGGAAGACCTCATTTACGAACTAAAACTGAAAATTAAAGACGAACCTGTGAATGAGATAAGAGCAGAATTAGAGAAACTAATCACGGCCAGAGAGGACGCTAACCGAATTACCCATATAAGTAGTACACAGGCAACGGAAAATTACACCGTGGAAGCGTTACACATCACTCAGAACAAACGAAAGTATAGTCCACACAGGACGGAAAGGACACCATATAGAAATGATGATAGAAGAAATGAATGGAGTACACGACCCAGAAGAGTAGAACCTCAAAATCTGAAGAAGAGATGCTTTCTACCAAGAAAGGATACCGAAGGACAGACACGAAACACAACCTTTAAAAGAAGAAATAGGACGGAAGATGAGGTACCGAGGAAAAGAATAAAACCATTCTGTACATTCTGTAATGGAGATCACTTCAGTGACCGATGCGAAAAATATAAGACCGCTAATGAGCGGAAAGAGGTAATCAAAGATAAGTGCTACGGGTGTCTCCGAGGAGGCCATCTTATTTCGAAATGTCAAGATATTAGAGCTTGTTATCATTGTAAAAGACGGGGTCAACACCACAGGGCTCTGTGCCCAAAGAAATTCTCATCCACAACTGAACTCGCAGCTGTCTCAGCGGTGGATAGAAGATGACATACGGTTCTTCAGACAGCTGTAGTAGCCGTCAGGAGAGAAGGAGTTGAGTCTAGTCGAACACGATGCCGTATACTATTCGATACAGGATCTCAGAGGTCTTACATCACCCAACGGATAGCGAAAGAATTAAATTTATCAATAGAGAAGGAAGAAAGCTTATCAGTTTATACCTTTGGTTCCAGGAATCCGCAAGAATTCAATAGTCCAGTTGTTCGACTAGAGTTAGAAACTAAATCTAAGGATAAGAAAATTATTTATGTAAATATCGTACCAGTGATTTCACAGGGAGTACCCTACAGCGAAGAACTTAATAAGTGGAAAAATAAATTAGAACTTGCAGATGATGGATCGTTAACAAATCAAGTTGATATTCTTATTGGGTGTGATTATTATTATTTATTTGTTCGTTCAAGGAGAATTAAAATAAAAGAGGATTTATATCTAGTAGATTCCGAGTTTGGATGGATACTGTCGGGTCAGGTTCCGTATGAGGAGATAGAGAGTGAACATATGTCGGTTGTTACATATTTCCAAGCAGAGATAGATTTCGGACTGAACAAACCTGACATGCCTTTAGATCAAGGAAGTATAGCTTTCCTTTGGGAGCTTGAAACGATCGGTATAACTGATTCACCTAAAATTACTAGAGAGGAAGAAGCTATTAGGAAATTTAATGAAACTACCAAATTAATTAACGATAGATATTATGTTAGCTGGCCATGGAATGAATATCCTCCAACGTTAACATCTAATTATGGATTGGCATTTGGTCGCTTAGTAAATTTAATCAAGCGCTTAGATGAGGAAACTCTCAAATCTTATAATAATGCTATACAGGAACAAGTATCAAAGGGAATAGTCGAAGTAGTATCAAATAAAGAACAGGTAAATCATCCAGTACACTATTTGCCACATCACTGCGTCGCTCAAAGGGGCAAACCCATTAGAATCGTTTATGATGCCTCATCGAAAGTTAAAGGTAATAAAAGTTTAAATGAATGTCTCTATTGTGGTCCGTTGATGTTAGAAGATTTGACGTGCATATTGATTAGATTTCGAAGACATAATATTGCTTTGTCAGCAGATGTAGAGAAAGCATTCCTCCAGATAGGATTACATGAACAAGATCGTGATGTAACTAGATTTATTTGGTTGAAAGATATTGAGAAACCACCGAGTAAAGAAAACATAGTATGTTTACGATTTTGTAGAGTACCCTTTGGAGTTATATATAGTCCATTTCTACTAAATGCGACAATTAAACATCATCTTTGTAAAGGAAATGAACACCTACAATTAATTGCAAAGGATATCTATGTAGATAATTTAGTAACCGGAGTTCAAACGCAAGATGAAGCAATACAGTTATATGAAGAAGTGAAAAGTACTTTCCAACGAATATCTATGAACATTAGAGATTGGAGTTCAAATTCGAGACAGTTCTTAGAAAAGATACCCGATGGTGTTAAAGATAAAGTAGTGAAAATCTTGGGTTTAGAATGGGATTTAAAGAAGGATACTCTGCACCTAAGATTCAAGATAAATACAGAAGCGAATTCTAAGCGTGAAGTTTTAAAAGTAATAGCGTCGGTATACGATCCTTGTGGATTAGCAGTACCGCAACTTTTGTCAGCAAAACTATTTCTCCAAAAGCTTTGGCAGACCAAAGTCAAATGGGATACAACACTTTCAAAAGAAAACCAAGTTGAATGGTTGGAAATAAGGAAAGAATTGGAGACTATTAGAAAAATATCGATATCAAGATGCTATTTAAAAAATGTAAGAAGCGAAGAGTATCATTTGCATTGTTTTACAGACGCATCCCTCAAAGCATATGCTGCTGTCGTATATGTAACATATGGTTCAAAAAGAAGTTTTGTTATCGGCAAAACAAGATTAGTCCCTATAAAGGATCAACAACACTTAAAAATTCCACGATTAGAGTTATTAGGAGTTCTTATCGGTTGCAGGCTTATTAAAACCGTTTTAAAAGCATTTTACATGAAAATAGGATTTCAAACGTTATGGACCGACAGCCAAATCGTCATAGAGTGGTGTCAATCTAACAAACTACTACCACCGTTCGTGGCTAGAAGAGTTGAGGAAATAAAAAGTAATAAAGAACTCGTGATTAAGTATGTTCCCTCAGAATTAAACCCGGCGGATGTTGCGACCAAACCAACGAGTTCCAACGAAGACAAAGAAAGGTGGCTTAAAGGTCCTCAGTTCTTATCGGAATCCAGCAATCGGACGTTCTCTATGAAAGATAAGACGCAATCTTTTTTTCTCTCGGCGCGGGAGGTTCTACCGAATACTTCCAGAAGAAGCGATAGTAATCGGGAAGCAGAGGACAATTTAGCAGAAGTTAACAGTAATAGTCACAATGAACCGCTTTGTATTACGGAAAAAATAAAGAAGCTCCAAGCAGAACATTTTTGCCCATGAAGTAGCTGGGAAAGAAACTGATTTAAGTCGCAATCTCAAGTTATTTAAAGACGTGGATGGACTGCTACGTTGCAAAGGACGTCTTCAGAATGCAGATCTGTCATTTGACAAACGATATCCAATACTAATTCCTAAGGAATGTGATTTTACAAATAACTTAATAAAGAAGGTCCACAGTGATAATTACCATGTAGGGGTAAATCACACACTTAGTCTCATCAGACAGTCGTACTGGATACCGCGAGGCAAATCACAAGTGCAGAAAGTATTGAAAAAATGTCCAAGGTGTGTTAAACACGGAGGTGGTCCGTTTAAGTTGCCAATTACCCCACCGCTACCTGCAGAAAGAGTAGGCTACAGCAAACCGTTTACTTTATCGGGATAGACTATATGGGTCCAGTGCTCGTCAAGAATGGCCAAAAAAGATGGATTTGTCTATTTACTTGTTTAGCGGTGAGAGCTGTTCATTTGGAACTAGTGCAAGATCTTACAGCCGAGGAAGGGTTATTAGCATTGAGAAGGATGATAGCAAGTAGAAAGATTCCAAAACTCATTACATCAGATAATGCGACACATTTCAAACTTATAGCAGAGATTCTCGCAAAACGATATTGTATTGACAACAAAATTCAATGGAAATTTATTCCGCAATTGGCGCCATGGTTTGGCGGATTCTACGAACGACTTATGGGAATAATTAAAAATTGTATGAAGCGTACGTTAGCAAAACACATGCTCCCCGATAGCCAGTTAGCTACGGTCATCAAAGAAATTGAAACAGTGCTGAATTCGCGACCACTCACATGTGTAGATTCGGAATTGGACATAATTCTGAAACCAGTTGATTTTCTTACTCCTGGAAGTTGCATTACTATAGAAGAGTCAGTGGAAAATTGCCTAGAAAGGGGTACGTCGATTAAAGTTGATCTTATAAAAAGTTGGAAAAGAGGTCTTAGTATCTTAAAAGAGTTCAAAGAAATGTTCGTAAACAGATATTTGCTTAGTCTTCGAGAAAGGTATAACCACTCGCATAAAGAACCACGCGTCACCTCAAAACTATCTCCAGCAGTAGGACAAATAGTTCAGATAAAAGGGGAAAATAAAAATAGAGAAACCTGGAGAGTCGGTAAAATCGTTTCGTTGAAAAGGGGAGGTGATGGCTTATGTAGAGTGGCCATAGTGAAAGTTGGAGGCAAGGAATTTACGAGGTCAATAGCTCATTTATACCCGCTTGAAGCCCAAGAATCAGAGGTAGAGGTTGAAGAGAGATTCATGGGAGGAAAGAAGTCTAGCGAACGGGCTCCTGTAACTGGAAGCGAATCTTTGAAGGAAAATGGAAATAAGCTCACGGTTGTCTTAGACGAGTTGGATCAGGAAGAGAATTTACCATCCATGCATACAGAGGAACCCGTTCAAGACGACGTAGAGGTCGAAGTAGTGGATCAGGGAATCAGAGAGTCTGCAGAAAATGTTGTTGGTACAGAGAGAGCAGAGTTAGAAGGGAACCATGGAAAGGAGGATGAATGTCCGCGAACTAGGTCGAGGAGAGTTGCTGCCACGAAGGCTCTTGAGAAGATCAAAGAGTGGACGAGTAACTTACTATGCCTGTCATAAATTTTTGTTCCGGCCGGGTGTGTCGCGAAGCGCGTATGCGTTCGCGAAATGCACAAGAGCAAAGTTAGCCGTACTGCTCTAAGGTCAGTGTTTAGTTTATGAATGTAATGTTATCTGTGATTTAGCAGAGTTCGCTCGAAGTTCGCTCTATGCTCTATAGTCTGTGGCTATTACGAATCAGTCATTTTTCATTCGCTATAGTACATTTGAATTGGGGCGCGACAAGGTGGCTGAACGGTATTCCCATTTTGAACGTGTATCGATGTAATCCGCTCGGATCCCGTACCGTGCGCGCGTATTTATATGTTAGTATATCGTGGTTTGCTTAAATGGAATTTATAAAGTCACATCAAGTCTTATTTCCGTTATTCACGAGTGGTATTTAAATAGCGCTGCCAACGCACGACCATCTCTTCCTGAGAACAACATGCAAGCAGAGGCGAAGTCTGGCAGACTCATCTCTTCGAGCACCGAGCGGATGGCGAATAACTTAAGCTAAGTATCTAGACGTTAAGTGCCTGGACGCTAAGTATCTAGATCAGTGATAGGGAATTTATTCTCGATGTGGTTGGCCAACCAAAGTTTAAACGGAGGTCCTCCTCACCATGCCTTTGACCTGGCGGGCGTATTAGATCAGCTAGGAAGTGGTCAAGGACTAAGTACTGGCTGCAACGAGGGATCTTCTACCCTTAGTAGGGCTCATAAGTGTTTGAGCGCTGCAAAGGAGGTTACCGGAAGGTGCGCCGGGGGTCGTATATCGTAATCCCTCCGGGTACCCCTACGGGTTTCCCAGGGAAACATGGCTCGGGGTCATTGGGATGGTGTGGGATGGCCTACCGCACGTTTAAGAAATATAACATAATCACTCTCTCTAGAACTAGGGGCATCATACAGTGATGTCATAGTTAACTTACCCATGCAGGTCGCCGAGGAGCTAGAGCAAGATGGAGAAGGGGGAGCGGAAGACGCGAGGAGACCGGCTGGAGTCAGACTCGCGTCGCAGCATATTACGAAGGTATGACTCCATCAGATATAAATTAACTCGGGGGGCATTCCTTTCCACTCGTTATCACTTACTCATTATTGTAAACCCTCTAAGGGCCCATAGGGGCTCTCAACGACTTAATAACGCGAAGCAGAATTAGGGAAAGGAAGGGCCTTCCCGACAATAAGATCGCCACCAAAATCCATTTAACAAAGCCAAGTCATCGGGACATATCACAAAAAACACCATGAGAATTAAGAACCTGTGATGAGAACAACGAAAAGCAAAGAAAAGTGGTGAAAATGGAAAAAGAAAACTTTAAATTTCGCGAAATTTCGAAAATTTCATGACAATGACAGACCTCAGACTTATCACTTAAACCTAAACCACAGACCTAAACACAGAAAATACTAGATACTTATCATTAATCGGTGGAAAACCTATCATTAATCTGTGGACCTGTTATTTTCTGTGTTGAAGTCTGTGGTGTGCGAACGATTGTAGCGCCAAAACGAGGAAAAAGGAACTACAGCTGTCATACCCCTGATTCAAAACTGACACTGACAGTATTGTGTTCTGTGCTGACAGTACTGACCACAGAACACATATTACTCCTAGACGATTAACGATTCACGAACAAATAACAATACAAGAATACAAGAAGAAACAATTTAGATAGAAAAGAATTCGACGTTCGAACCCACAGAGCTGTTTAAAATAATATTATATTTTAATAGGTAGGTAGGTATAGATCGACCAGAATCTCATGAAAAATGGGGAAGTTAAATTTTGTAGTAAGCAACACTAGGTTAACTCGGCTGCCCTAGTGATAAACAAAGTAATTACCTACATTTAGAACACCTTACCTGGGATCGTTTCACGAAACGAAAAATCCAGCAACTGCATTTTAAATACAAAAACTAAGTAATCATCATCCAATTACTTTGTTTTTGTGTTGTGCTTGTTGTTGTTACTTAGTTTTTGTATTTAAAATGCAGTTGCTTGATTTTTCGTTTCGTGAAACGATCCCAGGTAAGGTGTTCTGAATGTAATTACTTTGTTTATCACTAGGGCAGCCAAGTTAACCTAATGTTGCTTACTACAAAATTTAATTTCCCTATTTTTCATGAGATTCTGGTCTATCTATATAAGTTCGAACCTCATAGGTGACTGATGAACGTGTTAGTCTGTGTCTAGGAACAAGCATACTCTGGAATCGGCATATTATAGATGAAACCACAACATCCCTTTGATTCGCTCACTCAAACTGATTTTAAGCGTAAGATAAGAAAAAAAGAGAAGTCTGCTACTGTCAGTTGTTCTACTTTAAACAAAAGTAGCTACTTGTTCCTAGACTTTGATGTAGTTCAACAGTTGACAGTGGCATGACACTTTATACAAATAAATTAGAACAACTGAAAGCAGCAGACTCTGGATATAACAGAAAAGAAAATAGACTCTATTACATTCTATTAAAAGTACTTTTTCGATGAGATAATCAACTAGAGAAGACGTGCCGAGTGAAAGCCACCATCTAAACTAAAGAGTGGTGTCCCACTCGCACAGTTGCTATTACGAAAAAAATAAATCGTGATGTTGGTTTGAACTATTCATACTTAGTTCATTATTCAACTAGCTTATTATATTCAGCTTTCATTGAATACTTGTTTATGACTTTTTATATTCGTATTATTTAGTTCATTATTCAACTAGCTTATTATATTCAGCTTTCATTGAATACTTGTTTATGACTTTTTATATTCGTATTATTCTAACCTCTTCGCTGTCGAATGTCAGTGTCTCAACATGTCTGCAGCGGTCGCACTGTCATGGCCGCCTGTTGCGCGAGCGCGCCTCGCGCTCTATAGAACACGATCAATCTCAAAATAACACAACAATGCAACTAAAGTTGCAAAACCTTGAAAAAACCGGTTACACGATGAGGGACAAAAAATAAGATTGCTGCGTCTATGTTTATCACATTAGTAACTTGATCTGTGCTCTCTTTCTAGTGTGAATGAGAAAGAAATCGTCACTTAGTCTAGCTGTTTCTCTGTCTACGTCACTAGGGCAGACGAGTTAACCTAGTGTTGCTTACTACAAAATTTAATTTCCCTATTTTTCATGAGATTCTGGTCGATCTATACCTACCTACACTACCTACCTGTAGGTACCGTGGAATTCTGACAGCTGTCATTGTCATTTACAGATGAGTTATTTGTATGGAGAACAGGGTTAACATCTGCGAAGCACGATTGTACCCCAAACTACTTTAATTCCCTGTCATCATAAAAAGCCATATGCCGCGTAATAATATTACTCATTTCGCCTTAAAATAGAAAACACCAAAAGTGGAAACTAGAAAGTGCACACTAACAGCAATAGAAAACAAAAGAAGCACATTGAAAAAATTTATTCAAAAATGGATGTCGAATGACATTATCACCATGAAGTATCTGTCAGGCATTTGTCATATCTACATGCGCATTTGATTTGTATTTGCATAAGTTTTGAATTTTTTATCTTTTTTGTGGGAATTGTTTTATCTCTGGTAACATTACGAAACGTCAGAATTCCACGGAATTTGTAATTCGGGTATACCTATATAATCTGTGATTATCGCATAGATTATCTTATATATACTATAATCTTAGATTAGGTATATAGGAGTATATAGGAGTATATATATATTAGTATATAGGTATCTCCTATATACCTAATCTAAGACTATAATCAATTAATCATTAATCTGTGTCTGTGATCGAAAGCAGGGGGGTGACACTGTAGTTCCCTTAGACTTCGCAAAGCGCTAGTATCGCAACCACAGAACCACTTTTCTAAGGTCATATCCAAGAAGGTTATATACTCTATGTAGACACTGGAGACTGCGCCTGAAACATTTTAATAAAGATAAAGTCATTCAACTGGGCTATTTTTCCTCTCTATTTTTTCTATATCTCACACACTTTATTTAAGTAGTCTGTTGAGAACGAGACAAAGCCTGTTCAAGACCATATTTCTTTGCTTCAACATTTTGTTTGGATTGTTCCTGGTCTGTGGTGCTCAGATTACATAGGTTCTATGTTTCTTGGTCATATCATTAAAGTGTTCTGACTTCTGTGGTAATTATTGTTTTTTTCAAAATGGCGTCTTCGTTGTTGTTGTGTTTCGAAAAAAATAAAAATAATTATTGATTTCTTGCAATCTTCTAAACTTTAAATACGTCGAGTCGAGCTTCTGTTCCTCTGTTTGTGTTTTATACTGTAGTGCTATTTATATTTGGCACGTTGACTCTTTTTTTGTTTCATTGAAACAAGACTCGTACCTATGTTGTTTTTTGAAATATCTGACGACAAAGAAAACAAGGAGAAATGTGGCTGCTCGCCAGTACAAAACAACATTAAGTTGTTTCGATTTCCTAAACCTGCTGGAATTTTGCGCGGTACGTATAACCAACCTAACCTAACTAGATTTATACTATACATTATAAAATTCATTCTCCATAAATTAATTATCCATAAACAGACACAAGCACATCTTTTGATATTTATAGTGATACCAACAGGTGTTCTTAAGTTGGCTACTATTTATTACCTATAGGGTAGTAAAAATACTACTATTCAGTATTCATATATGGTATATATTTGTAATAATTAGTACCAATTAATTATTTTTAAATTTATTTGTTTCTTTTCAGATGTGAACTATGTGATATTCAGATGTGAAGATGAATTAAACAGACAGGTTTTACTGATTGTTTTATTGGGTTTTATTTCAAGAAGTTCTCAGGGCCAGCCCGGAGTTGTTTGTTAGCGGTATTTCACCCCCGTGCCTCGGAGGGGATGTTAAGCAGGCTGTCCTGTTTATTATTACTATTACTATCATCATAATAGTCGCTAAAGTCCACCAACCTGCATTGGAGCAGCGTGGTGGGTCTAAGCTCTAAATCCCTCTCTCCTATGAGAGAGGAGGCCTGTGCCCAACTGTGGGATGTTAAAAGGTTGTAGTGTTGGTGGTAAAAAATTATTTGTTCCATGTTTAGTAACTTTTGTCGTTCTTCTTGCGAACACATCTTTAATTATGACTATTCATATTAGTGATCTTTTATATTTCTGGAAAAGAATTTATTGATATTATCTTACTTTCAGCCAAAGATTAAAAGAGTGATCACAATTATGCTATTATAGTTTGATAAATAATTGATGGTAGGTTTAAACAATATCTGACTGGAGGTTTCTGATTGTAAACAAAATTTTTGTACATGATGCCTTAATACATATATTGCCCAGTTGTGAATAATCAAGATTTACATAATATTTTTACCTTTCCATCGCCACTGTCACAAGTCTATGCAAGACAAATTAATGTGATGGTCTGCACAGAGACACAAAGTCATTACTTTATCACTTTGTACTGACATCCATAAAATAGATTTTATTTTCCATAGCAGGATGAGAAGAGGAAAATGTTGGCAATGTTAATTTGTGGATATAAATAAGTGGGAAACAATCTCTTAGAATAGTTTTTATATATTCTGTATTTTATGTTAATTTAATTTTATGCCTCGATCTGTATAATAATTGGTGTAATATTATAATAAATAAATATAATTTGAGAGGTGTGCAAGAAAAACTTAAGAAACAAAATATATGCTTTTCTCAAAAATTACTTTTGAAATAATCAAAAAAAGCGTATAGATTAAGAAAAAAGAAATATAAAATTGAATATAGTAAGTTGTTTTATTTTAAACCCAAAAATTTCAAAAAGAATAGAAAATGGTAGTGGTACCCCATTTCAACGTTTGTCATGGGACATCACTATACTATCGATATCGATATTTTAAGGTGGGATTGTGTCCCATCACTTCTTCTTGCGACACTAGCGCTTTGCGAAGGCTGCCACTGTCCCATCTGTCTTAGAGACTAATAAATTAGTGATCTGTGATCGAAAGTTCGAAACTCGAAAGACGAAAATGGATCTAAAAAATGAAATGAAGCATTTGGATTGTATCCTTTAGCATTTATATTTTATTTATCAATGTACCTGTGAGATGTACATAGCTGTGGTACATATCGATAGAAGTGTTAGTTATTAATCAAGAATAAACGAATTTAAGATATTGATGTGAAAATAACAGACGCTTTTTAAGTATTTTACACAGAGCTATTTTAAGTGTGGATAGTTACGAGAAGAATAAATGTGAAGATGTCCAAGTGGGTCGGTTACGCTGTATCCGTGAACTGCGGGGAGCCGCTGGGCTGCTACCAGGGCACGATCCTGGCGGCTGACGGAAGCACTATCACGCTTACTAAAGCATTTCGAAACGGATTTCCTTATCCGAAGTCTCAGGTTACTTTAAAGTAAGTAAGAAAGCTTCTTCATTCCAACTTCCTTTCCAGCTGTAGGTGCCCGTTATTTGAAGATACGTTAGTGCTCAACTAAAATATGTCCTTGATCTGGGAGGAATTCTGTCAATATGTCAGCAAGCTCATCTCAACAGAGTAGTTATGTTAAACCTATATGCTACATTGGTTTCTTTGTGGCATCACTTGCTTGCAGCTTTACTAGTTACAGCTTTGTCAGCACCTCCTTTTTATAAGGTCTGTAGCTTTTGCTTGTGTCTTATTGCACATGGATTTAGGTTATGCAAAAATCCTGTTTTCCTGAACTGAAAAGTATCCAATGTCACACCCCAGTGCCTCAACTCATGTAAAAACTCACAACAATCTGAAGCTCTTTTATGATATAATTGTAAGACAAACAAATAGAAAATGTTGCTTACATTAATAACTAGCTGATTCCCGCGACTTCGTCCACGTGGATATAGGCTCGGATTGGATCCCATAATCCTTTTTTGTACCTAAACTAAATGTAGCCTAAGTTACTCCTTATAATATCACCTATCTGCCATTGAAAGTTCCGTCAAAATCGATCCAGCCGTTTCGGAAATTAGCTGGAACAAATAGACAGATCGACAAACATAAATTTAAACGCACACCAGTTTAAAATAAGCCATACATTCAAAGATCCGGGTCCCAAGTTATTTGAACCCAATAATGAACTAAAAAACCTATGACCTTGAAATATTTACAGGACAATACTTAAAGTACTACTTTTCTAACAAAAAAAGAATGAGTTAAATCGAACTATGCGTTAATGAATTACAGCTAAATACACGTTTTAACTTTCTTCCCCTCTCCCAAAGGAACCGTGCTGAAGTTCTGGATAAAAAGTATCCCATGTCCTACCTCGGAGTATAAACTCAAATTGTACCAAGTTTCATTCGAATTCATTCAGTAGTTTCAGGGTGATGGGCGGCCAAGATACAGACAGACAGACAGAAAGACAGACAAAAATGAAACAAATTGCAGTTTTGGCTTCAGTATCGATTATAGAGTGCCCTCCAATAAAAATTTTCAAAATATCTTCAATGTACAGAATTGGATCTGTTACAGTTTTATTATATTATAGATGATAGCAACGCTGCAACACTAGAGGTTGTGAAAACATAATACATAGCTGATTTCCTGTTTGGTGCAGTGCTGCTGATATAAAGGATTTGAAGATCATCGAGGAGGCGAGGCCCCCAGCAGCCGAGCAGACGCACAGCACAGTGGCCGTCACTAAGAGCAACAAAAAGTGCCCGCGGGCCACTGTGTGCGAGAACTTGCAAGCAAACCCTTCACACTCAGGTATGTGTGCTAGCTTCAACTGGTTAGTTGTCCAGTTTGTGAATTAGAGCAGCTATTGAAGTTTGAAGACTGTGAAGTAGAATTTCACCCAAATTCCTCGGAGAGCACATAAAGCCATTAGTCCCAGTTATTATCACTATCATGTGACAAAATATGAATAGATATTAGTGACAATAACTTATTCGACTTGACTATATTTATCTGGAATTTAAGTTTAAATTTCAATTATACATAAACACAGGTTTTGTGCATTATACCCAAGTAAGTTTAGCACTTGTGTTGATTGAGTTAATGAGAGATTGATGGTGAGACATGTTTATTCAGAGATCTCTTACTCTCCCCTCCTTAACTGACAGTATCTATAATGAAACTTATATTCTATTTTCCTAAGCCATTTTAATGAATATAACTTATTTATAGGCAGAATAAACCAGAGTATACGAAGCCGACTGTCAACCTTTGCTAGTCAGAAGAACTTATTTATGTTGAAATTGCCTCTTTTCTAAATTCATCTATAAACCTCTTCTAAATTCAGTAGGTTACTTGGCAACCTACATCTTTTTATTAAAGAATTGTGATTTCATGTTTCTACATATTGCTGCATACTGTGATTCAAAATTGCAGGTGTTCAACAGAATGTAAACAATGTAAACAAGCCAGTGGCCGCCCGTGGCTCCGCCGCGCCCACCACCCGCAGCAAGCCCATAGATATCCAGGGGAGCAGAAATAATAAAAACAATCACACAGGTAAATATTGACTCTAATTGCTCTCCATTCTAGAGGTAAAATGATATTGGTAAAAAGGTAAAATGAGCTGTTTGCGCAGGCGCGGGCAGCGGCGGCGCGGCGGGCTCGCAGGGCAAGGCGCGGCCGCACGAGCGCGCGCGGCGCCGCGACGAGGCGTGCTTCGGCGACGCGGCCGAGCCCGCCTTCAGCGACGACTTCGACTTCGAGGGCAACCTCGCGCTTTTCGACAAACAAGTCGGTGCTCGAAATTGTGATTTTTATTAGTATGTGATTCTACATAAAAGTATTCGTGTGATATTCTGGTGCGTCTCATCGCAGGCTCTGTGGGAGGAGATGCGCGGCGCGTCGCTGACGCGGCCGGACGTGGTGCCTCCGTCGTTCCGGCACGACGAGAACGTGCTGGGCTCGGCGCCGCCGCCGCAGCACATCCGCGTGCCGGACGAGCTGAGCGGGCCCGCGGTGTACACGGCGGACGACGGCCGCGCCGTGCCCTCCGCGGCGCCGCGCCTCCGCAGGTGAGCGCGCCCGCACACTCCCGATGTTCCCTTTTTTTCTCCCACAATTATTGTAGTTAAATTATACTAACAGTTATATTTTATTTCTTTGTAAAGTTTGCGTGGTTTAAAGGGCCTATGTTGGACTTAATTTGTGACGCGTTCGCGTGGCAGAGCGTTCTGGCAGAGCATGCGGCGCCGCGCGCTGCTCGGCTCCGCGCTCACGCTGCTGGCGCGCGCCGCCGCCGACGTGGCGCTGCGGCTGGCGGGCGGCGGGCGGCGCCTCGAGCCGCGCAACGCGCACCAGGCGCCCGTGGCCGTCGTGCTCGCCGCGCACCACAGGTAACCACTATCGCCGCTTGTGGCAAATTGTGCGGCGCTATTATATCAGTACGGGCCGCCCGTTACTGTAATCCATGTGACGTGTTGCAGGATGGGCGCGTGCGGCGTGGAGACGGCGCGGCTGTTGGTGTCGCACGGCGTGCGCGCGCACGTGCTGCTGTGCGGCGAGCCCAGTTTGTCGCCCTGCGCGGAGCTGCGGCACGAAGTGCAGGTACAGGCGCCAAGATGTCCTCCATTGATATTAAGTAGCACATGTTGCGTAAGATCTCATCACTACATAGTATAAACAAAGTCGCTTTCTCTGTCCCTATATCCCTATGTTCCTATGTATGCTTGAGGCCGCTCTCTTCACGCGCTTTTCCATACAAACGTATTACGCCTATTATTCTAATATTTGTCGCAATAGGTCTAAAGTTAAGCCAGATATCAATTTATATCTCCATTGCCTATGCCATAAAATAAAAATATTAGTAAAATTATATTTATTTTGAAAGTTATGACGCTTGAAAATCACTATTTTTGGGCAAATTTTGGGGCAACTTCGTGCGTAAATAAACTATATAAGAAACTAGAAAATTGATAAACGACCGAAGTCTTATCATAGGTTACTTCATAATAATTACAAATGTCTTTAGTTCATGTAAAAAATTGCCAAATATTTGCTCAAATAGGCGAAATTCCAAACCTTGATTTGCATCTTTTTACTTTGCCATTTTTCACTAAAAATCATGATATCTCAAGCAAAATTTATTTATTTAATTAATTTATTATTTATTTATGTATATATTTTTAGTACTCTTCTATAATGAAGACGTCTCGCTCTCTAAATGCAGAAATCACTGTTTTAGACTCCACTCACCAACGATTTGTCGCTCCCATGGAGAGGGCTCTTTAAATCTTTAAAACTACGCAACGGATTTTGATGCGGTTTTTTTTTAATTGATAGAGTGATTCAAGCTGAAGATTTATAAGTAGAAAAATTGGACCCGGTAGGTGGTGCTAATAGCGGGCAGGACGACGTCTGCCGGGTCCGCTAGTTGTATATATTCTGAAAATATAATAATGACACTGTTAATGTATTAGTTGGTAGTAATAGGAATTATTATTGTACAGTAAGGTATGATGTTTTTTTCTACATACATTATGAATAGGAAATTTTATGCCCACAGGAAAGTACGCTGTGTCCTGGCCGTGAACAGTTGTAACATCAAAATATTATATGACATGCTCAATATGAAATAGTGATGGTTGTGTGCAGGCGCTGCAGAGCGCGGGCGGCGCGGCGGCGGCGCGCGTGGCCGAGCTGCCGGCGCCGGACGTGGTCGTGCTGGCGCTGCACGACCCGCTGCTGGACGACGCGCAGGAGGGCCACAGCGCGGCGCTGCGCTGGGCGGCCAGCGCGCGCGCTGCCGTACTGGCGCTCGAACCCCCCGCTTCAGGTGAATACTGAATTTTTACGATTTGTAGGCTTTAATATTAACCCGTCACTGGTATAAGTGATGGTCGACTGAATGCAACGATGCCTCGCAGGCTGGGCCGGCGTGAGCTGCCGCGCGTCGCTGCAAGGCGGGCTGCCGGGCGCGCTGCCTCCGGCGCTGGGCCGCGTGCTGCTCGCCAACGTGGCGCCCCCCGCCGACCTGTTCCGCGACCTGGACGTGCTGTACCGCCCGCCCTTCGGCGCCAGCAGCGTGCTCGCGCTCAACTGAGCAACGCCAGCAGTGTGCTTGCGCTCAACTGAGCAACGCCAGCAGCGTGCTTGCGCTTAACTGAGCAACGCCAGCAGCGTGCTTGCGCTCAACTGAGCAACGCCAGCAGTGTGCTTGCGCTCAACTGAGGAACGCCAGCAGCGTGCTTGCGCTCAACTGAGCAACGCCAGCAGTGTGCTCGCGCTCAACTGAGTACGCTGGACCACGAAGGCACTGATAGCGAAGCATTTGACTATCGCCATTGATTACTAAGAGAAGTGGGAGTGAAGGTACTCGGAACTAATTTGAACTGTGATAAATTGTATTGGGAAATGTCAAATTTAGTTTTCAACACACTCAATGGGACACTTTGAATCGGCACAAAAATAAATTGTTCTACTAGAAACCTACAAATAGATATTTTACTTTTTTATATCCGGGACATACGCTTATATAAAGTGGAGAATAAATTACATGACTATTTTATACAGACTTTTTATTTCATGAAATATGGGCATTGGGCACACGAGAGCCGGCTCCTGTCGGGTGTTCCACTCCACGCCACTTGTTATCAAGATTCAATAAAAACAAACTTTTATTCAAATCCATTGATTTATTTCCGAAAAATATACACAAAGTCTCAAAAGCCCATGTTATAAATGATAATTCATTCACAATAATAGGGTATTTGACAACATTGAAAATATACTATTGATTGTGGTCATCTTATCAGATAATAGCCTAAAAAAGACATATTTCACTCAATCAAACTAAACTATGTAATTTTACGCGATATTTTGCACGAAATAAAACATAATAATTTTTGAAATTTTATCAGGAACGTGAACGCTCTGGGATTATTTGTGACGTCAATTGATTGCACGTAACTTGGTTGTTATAATTGAAGTTTATCAAGTCAACCGAAACTAAACTTTATACTTGAAAGAATAAGATTGATATTAAAATGAGTAGGTATAACAATTTAAAACATTACGATACAGCAGTCGCCTTGCGTAGCGTCTCTGTCGCACGCACCGAGTTCCGAAAAGGAGCGAGCGAGAGAAGTGACTTGCATAGCGATTTGTGACGTCACGCGTATCATGTGATCAGAAATGTCGTTTTTGGCGTGGTTTTCAAAACTTAAACTTTATCATTGATTTAATTCTTAATACTGTAGATATTGCGAAAAATATCAATGTAGTGTGTTTTAATAAGTAATAAAGAATAATTTAAAACAATTTCCAAAAATTAGTCAAATACCCTATTACAACTATGTTACTAATTTGATTGTACACAAAATTCTTAACTAAACTGACAAGTCTAGAGTTGTGCTAGCCTTTACCGCCGACAACAAGGAACATCTTAAAAGGATAGCACTACTTTAAGACACTTCAATTCACAGATTTGTGTGCAAACTAATTAGCAAAAATAATAATAGCTTATGCTTCAAAAAGACAATATTTTAATGACTATCTGGCGGGATTCATACTTGGTTGACATACAGTAATTGTTCTAGCCCTCGTTCGCTATTACATTCAAACCGTTCCTTATTTCATTCTATAACGTCAAAAGTGACCGCTGCACGCATCAAAAGGAACGAATTAAGTCACGAATAATTTCATAGAGTATCCGGCCCTGGAGTTAAAAACGCTCTTCATACTAAAAAAACTTCAATACAAAACTGTGCGGAAGACTTAAATAGTAGTTAAGAAATAAAAGCCTATAAAACTTGACATCACAGTAATTATTATGCACTTACGCGGCCGCACTTTGGGTCTTTGTGAAGGTTCTCTGCCAGCTTCATCTTAATTAGCCCGATGGCTAATAAAATAGCCATAACGATTAAGTATATCAACTATTTGCACTCGATCATTATGAATTTTGTGCTACAGCAAATAATACGAGCAATTATATCCTCAATCTGTCCCGGAGGTATTTCTCAACTTCCTCTGGCGATAGTAAGTAGTCGCCATCCTAGTTTATTGTTTGTTAATCGATACCAATCGATTTCGATCTATATCGATGGAATGGTATTATAAAACACATTGATATTGGCGATCTATTGGTAGTGGCGACACATGCTCTCCCTCATCGATCGAGATATACAATACTAGCTGCGCTCCGCGGTTAATAAGTTTGTACACAAAAATATTTGAACAGAATCTTCTAAGAGTAACTTAGCAAAGAGAACGACAGCAAATTCATGCAAACGCATACAAATGCATGCAACGACAGGAAACTATTGCAATAATGTGTTATGTTAGCGTGATTTACCTAAGAACAATCAGCACCATCTATCGCGTTTTTGGAAGTCTATATCTATTTAAGTTCCACAGAAATACTTTTTCCTGGATAAACTATATAGCTTATGTGTTATTCCAGGGTATAATCTATCTCCATTCCAAATTTCAGTCAAATCGGTTCAGTAGTTGCGGTGTTAAACAGTAACAAACATACAAACACACAAACTTTCGCCTTTATAATATTAATATTAGTATGATACATACTTAGTATCGAGTGCAGGTACAACACCTGATCGAGGCTAATCGATAAAGTGAAGTTGAAAAGTTCCACTGGGGCCTATAATAAATCAGTGAAAAACTGGTAGGTAACCCACAACCAACAGTTTAATACAAAATGCGAACGCTGGCCGTCGAGACAAAACACGTAAAGCACATCGATCATTCACTAACACATTACATTAATATGCATTAAACGTTTTACGGGATACAAAATATATGTCGCGGTTCCATCGACGGAGTTTTAGGTTTATAAAGATATTACTTTCAAACAAGTGTAAATTGAAAATTTAAAAAACCCCCGACATTCGCCATTTTGTGGCGGCGGCCATCTTGTATTTGCAATAATGCTATTCTACTAGTCAAGCCCTTTCATTTGATACCCATATTAAGGGAGTTGTGAAAAAATATGTAATCCGTCATTTTGTAGCGGCGGCCATCTTGGACCGATTTTCATCAAACATAGCTAACAACACTCTCGACTAAATCACCTTTCAAACAAAAAAAACCGCATTCAAATCGGTCCACCCGTTTGAGCGCCACAGGGGAACAGACAGACAGACACACACACACACACACACACACAGACACGTCAAACTTATAACACCCCGTCGTTTTTGCGTCGGGGGTTAAAAAATAGCGGTATTTCGCTCGCACTGTACCTACGCGCGTGTATTCTCACGGACATATCAGTCACGGAATTTCAAAAAAACGGCGCGGCGCCAAGATGTTCCAATCAAACGGAACGGTAACGTAAAAACAAAGAAATGGAGAAGCTTACAACGTTAAGAGAATAGACGTTTGCACAAAAATAATTTAGTTACAATTTATCTATTCATTTTAATTTTCTCAATATACCTAATGTTCATCAAAAACGTAATAAGTATATCATAATATAAAAGGTTCAGTTAATCGCGTCGAGAGTGAACGTGTTTGAAGACGTCACCTGTTGATGTAAATAATAAGCTCGGGTAAAGTTTAAAGTGTAATCTAAAAGTCGATATAAAATTCTTTAGTAAAATTAGATTCGGAGGAGTTGGTCTCGGGGAAGTGGGAAGAATATCTACAATTACTTTCTGTAGGTAACGTTATACTACTTAACGTTATGTGTTACAATCATGGGTGATATTATTATTTTCATAATTAAAGTAAATTTCCGTTCTCAACAATCACCATCATTAATCATATCATTTGATCACACTAATAAGTTATAAATAATAATTAAGTATTTAAATAATTTGCTAATAATTATTAATTATAATTAAGAAAATTATCAATTTCAACAATCACCGTCGTGTTTTTGTTTATTTATATACAATTAAAAACGCGCAAGTAGAAAATCGGTATTTATAAAACTGTATTGTTTAATTAAGAAAGCCTATGAAAAATAGTTTCACATACTTATAGTCACACGCACATACATAGTACACACGCGCAACACACACACACTTGAACATTGATAATAGCAACATCGACTCACATAGCTTGTAATGTCACATATGTAAGTAATATAACTACACTAGCGGCACGCTATGATGGCCGGTTTGACACATTACAATAGTGATGTGGAATGTCAATTTATTCTCGAACAAAAAACAATTAAGTTTTGTTTTTGTACCTGATTAAATAGGTTTAATAAAACAAAAATGTATATGTTTATTTAATTTATTTGAACGAACTGAATATTTGAACGAAAATGAATATACATACTTTATATGCACACAAGAAACATATGAATACAAAAGATACCAAAAAAGGTGCCACAAAAGGCCATAATTAATCAGATTCGTCCATACTACTATTTTCACTGTCGTCACTGCTATCATCACATACCTACATTAATAATTATATGTTCGTTTTCTATAATATTATCTATTTTCACATCTCTTTCATAATCTTCCCTTATTAATTTAACAGTTCTATTCACAACCTTTTCCCAGTCTCCTTTAGTCACATGTTCACAAGCTTCTTCTAATAATTTTAGCATTTTTTTTGTGGTAAATGGGGGTTCTGTATTGTGTCTTGCAGCATATCCCTTAATTTGAGCCCACACCAACTCAATCGCATTATACTCACAATGGTAAGGCGGTAACCGTATAACTCTGTGCCCATGTTCTAATGCTATTTCGTCAATGACGTATCGGATCTTGGTTGGTTTGTTTTCTTTTAAAAGACGTACTAATTCCGCTTTTAACATATTCATGTTTGCATCTACGCCATTTTTACGAAGCCATGCGACGATATCAGCTTTCTTTTGGGATTGGGCAGGTGGCTTGTCAATTTGCATCGAGTGGTATGGGGCGTTGTCCATAATTATAATAGATGGTTCAGGGAGGCTACACAACATTGAGGTAAACCATTCAGTAAACTTTTCTCCATTCATGTCTTCATGATAGTCTCCAGTGGTTTTTGACGCAAAAGCCATGAGAGAACCTTCGACAAACCCGTTGATGGTTCCGGCGTGACAAATTATAAGTCGCGATCCTTTTCCTACAGGAACTTTGGAAGTAGATGCTGCTGTGTCATCGTTCCAAGAACGGCCTACAGTATGGTTAGCATTAAGCCATGTTTCATCCAAGAACACAACATTTTGCCAATTTTTGATTTCTTTCACTTGCCGTAAAAAAGTATACCTTGCCATCGCTATATCAAATCTTTCCATCAATATTTTGCGTTTGTTACATTTTTTGTATCGAAATCCAATGGTCTTCAAAATCTTCGTTAAAGAACTTTCCCCACCGAAGAATAATCCAGCTTCCTTCAGTGAATGCACCAACTTTTTTCTTGTTGGATACTCCTTCTGTAAATAGTAGCCGTAAACATGTCTTCGGATAGCATCGGCATCAAAGCTATCGATGCCTACGACTGGTTTTGCTCGTTGTCTCTTTTTTGGTGTGTGAAGTTTATTTTCTTCTGTGCCAGTCTCGCCATATTTTTTTTTAGTTATCCGTCTAACAGTTCGTTGTCCAATATTAAGCGCATCAGCTACGCGTTCAACCACTGACGTTATAGGTAAAATTGGCCCTCCATTTTGAGCTTCACGATCGAAATAGTTACGAAGGCGTATTACGAACTCACGTGTCTGACTATTTAGAACAGTTCTCTGCGTACGTTCGGTCATATCGACGAAATCCACAACAAAGGGCTTGAACAGAGTCCAAATTAACGAGCAAGGGTCAACAGTAATGCAGTATCAATATTTGAAATCCAAAGCCAGGTCAAAACTATATCACAATCGCATTGCACTGACAGTTTATACTTTTCGAAGCAACGTCAATTCGAAACTGCTTTGTTTTGCATTGAGCATTGACGCGAGTTTGCCTGAGGTAGTAGTTGTGCTAGCCAGCGATCCTATGTGACGATCGTATTAGATTCCATTTTTAAAAATTTATTGATATTTTTTTGCGATTTCAGAGGTTTGTCCACATAGTGAAAATTGTTCATATTCACAAGTACATTCACCCCTTAAATGGTGCAAACTGATTTTTCTACACTTGTATACATTTAAGAAATCAATTTAATAAATAAATTTTGAGTCCTAAACCTAAAACTACATTCGATAAAATTTATGAATCTCTGCACATCACTATCGTCAATAAAGTAATACAATTATTTCCTTCAAAGTCGTTATCAATTAATACGGAACTTCATGAGCGGACAAACGTCAAACCGGCCATCATAGCGTGCCGCTAGAGTAAAGTATAAAAATTAATTATTATACTTAGTTATATTACTTACTTACTTAGTAATTATACTATAATTATTAATTATTTTACTATAACGGAGCCTTGACGAGGCGTGGAACGACAACCGGAACCATAGAACGATAACCGGAAACATGGAACGGTAACCGGAGTCACGGAACAGTAACCGGAACCATGGAACGTTACCTGAAGCACGGACCGGTACCTGGAACGGTATACGAAGCATGGAACAGTAACCAGCACCACGTAACCTTACCAGAAGCACGGAACGGTAACTGGAACCACGGAACGGTAATCGATACCACGGAACGGTAATCGATACCACGTAACGCCCCAAACCAAAAATATAGCGGGAAACCGCAAGTCAATTAATAATAACTTATTTAAAGACAATGAGAGGGCCTCGAGGCACACTGGTATCCGAAACTCACACGTCCAGACATTACAGTAATAGTTAATGAAACATTGCCGCCAACTAGTAATATTCTACAATCGTTCAGTCGTGGAAGGTATTTCCTACTGACTATACAACATTCTACCTATTACATCCCTTTTTTCTTTTAGAAAAAGAGAACGTTTCTAAATTCATCGTACAAATCGCATCTTACTGTTTTTTAAATAAACCAAAAATTTTAAATTCAATGCCATCAAGGCAGCTATGTGTATGCATACCCCCAGCGGAATGTCAAATTTCTTGATTTTAGTTTATTAGATAGTATGTAAATTACGCGAAAATGTGTATGAAAGATTGTTTGTGCATCCAAACGTTTTTGAAAAATTCGCCAAAAACACTTTCCGCTAGGGATACGTTCGCCCAGCGGCACTTTTTCCTCCCAATGAAAGCACGGGAAGTAAAATAGGTACAACAATTAGTACATAACGGGGGGGGGAGGTGTAAATGTGTGCGTTTAAATGAAACTTGTGTGTGATTTTTATATATCGTTTTAAAATCCAGTAGAAGAAATTTTAATAGTTAAAATCTATACTATTTTTAATAAATAAAATTGAAGTGTCTGTCTGTAATATCGAAATAACTACCTCATATTAAGCTCATATGGTTATTTGAACGCTACCATAACCGAATCACACGTTTTTAAAATTTTTGTCTGTCTGTCTGTCTGTTTGAACGGGCTAATCTTCGGAACGGCTGAACTGATTTTGACGGGACCTTCACATACAAGTAGAGAATTAAACAGGGAGTAACATAGGCTACTTTTTTAACCGACTTTCAAAAAAGGAGGGGTTGTGTTTTTCTACCTATGTACACCGATATCTCCGAGATTTCTGAACCGATTTGCGTAATTTTTTTTTTAATCGATAGAGAAACATTGCGACCCTGTTCTGTAAAAAATTTGGATTCCAACTCCTCAATCCTGATGCTGTAGGGGACCTAATCCCCAAAACTAATGGGTTTTAGAAACTTTCGGTTATTTAAATTGATATTGGGGGTACCAATTAAAGACTATCGTTGAATGAACTCGAGTAGGTACATATCCAACTCCTCAACCCTGATGCTGTAAGGAATTGTATTCCGAAATCGTGGGGATCCCACGGGATTTTTCCGTTTTGGGGACGGGTTTCTACAGATAAGCTACTTTATGTTCTGGAAAATCAAAAGTTCCCACGGGATTTTTAAAAACCTAAATCCACACGGGCGAAGCCGTGGGCATCATCTAGTTAAAAATGAGATGCGATATGTACATTGTACAATGAAGTTTAAATTTTAAAGTAAGATCACAGCGACACATACATAAACGATAATCTTAGGTACCTACGCTACTTAGTTTAATAAGATAGTTAGGGAACAAGCAAGTACAAACAAGTTAAGGTATATTTTATCATCGGAATGACAGTTACATTGCACCATTTAGCTACTAGATATATTATAATATTATCTTACAGACACATTTATGTAGTTATAAAATCTCCTTATTCGATTGATTTTTAAAAAACAAAACAAAAGGTACATAGGTAATTGCAATCTGTCAATTTGTAGTTCACATTATGCTGACGCCCTCCCCCCCACCCCTTCGTCAACCCGCGCACCTCACTTGCCCTCGCGACGGCAGTACCGTTAGCAACAGCGCCCCTTTTTTAACTTCTAACGCTTTATTTATTTAAGAAATCTTTTTTTGTTACTTGTCACACTGTATGCCGTTATATCGTCACGTTTAAGACTTACCCGTTGTCCTAGGTGAACGACAAACGCGACTCGCTACGACTCCACAGAAAATGACAAACTTATCTTCGCGACAACGTAGACCACGTCAAGGCTCAGCTACAGTTTGATATTTTCGCGAGAACTAAGGTTAAAAAAGTTCAATACATTTTTCTGCGGTCGGTAATGATATTTCTATGCACACCGTAGTGGAACCGTGCAATGACGTCACAACGGTCGAGCGCCATCATAATGTGAACTGTTGTCAAACAAGTAAATCATGCAAAACATTACTCTGGAGGTGTGTTGTGCGGCATATATGGTTAGTTTTTAGTTTAACCTACACGTTAAAATGTTACACTACAACAATGTAAAGACTCGTATAAAAATCCGTCTATGTAATAGATAGTTGGTACAAAACTGACGCTTTGATATGATATGACACACCGCGCCGCGCGCGACTCTCCCTTATTATACAAGGTATAAGGGGACCGCAATCGAAAACTTAGCGCTATTATTAACCAATACCGATAACCATGTCTTACACTAATTGTAGTATTAGTAGCTTAGTGTTTAATATCGCGGCGACAACTTTAGGTATTTAGCGACAACTTTAGGTATTTACCCAACGTTCGTTGAACTCTAGCATCAGCTGATTACTTTACATTGCGAACTTTAAAAAATCTCGTTTCCGAGAGCGGTCCCCTTACACTCGTTATAAATATCAAATATCAATTGTTTAATGTAAAAACTAACTAGATTGTGTGCTCAGCTCCAGCTGTCCCTCACTAAGGCGCTGTCACTGACACGTGCTCATATAGTTGTCCTAACAATAAATATTAATTTCATCTAACTAAGGCTTATTCATAAATTCATTAATAAGATGTTGCTACCTGATTTTATAATTGCAAAAAAAAATCTTTTGATTTCATTTATGGATCATAAAGTTATTCATTACTGAGGTATTGCTACTCATACCTTATTTCATAATCAGATATAATGTTCCTCTTAGCCCTCATACGCATTAGCGGTCAACCGCGTACGCGGGTGACCGCGCGGCTAGCCTCTTCATAGAATTTCGTCGCGGTTTAGTGCGTACAAAATGAGCGGTTGCATATAAAAAAAAATATATAAAAGCGGCTAGCCGCGCGGTCAGCCGCATACGCGGTTGACCGCTAATGCGTATGAGGTCTTATTCTAGCTTCATTATCAAATAAAAATAATTGGGATGGAGGATATTCTGATTTTGTAATAAGATAAATTATGTTTTTTTCAAAGGACCATAATATTTCTATGATTTCAATAAAATATTTTTAGGTGGTCGATCACAACACTATTGCAATGAATATAAAATTATTTTGCTATAATCCGCTAACAGTGACAAATTTGTAGGCACAACACCACACAATCTTGTAGGCACAACACCACACAATCTTGTAGGCACAACACCACACAAATTCACCACAAAACAAACTCGACGATCGTTTCGCTCCGACACCGGAGCATCTTCAGGAGATGTCGCCTTCACAACGGACGATTGCAAAGTGAGTTCGTGTCGAATGAGCGGTCTTATATATACTATCCCCGCTTAGTCATCTACCCTCCTTTCTCTTTCTCTCTGGCCACGCCCCCTAAATATGTTGAGCAACGGTGAAGATGACACATTTATTTGCTCATTCAGCAATTCGACACTTCTACCGCTGTGCCCAACTATTTCCAATTGTTCCAACACGCACAGTCTTAAACTTTTACAGCATGTGTGTAAAATTTCAAATGTATGACCCTCGTCTATCCTATGTCCACTATCCAAAAGATGTTTTGCGAAATGAGATCTTTGAGGCTGGTTGTTTCTAAAGGCAGCCATATGTTCTTTATATCGAGTTACAAAATTGCGCCCAGTTTGACCAACATATATAGCACTACATTCGGGGCACTTGAGTTTGTACACACCTGACTTTTGTCCATTATTTAATTTATCTTTACCATTACAAATTCTTCTGAGCGTATTATTTGTTCTAAAAGCAGCGTGTACATCATGTGATCTAAGAGTCCTAGCAATACGCTCAGATATTGGTCCGAAATAGGTCAAACTGGTTTTATATTTATTTATTTTGTCTGATGGCGCTGGATATAGGTTTTTCTTGACCTGCACTAACTGTTGTTTTCTAAGTATATTATTTACAATATTAGGGTTATACCCATTTGAACGCGCCATGTGATAAATAATATTTAATTCTTTTTATAATTGTCTTTTGTAAGAGGTCTTACAAAAGACAATTATAAAAAAGACAATTATAAAAAAGAATTAAATATTATTTATCACATGGCGCGTTCAAATGGGTATAACCCTAATATTGTAAATAATATACTTAGAAAACAACAGTTAGTGCAGGTCAAGAAAAACCTATATCCAGCGCCATCAGACAAAATAAATAAATATAAAACCAGTTTGACCTATTTCGGACCAATATCTGAGCGTATTGCTAGGACTCTTAGATCACATGATGTACACGCTGCTTTTAGAACAAATAATACGCTCAGAAGAATTTGTAATGGTAAAGATAAATTAAATAATGGACAAAAGTCAGGTGTGTACAAACTCAAGTGCCCCGAATGTAGTGCTATATATGTTGGTCAAACTGGGCGCAATTTTGTAACTCGATATAAAGAACATATGGCTGCCTTTAGAAACAACCAGCCTCAAAGATCTCATTTCGCAAAACATCTTTTGGATAGTGGACATAGGATAGACGAGGGTCATACATTTGAAATTTTACACACATGCTGTAAAAGTTTAAGACTGTGCGTGTTGGAACAATTGGAAATAGTTGGGCACAGCGGTAGAAGTGTCGAATTGCTGAATGAGCAAATAAATGTGTCATCTTCACCGTTGCTCAACATATTTAGGGGGCGTGGCCAGAGAGAAAGAGAAAGGAGGGTAGATGACTAAGCGGGGATAGTATATATAAGACCGCTCATTCGACACGAACTCACTTTGCAATCGTCCGTTGTGAAGTCGACATCTCCTGAAGATGCTCCGGTGTCGGAGCGAAACGATCGTCGAGTTTGTTTTGTGGTGAATTTGTGTGGTGTTGTGCCTACAAGATTGTGTGGTGTTGTGCCTACAAGATTGTGTGGTGTTGTGCCTACAAATTTGTCACTGTTAGCGGATTATAGCAAAATAATTTTATATTCATTGTATATCATGGAATTCCGCAAAGTAACGCCTGCTTCCATTCAACAACACTATTGAACAAAACAATCAACCATCTGTCATACAAGTGTCAGCGCAATCCACATACAACTGCCTCACACAATCATGAAAACATTTTTGGTAGCCAATTGACAGACAAGCTTATACTACACTTACACTAACACCAACTATAATACATACCGCCCCTTATCTTCTCTATCTAGGAACTTGCGATTCCTATTCTCTTTGATCGACTCAAATCGACCACATCAGACTTAGGACGAACACTGAATATATTATCTTTTTCATATTGCTGAGTCCCTTTTGGTATATTCAACCGAGCTTTTTGTTATGGAATAAAAACATAGTAGGTATAAAAAATCAATATATGTATGTAATACTATCTAAAAAAGTAAATTTTACCTTCTGTATCAACACTAACAAATTGATTGAAAATTGTACCAAAAGGGACTTCTCGGCTGAATAACACAAGCATCTACAGACATACCGACTGTCGATTCCAAAGAAGGTTGCAGTCTGTGCCTGTTTTGTTGGCACATCTGTAGATGCTTACACAGTAGGGAAACGAAAAGCGCCCGCAGGGTTATTTACTTGTCGTAAGAGATATGTTTCCAGCCTGTACACAGTGGAGGTAGACGTGCTTCCGAATAGCGTATACAAATAACGTGTCCAGGTTTACTTCACACAAAACATATTCGACTGAAAGTTTCGCCAACATGTCGGATGTCAGGAGTCATCCTCGAGCGCTCCCGCGGGATAAACTGTTTTTCACGTCTCCTGTTTCAGCCGCACAGTCATAACGAGTGTCAAAGATTCACTCGCGAACACTTCACCACTGCACCGGAGTGTCACTGTTGCACTGTTACTGAACAGTTGGGAGCGCACAACACAACACAACACAAACCGAACTCAGTCCACTAAACGGTAAACCCCACCCAGAACGCTCCCAGTAAGCTCAGCAATAGTTTGTTTAAAAGGGTTGTCTTGCGGGGGTCGAGATAGGTTGCTAATGGTTATATTAAGTTATACTTTGAGTCGATACAGTGTCTTTACTTTCAATTATCCTACTTTTGC
Source organism: Melanargia galathea (assembly GCA_920104075.1). NCBI lineage: Eukaryota > Metazoa > Arthropoda > Insecta > Lepidoptera > Nymphalidae > Melanargia > Melanargia galathea. The sequence goes on from OV049855.1 coordinate 23,174,888, forward strand.
AGTCAATTTTCGTGACGATATGTTAAGTACATGTATCCTTAACAATAAGAAGTTAAAATACTAGAATCAGATTCAAAGTTAATGATGTTGATTTAAAATTGATTTTCCGTTAATTAGTTTAATCGATAAAAGTTTTTCTGATCTGATCTGAAATAATCTGAAACTTGCAATTGTATCGCCTGTAACATTTATGGCTTAAGTGCTCTTGTGCTACTATGTTCGGACGGTAGCGCGTCGATGTAACTACTACACGGCGAGCTGGAGCGTGACAGGGTTGGGGGAGGGGGGGGGGGGTTTGCTGGTCTCGTCCGTGTCTACGAGTCCTTCTCCTTGTGGTTCTCGTGGTTCTCGTGTTGGTGGTTGTGGTGATGGTTGCCGTTGGGCATGGGCCGCGTGTCGGCGTGGTGGGCGCGCTGCGTGTCGGCGTTGTGGGCGCGCTGCGGGTGGTGGGCGTGGTGGGCGCGGCGGCTCATGAGCGCGTGCGTGTGGTCGCGCAGCTTCATGAGCTCGTCCTGGATGCGCTCGGTGATGGCGCGCCGCGTCTCCTCCTCGGACGCGTTCGCGGATCTCAGCCTGGAACAGACATTTTTACATACAATATTCATATTCATTTATTTATTTGTGTACACACACACACACAGTATATTGAGATGTTAACATATAAAATGAACGACATGCATTCTACAACAATGTGGTATACAAATATAATTCATTTACAGCATGGAATTCAACGAAATGGATTATTTGGAATATGTAGGTAAGTATTTTACAATCACCATACAATGACATTTCTGAAATGTATCACGTACTAATTAAACGAAGTTTAAGGAGGTATACACAATAATTGTTGAGAAGGCGAGATCATTTAGATAGAGCTATGCCCCCCACCCATATTAGCTAGCTTAGCTTATTAAGTCCACGAACAGAAGGGTTAGCTACTTTGATCTTGATTGAACAAAAAACACCTGTTTTGTTTCTTATTAAATTGTTCTTACTAAGTTGTTACTAAATTTCAGCAGGGTTAGAGGAGATGGTGCGGGTGGAGCTTCGATATCTCAATTAAATGAACCGACCCTCAAAACAGCACAGTCTAGACAGGATGTCCTTAATACTGCTACTGCACCAATCAATGGAGCACCAATTACGTAAGTTAGTCAGTTAGTCATAAGTCAATGTAGCGTTAAGTAGGGGTTAATATACTCTCCACTGTATTTTATCGTAGGGAACGGTTGGATATAAGCGGTGCAAAACCGCGGCTTGTGGAAGTCCCAACAGAGACATAGGTCTCTGACCATTAAATTATTTCACTTTTGTTCGCTTATAATAACTTAGTTTTCTAGAGAATTCACATTGGCCCCATTATATTTTGTGTTCCATTGACCCCAGACATTGTTTATTCATTGTCTACTCGTGTTCACTGTTCCTCCACTTGAATAATATTTTTTGTCCCATTGGCTCCGGAATCAGCTTTTCGATCTGGATCAGAATAAATTATGAAATTTTTGAGGAGGCCTATCAGCGAGTTCATCCTAGTGGCACCCTTATGGCGGTTGCATGTTGGGCAGCACGCGGTCCATGCCCTCGTGCCACACGGGCAGCGTCATTGTCTCGCGGTACTCACTTGTCGAGCAGAGCGTTCAGTCGGATGGGCTCGCCCACGGAAAGGTGCAGCGAGTGGCCGACGCGCAGGCGGTACGGCTCCGTGTTGGGCAGCACGCGGTCCATGCCCTCGTGCCACACGGGCAGCACCAGCGGCTCGCAGCCGCACGCCGCGCTGTCGGCCACGAGCCGGCCCACGCCCCACTTGAAGCGGATGCGCTCCTTCTCTACGTTGACGCGGCCCTCGGGGAAGATGTGCACCCAGTCGCCCGCGCGCAGCCGCTCCACGCAGAAATCCATCGCGGACTGGAACATACGGCATTGCTACATCAGGCCGACCGAATTTTATCAAGTTGGAGCACATTTTTTTAGATATCTGCCCCGAATCAGCATGAATTTCGATTTGGGGGCAAGCAGGAATACATGTAAGAATGTTGTGGGGCAGATGGGAATGCCTCTAACCTACCTGGTAGACGCCGGCGCCGCGCACGACGGGCACGCACTTGCCGAGCGCGAAGAAGGCGGAGTGCAGCGCGTTGGTGAAGCAGATGTCGTGCGCCGCCAGCGACCAGCGCATGCGCGCGCCGCGCACCAGCGTGCGCGTGTCCAGCACGCCTGCCGACAACACCACAACAGTGAATAAACAACATTGAGCTGCGCTGCGCTGTGCTGTGTTCTGTCGCTCCTCTAACATTATAATAAAGAAACAAACGCGGCTAGCTGCGCTGCGCTTTGTGCGGCTGTGCTTTGTTAAAAACATAGCAAGGATCACGCAACGTGATCCCGAACGTGAACTCGCTCGGCATCCCATCGCCCAACCCGCTCAATGTTGCGTTTATCGCATTTGTGCACATACACTGTCGCTATACTGACCGAGTCGCACAGCACCGCGCAGCGTTGATTGTTGAAAAAACATAGCGCCAGAAACTTAGTTTAGCTGAGCGCAGCACAGCTGAATGGTGTTCATTCACCCTAAATGACGCTCTCTTATCCTGCCCGAGGACATTGTACCGGCGCGGACGGTACTCGGTATAGGTTCACATACACGCCGTGTAAACAAATCATATGAAGATGGCCTAACGTTGGGCGCGAATATTACTCTGGCCAATCTCACACATTGCACTACGCACTCACATTACCTCAGTGCTCACTGCATATATACGCCATCAAAGTAGCGCAGTTTCGAAAATGAATTAAAAAAATCAACATTTTTTAGTGTTAATTACCGAATTATCGAGCAATTTATATGTTATTAAGTTTTTAGTACTTGCGTATAATGTTGCTGTTTTTTATATATTATCGTTATTAGTACGTAGGTACATTTTGTGACTATTTGTTAAAATTGGAGAGAAAAACTGTTCATAGTGGCAAGAGAAATATGATATTAAGGCCATTCACTTCTTCGGTGCTTAAAGTAACGATATTTTTATGCACACCGTACCGGAACCCTGTTGTGACGTCACAACAGTCGACTATCAAGGAAATATGAGCGCGTAGTAGGTACTGGTAGGTAATGTGTAAACAAATCGTATCCTTTTATTGATTTATTTAAATAGTTGTGGTGACCCTTTTAGTGAATGTCTCGGAATAGTCAGTTGCCAAAGGAAGTGGTTTGAAAATACAATCTCTTTCCTGTTTATTACAATTATGAATTAAATATTCACGATAAAACCTCGATTTTATAAAATTGTACACGACTTACATAATAACGGTTTAGTTGATAATCCGGTCTTTAATTTAAATTCTTGACGTAAGTAGTAGGTATCTCAGGCACTATACGAGAACGACGTCGGCCGCGCATACGCATCGAAGTTTGAGGGAATTTCTTTCTAACTCCTGCAGGGCTATTCTGTAAAGCCATTTTCGAATTATAGAGTGTGAATTCGAGATGAGTTTGCTAATTTGTACTCTGTAAAACTCGATAGTACAGGTCTTCTCACTCAAGCTCACTTCACTTCGCAAGTGCGTAGCAGATGTTTACAGAATATCAAACCAAGGTGAAGTGAGTTTACTTTCGAAGCGAGTTATCTCACTTGAGTGAGCTTCGATATCGAGATGGTATTTTAGAGAATAGCCCTACTGCTTATTACCGTCAACCGCTGTCAACTCGTATGAGTAGTATGTCGATAGCGATTTAGAATATCAAGCAGACCGGATTATAAAATCTTTTAGAGCTCATTAAGTAGAGTACAAATATATATTTTTTTAATTTTTATCTCAAAAAATAAGGGAATGGGAGGCCATCAAAGTTGTCAGTTTTAGACCATTTTTGTGACGGGGGCTATCTCAAAAACTAAACTAGTTGGGAATATGATATTTCAGTATATTATGTACTATATGCTCTATTTAAACAACAAATACTGAAAACAACGATTTATTAAATAGTTTATAAGCTGTGACCAAAATAAACGAACATTTTTTTGGGTTTTTCTTTCACGGTTTGTTGCGATGTCTAGCTCGGAAATTAAATATTTCTTAGACCCAAAATATTATATTGTTCATAATTATGTACGGAACCCTGAAAGAGCGAGGCCCGACTCGCACTTGGCTGATTTTTTTTTATTCATAAAGTTCGCTAATTACTTGTACGTACATACGTCCGAATTCGATGTCTGCAGGCCATGACCCTGCCCACCGCGCGTCATGCGAGCATCTGTGACGTACTACTGACTGTTCAGTGATGGCCGATAAGCGAATACGTAGACCGCACGCGCGCGCCTTGCTGTCACTTATCGTTCACATTGAAGGCGGCCAACGATCAATGCAAGCAGCATGCACTATGCCCGGACATGACTACAGCCACAAGTTGATAACTAGGGTCATGACCCTATGACCATGTCGCTAATTCGCTAGTGCTAGGAGCACACAGTCATCGATATTGAGAAATAGTTCGGAAGATAATTTATCAAAGTCGGAAGAGTTTCTCTCGAGTAACATTAAACAAGTTTCTTTTTTGTTTTTTAATCCCCTTAGGAAAGGCCCCTGTGAAAGACCCCTCAAAATCGATTCAGCCATTCCGAAGATTAGCCTGTGCAGACAGAGTGAGAGAAAACAGACAAAAATTGAACTGAAACCATGTTTGTACAAGTCTTTGGAGTCTGGATTCTATTGTTATACAATACGTTCGTACTGCATTGTACAACAATTGAGATGTACAATCTTATCAAGGTGAAACCGTTTAAAAGAGAATTGATTCAATAAGACACGGTGTCTTTCGTAAACAAAAATACATTATTTATTATCAATATGGGAACGATTGTTTTACCATTTCCCATAATATTATGTAGTATAGGTATAATCCGCGCGCGTTCTGCAGAATACGATACAATCTTTTGGAAATAGGGCTGGTTTTAGTATCACGCTGATCGTCGACGCTGACAGGTCAGTACGATGGTTGCTATAGAAGCGTTTGAATAACGCCGACCGCACAGTGCTGACGTTCATCAGTGTGATACAGCACTCACTGAAGACAGGCGCGTGGGCGGCGGTCGGCGCCGAACAACTACACGTAACGCGCCGAACTCAGCGCCGACGATCAGCGTGATACTAAAACCAGCCTGAGACACGCGCTGTCCGTCCGACAGTCGGCAACCATAGACACCGAACTTTAGATTTCGCTCTAGAACAACTAGTTTAGATTAATACAAGGTTCCATCCCATCCTGAACGCGGGTGTATTATACCTGCCGCGTGGTGACGGCGGTGGAGCAGATGTCTCATGTCACGATACGACATACCTGCATCTGGCCGAGCCTGGCAGTATTGGCACCGGGCAAAAGCCAGATTTACATACACGTGTCGTTTTTATTCGCGAGTCGGCGCGCGTTGTGGCGCTAAGGTTGCCTACACACAGCACACGCGTTTCTTCAAGAATCGCGTACGTACCCACTCATTACTCTATTTTTTACTCTAGATCTAAAACTGAGTCTCATCTATTCATGATCTATGCACAGACGTCGTCGTCGTCGTTTCAACCAATAGACGTCCACTGCTGCACATAGGTCTCTTGCAAGGATCGCCACAGAACACGATCTTGATTCTTGTGCCGCCTTTTTCCAGCGGCTGCCAGCGACTCTGCATGTATGATCTCAGCGACTATGCACAGACACTAGATAGTATTTGCTTTTAAAAATCGCCTCTTAGTTTGTAAAGATGAATGTTTCGTCCCATACATAACCCAGGACTTCGCGATCCACAGTCGAACATCCACACGATACAATATCAAAATGGTACAAAATACAAATGTGAAGCCAGCCTAATACATATTTTATTATTTGATGGTATGCGACTATATCTGATTATAATTAAACTGTAGCGTGTCGAGCGTGTTAATCTTAGCCGCAAGGGCTGACTCTATCTAGCTAATGATAGTATTATCAAATTAACAACTTCAAGTTCAAACTAGGCTAAAAACAAAGTTCTACGAAACTGTGCATATAAATATGGAGGAAACAGGACTACAGTATTAATTTTAGACTACTATAGACTGTTTTACCCGCTGTTGACTTAACTAGTTATTTATTATATTTAAAACAATTATGCAGATTATTATCCGCATGCAAAAAGTGGCAAAATAATTGTCACGTGCTTGTCGTGTACGGTGTAGTGCGTGCCAGTGGCACGTGTGCGCGCTCAGTAACATATAATTATTACGTATACGAACAATATCTATCTATACATCTATACATATTAATAAAATCGTAGTCTTAAATCTTCAATGTACAGATGGGTCAAAATCACCAAGGTGGGAAATTTGGTTCTGACACAATTTTACCTAATAAAGCTTTGAAATAATTGGGAAACAATTATTTGTAATTATCAGATTTAGTTAATATTATCTAAACCCTTCATTGTTTTTTGCAAAATTATGTTAACACATTTTTTCTCCTCATAAAACTAGTGAAAATGTCATTTGGGAACGCGTCCCAACACGCATTTCCGTATTTTGAAATGTTCACAAAACATTAAAATACTGATCTATACTAATAAATAAAATTGAAGTGTCTGTCTGTAATATCGAAATAACTACCTCATATTAAGCTCATATGGTTATTTGAACGCTACCATGACCGAATCACACGTTTTTAAAATTTTTGTCTGTCTGTCTGTCTGTCTGTCTGTTTGAACGGGCTAATCTTCGGAACGGCTGAACCGATTTTGACGGACCTTCACATACAAGTAGAGAATTAACCAGGGAGTAACATAGGCTACTTTTTTAACCGACTTTCAAAAAAGGAGGAGTTGTGTTTTTCTACCTATGTACACCGATATCTCCGCGATTTCTGAACCGATTTGCGTAATTTTTTTTTTAATCGATAGAGAAACATTGCGACCCTGTTCTATAAAAAATTTGGATTCCAACTTCTCAATCCTGATGCTGTAGGGGACTTGATCCCCAAAACTAATGGGTTTTAGAAACTTTCGGTTATTTAAATTGATATTGGGGGTAAGAATTAAAGACTATCGTTGAATGAACTCGAGTAGGTACATATCCAACTCCTCAACCCTGATGCTGTAAGGAATTGTTTTCCGAAATCGTGGGGATCCCACGGGATTTTTCCGTTTTGGAGACGGGTTTCTACAGATAAGCTACTTTTTGTTCTGGAAAATCAAAAGTTCCCACAGGATTTTTAAAAACCTAAATCCACACGGGCGAAGCCGTGGGCATCATCTAGTTTAAAAATAAAATCTTGAATCATACTTGATACACTTGTATTATAGTAGCTTAATCACAATTACAAATAAAAGGACATGTAAATAACTTTACATTTATCTTACATATAACTTTGTCCGACAGTTTGTAGGTCACATCGTGGACGCACTCTATTTTTTCAAAAATTGTGCCCAATTACGTCAAGCGAGGGGCTATTGTGCAGTCACACGATTGAATCTCTCGATGTACACAGCTTTCGGTTGTTTTATGGCAGTTTTCAATAATATTTTTCTTATTAGGATTATTTCAATTGTATATTTTGGTACCGTACATCAATAGAACATCATAACGGGAACGCCTCAAAATTATTAACATAACAATAAGTGAAGATAATTAGTCTTAATTCCATTAAATAATGCTGTTCTATTTCCGCTAGTGTTGTATATTGTGGTCCAAGATTGTTTACGACTATTTAAAATATTACGAAGCGTTGAAAAAACATTTCGGGAACGTTCCCGAAATGACGTTTTTCTTAGGATTTTACTTTTAAGTACTTTTATTTCATGAAACATTAATTAAATGATTAAATTCATAAGTTATAGTAGGTAGTGATTGGAATTACTTAAAATTTTTCGCTCTCGCTTAAAAAACGTAATCTAAGCAGATTTTTCAAAAGATGGAGTTTTTTTGCTGTTTTTCTATCTAAAACAGTGTTTTGTTTAAATAACAGTATAATTGATAGTAATATAGTATATTATCAAGAAAAGAAGGCTACAAATAAAACAAAATTTATAAATTATAGGACAGAAAGATTCTCGCTTTCTGTTTTCTGCGCAAGCAAAGAGCTCTGTGGAAAAAAAAACCCTGAAAAAATACAGACAGCAGAAAAATAATTCAATAAATATAATAAATAATACTCAATCAGAAGCAGAAAACATAAACAACGACACGCCACCTTTGATAAACCGTAACCCTGAAGCAAAGCATATCGCACTATATAGCCAAGCAAAATACCAAAAATTTTAGCATAGGTTTTAGTATTACTTTAATATATTTGATGAAAATTTAAGAATTTCAACACAAAATAAAGTTCATACGTATACATTTGATGTTTCTTTTAGACTGAAATTAGTTATCTGTCTCATTTAGGAAACGTTTTCGTAAACATTGTGAACGTCGCGATCATTCAGGGAACGTTTCGTCATTTAAGGGAACGCAACAAAAGTATTATTATTTAATTCAAGACAAAACATAGTTGATTTATTTATTATTAAAAATAAATAACATAACATACAATTGTCTGTAAAACAACAATTAAACATTCAAACCTAATCATTGATAAATAAACAGAACTTTTGTCTAGGAATTTTTAAGATGTGCTTCATAAATGTCACATTTTATTAAAATAAGAGAACACAAGATAATGTAGAGTACATATGTGATTATATTTTATTTAATATCTATTTTGGTACCGTACTTCCAAACTAAGATTTATCATATTTATCTTTTTGACAAAAATATTTGAGTTTTAAAATACGTTCACGGAACGATGTTATTTACTCCCTGTCTCTCTGAAATCCTGGATAAACAAGTGTAAATTGAAAATTTAAAAAACCCCCGACATTCGCCATTTAGTGGCGGCGGCCATCTTGAATTTGCAATAGTGCTATTCTACTAGTCAAGCCCTTTCATTTGATACCCATATCAAGGGAGTTGTGAAAAAATATATCATCCGCCATTTTGTAGCGGCGGCCATCTTGGACCGATTTTCATCAAACATAGCTAAGAACACTCTCGACTAATTCACCTTTCAAACAAAAAAAACCGCATTCAAATCGGTCCACCCGTTTGAGCGCCACAGGGGAACAGACAGACACACACACACACACACACACACACACACACACACACACACACACACAGACACGTCAAACTTATAACACCCCGTCGTTTTTGCGTCGGGGGTTAAAAAATAAAATGTGTATATTTTGCGCGCTTCTTTTACAGCGTAGTTATTGATAATATTGTGTACATTGTAAGTTATTTTTTGGATTTCCAAGACGTGATAATTTTTACAAAAGTTCACATTTGCAAATTCGCCACCTTGGTGATTTTGACCCAGATACGGCAAATCTGTACATTGAAGATTTTTGCAAAATAATAACTGGAGGATGTTAGGGATAAGTAATAGAACGTAAAACAGCTATTTTTGAAAATTTTGTCTGTTTGTCTGTTTATCTGTTTGTCTGTATGTTTGTGCGCGCATCACGCAAAAACTACTGAATGGATTGAAACGAAACTTGGTACGATTTAAGTTCATACTACGGAGTAACATATAGGATACTTTTTATCCCGAAATTCAGCACGGTTCCCTAGGGAGAGGGGATGAAAGTCAAAACGTGTATTTAGCTGTAATTCAATAACGCGTGGTCCGATTTCATTCATTCTTTTTTTGTTAGAAAGTAGATACTTAAAAAATCACCGACTAATCTCTAAAAGGCGGGATCGATTTTGATGGGACTTTCACTGGCGGATGTTTACATTTTGATCTACCTAAACATCCGCCAGTGAACTTTTAACAGTTTTTAGCATGGTATGAGCTCAAAGGAGCTTAGGAAATACAAAATGATTCCTACGGGATTTTTAAAAACCAATATATATCCACGCGAATGTCGCGGGTGTCCGCTTGTCGTACATAATATATTACAAAAAGAACAAAAAAGTTTGTCGGAGGTTTCGAGTTCTATATTAAATGTGATCTGTAGTTAAATATCTAGAGAGTGATGTAAGATCCTTTTTATCCCGGGAAAACAAAGGGCACTAAAACCTAACTCCACGCGGAAGAAGTCGCGGGCAAGAGCTAGTCTATACACGTCAATGTAGTCGCGAGCATGACACTTCAGATATTGTATATTTCGCTGACAAAACAAAAAACCAAAAGACTGTTCTCGGAGTGAGCCGATTCTATTATAACGGCACTTTCTATTAAATATATTATTTCTATTAGATTCTATTATAATAGCCCTAAGTTTTCGACAGCGGTCCCCCTGTATGTACATTGTATAGTTCGTTCGGTAACTTAGTGTCGGTACAGGCGCAGGTGCTCTTAGTATTCTGCTTTTATTTTTATTACTTTTTTTCTGTTTGTAATTTTTTTTCTATTCTAACAGAATCTCCGAATAGTCTGCCAATCCGCACTTGGCCAGCGTGGTAGACTATGGTTAAAATCCTTCTCATTTTGAGAGAAGACCCGTGTTCATGAGAATATTATATTTTATGTTTATGGTTATATTGTAATAAAATACGAATATAAAAAAATATAAAAAGGAAAGAGAATTTTAATGAAAAAATATGAGTAGATATAAAACGCCAAAACCCCTTGTGCCTGTACACCCCTCGCGGCATGCTTTGAAGTCGCGGCGGTGTCTTTCGCAAAACACCGCGCGGCGGAGGCGGCTAGACACAAAAGGTGACCGTAAGAAAACGAACAGACTATACAGAGGTCGTGCGGTTGTGGGAGGTGATGGGTGGTAGTTACCCCAGAGGCCGGGGTCATTGAAGCACGAGTGGTGGTTGGAGACGGTGAGCAGCGGGACGTGGCGCGGACGGCGCACGGCGCGCGTCAGCGCCTCGCGGTTGTACACCGTCGTCGTGTTCAGAGGTAGGTATGTACAGAGGCCGTGCGGTTGTGGGAGGTGGTGGGTGGTAGTTACCCCAGAGGCCGGGGTCGTCGAAGCACGAGTGGTGGTTGGAGACGGTGAGCAGCGGGACGTGGCGCGGACGGCGCACGGCGCGCGTCAGCGCCTCGCGGTTGTACACCGTCGTCTTGTTCAGGAACTCTGCGGACACCAGCAGAGGCGTTACATTACAACACAGTACACACTTCACAACACATACTGGAACGTAGGCTCGGCCAGACACAGAAGCGCTCGGAACTGAGCGCTCAGCGCGTTCACTGATCACTCTAGGGCGAGCCCTTTGCAGCGGATGGCAGTGTGACATTGTGCGCTATCCTGTTGCTGTGGCGTCAATTTGTCGAAACCTTTTGAACTCTGCCATAATCGCTTCTGGATAATATTAATAGGAATGGGATCTAACGGGAATAGCTAATTTTTCCGTCTACTTCCAATACTGTGATATTATGTACGTAATATAACATTATGTACCTACGTAGATTGGGTTGGTATACACCACGTATACACACATTGTCATACAGCCACAACTGTGTAGTGTTAATACAAATGATGACGAGAGGTGCACTGATGGAGACTAAATGTGCAATACTAATTAAAATCATTTAAGAAGTTTCCAATGGATACAACTTTGCAATTCTGCTCCACTCACATTGCGAAAATGGATTGTCATTTATCATTCTTAGAATGTCTTTCGAGATAAAAATGCAAAAATAGTGTTTTTATGGAAGTAAACACTTGATTAGTGAATAACAAGCAGGTGATTTTATTACTCATATTCTGTTCATATTCAATAATTATTATTATTATAACGGATGTAAGGGGAATGCTCTCAGAAATGAAGACAGTCGAGTTGTAACTCGACTAATATGAGAAATTCCACCTTTAGATTCAACGATTATTTATATCACACATTGGTGATAATAACCGGGACCGATCGGCCGATCGACCATGTCCTACGGCCTACCGTCCTACGTGAGCGAATGCATGCGAATTGCGCGACGCGGATTTGATAACAACTGGACGAAGCCACAATGAGATCGATCAGTTTGTTTGATATTTTCGCGCGATTAGACGTCGTACTCGTATTGTTAGAGGTTTTTTGGGTTAGGTTAACAATAATTGTATTATAACGTCCGAAATTTGACTATTCACAATGTTTAATTCTTCTTATAAATGATGAAATTCTGCATGATTGTATATTTTACTAAATATATTTTCATCCCATCTATTCGAAAAGGACGATTTGGTTCGCCTTTATGTGCACCCAAAGGTGGTGTTTTCGGCGCATTTTTATAAGTGCGCGTAAAAGATCTTTTAATCGCACTTATTTATAAGTGCGCCTAAAAGATAATTGCGGCGCACTTATTGAAGATGAAGGGCCCGTGGTCCCACCGGGCTAGGCGCGAACGATAGTATCGATTGTTGTTATTGTTGTTACAAGTTTGACGTCTTTGTATGTATGTGCGTCTGTGTCTGTCTGTTCCCCCGTAGCGCTCAAACGGTTGAACCGATTTGAATGCGGTTTTTTTTGTTTGAAATGTGAATTAGTCGGGAGTATTCTTAGCTATGTTTTATGAAAATTGGTCCAAGATGGCCGCCGCCACAAAATGGCGGATTACATATTTTTTCACAACTCCCTCAATATGGGTATCAAATTAAAGGTCTTGTCGTCAAGACCTTTCATTTTGACGTTTGTGTGTGTATGTGTCTGTCTGTTCCACCATAGCGCTCAAACGGTTGAACCGATATGAATGCGGTTTTTTTTGTTTGGAAGGTGAATTAGTCGGGAGTGTTCTTAGCTATGTTCGATGAAAATTGGTCCAAGATGGCCGCCGCCACAAAATGGCGGATTACATATTTTTTCACAACTCCCTCAATATGGGTATCAAATGAAAGGTCTTGACTAGTAGAATAACACTATGCAAATCCAAGATGGCCGCCATCACAAAATGGCGAATGTCGGGGGTTTCTTAAATTTTTATCGAATATTTTTATTGTATTATTAATCCGCCATTTTGTGGCGGCGGCCATCTTGGACCGATTTTAATAAAACAAACATAGCTAAAAACACTCCCGACTAATTCACTTTTCAAACCAAAAAACCCCATTCAAATCGGTCCATCCGTTTGAGAGCTATGGGGGAACAGACAGACATACACACACACACACACACAGAGACGTCAAACTTATAACACCCCGTCGTTTTTGCGGCGGGGGTTAAAAATATGAGGCGCCTTTTATTTCCTCATAGAGGGTGATGAAAAGTAGAGTGTATCACTCGGGCGCAATATATTTTTGGCTCGGGCGACGTACTTTGAATCCCTCGCTACGTTCAGGATTGTACTAAAGAATTCTACTATACAATCCCTCACTTCGCTCTGGATTCAAAAAAGCGCCCTCGCCGTAAAAATATTATTTTGCTCCCTTATGATACAATCTACTATTTAATAATAGTTTCACTTATTTGTCGTGCCGTTTGTGTAGTTAAGACGTTTACAATGAGCTGCATCCAAACTGCGATTTCGCAATCCGCGAGTAGACCAAGTACATACATTCCTTCAATCTAGATGCGCGCTCGCCGCGCCGCGAAGCTTTCGCTTTTGGTTCGCTCGTGCAGGACGTCGCCTTAACACAGTAAATGAAACGTAAGCGAGTAACTGGAACACGTGTTCGTGTGCATGTAACTTTTCTGATGGAGTGGCATGTTTGTGTATTGATGCATTGCGCACGTTAGCAGTATCAGTCAGTAGAGCAAAGCTGGCAGTGTTAATGACCTCCGATGATGCCACACACACAGTTTACAAAGAAAGCTGAAAATTAGCCAATAGTTGCACTTTTGCTAGATATTCATTTCGCAACTAGTTACAATAAGCAATTTCATCAAGATTATAGGATAAAGTTGAAGTCTCCGTCTGTAACTTCGAAATAACTGCCTCTTATAATAACATGAATCTAAACATAAGTTTTTAAAATTTTTCTTCATCCCTCTGCCTGTCTGTTTGTCCAGGATAATCTTTGGAATGTCTGAACCGATTTTGACGAAACTTTCACAGGCAAGTTGAAGATTAAACGCGGAGGGATCTAAGCTTCTTGTTATCCTAGAAATATGTAAGGATCCAGCATAGTAATATTAGGGACAGTATAAAGGTTAGTACATTTTCACAGCCTAACCGCTGAATCAGTATTGGCACACTTGGAAACTGAATACTGATATAGGCTATTTTTATCCCAGGAAATCAAAAAGTTCCTCCAGGAAAAACCTGTGACAGGTATTAGAATAAAATAATATATTTCAGCATCCCACAATAGGCCCAGTCAATGTTTACAATGGCAAATTGAAATTCCATAAGTTATAGGTCCAAATTCCACCTGATTTACTTATTTGAATGGTAAAGCAGAATATGAGGCATGTTTAATAAACCAACATAATTTTCAGCCATACAAAGTTACCTTTGCCCATATTCAAAACACAAGCTATCTCTATGTTAAAGTACGGAGTACCTCAATGTTGGCTTAGCTATACCATGGAAAGGTACAGCCAGACAAACACACTTTGTATTAATAATATTAGTGTAGAAGCAGTGATTGCATTTAAATTGTACAAAGCATTTTATAATTAAATACAACACTGATACCTGCATTGGCATACAATGAATATATGAATATTAAAAACTGCATAGTCATATGAATAATATTAACATACTTATCTTCTACACAAGTACCTAGGAAGTTTTATTTTAAAATTTTATCAGCATTTCTTAAATTAAAAATTTTTGAAGGCATAAATTTTTTGATGAAATCTATAGTGCAGCAATGTGCATGATGAATGATGACCGAAGATCGGAATAGATTGTGCAATTTGGGGTGAATGACCTGAAACATTATCAATAGTATAGATATGACTGCAGGATTTCTGTTTGCACAATTTTGATATGATGTTCAGTATTGAAGAGATTCCTCTTTTTCGTGTTGTATTAATAAAAACTGAGTAAGGAAACCAGGGATAACATTAAAAAAAATTATGAATTGCCATATCCACATTATGATATCATGAGAAAGTGCATCCTCAATTCCGATCATTGTTGATGACATATTGCTTGTGGGTTTGATTCTCCATTAGATAATTTTTTGATAGATATAAACAGGCTGCTATATTGTGTTATAAGTAACAGTAGCTATAATTGTCTGCAACTTTGCCGGTGTGTATGAGACTCAGGAATTCTCCCGTGGTAGCAGTAAGTGCCACTAACTTCTGAACCAAACATCAATATTGATTCAGCAGCATTTAATGAAAGGATCGGAAGAACACACAGGCTTTGCAAAAATACCCCAGTAGTTATCACTAGAAATTGATAAAAACTAGCTTTGTTATAAAGCGAAATTGATGAATCAGTTTAGCAGTACACACAAAATTGTACTTAAATCAAATTTCACATTTTAATGGTAGGTGCAATAAAATTTGATTGACGCTATTAAATTTTAATCTGAATGTCCTCACAAAACACCTTATGTCGTGTCTCATAACGACAACGGTAGATTTTATTTACACTAAAAATGCACGACATTTAGGGCACTTTAAAATTACAAAAGTATAAAGAGTGGGTATGTTTTTATTACGTTTTGTTTGTAATTTCAATGAGGTTTCACTCACTAAACGGGTTTCGTCGCATTTTATACTAAAATGACATGCACAGTAAGCAGCTAGTTCAGAACTGATGAAACTAACGAGTTTTGCTGGGCTCGGACCACTGCGGTTACAACTCCGCGAAGGTTCAAACATTTGAAAGCTACTATAATACTGACTACGCAATAAATTGTTGTTTTTGTGTGAATACTGAGATGTTGGGTGCATGTAAAGGGTTGACTGAGACCTACCTACGATGAATTTGCTGAACAAACCGACCACAGCGACCGTAATAGTGCTAGCGCAGGACCACAGGCGGCCCGGGCTCCGCAGCCGCGGGATGATCCACCCGATGTCGTAGACCATGTTTGCGCACAATACACTCGCGTAAACACTACAACAATAACATCGTTTCTTTGATTAATTGAGCGTAAAATAAAATTTACGTCCGCTCACCACCCGAGTTTGTGCAACCTTGGCCGACTGACAGCTGACATTAGTAGCTCGACACAAGTTTGACAGATCTGTCAATAGAAGGTGACATGATAGCTGTCAGTTGCGTTCCGAAACTAGGAAAGTGTACCTATTTAGCATACCAACGGCGAGCGGCGAGAACACTCTACGCTACGATACAATATAATAATTAATAGTTTATGTATACTATAATGAATGTTCACTCTTGGCAATAAAATTGCTGCATAATTTGAGCTGCAAATAAATTATAGATTTTCATCGATTTAATATAGTCATAATAAATTTTCGAAGGAGTCGAATCGGAAATCGGAACGCGTGCACAAGATGTATAGGTCGACCAGAATCTCATGAACAATAGGGAAATTAAATTTTGTAGTAAGCAACACTAGGTTAACTCGGTTGCCCTAGTGATAAACAAAGTAATTACATTCAGAACACCTTACCTGGGATCGTTTCACGAAACGAAAAATCAAGCAACTGCATTTTAAATACAAAAACAAAGTAATCAACATCCAATTACTTTGTTTTTGTGTTGTGCTTGTTGTTTACTTGGTTTTGTATTTATATTCCGGGTTAGTGTGTGCAGTCACTTTGTTTGGGCAATTCAAATTTCAGTAAACGGTTCAAGTTACTTATTTGAAATATTAAACTGTGGTAAAAAACTACTCAACATAAAACTATTGTTAATGCAAAAAAGTCAATGTCACAAAAAATGTCAGTTACTTTGTTTATCGCTAGGGCAACCGTAGTGTTGCTAACTTTGGAATTTCATTTCCGTATTTTTCAGGAGATTCTGGTTGACCTTTATCAGTGTTGACACCATAGTGGCCACAAGTGTTGTTCTGTTGTGTTGCTATTACTTGATCGGCAGTGTCGACTCTGACTGTCTAATTAGTGTGTCTTACTGTCTGAATGCCTTTACACTTGTCTTAATCTAAAGTCTTTTTCATTAATGCACTGAATTCAGCCAAATCTAAAGGGCCTTTTAGTTACTTACTATTGCGAGGTAAATAAACATCGACACGTACATCGAACGCTGAAGGAAAGTAGAGGGGGTAAGCTATTGTATTACGTATACTAATCATTAATCTGTGTATTACGTGCGTGACAACTGACAGTTCCCATACGTAGCTATCCCCTCCACGTTTCGTTCCGCGTTCGATGTACGTGGCGCGGGTTATACTATTTTTGTGACAAGGTATACAGGGTTACTGGTAATATGTCGGCAATCCATTAAGGGGGTGTAGAAGGGGTCATTTGCAACCAAATGACTCCTAATGACCCCTACGCAAATATCAACCATTTTCGAGTAATTTGACTTTTAGTGTTTTTTAGAAAAAATTGCGGTAGTTATGCAATTTTGAAATTTATAAAAAAACCCAATGCATGAAATTTAATTTTATTATTATTATCTGCTAGCTAACACTTCAATACATCATAATCAACCATAACATGGCCATTATCTTCAATAATTTTTAAATCAGAGCTACTAACAGTTACAATTTTCATAATTTTGAACAGACGGTCGAACTAAAATGATTACTTATTTTATGAAAAAAACCACTATGGTTCTTTATCGATTTTATTATGCGAGCTGAAAAAAAAATTTTTTCATCCCATCTATTCGAAAAGGACGACTTGGTTCGCCTTTATGTGCATTGTGCACCCAAAGGTGGCGTTTTCGGCGCATTTTTATAAGTGCGCGTAAAAGATCTTTTAATCGCACTTATTTATAAGTGCGCCTAAAATATAATTGCGCACTTATTGAAGATGAAGGGCCCGTGGTCCCACCGGGCTAGGTGCGAACGATAGTATCGAATATCGATTGTTGTTATTGTTGTTACAAGTTTGACGTCTGTGTATGTATGTGCGTCTGTGTCTGTCTGTTCCCCCGTAGCGCTCAAACGGTTGAACCGATTTGAATGCGGTTTTTTTTTGTTTGAAATGTGAATTAGTCGGGAGTATTCTTAGCTATGTTTTATGAAAATTGGTCCAAGATGGCCGCCGCCACAAAATGGCGGATTACATATTTTTTCACAACTCCCTCAATATGGGTATCAAATTAAAGGTCTTGTCGTCAAGACCTTTCTTTTTGACGTTTGTGTGTGTATGTCTGTGTGTCTGTCTGTTCCCCCATAGCGCTCAAGCGGTTGAACCGATATGAATGCGGTTTTTTTTTGTTTGGAAGGTGAATTAGTCGGGAGACAGACATACGGGAGACAGACATACACACACACAGACACAGACGTCAAACTTATAACACCCCGTCGTTTTTGCGGCAGGGGTTAAAAATATGAGGCGCCTTTTATTTCCTCATAGAGGGTGATGAAAAGTAGAGTGTATCACTCGGGCGCAATATATTTTTGGCTCGGGCGACGTACTTTGAATCCCTCGTTACGTTCAGGATTCAAAAAAGCGCCCTCGCCGGAAAAATATTATTTTGCTCCCTTATGATACAATCTACTATTCTTCAAGACCCTCGAGTGGGGTATCAAAATAAAGGGCTTTAAAAGGCCAGTACGAAAATGTATACAATCTATATGTTTTAAATCAGTTTGGAGTGACAAATCATGAAAAACACAAGTGTAAATTGAAAATTAAAAAAACCCCCGACATTTGCCATTTTGTGGCGGCGGCCATCTTGGATTTGCAATAATGCTATTCTACTAGTCAAGCCCTTTCATTTGATACCCATATTAAGGGAGTTGTGAAAAAATATGTAATCCGCCATTTTGTAGCGGCGGCCATCTTGGACCGATTTTCATCAAACATAGCTAACAACACTCTCGACAAAATCACCTTTCAAACAAAGAAAACCGCATTCAAATCGGTCCAACCGTTTGAGCGCCACAGGGGAACAGACAGACACACACATACACACACACACACACACACACACACACACACACACACACACACACACACACACACACACACACACACACACACACACACACACACACACACAGACACGTCAAATTTATAACACCCCGTCGTTTTGCGTCGGGGGTTAAAAATAAATAACAACTACACTGTAAGTGGTAGGGTGGTAGTTTATTAATTTTTTAGTTCGTTTTATAGCATGGCAGTCGGGTTTTTTTCTCTTTTTCTTGAGGTTTTGATCTACCTTAGAGGCCCAGAAGTGTGCATTGTGGTAATTCGTGATTCCGCCTTGGTCAAACTTGGACTCATTTGTCCATAATTTTTTTCTAAGAAATTCGTTCTTCTTACGAGATCACCTTCGTGAATTACATGCACAGGCATGTAGTGGTACGATTACGATCCTCCAGTGATTACGATAGTGCAGTAGCTAAATCACACTATTCACGAAGATAATCCTAGATGGTTTGCCACAATATTTTTGGACGTTCTGAGGTTTTCTTTCTGGTTGTTTTGTTTTCTTTCTGGAGGTTCTGATTGGAGCACACAATATCGTTTAAGTAAAGTAAGTTTTCTAAAACCGCAATTTTTTCTAAAAAACATAAAAAGTCAAATTACTGGAAAATGGTTGAGATTTGCGTAGGGGTCATTTGCAACCAAATTACCCCTAATGACCCCTACGAAATTATGAAAACACTTTATATTTCACACAGTAAAGCAGCAATGTATATCGAACTAATTCGTTGGCAACTATTTTCAGTTGGCAACTAAGTTACAGAATAACCCACCAGGTTACAGTTTGACCTAAGACAAGTATCAATTGAAAATTTAAAAAACCCCCGACATTCGCCATTTTGTGGCGGCGGCCATCTTGGATTTGCATAGTACTATTCTACTAGTTAAGCTCTTTCATTTGATACCCATATTAAGGGAGTTGTGAAAAAATACATAATCCGCCATTTTGTAGCGGCGGCCATCTTGGATCGATTTTCATCAAACATAGCTAACAACACTCTCGACTAATTCACCTTTCAAATAAAAAAAACCGCATTCAAATCGGTTCACCCGTTTGAGCGCTACAGGGAAACAGACAGACAGACAGACACACACGCACACACGCGCACGCATGCACGCACGCACGCACACACACAAACACACACACACAGACACGTCAAACTTATAACACCCCGTCGTTTTTGCGTCGGGGGTTAAAAATACGCTCAAGTAAAGATGAGTGGGTTTAAATATGCAGAGCCCCCTTTCGCGCGGAGCCCGTAGCATTTGCTACTCTTGCTACATGGTTAATCCGGCACTGTCTACAGGCTGATGCGATGGTGATGGATATTCTAATTCCATAAATAATTAAAAATATTTAGGCACCCCGTCGTTTTTGCGTCGGGGGTTAAAAATAGCGGTCTACAGACTACACGATTGGGCCTAACGATGTGGGAGTGGGACAACTCTGTTTAGTTTGATCGAGTTTAAGGCCGTGTCCTCATTAGGCGAACAGTGAACGACTGACTATTCCAACTTCCAGGCCTCCTTATATTTTTTAAATGGAGTGTCCAAACAGCGTGTAGGTAATGACGTCAGTACAATATAATTCAATGAGGTAATGTTCGCAGTTTGCGGCGTTTGGTTCAGTTCAGTTCAGTAAGTGGCTGATTCACCTCCAAATGCCTACAAAACTATGAGAGAATGAGCTGTGACTTGTGAGTTGCGAGTTCCTTCGCTCAGAGTCAGCCATGAGCGGACAGTCAGTCGCTCACTGTTCGCATAATGGAGACACGACCTAATACCAATTGTTGTTGGGGAAGCCCAACTTTTGGAATTTCAAGATGTGGGATTTAATAAGACAAAGTTTTTATATTAAGAGTATATAATGTAGTCTTTAATTACCTAGGTACCTATTAGATATTAAAATTAATATTATGTAGGCTTTAGATACTAAGTAACCCTTACAAATGTAATACAATCAGTCTGTCTTTTCTAATATTTAAACTATAAAATTAAAATTTAAATAGATAAATATGCACCTACTACCTACGATTTTTAAATAATTGTCAAACGAAAATTCGTTACACTTGGCAAGTGACAGTGTCAAGTGACAGTATTGAAATTGATACTTAAATAAGGTCATGGGTCACACGCGTTTCTATTCTAAAAACAATGGCGTGAGGTGTGAGTTAACACACGCTGCGGAATTATATAACCAGCAGGCAGCAGATCTGTAACATACACGGTACACCGTCTCAACCCGCCTTAGTCCACATCTGTTTTACAATACTACACTGATGTTTCACTTCACACTGCGAGGCGACAAGTTCTCGCCTTTACTGCTTATAGATATCCTGAATTACCAATGTGATTTTAACGGTCATAGAGAGTGACGTGGTTCGATGTGGAGGGTGTAGTGTAGCACAAAACCAATGATAGCGCGGGAGTAATAGTGAGTAGGCACTGTAGACGTCCTCTGCCCGCTTTAAATAGATCTGTAGAAAAGGCTTTTAGTGCACGCTGTTTTACAGCCGTTAACCGTTTCCGATTAGATCCTCAATCTCGGTTCATTGTCCTTACTCCTCAACAGGTCAAATTCATACTCAACAACACCTCTGTTATACCCATTGTATTCTTCTTTTTTAATTCCTTCTGGATACACCTTCACTAGAAGACGCTTCCTCAAAGGAACCGGTTGAACTCTGATCGTTTCTTTAGCCGCTTTCCCCTCATCTTCAGGAAAGAGGTCTCTGAGATCGTAGATGATATCTTTCTCCTCGAATCTATCTCTCCGTTTGAGAGGAAGACCACTCGCGCACATTACGAAGAAACAGAAAAACAAAATCACGTTACGCATCTTTGGGAGTTTGCTGCAGTACTGGTTTCCCCAGATTTTTAACGTTATATATAAGTGCTTTATTTGTACAGTGGTCCACAAAATTCCGGATTTTTATATAAATACCTAAGAGATAATAATATTTTGTAAACCTCGATAAAAAACGTTAGCGTCATTGTGGTCTCGACGGGAACTCCATGAAGCATTATTTTATCATCTAAATACCTACCTACGTAATTACCAAGTTATTAAATCTTATCTTATGTAAAATGTTCTTTTGAAATAGCTGCTTATCTCCAAAATGCATTTGTACTAGTTTTTTTGTTTAATTTATAAAATTCAACCTCTAGGTAAGAATGCAAAAACATTTCGACTTGCCTTATTGCATCTAACATAAACAGTTCGATAATTTACTTAATTTATAGTCAGATTTAAGTATCGCTCTCACTGTGATCAATATCAAGATGGCGTTTGACGCAAATTATACAAGTAAGGGGAAATTACTAGTAAATAGGTGAATTATTATTATAATTGTGGAGTATCATTCTTCTTTTTAATTTGGTTAGTGGCTTTTATTCTTGCCAGAACAGCACAATTCACTTCGCCAATGTCACGTCGCCGTGGAGTATCATTTTACAAATAACAGTTCGATGATGGTGCTAATTTAATATGTAATGATGTAGCTAATTATTACCTGTATCATCTCTCGTCTCAACCGATAGACGTCCACTACTGAACATAAATGTCTTGCAAACATCGCTACAGAATTTGAAAAGAGCCGATGGTATCCAGTGGCTGCCAACTGCCATCGACACGCTTGAGATCGTCCGTACACCTAGTGGGGGGTCTGCCAACGCTGCGTTTACCGGTGCGAGGTCGCCATTGCTAAACCTTTTTGATTCCAACGTCTATTGGTTCTTGTGCACCATTGCCACTTCGTTTTGCGATTCGATAATAAAGCGGAAGAGATTGTTTGTTTGTTTGAGCGCGCTAATCTCTGGAAATATCAGTCGGATTAGAAGAATTATTTTTGCATTTGATAGCCCAATTCTTCAGGAAGGTTAGATAATATAAGCTAGTCCCAGCATCACGGTACGACCCTTACGCTGGTGGACCCACACCGGCGTGGCGTGGTGAGGCGTGGCTGTGATTGGCGAGAATTTCTTCGAAAGATATCACACGAGTTGACGAATCGAAGAGTTCCCACGGGAATTTTAAAAACCTAAATCCGCGCGGGCGAAGTCGCGAGCATCTATCTTTAATATCCAAATAACTATAGGCCGATCTCGATTCTACCAACTCTCAGTAAGATATTTGAAAAAATAATGCTCAACCAACTGCTCCTGCACTTTAATTTAAATAAATTACTTCACTCTGAGCAGTATGGTTTTACTAAGGGTCGTTCAACAACCGATGCGGCTGCAAGGCTGTTACGGCACATTTTCGATGCATGGGAAAAGTCACAGAATGCCATTGGTATATTCTGTGGTTTGTCAAAAGCATTTGATTGCGTTGAGCACGAGACTTTTTTACGAAAATTAGGCCACTATGGTATTAAAGAATCTGCACTCAGTCTCATTGCGTCTTATCTCAGTGATCGTATACAAAGGGTACATCAATGATGTTAAGTCATCCGGATCAGCCCCCAATAATGGGTGTCCCCCAAGGCTCTATTCTGGGTCCATTCATGTTTCTGGTTTATATTAATGACTTACCACATTTCGTCAAAAATGCTTGCGATATTGTACTATTTGCTGATGATACGTCTTTAATTTTTAAAGTCGATAGAACTAAAGACAATTTTGACGATGTAAATAATACTTTATCTCAAGTTTCACACTGGTTTACTATAAATAATCTACTTTTAAATGCTAAAAAAACCAAGTGTGTCGAGTTTTTATTGCCCAATACAAGGATTACTAGCAACAATTTAAAGATAAGTGGTCAGCCATTGAAAACTGAGAACACAACTGTGTTCTTGGGAATAACCCTAGATGCAAAGCTTCAATGGGGCACCCATATAGCAACACTTGCTGGCAAGCTTAGCTCTGCTGCTTCCGCTGTTAGGAAGATTCGACAGTTAACAGACGTAGAAACTGCAAAAGTAGTTTATTTTGCATATTTCCATAGTATTATGTCGTATGGAATCTTACTATGGGGTAAAGCAGCTGATATTGAAAAAAAATTCGTTTTACAAAAAAGGGCAATTCGCGCAATTTATAATTTAAAACCGCGGGATTCCCTTCGAGAGAAATTTAAAGAAATAGGTATTCTTACAGTAGCTTCTCAATATATTTATAACAACATAATTTTTGTTAAGCAAAACATTCACAGTTACAATAAAAAGTGTGAATTACACGATAGGCAATTAAGAAATAGACTCGTGATTCCTCAATTACGCCTCAAAAAGGTCCAAAAGTCGTTTGTGGGAATGGGCGTAATGTTCTATAACAAAATTCCACAACAAATCTTAGATTTGCCTTTACACAAGTTTAAGAATTTTATTAAAAGTGTGCTCATGAAAAAAGCATATTATACAATTGAAGATTATATAAATGATAAAAAAGCATGGATTTAATTTATTCGCTTTGCGGTTAGTGAATTTCTCAATGACAAGCTTGGAAACAATCTATAAAAATTTAAGTCATGTCCTAAAATGAGTATTTGATTATTGGTGTTAAAGAAGAATATAAGAAGAAGATATTTTGAAATTTTCTTTTGGAGGGCATTCTATAATCAATACTGAAGCCAAAACTGTAATTTTTTTCATTTTTGTCAGACGTCTGTCTGTATCTTGGCCGCGCATCACGCCGAAACTACTGAATGGATTCGAATGAAACTTGGTATGATTTGAGTTTATACTTCGAGGTTGGACATAGGATACTTTTTATCCTGAAATTCAGCACGGTTCCCTTGGGAGAGAGGATGAAAGTTAAAACGTGTATTTAGCTGTAATTCATTAACGCGTTGTTCGATTTCACTCATTCTTTTTTTGTTAGAATGGTAGTACTTTAAGTATTGTCCCGTAAATATTTCAAGGTCATAGGTTTTTTAGTTTAGAAATGACAGAAATTTATTGGGTTCCAATAACTTGGGACCTGGATCTTTGTACGTACGGCTTATTTTAAACTGGCGTGCGTTTAAATTTATGTTTGTCGTTCTGTCTATTTGTTCCAACTAATCTCCGAAACGGCTGGATCAATTTTAATGGAGTAACAGGCTACATTTAGTTTAGGTACATAAAAGAATTATGGGATCCGATCCGATCCTATAATAAAACCTATAAACATGCGAACGAAGTCGCGGGGGTCAGCTAGTCGGCTAGTAAAACATAAACGATATATAAAGCGTGGTATCTCCAAGTTAGTTCAGGCAGCAAAACTAGTAGCCATCGACTTCTTTCCTTCAACCGATCAACTAATAGTCCCGTCAAAATAGACAAAAATAGTGATCAAAATTAATGTCTATTTTTGTCATAATTTTCGTGTAAAATTAGACATTAAACACAGTTTTGAACATTTTTACGTCACTTTGTTTACCTAGCAAAACGACTTGAAATATAGGTACGTTATTTTTTGGAGAAATGAAAATTAAACGCAAATCGAATAAAATAACTAGTCCCCATATTATAAACAAGGCGGTGAGACCGGCTTTCTATAAAAACATCTGAATTAAAAAATCAAAAAGTTTTTTAAATAACGATAATGATTATTGTCGCTGAGTGTACTGAAGGAACATTAACATAGAATTTAGAATGCAATGGGAAAGGCCCAGCAGTAAAACAAAACCGCGACCAGCGGTGCGGGCGCGGTGTTTTCCGACAAGCTGCCTGCTCCACGTAGCGTGAGTGATGCTGATGACCGATGTCACGCGCCGCAACCAAAGGGTACTTATATTGTGTAACTCTACGGCCGAGACACTTACCTCGGAAGGTGAGAAAACTCTACAAAAAAATAAGTAAAAGACAAAAGTACTTTTATTTCAAACTGCCGCTATATCCTTATGTGGGAACCGTAGAATACAGTAATTTGTAGGAGCAGAGAGAAATGGGGTTCTTCTTCGGGGAGCGCATAACATTCTCCTCGAGGAGTACCTCCCAGTGGGCGGACTCTCTGCTGCTGCTGATGATTGTGGGTGGCGTCATCACGCAAAAACTACACCTGAACCGCCTTACTCAGAGACATTCCTTAAATTGTATATCATTAAATGTCAATGAGCTGTTATTTAGCTGTACTAATGAAGCGTTTACTGACTGAGAATGATCTTTATAGAGCAAAAGTTCACACAAGTTAAAAGTTGTGCACTACTCTATTAGGTAGGTAGGTATATCCCGTTTATCTATACTTCTATACTATCTATACTTATCTATGCTAATATTATAAAGCTGAAGAGTTTGTTTGTTTGAACGCGCTAATCTCAGGAATCACTGTACCGATTTCAAAAATTCTTTCAACGTTGGATATGTACGTGATTCTTGAGTGCTATAGGCTATAATATATGTACCACGGGCGAAGCCGGGGCGGACCGCTAGTAGTTTATATCCCGGGAGTTGAGTTGAGATTTCCAAGGTTCCAACTGTGCTTGGTTTCGTAGCGACATCTGTCGAGTGAAAGTGACAGCTGTAGCGTGCTCTGCGACTGCTCTAGTCAGCGGCTGTAGTGATGTAGCTTATCACCATTAGATGTCACCGAACTTAAAATTCTTGTATGTAGACCTACCTATATGAATTTCGAAAAATGCATAAACTGACTCCCGAAGCGAAACGACCGATCGCGACGCGACGGCTGTTATAAGATTGACCGCCTTTTATGTCTGTGTGTCTGTAGCGTGAACAGATGGATCGATTTGAATGCGGTTTCTTTTATTTAAAGGTGAATTTACTTAATTCTTTTTTTTTGTGATTCTTAGTTATGTTCGATGAAAATCTGTTGAGCTGTTTAAGGGTTATTATCAGCTCTTTTTAACCCCCGACCACCCCTGACGTAAAAACGATGGGGTGTTATAAGTTTGACGTGTCTGTGTGTGTGTGTGTGTGTGTGTCTGTCTGTTCCCCTGTAGAGCTCAAACGGGTGAACCGATTTGAATGCGGTTTTTTTTTGTTTGAAAGGTGAATTAGTCGAGAGTGTTGTTAGCTATGTTTGATGAAAATCGATCCAAGATGGCCGCCGCTACAAAATGGCGGATTACATATTTTTTACAACTCTCATAATATGGGTATCAAATGAAAGGGCTTGACTAGTAGGATAACACTATGCAAATCCAGGTGTTGGGATTTCAGTTATGGGTAAATAGGTAATTATGATCTTGCTCTTATACCTACAACTTTTTCATAATACTTAATAATTAGTAATCTGAGAAAATTATGTTAAATTGACAAAATTCGGTAATTTGTGCAACGACTCCGTGGCGCAACGGTAGCGCGTCTGACTCCAGATCAGAAGGTTGCGTGTTCAAATCACGTCGGGGTCAAACTTAGTTTTTCCTTTTTGAAAAACCCTAATTTCTCTATTACCAATTCGTACTTAAAAAAAGTGAAAGTTTTTTTGACGTGACGTCAAAATACGTCTTATTAAATCGATGAACGTCGGCCGCACGCGCGAAAAAGCATGACTCATTGTCACGTACCGTCTAGCCGAGCGTGCAAGCGAAAGCGTGGAACAAGCGATAGAGAGGCAATGTTTTCTTATGACGTTATCATGTTTATCGTCCATAAACCGACTTTACAGATAACTAATTTTTTTGTTTAGTCAGGAGTTCAGGACTCAGGAGACTCAACTCGTGCGTTTTTTCAATCAACATAATAATATTTTACGAACGTAACATAGTTTAGGTACCTAGGTACTCAAGAGCGAGTTTCGACAATTAAGCAGTTTTTATTTAACAAGTATAAATTAAAAATTTTAAAAACCCCCGACATTCGCCATTTTGTGGCAGCGGCCATCTTAAATTTGCATAGTGCTATTCGACTAGTCAAGCCCTTTCATTTGATACCCATATTAAGGGTGTTGTGAAAATATAATATGTAATCCGTCATTTTGTAGCGGCGGCCAACTTGGATCGATTTTCATCAAACACTCTCGACTAATTCACCTTTCAAACAAAAAAAACCGCACACACACACACACACACACACACAGACACGTCAAACTTATAACACCCCGTCGTTTTTGCGTCGGGACTCGGGAGTAGTAGTAAATTTTTAAACAAATTAAATAATTTTTTTTGCGGTAAGGCGTAAACAGACTTACGTTTGGATGACGAACTGCGTGATTAATTTACTAGACAGAGTGCAATTTAAAATTACTAAAGTAAAATAAAACTAATTACATTTTTTCATTTGGAAACAAAAAACCAAAATTGGAGATGCCGGGGATCGAACCCGGGGCCTTTCACATGCAAAGCGAACGCTCTACCACTGAGCTACATCCCCTTTAGACAGTAAGTCGAATTTGATACTTGAAACTTACTACATAAGTCATTGAAATAGAAGGTACATACCACAGAGCAGACACAAAGCAGAAACTTTGTGTCTGCTCTGTGGTACATACTTACGTAATACACAACAACTATAGTATAATATACCTATTGTTGTTGTTATATAAAGTACAGGTAGTCAGGTGTCTGTATGTAAATAAGAAAATCTATGGTAAAATGTAAAAATAAAATTATAAAAAATAACTGATCAAGTCACAAGTGCAATAAAAAATCAGCCAAGTGCGAGTCGGGCCTCGCTCTTTCAGGGTTCCGTACATAATTATGAACAATATAATATTTTGGGTCTAAGAAATATTTAATTTCCGAGCTAGACATCGCAACAAACCGTGAAAGAAAAACCCAAAAAAATGTTCGTTTATTTTGGTCACAGCTTATAAACTATTTAATAAATCGTTGTTTTCAGTATTTGTTGTTTAAATAGAGCATATAGTACATAATAATATACTGAAATATCATATTCCCAACTAGTTTCGTTTTTGAGATAGCCCCCGTCACAAAAATGGTCTAAAACTGACAACTTTGATGGCCTCCCATTCCCTTATTTTTTGAGATAAAAATTAAAAAAATATATATTTGTACTCTACTTAATGAGCTCTAAACAATGATACCCCACAAGCTAGGGTAAAGAAAAATATTTTTTTTCCGGCTCCTTTTTCATGTATGGGAGCCCCCCTGAAAAATAATTTAATTCAATTTCTAATTCAATATTTGATTTTGGGTTAACGTTTTACACTAAATACCAAAATTTCAGGTTTGTAACTCATTTCGTCTGCGAGCTAGAGACCTGTGACCGGCGGACAGACGGACAGACAGACAGACAGACAGACCGACAGCCGAGTGACATTAATAGGGCTCCGTTTTTACCCTTCGGGTACGGAACCCTAAAAACGGTAAAGCTTCCGTAGTCATGCTAGTAAACAAATTTCTACACATGTACGTAACTGGTACTAAACTGAGTTTTCGTAGTCGGTTTTAAAATATACTTACCTACCCTCGAAAATTTTTTTTTCAGTATTTCAGCAAGCAATGCTTCTGTAATAGAACGTAAGTAAAAGTAAGTATTTATTAATACGGAACCTTAGAAATAAACTAAAACAATTCTACTAAAATAGAATTTCAAGTTTTAGTTTGGTTTAAACACAGGGTTTAAACCTAAACGCTATTAATGATGTCTACCGCTGAAGCGCGAGATAAGGTAAGTACCTATGTAAGTATCAAAATTCACGCATGAATACCACGCGTGCTCAGCCCCGATCAAAGCTGGATTTTGAGCTTTTCGAAGCCGAGTGTACCTCAAGTATGTTGGTAAAAACGTGGTAAAACCAATGCAATAATTATTGTGCCTTGTCGTCGAGCCGCGAGGATTCCAGGAAGGAACTGGTGGTGATGAAAGATTAGTAATTATGCGATTTGATTTCTTGGAACCTGCCGTCCGCGACGAGTGCTGGGTAACACCCGGGGAAAATATTGATATTATAATGATTAATAGCTATTTACTGTCGAGATATACCTATGCATAATTATTATAAAGGCACAATAAAAAAATAAAATAAAAAAATCGCGTTCAAAGAAGTCGGTTACAAACATACATACAGGTGAAGCTAATATAAAGCGTGTAATAAAAAACAACGACGAACCGCAGCAGATATCGTGATTTGTGTTTACAATTGGGCAAATCAATAAATAATAATATTACCTAAAGTTGTGAGCAGAACCGGTGCAGCGGAACAGAGTGCAATAAAATATTATTGTATTTCCAAGGCATCGGAAATCATGAGCAAAGTTCTGTGTAATTCAAAAAACATAACATTATGATGGCGATAAAATAGAATTGATAATTTCATTTTATCACAATCACTATGTATACTTAATTAGCTATTAGAACTATCAGCTATTAGACGCAAATCATTTTTCAGAGTTTATACAATTATACCCTATTTACCTACTCCATAGCTCGAGGTCACAAAACAGATCCGACACACATAATTAATCATCCGCTAATAACGCATTTTGATCCACCGTAATGTGACACTAGCACAGAAAACACGGCGAACGTCCCACGCCCACTGTTAGTTCTGTCATCGAGGAAATGTCAGCGATTACATGCTACCACCATCCTGCCAATTACTGCTGCAGCTATAAAAATCTAAATGCAAAAACTAGCCTAGTCATTGTGGACAGGCTTTCAGAGTTGTCAGTAATTATTTATGATACAGAAGAAGCTAAGTGGTAAAGTAGCAGGCATGATCACGTGGCAGGTATCTCTGGTGCTGTGCAGCCTCATTGTCAGTCTGCAGGCCACTGTTGAGGTCATGAAGGACGTCACTCTTGGGTTTGGAGAAGCGTTACAGCACTGTAGAGAAGAAGTAAGACTTAATGGCCTGTTTCACCGCCTTCTGATAAGTGTCGGATAGCCTAAACGTAAGTTTTGTCACTTTCTTACTTTATGTCAAGTGACAAAGACAAAACTTGTGAATAAGCTATCTGACACTTATCAGAAGGTGGTGAAACAGGCCCTAATAATATTATGATTCTAAATTGATGACATTATCGACCGAGCTTACCCACTCTCGACTTTAAAGTATGTATTAGGTAGAGTTTGTTATACATATTCTGGTTATATGTACATATTCTAGTTCTAGGTAGGTAGTTTATTTTTTCATATTCCACTTTACATTGGTGCAGTTTATAGTAATTAAATTATTTACTATCTCAGCTGAATCCTGATTATTATTTGTGATTATTAAACAATTCAACGTCCAACTTTTAAGAATTTATAGCCAAGCTAATTGCTGCGAAGAATCCTTGGAGAGCCAAGGTGTCTATCGTTTTTTTGTGTTCTACAAAAATCAATCCTTATTTTGATGACTGGAATGTGTAAATACACCATCATATCATTGTTCTGACACGCTCCTCTCATCATCTTAGGCTGTCGCCTGTCGTAGGGTACCACAGACCAGTAAGCCTATACTGGTCTGTGTAGGGTACAAACGTTCATAGTGAACACAATTATATTTCAATCAATTCATATTTTACTATACCTAATTTGATTTCCATTCCCTATTTCGAGTGCTTTTTGTATTGAAGTGTGAGCGTTGCCAACCATAGTTCTCCATGTCGTTCTGTAGAGTCAGTTGTCAGAGGACCAGATGGAGGAGTTCTTCCACTTCTGGCGCGACGACTTCAAGTTCGAGGACCGCGAGCTGGGCTGCGCCATCAAGTGCATGAGCGCGCACTTCAACCTGCTTACCGACTCGCACCGCATGCACCACGAGAACACCGACAAGTTCATCAAGTCCTTCCCTAACGGTGAGACCACGTCGTACTTGACTCAGAGCCAACAAGACGGAGGAGTTCTTTCACTTCTAGCGTAGAAACTAAAGCTTAGCTCAACCCGAGTAAAAATCCTGGCTAAACCCAATTTTTATGATCTAAATTCGAAATAGGAAAATTAGCATCTTGATTGGATCGAACTTCTAGATCTAGAGGTAAGTTTGGAACTAGTTTTATAAATATGAGCTTATGCTTAACTCTCCATGTAGAACTACTAATTGTTCATTATCATCAGAAGTTTTGAAATTTTAAATTTAATGATTTGAGGTACCGGAATATTCATTTTGGTTCACAATACAGCCGTGTAGCAATCTGCCCATTTGAAAGTTGTAAATCCGCACCAGGCGAGGTGCTGTCGCAGCAGATGGTGCAGCTGATCCACGAGTGCGAGCAGCAGCACGACGCGGAGGAGGAGCACTGCTGGCGCATCCTGCGCGTGGCCGAGTGCTTCAAGCACGCGTGCCAGCGCCAAGGCATCGCGCCCACCATGGAGATGCTCATGGCCGAGTTCATCATGGAGTCCGAGGCGCGCTGAACGTGACCCCTAGCGAGCCTCTCCACTCTACATGTCGATTGTCGAACGAATATATATGTTTTAGCGTACACAACTCTTACTCTATGTTTATCGTGTTGATTTATTTATACTTAACATTACAAAGATCAAAAAGCTCCAATCTTTTTTGTACAATTTGTATAGAAAAATTGATTTCGAATTAATTAGGCATTTAAGAACATAATCACAGAATATATAATAGTCATAATGATGATTAGGTACTTATTTGAACGACCAAGCAGACGTTTTTAAAATTTTGTATCTGTTTTTTTAACCCCCGACGCAAAAACGACGGGGTGTTATAAGTTTGTGTGTGTGTGTGTGTGTGTGTGTCTGTCTGTTCCCCTGTGGCGCTCAAACGGGTGGACCGATTTGAATGCGGTTTTTTTTGTTTGAAAGGTGAATTAGTCGAGAGTGTTCTTAGCTATGTTTGATGAAAATCGGTCCAAGATGGCCGCCGCTACAAAATGGCGGATGATATATTTTTTCACAACTCCCTTGATATGGGTATCAAATGAAAGGGCTTGACTAGTAGAATAGCACTATTGCAAATTCAAGATGGCCGCCGCCACTAAATGGCGAATGTCGGGGGTTTTTTAAATTTTCAATTTACACTTGTTTATCATCTAATTAATACACGATGTTATGCTTATGATCTGGGCTAATCAGATGAGAACAGCTGAATCGATTTAGATGGGATTTCTTTAGACAGATAGAGAATTGTACATTGATTGATCTCTATCTTTATTCCTGTTCCTGTGTAAAAAATAAAAACTGTTGATATAAGGGACAATAAAAAGGTTATTTTTTCAAGACGACCGCTAAGCCGATCTTGACGAAAGCCACTTTGTCCCAAATTTCTTCCAGATATTGACATGATAGACATCTTTTGATCTCAGGTACCTAATCAAAAAGTTTCTGTGGGATTTTCAAAAATCTCAATCCTCTCGGACAAAGTCGTGGTGAATGTTTTAATACTCGGCTATAATTAATTATTTACCGCGGTACTGCAAGTTGCAACACAGATCACAATGATCCTCATCGGTCGCGCCAAGAGCTGTTTGCGGTGTCGCAGTCGACGAGGTTCGATTGTTGTGATTACCGCGGCCCCGTCGCGTCGCGTCGTACATTTGAATTGTAGGGTTATGCCGAGTTTGCACATTACGACATCATCATCATCATCATCATCATCATGATCAACCCATTCCCGGCTCACTACAGAGCGTGGGTCTCCTCTCAGAGTGAGAAGGGTTTTGGCCATAGTCTACCACGCTGGCCAAGCGGATTGGCAGACTTCACACACCTTTGAGAACGTTACGGAGAACTCTCAGGCATGCAGGTTTCCTCACGATGTTTTCCTTCACCGTTAAAGCAAGTGATATTTAAATATTTAAAACGCACATAACTCCGAAAAGTTAGAGGTGCATGCCCGGGATCGAACCCACGACCTCCGATTGGAAGTCGGTCGTCCAAACCACTAGGCTATCACAGCTTATACATTACGACAACATTGATCGAATTCGAGTATTGAAACACAATAACTTAAATGTGAAATAGACCTACGCGACTCGTTTTATGGTTTGAGTTCGTCCATACAGCATAGCAGACATAATATGTACATCCATATCTTTACAGCCACACCGCCCGCGCCACGAGCAGAGATTTTGCAAAACAAAAAGCGGAAGTATGTTTTTAAAATAGAGTATTTGGGTCCATTTTACCCTGATATTATAATGTTTCGATATTTGAATTCTAGTAGCGTTTTCGAAGTGTGCAAGCTCGGAATAACCATATTGGTCGTTAGTGATAGCGCAGAGGCGCGGCCCGGGACTGCGGAAGTGTCCGGCTCACGTCACGATTTTCACACCTGCAATCCTGGAAACTTCAGTGGAGTACCTTACTACATATTTATTACAGCTCTGCGAGTTGTCTATAAATAATGGATATTGTCTGCAGGTGTACTGCTTCCGGTCGTTATCCTTTTGCACAAAGATCTTGTAAGTTGCAACGAATATCCAACCACCACCACCACCACTACAACCTTTTAACGTCCCACTGCTGGGCACAGGCCTCCTCTCTCTTATACTAGCGGCACGCTATGATGGCCGGTTTGACACATTACAATAGTGATGTGGAATGTCAATTTATTCTCGAACAAAAAACAATTAAGTTTTGTTTTTGTACCTGATTAAATAGGTTTAATAAAACAAAAATGTATATGTTTATTTAATTTATTTGAACGAACTGAATATTTGAACGAAAATGAATATACATACTTTATATGCACACAAGAAACATATGAATACAAAAGATACCAAAAAAGGTGCCACAAAAGGCCATAATTAATCAGATTCGTCCATACTACTATTTTCACTGTCGTCACTGCTATCATCACATCTATAATATAATAAAACTGTAACAGATCCAATTCTGTACATTGAAGATATTTTGAAAATTTTTATTGGAGGGCACTCTATAATCGATACTGAAGCCAAAACTGTAATTTTTTTCATTTTTGTCTGTCTGTCTGTCTGTCTGTCTGTCTGTCTGTCTGTCTGTCTGTCTGTATCTTGGCCGCGCATCACGCCGAAACTACTGAATGGATTCGAATGAAACTTGGTACGATTGTAGTTTATACTCCGAGGTAGGTTATAGGATACTTTTTATCCCGAAATTCAGTACGGTTCCCTTGGGAGAGGGGATGAAAGTTGAAACATGTATTTAGCTGTAATTCATTAACGCGTTGTACGATTTTACTCATTCTTTTTTTGTTAGAAAGATAGTACTTTATATATTGTTCCATAAATATTTCAAGGTCATAGGTTTTTTAGTTCAGAAATGACAGGCATTTATTGGGTTCAAATAACTTGGGACCCGGATCTTTGAACGTACGGCTTATTTTAAACTGGTGTGCGTTTAAATTTATGTTTGTCGATCTGTCTATTTGTTCCAGCTAATTTCCGAAATGGCTGGATCGATTTTGATGGAACTTTCTGGTGATGTTATAAGGAATAACTTAGGCTACATTTAGTTTAGGTACAAAAAAGGATTATGGGATCCAATCCGATCCTATATAAAACCTATATCCAGGCGGACGAAGTCGCGAGGGTCGGCTAGTACATTAATAATTATATGTTCGTTTTCTATAATATTATCTATTTTCACATCTCTTTCATAATCTTCCCTTATTAATTTAACAGTTCTATTCACAACCTTTTCCCAGTCTCCTTTAGTCACATGTTCACAAGCTTCTTCTAATAATTTTAGCATTTTTTTTGTGGTAAATGGGGGTTCTGTATTGTGTCTTGCAGCATATCCCTTAATTTGAGCCCACACCAACTCAATCGCATTATACTCACAATGGTAAGGCGGTAACCGTATAACTCTGTGCCCATGTTCTAATGCTATTTCGTCAATGACGTATCGGATCTTGGTTGGTTTGTTTTCTTTTAAAAGACGTACTAATTCCGCTTTTAACATATTCATGTTTGCATCTACGCCATTTTTACGAAGCCATGCGACGATATCAGCTTTCTTTTGGGATTGGGCAGGTGGCTTGTCAATTTGCATCGAGTGGTATGGGGCGTTGTCCATAATTATAATAGATGGTTCAGGGAGGCTACACAACATTGAGGTAAACCATTCAGTAAACTTTTCTCCATTCATGTCTTCATGATAGTCTCCAGTGGTTTTTGACGCAAAAGCCATGAGAGAACCTTCGACAAACCCGTTGATGGTTCCGGCGTGACAAATTATAAGTCGCGATCCTTTTCCTACAGGAACTTTGGAAGTAGATGCTGCTGTGTCATCGTTCCAAGAACGGCCTACAGTATGGTTAGCATTAAGCCATGTTTCATCCAAGAACACAACATTTTGCCAATTTTTGATTTCTTTCACTTGCCGTAAAAAAGTATACCTTGCCATCGCTATATCAAATCTTTCCATCAATATTTTGCGTTTGTTACATTTTTTGTATCGAAATCCAATGGTCTTCAAAATCTTCGTTAAAGAACTTTCCCCACCGAAGAATAATCCAGCTTCCTTCAGTGAATGCACCAACTTTTTTCTTGTTGGATACTCCTTCTGTAAATAGTAGCCGTAAACATGTCTTCGGATAGCATCGGCATCAAAGCTATCGATGCCTACGACTGGTTTTGCTCGTTTTCTCTTTTTTGGTGTGTGAAGTTTATTTTCTTCTGTGCCAGTCTCGCCATATTTTTTTTTAGTTATCCGTCTAACAGTTCGTTGTCCAATATTAAGCGCATCAGCTACGCGTTCAACCACTGACGTTATAGGTAAAATTGGCCCTCCATTTTGAGCTTCACGATCGAAATAGTTACGAAGGCGTATTACGAACTCACGTGTCTGACTATTTAGAACAGTTCTCTGCGTACGTTCGGTCATATCGACGAAATCCACAACAAAGGGCTTGAACAGAGTCCAAATTAACGAGCAAGGGTCAACAGTAATGCAGTATCAATATTTGAAATCCAAAGCCAGGTCAAAACTATATCACAATCGCATTGCACTGACAGTTTATACTTTTCGAAGCAACGTCAATTCGAAACTGCTTTGTTTTGCATTGAGCATTGACGCGAGTTTGCCGGAGGTAGTAGTTGTGCTAGCCAGCGATCCTATGTGACGATCGTATTAGATTCCATTTTTAAAAATTTATTGATATTTTTTTGCGATTTCAGAGGTTTGTCCACATAGTGAAAATTGTTCATATTCACAAGTACATTCACCCCTTAAATGGTGCAAACTGATTTTTCTACACTTGTATACATTTAAGAAATCAATTTAATAAATAAATTTTGAGTCCTAAACCTAAAACTACATTCGATAAAATTTATGAATCTCTGCACATCACTATCGTCAATAAAGTAATACAATTATTTCCTTCAAAGTCGTTATCAATTAATACGGAACTTCATGAGAAACTACATTCGATAAAATTTATGAATCTCTGCACATCACTATCGTCAATAAAGTAATACAATTATTTCCTTCAAAGTCGTTATCAATTAATACGGAACTTCATGAGCGGACAAACGTCAAACCGGCCATCATAGCGTGCCGCTAGAGTAGGAGAGAGGGATTTTAGAGCTTAGACCCACCACGCTGCTCCAATGCGGGTTGGCGGGCTTTAACGACTATTGTCACATAATAACATAATAGTGATAATAACCGGGGTCCGGGACCGACTGCTTAACGTGCTCTCCGAGGCACGGGGGTGAAACACCGCCAACTACCAACTCCGGGCTGGCACTGAGAATTCTTGAGAGAAAAACCCAATACCTAACAATTATTATTTGCCCGACCCGGGAATCGCACCCGGAACCTCGTGATCTGCAGTCGAATACACTAACCACTAGACCAACGAGGCAGTAGTCCAACGAAACATCCATCGAAACATTGAAAAACTTAATGGAAATAATTTATCTTGTAACTTTTGACAATATACCAAGGTACCTACTACCTAGTTAAGTAATTTACATTCGGTATAACTATCCTGGCTGAAGGTTCGAGTCGCTGTGAAAATACAAGTGAACGCTAGAGATCGACCGACTTTGGCCAAACTTAGAAGAATAAGTAGGTAAATATGCAGTTAAGCATGAGTATTTTGCACGGTGCGAGTCACATAAGAAGGGTCAAGGGTCTCTGCTCGGGTGGTGAAAAGAACTATGTTTGGAGTATCGTAACAACACAAGATCGTGTTCTGTGGCCGTGCCTATACTTAGCAGTTTGATGTCTATCAGTTGAGACGACGATGACGACGAAACCTGGCGAATTTACTATTTAGTAATTGTTTTTTTATGACCTAATCGAATTGAAGCTTAAAGTTCTATTAAAGGATAAATTAAAATTATTTCTCTTCCGTGTGAGCGCAGCGCCATGTCCGAGTATTTCCAGTGCGGGCATCGCGTGTCGGCGTCGCGTGCAGCGATCTCTGCGCAGGCGCATTTCTGCTTCCCATACACACCTAGCTCATCTGTACAGCGAACGTCTGACATGTGAGTGCATTCCACGGAAATTCACTACACGAGGAATTGTACTATTTGAGTATTTATATAATTGCACCGTACACGCTTGGCTTGCGTTCGAGTAATGAACATCCTTAACACTTAACAGCCTATTTGGTCTAGGGGATAGCTTGTGCGGCTACGGACCATGAGGCCCTGGGTCCGAGTCCTGAGTCCGGCCATAAATCAAAAGTTATTTGGTTTTTCTATCAAGAAATTCTCAATAGCAGTGTGGAGTTGGGGAGCTGGTAGATTTAGATATACAAAGTGTCTCGGAGAGCATGCAAAGCCGTCTGAACAAAATCACCTATTAGCAAATATTTCTTGCTGTTTCAATGTATCAATAATCGTGAAGGCGCTTTTCAATTAAGTATTCTAATTAGCGACATATCGAGGCGTACCTATATCATAGAGACGATGAATTTTTACACATAAGACCTTCGTTACTCACCATGTTCCATTTTATCAAATAGCCGTGTCTAGTAAACCAAATAAGTAGTAAATCTAGTAAGTCAAATAGTCGTGTCTCTTTTAATTGGAAAGTAAGCGTATCTACCTATGTAAGTCACCTTTTGTGGGCCAGTGTGCTTAGTCTAAATCGGAGCACTCGAAAACGAACTCGAAAACTATTGATCGATTTCAGAGTAAAATAGACCTAAATTAGCTTGTATTAAGGTTTGAGTTCGCCATTACATTCAGCATTGTTCGAATGCTGAATGTATTGGCGAACTCAAACCTTAATACAAGCCACTTTAGGTCTATTTTACTCTGAAATCGATCAATAGTTTTCGAGTTCGTTTTCGAGTGCTCCGATTTAGACTAAGCACACAGAACTCCCTAAATTAGTCAACATTACACACAGTCCTGCTAAGTAGGTCCAGTTTCGAGAAAGAGGTCAACCGGCGAATCTAATTCGGCTGGCTTCGGGAAGCTTCGAGAAGGCGTCCAAAATTCCTTAGTGCTGGAAGAACAAGTCTTCGAACATGAAATATTAACTATGGCTCCGAAACGTAGTCGCTAACTATGAGCTTTTCAAGAAAGTTCAGTCATTCAGCGGACGATGGAGAAACCATTGCTTGGAGTTTTCTCTACGTGATCAAATCATGAAAGAGGAGATCTGGTAATGAACCAGAGTCACCAGCATAGCGCAACAGGTTGCGAAGCTGAAGTGGCCATGGGCGGGGAAGTTAGAAAAACCGCTGTCTACATAAAATATACTCTATTATTTGTTCCTGAGGTAACAACGGCTGCAATCTGACTGGATCGTTTAACTAAATGTGGGCTCGACTAACTAGTTTGGTGCGATATTGCAGGGTGCCCTTGCTTGGAGCTTATCTTACCATGTTCAAGATACTTGTTCCACAGCAAATTTAGCTAAAGGATGTCGGCTTTTTGGTTTAGTGGTGTTTTAGGTAAACTTTACATTGACTGAGTTGTTTTGTTCCAGTTTCCAGTTTTTGTCTGCTTACACAATCTTGAAGTTTTGCTCTTCACTGCTGCGTTAAAAACTTGACTTGAAACGTGACTTTTGAAGAAAGAGGTCTTCCCCCGCCAGTGAAGCCAAAAATTAAGCCTATTTTCTAGATTGTCAGTTAGGGCAAAGACTACTAAACAGTGATTCCGAAACCTGTTCAAACGATTTCTAAGAAGAATTCTACACTAGGGACGGATTTTGAAAACACTAGTCTTCTATTCTATACATATCTATACATATAATAAAATCGTAGAGTTGCCGTATCTGTACATTGAAGATTTTTACAAAATAATAACTGAGGGATGTTAGGGATAAGTAATAGAACGTATAAGTAATAGAACGTACAAAAAGCTATTTTTGAAATTTTTGTCTGTTTATCTGTTTGTCTGTATGTTTGTGCGCGCATCACGCAAAAACTACTGAATGGATTGAAACGAAACTTGGTACGATTTAAGTTCATACTACGGAGTAACATATAGGATACTTTTTATCCCGAAATTCAGCACAGTTCCCTAGGGAGATTGGATGAAAGTGAAAACGTGTATTTAGCTGTAATTCAATAACGCGTGGTGCGATTTCATTCATTCTTTTTTTGTAAAGAATAACTTAATAAGTTAGAATACTTTAAAGATTACCGACTAATCTCTAAAAGGCTGGATCGATTTTGATGGGACTTTCACTGACGGATGTTACATTTTGATCTATACCTAAACATCCACGAGTGAACTTTTAACAGTTTTTAGCATGATGTGAGCTCAAAGGAGCTTAGGAAAAACAAAATGATTCCTACGGGATTTTAAAAATCAGCCAA
The DNA here is from genome assembly GCA_920104075.1 of Melanargia galathea. Classification (NCBI taxonomy): domain Eukaryota; kingdom Metazoa; phylum Arthropoda; class Insecta; order Lepidoptera; family Nymphalidae; genus Melanargia; species Melanargia galathea. Next base: position 23,215,334 of record OV049855.1, read on the forward strand.
GTGCGAGTCGGGCCTCGCTCTTTCAGGGTTCCGTACATAATTATGAACAATATAATATTTTGGGTCTAAGAAATATTTAATTTCCGAGCTAGACATCGCAACAAACCGTGAAAGAAAAACCCAAAAAAATGTTCGTTTATTTTGGTCACAGCTTATAAACTATTTAATAAATCGTTGTTTTCAGTATTTGTTGTTTAAATAGAGCATATAGTACATAATATACTGAAATATCATATTCCCAACTAATTTAGTTTTTGAGATAGCCCCCGTCACAAAAATGGTCTAAAACTGACAACTTTGATGGCCTCCCATTCCCTTATTTTTTGAGATAAAAATTAAAAAAATATATATTTGTACTCTACTTAATGAGCTCTAAACAATGATACCCCACAAGCTAGGGTAAAGAAAAAATTTTTTTTTCCGGCTCCTTTTTCATGTATGGGAGCCCCCCTGAAAAATAATTTAATTCAATTTCTAATTCAATATTTGATTTTGGGTTAACGTTTTACACTAAATATAAAAATTTCAGGTTTGTAACTCATTTCGTCTGCGAGCTAGAGACCTGTGACCGGCGGACAGACGGACAGACAGACAGACAGCGAGACAGACAGACAGCCGAGTGACATTAATAGGGCTCCGTTTTTTACCCTTCGGGTACGGAACCCTAAAAACCAATATATATCCACGCGAACGAAGTCGCGGGTGTCCGCTTGTTATGAATAATATAAGTAATATGTAGCTGTGGGTTTGCAGGGTAATCAGTCAATGTGGCAGGACCTTAGAAGAGCATAAATTGTTCGTGCTCGGAGCCTCGCGAGGTTGCCGGATAATAATTAGTCAGCAGTTAATGAGTGCGGCCAGATCACGAACCCGTTCTCCTGGTTCGCTCTGTGTGTGCTGTTTAAGATATTCTTGATTCAACGTGAAATTCTTCCCATACACTGGTAAACGAAAGTACTCGTACTAGACGTGTGCGCCGCGCCGACCCGCCGCCGCCGCCGTCATTTTTTCGACGCCGCCGCCGCCGATCTGCGTTTCGGCGTAAAATCGGCGCGAGTTATAAGTGTTTTAGAACTTTACATTTATGCATGTAACTCCATACATAAAAATGATAACTAGGTATGTTGTATACCTATGTTGTAAACCTTCCTGAAAGTGTAGATATAAATTACGATAATGTAAAATCATCAAAATCGGTTCATTGATTTTTGAAATAATTCCGATCATCGTTCGTTTCAACCAATAGACGTCTACTGCTAGACATAGGTATCTTCCAAGGATCGCCACAGCACACGAACTTGTGCCGCCTGATTCCAGCGGCTGCCAGCGACTAGCTTGAGATCGTCTGTCCATCGAGTGGGGGGTCTAGCTGCGCTTCGTTTACTGGTGCGAGGTCGCCATTCAAGCACCTTGGGACCCCAACGTCCATCGGTTCTTCGAGCAATGTGCCCCTCCCATTGCCACTTCAGCTTCGCGACTCGATGAGCTATGTCAGTAACTCTGGTTCTCCTGCGGATCTCCTCATTACTGATTTGATCCCGCAGCACACAGGATACTCCGAGCGTAGCTCTCTCCATCGCCCGCTGAGTGACCGTGAGCCTTCTTAAGAGGCCCATTGTTAGCGACCATGTCTCAAATCCGTAAGTCATCACTGGCAACACGCATTGTTCGAAGATTTTCGTCTTCAGACACTGAGGGATATTGGACGAAAAGACATCTCGAAGTTTTCCGAACGCTGACCAGCCGAGTTGGATTCGGCGGTTGATCTCTTTCTCGAAATTGGACCTACCTAGCTGGACCGTGTGTCCCAGGTATATATGTACTCGTCTACAATTTCGAGTGCAGAGTTCTCAACGATTACCGGGTGGAGTGGAATATGAGCATTAGACATGACCTTCGTCTTACTCATGTTCATTTTTAGGCCCACCTGTTGAGAAACTCTGCTGAAATCGTTGAGCATTGTATTGAGGTCTCCCAGAGTCTATGCCATCACGACTATATCATCGGCAAACCGTAGGTGAGTGATGTACTCGCCGTTTATGTTGATGCCAATTGCCAAGTCCGTTCCAGTCCAGAAGCTTAAAGACGTCTTCCAACGCACCTTTACCCTATTACCCGTCTTTATCCTATTGATCACAGAGACATCATTGAATACATGCCGCTTGGTGATTCCGAACATACCTACATAAAATACATACGGGTTGAATACAGAACCTTCTTTTTTGAAGTCGGTTAGAAATACTTTTATTTTGCTGTTTTTTGTTGACTGTAGATTTATGTTTATGATTTTAATTTGTTTTTTTTTTAATTGCATCTGATCTTTAATAAAAATAATTGTACAATTTAGACAGTTTTATTAAAATTATCCGCGCCGAAATTACGCCGAAAACACGCGGCCGCCGCCGATTTTTGACCGGCGTGCGCCGCCGGAGATTTTAGCATCGGCGCACACGTCTAACTCGTACACACACATTGAGTAATAATTTTGTGCATTGCTTTAAAACGTTTTTAGGAATTTATATAATTACTTAATTAAGTATGTACTTAAGTATTCGTATTTTATAATTGTAAGTTTGATTATATTGTAAAGTTTGGTTATATTTTATTGTTTTGTGAGCATACCGCTCCTGCAGTATCACCGCAATAGGCTAAATTAGCCTATTGGGGTGATACTGCAGGAGCGGTATGCTCACAAAACATATATGTGAGGCCAATCTTCCAGTGGAAGATTGGCAACAATGTGAGGCTTTCCCAGTGGAAGTACTACTCGGTCGGTTCTTTGAACTATGTGCCTCGCCCATTTAGCCCCGTTGAGCTAAGCCCATGACTCTTGTTCTTCTTTGGATCACCTCATTTCTGATTTAAACACGTAAGCCAGCTGTGTAAAGTTGTTCAAGTTTTTCAAACTGGCACTGAAGAGCAATACATTGTGCAATTAAAATACAAATAGGCACTGGACAGATATACCTAATTAATCGGGTGATTTTCGTCACATGCAACATGCGTCGCGCTGACATGTCCGCATTTGGACATGTGAGCATGTGCGCATGGTGCCAAGGGCGCGGCAGGGTCGCTAATTAGCATCATGTCTGAGCCTCGAGGATTAAATGCTGAGTACTGGAAAAGATGATAAAATTCTTTACAAGGATGCACTTTTGGTAGGTACCTAATTAATTTCGTTCTAGATGAGCCAGTTGCTTATTTTGTTGTTCTCTAAATTAAACTTAAATTGACAGCTTTAAATGTTATGCTATCTCAAGGAACTTTGGAGGATAGTACCTACTTACCATTTTTAGGTCTGTCAATTTAGTTTAGATATTGGTTCGAATTCAATTGTAGCGTACGGTGTACGGTAATATGGTGTTAACACAATATGCACAGGTGTTAACACATGCACATTATCCAGTAAGATTTAGACCCACTGCGTTTCGTTTAATTTCTTTACTTGGCGTTTTATTAATAGATACAGAAAAAAGGTGCCCAGGGGATAAGTGAAAAAAGGCGACTTGTGGGGATAGATACTAGTGGAATTGATGTTTCAGTTCCAGATCTTTATATCCTGTGCAAGGGATTGCGAGTCGGTAGCTGCTTGGTGATAAAATGTCAAATATTTTTTTTTGGTGGCGAGCGGCTCCGCTGACGCAGGACCACTTACTGCCTCACTTACACGTTTGGATGTTTTCGTCTGCGGATTTAGTTATCGAAAGATATCATTTTATTTGCTGATTTCGGCTTTTGGAATTTTCGGCTCCCCAATAATATGACAATCCTTTCGGAGTCGATCCAGAAAGTACGATTGTAATATCGTCCATGTAAATTATACCATCTATCTCTACTCTCTATTATCATCCACTAAATTGAAGATTATCTGAATAAAATTGAAGATTACTTATATAAATGATAAAAAGGCGTGGATTTGACTCGTTCCAGCAATGCGCGAGACGGCAATTCAATCATGTAACTTAACATAAAATTGTTATATTTATATTGTAAATTTGGAAAAGAGCAACCGCCGAGTTTCTTGCTGGTTCTTCTCGGTTGGAATGGCATTCCGAACCAGTGGTAGATTCATTTGACTATTCAAAAGTACTTGTAAAAGTTTATTTGAATAAAAAACTTTTCTATTCTATTCTATTCTATTCTAAACTTTCTTTACTGGTAGTATAGGTTATATTATAAGATTAACCAAAACTAGTAGTACTAGAGTAAATCAAGAGTCAAGTATACAGATAGACAGCGGTCTTTAGAGCACCCTCTTTTTGCGTCGAGAAATATAAATAGATCTACGAATAAAAAGTTATAAGCTGGGGCAAAGAAGATTATCGTGGTTGGTGTTATCTGAGACGTGGGTATGAAATCACTGTCTGCCTGCTTGGGGAATAGTTGCCGGCGGGAGTGGTCAGTGGGGAGTTGGGGACGGCGTGTCGCGGTGATCTGCCAATTAGCCGCAATTACCGCGCTTTGATGTCGCCGCCGCCGCGCCCGTGTGTTCCGCGACACTGCAGATGCCACTGCGCTGTAGCATATCCTACGCACGCCCCAACTCACACTGCACCGGGTAGATCGGCGACATCAGACGCACGAGCCGCTACATACAAGCGGCGCAACAACGCAACATTTGGAAGTTCCTGTAAAACACTTATGCCCAGCTGTGGACGTATATAGCTTGAAGACGACGAAGATTTTCCATATTTATTATACGAGCCAAGTGAATAAGCGGGTTTTAAAATGATTAATGATTATATTATGTAGGTACTAGCTGATCCCCGCGACTTCGTCCGCGTGGATATACCTAGGTTTTTATATAGGATCGGATTGGATCCCATAATCCTTTTTTGTACCTAAACTAAATGTAGCCTAACTAAATTACTCCTTATAACATCACCTATCTGCCATTGAAAGTTCCGTCAAAATCGATCCATCCGTTTCGGGAATTAGCTGGAACAAATAGACAGATCGACAAACATAAATTTAAACGCACACCAGTTTAAAATAAGCTGTACGTTCAAAGATCCGGGTCCCACGTTATTTGAACCAAATAAGTGTCTTTCATTTCTGAACTAAAAAACCTATGACCTTGAAATATTTACGGGACAATACTTAAAGTACTTACTACCTTTATAAAAAAAAAGAATGAGTTAAATCGAACTACGCGTTAATAAATTACAGCTAAATACACGTTTTAACTTTCTTCCCCTCTCCCAAGGGAACCGTGCTGAATTTCGGGATAAAAAGTATCCTACCTATGTCCTACCTCGGAGTATAAACTCAAATTGTACCAAGTTTCATTCGAATCCATTGAGTAGTTTCGGCGTGATGCGCGGCCAAGATACAGACAGACAGACAGACAAAAATTAAAAATTGCAGTTTTGGCTTCAGTATCGATTATAGAGTGCCTTCCAATAAAAATTTTCAAAATATCTTCAATGTACAGAATTGGATCTGTTACAGTTTTATTACATTATAGATAGAAGATAGCTAGATTAAATTAATTAATTATATTATATTATAGAAGATTATAGATAGATAGATAGTTATTTTTTTTAATGCATGATTTTTTTTACTGCATGATAACCAACCTTTTGCATGCCGCCAATTATGCCTGATGGAAAGCATTGATGAGGTTTAGGTAAGAGCGCGCTTCTAATCTAGAAGATTCAACGACCTATTCGCTATTGCTCTGAAGGTAGGTGCTCGAGTTATATCACATAGTAGAATGAAAGCGTTTTCACTGTTGAACTTGAAATTGTCGTCAACCCATTAGTTGGCACGTCTGTAGTCGCTTTATGGAATACTTGCAGCCGACCTAAACGGTGTCGGGATTATTATTTTGAGTTAATACACCGCCATCGTCATAGCGATCGTAATCGGAACAGTTTACTTTTGATTTAATTATCTTTTTCACGCGCTACGAATGCTGTTGTTGAAGAGCCGTTGGAATTAGGTATTTTCCGTGACTGGACTTAACGAAGTCATTCCCAGTATTTTATCAATTACCACGTAATTTATCTTTAATACAGTGAACTGTTGATTCAGGCCTACCGTGCCTTCTCTTTGTTCTTCATTCATTATTTTGTTTACGTATAGAGTGTACCTAGGTATAGATCATACTTATACCTAAATATTTTTAATTATTTATGGAATTAGAATATCCATCACCATCGCATCAGCCTGTAGACAGTGCCGGATTAACCATGTAGCAAGAGTAGCAAATGCTACGGGCTCCGCGCGAAAGGGGGCTCTGCATATTTAAACCCACTCATCTTTACTTGAGCGTATTTTTAACCCCCGACGCAAAAACGACGGGGTGTTATAAGTTTGACGTGTCTCTCTCTCTCTGTGTGTGTGTGTGTGTGTGTGTGTGCATGCGAGTGTGTGTGTGTGTGTGTGTGCGTGTGTGTGTGTGTGTGTGTGTCTGTCTGTCTGTTCCCCTGTGGCGCTCAAACGAGAGGACCGATTTGAATGCGGTTTTTTATGTTTGAAAGGTGAATTAGTCGAGAGTGTTGTTAGCTATGTTTGAAAAAAATCTGTCCAAGATGGCCGCCGCTACAAAATGGCGGATTACGTATTTTTTCACAACTCTCTTAATATGGGTATCAAATGAAAGGGCTTGACTAGTAGAATAGCACTATTGCAAATCCAAGATGGCCGCTGCCACAAAATTTCGAATGTCGGGGGTTTTTTTAATTTTTAGGGTTCCGTACCCAAAAGGTAAAAACGGAGCCCTATTAATGTCACTCGGCTGTCTGTCTGTCTGTCCGTCTGTCGGCCGGTCACAGGTCTCTAGCTCGCAGACGAAATGAGTTACAAACCTGAAATTTTGGTATTTGGTGTAAAACATTGACCCAAAATCAAATATTGAATTAAAAATTGAATAAAATTATTTTTCAGGGGGGCTCCCATACATGAGAAAGGAGCCGGAAAAAAAAATTTTTCTTACCCTAGCTTGTGGGGTATCATTGTTTAAAGCTCATTGATTAGAGTACGAATATATTTATTTTTTAATTTTTTGCTTAAAAAGTAAGGAAATGGGGGGTCATCAAAATTGTCAGTTTTAGACCATTTTTGTGACGGGGGCTATCTAAAAAACTAAACTAGTTAGGAATATGATATTTCGGTATATTATGTACTAGGGTAAAACCCGGATAGATGCCGCAGTTGGATAGATGCCTCAGTGTCAAAAAACCTGACTTCCCAAACTCGCGACTAAAAATTGATAGTTTAAATAAGAAGCGCAGGCCCCCCAAACCTCAGGCCCCTACATACATTTGTATTAAAACAATTTGTTTCGCTTGTGCGTGTGATTATCTCCGCAGCGAACGCGGCAAATCCTTCAAAGTTTTAGAGGCGAGTATTTGCCGTTGTATAACTTTTGAAGTAGTAGAAGATTCTGTTACATTTTTTATTATGTCAATACACTGGTTCAATAAGTGTACACCTAAGTGTAAATAATCGCTCTTTAGTTTTTAGTTTATTTAATAAATAAAAGGGCATCTATCCATATCAAAAAGGATAGTTGCCTCGATTTTTCGAGGTATAGGTGCCCTTAGAGGCATCTATCCCCTTATATACCTATAGATATATCAAGTATTTTTTTAATATTTTTAATGTTCTTTTATATTTTTATTTCTTTTTTCAATAAATTCCTGATAGTTTTAATATACTTCGGGGCATCTATCTCTTTCAGCCCGATCTGTCCAGTGGTTTGAGCTGTGCGTTGATAGATCAGTCAGGCAGTCAGTCAGTCAGTCACCTTTTCCTTTTATATATTTAGATAATAAAACCTTATGAAACTATGTATTTTGCTTATTTTTTTTTCATAGGGCATCTATCCTTTTTAGTATTTTCATAGTGGAGCATCTATCCACACAGGTAGGCATCTATCCCCAAAAAAAAGGGTCTGCGAAAAGTTAAATTCTGCAAAATCTGTAATCGTTAGGACAACAAAAACAAGTCATAATGGAACCCAAAAGATTAAACTAGCTATATTCATAAATATTATTTGTGATAAATTAATATTTTAAAAGTTATGAGGCCATTTCAAAAAGTGGGGCGTCTATCCGGGTTTTACCCTATATGCTCTATTTGTACAACAAATACTGAAAACAACGATTCATAAAATAGTTTATAAGCTGTGACCAAAACAAACGAACTTATTTTGCGTTTTTCTTTCACGGTTTCTTGCGATGTCTAACTCGGAAATTAAATATTTCTTAGACCCAAAATATTATATTGTTCATAATTATGTACGGAACCCTGAAAGAGCGAGGCCCGACTCGCACTTGGCTGATTTTTAATTTATACTAATTGTTTAGAGTGAAACTTATTAAGATGTGGTATATTGAATTTACTTGATGACACAAAAACGTGAAATGTTACAACTTTTGCTAAGTACAAAGACACTATAACAAACTTCCTTGAAAGTAGGTATAAAGGTTGGAAAAGAGAGCGGGAACGAGAATCGGAAATCCATGATTTCCTCGGGATTTGTAAAAAACCGAAATTCACGCGGGCGAAGCCGCGGGGAGAATACCGAGTAAGTAATGCAGCATGCTTCCAAACAGAAATAAAAGGCGGCCGCTCCAGCAGGATTATTCCGTAACTTAGTTACCAACTGAAAATAGTTGCCAACGAATTAGTTCGATATACATTGCTGATTTACTGTGTGAAAATTTATATAAACAGTGATTTCATTTCACATATTAAAACAGCAATGTATATCGAACTAATTCGTTGGCAACTATTTTCAGTTGGTAACTAAGTTACAGAATAATCCACCAGGCCACACCACGCACTTTACCTACTGGCTTGGAAGAGTTCAGATCTCCGGAACTTAAACATCATCGCGTGTTTTTCTTCACATCTGTGGTTCATATCCTACGATCCTCCGCAGTAACTTTCAGTTTTGGTCTTTCGATTTACAGATACATAATTATAATTCAGAAGTTGTTAGGCTTTGACAAATGGATGGACAAGTGCCAATTCACCCGTGACGACTCGGAGACCTTAATCGACTACTTCTTTATGTTTAAAAAAAAATTGCATTCAAGTATGAAAGCTATCATAGAAAGAAAAAAATAGTCGCATAAAAGTTAACTGTTCGCGTCTCCACTAGTGCATAGTGAGTACCATACGAGGAGTTATTGCGTCCGTTACAGGCCGTTTAGAGGCCCTGAGGCTTATTAGTGGCGCTCATACATTATACACTCTCCGTTCTTACTTACTCCTGATTTCGTATCTCCGTGATAAAGCGGCTACAGATGCACCGACATGTCGGCTGCCTGGCACTCTCTGACCAGCAAACAGATAAGCTCAACTACTCCACAGACGTGGATGCTGTACATTCATCTCATTTCGTAAGTCATCATTATAATGTCTCACGTATGGCCTATGGGCGAAGGTTTTCTAACTTAGAAGTGTCTATTGACTAGAATTTGAACTAACACCTTGTTTATGCATTTTTGGTTGATTCGGAACAAATAGCGAGGGAAAAGTTGGCGTGTCTGCAGATGCTGTTGCAGAGGTTGGGGAGCAAAAACGCGTTGACAGACGGCGCGGTCTCGCCACGAAGATGTGGAGACTCTAGAAGCTCTAAATCAGCCGCTCCAGCAGACCACCTGAGTCGCCGCAGTGGACGAGCGTCGAGCTGCTCGTAAATACGCGCAATAAGCCGTTCAACATCCACGCTGCACGTGCACGTGCAGTGCGTGCAGTGCACGTGTGAATACATATTTTTTAAAGCACTCATTTTAATGACGAACTTTTCCAGAATTTATTCCGTACACGTGCAACCTCGAATCTACATCCCTAGGTCCATATAAATAAGTACCTAACAGGAAAAATACTACTGCAGCGGCCTTACAACATTGAACTATATCTGACAACCTGTTTTAAATACTTGTGAAATGTGAACAACCGCATCAAAATGGGCTCAGCAGTTTTTCCTGGGAAAAAAAACGCACAAAGAAACAAACAAAATCTCTTACACCTTTCCATCGCGGTACGAAACAGAAAATAAAAAAGTAGGGAAATATTGAAGCTGCAGATGCCAACCTAAAAATAGATAATCATACATCGATGATAATAATAAATAATCATCCATATAATTATTATTATTTGTAAGTTGTATTATCAATAGAATTTCTTACGCAAGGAACACATAAACAGTTTCTTTATGAGTAAGTCCATAACTTTGTATGATAGAATGAGGACTTTCATTATCCAACAGAATGTAATATCATGTTATCTTTAATTAGCCAAGTTGAATATTATGGTTCTGCGAAGGAATGCACATTATATCATGTTTTCTGTTATATATTATTAATATCGTGGTAAATGCGCACTGTGGTCGCATTTAATTAATTTTGATCGAATCATTATCGAAAATTGCGTAGTAAAAAATTACATATAGAATACACAAGACTTTGTATTTTGAGGGAAAGCATGTTCCGCAAAACTGGTTTTACGTTTGAGAAAAAACTTAGGTGTAATATTACTTGAAGGTTTTCTGTCGTTAGTACCTAATAAATAACTAATTACCTATACCTACTTACAAGAGAACGTGCTTTTTATTTTTGTAACTTCTAGATTCTATCCTTAAAATAGGTATGTATTAACAAGACTAAGGGCCTGTTTCACCAACTTCTGATAAGTTTCAGATAAATTATTCAGTACTTTTGTCTTTGTCACTTGACGTAAAGTAAGAAAGTGTCAAAACTTACGTTTAGGCTATCCGACACTTATCAGAAGGTGGTGAAACAGGCCGTAACTGACAGACAATGTACAGTCTTAACCAGAGAATATAAGTTGTATGAAGAAACATTTTTTTAAACCGAAATCCACGTGATCGAATTCCCCGTCATGGGCATAAAGTGGTCAGAAATAGTCATGAATCTTCCCGGCATCTTTATTAATTTCAATGTTTCAGTAGTGCATACAGATACTTTTCTTGAGTGAATTTGTATAAGGAAACTAGACAGACACACAGCAATCTCCACTCCATATTAGCAATAGTAGCCAGTACCTCCCCCTCGCCCAGTAAGTATAATGTACTCGTAATATGTTCCAGCATGTCCGCACAAATTGCTCTCTGAGGACACGTTGACTTATGACCGGCTTCGCCCTGAACCATCAGAAATCCAGTTCTAGTTCAGTCCTCAGTGGACAGGTCGAGCTATCGCGCGCGGCTTTTATGCCCATGTTCAGAGTACGTCATCATTAGACTGTAGGTACTAACTACAACTTTTTCTGGATTTGAATGTAAGTAACGTAATAGTATGTGATTATGTGCTTACTTACTTAGTTTGTTTTTAAAACACATACGCCATGTCAAAGCTTATTTTAAGAGAAATCATTTCGGAGCGTATTAATTTTGTTGTTTTTGTCTGTAATCTGTAAAAATTACCTATATTAATAGTTTAGTTCCTGTATACTAACAAAATATATTTTAAGAAAAATTAAACCGACTTAAATATACCATAAAATTTAAAGAGTCCTCTCAATTCCTCCAAATCCCATCATCAGGTCCTGAGCTGAGGATCATGGGACCACCTGGGAAGTATATATACCCTTTCCTATACTATAAGCGCACTGCTCAGGCAAGCCTAATATTAGCGCTTACGAGCACGAAGAAATCAAACATATTTTGTACTGTATAAAGAAAAGAAGGATTTTCCAAATCGGTCCAGGCATCTTCACCTATAATCAGTGAACATACATACCTTAGAATAAGATTCCGACAAATTGAGAACCTCCTCTTTTTTGAAATCGGTCAAAAATTACATTCGTAACATGATACGAACTTTCGATGGGAATGTTACGAGAATATTTCTGTAAATATTATGTACCTCATCGATCAAAACTTGGAATGTTTATAACTGGGTGTATCCTATCGGTGTGGTATTCCAAATTATTCAATTCAAAGGGCCATTATTTATAAAAGCTATTAATTGGTCGGCTGTTAAGCGTGCTATCAGCGCCAAGGTATTCAGTTACAATATTTGATACTCATATTTTTATGCTAATGTCTTATCATTAGTAAACTGTTGAAACGTTTGGGGAAATGGAAAATGTTTTAAAAAGCATCTTTTCCGGAACACTACGAGATTTAAGCTCATTCCACGAAATTGGAAATGACGAATTTCTGCTATTACTTATTAAGGAAAAGTTGGTCATAGTACATATATTATAGGTATAGGTAGCTATTATAACAATTTCCAGAAGCGGGTCAACTGCCGAATCCAACTCGACTGAGCAGCGTTTGGATAGCTTCGTGGTGTCTTCTCTTCCGAAACCCCTCAGCGCTGAAGACCAAAGTAGATAATAAATGTCAACAGTGAGTGTTTGCCAGCGATGACATACGGCGATAACTAACCGCAGAAGAACTAGAGTCACCGACATAGCTCAACAAAGCCGAACGGTTACGAAGCTGAAGTGGCAATAGGCAGGACATATAGTTCGATGAACCGATAAACTTTGGGCTAATATAAGGTGCTGGAATGTCGACCTTGCATCAGAAAGTGCATCAGTGTTGGCAGTTGGCAGTTCGCACACCTCCCACTAAGCACTATATAGGTGGACGAACGACGTAAGACTAGTAGAGGGATACGCTGGATAGAAGCGGCACAAGATTACGGCGTGTGGAAGTCCCTACAAGATACGTATGTCTCGCAGTGGATATCTTTCGGTTGATGACGATGAAGACGAATTACTATATTATAGTTAATAGTTCTTTTGTTTATACCTATACATTTCTATAGGCTAGAGATCGTAGTTACGTATTATCTAGTTATACAAACTTTGTCAGTGCTACGAAAATGTATATCGATGCGGTTCTTCATATTACCGGTATCTCTTCATTTCCGGATTTACGAGTGAAAATTGAAGCTGGAGGGGTGAGGGGTTCAGTCGGACTGGTCACAATCGTACTACAAAGTTTCTCGAGACGAAAAACTGACGAGCTCGCGAGATTCTGAGAAAGCACCGGAGAGAGATCGCGGTGAATGCCAACTGAATACTTGCGTCTTATATCGAGTGGGTACTTGCAACTAAGTACTTGAAGCAGGAGCCGCTTTGATATCTATACATATAATAAAATCGTAGAATTGTCGGATCTGTACATTAAAGATTTTTGCAAAATAATAACTGGGGGGTGTTAGGGATAAGTAATGGAACATAAAAAAGCTATTTTTGAAATTTTTGTCTGTTTGTCTGTTTGTCGGTTTGTCGGTTTGTCTGTTTGTCTGTTTGTCTGTTTATCTGTTTGTCTGTTTGTCTGTATGTTTGTGCGCGCATCACGCAAAAACTACTGAATGGATTGAAATGAAACTCGGCATACTTTAAGTTCATTTTACGGAGTAACATATAGGATACTTTTTATCCCGAAATTCAGCACGGTTCCCTTGGGAGAGGGGGTGATAGTCAAAATGTGTACTTAGCTGTAATTCGTTAACGCGTGGTCCGATTTCATTCATTCTTTTTTTGTTAGAAAGGAAATACTTCAAAGATTACTGGCTAATCTCTGAAAGGCTGGACCGATTTTGATGGGACTTTCACTGGTGGATGTTTACATTTTGATCTACCTAAACATCCGCCAGTGAACTTTTAACAGTTTTTAGCAAGATATGCGCTCAAAAGAGCTTAGGAAAGACAAAATGATTCTCACGGGAGTTTTAAAAATCAATATCCACGCGAACGAAGTCGCGGGTTTCCACTTGTAAAGAAATAAACTCTTATAACAATTGTGTGGTTAATTTTTCTCAAGCTGATGCCCGCGATTTCGCTCTCGGGGGAATTCTTTTCCGGGATGACAGGTATACGAACTTGGGAGCGACTCCAGCATGCAAGCTATTTGTGCCAAGTTGCAGATCAGATGCGCAAACGCACAGTAAACGAACAGACAGACAGGTTTTATTTTTATAAATAAGTAGGTCGATTAAATAAATTAATGATGTGCATTTATTTGAATGTCTAGTTTAATTTTTTTATTACTTTATTCAGAAAATTTCAAAGATTTGACTAGACAAGAAAATATTTGCAATTGTACCTGAGTTTTGTTTATAATAATTCACTCATTCAGTTTTTTGTTCACTTTTCTTGAGCTTTCATAATTTTAAGTTAGGGAAAGGTAATAAATTTTAACAGCTCTCATTCAAAATGTTGTATTAAGTATAAGTAAAATTATAAGGAAATAAGTTTATCTCATTCCTCTGTATGCATTCAGAAAATACAAGATTTGTTTTGGCACACTATACTTAGATTACTTGATAATAAAACCGGATAAGAAGCTCTATCTAGGTCTACGTTATCTAACGCAATCAAAGTCGCTCATCTCTCGTTATTATCATTCTATGGCCGCGCACATCGCAAGGAGATGGGCGAGTGAAGTGGCCATTAAAATCTTAATATGGCATCCTTTCCCGAGAGGATGTGTACCTAATGTGTTTTGTGCGGCTTTTTTATAAATTTTAAATCACTGCTGAGAATCTTGGATCGTCAGGATAGTTCGTGATTGTCATAAATGAACGGGTTTATATCATTTCAAAAATTTCAAACAAAAGAGACACTGAGGACAATCAGGGGCTCTTTTAGATTTGCCACTGCTCAGTAAAAGTATAATTTAATGAACTATTTACGTTTAAAAGAGAGAAATTGGAAGAGAGGAGTAGACGGTCCAAAATGAACCATACCAACAGGGATCTGGAATACCTAAATCGGGGAAGGATTGCCAGGTTGGAGGGTGCTGCAGACGAATCCCAAAGAGATGCTTGATACGAGCTGTGGACATCTCAAAACTCTACCGGTTCGGAAAGCGGACTGTGCTGAGTAGGGCTGGCAAGAAACTTAGCAGATGCTCTTTGCAGACCACAATTTAAGTATAACAGAACAAGCCATAACACTTCAGACCGTCCTATCCTATTCAGACAGACTATCAGGATAGTCAGCTCAGGTCAGTTCAGTCAGTCAGCTCAGGTCAGTCAGGATATATCAGCTGCGCACAGGTGCGCAGCTGGATACAAAGCTGATTACTGCCATGCAACTTTGTCTATCTGTTGATGATGATAGTTTTGCCTAAATATTATTTGTTTAAATCCCGTTTATTTTTCCACATCTTTAATAAATGGCTCTTGCTCTGCAATTTCATCCAGCCCGTAGCACACATAGCTAATGTCATTAACACTATTCGCCATAGCGAAGACCTCGTACTGTTTGCTGATGTCGAGTTTTTAGCGGCTAGGCTGTGGCGAGCGACCGGCTTTTTGCCGTGTCGCGCCGTGTGAATTATGTTAAACGGTGGTCGAGGGGGAGGCAGCTGAGAAGGGGGGAAGGCGCGTCCGGCTTCGAGATAACTAGCAATGCGCCTTCATTACAAGAGGAGGTACGGAGGCATGTTCACAGTGATTATGAGTGCTTGATTAATCTTGTATATTATTTCATAATTATTTCAATATCTGACTATTATTAATTTAAAAAATTGGTCTGCCTATTATAAAACTCCTCGAGATTGTAATTAGATCTACGTACAGTTGAACCAACCAACATAATATTTATTTAGAAAATAAATTGTACCTACTGGATGTACGTTTTTAACCCCTGACGCAAAAACGACGGGGTGTTATAAGTTTGACGTGTCTGTGTGTGTGTGTGTGTGTGTGTGTGTGTGTGTCTGTCTGTTCTCCTGTAGTGCTCAAACGGGTAGACCGATTTGAATGCAGTTTTTTTTTTGTTTGAAAGGTGAATTAGTCGAGAGTGCTGTTAGCTATGTTTGATGAAAATCCATCCAGGATGGCCGCCGCTACAAAATGGCGGATTACATATTTTTTCACAACTCCCATAATATCGGTATCAAATGAAAGGGCTTGACTAGTAGAATAGCACTATTGCAAATTCAAGATGGCCGCCGCCAAAAAGTAGCGAATGTCGGGGGTTTTTAAATTTTTAATTTACACTTGTTTTAATACCGAGGTACTCTGCACCAGTAACAATACGATAAAAGTACCTACTACCTAAGTATATAATTCTAATAGTCTTGTGTGAATATACTTAAATAACTCAAGAGGTGTTTCGGTCACCTGTACTTACAGCCTGCATTTTCATTTTACTCTCTATAAAATTATCAATTAAGTAAGTATGTACAAGTATATAAATGCATGTACGTTGCATGTCTGACGAACTTGAGTGAGATTTTTTTCCCACATACATAACAGGTATTGACATTAACGTTTTGCTTAAGTACAGCTGTAGGTATAGGTACCTACTCGTAATTAAGACAAATGAATCCGACTGTTATACCCGCGCTGAGATGTAGTGAGAGCTACACCGCGATAGCATGAAGGGTCAAATTAAATTCAATTAATTTTATTATATCTAACGACTTAGCTTATTATAGCCATCGACACTGACTCTATTAATTATATTAATGTACTAGCTTTTGCCCGCGGCTTCGCCCGCGTGAATTTCGGTTTTTCACAAATCCTGAGGGATAAGTAGATTTCTGGTCCACCCGCCCCCCGCCGCGCGGCGGCGTACCGCGGTACCGCGTACGACGGGCGCAGGGCGCAGGGCGCAGTGCGCAGGGCGCAGGGGTGCGCGGCGCGGGGAGTTCCGTGCAGCGCGAGCGTCGCGGTCGGCCGTCACGCGCAGCGAAAATACCTATCAGGGCGTTTTTTACCGATTTCAACACAACTCCTTTTTTGAAAGTCGGTTAAAAAAGTAGCCTATGTTACTCCTTGGTTAATCCTCTACTTGTCTGTGAAAGTCCCGTCAAAATCGGTTCAGCCGTTTCGAAGATTAGCCCGTTCAAACAGACAGACAGACAGACAAAAATTTTAAAAACGTGTGATTCGGTTATGGTATCGTTCAAATAACCATATGAGCTTAATATGTGGTAGTTATTTCGAAATTACAGACAGACACTTCAATTTTATTTATTAGTATAGATTATTTTATACTAGCGGCCCGCCCCGGTTTCGCACGGATAGTAGAGCATATTATTATAGCTAGGTATACATGTTTTTTCTGTTGTATCCCCACCATACATTGTATGTGACAAAGACGCCACGCTAAGCAACCGACGCGATCCCTACCAGCCCCTGACGCGGTGCGCGACATAAATAGCTGATCCCTCAGGAGAACGAGGCATTCCATCATTACGTATTCCAACTAATACGTCAACCACGATGGCAGCGTTTTCGATGAAAGCTCCCAAGCGGCTTGAGTTTTTCCGACATTTTCAACAATTATCGTCATATTTCAACCAATGCACACAATACCTTAGCAAATTATACCTACACCTAAACCTTAAACATGAATCACTGTCTATTGTTGAAAACCACATGAAAATTCGTTCTGTATAGGGTAAAACCCGGATAGATGCCGCAGTTGGATAGATGCCTCAGTGTCAAAAAACCTGACTTCCCAAACTCGCGACTAAAAATTGATAGTTTAAATAAGAAGCGCAGGCCCCCCAAACCTCAGGCCCCTACATACATTTGTATTTAAACAATTTGTTTCGCTTGTGCGTGTGATTATCTCCGCAGCGAACGCGGCAAATCCTTCAAAGTTTTAGAGGTGATTATTTGCCGTTGTATAACTTTTGAAGTAGTAGAAGATTCTGTTATATTTTTTATTATGTCAATACACTGGTTCAATAAGTGTACACCTAAGTGTAAATAATCGCTCTTTAGTTTTTAGTTTATTTAATAAATAAAAGGGCATCTATCCATATCAATAAATTACGTAATTAAAAAAACTAAAAACCCGACTGCGTAAAACAAACTAGTTCTGGTAACTGAAAAGCAAAAAACAAGCTTTGTACTTTATAAACTAGAATTTGATAAGATCATAAACATAATTAATGTTAGAAAATGTATGGCATGCGGGGGCGAACTAATAGTCCTGAGTAGTTGGCTAAGTAATGCCCCCGCCTGCCATACATTTTCTAACATTAATTATGTTTATGATCTTATCAAATTCTAGTTTATAAAGTACAAAGCTTGTTTTTTGCTTTTCAGTTACCAGTGTGCTTAGTCTAAAGCGGAGCACTCGAAAACGAACTCGAAAACTATTGATCGATTTCAGAGTAAAATAGACCTAAAATGGCTTGTATTAAGGTTTGAGTTCGCCAATACATTCAGCATTCGAACAATGCTGAATGTATTGGCGAACTCAAACCTTAATACAAGCCATTTTAGGTCTATTTTACTCTGAAATCGATCAATAGTTTTCGAGTTCGTTTTCGAGTGCTCCGCTTTAGACTAAGCACACAGAACTAGTTTGTTTTACGCAGTCGGGTTTTTAGTTTTTTTAATTACGTAATTTATTTCTTGGTTTTTAGTGCAAATCTATGAAAAATTTTTAGATGCATATTTTTACAAGAGACAGGCCTGTGTCACTCCGCGTGTAGGTAATAGCGCGTTTAAGACCACTATTAGCGCCATCTGTTGAAGACTAGAAACTTTAATAAGGTCCTTCATAATATTATTGTATTATTTTAGTGTTTGGCGATTTAAGGTTAAATTATTAGTGTTACAATAATTGATGGGAAGGGGGGAGGTGTAGGGGGGATTATGTGGAATGTAGTAGAGTGGAGTGGGAAGGGATCTTAAATAAATTACCACCAATTTACTCACAGTGTAGTTGTTATTTATTTTGTTTTCTATGATTTGTCACTCCAAACTGATTACAAACACATAGATTGTATATATTTTCGTATTTGCCTTTTAAAGCCCTTTATTTTGATACCCCACTCGAGGGTCTTGAGGAAAAAAAATTTTTTCAGCTCGCACATTAAAGTGCATAAAATCCGCCATTTTGAATTTTTATTAATTTTATGTACACAGTAACATTTGCGCTGTTAAGACAAACCTAATGACGTATCATTTATCAAAATAAGTTGAGTCGTTGAGTAGTTACGAACTGACATAGGAAACGGTCATTTTCTGTGATTTATCACTCCAACTTATTTTCAAATATATAATTGTATACATTTTTGTATTTGCCTTTTAAATCCCTTCATTTTGATACCCCACTCGAGGGTCTTGAGGAAAAAATTTTTTTTCAGCTCGCACATTAAAGCGCATAAAGTCCGCCATTTTAATTTTTTTTTTAATTTAGGTACCCTATAACACTCGCGTCATGAAGACAAATCTAATGACGTATCATTTATCAAAATCCGTTGAGCCGTTTATTAGTTACACGCGGACATAGGAATGGACATACATACACACAGGTGAAACACATAACCCAGTCGGGTAAAAAGGATAGTTGCCTCGATTTTTCGAGGTATAGGTGCCCTTAGAGGCATCTATCCCCTAATATACATATATATATATCAAGTATTTTTTTAATATTTTTAATGTTGTTTTATATTTTTATTTCTTTTTTCATTAAATTCCTGATAGTTTTAATATACTTCAGGGCATCTATCTCTTTCAGCCCGATCTGTCCAGTGGTTTGAGCTGTGCGTTGATAGATCAGTCAGGCAGTCAGTCAGTCAGTCACCTTTTCCTTTTATATATTTAGATAATAAAACCTTATGAAACTATGTATTTTGCTTATTTTTTTTTCATATGGCATCTATCCTTTTTAGTATTTTCATAGTGGGGCATCTATCCACACAGGTAGGCATCTATCCCCAAAAAAAAGGGTCTGCGAAAAGTTAAATTCTGCAAAATCTGTAATCGTTAGGACAACAAAAACAAGTCATAATGGAACCCAAAAGATTAAACTAGCTATATTCATAAATATTATTTGTGATAAATTAATATTTTAAAAGTTATGAGGCCATTTCAAAAAGTGGGGCGTCTATCCGGGTTTTACCCTATTATAGTTTATCGCGAACAGGCAGACAGACAGAAGCTGCGAGGGATTTTGTTCAGAAATCAGTACCTAATCACGCCATGTATTGCCGCACACTTATTAGGGCCGGCCCGCACTTACGCGGCGCTGCGCGTCGCTGCACTGCGCGGCACAAAGCGTCAAAATATTCTTTCTATTATTTTGTATGGGGCATATCACAATTCACACTAGAGCGGCGCTGCGCGGCGCCGCGTAAGTGCGATATGCCCCATATAGTTCGTTCGGTAACTTAGTGTCGGTACAGGCGCAGGTGCTCTTAGTATTCTGCTTTTATTTTTATTACTTTTTTTCTGTTTGTAATTTTTTTTCTATTCTAACAGAATCTCCGAATAGACTGCCAATCCGCACTTGGCCAGCGTGGTAGACTATGGTTAAAATCCTTCTCATTTTGAAAGAAGACCCGTGTTCATGAGAATATTATATTTTATGTTTATGGCTATATTGTAATAAAATACGAATATAAAAAAATATAAAAAGAGAATTTTAATGAAAAAATATGAGTAGGTATAAAACGCCAAAACTCCTTGTGCCTGTACACCCCTCGCGGCATGCTTTGAAGTCACGGCGGTGTCTTTGGCAAAACACCGCGTGGCCGAGGCGGCTAGACACAAAAGGCAACCGTAAGAAAACGAACAGACTATACAAAATGATAGAAATAATATTTTGACGCTTTGTGCCGCGCAGTGCAGCGACGCGCAGCGCCGCGTAAGTGCGGGCCGGCCCTTACAGTTGCTACGCCGCGCCCTGCCAAACACCCTTGAACTTTTAAACTTTTAGGGCCGTCTGAATGGGTCGTCTGGAGATTCCAAAAACAAAAATATAATAAATGATTTACAATTATTCGTTGAGGAGTTGCCGTCCTCTGTGTGCGAAGGTCTTCATCAGAACTGGGGAGTTATTCTGTAACTTAGTTAGCAACTGAAAATAGTTGCCAACGAATTAGTTTGATATACATTGCTGCTTTACTGTGGGAAATATAAAATGTTTTCATAATTTCACACAGTAAAGCAGCAATGTATATCGAACTAATTCGTTGGCAACTATTTTCAGTTGCTAACTAAGTTACAGAATAACCCCCCTGGTCGGTGCATGCATCGTTTCAATTTAAATTTTATCATCCATCTCGTTCTAAATCGGTCCCGATTTGACAGAAATATAGGCTGCCCAAAATAATCGACGATAAACCAATTTTTTCTGTGGTCATTTAAATAAGAACTAAACACATAAAGTATGTGTTTGATTCAAGGTTAGCAATTAAATTTCTAAATACCCACCAGGGAGGTGTGAACAGGTCAATTTTGCGGCGAATGGAGCCGCGATTGGTCGGGCCGCCACCAGCCGCCCATTGCCCGCGTTGTGTTATTCGCGCAGCCAATCACGTGGACCACCTGAGAGCGCTCGTCACCTGTGGACTGTGACTCATGCTGCGGTTTTACGATTCATAAATCCTCATCATTATGGGCCTATAATTTTGGAAATATATTATAGGATTAGTACCTATAATTATAGTAGGTATCACAGATCACTAAGTATCGAGGTACTTTTTTTTTTTTTTTTTTTTTTTTTGACGCTGGGAAATGCATTTACGCACACCCTCCGGAAGCCCTACAGCGGACTGCAATGCTTCCGGAAGATAGTGTGGGACTCAAGCAGGCCGATGGCCAGAATACCCACTAAAACCCAGCGATGTTCCTCCGTGTCGCCTGGTGGCTGGGTTACGGGTACACTTGCGCAATCATCCGCGACCCAGCCGGCGCCGTCCGCCGAGGCAGACCCTCCACCGGGGGACCTAAAGGCCCCCTAACACCGTCTGAGGCGCACCAGGAACATAATGGTGCGCCTCCCGACCCGAGGCGTCTCAACGGGCGACGGATACACCATTCCATCACCCGGAGTTCCTCGCTAGAGCCAACCCTCAAGAGGGCCACACCCGCAGGCGACCCTCAAGAGGTTCACCCCTCGTGTAATTTTTTATAGAGGTTTTCTTCCTCGCGGCCCCTCGCTCAGTGCGTGGGGCCCCCGGTTCCGCTCAGTGCGGATTACGGGTTGCCCGACGGTGGCCGAAGCCAGCGCCCACCGGCCAAAAAGACCAGCGGACCCGCCGCGCAGGGCGTTTCCACCCCCTCCTGTAATTTTTTAACGAGGTTTTCTTCCTCACGGCCCGAAAGCCTCCCCCCCAATTGTCGCCGCCCGGAGTCTCCACAGTCCACTCTGATGAACAGAGAAGTACCAGGATCCTCCAAGCGGCAACCCCCTGCTGGTTTTGGTCCGCGCCGGGTTTCCCCGGTACCTCCCATATCTGGGAGGCGTTCCCCCATCCGCCACCGGGGGGACGCGCCCGATGGGGGACCAGCAACCCCACACGGGAAGTATCGAGGTACTTAACCCTAGCGTAACCCTAGATAGCTCATACAAATTCTTTTCGCTGACTTGTTTTTGCCCGAATTTCCGCGAATTTTCGCGAGTTTTCGCAACTTTTCGCAACTTTTCCCGACTTTCTCGCGTTCCGCAAACCGGGATACACCGTCCGGGTGCTATCCCGAAAGCCGCCCGCTTCCCGACGCGTTCTTGGAGCGTTTTATAAAACGTCTACGGACCTGCATAGGGCGAAAATCAGTGTTTTTCGCCGAAAATTTTTCCGGGTTAAACCTGATTTTCCCCCCAGCATTGCGGTCCTGTAGCGTCCCCCGAGACGCGTCGAACGCGCTGCGGCGAGCCCGGATCGGCCGAGCGGTTCTCGAGAAAATCGAGAAAAACGAAAATTCGTGCCCTCCCAAGCCCGCCCTTTAATAGATATATAAGTAAACGGGCACGATTTTTAGTAAAAAATTTTTATTTTTCTATTTGATTTGCCTGTGTTTGAGGGCCCGAAATCTACATTTGGAACCCCTGGTAGGGTGCTCCAAATCGGCACAAAAAGCCAATTAAATTTGATATTGGGCAACTTATTTTTAGACTTGGGGGCTTTTACACCCCCAGAACATAAATATTTTAGACTTGGGAGGCTATACACCTCCAAATATTAGGCTAAGTTAGTTTTATCTGTTTATAGACTATTGGGAGGCACTCTACACCTCCCAAAAATTTTAAATTAGGTTAAGTTCAACATATAATTGTTAGATAGGTTAGGTTATTGACTTGGGAAGCACTATACACTTCCCAAACAACTTGTTGTAATTATCAATTGATTTGGAAAGCATTATACACTTTCTCAAACAACTTTAACTTATGCAATTAATTTATTGACCTGAGAAGCACTATACACTTCTCAAAATATAATTTGACGCAATGTTCGGCTGCGGGTACAGAACGCCCGCCAAAATGTCAAATGCGCAGGAGGAAGGATGCGGGTCACCAAGCGAGAAAGCGCAAGGAGAGACAAGCTCCCTGCCTACTCCAGAAGAGACACAAACAATAACAATCTCTCCGTGTACTCCGCCAAAGGTAGTCCAGGCAGGCCCCTCCAAACCGAAGGCAAAAGTAGCGTTGTCGCAGGGTAGCGGCGCAGCAGCTCGGAAAAAAGGGGCACAAATTGACGAAATTACCGGATCTCCTGAGCTGACGATGGTTAAACCCAAAGGACGGTTGGCTGAGGCCAAAGCGTGTTTGATGAAGGCGAAATTACAAATCAATAACTCCCGCAACATCAAAACCGAAATAAAAATAGAAGTGACTCAGGCAGTGGAAAGACTGTACCAGTTGGTGAAGGAGGCGGAGGCGGTAAGACTTTCGACTCCTCAAACAACTGGAGCGGAGAAAGAAGAGACAAAAATGAAGAAAAAAGAGGTGGAAGGAGTGGAAACGGAACTGGCAAAGAAGCTAGAGGATCACAGTAGACTGTTGCGGGAGAACACAGAGCAGGTCACAAAGCTGCAAGACCAATTAGTTAAATTTGAAGAGAAGTCCAGCACAGTGACATACGCAAACGTGGCGGCAACCTCACCTTCTAAGCCTGTCCACTCGATGGTGGTGTCATCGGCAGAAGTGAATGACACCAGTGAAGACGTCATTGCCAAAATCCGCACTGCGGTGAACGCAAGGACGTCTGGTATTCGAGTGGACAGGTTGAGAAAGGCGAGAGAGGGGAAGGTAGTGCTGGGGTGCCAATCAAAAGACGAACTGGCCAAGGTAGCTGAAAAGCTAAAGACGGAACAACCAGCACTACTAATCGAAGAAAAGCAAAATAAAGATCCCCTAGTCATCCTAAAAAATGTGTTAAGTATCAACACAGATGATGACATCGCATCAGCCTTGCGTAGACAAAATTCCCACATACTGGGCGTAATACCAGAGGAGGGCTACAGGGCGGTCGTGCGATACCGTAGAAGGGCGAGAAACCCTCACGAGTGCCATGTAGTCCTCCAGGTATCGCCTAGAGTATGGCAGTGCCTAACGTCGGTAGGGAAAGTCCATATTGACTTACAAAGAGTGCAAGTGAGCGACCAGTCCCCAGTCATCCAATGTACGAAGTGCCTGGCATACGGGCACGGAAAGAAGTCGTGCACAGAAGAGGCAGACCTTTGCAGTCACTGCGCAGGACTGCACATGCGAAAAGACTGCCCACACTGGAAGTCAGGGGAAGCGCCCAAGTGTCGGAATTGTACATTGGCCAAGGCGGACAGGACAGATCACAATAGCTTCGACATTAACTGCCCTGTAATGAAAAAGTGGGACAGACTGGTCCGATCAAACGTGGCTTATTGCTAAGGGCTCCCCAGCCGTTCTACAGCCGAGCATAGCCAATGAACAAGGAAGCAAATATAAAATAATCCAGGCTAATTTGCAGAGGAGCAAACTCGCCTTCCAAGAGCTACTTTTAGAGGCAAAGAAAAAGGGAAACAGCTTCGCCCTCGTTCAGGAACCATATGTGGGTGCAAAAGGAGAGATAACGCAAACAGTTGGCTTTAGGGTCATTCAACGACTGCAAAATAGAACAAAGCCGGTCAAGGCAGCTATAATTGTATTTGACGATGACTTGCAGATTGTTGAGTGCCCTACAGCCACCACAGAAAATATAGCAGTTGCGATCTTGAAATCGAGCAATTTCGAGTTAGGAATAGTCTCAACATATTTTGAGGACAGCCTCCCCGTGGACCCATACTTATCTGAACTGAAAACTATTGTTAAAAATTTAAAATTAAGAAATATAATAATTGGCGGTGATTTTAATGCATGGAGTCCATGGTGGGGCAGTGCCTCTGAAGACTATCGAGGTAAAGAGGTACTCGGGGCACTAGTGGAAATGAACCTACATATCTTGAACGAAGGGACAGCTCCAACTTTCTTTACCATAAGAAACGGAAGAGAGTACAAAAGTATAGTAGACATTACAGCTTGCAGCGAAGACCTCATAGCTTTTATCGAAGACTGGAAAGTAGAAGACGGTATGACCAGTTCGGATCATAACGCCATCAAATTTACAATTAAAACTAAAAGTAAAACCGAAAAACGCTTAGTAAAATCTACAAGAATCTACAATACTAAAAAAGCAAACTGGGAAAAATTTAGGCATGCATTAGAAAAAGAATTTAGCACTAATAAAATCACTACAATAGAGATTGGGGAAATAAAATCAAAAGAAAATCTAGATGGATTAGTAAATAAATATATAAAAAGCGTAAAAGCATCATGTGAGAAAGCAATACCAATAATAAAAAATAATAAAAAGATACACTTACCTTGGTGGAACGCCGAACTGGAGAAGCTGAAGAGAGACACGATGACAAGGAAGCGTAGAATCCGCTGCGCCGCACCCCGACGAAGACAACTCGTAGTAGATGAGTACCTGAAAGCAAAAGAAAAATATGAGGAGGAAGCTGTAAAAGCACAAATTATGAGTTGGAAGGAGTTTTGCTGCACCCAAACTAAAGAGAGTGTATGGGATGGCATATATCGCGTAATAAGGCGTACCTCTAACGTGTACGAAGACCAACCGCTCGTGAAAGATGGAATCCTGTTAACCCCAGAAGAATCAGTTCAATTATTGGCAAATACATTCTTCCCACCAGATTTAACAATAGAAGATAACCAGAAACACACCGAAATGAGAAACAAATCTAAAAATACCGATAAAAAATTGCAAAATGACATACAGGATCCACCGTTCACGAGAGAGGAACTCGTGCACGTAACTAACACATTCAACCCAAAGAAGGCTCCTGGACCAGACGGGCTCACCTCCGACATTTGCGCGCAAGCCATACTGTTCAACACAGAGGTATTCCTGGCGATAGTAAATAAGTGCCTTGAGATACATCACTTTCCAGTATTGTGGAAGGAAGCCATAATAGTAGTCCTACGGAAACCCGGGAAGTCCGATTACAATCACGTAAAATCGTACCGACCGATAGGACTACTATCAATATTCGGAAAAATACTAGAGAAGTTGATGGTGCGTAGACTCAGATGGTACTTATTGCCGAAATCAAACCCTAAGCAGTATGGCTTTGTGCCTCAACGCAGCACCGAGGACTCCCTCTGTGATCTGGTGCAACACATTAAAACCAATTTGGTAAGCAAATTGATTAATGTCGTTGTATCACTGGATATAGAGGGGGCCTTCGATGGTGCGTGGTGGCCTGCAATAAAGTGTCGGTTAGTGGAGAAGGGCTGCCCGCAAAATATACGCACACTGGTCTCGAGCTACCTGGAGGACAGACAGGTGCGTGTTCGTTACGCCGACCAAGAATATAGAACCAGGACAGAAAAAGGATGTGTTCAGGGCTCAATTGCAGGGCCCACGTTCTGGAATGTGCTCCTGGACCCTTTGCTGGATGGCATTGAGAAGATGGGCTCATACTGCCAGGCGTTCGCTGACGACGTCGTGCTGGTGTTCTCCGGGCATTCGGTCAACAAAATAGAGGCAGAGGCGTCACGAGTCCTCGGCTATGTGTATGAATGGGGTGTACAAAACAAACTGAAATTCGCACCGCACAAAACCAGCGCAATGCTGGTTACCAAGAAATTAAAATATGACACCCCATGCATACGCATGGCCGAGACGACGATCGGCCTCGTTGATGAAATTAAAGTCTTGGGGCTGACTATAGACAGCAAATTGACATTCAACAGCCATGTCAAAAACATTTGCACAAAGGCGCTAAACATCTATAAGCCGCTGTCTAGGTCAGCCAAGATAAACTGGGGCCTGAACTCGGAGATCGTCAGGACGATTTACGTCTCAGTGATAGAGCCGATAGTGCTGTATGCAGCTAGTGTCTGGGCTCCAGCCGCGGAGAAGTTGACCGTGCAAAAACACCTAAACGCAGTGCAAAGAGGGTTCGCCCAAAAAATCATAAAAGCGTACCGCACAGTGTCCCTCACCGCGGCTCTAGCCCTGGCTAGGCTCATTCCCTTGGATTTGAGGGTCAAAGAAGTGGCAAAGCTTTATGCAGCAAAGCGTGGGATACCACAAAACATTATAGGAGACAAAATAGCTGAAACCAAAAAATCCTTTCTATGCGCACCTCATCCAGCGCATCAAATAAATATCAGCTATGACAAGTTGAGTGACATGAGCGAATAGCGAAAATGCGTCAGTCACTAAGTTGTTCTTCCCGAAGGTCGAGGACGCAAATGTCGTCCTACGAAAAATAAAACTGTCACCAGTATTGGTTCAAGTTTTCACTGGGCATGGGGGCTTCAAGGAATACCTCAACCGGTTCAAACTTAGAGAAACTCCTGAATGTGAATGCGACCCGGCTGAAGTAGAATCTGTCATACACCTCTTAACAGAATGTCCTATTTTCTGCTACAAAAGATTTAACTTATCGCAATATTTAGACCAAGAAATAGAAAAGAATACAATACATAGAATCATAAATAATAAATACACCAGAGATAAATTTTTAAAATATTGTGAGGACATAGCGAAAATAGTGATAAAGAAAAACAAAGACAATTAATAATTAAAGTTATTATTAGTATATTATATATCTGTGATAAAGATCTAGTGTATGTTATATATTAGTAGAATATATTAACTTACATAGATAAACATTAATAGATGTATAATGTAATAAGAATAAAAAATAATAATAAACCAACAAATTATATAAATCAAATGTATTACCAAGGTCTCCGCTTTATTTCGGAGGGTGCAGCTTTTCTCCGTAAAGGAGATTAAAAAAAAAAAAAAAAAAAAAAAAAAACCATAGATAGCTAACGTTCCTAAACTACCATGAGAAGCTAACCATTAGATTTTTTGACGATCATTTTTTATTGTGTATTTTATCAACATTTTACTATATTTTTATCAGGTTTATAGTATTTATAGGAAATATGGGATATAGATTAAAGATTACTATTAGTAAAATATATATTTATTTGATGTTTAAGTAATACATTACAAATCTCAAATGGCACATGTTTTTTGAGATCAGTAAGGGACTTAAACTTATAAAGACTAAATTAAGAGCTATTATTCAGAAAAGAAAAATTATTTCTTTGGTATTTTTTAGAAAAACCTCCAAATAAACTATAATAATAAAAAAACTTAGATTTTTTTTGTGCAAGTTGGACAAAAGTCAACTGTATGTTCGCCACAAATGGGAACTTTACAACTATTGCAGTAGATCTTTGCTATGCGCGTTTTTGTGTAGAAACACAAACTACAGCTTTTCCTTTTTCTTTGTTTAGACATTTTCATATATCAGAGGACTTTCAGACTCAGATGGTCCAGGAATTTGACCTTGACCTTCAACATATTCCTCGTGTCTCAAGCTAAACACATCCCCTTACGTATTGAATTTGAAACACGATTTGTGATGATTCTGTCTGAACAGGCTGGTCTTCTAGTCACACGAACAATGTATATCGATGACTGTCGAGAAGAAACATGTGCTTTATGAGCTGCTCAAACATGACGATTATTGCCTCGAACTTTAGCTTGAGTCAGATTGACAATGTAAGCTGATGAAGAACCTTCACGTGGCTCACTGAGTGTAAGAGCATCGGAAGGTGGCCTTCCTCATTCCTTTTCAATATCTAAAGATGGACTGGAGAACTACATTGCATGTAGTTCTTCAGTATCGGAAAGTTCGTCATGAAAATCACTTTCCACATCTTCAATCAACAAACCGTCCTACTATGAAAAAAACGTCATTTGTGTTGACATAATCTTCATTTTGTGTTGCACGAGCAATGTCGTCATCTGTAATAAATGACCTCGCAGCCATTTTTCAACATTGACGTAATAATTAAAACAATTATAGCAAACATCAATACAAAGTACAGATGTAAAAGTAACACATAAGCTAACCATTCGTCAAAATGACGAGTATACAGTGGGTATCTCAAGAACAAAATAACTTACCAGCTAAACATGACCACTACATGATGCAGTCTAGCGGTCAA
Source organism: Melanargia galathea (assembly GCA_920104075.1). Lineage (NCBI taxonomy): Eukaryota > Metazoa > Arthropoda > Insecta > Lepidoptera > Nymphalidae > Melanargia > Melanargia galathea. The sequence continues at coordinate 23,244,545 of OV049855.1, forward strand.
TAAGTTGGCACGAAACGGTGAGCTCGTAAGTAATAGAATAAGAAAGTGAGAGGGAGATATTTATTGGATGTTCGTCATTTTGACGAACGTTAGCTATCTAGGGTTAAATAGTTAGGTAAGTATATCAAGCCGCATGGTAAATAACCCAATTCCATTCGGTGCCAGAGTAAGGTACGAGATTTCCGGAATGCAAGTTATCTCTGCCAAAGCCGTTTCATATGAAAAGTTTCACGACAAAGTTTTTTAGTTCCAAAATCAAACCAGCAGAAGAATACCTACTTGAAAATAAAATTATTTTCAAGTAACTAGGTATTCTTCTGCTTCCTACAGTGAAACCATTAGCGATTTAAATTATAATTAAATTTGAATTGTTCTTCTGACATCTAGGCATTTCCCCCGCTGAAGTGTGAGACAGTGACATCAAAACTTGTGTGCTTGCTCGGTGTTCAATACAAGCACTCGCGCCAAACAACAACTTTGCCTTAAACAACTTAACCTTGAATAACAAATAACTGTCTATTATCCTTAATCCTTATTGCCGTAGCAGGTATGTCGAGACAGTAACAAGCAATGAGCACAAGTACGCGTCCTTGCGCCCAGTCCACCGTCGCTGCTTTACGCGCCGTTGATGCACAGCAGCAGGTGCAGGCGGGCCATCACTCATGCGATAACAACTCAGCCTTCGCCACGAACTTGCCGCAGGGCGGTGCATGCGCGGGAAGAACAAATGTACTGAAATGTATGATCCACGCCACGCGGTGCCGCACTCGGCGGCAAAATGAGCGATTTTTGCCGAGCAGGCTGTTGTACGGGCGAAAAATAATAATAAATTTTTGAATACTCAGTAAGTATAGGTACATAAAATAAAATAAGTGAGAATAAGCTATGATATAAGTTGGTATGTATGCGGCATAAAAGTTGGTGATGAAGCGACGAACTGAGCGGCGACTTAACTTCTACTACCAACTATAGGTATTTAGGTAGGTAGGTAGGTAGGTAGTGTATAGACCAATAGACTTGATGTCTATTGGACGATTTTGATGTGAGATATGAATACAGAAGCGTTTTTTGGAGAATGCCCAAAAATCTATGGGCGTGTAACCCAGTCGTTTACAAGCGTGTTGTATGCAGCATTTATTGCAGGTTTATTCCTGATAACCAAACACACCATTTTAATACCTCTAGGTCCTGCCGTTTTTGAATAAATCTAAGTTTAAGTTCGAAAATGATTCTAGGTTATGTGTAGTTTATGATTGTTAAACTAGTAAGGAAAGCCGTGTATCGTTCCTGCCGATTTGAATTATTTGTTCCGCGCACTATACTTAACATACCTGTTGCAACGATGTCCATGTTGAGAGTAGTTTGCAATGTAGAATCTAACGAAGACCCATCATGTCTTAGCATCATATCAAAGGCATCATGTTTACATTCAAGTGACAATTAATACACCTCAACATTGTTATCCAAATCACGAGCAAAAATCAGAATCCGTAGAAAGTAGCGTAAAGTCGGCGAGTAGGCGAGATCGAATCCGTATAGTATAGCAAAAGTCGTTGGTAAGGATCCTACTTGGATGTTTGGATGTTTAGATGTTTGGATGTTTGGATGTTTGTATGTTTGGATGTTTGTTACTCAATCACGCCGCAACTACTAAACCGATTTGGCTGAAATTTTGAATGGAGATAGAATATGCCCTGACTTAAAACATAGGCTACTTTTTATCCTGGAAAAATTCACAGTTCCCACGGGATTTTGAAAAACCCGAAATCTATAGCTACAGCTATAGGTAGATTAATATAGAGAACTTCCTTGATAGTAGGTATAAAGGTTGGAAAAGGGAGCGGGAACGGGAGCCGGAAATCCACGATTCCCTCGGGATTTGTTTAAAACCGAAATTCACGCGGGCGAAGCCGCGGGCATTTCCTAGTAAACAATAAACCATAGAATTAATATTGGTCTCCGCTGCGCTATAATAAACATTCAAAATGTAAACAGAGTAGACGTCACTAGCGTCACATACAACTAAAACAATGACATGTCACATTGGCATCTTGAAATATAATAAGTTTCTTTACACAAAATCAAGAAGGTTGTAGTTCTATTCCATTCCATTGCACAAAACGCAATGAAGTTAAAATAATATTATAACAAAATAATATTATTAATTATTACTTATTTACTTTAATCATATTGTACGATTTACAACAAGTAACAAATAAAATAATGTATTAAAAATAAATATCTGTTTTATTTCAAGTGACATGATTTTTTAGTAACAAAACTTTTTGTTTGGGCATGTATGCGTAGAAAGTAATGCAAATGGCCACCAGACATGCCAGAGAACAGGAAGAGACGGTTGAATTCCTTTTTTATTGCATTTTTTTAAAAGCAGCTTTAGCATTAATAATTATTAATTTTCAAATTGTCATATATTCGTAAGATAATTTTTAGTAAATTACATTTTGTGTAAATGTTTGGGTCAGGGATGATCATTCTCCTTTAAACCCGCCTGAAATATGGGCATCGAAACTTCCACAGCATTAGTTTAAAAATGTAATTTGTTTTTGTTTTTTCTGAATTATTTTTATAAATTACGGATTTCATCTAATTAATACCACTACGGTCGTTGCTGCTAACGCTACTGAGCGTGAGTATCAGTAAAGTATCTGGTGGTATAAAAAAGGTTATCTGTGGCAGTACCAGTACGCGGCATAGGCATCGTTCGACCTACCGCTTGCCGCGCCGCTTGCCGCGCCGCGCCGCTTCCCGCTAAGCCACATCTCCTGGCCGGACCGTAGGTACACTCCGCCCGCTCATCGCTGCGCTGATAACGGCGGAAATCGTAATGTATAATTTTATGAGGACATTTATAAGCATTTAAGCTTTATGACGGGCATTCATTAAACGATTAAAGTATTAACATTAAAAAAGTATTTCGAAACAAGTAGGTATGATACGTTTTGTATAAAGTTCACCGCGGATTTTATTTTTATTATTATTTATTGGTTCTGTACTAATATTATGGACTTGCGATTTGTTGAAGTTGTTTTAAGTTACTGTAAGGAATATTAAATAAAATTTTGAATACATTAAGATTTTAAGATAAATATTGAGACCCATAGATTACTTATACACTGCGAGCCACCTGACATTCCTTGTGATTTTCTCTTTTCAAAAACGTTTCTTTTTAAAAGGGATTTTACGATACGATAGACATGAATTTGTTTCAATTTCAGTAGGTAATTGGGAAAGGATAAGTACTTTTTTTGAAAGAAAATCACTTTTGATAGAAGAAAAAAAAACCGGCGAAGTGCGAGTCGGACTCGCGCACTAGTATATTATTTAAACACGATGTCTCTCTGTAAAGGCGAAACGTTACATGAAATGTCACTTGTCAAATATCTAATTGTCAATGTTTGGTATCTATGATTCACTTAATCGAGAAAAATAAAAGGCAAAAATGGTGGAACGAATTTTATTTCTATAAATCATCAAAACGAACTAATCTACATAAAATAAAGTGTCCGCATTGTGAATATAAAGCGAAATAATCGATTTGCGGGCACATAAGCTGTTCCTTTCGAAGCCGGACGCCAAAAATTAAGCAATCCACACATTACACGCGCACGTGGAATTTCGCCGGAAAATCGTCCAAAAGTCGAAGAAAATCGTCTACCATAGAAGAAAATCGTCTGAAGTGGAGAATAATCGCAAGAAAAACAATAATCCTCTCCCTTCCAAGACTTTTCCTAGGTATTTCGACGCGTTAAACGTGAGTACTCCACCTTTTATAAGCTATCGAAATGACTACAAACGAGTTGAAACCTCCCAGGTCTATATCGCCTTATAGGATTACATTAACTGATAACGAGGGCACTAATCAGTTAATACGCGATCTAATAAAAAAACGCGCAATAGTCAAAGGCAGATTGACAAGGTTTTCAACCTTTGTTAATGGGTTTAAATCCGATGAAATTTTGTCCAGTCAAACTCAAATTGATTTAAAGTTGAGAATGCAAGGGGCAACGAGCCTTTATACTGAGTTTAACGAGCTTCAAACAAAAATAGAAGAGTCTGTTTTAGATGTGGATTTAGACGAACAATTAAACCAACGTGAAATGTTTGAAGATTGTTACTACAGTACATTGGCCCGTGTTGAACGTATGATAAAGAAGGAAGAAATCACTACTACTTGCTCTAAGCATTGTCATAGTCACAATGATACTATAAAGTTACCTACCATCTCAGTTCCTACCTTTGACGGATCATGTGAACGTTGGTTAGAGTTTAGAGATACCTTTCAATCGTTGGTTCATGAGTCCACTCAGATAAGTAGTATCCAAAAGTTTCACTACTTAAAATCATCCTTAAAAGGCAGTGCAGCACTAGTTATAGACTCAGTGGAGTTCTCGGCTGACAACTACTCCGTAGCTTGGGAGTTGTTGTTAAATAGATTCAATAACAATAAGTTATTAATTCATAGTCACATTAAGGCGCTGTTTACACTTCAGGCATTAACAAAGGAAGCACCAGATTTATTAAGAAACTTGATAGACACATATCTAAAAAATCTACGCGCATTAAAAATATTGGGTGAACCCGTTGATAACTGGGATTCAATATTAATTTATATAATTGTTTCCAAGCTTGATAAAACAACAGAACGAGCATGGGAACAACACAGAAACACAATATTAAATAAATCTGAAGATTCCAAGTCCCGCCTGAAAGTTGAAGTATTGCTTACTTTTCTAAAAGATAGGGCAGATATGTTAGATACTTTGCAGGCAAATAGTACCAAAACAAATGATAATAAGAAACACCACGTGAACAATAACTCAAAGGTACACTGCAATGTTTCTAGCACCAATAGCAAGCCACATGTAACACAACGGTCTTGTTTACTTTGTAAATCAAATCATTCATTGTACGCATGCAGTAAATTTCTAGGTTTAGATTTAAAAGCAAGATTAAAATTTGTACAGGATAACAAGCTCTGTGTAAATTGTTTGAGGCCGGGTGGGCACACTGCAGCTGACTGCAGATTTGGTCCATGCAGGAAATGTGTAAATATTAAACATAATTCATTGCTTTGTGATAAAAATACTGAGTCACAGGGAGAAGTTTCATCTCAAGCAGTGCCAAGTAATGATAAAGGGCCTTCTTTAGTAACACTAGCGTCTCTTAAGGCCTCTCCCACACCTCAACTGTTAGACAAGCCAACTAGCACACACACAGACATACTATGTGCTCAGTATCCCTGCGTGCAAAGAGTCTTGTTATCGACTGCACTAGTTGAAGTACGCGATAAATTTAATAATTATCATTTAGCCCGCACTCTTTTAGACTCTGGCAGCGAGCGTTGTCTGATAAAACAATCTTTATGCGATATTTTAAATATACCAGTGATACAGTCTGCTCAAGAAATACGTGGAGTTGGAAATTCAGTAACACAGACCACACTAGTTTGTGATATTGAAATTAAGTCACGCACTAGCTCCTACACCGCACACTTACAATGTTTAGTTCTACCGAACATTACATCTACATTTCCCGCTATACCTAAACAAAATGCGCAGTTTAACATTCCTAGTAACCTACAGCTAGCAGATCCTGACTTCTATGAAGGTCGAAGTATAGATATACTTATAGGGGCTGATAAGTTCTGGGATTTATTGAGCCAAGGTAAAATGCGTTTACCTGCTGGTCCATTTTTACAAAATACACGACTAGGCTGGATTATATCAGGACCCTTACATACTAATACACGCAGTATGGGCCACATCCAGTGCAATTTCTCTCAAGCGGTTAACGATCAACTACGTCTGTTCTGGGAGATTGAGGAACTACTTAAGCCATGTGATACGCGTACAGAGGAGGAAAAAGCGTGCGAAGATCATTTCGTCAAAACTACAACGCGCAATATTGACGGAAGGTTTTGTGTTAACATCCCCCTCAAATTATCACCACATGAACTAGGTGAGACACATCCTCAAGCCATTAACAGATTCATGTCGTTAGAAAAGCGGTTACAACGCGTTCCAGAGTACAAAAAAATGTACACTGATTTCATACTAGAGTACGAAAATCTAGGCCACATGACTCGAATTGATAATTACGGAACACCACACTTTTTCATGCCACACCATGGGGTATTTCGAGAACATAGTACCACCACAAAATTACGCGTGGTTTTTGACGCAAGTTTCCCTTCATCTACGTCAGTCTCGTTTAACAGTCTGCAATGTGTAGGTCCTCCCATACAAGGCGACTTATTGGCTATATTACTGCGTTTGCGGCAGCACAGGTACGTAGCCTGTGCAGATGTAGAAAAAATGTATCGCCAAATATTAGTATCGGAAGATCAGCGAGATCTACAATTAATCGTATGGCGTAATAACCCGACGGAGCCTTTAGGTATTTATAGACTTAATACCGTCGTGTACGGAACTGCGTCTGCTCCTTTTCTCGCGGTAAGATGTTTAAAGGAATTAGGGTACACGTGTCCAGATCCCGACGTAAAAAGAGTTATCACAGAAGATTTTTTTGTGGATGATATGATTACGGGCCTAGATGATAAAGATAAATTAACAGAATTATGCGAAAGCGTTTATAAGGTTTTGCAATCGGGATGCTTTCCTCTACGGAAATGGATATTTAATTACGAATGTGATCGGTCCATTTTCAACGGCATAAAACAATTGAATTTAGATGGAAAGGCCGAATGTAAGACATTAGGGATAGGATGGAACAATTCTACGGATGAATTTAATTACAATACACAATTTAAAAATGATGCGAAGATATCTAAACGCACAATATTGTCACACGTATCACAGATATTTGACCCACTGGGCTTATTAAGCCCTACAATAATAATAGCAAAAATACTGTTGCAAAGGTTATGGTTAACAAAAATTGATTGGGACGACGCGCTACCGCATGACGTCATCGAGGCGTGGAACCGCTTTGCTACAAGTTTATCGGCGCTTAACAATATTGTCGTGCCGCGACACGCTATCGGGCTTGAACCTGCGTCTATCGAGTTGCACATCTTTACTGATGCGTCGCAGGCAGCATACGGGGCGTGCGCTTACATTCGCACTATAACAAAAAATAACACAATTTGCAACAGATTATTATGCGCAAAGGCAAAGGTCGCGCCCGTAAAGCCGCTCACGATACCGAGACTAGAATTAAGCGGAGCAGTTTTAGGAGCGCGATTATATAAGAAAATAAGCGAATCACTTCACTGTAAATTCGAAAACGTAATATTTTGGACCGACTCAACCATAGTTTTGGGATGGCTACGAATGGCTCCTAACCTATTGAAAACTTTTGTTCAAAACCGGGTAGTTGAGATTCATGAATTAACAGGCGAACTCTCGTGGCGGCATGTGAGTGGCAAGGAAAATCCAGCCGATATGGCTTCACGCGGAGTCCTACTAAACGATCTCGCCACTTCCACACTGTGGTGGGAGGGACCCCCATTTCTTCGTGATCTTACTCATGAATCCAACGACAGCAATTGCGTTATACCTAATCAAAGTGACCCTATAATATATGAAGAACTGCCCGAGGTAAAATCTAGCTCAGTATTACTTTGTACTGACGAGCGTGAACTTTTTCCCTTTTTGCGCTTTTCTCAATTTAATCGAATGAGACGCACTTACGCCTACGTACTTCGTTTTATTCACAACACGCGTAATTACAAAATTAATCGGCGTACTGGTGCTCTCTGTGCGGATGAATTGAGAAAGGCTGAGCTGGGCTTAGCAAAATTATCGCAAGCGGAGTCTTACAGTGAAGAATATAAATTAATAAAAAATAATAAGACGCAAAAATTAAAATCTTCGTTGTTAAGACTGAACCTGTTTATTGATAAGGATTCTGATCTAATTCGTGTAGGCGGCCGTATTATGAATTCAAGTGAATTCAATTATAACAAAATGCATCCCATACTGCTTAGCTCAAAACATCGTTTCACATACTTACTATTACGTCACGAACATGTGCGTTTACTCCACGTAGCACCTCAAGCTTTATTATATGAAGTGCGACAACAGTGGTGGCCTATAGGAGGGAGAAATCTTGCACGCCAAATTGTTCATGAGTGTATCTTATGTAAGCGATTGAAAGGTAACACTTTACATCCTCTTATGGGTAACCTACCCAAGGAGCGAGTAACTCCGACTTACCCTTTCCTTTATTGTGGGGTGGACTACGCGGGACCGGTGTTCACATTAAACCGAAAAGGTAGAGGTGCTAGAACGGTAAAATCATACATTTGTTTATTTGTGTGCTTTATCACTCGCGCAGTGCACTTAGAGCTCGTCAGTGACATGACTTCTGAGTCATACATTCTAGCACTCAAACGCTTTATCTCAAGGCGCGCGAAGCCATTAGAAATTTGCTCGGACAATGGAAAAAATTTCATTGGCACAATGAACGAATTCGGAAAATTCTTAATGAGATGTTCCGCTGACATCTCAGACTACGCGGTAAGTCAAAACATTACATTTAAATTTATACCGGCCTACAGTCCTCATTTCGGCGGCTTATGGGAGGCTGGAGTCAAATCCTCCAAATATCACCTCACCCGTGTTATTGGTAACGCACACCTGACCTTCGAAGAACTTACCACAGTTCTCACGCAAATTGAATCAGTTCTAAATTCCCGACCTCTTTCACCCATGTCGTCAGATCCCCAAGATTTCCTCCCACTTAGTCCTGCCCACTTCTTGGTTGGAAGATCTTTGACTGCGCCAGTATACGAGGACATGAGAAACCACACCGGCACCTACCTCAGTCGCTATCAACGGGTCGAACAGATGCGACACCACTTTTGGGAGAGATGGTCCAAAGAATACATCTCTGAACTACAGACGAGATGCAAATGGATGACCAACGTCGACACACTTCAACCAGGCATGATGGTGGTTATCAAAGACGACAATCTCCCTCCACTAAAATGGCATCTCGGACGCATCATCAACGCTGTTCCAGGCAAAGACGGCATTTCAAGGGTAGCGGACATTCGCACGGCAACGGGTGTTGTAAGACGCTCTTTTGCGAAAATATGCCCGCTATTTGGCGAAAAGGTGGTGAAGAAGATTACTTTGGAACCTGGTGATTCCAAGGCCGGGGGCCTGTAAAGGCGAAACGTTACATGAAATGTCACTTGTCAAATATCTAATTGTCAATGTTTGGTATCTATGATTCACTTAATCGAGAAAAATAAAAGGCAAAAATGGTGGAACGAATTTTATTTCTATAAATCATCAAAACGAACTAATCTACATAAAATAAAGTGTCCGCATTGTGAATATAAAGCGAAATAATCGATTTGCGGGCACACTCTCCTTTTTTAGTTCACCTTCGTAAATGTAATAACTTTAAGCGTGCGAGTAAAGATTGTTTAGTTTAGGCTGTGAGTGTAACGTAACGGGCAGCAAATAGTTTTCCCAGGAAGCGATGGGCCGCAATTATAGAGGCAATAGCGCCGGTGTTCGCCGCAGATTGATATGGCGATATAATTGCCACCTGCTATTATGCGGAATTATCGGTGTTCCTGCGACCCGCCGCGCCGTGCGTCGACGAGAAGCTGCCACGAGGCCTGCATAGATACGCCAACCGTGTCAATCATGTGTTGTGCTCCGTTTCCTATGAATCACTACATATTATTACAAAACAAAGTCCCCCGTCTGTCTGTCTGTCTGTTCGCGATAAACTCAAAAACTGCTGAACATCCGTTCAGCTGCTTTCATGCTGTTTTCACCAATAGTCAGAGTGTTTGATGAAGAATGTTTAGGTGTATAATTTGTTAAGGTTTTGTGTAAATTTGTTGAAATATGACGATAATTGTTGAAAATGAACACCTTTTTCTCGTGAAACACTGTGTAATTCGAAACGCCAATGTTTCACGTTTCCTGGATACCCAGCTACTTATATTTATATCACCAATCATGCTATGCGTCCATCGCCCTTTCGCAGGACCTATCTATATAGCTGCTCGCGAATTATATTTGGATGCAGGAGCACAACTCCTAGGCATATTCAGGCACCAAACGATTGGTGACCCAGTGCAAGCCCATGCGGCTTTTCGTGTCGAGTCCCCAAGTGGCTCATGTGTACGCTCAGCATCTTATAATCGAAGCAGGAAATGGTTCCTAGCCTCCACTGTTGTAATTCGTATAGCACTCATCGATGTGTAGCACTTCGTTACTATCTGAAAAGAGTAGGAAGTACGTCTGGTGAGAAATTAAACCTAAGGCCGGCCTCACACAGCCGGAATGCCTGTCTGAATTCAAAATCTGAAATCTTCAGATAATAGACAGATAAATGCCAACTCAGCAGATAAATATTAAAAAGAAACTCCTTGGTTACACGATCTGTTGAGCCTATACCTTTATGAATACCATTTCAATTTGTGATCACTATAAAAATAACTATTTCTAACAGTTTAAAATAATACCTATTACTTTAAATGCAAATGTGATTAATAAATTTCCCAACCACCAAATCCGATTTCCGTCTATGTAATGAGTAAGCTAATACTCTAAAGCATAACAGACGTCATCGCAGCGGGGTCGAAGCAACACTCGTAACTTATACCTAACTTTAACTCTTCACGGGGACTTATAGTAAAAGTGATTAAATATCAATTTCATAGCGTCGCTTTCTCGAGCCAGATTAATTAACGTGACGCGGAGAGGTGTTAGGAAATGGTAAGTTTTGACAGGTAGATTAATTTTTAACACTTGTATAAGAAAATCGATCGCGTCCGATGCTTTTTTTTAAGTTTTTCAAGTGCAGCGAAGGGGTTTAGATATACAACAGTTACGCCTGCATCGGTCAGACGGATAAATTCGAACCGTAGTAGATATATATCACAGAATTTATATGAAGATCTTAGGAATTCAGATCTCAAGTAACCTTCTCAAAGTTAAGCGCGTGATGAATTGTAAGTATGTAGGTAAATATGTATCAACGAGCGGATACCCGCGACTTCGTTCGCGTGTATATCGGTTTTTAAAAATCCCGTGGGAACTTTTTGTTTTTCTTAAGCTCTTTTGAGCTCATACCTTTCTAAAAACTGTTAAAAGTTCACTGGTTCATGTTTAGGTAGATAAAAATGTAAACATCCGCCACTGAAAGTCCCATCAAAATCGATACAGCCTTTCAAAGATTACCCGGTAATCTTTAAGGTATTTCCTTTCTAACAAAAAAAGAATGAATGAAATCGGACCACGCGTTAATGAATTACAGCTAAGTACACATTTTGACTTTCATCCCCTCTCCCAAGGGAACCGTGCTGAATTTCGGGATAAAAAGTATCCTATATGTTACTCCGTAGTATGAACTTAAATCATGCCAAGTTTCATTTAAATCCATTCAGTAGTTTTTGCGTGATGCGCGCACAAACATACAGACAAACAGACAAACAGATAAACAGACAAACAGACAAACAGATAAACAGACAAACAGACAAACAGACAAACAGACAAAAATTTCAAAAATAGCTATTTTACGTTCTATTACTTATCCCTAACATCCCCCAGTTATTATTTTGCAAAAATCTTTAATGTACAGATACGGCAAGTCTACGATTTTATTATATGTATAGATAGATTACATGTCTGTGTACACACGTCACAACTTTGAAAATTGAGAGGAGCCTGTGCAGCTTCTGAACCAAGTTGCTATGCAAGGTTGCTATGCATGTGTGTGTCGATTTAAAGCGGAACAGCGAGGGGGTACTGTCATCTTCCGGTCCTTATCTCATGCTATGTGCTATGTATCGTATCTTCTTCCACTCACTTCTATTATAAGTCAACGCATCATTCACTATCTTTTCTTTGGTCTTCCTCTAAACTTTTTTCGCTCCATGGCATATCTAACATGTTGTAAATTGTATCAGTCAACAGCGAGTACGACGTACCTATACTCGTGTTAATAGGGGTCAGTGCACAGTGTCCAAGCCCCAGCACTCAGTACTCACGGTTCTAAAAGAATTCGTGTACTGAACAAAGAGCTAACTTCAATATGTCATGTCGAGTTTTCGGCTTTTCGGCCGCAGCATGGCGCCGTAACCTGAGATGCTCGTCGCGCAGCTCACCAGCGCGGCGCCGCTCCAGATACCTTATTGTTCTTAGTCTACGTTTATTTTAAGGAAATTGAAGGAGTCCTATGCATATGGCCGCAAGACTCCCGAGCGGTACCACAGCCGCAAGAGCGCCTAATGTATGAGAATCTGCTGCTCTATGATCCAATTCTATAACTGCCCCAGGGGACTCATTAAATATTCATACTTAGTTATAAATTATAATCCGTTGCACGCGTTTAGATTCGGATCTGCTCGACAAGGTTCCATTCATTCGGAAATCCATCCGAAACCGAATCCATCCGAAAATGAATTCGGAAAATCTAATGAAGTAGGCTAAGCAAAGAAGATCCTTTAACATTTATTTGTACGATCACTCATATTTACTCTTCGGGGATGCGAAAATACATAAAAATAATTCAAAATAAAAAGCCATTCCAATTGTTCAGTGTCACTCATAAACGTATTTTACTCCCTTTATTTATAGAATTTCACCTATTAGACTCATTAGTCATTGTAGTCTACACAATATCATACTTAGCTAAATCATAAAAATTATATATTAATTATTATGATTTAGCTTAATTATTATGAATTAGTATAATATTAAACTCAAGCTCCACAACAGAGATTCCGCACTAATTGTATTTCTATGGTCTCGAGAGATATGGAGCGAATTTGGAAACTTTACATTCTGCAGCTTTCGCGAATGCCTCACATAATATAAAAGCTCGCAGCCCGCTCTGAACGTTGTAGGTAGTTTTAGAAACATAAGTACCTGCGTATTATACTTTCTGGTATTTTAAGGGCGAATTTAAGTTGCAACTCAAGCGGCCATAGTTACGATTAAAATTAAACTCTCCCACCAAAAATAAGCAAAATGGGTTCCAAAGTCAATATTCGCAAAATGGTAAGGTTAAAGATCAAATACCTAAGTAGGTACCTAGCAAAAAATTGACGAACCCTGACTATTGTGCGATCCAAAGTGGATTTATTTTTGGTGGTCTAACTAATTTGAATTTAAGGGTAATGTAGTGTCCAAATAGTGCTTACCTAGGTGTAAAATAGTTCAAGTTTTTGAACTGCCAATTAGCAGTGGGTATCACCCGGGTAACAATGCGGAGCGACCGGTCGCCCGACTGATCGCTGAACCGGTTTGTGTAATTGTCGATGCTATGTATGATCGATGGCCTGCGCAGAAGCCGTCCTAATAGCTCACTTTTCTAATTGTAAGCGTACTTTATGACTACCTACGTTCCTAATTTGGGTTCTATAAAGCAAAAAGTGAGATAAAAGCACGTTTTACGGAAGATTGGATTATCTTTGATTTTGCAGCTTAAAGTTCTAAGTATAGTAGGTAGGGGCTATTTAGTCAAACGGAAGAGGTGTGAGCCTACGATCATTCCGATTTCAGTCCGTCTACTTATAGATAGAGCTGAGCTTTCGAGATTCTACCTATATCTATGGAGCATTTTCTGCACTCACTGTAAACCGCAGGTAACATAATAATGGTGGTTCTTCTAGCTATATTTCGGAAATCGGTAAGTAGGTATAGTTTGCTATTTATATCGGTATAATACATTGTAAGCTATAGTTTGGTAGGTACATTTTGGAAATTATTCTTCTGACTTTGAAAGTTTCTAAATAAATAGTGATAGGTATCTACATATATTTGAACACTATAAGTAATTAATGTAGAACAAAATCAATAGTTAAAAATAAGTGCTATACATAAACTAGTCTAGCGAGCTGTACGCGTAGCCAGCAATATCTTGATGGCAGCGTTTATGCAAATCGCGCGAGAGTTATGGAGGTCTCTATCAGATGGTGCCGTGATAAATGCCTCACCATGTCAAATGTAAATTAATACACAAGATAGAATTATAAAGCATTGATGAAACTTTGCCATTATACCTACCTACCTAGCTAACAATCAGCTGAAATGTCATGTTTTCGCACAGGCGCCGGTGGCCTCTAGATTTAGCCTCCAAATGTTTGATAGATAGAAGCAATTTAGTTTGCGGAAGGATTTTCAAGGATTTTCACTCCACGCACGTTTCACTCCTGCGCGTCGGAGTGAAACTTGCGTGGATGAATCTGTGGTGCAAATATATTATTTAACTGGGTACTATACAAATCCGGAATAGTACCTCTACTACCTATTTACCGAAAATTTAAGGACGTCCTCAAAACTATATGCTATGGCGCACCTCCCCAATAAAAAAAAGAGGTTTTGATTCCTATATCTTGTGTTTTTAACCTTTTGCTTGCCTCCAATCCGTTAAGTGAATTAATGAGATAAGCGCTTTCAAACAAATAAACCTAGTGGGTTGACTTTACCTACTCTAATAAGTGAGATCTCGTCTCATAAATTACGCATCTGATACCTACCCAAAACCGTTCGACATTCGGAAATGAGCCGTGGGAGCGGTTTTACTTTTTATTTTTGCGTCGTTCAGCATCTAGACTAGCCCGAGAGCTTTGCAAAAAAAGCTCCGCGCGGCAACCGGGAGGCGGGCGAAGCAACGTGCGACGCGCGTCGCGCAGTGCGCGCGCGTCTGCTCAGCCCGAACGACGTCGGTCCGCACTCCGCGTGCGCAGCGCCAGCTCGCGGCAAACCGTCACAATTCAAACCCACGGAAGGATCCAGTGTTCAAGTGATTCGTGAGTGACAGTGCAGTGCAGTGCAGTGCAGTGGAATGCAAGTGAGGGTGGCTAAAGCTGGATAACTCTTGGAGCGTTGACCGTTGAGCGCTGCAGGTTCGACGCCCGGCGCTATATTCGTGTTGCGAATGAACTGGTAATTATCGATTATCTGGTCTATAGCAGATGAGGAGGCTGGGTTCCTGCACGCGTGTGTTTCCGGTGGGGAGTGCTCTGATGAGCTTTAAAGCTTCTGCGTACGAGCGTAACTTGCCAAAGGTTTCCTTCCTCAGTAATGTATCTAACGACTTGAGACTGGAATGAAAAGAAAATCGTATCTATTAGGTTCTTCGATTAAACTGCATCATTTGTCGGTGACTCGGCTGTGAATTTTGACGGGTTCGAGTCCCGGGTTGGCCCGAAAAAAATATTAAGTATTGAGCTTTTCTGTAAGTCAGTAGCAGCCTGGATTTGGGAAGTTGGCACTATTACACGTGCCCCCGTATCTCAAAGATCACTTAAAATCGGTTGCGATTCCAGCCCTATCGGACTATGAGAGTGAGGGAATAGAGAGTTTGCGCTCACATTTGTGCACTATAATATCTTGTGCGTGGTTGGGCATTCTCCATCTCCGTTCAGACTGGCCGCTAGATTAAAGCTCAATAAAAGCTCAGTAGGTAGTGACCATGTACCTATAGCGACTCTATCGATGTAACAACTAACATTTCAAGTTCACATTAAAGCTTCTTAGAAGCTCGTAATATTGAAGCTTCTTAAGTTTCATTAATAATTGTAGATTAAACTTCAGTATCACCAAGTACCTAGATAGGTACATTACACCTTAGTAAAGCTTAAGATTAGGGAGAAACTCCGAGCTTTTAATTTTATAATCAAAAGCTCGGAGTAGAGAATTGTAATTTTTCTGAATAAAATTGACAATAGTCACTAATAAAACCAATTTAATATCACTATTAAACATGGTAAGATGCTGTTATGAAGAAATGAGAAAACAACCTGCGTTTAGAACGGACTTTTTCTATTTCATACACCGTGGATCCGTCCTTTACGTTACGCTATTAAGTATTTGAGAAACTCTACGAAATTGAACTTACATACTTGCACATTGCTACTTGTGAGTGAACCGGCACAGTTGACCGGTTGACGAATCTGACAAAAACTAGTCGCGTCATCGCTCGTCACTCGTCATTCGGCGTTCCACGTCGATGGTTGGTCCACGGAACCAGTGGACTGCTCAAATTGCTGTGTCAACATCGAAGTGTGTTTGCATTACGTTTACGAATAAGGTGTTAATGATGTTGCAGCTTTTATCACGTGTACCTTCCTACCTAGCAGAGACCACGTAGGTGTGGATTAGAATAGAAATATGGTTATTCAATAATACTTTTATAATTAGATAGGTGTCTACTTTTAACCCCCGACGCAAAAAGAGGGGTGATATAATATATCATAATATAATATTATTATAAGTTGACTTGCTTATTCTGTGTTTCATCATACCGCTCAATCAGACTTCTAATCGACTAAGTAGGTACTTTGGGTTCGGTTCGTTTCGGTTCGGTAGTTTACTCAATAAGTGTATAAGTGCGACTTAACTAAGTTTAATAAGTTTACCGGACTTAGTTAAGTCCACCCGATGATAGGTACCTACTGCAATAATATGAACTTTCAGGACACTGCGTACCTATACTACTTATTCAGTTTCTCGTGAACTTACAGAACTTAAATCACTACTTGGCGTAAGCACTGGTCTCTTCAAAAATTAGATATATTTACATTGCGCAACTTTTCACGCAAAAATGACTGATCATCTATGTCAATGTCTCAAGAGCCAACAAGAATGATTGCAATATACTTAACCGACCAAAGATTTTAACATTTTAACTCTAGCATCAACGAGGCACGACCACCCAGCAACAATTTCGTAAATAAATAATAATTGGTGATAATAATGATTTTATGATTGCAATCGTCTTGGTGCCTGTACAATAATAATTAATCATTAACAAATAAACACTACAACTAAGTAATTAGTTTGTTTGAAACGCCTAATACAGAGTTTTGTTAAACTTTCACCAATAGACAAGATTGATTCTCGGGAAAAGTTATTTTACGTGGATTTAAGTTTTGAACAAAACCATGATTTGGCAGGGATATTATTGGGATATTATTATTAGATTTTTCGGGATAACACTATGTCCGTCTCCAGGATGCTAGCTGTTTCAGGCAGCGTTTGAGCCGTGAAAAGGTCATAGAAACACAGTCAGACAGACGACAAGTGTATATCTGTGTGCAATTATAATAATATACTAGATGATGCCCACGGCTTCGCCCGTGTGGATTTAGGTTTTTAAAAATCCCGTGGGAACTTTTGATTTTCCAGAACAAAAAGTAGCTTATCTGTAGAAACCCGTCCCCAAAACGGAAAAATCCTGTGGGATCCCCACGATTTCGGAATACAATTCCTTACAGCATCAGGGTTGAGGAGTTGGATATGTACCTACTCGAGGTCATTCAACAATAAAGTCTTTAATTGGTACCCCCAATACAATTTAAATAACCGAAAGTTTCTAAAACCCATTAGTTTTGGGGATTAGGTCCCCTACAGCATCAGGATTGAGGAGTTGGAATCCAAATTTTTTACAGAACAGGGTCGCATTGTTTTTCTATCGATTAAAAAAAAATTACGCAAATCGGTTCAGAAATCTCGGAGATATCGGTGTACATAGATAGAAAAACACAACTCCTCCTTTTTTGAAAGTCGGTTAAAAAAGTAGCCTATGTTACTTCCTGGTTAATTCTCTACTTGTATGTGAAGGTCCCGTCAAAATCGGTTCAGCCGTTCCGAAGATTAGCCCGTTCAAACAGACAGACAGACAGACAGACAGACAGACAAACAGACAGACAGACAAAAATTTGAAAAACGTGTGATTCGGTTATGGTAGCGTTCAAATAACCATATGAGCTTAATATGAGGTAGTTATTTAGATATTACAGACAGACACTTCAATTTTATTTATTAGTATAGATTGTATGGTCATCAAATATCCAATCTCTTTAAGGCCATCTGCGAGAAGCTGCGAGTTGTGAGGAGGTGCGAAATAAAAATACTAGAAAACTAATGTAACGAAAAAACTGAAATTGAACACTACATCACTTAGTTTAAAGTTTCAAATAGGTTTAATACATTATTCTATTATGTATAGAATAATGTACTAAACCTTTATTTTATTTGTAATTGTAAATACAATTAAACTTTTTTCCTGTTTAATCTTCAAGTAACATTAGAATGTTTTTTTTTATCATGTGTAAAAAAAGAGACGAGTTAGGTACCTAACTACCTACTAGCACCTGACTAAAACTTTTAGAACGTACGAGTACCTACTACCACAGCCTACTACAAAGTATGAATACTACAGTATCTATGTAAATATAAAGCAATGTTTATGGTGCGTGGATACCATTATTGCCAGCTATTGTGATGTGGTATTTCACGCGGAAGTGTTTTAATTGTATTCTTTTATTTAATGGTAGTGGGATGATGTGCACATGATTGTTGTGTAGATATTATCTCCATTCAATGAACGCTAACCTGTTCAGTTGTTCACCCTTTATAATAAGTTGACAATTTACTGTTTTTACCCGACGGCAAAGCCAAAAGGATACTTTTAAGAGTTAATGTATCTACTTATGTAGGTATGTTTGTATCAGATTGTGTGTTCCACGTTCCACTGTAGCGCCTAAACTATTGGGCTGATTTTGATGAATGAGGTGTTAATTGATTCGTTGTTATCGTCCGGGTAACACAGGCTACATTTATACGAATAATTTTTTTCAAAGAAAAATGAACCGACTTCAAACGATTCGAACTAAAAAGTTTAAAATATTTTTTTATTCATTTAGATTGACGATTAAATTACCTAACTCAAATTTTTTTTGCTATTTGCCGTAGGCAGAGTCAGTCAGGGTTTATAGTTTCTGAACTTATTCTACTACAGATCTCCACATTCCTCATTTGATTTTCATCATCTGCTGAGTAACCCTGAGCTCTCTTTTGAGGTCCGCAGTTAGCGACCGCATTTCGCATCCATAAGTGAAAATAAATAGTCAATACCTTACATTATTATTATGAGATACGATTCGGCTAACACCTGCATCTATATCCACCGCGTGTTGTAAAGCATATCCAAACAAAAACATTTCATGTGAATAATAAGGCCAACTTCCTATCAAAAAGTTTCGGCCATTAAAAGTACTGATATCAAAAATTATGACCAAGTCCTTTGCTATAGGCTCGATAAATGAAACCATACAGTTTTAGAAGGTATATCTTCTTCGATCACCCTCAAGCTGTCATACCATTCCTAACGATCCTGTTAAAATATTTTTAAATAATTTATGTCTTAGTAATAACACTATAATATGAAGCTCATTTGGGACTGAGAATAGTTTTATTGTTTTCAACTTGACAACATTTTTGCACTCCTTTGAATTTGTTTAATTTAAAAAATGTTGCCAAGTTGAAAACAATAAAACTATTCTCAGTCCCAAATGAGCTTCATATTATAGTGTTATTAGTAAGACATAAATTATTTAAAAATATTTTAACAGCATCATTAGGAATGGTATGACAGCTTGAGGGTGATCGAAGAAGATATACCTTCTAAAACTGTATGGTTTCATTTATCGAGCCTAGCAAAGGACTTGGTCATAATTTTTGATATCAGTACTTTTAATGGCCGAAACTTTTTGATAGGAAGTTGGCCTTATTATTCACATGAAATGTTTTTGTTTGGATCTCACTCCTTTTTAGGGTTCCGTACCCAAAGGGTAAAAACGGAGCCCTATTAATGTCACTCGGCTGTCTGTCCGTCTGTCCGCCGGTCACAGGTCTCTAGCTCGCAGACGAAATGAGTTACAAACCTGAAATTTTGGTATTTGGTGTAAAACGTTGACCCAAAATCAAATATTGAATTAAAAATTGAATTAAATTATTTTTCAGGGGGGCTCCCATACATGAGAAAGGAGCCGGAAAAAAAATTTTTTTCTTACCCTAGCTTGTGGGGTATCATTGTTTAGAGCTCATTGAGTAGAGTACGAATATATATTTTTTTAATTTTTTGCTTAAAAAGGAAGGAGACGGGGGGTCATCAAATTTGTCAGTTTTAGACCATTTTTGTGACGGGGGCTATCTAAAAAACTAAACTAAGTAGTTAGGAATATGATATTTCGGTATATTATGTACTATATGCTCTATTTTTTGAATGTCATTATTTATTTATTACTATTAATACTTAAAACTTACAGACATACAAACTTATAGAATAATAATAAAGAAGAACAATAATCCTAAAACTAAAAACCTTAAAAAATACATTATAATGACTAAAATATATTATTAAAAGGAGTCCCTGTAGGCAAGGTTCCGAAGATACTGGCAGCGTTCCCCCTTTGAATTGCTAGACTAATTCGTTGTCCGAGGTAGCTGCCAGCTCTTCGGTCTCCTGTGATGTCGACTAACCTTTTTGATATTTCTTTAAATAGCCTTATAGCGCTAGGACCCCACGGACCAAGGGTCTCGACACCGAATGGGACAAAATCATATTCGGAGCCTAGACCCCTGTATTTGCATGCTTTCGCTTTTTCAGCCGCTTCACTAGCCGCACCAGCTCTGTTGATGGTTCCATGTAGATGGGAAGGGGCCAGCGTGTCTGAACAGGTTGCATCCCATACCAGCACCCGGCCCATCTTCCATGGAATCAAACTCATACCGTCCGGTCTCTTGCCATCGTCTCTAGCAATACCAGTCGGCTCAAGTAGACTTGGCACGTTGACGGTGGCAAGGGTACGGAACCCTGAAAGAGCGAGGCCCGACTCGCACTTGGCTGATTTTATTTCTAAGTATTTCAAAGTTAATGCAATAAGTATAATGAAGTCTTTTTTCTCTCTTACGCTTCAGTATAATTAGGAATAGAACCCTATCACATTTTACGGTCTGATTAGATGTGGTTTAATCTTCAATACATAGTATAAAACAAAGTCGCTTTCTCTGTTCTAATTGGGTGAATTTTTATTTTGTTCGTCTGTCTGTCAAAATCACAGATAACAGAAACTCCACTCCAGAGTATTTCCACTCAGTGGTCAGTTCCAGAACTTAGAACCATACGGCTTAACTAAGAGAAGATTTTGAGTATTTGACTCTCATTAAGTTTAATGAATAGTATTAGATATTAGTGATACCTAGTAGCCGGAATCAACAGGACACCAAAGTCTCCTCCAAACCTCCAAAGTCGGCCACCCATCCATTTCCTGACTTATGTCAAGGTTGCTTATCAAAATTATTAAGAAAATCGCGCTTCTGGTTTTATTGGCAAAGACGAATCTCAAACTACTGGAAGGAACGGGCTTAGGCACACAGATAGCTATTAATGTGGCGTACGACATCCGCAACGAAAGGATTTTTGAAAATTCAACCCCTTAGGGGGTAATATAGGGGTTTAAAATTTGTGTAGTCCACGCCGACGAAGTCGCGTCCGTGACTTCGATAAAAAAATATACCTCTTGGCGTTTTATTATTTACCTACACTTTACTTTTTATTAGAACTCAAGACCAGTAAGATTGACCCCTTGCTAGAAAACTTAAAAAGTCACATCTCCCTAAATAGTGCACCGATTTCGATGAAACAAGAACCATATATAGCTTCGAATAAAGTAAAATACATTTATTAAAACAAAATGAAAATTTGTTCAGTATTTTTTGTGTGATGTGGGAACAGACAGATTTTTATATATCTTTGAATTGGTCAGTGTTTGATGCAACTTTTGGACATTTTTCGATTTTTTCCTTCATATACACACTAAGATTCATCTTCTTACCAAATTTCAACATTCCACATACACGGGAAGTGCGTCATAATTTTGATCAGTCAGTGAGTAGGTCTTGTTTTATGTGATTTTCAAACCTCTGTATCTCAGAAACGGTTCAACTTGAAAATTTGAAACTTTCAATTTATCATCACATCCACGAGTTTAACTTATATTTCAAATTTCGTAGGATTACTATCCCGCGAACCAGAGTTATGAGGGGGGTCAAAACAGCTCGAAATGGATCGTGTAAATAACACACTCATGCGACAAGGCCGGAGGAACTTGGCCTGGCGCACTTCGTGCGCCTAGATTTTGCCTAAAGTATATTTTGATTCTGATTATAAAACTTCACGCAATCATACAACCTTATTGGTGAGCGAGAGGCAGCAAGTCATCGCGATGACGGGACAATCATCGGCGCCGCAGCATCATCGTCAACGTTCTAATCACACACCACTCTCCCATTATGTTCGGTTCGCTTGGTTGTTAGATGGTGGATGTTTCGACAGCGGCCGTCGCGCCGGTAGCGTCGGGCAGTGCTAGTGACCACATCAAGATAGATCTCTTAATGGAATATTAGAATTGTTGCTCGTAGTTCCAATAAGTTGCATTGTTATGAAGTGTGATAATTCAACGGATAAGTATAGAATAAGAATAATTAAATGTTTTTTAATGAAAAAAAGGTGTGTAAAACTTCTTACTTTTATTTATGTAGGAAGTTATGTTTCTTTGAATGCAAAATTAATAATTAATTACAATCAGACACTAGATGGCGCGACAGACGGCCATGTGAAGTTCGGCTGATTTGCGAAGCGTCTGACAGTCGAGAGGTTATAGAAAACAAATCCAAGCGGACAAACACGCGGGCATCAGCTAGTATGTATGAAATTTTTGGGTCAAAACCTGTAAGTACTACTTGCAGAGGTTCTAGGTCTAGAAGGGTTTGGTAAATCGATATATACCTACGTCAAAAAACAAAACGAACAATTTTTTTTGTACTAGTAGTACCTAAACAATGAGGTACCTAGTTGAAACGCTTGTGCAAGATTGCTCATTCAGCGTATGACGGGTTCAATTCCCGCGCCTCTTGACCCGTGTAACTGACTGACGTCGACGGCTACCGGAGCTCTGGTGCACTAATGACGCAAATCACCTAAATGAATGTTTCCGCTCGTATCATATTTACTTTCTGATGCGAGCTTATTCAAATCAACTAAGAAAGAGACTTCTTATCGTAAAAGCTCGCTGGCACCTCAAATAACGAATTTTGTGGTCATTTTAGGTTTTAAAGCAATAAAATCGTACATTCTATTCTGTAATTAACAGCATCCCCATTAAGCGTTTTTGCGGAAACCCATACGCATATTTATATAGAACACTAGATGATGCTCGCCGACTTCGTCTGCGTGGATTGAGGTTTCAGCAAAATCTGTTGAGTAATTTTTGCGTGAAAGAGTAACAAACATCCATTTCATCCATCCATCCATTCATACATACAAATTTTCGCGTTTAGAATAATAGTAAGATAATGGGACCATTTCAGTTTAAGTGTCTTCTTACGAATTATAAAAAGATCACTGAATGCAACCTAGAAATTTAGAAGAATTTAAAGAAGAAAAGAAGAAAGAAGAAGATATACTTAGTAGGTACCTATACGCACACGGAAAAACTACGCGGATAATCTTTAATGGATTTCAGTAAAAAGAGGAATTTTTCACTGAAAATTGCTAAACTGATGAAATTGTAATTCCTCGATTAATATTATGATAACTCTTCCATAGCTAATAATTAATTTCGCCTCTACTTCAGCATAATGGATGTCTGTTACCCTGCAGACTGCACAAATCAGATAGATGCGTAGAATCATTAAAGCTATTTTTATCACCCTGCCTTTACTCCATAATTTTAGATCATAATTCCTTAGGTTTCTTGCATTAACTAACAATAAAACTTTCCAGGTGACTTTAATTAGACAAGTGTTTTTTACACCTGTTTAGATATACTTAATATGTATAGAACTTTAGAAACTTTATTCGAAATTATTTTATAAGCCGTAAGTTGTCTGCTAAATTGGTAGGAAAAAAAAAAAAAATTGGATATTAGGTACTAGGTACTATAGGTAAGACCTATCCACATGAAAACATAGTCATCAAAATCTATCGAGCTGTTTAGGAGAATAATTTCGAACACATGCATAACGGAACTTTATACCTAGGTAGGTATATACCTACTTACATGTATGTGTATCCTATATTATTGCCTGTTAGATCCATAGACATGGCGTTTAATGTCTGGAGTTTTGCAAGTTAAAAGTCTCTATCTACTTCATCAAGCGATAGACGCCCACTGCTGGACATAGGTTATTTGTATAGAGTTCCACACGCCTCGGTCTTGCGCTGCTCTCATGAGTCATGCAACACTTCCCTGTCGTTCGATGTCGACCAACGCTGCGCTTTCCGGTGCGAGGTCGTCATTACAGAAACTCGATGAAAGGTGCTCCACAATAGTCAGCTTTCTAGCTTAGCATTATATCCAAGCTCTCAGACTATTTTGGTTTCGAATTGTTCATTAAAAACGATATCTATACACGAGCGAGCTTTGATATCTCAGCCGGTCACGCTCGAAGCTCCAATTAAGCGACATCTATCGTGATTCGTGAAGCCCTAGTTAAACGCTTAATTAAATCCAATCCTGCCGCCCTGTTAATCGCGGCGAGCTTTTTATATTTTTTTACTTTCAATTTTATACTATTTTATTCTTCCACGGGACACTTTGTATATTGAATCGGTAGAGGGTTCTTATTATTAAACTAGCCGACGCCCCGCGACTACTTCGCGCGTGATTTGACGTTTTTAAAAATTCCGTGGGACTTCTTTAATTTCAACATTAGTTCAGCGTTTAGGCGGTAATTTATGAGCCTATATTATGTTGTCCCTAACGTCAACAGTCAATATTGTTTTACGTAACAACCCTAATTATAATTCCGGGATAAAAAGTAGCCTGGGTTACTCCTTGGATAATAAATCTTTTATCCGTGAAAGATCTGGCGAAATATATCGAGCCTTTACCGCCGTTTTAGCGCAACCGACTAAAACCAAATTTAACAGAAGGTTTTTTTTAAATATTTTTAAACAGATGATGTCTTATCATTTTTGTTATATTTTCAATCATATAATTATTTAAATGTCTAAAAATCATTAATGTACTTAAAATATGTGAAATTTTTATTTACTAGCACACTTCTGTTTAAAAATATTTAAAAAAACCTTCTCCTGTAAAATTTGTTTTTTATCGATTGCGCTAAAACGGCGGTAAAGGCTCGATATATTATTATGAATAGCTTGGACAAACAGACAGACAGACAGACCGACAAAAATTTAAAAAAATATTTGTTTAGATGGAAATATTTTTTTTATCTTATTCGAGGAATTATCTGAATTTCAAGGAATATTTTGCACCTACTGGCAAATAGCTCACATCCTTTATGAAATTCCTCAAGCTAAAGACTATAAACGCGTTGGTGTGCGAACTTTTAGCAACGGTAACGAGAATGTCCACTCAATTACCTTTTGTTAAATTACTGTAATTTAACTGTTTCGTTTGTACGTCATGATAATAAACCTCTCATTAAGATTATGACTTTACCAAAAGCGCGAACGACCGTCACCGGCTAACACGTCGATGATAACGTTGTTTCCCACGATACTGACGCCCGTTCCAAACTACGAACGCATTAAAACTTAGCCTTTGATTCCTACTTATCTTTAATTTAAGCCATTATTGCTGCCTTGCTATCTAATCTGGTACCATCGACCATGTAAGCATATTATTATGAATGATGGATTCGAAACATGGTCGCCAACTATGGGCCTCATGAGAATGTCACTCAGATAGAGGGAGAGATGCTCCGAGAATACTTGGGGTCGAATCAGGAATGACGAGATCCGTAGAAAAATCAGACACAGACATAGGTCATCGGGTCGCGAAACTGAAGTGGCAATGCTTGTTGGCAATGGAACATTGTTCGAAGACTCAAATGGTGACTTTACACCGACAAATGTAGTTACAATAAATAGGCCGTATAATTACTTGATTACAGCATCAGGTCAAAGCTACCATATAATACAGTGTCATCGGGCATATTTAGTATTTTGAATTTCTAGTCGATTAGAGAAATGGCATTATTACAGTGGCTATAATAGAAGCTGCTGAGCTTGAATGGCTGAAATAAGTTAGAACAATCCTAATTATAAAAATAAAACAAAATAAAAAAGGCAGACAAAGCGGTCAGACTTTTAATTCTCCTTTTTTTGTAACGGGGGTTAAAAATTAGAGTTGAATGGATGTTTTTTATATGTTTCGATCACTCGGTACGTAGGTTCCATCTAAATTATAATTATCGCTGGGAATCTTCGCTCGCATTTGGAGTGTGACGAATATTACTGGTTAGTAATCGCTGGCTTTATGGCGTCGGTTTAGATCTGGCTCGCTCAACAATTAATAGAGTTAGACACATTAGTATCTACATAAAAGTGAAGATTCGTCGTCTTAGATACATTAGCTCAAGACTATCTCTCCAAATAAAAATAGTAGTAGAGTAATTACTTCTGGCGGCGTATCGTGCAAGCGAGGTCTTAAAATGATAGTTTCTTATGGCGAATCGAATCAAAGCTCGTGAACATAATATCATCGTGCAGTTCGCAGCTCAATAATTGATATATTTGTGAGCTTGCGTAATTCGTGGCAGGATGGCTGGCCGAGTAGATACATGGCAGCTTGTGGAGTACGAAACAGACATCTTATCACTATATACATTGTTATAAAACAAATCCCTTCCGCCGCATCTTCGTATTCGCGTGTCATATCGTGTTCGCGATAAACTCAAAAACTAAGTACTACTACTACTGAATGGATTGTCATGTGGTTTTCACCACTAGACAGAATGTTTCATGAGGTAGGTGTAGGTGTATTTGTTAAGGTTTTGTGTAACTTGGTAGAAATATGAGGATCATCATGATCAACCCATTACCGGCTCACTACAGAGCACGGGTCTCCTCTCAGAGTGAGAGGGCCTTGGCCATAGTCCACCACGCTGGCCAAGCGGATTGGCAGACTTCACACACCTTTGAGAACGTTATGGAGAACTCTCAGGCATGCAGGTTTCCTCACGATGTTTTCCTTCACCGTTAAAGCAAGTGATATTTAAGTTCTAAAAACGCACATAACTCCGAAAAGTTAGACGTGCGTGCCCGGGATCGAACCCACGACCTCCGATTAGAAGTCGGTCGTCCTATCCACTAGGCTATCACAGCTTGAGGATAATTGTTGAAAATGTCGGAAAAAGTCAAGCCGCTTGGGAGCTTTCATCGAAAACGCTGCCATAATGAACAATGTATGCATACATTATACCAATACCATGGTATTGGTGGAGTAATAGTGGGAATTTACAACTCGTTTGAAGCCGAGGAGTTAAATAATATAACACACTATAACGAGGTAAAAATAATATTAATATTAAAACATATTAAATATGTCTATATACAGAAGTGGCGAGTGGCAGAGAGTGGTGACATATTCTACGTACCTACTCGTATCCTTATCCGTAGTAAGTGCGCTAGTTCGAAGCAGAGTTCTATAAGGTATGTCACAGATAGCTCCACTTAAAAAACAAATTACTTACTTACTAATAAGTAGGTACTTCTCGAAGTACACGTAAGGTTCAACCCTTTCACTACAACTCAGTACAAAACTGGTTTACCTCTAAGCCAAATTGACTAGTTAATCAGAATGTTAATCCAATCACCGGCAGTCGTTGAACCGTGGGACGCCGGCTGTGGTGCGAAAAGTAAATTGACAGGAGGGAAATTATAATATTTTCGTTTGGTTGTGGGTCGTACCGCGTGGATGGCGCGAGGCCCGGGCCTGCGGGGGGCCTCGGCTTGTTGTGATTGACTATTCAAACACCTTGTGTATACTTCTTAGCTTGTAGTGGTTTCAAGTGTTGAGGTGAAAGTCGACTTCTTGGGTGGAGTTGATTCTGTCAAAGTATTCATACAGGTTCTATTATATTGGTCTTGGGTGTAGCTAGTTTGTCTGTGGATCGTGTTCTAACTCCTGAGTTTCAGTCCGAATTTCCGTCAATATGATTCTAAATAAAAAAAAAAATCTCAGTGTGAGTCCGAAGTTGGGGTGTTGGTGGTATGAGATACACAGCACGTGAAGACGTTGGTCCTGCGCTTGGTCCCTCTCCTATCGTGTCATGTTGCCGGGTCATCGAACTATTACAGTGAAGGAATATCGAGTGCACCACCTGCACCCCCTTTAAGCTGGCTATGGCATTCTCTAAAGCCTTTATGGTGGGCTAAAAACTGTAACTTAGAATGACCAGGGCTGAATTAGAATATCTATTAAATCTATTTAATATATGTACTTAATTATTAGGAGTCGTTTTCAGAACACAGAATTCGAATCACCAGTGCGCACATAATGCTGTGATAAAGCTACAATATCAGACTGTCGGCAGATAGAACAGATAAAATAGACTAATCAGTTAAAATATACAGTACATCTTCTTAATCTGAGAATATCAACAAGATAATGATAAAATACAAATTAAATTTTCTACGGGAAGTACTTAGTACATACCTACAAACTTTATTACGCATCAGTTCCTATCTTGATTTTAAGTCAGACCCTTTTTATTTTTACCCCGGATTAATTATTTTTGAACGTTAGATGAACTTCAAAATTTATAGATTTAGTTTAAAAATATCTAGAAAGAGCTAATGAATAATTAAAGTTGACTATGAATTAAACATTAGATATTGATAGTACAAAAACAACAAGCTCAGCTCGCTCGTTAAACAAAACCATATCACTCACAAGTAATCCGATATTTGAGCAGGGAACCGGAGACACGATAACTCAATAACTGTCTCAGGGCGTTTGTGCACTTATTCGTTTTCGATTCGTTTTCGTGTTTATATATTCGTGAATTTTTCACATCGAATCGTTTTAAAATAAGGACGCGAGTGGAATGGTGTGTGGAAAGAGGGCAGAGATGAGTCCTGATGTTGTGAGGTATTTGGAAAACGTTTGCATTTCTTGAATTCCAACAAAACATGATTCAAAGCAGTTGATTATTATTAAAAGTTAATACCTACTTAGTTTGTCATTAAAATAAATCGTTTGTTCCAGTCAAATTAGTTTTACTTCGAGTAAAATACCTAAATATTGTAGTATAATCAAAATTTCCATACCTGTGGTTGATAGTAAAAACTATCAGCAAAATATGAACATTTCATAAAAAATATCATTTATGTTTTCTTACAAGAGCGTAATGTCCACTTGGGATGTTCACAAAATATATGATGTTATGATGTATGCTTAGATAATTTTGATACTAACCGTACCGTGTGAAATATTCATAATCACTTACCTTAGTGTTACTGCCAGCATTTTTTCTGGAGTTATGCATTCTCCAAAACGTGTGTCTTGCCGAGGAATCTTTTTTTTTTATATGACACAATATGAATTCGAAAGTAGCAACATTCTTTCGATAGTAATTAAAAAAAGTTTTTTCATGATGTCTCATTAAGTGATGATCGATAAGTGCTCCTCGAATACTTCTGTTTATCAATAGAGGATGTATCCAGAATTTTTTCATTCTTTGGCGCCTACGAATGTATAAGAGAAGTGCGAAAAGCTGACAACGATTAAATGCAGCACACATTATGAACACGGTTTTATCTACGAAATGCTTAAAACGTATAGTGAAATCACGATTAAGTGCACAAATGTCATTCGTGAATTTCGTATACGTTTTTATGATGTTCATTAAAAAAACGAACACGAATCGAAAACGAATCGAAAACGAGTAAGTGCACAAACGCCCTCAGGCTGTTTTTTGGTAATTTGTTTGTTCGGTAAATGTTTGACAAAGGGCCGCGGAAGGGCCGCCGGTATAATACAAGATACAAGCCGTTGCATTAGCGGCTCTAGTTCCTACGGTCAATATGTTGAAGGGCTAGGGAAGGTAGAGGGTATGTGGAAATCGATATTATAATTTATCGGTTAATTTAAAGTGCTAAGAATTAAAAACTAGATACTAATTATATTATTATATTAATAGTATCGACATTCATACTTAATTATTAGAAATGCGTAAATCAGAGTGTTATTAAAATTTTCACCTTTTTGCGGTGAATTGGATGTTAATACAGCACAAATATTGCTTTAGTTCTGGAGACAGACTTGTTGAGGCTGAGTTAACTATGGAACAAAAAACCCACACCATCGTAGGCTACTTTTGTTACGAGAAGTATCTACCAAAGCTAAAGTGTTACCTTTCTCTGTTACCGAAAGAACAGTTAAACCAATCTTGACGAAAAATGGCATTCATTCCATTTATTTTATCTCTACAATATCTTTGATTTAATTATGTTTTAATTGTAACTATAGCGAAACAATGAAAGCATGCGATCAATCAATCAATTCAGTCCGTGTTTCACTCGGGGACTCGGACTGGCTCGCGGCTCGTCACACGTCAATTACATCTCGTACTGATTGTAGCGGTTGACGATTTACAATGTGCTGTCCAGCTATTTACACGTAGCTAGCGAGGAGACGATCGCGCCTGTCACCTGGTGATATGTCACCTGTGAACATCTGCAGCGCTACACTCTAGCGCGAGCGGCTAGAGGAACCCACAGCACACAGTGCGTTTACCTTTTGAGGGATTTATTTATCTATGGCTTAAAATAGTAAGAGCGTTGATGCGTTCTGCGCCATTTTAGCTCATTTTTAAGCTTTTTTGACCCTTCATATGTTGTTAATCTATGCATTTACTTAAAAACTTTTTTATACCACATTGTAGAAAATTTTGTGTTCTAGGGAATTGGAAGACAACATTTTGCAATTTATTGATAGTTTTTGTCTTTTTGGCAAAATACCAAAAGCCTATTCTTGAATTTTGGGATTCGTGGAATCTTTGACGTTCACTACGTCAAAAGTTAGTTGTTCAATTCACACACAAAGATATATTTATGAAAGGAAATGTCCTGAACTAAAGACATGGAAGAAAACATTTTTTAATTTGGCATTTTTTACATCATAAAAATCCAAGCAAAGGAATTATAATTTCAGTAAATTATAGACATATAAAACCGTCATTTTAGTAGCTTATTTTTCGCCATTTATAAGTAAAATTAAGTACATATAAAAGTTAAACATATTAGCAATTATATAAGTTAAAAAAAATCTAAAATTATTACTATTTGTTTCCAAAATATAACTTTGAAACACATACCAAAATGCAGAAAGAGGCAGTAGGAAATTGAACTAGGAAACTAGTATGAGCCGAGGCCTCTCCGCGAACGGACGTAACGCTTTTTGTCTCGGCAATTCTTATTGGATTACATGGAATATACGTAAAATTGTAGTGCGACTGTCACTATTCAATACTAGATATTTTTAATGCTCGCTATTTTTTCTTACAGATAGATTAAAACTTTTTACGTATTTTTAATAATTGTATTATACCTAGTTATATTTTTATGTAATTAGGTACAGAGTTAGCTTACATCCTGGGGACGGATATAGGATACTTTTTATCTCGGAAAATTAAAGAGTTCTCACGGAATTCTTAAAGGTCCATCCGTTTAACCGATTTATACAAAATTTTGTAGGTACAGAGGTAGCTTGCGTCTCGAAAATTGACATAGTTCCCACAGGATTTTTAAAAACCTAAATCCACGCTGACCTATATCCTCCCACCCTTGTTGCCTACCACCTAGCCAATAAATAAAATTTTAATCACTCGTTCATTGTCTTTCATGGCATTAGCGCGGTATCTTATTGGTTTGATTACGATTTGGCATTTTATTGGTTTGATTTGCATTGTGATTTGGATTTTGTTTACCTTCGCATCACCGACCTCCAGCTTGAATTACTGACTGATACTGCTTGCGACTGGATATCGTGTTATACCTATTATTAAATAGGTAAGTTCATTTAAATTTTTATTTTAATTTATCACATTAATATTATAAAGGTGAAAATTTGTGTTTATGTATGTATGTATGTATGTTTGTTACTCTTTAAGAGATCTCTTCAGTGCATCTGCACTGCAGATGCGCTGCATCTACTGAACCGATTTGGCTGAAATTTAGATTGGAGATAGATTATACCCTGACTTTACACATAGATACTTTTTATCCTGGAAAAATACACAGTTCCTATGAGATTTTGAAAACTCCGAAATCTATAGCTACAGCTATAGATAGATTACTATAGCAAACTTTCTTGAAAGTAGGTATAAATGTTGGAAAAGGGAGCGAGAACGGGAACAGGAAATCCATGATTCCCTCGGGATTTGTGAAAAATCCAAAATCACGCGGGCGAAGCCGCGGGCAAAAGCTAGTAGAGTATAATTTTTTTATTTAAATAATCCATACTAATACTATAAAATTTTACTTTTAATAGTTATTATGCTATTCTGGACGGAGACAAATACAACAAATCAAAAACCATGAAAATCACTCCAGTCGTTCTCGAGTTATAAGTGTTCGAACTAACACAACTTTGTTTTATATAGATAGATTTTATTAATTCTAATATTTTAAGGTACATTGCTTTATTACAATGAATGATTTCTAATTGCATTTTTTTATTAGCGGTATATTTAATGTTCAAATTAAGTATACCTACAATCTACATACAGAAAATGTATTTATTACCTGTTTTGAATTACTTTAGTAATAGGTAATTTTATTTTGTAAATATGTAAAAAGATAAATCCACGATTCCCTCGGGATTTGTAAAAAACCGAAATTCACGCGGGCGAAGTGCTTTCAAATTAATTGAAAAGTCTTACTATAGCTTAAAAGATTTTTTTTAATGACAAAAATCCATGGACATAGATTGCTCTAAAAGCCAACAGTTCAAATCATTTTTATGGCTATTATACCATATTGTAAGATGGTGATAATAAAAAAAAAATAAACCCGGCTGAGTTTGTTGTGGGCTCTTCTCAGACCAGGGCGCGTTTGGAACCCTCGTAGTTTTAGTTTTAAGTTTCCGTAAATAATTATCACCATTGCCTGTACCTAAATTGACGTTCAAAAAGTGTACAGTGTACCAATTTTGAATAAAGTTTATTTGATTTGATTTGATTTGATTTGAAGCCGCGGGCAAAATCTTGTATGTAAAAAGTAAATAAACGAGATTTTGAATGAATCTGCATTTTTCTTCACTATCTTACCCTTACACGAGTAGGTATATAAAAAAATCAATATCAGAAGCTGTACTATATTCTCCAAATATAATTTTTATGTACTGGTCTACTCTATAAGGTCTTTTTCAAGCATTACATATACATTAATTATGCCTGCTTTATAAAATTAAAAATCTACGAACTAAAAACTTAGGTATAGGTGCCTAAGAATATTGAAAAAAATAATAGCCCGTTTGAAAATGGTAAAAAGATCAAAACGGTTTGTTACACTACACTGCACTTGGAGCGTTCCGCCCGCGCCCGTTCATTCACGTAAACAAAGAATCCCAGGTAAATGCCTAAACTTGCGAAGCGGGTCCGTGCGTCAACGCTCTTAAATGTAAGAGTTCTAAGTAAAACATGGTGAATTAATCCCATCAAAACATAACATGTACAAAAATGCAAGTCTCGTAACGCAGTTGTTCTACCGCAAAAAGTTGTGAAACCAAATCGTTTAATTTATTTAGTACATACTTATCTATGGGAGCTAGATCTAAATTATTGTTATCTAGACAGATATTAGGAACCTCTTTTGTTGAACTGATGGAAATGGAAGTAATATTTAACACATATAAGTTACGAGTATCTATAGTTATAAACACTAACATCATGGGCAGCAAGTTATTATAGAAATTGTTATAAGTACTTACGAGTATCTAAACCATTGAAGCTAAAAATTAACTTGAGGTACAGTTATTGTACTCACCTAACCTAAATGACTCCTGTCTAGGTGTAAATGAAACACCGAATCGCACTTGCTTTTTATTATTTCTAAGCATGTCACTAAATTGATTGTCAAATGGACTTATTTGTTAAATTTTAATAAATTTAATCCTACCAAATTAAATAGGTATGTCTCATAAATCATCATTACTATATTGTTTTTGGATGTGTCATAATTGAATTTAGTCCTTATTTAGTCGCATCATAATTTTCCAAAAACATCAATCACGAGGCTGATAAATGTTTATTATTTTGGTGTTCTTCTTCCAAGAATTTATAAATGTTTGATCTTAAGTTATTTTTGATAAATTTTCCGTAGTTTTATTATAATGTCCTGTGCTGTGAAAGAATGTAATTCCTATAGGGGCCGAAAAGAAAATTTTAAAGAAATTTTATCATTTCATCGGTGAGTTTTGATAGTTTTGTATGTAAATATAATCTAAAATTATGTAACGTTATTTGTAGTTTTTGGAAACCATCATCGTGTTCAATTCTACACCCATTTTTGCCTATTTTTTAAATATTTTCTGTTGACTAATAAAGGTTATGTTTTTTAGCATAGTGATGTACTAAAATTGCATATCGATTACGTGCGATAAAATTTTTAACCTCCGACGCAAAAACGACGGGGTGTTATAAGTTTGATGTGTCTGTGTTGTGTGTGTGTGTGTATGTGTGTGTGTCTGTCTGTCTGTCTGTTCCTCTGTAGCGCTAAAACGGGTGAACCGATTTGAACGCGGTTTTTTTGTTTGAAAGGTTTAAGGTAAGGTATTTTGATGAAAATCGCTGCAAGATGGCCGCCGCTACAAAATGGTAGATTATTTATTTTTCACAACTCCGTTAATATGGGTATCAAATGAAAGGGCTTGACTAGTAGAATAACAACACCATGCAAATCCAAGATGGCCGCGATCAAAAAATGGTGAATTTTAATCGGGGTTTTTTTTTAATTTTTGAACATTAGATTCCGTAGCCACTACACACAATGAATACTTACGTGTATTTCCGCGTGCTAGATTGTTGTATCATGATCGCTAAATTTTTATTTGTTACAGATTTCCAAAGAACCCAAAAATAAGAAATGAATGGGCACAAAGAATAAGACCGCAATATTGGACATCGCAGAAACACAGTCATATTTGTTCAAAACACTTCACACTTAATTGATTTGTGCCCAAAAACAATTTAAAATGGAGGCGCTTAAAAGCAAACGCTATTATTTTTGCCGCATATAGACACATTGGTAATTATAATAATATCAAATATTTGTAATAATACCATAATTTCATGCTAGTGTTGTGTGAAGGTGCAAAATACATGCAAATACTAGGGTTGGACTTAATAGTCTTTGGCACGAATTCAGAGATAAAATAGTCATTAGTGATAGATGTTTGGTCCACGAGTATAATGCTAACACTCTTATAATAAGGTAATTCATCGTTTTCAAGAAAACAACGAAAATCAATTCTAACCTCAACACTGGATGATTTACCCTCTCCCTCCCCCCATCCCATAACCCATATCAAGGCGGCACGTTTTAAAAGTTTTACCCTAAAAGCTATTATTGGTGTATGAAAAACGCTGAAGCGAAACGTGAAAAATGTTCTACCACGTCTGATTTTTTTAATTTAAGGCAAGAGAACCGTTACCAATGGATGTCTGTAATGCAGAAGAAAATTCCGCCAATGAAGTTTTCATTCGCACATTAACGGAGTGACGTATAAACATTAATGTTCAAAGAAATTTAGTAAGTGTATAATATTCGTTCGTTCGTTCGTTCGTTTCAAACAATGGACGTCCACTGCTGGACATAGGTCTCTTGCAAGGATCGCCACAGCACACGATCTTGTGCCGCCTGATTCCAGCGGCTACCAGCGACTCGCTTGAGATCGTCTGTCCATCGAGTGGAGGGGTCTACCTACGCTTCCTTTGCTGGTGCGAGGTCGCCATTTGTACCGGGGGTAGAAGAATCATTTAAAAATGAAATGAAGAACAGAAAGCGCACGGTAAAAAGTATTTATTACAAGTTCAAACAATAAATCGGTAAGTCGGTACAAGTTTTACCGCGGCTAAACAGTAGGTAGGTACACAAGAGAGGGTAGTGGGTTAACGTTGATTCGGCCTTGACTTCCGTGGTAGTATAATTATACTCCCCTTGTGTGGGGGCCTGGAGGTGGTGAGTGGCCCTGGAGTCGAGGAGTCCAGCAGGTGTTGTTCGTGGGATCCCAACGGTGCTGGTATGTGAAGGTGGGCGGGATGTTAATTGCCCATGTTGCGAAGCTCGAACAATGCTCCTGGAATTGATAACCAGATTCGGTTATCTACTGGTATATCAATCCGTCCTGGATCCACCCACGGCCCATGTTCGACACAGGGAGGTATAATTGCATGGTAGATTTGCCGGTGGTGAAAATCCAGAACGGAGTTTACAATAGTTTATAGTGAATAAGTGGCTGAAGGCCCAAAAGAAACGAAAACAATAATTATAATTTTACGATGTTATGAAAATGAGGGTTGGTAAACAAAATTTCGTCTGATGCAATCTTATCGTACAATGAACAAAAGATTTGCAATAATCTTTATGTAGGAATGAAAAAGAAGTTAAAAAGTACATTTAATGATTTTAATAATTAGTTATTAGACCATTTAAATACACTAAGATGATAAAAAAAAGTATAAAAAATGTGAGATGACTAATTACTACCTACAATGAGTTTACGTGTTTTAGGTACCATTCAAAACTTACCCTAATGCGGGAGATTGATCGTTGATGCACTACATTTTATATTTATTTAGTTAAAAATGTGTAATTTAAAAACATTTTGCGTCGAGCTAGTGCGCCTGACGCAAAATATAATATTTTATTAGGAAACACGCCCGGCGCTAAACGGCGCGCCGGGCCTGTATGACGTTGCGTCTTCGATCCAACTTCAGACCGCGGCCGGTTTGTCGTCAACTTCACACCATCGCAGGCGCATAGCCAATCGAAACAATAGTGTTGCAAGTTTATTGATGTAATAAATATGGTAAATTTTAATAGTTTAATATTAAATAATAGTAAAAAAATAAGTTTATAGTAATTAATAAATTAAATATTAATAAAATATGTAACGCTTCGTTACACATTCAAGCACCTTGGGACCCCAACGTCCATCGGTTCTTCGTGCAATGTGCAACGTGTGCAATGTGCAAATTGCACGAAGTATAATATTACTACCTATTAATATAAATAGGTTTAATATTTTGTATTTCGAGACAAAACAATTCACTATTGTAATCTACATAGTACTTTCAGGAAGGTTTTAGTATAT
This sequence comes from Melanargia galathea, assembly GCA_920104075.1. Taxonomy (NCBI): domain Eukaryota; kingdom Metazoa; phylum Arthropoda; class Insecta; order Lepidoptera; family Nymphalidae; genus Melanargia; species Melanargia galathea. Next base: position 23,281,482 of record OV049855.1, read on the forward strand.
GTATAACACACCTAGTTACCATTCGTATGTGCGAAGTTACACGCATAAATGTACCCACATGTCACTAATATTTTTGACTGGTGCACCGCGGTTCCTCTGAGATTGCTGGACCGAAGTCGGTTTAATTTGTAGGAACGCTTTGATACTGCAAGACAAAAGTAGCCTTAGATATCGGTTCCCGGGATGCAAGCTGTCTGTGTACAAAATTTCGTCCAAATCGGATGGGCCCTGAAAAGGTAAAAGACAGAAAGACACACTTTCGCATAATGTAATATTAGAGTATGGTCCACATATTTAAACACGCATATTGTATTTGTGTCCCTATAGATCCTCACAGTCAAAATATCGATAGTTACATCACTAGCACGTCACGTGTCATCGTCAAGTGTCATTAAAAAACTTGTGACCACAGACAGATGTAAACTTGACATCTATTTAGAGTATATATTACAATATCTTAGATCTAAACCTTGTGTACGAGTGCTTATAGATGTACATATAGTTACATTTATTTGTATTAAGATAATATTCTAGAAAAAAATCCTGAGCACCCCAGAAATTTAACGCGTTTCACTACAGTACCTACAAACGTCATAAAAAGTAGTAAAGTATAAAAACTATACGATTAGCTACTTATTGTTTTTATCCACTACCACCACTACAGCCTTTTAACGTCCCACTGCTGGGCACAGGTCTCCTCTCTCATAGGAGAGAGGGATTTAGTGCCTAGACCCGCCACGCTGCTCCAATGCGGGTTGGCGTGGTATATTCGATGATTATGCACAAAAATACTCTTACCAAAATTATAAAACAAAATCTACATACCTACTTCAAAGCCAATAACTTGAATAGCAAGCTTTACCTATTAATATTAAAATAAAATATAATATATTTAAATATGAAACACTAGCTGCTGGCGGGCGGTTACAAATTAACAGAAAAAACGGACGTTTAATTTTTTTAAATGGCTGTTTCTTATATTTAAATCGGATTATCGTTTACAGAAACCAGTCTACAGCCGGCCAATCGGAACATATCAGACTAAAATTGTGATCGTTATGAATACTAGCGTCGACGATGGAACTAATAGCCTGGGAGGTAGCGTTGCAATTTTTCTAGTGATTTTATACCGAATGAATTTTATTTCAAACATGTGTTTAATGTCCAGAATTTAGTAAAGTGAGCATTATTCGTCGCACCCGCGGTGGAACTAAAATATATTGTAAGAACCTTATGACAAAGGAATAAGTTTCATGATCACTTCCTCACAACTTGTTCGTGATCTTTCCTTCTTGTTCTGATCGAATATCGTAGAAAAGATCATAAAAAAGCGATGGGCAAGCGAATTCCCTTGTCATAAGGGTCTCCGTAACAATACAATGACTTTTCATCCTGGATCTTATAGTTTCACCACTATCGGAGCAGCTGAAGTTCGGATCTAATATGTTAAGGGAAAACTAACTGTTATGATTTTCAGTCGGTATAAAATGACTTGCTCAAATGTAGCGCTACCTCCCGTACTATATAATAAAACGTGGGTGAATTTGATGCGCTGCTCACCGCTCGTTGTGTACCGTTCTGAGATGATATTTTACGAGCTAAAGATTCTCGAATATCGATAGATATTTAAGATTTTATGAACTGTTGTGATGTTATCCCCGTGTTAGGTACGTTTATTAACACGGAGCATAGAAGTCGGAATGTTAATTTTGATCGCAGTGGAACATTCGTTTCAATACTCTGAGAATATTATATGTACCTATAATATAAATTGTAGCTTATGTCCCAGTTTTGTTAATTTATGTGATATCACAGAGATAACTTGCATTCTGCAGAATTAATTATTTTTACCAAAAATGCGTTAATTGCTTTGTACCATATTTTGAGTAGAGGACTATAGGATCTACTTTTGCTAGATATCTAAAGTCGACAGAAAAATAGGTTAAAACAGTCAACTATACAAATAAATAAAATTTAAGTGACTGACTGTGATTTCGAAATAACTGCCTTTCAGCTTATTATAACTATTTATTTTAAACGGTATCTTAATCCAAACAAATGTTTTTAAAAGTTGGTCTGTTTGTCTGTTTTCACGGGCTAATCTTTCGGAACGACTGCATCAATCTAGACGGGATGCTCATTGGCACTTTTTACGGCTTCCGACTAAGTACCTATGCTTGCAACTTGCAACGTAACATCGCCAAGGGCAGAATGTACTGAATTCAATGCCATGTCACAGTTTAACGAAATTGAACATAGCAGCAAGTAGTATGGCGAGCGACTGACTGTTGACCAAGAAGATTATACTCTATAGACACTGGAGACTGCGTCTTAAATATTTTAGTTATGTTTTTCTATATCTCTCACACTTTATTTAAGTAGGGTGAGGACGAGACAAAAAACAACACAGATCTGTTCAAGACCAAATTTCTTTGATTCAACGTTTTGTTTGCAAATTCCAGTGTCTATATAGTATAAATTTCTTGAGGCAGACAATTAGCGTTGGCGCGCGGCGTGCGCAAGGTGGCGCGCAGGTGTCTGCGCCGACCTCACTCCTACGCAGCTCGTGACCTTTATACGTACTATTGAACAATCTATTTTCACTATTTATAAAACAACAAGAATTAAATTTAATTAAAACTAACAAAAAGAACAACATTGTTTTCCTAAATTCAGATTTGTTTGATAATATATTGAAACTGTTGGTCTAATATCTAATTGTCTGAAAGCGTCACCAATCATTGCTATACAATCTTTGGCTGAATGTATGGTATTGGTATCGCATGGTGCGACAATACGATGTTGAATGGCAAGGGTGAATGAGATCATCACATTGTAGCTGTCATTTTTAGACGATATAAGCACCCGGGACGATGCTCACGTCTTCACCCGCGTGAATCGCGCGCGTCATTTAGGATTTTTAAAATCCCTTGACTTGAACATTCCATGACCACCATTACAGCCTTTTTTACGTCCCACTACTGGGCACAGGCCCCCTCCTCCTCCCCGGGAGAGAGGTATTTAGAGCTTAGACCTGCCACGCTGCTCCAATGTGGGTTGGTGGACTTTAACGACTATAATGTCACATGATAGTGATAATAACTTACTTGAACGTTACTAACTTGATGATTGACTTGAACATTTTGTTTTAGTTATTTGTATACTTATTTTGCGATTATTTAAATAATCGCAAACATTAAGTAATTGAGAATACATATAGATACACTCTATAGGACACGGAAAGCTGGTTTTGAATTCACAGATAACCCAATGTCGTTACTTAGGGTATCTTATAATGTATCTGCAGTATTTGGTTAATCGTGACTTGATCGTTCGATTACAACAGTTGAACTAGTTACTATAGGCAGGCAACGCCAGCAGTAATTGGTAATGCTAATTAACGATTACTTATCAGTTTTATCACCTTAAACCAATTCTAGTTATTAGGCCGTCTCATTAAAATATAATATGTAGCATACTAGCTGACGATGACGACCTCTCTGGCGGATTGGTAAGCGCTGTGGTCTTATAAGGTTATCTTGGGTTCGATTCCCGGCAGGGGCGATTTGGGTCCTCCCGTCGGGTAATTCCTTCCGTCGCATAAACAGAAATGCTAAAACTGATATTTAGAACTTGAGGAAACCTGCATATTTGTGTTGGTGTAATTAAAAGTTAAACTAAAGGCCTCCTTTTTAACCCCCGACGCAAAAACGACGGGGTGTTATAAGTTTGACGTGTCTGTGTGTGTGTGTGTGTGTGTGTGCGTGCGTGCGTGCGTGCGTGCGTGCGTGCGTGCGTGCGTGCGTGCGTGCGTGCGTGCGTGCGTGCGCGCGTGCGTGCGTGCGTTTGTTTGTGTGTGTGTGTGTGTGTGTGTGTGTGTTTTGTGTGTGTGTGTGTGGGTGTGTGTGTGTGTGTGTGTGTGTGTGTGTGTGTGTGTGTGTGTGTGTGTGTGTGTGTGTGTGTGTGTGTGTGTGTGTGTGTTCCCCTGTGGCGCTCAAACGGCTGGACCGATTTGAATGCGGTTTTTTTTTGTTTGAAAGGTGAATTAGTCGAGAGTGTTGTTAGCTATGTTTGATGAAAATCGGTCTAAGATGGCCGCCGCTAGAAAATGGCGGATTACATATTTTTTCACAACTCACTTAATATGGGTATCAAATGAAAGGGCTTGACTAGTAGAATAGCACTATGCAAATCCAAGATGGCCGTCGCCACAAATTGGCGAATGTCGGGGGTTTTTAAATTTTCAATTTATACTTGTTACTTAAGTACCTACATCTTGTAACGTAGGTAATAGGTATATTTTAGGGATCTCTGATCACTATTTTCATGTGAATATGTGAACCTTTACATTCGTGATTCTTAATGCGTGGCTTAGCACATTTACACTAACGAGGTGTCGGGAAATGTCTTGGAGATTATTTCCATCTTATTTTTATTACACATTATCTGTTCCTAAAGTTATATCGTGGTAACAGCTTATTAACTGATAACAAGTATAATTATTTTAAATCACCGTCGACTCTTTCAATATTAATAACTTCAGATTAAATTGAACCTAAAAATTAATTTTTCAAAGTCCGACGTACATTAGTACTAGTGAATTTTATTAATTTTCCTTTAGGACAGGGTTTCTTAACCTTTTTCTAGACATGGACCCCTCTCAAAATTACGAAGAGCACACAGACCTTTTTACATTACCTAATTACATTATACCAATTTATGTTACTTAGGTTCGCCATGGACTCCCATAGTAAATTATACGGACCCCTCAGGGGTCCATGGACCGCAAATTAAGAAACCCTGCTTTAGGAGTACTAGCGGTATAGTTGATAGTTGCATAGAGGAACTGAACATCCTGGGGGTTTCGAAGGGTATCAAAACTCATACTACTGGTAGTTTGCATATTTTCTTTACTTCTTCATAAATATTCTTACTCTATATTCCCTTCAAGCTTTCTTTGGTTGGATCGTGTGGGTGACGGTTGAGGGATCTCTTGCCGATGGTCTCCGCTTCTCGGATGGTGTCGGGGAGCTGGGTTCGTGCCGTTTCCGGCATGAGCAGGGTGAGGGCACCGGACAGAAGCGAAGTGAGGCCGAATATTAACGCTGGCAGACCAGCCCAGTACGTCATCTGCAAGTTTAGATAGGTCAATGTCAACATTGCAAAATGTCTAAGATAAGTTTCTCCACTTTTCGGACAAAAATTTTGTCGGCCAACGAATTTGTGTAGACATTCGAGTAATTCAATACTACTAAGAGCCAGTTGCACACAAGGCGGTTAGAGTAAGGTCACCGTTGTAGGTTTTGGCCACCAAAGAAAGCTTAGTGGATTACTAGTATTCGTTGCAAGGTTAGGGTTGTGGATTAAATTTTAAATCTGTTCAAAGTTAATATACTCTGACTGAGCCAGTTTTACATCGGGCGGTTAAACTGTAGTTAGAAGTCGCTGATTAGATGGCAAATCAAAGTCACTGGTGTAACTGCCCCTCAGTAGATATCTGTTTACAATAAGGCTGTGCCCTAATTAGGCGAACAGTGAGTTAACTGTTTGTTTCTAGTTAGTCTACTTATACTTATTAAATGGAGTGTCTGAACAGCGTGTAATGTACGCAGTTTGCGGCGTTTCGCTTGCCAACTTGAGTTTAGATGAGCGGCTGATTCATTCCAAATGACTACAAAACTATGAGAGATAAAGAGCCAGCGGATAGCCAGCCACAGTTCGCCTAATGGGGACACGGCCAAAGTGGACGACCGAAAAGTGTTCAGCTCGATGCCAATAGGCCTCTGATGACGGTGCTATGAAGAGTTACCAGCAGCGGAGTCTGCGGCGCGATGAGCGAGCCGACGCGGCCGAAGGCGGAGCAGATAGAATGCATGGAGTTGCGCGTGTACGTGGGGAACAGCTCCGACGTGTACATGTACACTATGTTGTACGAGAACGTGGCCAGCATCTCGAACATCATGAACAGCGCCAGCCCGATCCACGCGTAACCTGCTCGCAAAAATAAACTGTTACAAAATCGGCCAAGTGCGTACCTACTAGAGATCCGTGACGTACGGACGGATGGACAGACAGACACAGCAGAGTATAATGCTGTTTTGCCTTTTGGATATGGAACTGCTTTTTTTTGAGTAATAAGTAAAATATTCCATATTTCACTTTACCTACTCAAGAAAGAAAAATTCTTTAAGAATCCTTATTAAACCATTGGACTACGGGGTATGAAATTATCTCCTACTACAGCGTGATCTTACGAAATTGCAAGCGCTGCATAAGCTCTTTCAAAGCAAAAAGCTGGTTTTTGAAACACAACATTTACGTTTCCGACGTTTGTGTCGGTTGTAGTAGATAAGTATGACAAGATTTCTTGAATGAGTCTTTTCGAAGCGAGATTGCGGACAAGCGTAATTCCACACAACTGTTTGCACTAGTGTTGCCTCAGGTTTTGCTTCAGCGATTAATGGCAGAAGTCAGACCTTTCCAGGAGTTACAGGTTGAACGCATACCTTCTTAATTTTACTTTTTAATTGTATCCTATGTAGCTTTGACCCACATATAATGCTTCGATGTAAAGCCTACAATTTTCACTAATTTACCTTCATATAAATACTGACCTTTTGGCATAAAAGGCTGCGACACGCAGAATATTCCTCCCACAATAAAAGACCCTATCAAGGGCAACTTCCGTTTGTACTTCGCCAACGCCAACCAATAGAAGATATTCGCCGGAATGTCCATCATAATCAGCAGAGCGAAATTGATGTATTTATTTCCGCTGATAAGGACTGAACTTATCATCATGCCAAAATTTATGAGCGTTATGGTGAACCACCAAACCATGCAAACGAGGAACCTCTGCAGCATTATCCTGGACCTGAAGGTTTTGATGAGCAGCTTTCTGTCTGTCACGCCGCTTGACAGATCCTCATCGGTATAATCCAGTTTATTGATTAGTGTTTTATCGATTCTAACATTGTTTCGCTTCGCTATCTTCTCTATCAGCTTGACGGCTTGTTTCTTCTTCCCCTTGCTGAACAACCAGCGAATGCTTTCGTCCAGAAAGAAGGAGTAGGTGAGGATGACGAGCGTGGGCGCGTATATGACTCGGAGGAAGTTGCGCCAGTAGGGCACGCCCCACGCTATGAACGGCATGACGATCTGACCCACCGTGTAGCAGTTCAGAAGTATCATCTGGTAGAGCACGGCGCGCTTCTTTTCTACTATTTCAATACCTAAAATAAAAGTTTTCAATTTAATGTTAACTTATTACATACTAGCGGTCCGCCCCGGCTTCGCCCGTGGTACATATAATAGCCTATAGCACTCAGGGATCACGTACATATCCAACGGTGAAAGAATTTTTGAAATCGGTCCAGTAGTTCCTGAGATTAGCGCGTTAAAACAAACAAACTCTTCAGCTTTATAATATTAGTTTAGGATGCTTGCGACTTGGTCCGGGTGGAGTTAGGTTTTTAAAAAGGTTTTATTAAACGCAAATTAATTGAAAAGTCTTACTATAGCTTAAAAGATTTTTTTAATGACAAAAATCCATGGACATAGATTGCTCTAAAAGCCAACAGTTCAAATCATTTTTATGGCTATTATACCATATTGTAAGATGGTGATAATAAAAATAAATAAACCCGGCTGAGTTTGTTGTGGGCTCTTCTCAGACCAGGGCGCGTTTGGAACCCTCGTAGTTTTAGTTTTAAGTTTCCGTAAATAATTATCACCATTGCCTGTACCTAAATTGACGTTCAAAAAGTGTACAGTGTACCAATTTTGAATAAAGTTTATTTGATTTGATTTGATTTGAAAAATCTAGCGGGAACTCTTTGTTTTTCCTTAGCTCTTTTGAGTTCATATTGTTAAAAGTCGCGCATTAAAATGAAACTACAGTAATAAGTATAAGTATTAATTTTATAAGAGCTCTTTCCCATCACTAAAGTTTTCCCAATGAAAGTTCAATTAAAATCGGTTCACCATTTCGGAGACAGACAAACATAAATTGTAATGCACCCCTGATGATAATCCGGATGTTCAAAAGTTTTTGTGCAATCCGGGTTCCAAGTTATATGGAATACTGAGGGTTGTGATGTCTGTAATTTCTGAACTACAAAACCGATGACCTTGAATTATTTACAGAATAATTTTTAAAGTATTTCCTTTCTTACAAAAGAAGAATGAATGAAATCGGTCTACCCGTTGATGAATTACAACTAAGGACATAATATTTTAACTTTCATTCCTTCTCCCAAGGGAACCATGCTGAACTTCGGGATAAAGAGTAGCCTATGTGTTACTCCGTAGTATGAACTTAAATAATGCCAAGTGTCATTTCAATCCATTCAGACAAACAGACAAAAATATCAAAAATTGCTTTTTTAACCGACTTCCAAAAAGGAGGAGGTTCTTACGTTCTATTATCCCTAACCTCCCCAGTTATTTTTTTGCAAAAAATTTTAATGTACAGATACGGCAAGTCTACGATTTTATTATATGCATAGAAGATAAATATTTTTGTGCATACTTAATACTTATACATATAATTGCTTATTGGAAATGTAACGTTATAACGTGGTGGCACCAGTTATGGACAGGGTTAAGCACCGAGTCAAACATGAGGAGCTATAACTTTTTTATTATTTAATCTAGAGTGTTATAATTTTACAATGATATACTCAGATATACAGAGCTTCTCACTAAATGCTAAAATTTAGAAATAGTCGAACGAGTTTTGAAATATGGAAACCTAAAAACGATCAACTGAAATATGTAAAAATCTTTATGATGGACAGTCTAAATCCAGTTATGGACACCCAGTGATGGACAGTTCGTTTTTATCCGATTACTGCAAAGCCAAAAGGAAGGGTTATGATTTTTGTAGTCTATGTATGTATGTTTGTATCCAATTTTTTGTTCTAGCGAAGCACCTAAACTACTGGGCCAATGTTGATGAATGAGGTGTTAATTGATTCGTTGTTATAGTTTAGGGGTGACATAGGCTACATTTTATATGCGAAAAAATCGAGAAGTGACGTTCGCACTGCTAAATTGGAATATTAAGTTAGTTTTAGATACATATAACAGATGGCGCCACTAGCCGCTTGCCCCGCCTTTTCTTCCATTAGTACACAATTGAATACACGTTTTTCTAAATTATTATTTTTAACCCCCAACGCAAAACGAAGGGGTGTTATAAGTTTGACGTGTTTGTGTGTGTATGTGTGTCTGTCTGTTCCCCTGTAGTGTTCAAACGGGTGAACCGATTTGAATGCAGTTTTATTTCGTTTGAAAGGTGAATTAGTCGACAATGTTGTTAGCTATGTTTGATGAAAATCGAACCAACGTGGCCGTCGCTACAAAATGGCGGATTACATATTTTATCACAACTGCCTTAACATGGGTATCAAATGAAAGGACTTGACTAGTAGAATAGCACTATGCAAATCCAAGATGGCCGCCGCCACAAAATGGCGAATGTCAGGGGTTTTTTAAATTTTTAATTTATACTTGTATACTATTATGAGTACTCGGGTTTTAGTTTAAGTATTTAAATATCCCTTGCTTTAACGGTGAAGGAAAACATCTTGAGGAAAACTGCATGCCTGAGAGTTCTCCATAACGTTCTCAAAGGTGTGTGAAGTCTGCCAATCCGCTTGGCCAGCGTGGTAGACTATGGCAAAAACCCTTCTCACTCTGAGAGGAGACCCGTGATCTGTAGTGAGCCGGTAATGGGTTGATCATGATAATGATGATGATGATGGGTTTTAGTTTACGAACTTTATCTCTTGTTTTATTTTATATGGATTGTGGGCAAACGAGCAAGCGGGTCACCTGATGTTGAGTGATTACCGCTGCCCATGAACATTTGCATCACCAAAGGAACCACTAATACGTTGCCGGCTTTTAAAGAATTTGTTGATCCGCTCCTTGATTATTTCGAATAATATATAAATATCAAAGTTACGTAGAAACAACCAAGGTTCGTCACATTTCAATTTGACACTTGTCTATTTGAGGACGTTTACAAAATGGTTCCATAATTTTTTATTTGCTTCAACTTCCCATCTAAACTAAAGGGATTCGGGAACTGTCCACTAATGACTTCATATTTTTGGTACAAAGCTTAGATTGAATCACGGACCTCTGAGTCCCAACTCCTTAATCCTGATGCAGCACGATACTGCTCACATAAGCAGCGAGGAATTTTCGCCTGTTTTTTGAAAAGATGAATAAGTGTTTTTCTAGGCCTGTTACCTGTAAAAGGTTTCCTTTCTTCTTGCGTAATAATTACTTGGACACTGTCCAAGAGGGCAAAAGGTGATCCTTAGCTTTGGAGAATCTTCTTTCTAGGTGAAAGAAGGTTCCTCATTCATAGCTACTCGTATGACACGTGTTACTATTAACACTTCTTTATTTTGTGTTAATATAGAGCTAGGCCCCATATTGCATACAAGCGGATGCCTGTGACTTCGTCCACGTGGATTTCGGTTTATTATAATCCCGCGGGAACTCTTTGTTTTTTCTAAGCTCCTTTGAGCTCATACCTACATTTCTAAAAAATGTTAAAAGTGGCGCATCTAAATGGAACTACAATAATAGGTATTAATTTTTTAACCCTTTCCCACCCATCAGATTTTTATTTGCTTGAAAACCGTAATTATTTTTTTAAAACAAGTATAATATTGTTAAAAAATAAAAAATATCAACTGCGTGATAATTTTTTTTCTCTTTCACTTTTGATCACAATATTTTTTAGTCAAACAAATTATATTTTCGGAATCACTTTTTGAACCCCTTTAATTTGACACCCCACTTGATAAGATTTGAAGGAAAAAAAATTTAAGATGCAATCCTTCTACTATACCGAACTGAACCGATTTGGTTGAAATTTTGATGGAGATAGATTATGCCATGACTTAACACATAGACTACTTTTTATCCTGAAAAAATCCACAGTTCCCACGGGATTTTGAAAAAACCAAAATCTATAGCTACGGTTATAGGTAGATTACTATAGCAAACCTCCTTGAAAGTAGCTATAAAAGTTGCATAAGGGAGCGGGAACGGGAACCGGAAATCCACGATTCCCTTGGTATTTGTGACAAGTATAAATTAAAAATTTTAAAAACCCCCGACATTCGCCATTTTGTGGTGGCGGCCATCTTGATTTTCATCAAAAATAGCTAACAACACTCTCGACTAATTCACCTTGCAAACAAAAAAAACCGCATTCAAATTGGTTCATCCCTTTGAGCGCTACAGGGAAACAGACAGACACACACACAGAGAGAGAGAGAGAGACACGTCAAACTTATAACACCCCGTCGTTTTTGCGTCGGGGGTTAAAAAACCGAAATTCACGCGGGCAGAAGCTAGTTAAACTATACAAGTTTAATTTTGACTTGTAATTGTGTTTAAATGATAAGAATAGATAGGTCCATGACTGGATTTTTGATGTGTTTCCGATCCAGTAATGGACATCCCCTCTAAAACTTGAAAATAACTCTATGTCGCATTTATTCCTTCACAAGCATGTTTTAAAGTTTATATCTAAGTGATTTAATCATTGTAAATTTACATTTTAATCAGAAACGAGAATCCATCGATCAAAACGTTTATTTACCTTCTTAGCGATTTGCTTAAGAAAACTATTGAAATCGAAAGATATTTGCAGACAACATTTTGTTCGCCTTGCCATTTTAAAACAAAATGGCCGTTTCATATGATATTTGTCAATATGACAAACAGATCCCTATTCTACATGGTTTAAATGTTGCCAGCGGTAAAACTCTAATCTAGCTCTTATTTTTGTTAAAAACGGTGAAGGTGGTCAGCTACTGGTGCCTGGTCCATAGTCCATACCTGGCGACACCACGTTATATAAAAAAAATCGAATCGAGTTTAACCTGGAAACTGTCGCATTACTTTTCGAACTTTGTGAATACCTTTTACCGATTCAAAAAAGTTTCTCAATTCCGCAAAAGATTTTTTTGCATTAAAAAAACAACAACGAGTCAAGTAGAGAAAAAATAATGTAAAGATTGAATGAAAAAATATTTATATAAATAAAACTGAATGTAATTATATTTATACCTACTCACTTAACATGAACATAGGTGACAGAGCGTCACCTATCGCCGCTTCCAATCCTTCGAGAGCAAGGTAAAGCCAGAAGGATGTGGCGAAGCTTTTGGTCAGCCCGAGCACGGCGCCCATCGTGCCTGCGAACACTGCCGCCGTTTTACGGCCAAACCTGCAAAAGATCGAGAAAATTTTTAAAAACTTTTTTATTTTCAGAAAGCTACACTGAACTACAAAACCGATGATTTTGAAAAATTACGAGACAATTATCTTTGAATTACCTCCTTTTTAACAAAAAACAGACAAAATTTTATTTATTGTTGTAAATAATACCTGTCCGAGATCTGTCCTTGAATGAGCAGCCCTACCATACTCCCAAAACTGTGTATGGTGCCCACTAAGGGCGGCTTCCATTCCTCACAAGCCAAGCCAAACTGCAACAAAAGACGTAGGTAAGGTCAGTCCTTCCTATTATTTTGATGACGAGGATAAACAAGTTCAGATATCATTGAATTATTGATAAGGAAAACCGGTATTGTTATACCGAACCGGATTTGTTAACCGGATTTTATTATATGTATAGACTAGCAGTCCGCCCCGGCTTCACCCGTGGTACGTAATATATAGCACTCAAGGATCACGTACATATCCAACGGTGAAAGAATTTTAGAAATCGGTCCTGTAGTGCCTGAGATTAGCGCGTTCAAACAAACAAACTCTTCCGCTTTATTAAATTAGTATAGATAGGTAATAAAAAAATAAATCTGTGCTCTGTTTGAAAAGTTCTTTGCAACGGTATCCCATAAGCGAATTTTATGCGACAAAAAATTTTGGTCCTTAAATTCTTCTAAAGCCCCTCTCGATAGTTTTTTGTAACTTTTTATTTTACGTATTATTTGTACAGGCAATTATGTTCCATAATTCAGAAGTTATAAGGCTCTGAGTATACACAAACAGACAAGCGCAAATTCAGCCAAGTAGTCGTGCAGATCTCGCTTCGCTCGGTTGCTGTGTAGATCTGCATTCATAATCATCAATAGGTTCGATTTGACACGAACTGCAATTTACAATTCAAAATTGTTCAAAGCAATAATAATAGTCAAGCGATTAATTTGCTGATAATTTTTACTAAATTTTGAAAAAAGAAACACGTAATTTGACTTATCGTGGTGAGTTATAAGTTATAGCACGGCTATTATATTATTCTAATTCTAATAATAATATTATTAGAATTAGAATGCAGCCATACTTAATTCGCTATTTGAATTTCGAATGAAATTATATAGTCTGATTTTTAATTCGGTGGAATTCTGACAGTTGTCACTTAAAAATAAGTAGAATGAGTTATTTGTATGAAAAACAGGGTTACCACCTGAAGTTCGATTTTACCCCAAACTAAAGTACCTGTAGTATCTGTCAGGTATTTGCCATATCTGCATGAGGCAATTGATTTTTATTTATATTAAAGTTTTGAATTTATTGTCTTTTTTGTGGGAACTGTTTTATCTCTGGTAACATTAAGAAACGTCAGAATTCCACGGAATTAAAAATTTGTGTATTAAACTTTTGTTAGGGAATAATTTAATTTTTTATTCGCATAGCAGTCTGGACAGTTTGGAAATTGCGGTGAGATGCACTCCCGTGCCTAAAGAGCACACAAATAACGTAGAATACGGTTCTGCATTGATTTCTCTCCGGTCGTCACCTTAGCTTCATATATCCGTGGTCATGACGAATCACTGCGCCGTCTCATCGGACTATGAGAATGAGGGAATAGAGAGTGCATTTGTCTTAGCGCACACACTTACACTATAATATATACTACTTAGTTGACTACCTGCCGTTGTGATAGGCCGCTAGCAAAGTATTACTTATTTTGCTATAGCACAGAATCCATCAATAAAAATACAACAGCAAATTGAATAGGTACCTAAGTGTGATTTTTATCAGTGGACTAGATAATTTTCAGAAGCTTGTTAGTTATTAGATTAAGGCTGTATCAAAAACCAGAGCTGACCACTCTATCGAATTAAAGATTTAACAATGAGGCGCATTGTTATCTTCCAGCCACAGTCGCTACTCGCTCGTACTGCGATGGCCGATAACGCAGTCAACCTGCCGCACTCACTCCAAGAGTCCACACGCTAAATACCTTCTACATTTTGTAGAGGCGGGATGTTCCATTATAAAATTCCACAGTTAATTTTAGACTTGCCCTAACAAAATTTTAAGAAAGCTATTAAAAGCATGCTCATAAAGTATTTATATAAATAATTGAAGATTATTTATATAAATACTTTTTTTAAAAGGCGCACCCGCCGAGTTTCTTGCTGATTTTTTTCAGTTGGAACCAGTCATAGGTTCATTAGACAATTATTCAAAAACACCTGTATAAAAGGTTATTTGGATAAAAACTTTGTTTTATTAATACTTTAACTATTTAATTCTATTCTATTTCAGTGAAGAATTATGTCAAGTTGGCGGTCGTCTGTAAGCTTTTCAACAATTACTTACATATTTAATTTGTTTGTCTGTTCTGTCTGTTAAATTGAGTGTTAAGACCAGTATTTTTGGTAGATGCTCTTCCAAACTAAGTATATTATATTCAATTCAAAATCAAACAAAGATTAGATACTGTTTTGAGATATCATTTAATTTTTAAAAATAAAGTAATATATTAAGTACATTGTTAAAGGCTAGATTGTAATTGAGATTACAACTGCAAGTACCTATCTATCAATGTCGGCTCGCCTTCTCAGTCTATGTTTTATAATCAAATTATATAAATAAAAATATAATAAAACATTCCGGATATGATGTAATGTTCCAAACCTAGATAATATAACTGTTTGCTTCATACATTTTCATAAGTTTTTTCTTGTATTCCGTTTGAGAGAGCTAACAGCCGCCTCTCTGTACCGTCGTCGGCCGCGGAAACAGCGGCGCAGTATAATTGTTTCCCATAAGTACCGTATCGTTACTAGATGATCTTGTTGTTGTTGCTACCAATAACTAATACTCGTAAGTTACAACGTTTATGGTAAGGGGATTGAATTTTATTATATTACGAAAGTATTTACTAACTAGAATTTTCGATTCAGCAAGATCCATATACCTACCACAAAATTCATATTACTAATCTTGTGTTTCATTAACTAAGTATTAGGAAATAATAGATTTATGTATTTTATAATAATTGTATTAAAAATATTAATTAAACAAGTACAAGATCAGCTAATTATCATAATTGGTAGGTATGGTACGTACGGTGTGGGTTCGGATTTCAATAAGTCGAAACATATCCAATTTCTGAACTTCTCATTTATTAAAGTCATTTTATTTATTATATATGTTACCGGAAATGTATGTAATCCATCATTGTATACAATTCCTAGGAAATGTATATAATTCCTAAAATCGCACGGAAAAGTGTAAAATAAATTCTGCCGTCATAAGATAAAAGGCCGTAATTCACATTTTTGGCAAAATTGAGTGAAATATAGGTTCGTTATCAGCAAAGAATTCACTATCTTTTGGTCTACTATACAAGGCTCTAAGTCGTATGTATTAAAAGATACATATAGTTAAAGGGCCGTAATTTAGTTATTGAGACTTGATTTTTAGTATGAAAGGTCACAATTTTATAATTAAGCCTTTTTTATAAGTAAAATTTATTTGCTTTCTTGAAAAGGCACAATTTTAAAATTAGGCCTTTTTACATTAGTATTTACATTCATCGTGATTCGAATATCCTACTACGACAAGCCTTTACTCAACTTATGGCTTTTCATCTTAGTATTTATTGATAGCGGGGTGCGGGGACCAGCGAATGTACTTAGTTACGGTCTAATCTAAAAATATAAAACTAGTAGGTACAGTTTTATTTAAATAGATTCAACGTTTTATAATGTTTTTTATTTGTATAAATTGCTCTTTATACAAATAAATAGGAACTCGAAAGGACGTATCTTAGTGTTACAAGACTAATAGACTCACCTCCGCAACAAAACTGTTGGGTACTTCGTAAGCCCACTCTTGGCACTGCCTGAGCACGCTGGTGTTGAAGGCCCGGCACTGCCTGCTGAGCGGCGGGTGCTGCTGGCACTGCTTGAACACCTCGTCTGACGCGTTGAGCCACGGCACTATGAAGGGAGACCCCGCGGACTCGCATTCCGGGACCTTGCATCTGGGGAAAACAGACGAATCATAATAACAGACTACCCGCAAACTTCCCTACAGCCAGAGATGTGTTAGCTGCGTATAGCGATATTAACTTACCTATAGGATATATGGAGCTAGGTAATGCAAAAACGCAACTGCAAAATACCAGCTGAATCATGTTTTTTGTGGTTTCAGTATTATAAAACAATTATTACGAAAATGTAAATGAAAATGAAAATTTATTCATAAAAACTTATCTTATAATTCAAACGTGTCGGGAACCCTGAATTAAGTATACCTTATATTTAATATACTTACCTTACCTATAATTGTCATTAGTTACAGCGTGAAAAATTTTAAACGAATACCTACTATTAGTAATTTTTAAAAACCCCTAAAACCGGTAAGGCCTAAAACCGGCATTCAACTTTGTTAATTTAATATTATTATTATTCGAGTTAATTCCGAGAAACTTCGTCGATATAAAGTCGAATTTAAATGAGTTTCTATAGCGAGTTTGTATGAACATAAAATAAACTAAGACAATGTTGATGATCCCGGCAAGCATAAAACCTCTATATTTCGACTGTGTTGAAATCTATGCAAATAAATAAAATGGAAGTCTGTCTGTGATATTAAAATAACTGCCACATACATACATATTAAGCTCCTATTATTGTCTATGTCTCTATCGGAGTTAATGTCTGTGTCTATTCGAAATAGCTGAACTTAAATCGTAGGTAGCGGGCAAAAGCTTGTACACGAATGAAACGAGACGAGACAGAAGGTTAACTAACCTGTAACTAACGTCCTCGACCACGAACACGTAGTTGACGTTGTACATGGAGTTGGTGGCGGTACACCAGCGCCAGCTTGCACATGGTGATGAGCTGGTGCCGCCCGAACGCGCCCATCTCGACGAGGTGAGACAGAAGGTTAACAAACCTGTAGCTGACATCCTCGACCACGAACACGTAGTGGACGTTGTACATGGAGTTGGTGGCGTACACCAGCGCCAGCTTGCACATGGTGATGAGCTGGTGCCGCCCGAACGCGCCCATCTCGACGAGGTGAGACAGAAGGTTAACAAACCTGTAGCTGACATCCTCGACCGCGAACACGTAGTTGACGTTGTACATGGAGTTGGTGGCGTACACCAGCGCCAGCTTGCACATGGTGATGAGCTGGAGCCGCCCGAACGCGCCCATCTCGACGAGGTGAGACAGAAGGTTAACAAACCTGTAGCTGACATCCTCGACCACGAACACGTAGTTGACGTTGTACATGGAGTTGGTGGCGTACACCAGCGCCAGCTTGCACATGGTGATGAGCTGGTGCCGCCCGAACGCGCCCATCTCGACGAGGTGAGACAGAAGGTTAACAAACCTGTAGCTGACATCCTCGACCACGAACACGTAGTTGACGTTGTACATGGAGTTGGTGGCGTACACCAGCGCCAGCTTGCACATGGTGATGAGCTGGTGCCGCCCGAACGCGCCCATCTCGACGAGGTGAGACAGAAGGTTAACAAACCTGTAGCTGACATCCTCGACCGCGAACACGTAGTTGACGTTGTACATGGAGTTGGTGGCGTACACCAGCGCCAGCTTGCACATGGTGATGAGCTGGTGCCGCCCGAACGCGCCCATCTCGACGAGGTGAGACAGAAGGTTAACAAACCTGTAGCTGACATCCTCGACCGCGAACACGTAGTTGACGTTGTACATGGAGTTGGTGGCGTACACCAGCGCCAGCATGCACATGGTGATGAGCTGGTGCCGCCCGAACGCGCCCATCTCGACGAGGTGAGACAGAAGGTTAACAAACCTGTAGCTGACATCCTCGACCGCGAACACGTAGTTGACGTTGTACATGGAGTTGGTGGCGTACACCAGCGCCAGCATGCACATGGTGATGAGCTGGTGCCGCCCGAACGCGCCCATCTCGACGAGGTGAGACAGAAGGTTAACAAACCTGTAGCTGACATCCTCGACCGCGAACACGTAGTTGACGTTGTACATGGAGTTGGTGGCGTACACCAGCGCCAGCATGCACATGGTGATGAGCTGGTGCCGCCCGAACGCGCCCATCTCGACGAGGTGAGACAGAAGGTTAACAAACCTGTAGCTGACATCCTCGACCGCGAACACGTAGTTGACGTTGTACATGGAGTTGGTGGCGTACACCAGCGACAGCATGCACATGGTGATGAGCTGGTGCCGCCCGAACGCGCCCATCTCGACGAGGTGAGACAGAAGGTTAACAAACCTGTAGCTGACATCCTCGACCGCGAACACGTAGTTGACGTTGTACATGGAGTTGGTGGCGTACACCAGCGCCAGCTTGCACATGGTGATGAGCTGGTGCCGCCCGAACGCGCCCATCTCGACGAGGTGAGACAGAAGGTTAACAAACCTGTAGCTGACATCCTCGACCGCGAACACGTAGTTGACGTTGTACATGGAGTTGGTGGCGTACACCAGCGCCAGCATGCACATGGTGATGAGCTGGTGCCG
This sequence comes from Melanargia galathea, assembly GCA_920104075.1. Taxonomy (NCBI): domain Eukaryota; kingdom Metazoa; phylum Arthropoda; class Insecta; order Lepidoptera; family Nymphalidae; genus Melanargia; species Melanargia galathea. Next base: position 23,300,246 of record OV049855.1, read on the forward strand.
CCCGAACGCGCCCAGTTTGTGCAGGACCGCGTCCAGCTGTACCGGCTCCTCACTACCGTCTAGAGGAGCAGTTTCCGAGCTCTTTTTAAGCGTCATTCTCTAAATTTTCCTTATCTTCAGTTAGTCTTCAGTTAGTGGTTATAGCATATCTGAAAGTAACGTGAGTTTGAATAGATCTAGTACTCGGTTCATTTCAGTTTCTGGTATGAATTAACTGCAGTTTCGCAGAAATCGACATACATAATATACTTAAACTAATTTTGTTCCTTCAAACAATACAAGACATAATTCCTGAGAAGGATGGCAGAGGATCGCAAGCACTTACGACAGGTGCTAAAGGCATTTGGCGCGAGGCACTCATACTTAGGATTTTTATGATGAAACTTGATTATTGAAGAACGCGATATAACTGAAATAAAAGTCTATTTCATTTTATTTTACTTTTAAACTTAACCTAATTTTATATCACCTCTTTAGACTGGTCAACAAGTTCGAAATCGTGAAAAATAGAGATAAAGGTCCTAAAAATATGAGCAATAGCTCATTCGATTCGGAATCACCTCTAGACAAATGTTTTTGAAGGACTTTGGTGCGGATAAAAAATTGCAATTGTTATTAACAAAATAAGATGAAAAAAAAAAAATAATACTTCGTTTTATGTCTACTTTAATGTATTGTGATTGCTAGCAACTGGGAAAAAATAATTTGACCGCTAATTTTTAAAATTCTTCGTAGGGATACAATTTAACTACTAGTTATAACAAAATTCAATATTTAACCAAGATTTATTCACTTTCCGTGATCACTTTCCTTTAAATCCCTAAAACGTCGTTTTAGGGATTTAAAGGACCATTGTTGTTGCAATAAACGACAACTCATAACTGAACAGCTATAATTTTACATATTTATATAAAAATGCCAGGTATCAGCAATATCAGCGACATTCGATGCATTCTACGATTGCATAATTAATCACGTCATGTCTCTAAATAAATAAAATAACATCTGAAACATAATGAGAATTTTAAAACCAGAAAACACTAAAAATAGCACATACCTGATCGTTGAAAGTGGCCGCAGTTGATAACAGGATAAAAATCATTCAAAGGAAGGTCACTAATTGGTAACAACTCCGAATTTAGGGCAACCAGCATCGCAGGAAGCGTCTAAATAACCTTGTGGAGGTCTTCGAGACGTCTGCTCCGTGGACTTGTCTCTTGTTTAATAATATTATTATCTGAATTCTCTCTAAAAAAGTAATAAATGTCAGAAACACGTATAACCGACAGGTTCTGTCGCACTGCTTCGTATACACAATAAGGCGATGCGGAGACCTCCGCGTTCAGTTAATGCGCTCGCTGTGGCAATGTCCAGGAAGATCTCAACACGAAATACAGCGTTTATGTTATCAGCTACTGAATGGGTAGTCATTCAGTAGCTCAGTACCTTTAATGAAGCTTGTATGTAAATTGACATTAGCAATGCAAATGTGCAATGCAATGCAAACGAGGTAGTTTTATCTTAACGCTGCTACATTTTTATTATCATTAATTTTCAGTAATTTTGGGGTCCAATAGCATCAGTTAAAGTATGAGTCGGAATCGAGGTAATGAAGCCGTATTTATTCATTCTTGCATGTTCCAGTTGGATAATTTTTTACTTGTTCTACATATTTTGTCAAAACTCAAACATGAAACGATAATCATTTATTACTCAAGTCGTAGGCCGAAATTTTTATCTCTTATAGAGCATTCATGCTCAACGATCATGAATTTATTGAAGTGTGCGCGAATTGTCTTGTCATACTAATATTATAAAGGCGAAAGTTTGTGTGTATATTGTGTGTGTGTGTGTATGTTTGTTACTCTTTAACGCCGCAACTACAGAACCGATTTGGCTGAAATTTTGAATGGAGATAGATTTATACCCTGACATAGGCTATTTTTAACCCCCGACGCAAAAACGACGGGGTGTTATAAGTTTGACGTGTCTGTGTCTGTGTGTGTGTCTGTTCCCCTGTGGCGCTCAAACGGGTGGACCGATTTGAATGCGGTTTTTTTTGTTTGAAAGGTGAATTAGTCGAGAGTGTTGTTAGCTATGTTTGAAGAATATCGGTGCCAAGATAGCCGCCGCTACAAAATGGCGGATTACATATTTTATCACAACTCCCTTAATATGGGTATCAAATGAAAGGGCTTGACTAGTAGAATAGCACTATGCAAATCCAAGATGGCTGCCGCCACAAAATGGCGGATGTCGGGGTTTTTTTAAATTTTCAATTTATACTTGTTTATCCTGGAAATTCTATCCTCATTTCCCACGGGATTTTGAAAATATCGAAATCTATATCTACAGCTATAGGTAGATTACTATAGCAAACTTCCTTGAAAGTAGGTATAAAGATGGGAGCGGGAACGGAAACCGGAAATCCACTATTTCCTCGGGATTTGTGAAAAACCGAAATTCACGCCGGCGAAGCCGCGGGTGGAAGCTAGTTGTTTCATTGTATTCATACATAAATCATCGAATGGCCACTCTATTTACTCTATTACTTTAGTAGTTAACTAGTAGTAAATTAAGCCTTAATTTACATTATTTAAACAATGCTTTCAAGATAACGTTGTGACATGTCTCTAATATTGTTATGATGTTATGTTTATCTAACAGCGTGTGGTGGATTGTAAATAATATAAATTTATATAACTACCTAATAACTATGTTACTACTAGTATTATAAGTATATTATATTATGTTCATATTATATTAATCACATGCATATTTAGTATTTACAGACATCATGCCCTCATTTCAATTCTTTTTAACCCCCGACGCAAAAACGACGGGGTGTTATAAGTTTGACGTGTGTGTGTGTGTGTGTGTGTGTGTGTGTGTGTGTGTGTGTGTGTGTGTGTGTGTGTGTGTGTGTGTGTGTGTGTGTGTCTGTCTGTTCCCCTGTGGCGCTCAAACGGGTGGACCGATTTGAATGCGGTTTTTTTTGTTTGAAAGGTGAATTAGTCGAGAGTGTTCTTAGCTATGTTTGATGAAAATCGGTCCAAGATGGCCGCCGCTACAAAATGGCGGATGATATATTTTTTCACAACTCCCTTGATATGGGTATCAAATGAAAGGGCTTGACTAGTAGAATAGCACTATTGCAAATTCAAGATGGCCGCCGCCACTAAATGGCGAATGTCGGGGGTTTTTTAAATTTTCAATTTACACTTGTTCTCTTCTTTTCGGGTACACCTACACGAGGACGCGTAATTCAAATCCAGGTTTTGGAGGAGTAAAGAAAAACAACAATACCCAAATTACTAATTCCGTGGAATTCTGACGTTTCGTAATGTGGTAACATTACGAAAGAGATAAAACAATTCCCACAAAAAGATAAAAAATTCAAAACTTATGCAAATACAAATCAACTGCCGCATGTAGATATGACAAATGCCTGACAGAGACTTCATGGTGATAATGTCATTCGACATCCATTTTTAAATATTTTTTTCAATGTGCTTCTTTTGTTTTCTATTGCTGTTAATGTGCACTTTCTAGTTTCCACTCTTGGTGTTTTCTATTTTAAGGCGAAACGAGTAATATTATTAGGTACCTACGCGGCATATGGCTTTTTATGATGACAGGGAATTAAAGTAGTTTGGGGTAAAATCGTACCTACTTCGTAGATATTAACCCTGTTCTCCATACAAATAACTCATCTGTAAATGACAATGAAAGCTGTCAGAATTCCACGGAATTAGTAATTCTGGTATAAAGTGCGGTAGATGTTGTATCAATGATATAACAATCTTAGGTGTTATCACAAAATAAAAACAAACCAGCCTAGTGTGAGTCAGGTCTCGTTCTTTTAGGGTTCCGTACATAATTATGAACAATATAATATTTTGGGCGTAAGAAATATTTAATTTCCGAGCTTGAGATCGCGACAAACCATGAAAGAAGAAGCCAAAAAACGTTCGTTTGTTTTGGTCACAGCTTAAAAACTACTTTACTAAACGTTGTTTTCAGTATTTGTATGTGTAGAGTACGAATATATATTTTATTATTTTTTTCTTAAAAAAATAAGGAAATGGGAGGCCGTCAAAGTTGTCAGTTTTAGACCATTTTTGTGACGAGGGCTATCTCAAAAACTAAACCAGTTAGAAATACACGGTATATTATGTACCATATACTGTATTTCACAACAAATACTGAAAATGACGATGCATAAAGTAATTTATAAGCTGTGACCAAAATAAATGCACATTTTTGGGTTTTTCTTTCACGGTTTGTTGCGATGTCTAGCTCGGAAATTAAATATTTCTTACACCCAAACTAGTATGTTGTTCATAATTATGTATGGAACCCTAAAAGAGCGAGGCCCGACTCACACTTGGTCAATTTTTCATGTATGAGAGCCCCCTGAAAAATAATTGAATTCATTTTCTAATCCAATACCTATTTGGTTTGGGTCAACGTTCTACACCAGATACTAAAATTTCATGTTTGTAACTCATTTCGTCTACAAGCTAGAGACCAGTGAGTCAAGGACAGACGGATAGACAGACAGACATACAGACAGCAGAGTAATATTAATAGGGCTTCGTTTTTACCCTTTGGGTAGGAAACCCTAATATCCCGATGATAAATTAAGCGTGGGTTAAGCTATTAATTAAGTTATTTAATTAAGTTAAGTTGGGGCGGGTCGTTAGTTATTGATATTTTCATTAAATAAAATCCCATCACACAACCGCGCGGCGCGGGCGCGGCGCGGGCGCGGCGCGGCGCGGGGAGTTCGTGCAGCGCGAGCGTCGCGTCGGCCGCCGCGCGCAGCGAAAATACCTATCAGGGCGTTTTTTAACATACGTACTTACCGATTTGAACACAACTCATTTTTGAAAGTCGGTTAAAAAAGTAGCCTATGTTACTCCTTGGTTAATCCTCTACTTGTCTGTGAAAGTCTCGTCAAAATCGGTTCAGCCGTTCCGAAGATTAGCCCGTTCAAACAGACAGACAGACAGACAAAAATTTTAAAAACGTGTGATTCGGTTATGGTATCGTTCAAATAACCATATGAGCTTAATATGTGGTAGTTATTTCGAAATTACAGACAGACACTTAAATTTTATTTATTACTAGACTAGACTAGACTAGACTAGATGATGCCCACGGCTTCGCCCGTGTGGATTTAGGTTTTTAAAAATCCCGTGGGAACTTTTGATTTTCCAGAACAAAAAGTAGCTTATCTGTAGAAACCCGTCCCCAAAACGGAAAAATCCCGTGGGATCCCCACGATTTCGGAATACAATTCCTTACAGCATCAGGGTTGAGGAGTTGGATATGTACCTACTCGAGCTCATTCAACGATAAAGTCTTTAATTGGTACCCCCAATATCAATTTAAATAACCGAAAGTTTCTAAAACCCATTAGTTTTGGGGATTAGGTCCCCTACAGCATCAGGATTGAGAAGTTGGAATCCAAATTTTTTATAGAACAGGGTCGCAATGTTTCTCTATCGATTAAAAAAAATTACGCAAATCGGTTCAGAAATCTTGGAGATATCGGTGTACACTGTACAGTGTACATAGGTAGAAAAACACAACTCCTCCTTTTTTAAAAGTCGGTTAAAAAAGTAGCCTATGTTACTTCCTGGTTAATTCTCTACTTGTATGTGAAGGTCCCGTCAAAATCGGTTCAGTCATTCCGAAGATTAGCCCGTTCAAACAGACAGACAGACAGACACAGACAGACAAAAATTTTAAAAACGTGTGATTCGGTTATGGTAGCGTTCAAATAACCATATGAGCTTAATATGAGGTAGTTATTTCGATATTACAGACAGACACTTCAATTTCATTTATTAGTAGTATAGATATAGACTAGATGATGCCCACGGCTTCGCCCGTGTGGATTTAGGTTTTTAAAAATCCCGTGGGAACTTTTGATTTTCCAGAACAAAAAGTAGCTTATCTGTAGTAACCCGTCCCCAAAACGGAAAAATCCCGTGGGATCCCCACGATTTCGGAATGCAATTCCTTACAGCATCAGGGTTGAGGAGTTGGATATGTACCTCGAGTTCATACAACGATAAAGTCTTTAATTGGTACCCCCAATATCAATTTAAATAACCGAAAGTTTCTAAATCCCAATAGTTTTGGGACTCCTCAATCCTGATGCTGTAGTGGACTACAGCATTAGGATTGAGGAGTTGGAATCCAATTTTTTTATAGAACAGGGTCGCAATGTTTCTCTATCGATTAAAAGAAAAACTACGCAAATCGGTTCAGAAATCTCGGAGATATCGGTGTACATAAGTAGAATAACACAACTCCTCCTTTTTTGAAAGTCGGTTAACGTTGAAGACATCTGAAATGACGAATTATGGAAGAGAAATGATAGACATTGTGGCCAATTCTGTTGTACACAATCTCTAAACCTAAACTAAAATGACAGCGCTAAATATATTTCTATCTCTTTCACAATGCTCCCTGCGGAAAAGGATAGCACTATTTTTAAACTCGTCAATTTAGTTTAGATTTAGAGATTGTGTAAAACAGAATCGGCCACATTATCTGCATTTGGGTGGATTTCCCAACAGCAAAATTCGCACGGCATGGGTGAAATCGGTACTGTCCAACGTTAGTATAAAGATCTAATATTTTTTTCTAGGTAGAATAGGTAATAGATACCTATGCGAGACAATAAATATTTATTGATTAGGACTGCAGGTTAGGAAATAAAAAAAATTTAAAGCCCCGAATTTATCATTTCGGTAGCTGTCCTCACAACCTTTTTCAATGTAATTTCCCTCATAAATCAAAAAGTATTGCTTATTTAGGTATATGGCTACTTTTATTTGAATTGTGAATAGTGACAGTTTAGTTATAAAATAATTTTATGATAATATCTACTTAGTTTAATAACTGGTAAGTAAAAATGCTTGTGTCCCAGAAAGTCCTCTCATCTCGGTGTTTTTTTTTAATCGATTGTAGTTTTGCATAGGACAACTCTAGCTCCCCCCTCGTGCGCTTAAAATGTACGTAACAGTGTGGTCTATGTGCTTATCGTGGGAGGAAATGCGCCGCTTGCCTGTGTGTTCCCGCAAAAAAAGTAAGTAGTTCAATTCGGTGGCATGTGACAAACTTCTTATCATTTCCGTGTACAGGTATAACTTGTCTTGCAATTAGTTAATAGATATAAAATACTATTCAAGAGTGCGTAATGGCAATACGTTTATTTGTGTAATATTCATATCATCTTGTAATAAATAGTCTTCTTGTAATGCTAATTTTTGTCCGTATTTCTAATTTCGGTGTTATCATTTCGGTGGATTCGGTGGGCTAAATTGTCAACCGAAATGATAAAAAACTCACCGAAATGATAGAAATTCTCATTTCGGTTTTTTTTAATCTTAATTATCTCATTTCGGTGGATTGCTTTATCATTTCGGTGTTTAATTGTCTCATTTCGGTGGATTGTTTTATTATTTTGGTAGATTATTATTTGTTTCGATGAAAATTCAGGCCAGCAGGTAATTTTTTAATTAAACCACTTCAAAAAAAGAGTTTATGTATTTGACCCGTACGTATGTATGTATGTATGTTGTATGTATGTATCTATGTATGTATGTATGTATGTATGGCCGCAATTATCGCAAAGACTAATGAACCGATTTTGATAATTTTTTCGCTATCGTAATTAACATACTTTCAGGGAGTTTTTAGTAACTATATTATACCTACGTTCATATAATTCATATGTACAAATTAACATAAGTGTACACTTACTTATGTCATCAAAATATTGAACCTGTACACCGATTTTCCCCATATTTGGTTCTACACTAATTTTTTTTTACTCAATTGAGAAAGTTTATGGTAGGTAGAAGGTAGGTGGTCAAAAACACTGAAAAATAAACGAAAACCAAACCAAAAAGGAAAAATTCTAGTAGATAACGAGCTTAGCACCTATGTATATTAAAATATAAGTTTTGATTTTTTGTTCATCAGTTTTTTGTAAAATCATCATGATCAACCCATTACCGGCTCACTGCAGAGCACGGGTCTCCTCTCAGAGTGAGAAGGGTTTTGGCCATAGGCTAAGAGTGCATCTATTAAGTTAAAGTGTATGGTTGAGGCTGCTCAGTAGTATATTTAATATATTTTCAGTGAATTTTAATTTCGGTGGACAGTTTCTATCATTTCGGTGGCTACTTATATCATTTCGGTGGCTAGTTTTATCATTTCGGTGGCATCAAAATTTTAAACACGTATTCTCACGAGTTTATAAGACATATTTTGATGGCATTCAATAAGAGCATAAACAATAACATGAAGAACAATAAACCATAGTTCAAAGTTGAAAAAACTTAATAATAAAAAAGTCCACCGAAATTCAAGAAAAAACGGCTTTGTTGAAATTGCCCCATTTATATTGATTTAAGTTAAAATCAATATTATGTAGAACAGTTGTAAATAACTATGAATGTACGAGACTAGAACGTATAGCTAATTCGGAACGTTATCTGAGGGCACGGAAGAAAGTCAAGTCACGGTAGAAAGTCAAGTTTCATTACCGTCTCTCAACTTTTTGCGGTAGAAGAACTGCATTAGATACGAGACTTGCATTTTTGTACATCTTATGTTTTTGGTTGGATAAATGCCTTACCTCTTTATGACAAATTCACCCCTAAAATATAATCTCAAAAGTATAACCCTCGGCACGTACATCGAACGCTGAACGAAACGTGGAGGGGATAGCTTCGCATGGGAACTGTCGCGCACGTAATACAATAGCTTACCCCCTCCACTTTCCTTCAGCGTTCGATGTACGTGCCAATGTTTATAAGTAAGATATTATGGTATTGTACCCAATAAATAACTCTGATGCAAATAAATGTTGTACCTACTTGTAAGTATGCTTAATTCATAAGTGCTCCGAACGTCCTTGCGATAGTGCCTCTACGCGGTAAAGTACGTGATAGTTGTACATAAGTTATTCAAAGGATATGAGCTTTTACACAGCTTACCTTATGCTAATAATATGTAAAGGTCGTTTTCCTATGCGCGTTTTTCGAAAGGCCTATAGCTCGACCATAATATTGCAGACGACCGCGATAGCGCGGATGGAAAATGTAAATAAAAAGCGGTTACTTGTATTGGTCAAGTAGCTTGTTAGTGTACCCATGGAGTAGGTGTTAGTGACTTATGCATCGGCATGCCTCAAGGTCTAGCGCGGGCCGCACCGCTCAAATATACCGTAGATAAATAAAGATGCGTCCAAACTTTAACATTCTTAGCATCTCTAACATTATTAGCTTTTAGTTTATTTTAAGAATGTTAATTTTAACGAATTTTAACGAATTCTTGAAAACCTACCGCTGAACGGATCTTGACGAATTTTGTCACAAAAATAGCTTGCATCCTGGAGATTGCACACAGGCCACTTTTTATCCCGGAAAATGAAAGAGTTCCCACGGGATTAAAAAAAAACAAAAAACATGAAATAGTTTGTATTAAAATATATTGTATAAGGTCGTTATCGTATTTGTTCGTATCAGGACAAACACTGCTGACTTGCAGTTTTGCGCAGCAATATAACTTAGGCTCAAGAATGTGGTTCCATACGTATTGGGAAGTCGATCGGAAAATTGGAATTCAGCTACTCTTCCCAATCATGTTCAGGGCAACAATAGTTATTTTTTTTTAGATTTTTTACAGCTTAAAAGCTTATAGCTACTTTCATGATACCTCACCAGTAAAAATAACTAGAAAAGTTTTTTCACCCAGCAATAAAAAAAAAAACTTCGTAAGCGTGTGAAATTTGCACAGACACTATAGAGAAGAAATTTCAAACTTATTTCTTATTTTCATCTACGTCACAGGTGTGGTTTCCCGCAGCGTGTATTATTATCAGAGGTTTAATTTACCACGTACTTTACAAGCCACGCATGTAATAACACGGTGTCAGTCTGTTTTATCGCGCCAATCCCCGCAACTCGCACTAAAGCCGACCTGCATTTTTCTATAATATGGAGGCCCAATACCGACCATATTCGTGACTTGTTCTGCTCACATGTGTAACGGCGCGGCGAGGCAAATTGAGTTACCTGCAAAATACATACATGCATATAGTAGGTAGGTATGTGTTTCTAGAAATGGTTCTTGTGATCTTTAATGCTTGGACAGCGGTGCGCGTTGCCGATTATTTACTACTCAAGCATATATGATAAATAAATAATTTGGAAGTATACCTGCATGATATTTATCTCTAGTATCATGCATATCTCATGCATATCTACATGATATTTAGCAAGGCATTCAAAGTTAACTGTAACGTTACATAAATAGTTTGGCCGGCTTACTTAAGTAGGTCTGTTTTTATGATAACGTGCACACTTTTTATGGTTCCGTACCTCAAAATGAAAAAAGGAAACCTTGCAGGATCACTTTGTTGTCTGTCTGTCTATTTAATTTTTAATTTGCTAATTTTATAAATTTTTAATTTAATTAAGCTATAGTATTATGGGACAATTTCAACTGCCTATATATTACGGCATGTGGATAATCAAAGATTACGACTGAATTTAAAGACTTATGTATCACATAAGGACGGACAGACTTTAGTTTAGTAATAAAATCCAATTTGGCACCTTTTGGGCATGGAACCCTAAAACGATTTCGTAATGTACATACATAGAGAGATAAACCGTGTTAAACTGTGATTTTAAGCATTGGAAGGCATTGAACACTCTATTAACAAAACATTTCTTCTGTTGCAGATATATCCCGTGAAAGTGACGGCCAGTGCGAGCGAGTTTACTCTCTAAATCAACGTCATACCACCTATAATACCCTGCACCTAAAACGACAGTTGGCACCTAATAATTTCCGATCAATACGTGAACAGTAAACACGCTTCAAGACTATTATCGGACCGAAGTGCAAGTCCTCAAACTTCATGCGGATCAGGTGCTAGGAGCGTATATTTATTTTGGCCGCTTAGCAGCACGATGATCACGTACATTGTTGAGGTAACGGGTTAGTAAAGGTCACTTTGAACGGTAAGTTTTGGGTTCCGTAGAGGAAAACGCATCGAGTTTCGTTGCGTTCGTTTTTTTCTACGGAACCCAATACAAATATAAATATGATACAATACCCAATATAAATACAATACAAGACTTCTGTATATATATCTGTATTTGAGATTCTGTTGTACCGCTTAAATCACAAAAACTGCAGAGTAAACTAGTTTCCGATTAAGATACCCATTTGAAAACTGTCAATTACAATTTACTACAGTGAAACGATCTTATTCAGTAGGTACATTATCTTATCGAGAACATACTTACTCGTATTCCGAGAAAACTAGTTTTAAATAACGTTTCAAGTTTAACAAATTACAAAAACTACAAGTGACTAAAAACCGGCTATTAACGGAAAAATAACGAAAACCAGCTCACGCTTAGCCGTATCTTTAAGACTCAAGTCAATTATATGGGATGAGATCACAAGTTGATTTGTGAGAGGAAATAAGGTGCCTACATCTTCTATGCGGAACATGCATTACTCTTAATTTGTTTCGATTTATTGTGTAATCTTTTCGTGTGTAACTCGTTGGAAAATTGAATTAGGTAGGTATTAATAATTAATTTTAAAAACTTGAATGGCTATTTACAATTTATGTACAATTAATCTTTCAAACCGGAGTATCTATTTGATACTTGCATTAATCTTTAAACCTGAGTGCCTTATATAATAATAATTACAATATTAATTCCACGTGTTCTTCGTTGACATCTGTGTAATCGTTCAGCAGTTACGATGCAGTAATTTCAACTGCAATTATAGAGCTGTATCCAAAGTGCAATTTTGCAGTTCAAATGCAGTTTATCTGTCTCGAGTCTCGACCCTAAAATTCGTATAGTATCGCGTGGAGTTCGCTCACATGGGACGAAGCCTTTAACAGTTGGACAGTTAATTCAAAATCAATGCAATTTTAAGTAAATAGATATAGATGTAAGTTAGGTAGGTACATATTTAAAGTAAAATAGTCAATTAGATTAAAGTCTTGAAGCGTGTTTTTCTATAAATATAGGATCGGTGTGTAATTAAATAAAAAGCAAAAGTGAAACGTGCCAAAGTGCCACAAAAAACAACACACAGTGGCTAGAATTAAAGCAGTTACATATAAACCAGTTTGCGAAGTGCTATAATTAAAATAAGAACAACATACACCTGCGTGTAACATATCACAAGTTGTCACGTCACATCTATTGGTTAAATATCTAATTTAAAAAAACTCCTACTTATATAACCATATAAATCGATGAAATTTTGTAAAGTGTAAAAATTTCAGTAAAGTGCATCGTCATCAATAAGTGCAAAAAATAATATTCATAAATTACACGAAGATAATATTATGTCTACGTAGATATGAAACACTCTATGTAAAATAGTAATACTTACTTATGGAATTAGTTGGATGTGAAGCCAGTTACTGTGGAAGGTGTAGCTCCCGTGGGGGTGTGAAGTGATTAGATGGTTCAGTGCCAGGAGTCAGGAGTGTGGTGATGCGCGATGAAGCGCTCCAAGTCATACACGTGGCTGTCGGGGCTGCTCAAGCCCAAGCCTGAGGAGGACGAGTGGGGCGCCGCGCCCTGGGTGCGCGCCGAACCCTCCACACATGACAGGTCAGTCTACACACCTCTTTACCCCTTACCTTACGATATTTATAGTTCCGTATTCCGTATTCCGCAAAAGCTGCAACCAGCACATCAGACAATCCATGACCACGACCACTCCGCCAGGAGAGTACGACTAAGAAGAAGAAGAAGAACCCAGAGTATGCCACATGGGACCCTTTTACTAAGGCTTAGATCTTTTATAGATCGTACTCCTCTACTCAGATTTATGTCAGGGACCTGTTTATGTATCGTTTAAAACTCTGTCTCAAGTGAGTAGAGTCAGAGTACACTCTATAGATATCAGTCTAGTTGTCTAGTACCTACAGTAAAAAATAGGTACATATATATATTATACATGTTTCAATGTCTTGAGGTGAACAATTTAAGTAAATAACTATTTAAGTATACGTTTCCATCCTCAGTCGGTACGAAATCTACGGTGAATTGAAAAGTGAAAACTTAAAATTTATCTGAACAATTTTCACGGTAGAGGATCTGTGTTTTTCCGTTCGCCGCGCCCGACGCTAACTTCAGCTGTCACTTTTACAAAGCTGGAAGCTGCGTGAACATCAAAGTTTCTCGATGTTACTTTCTGTACTGAATGATCGTTAAACTAAGTCAATATCATTTGTAGCTTGTAGCATGTTAATTAACGTACACGGAGAGTGGACAATGGCCGCCGCGGGCGGTGTGAGGTGCCAGAGGTCGCGAGCTTTGAGGCTGTTGAAAGTGCGCGATGATAAATCAAACCCGAGACCGCCTCATCTCGCTGATGACCTTTGACTTGCGAGATTTGACTGTAAAGTATAATATTTAAAGGCTATGATATCGAATTTGATACGTTTTTTCCGTTGCTGACTAGCTGTTGTCCGCGACTTCTTCCGCGTGGATTTAGGATTTTTAAAAATCCCGTGGGAACTCTTAGTTAAGTTAGTTAGGAACTCCTAGTTAACCCGGAATAAAGTGTCGGTCTTCGGGATGCAAGCTATCTCTGTGCTTACTTTTGTCAATAATGGTTCAGAGGTTTTGCCGTGAAAATATAATATTATCCGTTTGGCTGTCTCTCACCTTTTCACACTTCAGCAAAGATAGTCTTGGCATCCTTATGAAAGATAATTAATCAAATAATTCTTAAGAGTTTAAAAATAATTCTTAAGAGTTTTACATCGTTCAGATTGGCTAAAAAGTCAATCTTTTACAAACGAGAATTTTAGAAACACTACGGAGAGTTATTCCAAATGCGGAGTTCAGAAGGCGCCATATTTATACGTATACAATATTTTAAATATAATTAGTTTAAAAAATCGCAAAATTATGATAAATTTACTGCCGCAACTATCATCGAAATCGATCCAGTGTCTAGAGCGCACAAAGGAACAAAAAAACACATATATACTGATGAACACATAATCAGTCTTTTGCTTTCGGCAGTCGTGGTAAAAACGAGTAGGAAGACATATTCATAATCAGCGCTTGAGAACCTGATCAAAACCACAGCTATATTTATGTTCGAAACAAATGCTAATAAAAAGTATTAAGTTGTTGTGACACGCGGAATCCGAGTGTAACTGACACCCGTCAGCGAGAACCCATCCTGCATCCACTACCTGCGTACATCGACCACACCCGTCCTGCGGTCTGTGGAGAATTTCCGCCACAGACTCACCGACATTAATTCTTTTTAATTCTCACCGACATTTCAATGATTACTTTACTTTGATCAAAAATTGTCGACGATGATGTTTCTCCCTTCATCTCCCTTCGACGATGTTTCCACATAACTTTGATAATATGGGGTTATTCAAGGCGCGGCGTCGGATCAACAAATTCCTTAAAGGCAGGTTGCGCAAATGGTGCAAATTCCTCTGGTGCTGCAAATGTTCATGAGCGGCGGTAATCACTTAACATCAGGTGACCCGTTTGCTCGTTTGCCCTTTACCCACAATTCGTATAAAAAATCTACTAATACAGTACGTGTTTAGAGAGTTACAGAATTTACAGTTTTTGAGAATTGAAATTCAACTTCAAAACTATAACCAATGTGACCAAACTACGCCTAAAAGCGTAGTTATACTCAATAGACCAAACGAATTTGTGTAGGTACTTCTTCCTAGGTGTTAGATACTAGTTTATGACAGTTGTGTATCAATCACATCTTAATTTAATAAGATGTACCTACTTAAACTATACCTACCACGTAAACCTCGATACTCCCCTAGAGCCTGGAACTCGTCGCTTGAGGTCGTAAAGGGAATCCTTTTTGCAAGATCAAAATCTATGATCAAGAACAAGAGTTACTCGTAGTTTAATATCTTTGCCAAGAATCGACCTCTTCCCATACAAACCCATGGGCAAACATTTGTCGAATATAATTTCATGACTCATTCTTATATTAATGTTGAATTTATTAAACTAAAATATTATTAAGCGATAATGACCTGTATTTCATTCAAGAAAAGCTGATAACTGCATGATCAAAATAAATAGGATAGGGTATAGAATTGTGGTCGCAGTTTTGCGGTCGGAGAATTCAATTCCTGGCCTCTGGGGCCTGGCCAAATGGTGGGAGTGAGTTATAAGTTACGATCGTAAAGCGGAAACCACGTTGGTATAGTAAGTAATTGTTACACTAATTAAAGACAATAGACGTTGACAGCTTATGCCCCCAATTTTTAAGATTTTTTCACATACACAAAATGAACAATATCTAACTCTCGACAACTGCTTTCTGCCTTCTAGATTCAAGACATAATCCCTAACTTTTGGTCTCATAAGAAAGGCTCAGTCACTCAGCGGGCGATGGAAAGAGTTATGTTCGGAGTATTCCTAACATGCAAATCAGAAATGAGCACCAGTATTACCGACATAATTATGTAGCTTATCGAGTCGTGAATAAACTGAAACAACACCGAAGCACGGAATTACTCAGCATTTCTCCGTGTTAACCCAGTGTGTTAACCCTTTATTTTCTTCTTGTTCTTCCATCTTCTCACTTCGGATCATCGATGTAGGTATACTTCGAATCGATATAGTTTTATTTCTATCTAATTGTAATTTGTATTAGAGGCTCGCTAGTGAGTATAGGTACGTTGCTCGTCACTTGCAGCTAGTTGTAGTTGTTCAGATTTCACAGAGCGGCGCGGACCGGTAGCCTGCAGCGTCGTACTCTCAGCTCGCTAGAGAACACTGCACACTGCACACTGCACACTGCGCACTGCACAGTGAAACACTACACCTGATTGCGGCCACTAGCCGCACGTGGTTACTACCGTGTTTCCACTTGCCACTGGCATCAGTGTTTGTTTCTAATATAGAACTTGTTTTCGTCTCGTCTATTGTGGAGATTTCATAGGCCACTGACTTTATAGGACTTCATTATGGTGGGACATAGGTTGGTACTTGTATTGAGATGTTTTTCGAAATGCTATGTGCTTTGAAAAGTACGTATTCATCCAAATGTGTTAAGTATGCTATTAATTAACGTACACGTTTTGGGAAATATTTTTCTAAAAACAATTTACAATCGTTGAGGAAACAATAAGCGCTCGTACGCATTAGCGGTTGCGGTTGCGGCGCGGCCAGCCGCTTTTGTATTTTTATATGCAACCGCTCATTTTGTACGCACTACACCGCGACGAAATTGCAACCGCGGCGGTTGACTGGGAGGCAGCGGCCCGCTTCGCGGCTGGCCGCCATGTTGCCTGTACGCACTAGGCGGTTCGGTTCGCGGCGTGCCGCAGGTGTGTTGTCAAAAAAGAAAATAAGCAATATAGAATTGTGAAGCAGCAGATTATAAAAACAGAGACCTAAAATGAAAACAATGGAAAGAATTAGAAGATATTTTTGGAAAATATCTACTATTCTTCGTTTATGATAGACTGAACGCTGTTGTCAGACTTCAAGCGGTCCAACCGCCTGACGCGGTTCAACAGCGGCTCGCCGCCGGTGGCGGTGAACCGCTGTTTCAACCGCGTCAGGCGGTTCGAACCGCCTGCTACCGCAACCGCTAATGCGTATGAGGGCTTAAAAAGAAAAGCTAACAAGGAATATTTGGCGGTTAATGCCCAAAGCAAGATTCAAACATTTCAAGTAGGTATATCTACGAATTTTTTTTTCATTTATTTACCTTTTTTTTCATTTATGCATCAAAACATATTTTTACAAATTAAGTAGGTAATAACTCATTGAAAAAACCCACACAAGTTTGACCGTCTGATCTTTGAATGTTTCTTAATAAATGACGGTGAATTTTGTTTACATGGTAATGTTTCGCTCGCCGTCATCTCCCATAAACGGTTTGAAATATCTCTCGAGAAGAACAAGGGGAAGCCGTCAATGTGACGGCAATAATTTCGTCAGCAACAAAAAATCCCTGCCAAGGAAAACATAAGAAAGAGGTGCTTAAGATTGTGCTTACCGAGTATCATGAACCCCCGACACTTACCGTGAATTCACACATTTCATGCACCCTCTCTAGAGTAGCTGTTGCCATACGCTCGTAAAATCTTGCTTAGAATTCATTTAAGCAATTCTAAACCATATTAACATAGACGTAACGGATCTTTCTGGATATTATTTAGATAATATTATTATTGGATAATATTTAGAGAAAACATTATTCAAGCTAAACGTATTTTGACAATGTTACGAGTATATTATTCCCAAGGGTTTTGTTTCTATAATAAGCTATGTTTTTGAATAGATAATAATTTATAGAAACCAAGGATCAATGCTAAAAGTCTCAATCTCATCATAACTGAATTTCTTTTCAGTTCTTTCGTTGTAGAATCTACATGTCAAACAGCTGGTGTTAAATTCAGCTGTTTCGGAAAGTAGACTCTACTGAGAACATAAACGTCTGCGTCAAAATTAGCGTATCCTAACTAATATTATAAATGCGAAAGTGAATTTGTTTGTATGTTAGGTACGCTTTCACGCCTAAACCGCTAAACCGATTTTGACGAAAGGTACAGAGGTATTATACTAAACCTTGGTAAAGAACATAGGCGACTTTTTATCCCGGAAAATCATAAAGTTCTCGAGGGGTTTAAAAAAATCTAAATCCAGGCGGACGAAGTGGTGGGCACCAGCAAGTATAAAATAAATAATTTTTTTGAACACTACATACTTATCTAATTCAACGGATTGATTAAGGTAATGAAAAAAAAATATTCCCTCACGATAGTTTAAACGTAAAAATATTTGGAAATGATTCATTGATTGACTGATGCGAAAGGCAACAAAAAAAATACTTTCGCTTGTGAAATGAAAATTTATCCTCATATTATTGTATCGTTAATTCACACGTGTTGGGAACCCTGAATTAGGTTAAGCGAAAACCTGTGCTTATGAATACTATAAATTCTACGTGAACAAAGTCGTACGCAAACGCTAAGTCTACGATAAATGTATTCAAATATATACGTTTTTAGCGAGTGCAAGTAGCGTTGCGGGCCTGCCGCCTGGCTCGAGGCAATAAATTGCGAATAGTCCACGTTATGAGCTCTCTGTCCCGCGTCCCGCAAAAAAAGGATTTATTCCTTGAGAGTGACTCCATTTTATTGTCCCCTCCCTCCTATGAATAGACACATAACTTATACGCTTACGTTTTTAATATCGAGTTTAGAAACCAGTTCATATTTTCTGCATATTATATGCTAAAGCCCTTCCCAGACCAGTAAAAAATCCAACCTAAGCAATAATGCACGTTTCAAAATTTTTATTTTCTTGCCTTTCTCATTGCAGTACGGCTGTACCGATTTTGAAGGACCTATGGAGCACACGGAAATCAGCTTGTTCGTTTCATGAAGGGCTAAAATGTATCATTTTTATAAATGATATGTAGATGTTCTCAGAAAGTCGAATCGAAGAAAATCAATTGTGACTGTTCGAAGACTTTTGATGAAGGATAGAACAAGTATAAATTAAAAATTAAAAAAAAACCCGACATTCGCCATTTTGTGGCGGCGGCCATCTTGGATTTACAATAGTGCTATTCTACTAATCAAGCCCTTTCATTTGATACCCATATTAAGTGAGTTGTGAAAAAATATGTAATCCGTTATTTTGTAGCGGCGGCCATCTTGGTCCGATTTTCATCAAACATAGCTAACAACGCTTTCGACAAATTCACCTTTCAAACAAAAAAAACTACATTCAAATCGGTCCACCCGTTTGAGCGCCACAGGGGAACAGACAGACACACACACACACACATACACACAGACACGTCAAACTTATAACACCCCGTCGTTTTTGCGTCGGTCGTTAAAGATATTTAATAGTGGGAGATACAGTCATAGAGATTACTACCCTCATCTGTTATTTAATGCTGATCGAGATAATATGCTAGATAATTCATAGATTGATACATTGCACTTTGGTTGCCTGGCTAAATTTGGTGCCTATGATGTTAAACACAAAAAATGTAATAATTTTTTTTCAATCTGCTTCCCTCATCTGTTATTTAAACGAATTATATGTCAAATGAAAGATTATTTTATTCTTAATCGAACCGTATTTGGTTGCCTGCTCAAAAGTGGTGCTAAATCATGGTTGTCTGGATTTTAAGATATAAAATTTTCTGTGCGAGTGTTGAAAGTGACGGAAAAGTGTTGCGCGCGCAATTCCATTTGACAGACAAAGATGCAGTGAGGCAGGCGTGCACTCGGCAGGTGCTTAGTCTATACAAAGATTAAAACCATAGACTAGCTGTGCCTGTCCATTAAAGATATGTATTTGCAAAAAAAATAAGTGAGCGACGTAAGTAATAAGTAATAAAACGTAAAAAAGCTGTTTTTGAAAATTTTGTCTGTTTGTCTGTATATTTGTGCATGTATTACGCAAAAACTACTGAATGGATTGAAATTAAACTAGGCATGATTTAAGTTCATACTACATAATAGCGTATAGGATACTTTTTATCCCGAAATTCAGCACAGTTCCCTTGGGAGAGGGGATGAAAGTCAAAATGTGTAATTCATTATCGCGTAGTCCGATTTCATTCATTTTTAGGGTTCCGTACCCAAAGGGTTCAAACGGAGTCCTGTTAATGTCACTCGGCTGTCTGTCTGTCTGTCCGCCGGTCACAGGTCTCTAGCTCGCAGACGAAATGAGATTTACTCCAAACAATTTTCAACCTGTCAAGTCATCTTTGTCTATTACACAAAATAAGGACGCCTTTTTTCGAATTTCTCCACTAAATTTAAATTTTTTGTTACTTCAACAAAAAAGAATTTGTTGATTATTTATTAAAACGTTGAATGACATTAATAAGGCTCCGTTTTTACCCTTTGGGTACGGAACCCTAAAAATGAATGAAATCGGACTACGCGATAATGAATTACAGCTAAGTACACAGTTTGACTTTCATCCCCTCTCCCAAGGGAACTGTGCTGAATTTCGGGATAAAAAGTATCCTATATGCTATTATGTAGTATGAACTTAAATCATGCCTAGTTTAATTTCAATCCATTCAGTAGTTTTTGCGTAATACATGCACAAATATACAGACAAACAGACAAAATTTTCAAAAACAGCTTTTTTACGTTTTATTACTTATTCCTTACGTCGTTCACTTATTTTTTTTGCAAATATCTTTAATGGACAGGCACAGCTAGTCTATGGTTTTAATCTTTGTATAGACTAAGCACCTGCCGAGTGCACGCCTGCCTCACTGCATCTTTGTCTGTCAAATGGAATTGCGCGCGCAACACTTTTCCGTCACTTTCAACACTCGCACAGAAAATTTTATATCTTAAAATCCAGACAACCATGATTTAGCACCACTTTTGACCAGGCAACCAAATACGGTTCGATTGGGAATAAAATAATCTTTCATTTGACATATAATTCGTTTAAATAACAGATGAGGGAAGCAGATCGAAAAAAATTGATTACATTTTTTTGTGTTTAACATCATAGGCACCAAATTTAGCCAGGCAACCAAAGTGCAATGTATCAATCTATGAATTATCTAGCATATTATCTCTATCAGCATTAAATAACAGATGAGGGTAGTAATCTCTATGATGGTATCTTAGACCATAATATTTGAAGTACTTATTAGAAAATCAAAAACAAGCAAAACTTACTAATCTCATTGAAATAAATGTAAAGAAACAAGTTTTCTAGTAGGTACAGTCGTGTAAGATTGAAAAGCAAATTAATTCAATAAGTACTCCCATCAACTACAGTACGGCAGCTGCGCTGGCTGAAATATTCCCGTTGCAGTGTTACTTGTAAAGGTGTGGACAGACGCGAAGACGAGACCGTAGCGACGGGCGTAGTAGCAATAGAAAACGTCACATGAACGCGCATGTAATAAGTAGGAACTAATACGCTATAATATACTGGAGCTGCTGAGATACCAGGGCCGGGGCAGAAGGCCGTCCCACGTGGAAACTCGCTATAAGAGACCAACAGTGGATTTTCAGCGTACACTAAATTCTAAAAGAATTGGGTGATACTGTTTTCAGTGTCTATCTACGTTTAAAAATTCAATGATCTCCGATTATCTTGTGAATGGATTATGGCATATTTTAGAATAGAGTAAAGTAGATAATAGAGTGAAATAGGGAATATAAATAAAATAGAGAATTGTAAAGTATAAGGTAAAACGAAATTAATAATATTAAAAATAATTATTTCAAAATCTAATGATGTATCGTTTCTCAATATTCTATGTAACACTATGATTTTATGTCTACGAACGTTTGTCGAAATACTAGGAGTCGCGTTGACCGCGTTTCTGTCGCTTGTTGTGTCCAAACCTTAACCCATAAGTAGGGAGAGGAAAAGATAAAGGCTTTTTAAAGGGCGATAGCGGCGCCGCGGATACCAGTAGTACTGCGCGTGGATCTTATCATGTTTATTGAAATGCAACTGGATACTGTACAGTGTATAGTACAGATGACACCTCTAGATACCATCATTATAGTACTCACAGCTATGGAATTACTCGCTCTGTGATAAACTAGTTAATAACTATAAGTCAAACAAGTTGCATGAAAATTATATCTAATACTTGAGTTAACTTAACATAATAGTAATTTATAGCGCGGAAAGTTCAAAATTACAGTCGAGATACAAAGAAAAACCAAGGCCCAAACGAGAGTTACAGTGCCGACTGTTTAATTTTCAATGTGCATATAAACAGTATCTACTATGGTTTAAGTATTAGCTAGGTCTATTATAGTATCAATATATAACTTCAATACAATTTTAACCCATATTATATTTACCTGCTTACAACATGACATTATAAAGGACCTCGTATAAGATGGCGGTTCCATTATATCCATTTAATTATATTCAGCAGCTATAGATGTTATAAACTTTAATACTAATGTTATGAGTATGGCTCTATGCTCACGTGATGACATCCAATCAAGTTGCATGAAAGGTTTTTCATCCCTTTTTCTGATATCAGCCTAACCGTGGTACGCCCTTCCGGTGCCCGTATCCTGTCACAATATAATATAACTTAAGTAAGTACATACTTCTAAGGAATAAAAAGTCGTCTTTTAGGCGCGTTTCGACATACCTCATCATTGCTTTGCAGCAGTCGTCATTGAAGTCAAGACCATTGCATTAAAAAAATATTACATTTTTTTCCCGACGCATAAAAGAGGTGGTCCATCTTCATTTACTTTTGTGTTTTCAAATTTTATATTCTGCTTATTATGATTGCTAAGAAATTTTTTGCACAACAGTATATCTCATGTATTTTTTTCCCCGTATTATCCCCCGTGTATTTGTATCCCGTGGGAACTGTGCATTTTTCCAGGATAAAAAGCCTATGTTTTAAGTCAGGGCATAATCTATTTCCATTCAAAATTTCAGCCAAATCGGTTCAGTAGCTGTGGCGTGATTGAGTAACAAACATCCAAACATCCAAACATCTAAACATCCAAACATCTACACTTTCACATTTATAATATTAGTAGGATCAAAAAAATAATGAAAGAAAGTCGACCAATAGAAATTGCTCTCGCCATGACTCCTTTCCATGTTATGACCACGGATAATAAGCACAGATTTTGTTCCTCACATTGGCAGCTGTAAAGGGTGATGTGTCGTTAATGAGGGCAGTTCAGACGATCGCGTGAAGCGCGTTTATCTGCATGCTCGTAAACTCAACTCACTGAAATCGACGCCACGCCCTGCCGCAGGGGCGCTGTGGTTGTCGCGGCTACGAAACGAGCGGGCACACCCTTTTTTAATTTAATTTAGAAACCGATCACAGATTTCGTAACACAGATCCGTGGGACAAAACTGGCATCGGGTACCGCATAGAGCACTGTGATAGAGCACTGTGACGGGAGCTAGAGGAGGCTGTTGCCAATAGGTAATTCGAATTGTGCGATATCTTATAATCATAGGATTGAAATTAATGTAATTTTTAATGTATTTAAAATAAAATAACTAATCCATACTAATATTATAAATGCGAAAGTGTGTCTATCTGTCTGTCTATCTGTCTGTCTATCTGTCTATCTGCTAGTTTTTCACGCTCAACAATTTAACCAATTTGGATGAAATTTGGTACAGAGTTAGCTTATATACCGGGGACGGACATAGGCTACTTTTTATCCCGGAAAAGAAAAGAGTTCCCGTGGATTTTTTAAAAAACCTAAATCCACGCGAACGAGGTCGCGGGCATCATCGAGTCTATTCTATACATATAATAAAATTGTAGACTTGCCATATCTGTACATTGAAGATTTTTGCAAAATAATAACTGGGGGATGTTAGGGATAAGTAATAGAACGTAAAAAAGCTATTTTTGAAATTTTTGTATGTTTGTCTGTTTATCTGTTTGTCTGTTAGTCTGTTTGTCTGTTTGTCTGTTTGCATGTTTGTCTGTTTGTCTGTTTGTCTGTTTGTCTGTTTATCTGTTTGTCTGTATGTTTGTGCGCGCATCACGCAAAAACTACTGAATGGAATGAAACGAAACTTGGTAAGATTTAAGTTCATACTACGGAGTAACATATAAGATACTTTTTATCCCGAAATTCAGCACGGTTCCCTAGGGAGAGGGGATGAAAGTCAAAACTGTATTTATGTAATTCAATAACGCATGGTCCGATTTCATTCATTCTTTTTTTATCAGAAAGTAGATACTTTAAAGATTACCGACTAATCTCTAAAAGGCTGGATCGATTTTGATGGGACTTTCACTGACGGATATTTACATTTTGATCTACCTAAACATCCGCCAGTGAACCTTTAACAGTTTTTAGCATGGTATGAACTCAAAGGAGCTTAGGAAAAACAAAATGTTTCCTATGGGATTTTTAAAAACCAATATGTATCCACGCGAACGAAGTCGCGGGTGTCCGCTTGTATATAATAATTACTTAATAATAATTAATTTGTTACAATTTTGTGTTTTCAAAAATAAAGGTTACTCTATACCTTTGCTATAAGCAGTGGCGTAACTATACTGTTTGAGGCCCGTGGCAAATTAATCGGATGGGGGCCTCTCCTGCCCAATATTTAAAGAAGCTCGGCCAACGTTAAAGTTTATATTTTTGGGTCGGGGGCCCCTTCCGGCTGGGGGCCCGTGGCATTTTGCCGAAATGCCACCCTATAGTTACGCCACTGGCTATAAGTATTAACAATCGCTGAACTCATAGCCCACCATTAGCACTATCGCACGACATGGATGGCCGCGGGCGACGCGCGACGTCGCTTCGCGAGTGCCGAATATAAAGCGCACTTTATATCAAGTGCGCCATTTTATATCAAGTAGGCCATTCTATCTAAAGTGGCACATTTTATTGTGCGCCGGATTGATGTCCCCGGGCCTACCGACCGTAACTTAGTTTTTATGCCGCGCGGGGACAGAAATCTGATACTTTACGACAGACAGAATATGGACGGAATAATGTCGCGTAACTATGAAATGTCTGTGTTGAAGTTATCTATTAACTACCTAAGTAAGTGATAAATGTATGGATCCTGTTTATCTAGCGAGGAAAACGTTAAGTCACTTTGTTAAAAAGCCAAAAGTAATTGAATGACAGTCATTACTTGAATTAAAGTTTCCATTCAATTGTGCAATTTGATTTGGTCATCGGACGGATAGGCTCTGCACTGCACTGCACTGCAGCTCTAGTCAATGAATGACCGATGGAGTTATCCCGACCTAGAATTATCCCGATATATTATACCAACTCGTGTTTCGTGCAAGCAGCAGTCATCGCAATTGTCCTGGGCTCTGTTATCGCAAAACCATATAATTATTATAACAACTGCATGGACAAAACTGAAGTTAACCTTATCGCCTAGCGGATTATGAACTTCACTCTGACTGCCACATTCAGAGTAGCTTAATGGTCACTTAAAAAGGAATTCCTTAGTAGAGATTTAAAAAGGTCACTCTTAAGAGTAAGTTAACGCTTCATTAATACAGTTAAATGACAGCTCTTTAAAATCTATACTTCTATACTAATAAATAAAATTGAAGTGTCTGTCTGTAATATCGAAATAACTACCTCATATTAAGCTCATATAGTTATTTGAACGCTACCATAATCGAATCACACGTTTTTAAAATTTTTGTCTGTCTGTCTGTCTGTCTGTCTGTCTGTCTGTCTGTCTGTCTGTCTGTCTGTCTGTCTGTCTGTCTGTTTGAACGGGCTAATCTTCGGAACGGCTGAACCGATTTTGACGGGACCTTCACATACAAGTAGAGAATTAACCAGGGAGTAACATAGGCTACTTTTTTAACCGACTTTCAAAAAAGGAGGAGTTGTGTTTTTCTACCTATGTACACCGATATCTCCGAGATTTCTGAACCGATTTGCGTAATTTTTTTTTAATCGATAGAGAAACATTGCGACCCTGTTCTATAAAAAATTTGGATTCCAACTCCTTAATCCTGATGCTGTAGGGGACCTAATCCCCAAAACTAATAGGTTTTTGAAACTTTCGGTTATTTAAATTGATATTGGGGGTACCATTTAAAGACTTTATCGTTGAATGAACTCGAGTAGGTACATATCCAACTCTTCAACCCTGATGCTGTAAGGAATTGTACTCCGAAATCGTGGGGATCCCACTTGATTTTTCCGTTTTGGGGACGGGTTTCTACAGATAAGCTACTTTTTGTTCTAGAAAATCAAAAGTTCCCACGGGATTTTTAAAAACCTAAATCCACACGGGCGAAGCCGTGGGCATCATCTAGTAATATAATAAAACTGTAACAGATCCAATTCTGTACATTGAAGATATTTTGAAAATTTTTATTGGAGGGCACTCTATAATCGATACTGAAGCCAAAACTGCAATTTGTTTCATTTTTGTCTGTCTGTCTGTCTGTCTGTCTGTCCGTATCTTGGCCGCGCATCACGCCGAAACTACTGAATGGATTCAAATGAAACTTGGTACGATTTTAGTTTATACTCCGAGGTAGGACATAGGATACTTTTTATCCCGAAATTCAGCACGGTTCCCTTGGGAGAGAGGATGAAAGTTAAAACGTGTATTTAGCTGTAATTCATTAACGCGTTGTTCGATTTCACTCATTCTTTTTTTGTTAGAAAGGTAATACTTTATATATTGTCCCATAAATATTTCAAGGTCATAGGTGTTTTAGTTCAGAAATTACAGACATTTATTGGGTTCAAATAACTTGGGACGCGGATGTTTGTACGTACGGCTTATTTTAAACTGGCGTGCGTTTAAATTTATGTTTGTCGGCATGTCTATTTGTTCCAGCTAATCTCCGAAACGGCTGGATCGATTTTGATGGAACTTTCAATGGCAGATAGGTGATGTTAAGGAGTAACTTAGGATACATTTAGTTTAGGTACAAAAAAGAATTATGGGGGTCCGATCCGATTCTATATAAAAACCTATATCCATGCGAACGAAGTCGCGGGGGTCGGCTAGTATTTAATAAAATTAAGTAGTAATATACTTACTCAATAGGCATAATTTAAGGAATGAGAAGTTAAAGCTCTTAAAATTCAGTTAATTTGCATAATACATTGTAATTGATCTGACTGGCCTGTTGGCGTGATTGGCAGTGACCCTGCCTTCCGCTCCGGGGTCGCGGGTTCGATTCCCGCCCCGAGTCTGGGTGTATTTATAATATGTATGTATGTGTATACCTTTATTAAAATATATAATATGTATTTATATGTAAATATGTCTATCAGTCGGATGTTACCTATAACACAGGCATTAAGTTGCCTACTTTAGGAACAGACGACCGTGTGTGTATGTGTGAGTATTTATTTATTTATTATTATTTAATTTAGCAATTTATTAAAATGTAAGTTAGAAACAGTAGAAGTTGAATACTCCACAGTTTTAATACTGAAACGGACGTCGAACAAAGGAAATGAAAATTATTAATAAAAAGTTGAAAACGCTCCACGTCATGGAGTTTTCTACTCAAACGGTGAAGCGGACATTATTAAAGTTTCTCCTTGAATATATTTCACAAAGAGCGAACCGCGTTATCCATTTTTCACGAGAGTACCGGCGGCGGGTGGCGGGGGCTAAGAGCGCTCCTAATCCGTGTTTAAAAGAAAAGTCATTTATCGCAAAGCCCGGAGGCCGGAGGTCGGCGGCGCTTTCACCGCCGTCACATGACTCGGCGAGAATTGCTTCAACTGAGAATAAAATGCCCTTTAAGCTTTTAAACCATGTCGAGGAATGTAAAACGTTAATGTGTTGAAGTCTAATGTTTCAGTATGAATCATATAATTTTAGTAACGGATTTACATTGTACAGATTTCTGAATTTGCGAACCTCATGACTCTGTATCGGAAATATGAAGCTGTTTTGAATAAGCTTTCGTTGAATTATAAGGACTCATGGTAAGAAATTATTTTACTGAAGTCAAGATGAAACGAACTCTTATCTTCGTGATAATCTTGTGTTATTAATCCTAATCCATACCAACATTATACTTAAATGCAAATGTGTCTGTCTGGCTGCCGGCCGGTTACTTTTTCACGGGTCAATGAACCGATCTTAAGAATATTTACCTACTATTTGACACAAACATTGCTTCCATCATCCGCATCTCTAAAACGGACATATTTACGAATCTTTTTTTCCGGAAAATTAAAAATCAACGAGCCATTTAAAAAACGCCAGTTACTAACTTAGCCGCGAGCATCAATTAATAGTGTTTAATATGATAAATTCACTCATTCATCAATACGTAGATTATAATCTTAATTGAAATAATTTGTATATCTGGCGAACGTTATGCTAATTTGATTGATTCGTGTGTAGGACTCCGTGGCGCAACGGTAGCGCGTCTGACTCCAGATCAGAAGGTTGCGTGTTCAAATCACGTCGGGGTCACAAACAGATTTTTTTTTACATCGAATTAAATTTTGGAATTTTATGAAAAAGAAACCATTTTTCCGTGGCATTATATTACAAAAGCTAGTGGACTAGTAAATAATTCGACCACGGCGGCGGCGAGATATCAACGAAAGGGCAGAGACTAGCCAACTGCACAGGAGATATTGTAGTGCACAAGTATGTGCAAGCAGGTGCGCTCTCTATTCCGTCACTCTCAAAGTCCAATGGGACGCTAACGCGACACAACTGGAGAGAGAATAGGCGCAAGAGCGACAGCTTTACGTGCTCTCCAAGGCACGGGAATGTATCTAAAGCCGGGGTCTGGTGATCATGACGCACAACGCTGCGGTATGCGACGCAACGCAGCGTCACGACGCAGCATTTAGCGTCCCTGCGGAGAGGTGGTCAGTTGATTTTGCCGCAGCTACCAAGGTAGACGTGAACATGAACAATTTTTCTGTAATTTGTGCTTTGCTTGAAGAGGAGGAAGAAGAAGAATTTTTACTGCTTCTGAATAGACAAAGAAAATCTCCGAGGAACATGTTTTTACAACGGAGGAGTGAAGGTTGTTTGTTTGTTGTTGAAAAATTCCATATCGCACACCCGTGACGCACACCGCACACCGCAGCGTTGAACCGAGAATGACGCCGCGGTGTGCGGCAGTACACCTCCCCACTTCACCGCGTTTGCCCCTCGCCGCTGACGCATACTGCTACGGAACATGAGACCATTCTCGACGTTTTTCATATGATTGAGTGTCCGACAACGCAGACCGCATACCGCAGCGTTGTGCGTCATGATCACCAGACCAAAGCTTAACACTGCCAATTCCCGAACGCCCGGGCTGCTACTGAGGCTGCTACTAAAACTCGATAACTTTTTGTGGCCTGACCTGAGACTCGAACTTAGGACCTTCGGCTACAAATCAAGTCAAGACCAATGAGGTAGTTAATAGGCGAGTAAGTAATAATGATTTACTTCAACTCAGTAGGTATTTCAGGGTAGGTAAGTAAGTATTCGTCGAGTTTCTTGCTGGTTCTTATCAGTTGAAACGGGTTCTGAACTAGCCGTAGTTTTCACTCAATGATTTGAAAGCACACGTATAAGTTTATTTGAATCTTTTAGGGGTGCTTTCAATAATTTCCATAATTATTTTCCATACTAGACTGCTCCATTCGTGTTCAATAACATTGGTAAGTGGAACGGCGAACTGTTGTTTGCATGTTGATGGACGGATCGGCCATTAGGGTATTGCGGAACATCGCTCTAACGCGGAACAATGCTACTTCGCGAGATGAGAGCCGACTGCCGATGTCTATAGTGATACAGGCAACGAGCTACTGACGACCAGGATGTAGGTAGGTACCAGCACATAGTTAGAAGTTTTACGTATGCAAATAGCGCAGAATATATCATTTGTTGATGTAACGGAAATCTTTAAACATTTGCTATTTATTGTTAACATTCGTGAATTGATGATGAATATTCATTTCTTATGTCATGAGACATCACTCGTATTTTAGATACATTGCTTCACTAATGAGACGTTTTAAAGTTTAACCCTAGGTCGGTCGCGCTAGTTTTTGTAACTTCGTCGGTCGCATGGGGTCTTTGAAAGCCCCGTTTTATTTTATACTAGCTGTTGCCCGCGGCTTCGCCCGCGTGAATTTCGGTTTTTCACAAATCCTGAGGGAATCGTGGATGTCTGGTTCCTGTTCCCGCTCTCTTTTCCAATCTTTATACTTACTTTCAAGGTAGTTTGCTATATTGATCTGTAGATTTGGGTTTTTTCAAAATCCCGTAGGAACTGTGGATTTTTTCAGGATAAAAAGTTGCCTATGTTTTAAGTCAGGGTATTATCTATCTCCATTAAAAATTTCAGCCAAATCTGTTCAGTAGTTGCGACGTTATGGAGTAACAAACATCCAAACATCCAAACATCTAAACATCCAAACATCCAAATATCCGCATTTTCACATTTAGATATATTTAATAAATAAATAGCTCTTTACATTATTTGTTTATTTATTTAGTTATTTATTTATTGATTTAGTTATTAATTGCCTTCGGCCACCAGAGGGCGCAGCTGTCGTATCGAGATTCCGCCTGCGGCCGTCAGAGGTCATTGCAATTGCTTTGAGTTTCCGGCTTAGGCCGCTAGAGGGCGCTGTGATCATTTTTAATTTCCAGTTTTGACCGCACGAGGGCGCTGCAATCACTTCAAGTTTCTGGCCTAGGCCGCCAGAGGGCGCTGCGATCGTTTTTTAGTTTCCAGTTTTTGCCGCAAGAGGGCACTGTGATCGTTTTAATTTCCAATTTTGGCCGCAAGAGGGCGCTGCAATCGTTTTATGGTTTCCAGTTTTGGCTGCTAGAGGGCGCTGCTATTGCTCCAAGTTTCCAGCTTAGACCGCCAGAGGGCGCTGAGATCGTTTTTAGTTTCGAGTTTTGGCCGCCAGAGGGCGCTGTGATCGTTTTAAGTTTCCAGTTTTGGCTGCTAGAGGGCGCTGCTATTGCTTCAAGTTTCCGGCTTAGGCCGCCAGAGGGTGCTGTGATAGTTTTTTTTAATTGCCAGTTTTGGCCGCCAGAGGGCGCTGCGATCGTTTTTAGCTTCCAGTTTTGGCCGCTAGAGGGCGCTGCAATCGTTTTTTAGTTTCCAGTTTTGGCTGCTAGGGGGTGCTGCTATTGCTTCAAGTTTCCGGCTTAGGCCACCAGACGGCGCTGTGATCGTTTTTTAGTTTCCAGTTTTGACCGCCAAAGGGCGCTATGATCGCTTCAAGTTAGACCGACAGAGAGCGCTGCAATCGTTTTTAGTTCCCATTAAAACTTTCATCCCCTATTTTACCACCCTTAAAAGCAGATTTTTCAAAATAAACTTTACAGAGTTTTATTATTTAAAACTCATAATCTAAATGCCGATTTTCAGGTCTATAACTTTAAAAACATAGGACTTTCATAAAAATTTTCATCCCCTATTTTACCACCCTTAAGGGGAGATTTTCCAGAATAACTTATACAGGTTTTTATCATTTAAAAATTATAATTTCATATCCTATTTTCATATCTGTAACTTCAAAAACATAACCTTCCAACCCCCATTTTACCCCCTTAGGGGAGGATTTTCGTGAAATATTTTCCAGGCTGATATCTAAGCCCTAGAATGAATCTACCTTCCAAATTTCAAGTTGATAATAGCAAAATTATATTTAAAACTTCCCATTAAAACTTTCATCCCCTATTTTACCACCCTTAAGGGAAGATTTTTCAAAATAAAATATACAGAGTTTTATTATTTAAAACTAATAATCTAAATGCCGATTTTCAGGTCTGTAACTTTAAAAACATAGGACTTTCATACAAACTTTCTACCCCCATTTTACCCCCTTAGGGGAAAATTTTAGGGATATTAAATAGCCTATAACCTGCCCCAAAAGTTGGACAACCAAATGCAAAAAGAATTTTTCAAATCCGATAGGTACTTCCAGAGATTAGCGCGTTCAAACAAACAAACAAACAAACAAACAAACAAACAAACTCTTCCGCTTTATTATATTAGTATAGATTTTTTTATATAATTACTTCGTATATTCAGATTTTTTATTTATGTATTAATAACTTAGGTACTAAGATGTATTTTAAAATAAAAGTATTATAATCTTTTAAATCTTTATAAGATTACGTCAGTCTCAGTCCCACTAGAGAAAAACATTTTTGACTCATTTTCGGTAACTTTAGTTTAAACTAGTATGGCGCGTGGGTGCGCGGCCCGCAAGCGGACCGCGAGGATTCGAGTAGTTTTTGTTTGAGCACGTCCCACCTATCTTCAATACCCTCGCCGTGCTCTTCATCCGTCTCCAAAATCTTCGATCATCAGCTCTTTCCGTATTTTTCCATCAATAATTTTTTTTTGTGTAGAAAAATAAATTCCGCCATCTTGTTTTTTTCTGTT
Source organism: Melanargia galathea (assembly GCA_920104075.1). Lineage (NCBI taxonomy): Eukaryota > Metazoa > Arthropoda > Insecta > Lepidoptera > Nymphalidae > Melanargia > Melanargia galathea. The sequence goes on from OV049855.1 coordinate 23,332,205, forward strand.
CATCAAGTAGACTTTTAGGTCTTGATCATCTTTTTCCCAGAAACCACTCTTCCATCTTTTATGCTTGGTGAGATAGACTCTGACGAAATTTGTATAGCCGCCATCTTGAATCCGCCATTTTGTTTTTTTTTCAGCTCAGTGCCAATTGGATGAGGTTTTGAGTAATTTTTGTTTGAGCACCTCCCATCTATCTAACATACCCTGCCCGGGCTCCTCATCCATCTTCCAAACCCTCAATCATCATGTCTTTCCATATTTTTCTTTGAGAGTTCTCCAAAGAATCGCATCAAAGCCTTGCATAGTTTACAACTTGTAGTCTCTTCAATATTCGCCATACATTTTCTATGGAAAAATAAATTCCGCCATTTTGATTTTTTTTTCAATTCATCAAGTAGACCTTTGGATCCTCATCATCTTTTGCGAAGAAACCACTCTTCCATCTTTTATACCCTCCGAGATGGAGACCGATGAAATTTGTATGGCGGCCATCTTTTTTTCGCCATTTTGAATTTTTTTTCAGCTAACTGCCAATTGGATGACGTTTCGAGTGACATTTGTTCGAGCACCCCCCACCTATCTTCAATACCTTAAGCGTGCTGCTCACCTGTCTCCGAAATCCTCAATCATCAGCTCTCTCCATATTTTTGTTCCGAATGAATTTTTGTCCTCTATACGAAACCATTAGTGAAAAAAAAATTTTTCATACAAAATTTTACAGGAGGGGTGATCAATCAGTGAGTCAGTCAATGAATCAGCACGAGCAGCTATATATATATTAATTAATATAAAACCAATCATTATATTTTCTTTCTAAAATCAACATAAACTATCAAAATAAGACTTATTTTAACGAAATCACAAAAAACAACATGAATGAATTCATAAACATTAGTAAATTTTTACACCTCATTTTGCAATTCCGAACAGCTTGCGCAATTTGATGCTGCATGCCTCGGGTATATATTCTGGCGACATGAAAAGCATCCTGTCGAATATTTTCTATCAAATATATCGTGGACAATATGTGCATCTCTTTCTGGACATTTGTGGCTGATTTTCACATCGATTTTGCAGGACATCAGGACCAAAAAGCGCTTCATATGCTGCCACACCGGAGCGTTCTCGGGAGGGTGTTTATAATCATCAAAAAGATGAAATGCATGTATTTTCAAATAGTCTTCGCGTATCTTGGTCCTATTTGGCTAATTATAATCCAATATTGTCTTTGACTGAAGGATTAGGAGCAGTTTTTTTTCCAGCTAAATATCGTTTCAGTATTTCGATGGCGTAGTTTTCCAACTAATGACATAATACGTGGTTGATGCTAAATCTATACTAATAAATAAAATTGAAGTGTCTGTCTGTAATTTCGAAATAACTACCACATATTAAGCTCATATGGTTATTTGAACGATACCATAACCGGATCACACGTTTTTAAAATTTTTGTCTGTCTGTCTGTCTGTTTGAACGGGCTAATCTTCGAAACGGCTGAACCGATTTTGACGGGACTTTCACAGACAAGTAGAGGATTAACCAAGGAGTAACATAGGCTACTTTTTTAACCGACTTTCAAAAAAGGAGTTGTGTTGAAATCGGTAAAAAACGCCCTGATAGGTATTTTCGCTACGCGCGACGGCCGACCGCGACGCTCGCGCTGCACGGAACTCCCCGCGCCGCGCGCCCCTGCGCCGTGCGCCCTGCGCCGTGCGCCCTGCGCCCGTCGTACGCGGTACCGCGGTACGCCGCCGCGCGGCGGGGGGCGGGTGGACCAGAAATCCCAAATTATCCCTCAGGATTTGTGAAAAACCGAAATTCACGCGGGCGAAGCCGCGGGCAAAAGCTAGTAATATAATAAAACTGTAACAGATCCAATTCTGTACATTGAAGATATTTGGAAAATTTTTATTGGAGGGCACTCTAGAATCGATACTGAAGCCAAAACTGCAATTTTTTTCATTTTTGTCTGTCTTTCTGTCTGTCTGTCTGTCTGTCTGTCTGTCTGTATCTTGGCCGCGCATCACACCGAAACTACTGAATGGATTCGAATGAAACTTGGTACGATTTGAGTTTATTTTCCGAGGTAGGACACAGGATACTTTTTATTCCGAAATTCAGTACGGATCCCTTGGGAGAGGGGAAGAAAGTTAAAACGTGTATTTAGCTGTAATTCATTAACGCGTAGTTCGATTTAACTCATTCTTTTTTTGTTAGAAAGGTAATACTTTAAGTATTATCCCGTAAATATTTCAAGGTCATCATAGGTTTTACAGTTCAGAAATGACAGTCATTTATTGTGTTCAAATAACTTGGGACCCGGATTTTTGTACGTAAGGCTTATTTTAAACTGGCGTGCGTTTAAATTTATGTTTGTCGGCCTGTCAATTGGTCCAGCTAATCTCCGAAACGGCTGGATCGATTTTGAAGAAACTTTCAATGGCAGATAGGTGATGTTACAAGGAGTAACTTAGGCTACATTTAGTTTAGGTACAAAAAAGGATTATGGGATCCAATCCGATCCTACACATAAACCTATATAACCACGCGGACGAAGTCGCGGGGGTCAGCTAGTACATAAATAAATGTTATTTGTCGAGCGAGTGGAACCTTATCCTCATCATCATTGTCTGAATCCAGTTATTCGGGCAGCTCAGGATGCCTCAGAATCAGTTTCAAGAGAACTTTTTTCAATTAGGTACGTCAGGTCCAAAATCAAAATGTTTACCAATGTTTCATCGATCGTAACATCTACATCATCTTCGGACTGTTCTTCTAGCCTTCGGACAATCTGCTGTTTTTTAAAATATTCCATTTTCTGTTAAATTTAACATAATGTAAGTGTCTGCCTTCAAACAAAAAATGTTACACGTTTGGTCGCGTGGGGTCTTTTGAAGCCCGCGCGCAAAACAAACGTTTATCATGCGCAAACGCAGTGCGCTAAATCAGTGATAACTGCTCTATTTTATACTTAAGTATATTTTAGGAAGCTACTATAAATTACAAGTTCGTATCATAACTATTAAAAAAAATATGACAGTTTTTGCAAACCCCGGGCTTTCAAAGACCCCATGCGACCGACCTAGGGTTAAGGAAGTTCACTCTCAGAGTCAACTAACACTCCATTGGTACCTACCTATAGGTAGGTAATTTACATCTATTCCTATAGCTAAACTACATCTCGTAAAATAATAATAGTCATTTATTTCAGGCCAGTTTTACCCATTTCAGTAGAAAAGTGCAAAAAAATCAAGTATAAACGATGATAATTTAATAATTCGTTAAACATAATTTAAGGAAGTCAGCGACAAACGCGACAACGCGACATGATACGACGCGACGCGAAAATATCAGACAGTAGCTGAACCTGCATGTGGCCTACGTTGTCGCGTGGACAAGTTTGTAATTTTCTATGGATTCGAATCGTGTCGCGTCGCGTTGTGTAGTACCTATTCCTCGCTCACGCAGGACACCGCCTAAATGCGACAGTTAGTGTATTTACAATAGAGAAGACTTTAAATAGTTAAATTTTTGAAACTTGGCAAATCACTAAGCGTAACTTTTAAGTTTTAGCAAATTACTTAAGTCGTTAGTTACCTAACTGAAGAATTTTGACAGTTTTTCACACAAAAACTGCCAAATCGTGACTTAAAAAAAACAACAAAAAAGTAATTATTATTTTCTTTGCTTTCTATTGGCCTTCTACGAGAAATGTCGGGAATATTTCTCATAGTTAAATATAACATTATGTAACATCGGCTGCCATTAGCAGTCACGTCTGAGTTGATGCAACAATACCGCGCTGGGAAAACGAAATAAAGTTGCTCACTGCTACGTGACGAGCTGCGGACCGCGGTGTGGTTTGGAATTATACCACCAAAATAATGCCTTAAAGAGTATTGGTCAAAACTATAGAGTGAGTCGGACTAGCGCACTGTGGGTTCCGTAGCTTTTGATATTTATGAAACAAACTAGTAACTCGCACTGAAGATCTTTCGTGCTATAAGCTCGTCTAGGTACACAATAAATGTCCTTCCAAACACAATGCTAAAAGAACTTCAAATTATTGTCGGTGTTAAATGCGTGTATATCAACATAATTGTAAAGTATTGTCAAATGTGCGATAGGATTGTCATAATTTTGTTTCATTGATAGCAAAGATAGCAATCAACGCAAATTCAGCAAGATGCAAGAATACTATCAATGGAGATTATAACAATCTGAAAGATAGATGTATATGATCACAAGCTTATTATGTGATATATAATAAAGAATATTTAAAATTACGACTCAGAGGGAGAGAGAGAAAAGGAGAGAGAGTTTAACGGAGTAACAAAAGTGGAAACTTCTGGTCAGATAATAAAATAAACTGTAATAAAAACCTCTTTTCGCACATCCCGCCGGCGGCGTCACGTTCGGCGTCGGTGACCGCAGCTGTGGTCACGGTTAAATTAAACTCATAGATTTGTGATGCTCTTTCTGTTGTGCACTGTTTTCTATCTTCGCTACTCTGCTTAATATTTCCCTTGAGAAACCGTAGATTTTTAGATAGAAGCAATACGCACACGCTACTTTGCAAAAATCTATATTAGATATACTATGGAGCAACAAGCTTATTCGTACTTTGCTGTATCGTTTAATCCGCAAGAAACCTCCGCTTATCGAACACACACCGTGCTTTAAAGTGTACATAGTATACAATATGCTCCGGTGACATGTGAAGGATTCTTTGAGGATCTGTGACATTGTTTATTTCTTGTTAATTATAGCAATTATCTGTTTTAACCGCTTTTAACACCCATTGTGTATTCGGGCGAAAGCCTGGCATGCCATAGCACAGGATATTCTAGTTGAGGCTATCGTGCTGTACCATGGTTTACTTTATATATTTCTTCATATATACTGAAAACCCTGTATTTTTAACAATTAAAATACTATACATAGATCATGAGATTATCGCTGTAGATACCAGAAAAGTACTAATATCAAGATGAAAATATAAAGATAGGTACCTAGTTATGTAAATATAATCCGCTCTACCTAAGGAGTGTACAGCATGGCTTTTACGATCAACCGCTCTACTCACGTTCTACATCAGTAATTAGATTAAGAGCAGGAAAGTAAAAAGCGAATACTTTACCATAAGCACCGAGCACTCCGCGTAGACAGCCTGCATAACTCGGATACTGTTCATTAATATAAGAAATCTGATATCCGAATAAATGTAGAGGTGTGGTCTTCATATTCATACTACCTACTTTCTATTTACCTTTTTATTTACTACTAGCTGACCCCCGCGACTTCGTCCGCGTGGTTATATAGGTTTATGTGTAGGATCGGATTGGATCCCATAATCCTTTTTTGTACCTAAACTAAATGTAGCCTAAGTTACTCCTTGTAACATCACCTATCTGCCATTGAAAGTTTCTTCAAAATCGATCCAGCCGTTTCGGAGATTAGCTGGACCAATTGACAGGCCGACAAACATAAATTTAAACGCACGCCAGTTTAAAATAAGCCTTACGTACAAAAATCCGGGTCCCAAGTTATTTGAACACAATAAATGACTGTCATTTCTGAACTGTAAAACCTATGATGACCTTGAAATATTTACGGGATAATACTTAAAGTATTACCTTTCTAACAAAAAAAGAATGAGTTAAATCGAACTACGCGTTAATGAATTACAGCTAAATACACGTTTTAACTTTCTTCCCCTCTCCCAAGGGATCCGTACTGAATTTCGGAATAAAAAGTATCCTGTGTCCTACCTCGGAAAATAAACTCAAATCGTACCAAGTTTCATTCGAATCCATTCAGTAGTTTCGGTGTGATGCGCTGCCAAGATACAGACAGACAGACAGACAGACAGACAGACAGAAAGACAGACAAAAATGAAAAAAATTGCAGTTTTGGCTTCAGTATCGATTCTAGAGTGCCCTCCAATAAAAATTTTCAAAATATCTTCAATGTACAGAATTGGATCTGTTACAGTTTTATTATATTACTAGCTTTTGCCCGCGGCTTCGCCCGCGTGAATTTCGGTTTTTCACAAATCCTGAGGGATAATTTGGGATTTCTGGTCCACCCGCCCCCCGCCGCGCGGCGGCGTACCGCGGTACCGCGTACGACGGGCGCAGGGCGCACGGCGCAGGGGCGCGCGGCGCGGGGAGTTCCGTGCAGCGCGAGCGTCGCGGTCGGCCGTCGCGCGTAGCGAAAATACCTATCAGGGCGTTTTTTACCGATTTCAACACAACTCCTTTTTTGAAAGTCGGTTAAAAAAGTAGCCTATGTTACTCCTTGGTTAATCCTCTACTTGTCTGTGAAAGTCCCGTCAAAATCGGTTCAGCCGTTTCGAAGATTAGCCCGTTCAAACAGACAGACAGACAGACAAAAATTTTAAAAACGTGTGATTCGGTTATGGTATCGTTCAAATAACCATATGAGCTTAATATGTGGTAGTTATTTCGAAATTACAGACAGACACTTCAATTTTATTTATTAGTAGTATAGATAGATACTACAACCAAGCGGACATACATTTATTATTATAACAGACATATTATGAATTAACAATCGTTCCATCTTTGATATCAGATAAAAACTATATTAGTAGGTATTTATTTGAGTTAAAATAATGCAGCGCTGAGTTAACAAGTGTAAATTGAAAATTTAAAAAACCCCCGACATTCGCCATTTTGTGGCGGCGGCCATTTTGGATTTGCATAGTCCTTTTCTACTAGTCAAGCCCTTTCATTTGATACCCATATTAAGGGATTTGTGAAAAAATATGTAATCCGCCATTTTGTAGCGGCGGCCATCTTGGACCAATTTTCATCAAACATAGCTAAGAACACTCTCGACTAAATCACCTTTCGAACAAAAAAAACCGCATTCAAATCGGTTCACCCGTTTGAGCGCCACAGGGGAACAGACAGACACACACACACACACACACACACACACACACACACACACAGACACGTCAAACTTATAACACCCCGTCGTTTTTGCGTCGGGGGTTAAAAATAATAGCCAGTCATTGTGTGAATTCCAATAAATTGGATTACAGCTCAGCTGTATAATTTGACACAATAAACTTGGCAGCAAATAATGAATACAGGGTCCGATTTCTCACAATTATTTCTTATCCAATCACTGAAAAATATGTGTGGCAGAAGCTTCCATTTTCACAAGGATTCAGTACTTTGTGTCTACGGAGTTATTTTATGAGTTTATTGAGAACTAGCTGACCCCCGCAACTTCGTTCGCGTAGATATAGATTTTTATATAGGATCGGATCGGATCCCATAATTCTTTTATGTACTACTAACTAAATGTAGCTTAAGTTACTCCTTATAACATTAAAAGTTCCGTTAAAATCGATCCAGCCGTTTCGGAGATTAGCTGGAACAAATAGACAGACCGACAAACATAAAATATAAACGCACACCAGTTTAAAATAAGCCGTACGTTCAAAGATCCGGGTCCCAAGTTATTTGAACCCAATAAATGTGTGTCATTTCTGAACTAAAAACCTATGACCTTGAAATATTTACGGGACAATATATAAAGTACTACCTTTCTAACAAAAAAAGAATGAGTGAAATCGAACAACGCGTTAATGAATTACAGCTAAATACACGTTTTAACTTTCATCCCCTCTCCCAAGGGAACCGTGCTGAATTTCGGGATAAAAAGTATCCTATGTCCTACCTCGGAGTATAAACTCAAATCGTACCAAGTTTCATTTGAATCCATTCAGTAGTTTCGGCGTGATGCGCGGCCAAGATACAGACAGACAGACAGACAGACAGACAGACAGACAGACAGACAGACAGACAGAAAGACAGACAGACAGACAAAAATGAAAAAAATTGCAGTTTTGGCTTCAGTATCGATTATAGAGTGCCCTCCAATAAAAATTTTCAAAATATCTTCAATGTACAGAATTGGATCTGTTACAGTTTTATTATATTATAGATAGACTAGCTGACCCCCGCGACTTCGTTCGCGTGTTTATAGGTTTTATATAGGATCGGATCGGATCCCATAATTCTTTTATGTACCTAAACTTGATGTAGCCTGTTACTCCTTATAACATTGAAAGTTCCATTAAAATCGATCCAGCCGTTTCGGAGATTAGCTAGAACAAATAGACAAACCGACAAACATAAATTTAAACGCACACCAGTTTAAAATAAGCCGTACGTTCAAAGATCCGGGTCCCAAGTTATTTGAACCCAATACTGAGGGTTGTAATGGCTGTCATTTATGAAGTAAAAAACCTATGACCTTGAAATATTTACGGGACAATATATAAAGTACTACCTTTCTAACAAAAAAAGAATGAGTGAAATCGAGCAACGCGTTAATGAATTACAGCTAAATACACGTTTTAACTTTCATCCCCTCTCCCAAAGGAACCGTGCTGAATTTCGGGATAAAAAGTATCCTATGTCCTACCTCGGAGTATAAACTCAAATCGTACCAAGTTTCATTTGAATCCATTCAGTAGTTTCGGCGTGATGCGCGGCCAAGATACAGACAGACAGACAGACAGACAGACAGACAGACAGACAGACAGACAAAAATGAAACAAATTGCAGTTTTGGCTTCAGTATCGATTATAGAGTGCCCTCCAATAAAAATTTTCAAAATATCTTCAATGTACAGAATTGGATCTGTTACAGTTTTATTATATTACTAGCCGACCCCCGCGACTTCGTCCGCCTGGATATAGGTTTTATATTAGGATCGGACGGATTGGATCCCATAATCCTTTTTTGTACCTAAACTAAATGTAGCCTAAGTTACTCCTTATAACATCACCAGACAGTTCCATCAAAATCGATTCAGCCGTTTCGGAAATTAGCTGGAACAAATAGACAGATCGACAAACAAATTTAAACGTACACCAGTTTAAAATAAGCCGTACGTTCAAAGGTCCGGGTCCCAAGTTATTTGAACCCAATAAATGCCTGTCATTTCTGAACTAAAAAACTTATGACCTTGAAATATTTACAGGACAATACTTAAAGTACTACCTTTCTAACAAAAAAAGAATGAGTTAAATCGAACTACGCGTTAATGAATTACAGCTAAATACACGTTTTAACTTTCTTCCCCTCTCCCAAGGGAACCGTGCTGGATTTCGGGATAAAAAGTATCCTATGTCCTACCTCGGAGTATAAGCTCAAATCGTACCAAGTTTCATTCGAATCCATTCAGTAGTTTCGGCGTGATGCGCGGCCAAGATACAGACAGACAGACAGACAGACAGACAGACAGACAGACAGACAGACAGACAGACAGACAAAAATTAAAAAAATTGCAGTTTTGGCTTCAGTATCGATTATAGAGTGCCCCCCAATAAAAAATTTCAAAATATCTTCAATGTACAGAATTGGATCTGTTACAGTTTTATTATATTATAGATAGATAGATTAAGGATAATTATTACAATACAATTTGTAACAACAAAACAAATTATACCTCAAGTCCATTAAAAATTTGTGTGAAAGCAGTAAGTTTTTATCATTTTCTATAAAAACCGGAGTCAGTTTCGATTTATTTTACGTGAGTTTGAGCTTCAATCTACTTGAAATAAATTGCTTGATTGTTTCTTAACATGCATTAGAAAGTGGCTTACTTTCTATTTTTAAAGTAGGGCTATGTAACTTACGTTTTTAGCGTTTTGTACTTGATTGATTTCGATCTTACTCGATTGGGTACTAAGAAAGTTGCTGATTTTGCATAACGAAAAGCACTTATTTTGTTAATCGTGAATTTGTTGATTTTATTTATCGCATCCCATACAAACGAATTTAATTCCTATTTCAATTATAACCAACCATATTCAGTAAAATGTAGATATGCTCTAGAAGCTAATATAAAGTACGGTCTAGGTACTTAGGGCTTTTTTTACCACTTTCTGATAAGTGTCACTGTCAGATAGCCTAACCATAACTTTTGTACTTTATATTACTTAAGTGACAAAGACAAGATATGTGAATAAGCTATCAGACACTTATCAGAAGGTCGTGGAACAGGCCCTTAGTTTCAAAGTTATCGGGCTCAAAGATTTAATTAAAAATATTTGAGCCCGTGTCTAATAATCTTCATTGAATTTGAATGATTAATATTCAACTAAGCATGTAACTTCGTTTGAAAACTGTATGACGAAAATACTCATAGTATTCCACACGCAAGTACATCGTAATTCTATATAACTCATTTATAAACCACTGTATGTGTAAATAAATGTACATATGTTGAGAATGAGATGGAGATATGATAAACTTGTAGCCATTTACAGAAACATGCTCCTTGGCAGGTGCTAACAAGGCTTGCAGGGGGTCCTACAGGAAAGAAAGTGTCTATAGCTTACACATAGCTCGATACACATTGTACGAAAAATGTGTAAGGGAACTGTTCTGAAAAATGAAATAAAAATAATATTATAGATTAGTAATGACCTATAATAAGTGTTTAATAATGATTAAAGTGTTCCTTCAGTGAAACATGAGCCCTTTTGACGTATAGTCGTAGATATACGTGATTCGCAATACGTTCCCCTTATAGGTAGGTACGTGTGTGTATTTATCACAATCCCACCATTTTTAATCTCGCCTCCTACCACCTTCATATTCAGTCTAGTCTTCCTTTACTAGTTGTTTATACAGACCATGATTACAGAAAATGTTAATCTTCAGACTATACAAGCTAGCAGCAAGTAGCTCCGACATCACGTATGATCGGTAATGAGCAAAAAATCCTGACTCTTCATATTGCCCGACTAGTTGTGGTAGCTGTTGCCGGACTAGTTGCCCGACCGGTCGGCTGGCTATTACCGTCATCTTTGACATGGCGGCGTAATTGATTTGCTCTTATTAAATGAAAATTGACGCGGATGATTTAAGGCTCGGTTGATGAGTGATGGGATTTTTATGCGCTTGTAAATTTGATGAACGGTTGTCTTACATCAATTTGAGGTGTGTAACATCATTGATGTCATGAAAATGTGTACAATTTAGGCATTCATTTACCTGACACCTTTTATTTTAAATTAAGTAGTTAAATTTTTGATTTTTATTTTTGTACTAAGTAGGCTTTTATTTAGTCACTAGCTGACCCCCGCGACTTCGTTCGCGTGTTTATAGGTTTTATATAGGATCGGATCGGATCCCATAATTCTTTTTTGTATGTTCTTTTATGTATGTAACTAAATGTAGCCTAAGTTACTCCTTATAACATTACCTATTTGCCATTGAAAGTTCCGTTAAAATCGATCCAGCCATTTTGAAGATGAGCTGGAACAAATAAACAGACCGACAAACATAAATTTAAACACACACCAGTTTAAAATAAGCCGTACGTTCAAAGAGTCGGGTCCCAAGTTATTTGAACCCAATACTGAGGGTTGTAATGTCTGTCATTTCTGAACTAAAAAACATATGACCTTGAAATATTTACGGGACAATATATAAAATACTACCTTTCTAACAAAAAAAGAATGAGTGAAATCGAACAACGCGTTAATGAATTACAGCTAAATACACGTTTTAACTTTCATCCCCTCTCCCAAGGGAACCGTGCTGAATTCCGGGATAAAAAGTATCCTATATAGCCTACCTCGGGATATAAACTCAAATAGTACCAAGTTTCATTTGAATCCATTCAGTAGTTTCGGCGTGATGCGCGGCCAAGATACAGACAGACAGACAGACAGACAGACAGACAGACAGACAGACAGACAAAAATGAAACAAATTGCAGTTTTGGCTTCAGTATCGATTATAGAGTGCCCTCCAATAAAAAATTACAAAATATCTTCAATGTACAGAATTGGATCTGTTACAGTTTTATTATATTACTAGCTGACCCCCGCGACTTCGTTCGCGTGTTTAAAGGTTTTATATAGGATCGGATCGGATCCCATAATTCTTTTATGTACCTAAACTTGATGTAGCCTGTTACTCCTTATAACATTGAAAGTTCCATTAAAATCGATCCAGCCGTTTCGGAGATTAGCTAGAACAAATAGACAAACCGACAAACATAAATTTAAACGCACACCAGTTTAAAATAAGCCGTACGTTCAAAGATCCGGGTCCCAAGTTATTTGAACCCAATACTGAGGGTTGTAATGGCTGTCATTTCTGAAGTAAAAAACCTATGACCTTGAAATATTTACGGGACAATATATAAAGTACTACCTTTCTAACAAAAAAAGAATGAGTGAAATCGAGCAACGCGTTAATGAATTACAGCTAAATACACGTTTTAACTTTCATCCCCTCTCCCAAAGGAACCGTGCTGAATTTCGGGATAAAAAGTATCCTATGTCCTACCTCGGAGTATAAACTCAAATCGTACCAAGTTTCATTTGAATCCATTCAGTAGTTTCGGCGTGATGCGCGGCCAAGATACAGACAGACAGACAGACAGACAAAAATGAAACAAATTGCAGTTTTGGCTTCAGTATCGATTATAGAGTGCCCTCCAATAAAAATTTTCAAAATATCTTCAATGTACAGAATTGGATCTGTTACAGTTTTATTATATTATAGATAGATAGACAAGTGGCGCAAAATCGTACTAGGTAGCGATTCTTGCAAGAGAGTACGAGTATCTACTTCTCTCTCTCTCTTGTATAACGTCTATCGGTTGAGACGACAAAAGGACTTTGACTAATAATAATTATATAATGAGTAATCTATAATATAATAAAACTGTAAACAGATCCAATTCTGTACATTGAAGATATTTTGAAAATTTTTATTGGAGGGCACTCTATAATCGATACTGAAGCCAAAACTGCAATTTGTTTCATTTTTGTCTGTCTGTCTGTCTGTCTGTCTGTCTGTCTGTCTGTATCTTGGCCGCGCATCACGCCGAAACTACTGAATGGATTCAAATGAAACTTGGTACGATTTGAGTTTATACTCCGAGGTAGGACATAGGATACTTTTTATCCCGAAATTCAGCACGGTTCCTTTGGGAGAGGGGATGAAAGTTAAAACGTGTATTTAGCTGTAATTCATTAACGCGTTGCTCGATTTCACTCATTCTTTTTTTGTTAGAAAGGTAGTACTTTATATATTGTCCCGTAAATATTTCAAGGTCATAGGTTTTTTACTTCAGAAATGACAGCCATTACAACCCTCAGTATTGGGTTCAAATAACTTGGGACCCGGATCTTTGAACGTACGGCTTATTTTAAACTGGTGTGCGTTTAAATTTATGTTTGTCGGTTTGTCTATTTGTTCTAGCTAATCTCCGAAACGGCTGGATCAATTTTAATGGAACTTTCAATGTTATAAGGAGTAACAGGCTACATCAAGTTTAGGTACATAAAAGAATTATGGGATCCGATCCGATCCTATATAAAACCTATAAACACGCGAACGAAGTCGCGGGGGTCAGCTAGTAATATAATAAAACTGTAACAGATCCAATTCTGTACATTGAAGATATTTTGTAATTTTTTATTGGAGGGCACTCTATAATCGATACTGAAGCCAAAACTGCAATTTGTTTCATTTTTGTCTGTCTGTCTGTCTGTCTGTCTGTCTGTATCTTGGCCGCGCATCACGCCGAAACTACTGAATGGATTCAAATGAAACTTGGTACTATTTGAGTTTATACTCCGAGGTAGGCTATATAGGATACTTTTTATCCCGGAATTCAGCACGGTTCCCTTGGGAGAGGGGATGAAAGTTAAAACGTGTATTTAGCTGTAATTCATTAACGCGTTGTTCGATTTCACTCATTCTTTTTTTGTTAGAAAGGTAGTATTTTATATATTGTCCCGTAAATATTTCAAGGTCATATGTTTTTTAGTTCAGAAATGACAGACATTACAACCCTCAGTATTGGGTTCAAATAACTTGGGACCCGACTCTTTGAACGTACGGCTTATTTTAAACTGGTGTGTGTTTAAATTTATGTTTGTCGGTCTGTTTATTTGTTCCAGCTCATCTTCAAAATGGCTGGATCGATTTTAACGGAACTTTCAATGGCAAATAGGTAATGTTATAAGGAGTAACTTAGGCTACATTTAGTTACATACATAAAAGAACATACAAAAAAGGATTATGGGATCCGATCCGATCCTATATAAAACCTATAAACACGCGAACGAAGTCGCGGGGGTCAGCTAGTACCCAATATATGTTTGAAATAAATAAACAGCAAATATTTAATAGACAGGACATAAATAATTTTCCTTATCCCACTCGCACCTAGAGAATGGCTATAAAAACTGCATCGCTTCAAGCAATTACAATAAAATGTTATCTCAATATGAAATCGCCTCTCGCCGCTTTTTGCGCTTTTTACACTTTTTGCGCGCCCCTTATTACTGCCCGATTCGCTTCCAGGAATCATACCGGTCTCTGGGCCGGTTTCAAAAACCATACGGTACCCGCCCGTGTGATGGTGCGTTATATTTATTTTTAACCCCCGACGCAAAAACGACGGGGTGTTATAAGTTTGACGTGTTTGTGTGTGTGTGTGTGTGTGTGTGTGTCTGTCTGTTCCCCTGTAGCGCTCAAACGCGTGAACCGATTTGAATGCGGTTTTTTTTGTTTGAAAGGTGAATTAGTCGAGAGTGTTGTTAGCTATGTTTGATGAAAATCGATGCAAGATGGCCGCCGTTACAAAATGGCGGATTACATATTTTTTCACAACTCCCTCAATATGGGTATCAAATGAAAGGGCTTGACTAGTAGAATAGCACTATACAAATCCAAGATGGCCGCCAACACAAAATGGCGAATGTCGGGGGTTTTTTAATTTTCAATTTATACTTGTCACTTCAGCATAGCGCTTATTAGTCGACGTGACCTAGTGATCAAAACACGATATTTAACCTAATCGTAGGCATCAGCTAACTGTAATAATTATATTAATACATAGCATAAAACATTACATAATAGGTAAACTAAATTACTTTAAAACCTAACAACGCAGCGAAGCATCCGTAGTGCCCAAGATACTACGGATATTATATAGTCATAGAGCTGGCAGCTTTGACCATTTGGATGGCCAAGGTAGCTGCCAGTTCTTGGATCCCCATGATAGTGTCATGACAATTTTTGACAAGTATAAATTAAAAATTTAAAAAACCCCCGACATTCACCATTTTGTGGCGGCGGCCATCTTGGATTTGCATAATGCTATTCTACTAGTCAAGCCCTTTAATTTGATACCCATATTCAGGGCTGTAATGTTTCAGGATCCAGTAAAACACACTTTCTGTTTACCCAGTAGGCTATGTACTGTATGCAAGCCCTGAGCCCGTCTGTCCCCGCCCCGTGCCGGTGTGCGACTGACGCCCTCTATCGTAACCTGCATACACTACATCCCTCCCTTATTTTATTTTTATTCAAATAAACTTTTACAAGTACTTTTAAATCGTCCATTGAATCTACCACTGGTTCGGAATGCAGTTCCAACCGAGAAGAACCAGCAAGAAACTCGGCGGTTGCTCTTTTTATAAAAGTAACAATATTACAATTATTATATGGCGGTTAACTAACCAAAATGTTTTTTTTAAATATTATTATTACAGATTACTCGTAAAGTTTAACAGAACAGCTTTGATTTTTACTCTATTTTAAATGTGTGTAACAATTACATAAACGTAGTTGATGACAGTAGACAACAATACAAAATACATAAATTAAAGGCTTTACTCTAGATCATTATTCTCTTCTAAATCATTATTCTACTATTTATACTAACCAATTAGTAATGATATGATTATGATTGTGTTATTTTTGATTAGGTACAATTTCCACCCATATTTTCCCCTTATTTTTAGGTTGCTATCTGTAGCTTTCCTTAGTCACTTTCCTTTAGAGATCCACATACTCCTTCCCTTTTTCCTTCATTTGCAGATATCAATCTCTCACTCATCTCTATCACTCTTGTATTGTTTTGTATTCCACGTCTGGCTGCTGGAATCTTGCCTCTTCTTTTTCTTCTTCAAAACGAGAACCATTGGTGGTACCCATGGTGAGGGTCCATTTACTTCCATAATAATATTCGCATCCTTCAGTTCCTTTAATGTTTCTTCTGTACGGTTGGATGACTTATACAGTATAGTTTATACTTAAAACATACCGGACAAGGTCCTATGTTCAGTCGATAAATTCTTTATCTACTTCTACTTTCTTTACGTTCAAAGCCATTAGTTTATGGAATAAACTTCTTTCGCAATTATATTATGCTAAAAGTCTGAGTAAATTTAAGACTACGAGAAATAAAAATTACTAACTGTTAAAATCAGCAGTTCCTTTAACAATTTTAGATTTTAAGTTTAGTTGAATAGTATTTACTAAAAGAATTATGGTCAGAATTATTGTAATTCAAATCAAATCAAATCAAATAAACTTTATTCAAAATTGATACACTGTACGCTTTTGAACGTTAATTTAGGAACAGGCCATGGTGATGATTACTTACGGAAACTTTAAAACTAAAACTACGAGGGTTTCAAACGCGCCCCGGTCTGAGGAGAGCCCACAACAACTCAGCCGGGATTATATATTTTTTTTTTTAACAATCTGTGTCCATGGGTTTTTGTCATTAAAAATCTTTTAAGCTATAGTAAGATTTTTCAATTAATTTGCGTTTAATGAAACCCTTGAACTTATTGAGAGATATATCCAAAATGTTCTCTGGCAACATATTGTAAAAAGTACAGAATTACCAACAAATGATTTTCCAACTTTTCGCAGCCTAGTAGTGGGCAACACAAGTTTATCATTATTTCTAAGATTAATGTTATGACAGTCACTTTTCCCTTAAATTTGTTGATATTTTTGTGCACATATATTAAAATTTCAAAAATATATTGGTTATAAACAGTAATAATTTTAACTTCTTTGAACTTATCTCTCAGTGACTCTCTGGGACATATTATAAAGCGTGTACCAGACATGTTTTCCAAAACGCGTCCCACGGATTCAGTACATGATTCTAAGTTCCCCAGTGGTGAAATTTTTCGTCGAATTTTCCATGAAATTTCCGATATTTTTTACCTCTTTTTTAACTGAATACTGTATAAAATCATTATTACTATCTGTCTCAACGCAATTATAAATGAAAAAGTAATTATTTCATTATTTTCACTTAAAACGGTAATGTTATCAAATTTAAGATTTTCGTCGAACAGCTGATTGCTAGTGAACTAGTGTGAATACAGGTCGTTAACCTACATTCGTACTGGCCTTGAATTTATAATGAGGCTCGCGGCGCAGACAAAAGAAGTGCCGGGCGCGCGACGTCAAGGCCACGCTTTAACTCATAAAAGTCTCATACTGTGAATTTTGCGCGGAGCGTTGCGTACGTTGTTATCGCGTTGTATGCAATACATTGCGCGCTCAAAAGTGGCAATTTTTGAAACCAATCATTTCTGACATAAATGAATTCAGTATTTTCACATAACACATTAAATGCAACCTTACCTCAAAGTTTTGATTAACCCTTAAATGCGTAATGTAGGATGCAGACTACATAATGTTCTGATGCCTAAATGTCTTGGGCCTTTGTCTTAAAAAAAATATATATGTCACCTGTTCATTGAGAATAGACTTATTTTTGAATTCGTGTGTCGGCTTTACTAGTTTTTTTTTGTATATTCGAATTTGACAGCTGAAACTTTTCGGTGGAAGGCGGTTTGAAAAAGTTGTTAGTGAATTGATTTTGTGAAAACATATTTTGGAATTTTTCAAGGTAAGTTATGCTGTTTTATTAGTATTTCGTTTTCATAAATGATAAATATTGAGTAGAGTTAGAAGAAATTACTATTCTATTTGGAATGACCACAAAATTTTCGAATTCATTTGTGTAGGCCTTATCCTACACTATGCATTCATAGTACTGTATATAAATTATATGAGATATTTGTTATAGATGTATATTTAAATTGGCTTATCGAAGATAAACAGGTTCTGATGATCAAATAAGCTATACTTAGCTAGCTTAGATGGCAATAAATCAGAAAATAGGACTGAAGAAGACGAATGGGAGGAAAATAATGAAGAGGTGCAGTTTTATAGGGACAGATCAGAACTTCTTCATTTTGTGGAAAATGAAAGTGAAGAAGTTGAAGAAGACCCTCCTTTGGAAGGCGAACCTCTCGGTGGTACTGTAGACTCCAGTGAAAAGGATCCTTCAATAATAGAAAACCCAGAAATTGAACAGGAACATGCTTTATGTAACGAGCAGGCTCGGCGTCAAGTGATGAGAAGGTTATTATAGAAAAAGCAAAAAGTAAAAAACTTCTGAAGATGATATAGCTTTTTTGGGCAACTTAGATTATGGTGAGCTGGGGTATATAGGCACAAAATATGGTTTTTTCTCGCTTTTCCTATGTGATGACATCTTAGAGAAAATTGCTCAAGACTAATTTGTATGTCATCCATTGGTATATATGCAATTGTTCCATCATTTTTTGGACCTAGCCATGATAAATTCATTGTTAGCTACAAGAAAGTTATGCAACAAAAATCTGGATTTAGTGGAGAGCTGTGTAACTTGCGTATCTTTTGTCTAGAAGAAGCTGAAACCCTTTGCCGTTTGGGGAAAAAAATACCTTATGAATGAGAAGACCAAGTTCTTCTTTAGAGCATGAAATTCAGGCGATAAAGGGTTCCCAGGTTCCACCAGTAAAAGATGTTCGACTAGACCAAATAGCCCACTGGCCAGTTTTTTGCGACAAATGTAACAGGTGTTTGATTCCTAAATATAATGTTTTTACCCAACCCATATGTGGAAAATGTAATGTGTCACTTTGTTACTATAAGAGAAATAATTGTTTTAAAGAACATCACAATTAAATAAATAAAACACAAAATCTGATTGTTCTTAATTTTGAGTAAAACCATACTAAATAAATACCTACTTACATACATGTACTTTTTACTTGGAGTGCATAGTGTAGGCTGCATACTACAGAGACAAAATGAAGAATTTAACAGACTGAACCTTCTCAAATATTTTTTTCATTATTTTTCCATTAATCCCCATACCATGAGACATCCCATGCATATTTTTTTATAAAAAATAAAAAAATCATGCATTTAAGGGTTAAGATGTCATTTACACCCTGTATATGGCACGAACAGCTCTCTTCTACAGCACGAAAATGGAATTAATATCAGCAGCATTACCCCATAATAGTATGCCATACGACATAATACCTACTGTGAAAATAACTAAAATAAACTAACCTCGCCGTTTCAATGTCAGTCAATTGTCGAGTCTTTTTAAACCGAGTGAAGATGAACTCAGGGCCATATTGTTGCCAAGAACCCACAGCTAAAGGCTGAACTGGCCAACCTAAACAGCGCACACACTGTGGTGCCAGCGCCTGGTAGCATTGAAACTCATGGAGACCCATTGGGAAGAATCTCTATGCTGGAGCATGAACTGAGCAGATCTCAAAACCATTCATGACTTTCAGTCACAAATAAAGTTATGAAATATAATAAACAATACATAAAACAACAATTTTTTACAACAAGCCGCTCCAATGCGGGTCGGTGCGCTTCTCAACAAGTATCGTCACATGATAGTGATAATAACCGGGACCAACCGCTTAACACGCTCTCCGAGGCACAGGGGCACAACACTCCCAGCCTCCAACTCAAGGTGGCATTGAGACAGAATAACCCAATACCCATCAATCATTTGCCCGACCAAGGAATCGAACCCGGAACCCCGCGATCCGCGTTCGAACATGCTAACCACTAGATCCACGAGGCAGTAATTATCCTTCGTGGCTCCCTACTGCTTACTCATTGCGTGACCTTTAAGTGAACCCTTACCACAACTATGATTAGTCTTTTGAACTGTTATTTCAAAAATTTATAATTGAACTATCAGTCAGCTTTTCTCTTACCTACTCGATAAATCAAACTAAAATCTGATTCGATTAATCTATACTTAAAAACCTTAATGATTAACTATCAGTTCTCTCAACATCACATCAGCTCATATCAAATCTGATCTAAAAATACTTAAGGTTCAAATTACTTTTACAGTTACATTTTTCAAACTAAACGAATCTAATCTTGGTTTTGAATGCCACGTCTATAACTATTCTAAATATTTGTCAATCAAATGTTCCTACTAAATGCAATCCAACTACACTTCTTTAGCTCTAATCGTGTAAGCATTCATCATCCTGATAACCCTTCCACGATCTAAAACTTCTTCACGGCTTTTCACAGCCGGTGAATTCGAACTTGATCACTTCCCAACATCAATGAAGATGTCCGGATATCATGTAGGTAATATTCTAACGAAATCAAACTATTATTTAAAAATCTACATTTATCACCCGCAAAACTCAGTTAAATCGAAATAGAAATTAGTTTAACCAAAATGTCGCTTCATATTTCTTTCCTAATTAGTTAATTACACTCAGCATTCCAATATGGCAATACTCACTCGATTAATGTGTCAGTTCCATCTCAGCTATATCAATTGTGAAATGAAATTTAATAATCTTTAAACCATTTCTTTAACATTTATATCAACTTTCAACAAGAAGCTCGGTCGTACCGTATTTAAATATAGGATAATAAATACAACATCTAAAGCAAAATTTAAAACGTCAGTAGGTCGGTACAATGTCTTTAAACGAGCTGTAATAGGCTAGTCGATATTGTGTACAGGTTATGGATTTATGATGAAATTATAAATTGTACACCGACCGAGGTTGGTTCACCGTTACAGTCGAACTTTTCAATGAAAGGAATGACACATTTTTTCTTTATTTTAGCGGCCTGGGACAATCAATTTAATGAGTTAGATAACTGTTATCTGTCGTCTTGTGGTAATCAATTTAATGATTCAGATAACTGCCATCTGCTGTTTTTAATACAAACGCAAAGAACATGTCCAATTTAATCCAATTTAATGGAGGCAAATTGCCACACAAAGAACATGTCCAATTTAATCCAATTTAATGGAGGCAAATTGCCACACGAAGAATTTCCAATTTAATGGAGGTACCTTTGTACCACATATTTCCAATTTAATGGAGGTACCTTTGTACCACATATTTCCAATTTAATGGAGGTACCTTTGTACCACATATTTCCAATTTAATGGAGGCAAGTTGCCACACGAAGAATTTCCAATTTAATGGAGGCAAGTTGCCACACGAAGAATTTCCAATTTAATGGAGGTACCTTTGTACCACATATTTCCAATTTAATGGAGGTACCTTTGCACCACATATTTCCAATTTAATGGAGGTATCGTGTACCAATACATAACATTTTCTTCCAATTTAATGGGGGTACCTTTGTACCAATAATTCTAATTTAATACAAAGTTACCCTAACTTTGTACCAAATATTTCTAATAAAATATTATATTTATATATATTTTACTTATTTAATTTTATTACTTAGTTGATATAAATTTCATATGTATTTATTAATTCATTATTATACTAGGCAATACATAAATAACCCAGAAATGACTAACATCTAGTCACATTTAATTCAATAGATTAGATAGAATATCTAGACTCCATAGTCACATTTAATTTAACCCTTTGTTATTTATTTCATTTATGTACCACACCACAGCATCTCATAACATAACTAATTATAATTCGAAATGAAATATTTACCTCTAGCAATCATCTCCTTACAATCTACATCATCGCATAACATAAACACGTAGAACATAAACAGCCGTCGTATCACTGTTCCTTTGTAATAATGAATACGACTTACCTACTAACAATAATACTCAACTACAAAAATAGGGATCGAACCTATGTGGTATACCTACTTATTGTTTACGTAGTTACTTAATATCACTGAGCAAGTAAATACTTATTATGCCCAATATTAGATGTTGCAATTCTGACAGGCTTTAATGTTTTTTTTTTTTTTATTTTTAAAATGTATATTTTAAGTTATTTAACTATTCGAATGACAAAACAGAACATGCGAGTAAAATACTTTTGTCACGTAATTAAACAGAGTGCTTACTGCTTAGTCTAAGTTTGGAGCACTCCAAAACTTTGTAGTATACTATTGATCGATTTCAGAGTAAAATGGACCCAAAATGGCTTGTATTAAGGCTTGAGTTCGCCAATACATTCAGCATTCGAACACAGCGAGCGCCCCAAGCAGAAATGTTGTAAAATACATATTCGAACTACCTACGGAACTACGACTTTAAAATAAGAGTGTTGGGGCTCAGTTTCTCAAAACGAGTGAGCAAACGAGTCGCAAACTATTTATATGTGTAAAATCTTAGACTAACCGTACAGGTATCAGTTGTATACTTTTATTAAAATATGCAGGTAGGTATGTAAGAAACATTGAGATATTTATCCAATACAAAGTTAATAAAAAAGAAATGTCACCTGCGTACATAACTTAACTCAGGAGATTTCTGTGGTGTAGTCGGAGTGATTTGGTAGGTACTTTAAATATTTTATAATATCCCACCTTATGTTTTTTTTTTTTTTTTTGTATTATTATTAATAAAATTACTATATCTGACCTTTACTCTCGTCGCCACTTGTAATGTTTCAGGATCCAGTAAAACACACTTTCTGTTTACCCAGTAGGCTATGTACTGTATGCAAGCCCTGAGCCCGTCTGTCCCCGCCCGTGCCGGTGTGCGACTGACGCCCTCTATCGTAACCTGCATACACTACAAGGGCGTTGTGGTAAAATATGTAATCCGCCATTTTGTAGCGATTTTCATCAAACATAGCTAACAACACTCTCGACTAATTCACCTTTCAAACAAAAAAACCGCATTCAAATCGGTCCACCCGTTTGAGCGCCACAGAGGAACAGACACACACACACACACACACACACACACACACACACACACACACACACACACACACACAAACACACACACACACACACACACACAAACACACACACACACACACACACACACACACACACACACACACACACACACACACACAGACACGTCAAACTTATAACACCCCGTCGTTTTTGCGTCGGGGTTTAATAAAAAGCGCTTGAGCTCCCGGGGCCTATTGGCCCAGTTTGCGCTTTTTGGCCTGTTCGGCGCTAGCAGCCGCCGCGCCCGTCATCGAGGAGGCGGCTTGGATGTGGAATGCAGCGGTGTCCGCACATGTGGGAACCCTTGAACAGCACAGTATTCTCCAAGGAACGAGCATAATACGATCAGGTCTCTTGCCATCTACACTTATACGTTCTAATAGCTGACATGTGTGCGGTTGCAAAAGATAATGTCGCCGATTTGTTTATTTGTATTTAGTATGATGATTTTTACGTTTCTTTAATCCCTATAAGAACCAGAAGTGGCTTAAAAAGTAACCTACATCGATGGAAATCACGTACAATTACGTACGTTTAAAGTTTAAGCGTCCACGTTTTACCAGCTGCAATAAGCCGCGTTTACAGCTTGAAGATTACGTTTCATAAAATTATACAACAACTATACAACAACCATCCAATAACCATACAATAACTACACAGCGTTTAGCGCCGTGGTTAAAGTGCCGAGTGCAGTCATTCGCGTTTCCATAATCAAGCTAACAGTGGAGATCTACTCTCTATGGAGATACCATAGCCCTACTATAAAGGGATATTGAATTGATTCAACTGAATGTTTATTTTAATCAAATTAATATTGTTATAGATCGACCAGAATCTCATGAAAAATAGGGAAATTAAATTTTGTAGTAAGCAACACTATGTTAACTCGGCTGCCCTAGTGATAAACAAAGTAATTACATTCAGAACACCTTACCTGGGATCGTTACACGAAACGAAAAATCAAGCAACTGCATTTTAAATACAAAAACAAAGTAATCAACATCCAATTACTTTGTTTTTGTGTTGTGCTTGTTGTTTACTTGGTTTTGCATTTTATATTCCGGGTTAGTGTGTGCAGTTACTTTGTTTGGGCAATTCAAATTTCAGTAAACGGTTCAAGTTATTTGAAATATTAAACTGTGGTAAAAAACTACTCGACATAAAATTTTTGTTAATGCAAAAAAGTCAATTTCACAAAAAATGTCAGTTACTTTGTTTATCGCTAGGGCAGCCGTAGTGTTGCTATCCTTGGAATTTCATTTCCGTATTTTTCATGAGATTCTGGTCGACATATACACAACGGGCTTTCGTAACGTACCTACTTACCTAACAGTATTTCTATTTACCTTCTCTCTAGATGTCATCGAAAAAGATTTTAAAATAAGAAATGGAAAATCTCGTCTGTTAAAATCTATGACTATATTTATTTTCCTAAGGATAATTTTTAAAAGTCTGATTTTGGTTTCAACCGACTTCAGGTGAAAACAAAACAAAGTGAAAATTTTGCTAAAAATTAATAAAATAGGAGTTTTAATAACTCCACAGTGTAAAGCCGAACACTGAGTGAAATAATAATTGTTTACAACGAAATGCATTTTGGAGCGTTTGAAAAATGTGGCAGCGAAATTTTTCTTTGTTGTAGTTGTTAAAAATCCGTCCACATTTTTTGTTGGTTGTAAATCGTTAAAAAATATTTTCACTATAAATGGAATTCGTATGATTCACGGAGCTTGGGAAAAATTTAAGTACAAACAGAGCTCGCAATTATGAAATTATACTGCGAACAAAAAAGTCGGTGAACAAACATGGAATGTTTAAAACATGAATTGTACATTGTATACAATACTGTGAATTTTTGAAAGTGATGTTTCGAATACTGCAATTAAAATTAAAAATGTACTTACTCGTAGATTTTGTTATACAGCTCTGAGATGCTATCCTGAAACGGCTGCATTACGCGTTACGCGATTTTTTGCTTGCAACAAGAAGATCCGGGTTCGATCGATTCGGCTGGACCGATTTTGATGGGATTTTCGCTGGCGGATGTTTACATTTTGATGTACCTAAATATCCGCCAGTGAACTTTTAACAGTTTTTAGCAAGGTATAAGCTCAAAGGAGCTTAGGAAAAACAAAATGATTCCCACGGGATTATCAAAATCAATATCCACGCGAACGAAGTCGCGGGCTTCCGCTTGTCGCTAATAATAATAATTGCCGTCACAGGCATTGTTACAAGGTTCCTCATGGATTCTTCGGAACCCTGACTAAACACTACGCACTTTCGTCACTCTTCTCAAGAGATCGAATTTACTATTTACAAGAATTTACAAGTTTTTGTCATAATTTCCCTCAAATATGGTTGGACTGAATGATTTGTCGAAACAACGTTTTATCTTAAACTAGGTACATGATTATATTATTATAGAAAGAAAAATTACTTTTTCAAAATAAATGCTCAGTAAATACCTGTTTCAAGACAAGGTTTCGTCTTATTTCCTAATTTGTTGAGAGCCTTTTGTTTTAGCTCGCGGTATTTTAATTTGCCCAAAATGCCCAAAATGAACCGACGATCTCAGCATTTTTGTGGAACCCATTATGATATTGGAAAAAGTTTATAACTTCTTTGAAATTTGAATTACATAATTATACATTATACATTTTTATTAATTCTTTGATGGTACCTACAGTAATATCTACCAGTTTTTATTTTTATTTTGTTAGAATTAAGTATACTATGTAGGTATATGTATTTTTATAAAGCAACATAAAGTTTCACAGATTCTTTATTGATTTTATACTAAATCATACTTTATCTTTTGATCAGGCTTTCTTGGTAGCAAAATGATGCTTCCGACAGGAATAAATTGACACAATTTAGAAAAGATTATTTTTATCCAATTGCCAATTATTATTAAACTAGCGGACCCGGCAGACGTCCTGCCCGCTATTAGAGCCACCTACCGGGTCCAATTTTTCTACTTATAAACTTTCCTCTTGAATCACTCTATCTATTAAAAAAAACCGCATCAAAATCCGTTGCGTAGTTTTAAAGATTTAAGCATACATGGGGTCATAGAGACATAGGGATATAGGGACAGAGAAAGCGACTTTGTTTTATACTATGTAGTGATACTATGAAAGGTAATTTAAAATGTGGTTAAGACATAACAAACAAAGTCTTCTACGATACTTGGTAGAATTTTTCAAGTTGTCTTGAATTCTATGATGTCGATGCCCTCCAAGCGGCGAGTAATGTGTGATGTTGGGAGAAGGGGGGGGGGGAGACCAGGTAATGGAGTTCGATTCCCAAGCCGTGTGTAATTGCTGAGCATGGGAGCGGGGAACAATACCCGTTGAACATAAACGCCTCATTACAGATCACGTCATTAGCTGCTATGATCACGGAAATATATGCGTATCGGAATGTAATGAGATGATTTTCTGCGATTATACAGGTGATGCTAGTAATGCGCCTATTACGCTGATAAGTCTTGCAGTGTAGATGTCCTAACTTCCAGGCTGCATGACTTTTTCCTACATTTTCAACCATGGTCGTCATATTTCAACTTTACACAAAACCTTAACACCATCTATGCGGCTAAACCTTCTTCATTAATCATTCTATCTATTAGTGAAAACCGCATGAAAATCCGTTCAGTAGTTTTTAAGTTTATCGCGAACAGACAGACAAACGCAGCTGGGGAGTGGGGACATTGTTTTATAAATAACTAGATGATGCCTACGGCTTCGCCCGTGTGGATTTAGGGTTTTAAAAATTCCGTGGGAACTTTTGATTTTCCAGAACAAAAAGTAGCCTATCTGTTTAATTCTGTAGTAACCCGTCCCCAAAACGGAAAAATTCCGTGGGATTCCTACAGCATTAGGGTTGAGGAGTTGGAATCCAAATTTTTGTAGGACAGTATCGCAATGTTTCTCTATCGATTAAAAAAAAATACGCAAATCGGTTCAGAAATCTCGGAGATATCGGTGTACATAGGTAGAAAAACACAACTCCTCCTTTTTTGAAAGTCGGTAAAAAAGTAGCCTATGTTACTCCCTGGTTAATTCTCTACTTGTACTTATGTGAAAGTCCTGTCAAAATCAGACAGACAGACAGACAGGCAGACAGACAGACAAAAATTTTAAAAACGTGTGATTCGGTTATGGTACCGTTCAAATAACCATATGAGCTTAATATGAGGTAGTTATTTCGAAATTACAGACGGACCACTTCAATTTTATTTATTAGTATAGATATTAGATTTTAGATATGCAGTGATCTAGTGATATAGCCCGTGCCGGTGGGATAAAGACGTTATCTATTTATTTTGGAAGTTTATTCTTCGGTGTTGATTTACAAATAGATATATATAGAGTTGTTAGGCAGTATCAGTATTGAGTATTGACGAATATAGAAACATCTGGTAACCGGATAGCTCCGAATTGCTCGTGTAAGCTGATCCACTGCGCGTCCACCGCCGCCTCGCCTCGCACTACACCATGCCTCGTAGAGCACGAGCTGTCAATGCGTATTATCATCGCTGACATCTCTCTATATACGTTTTATTGCTACGAGTTACGACTGCTTCATTGATCTAGTGGCTAGTTTGTTCGATTGCGGATCATGAGGTCCTGGCATGGTCCTGGGTTCGAATCCCGAATTAGGCCAAAAATTATTGGGTTTTTCTGTGAAAAAATTCTCAATAGTAGCCCGTTGTTGGGAAATTGGCAGTGAAAGATACACCCCAGAGGTCGGTCCTGCACCTGATCTCTCTCCGATCCCGTCGCATCAGCGTCCCATCGATGTGAGAGTTAAGGAACAGAGAGCACTAAAGTACCTATCTCATGCGTATAGTTGTCTAGAATCCGCCACCTTTGAAATTGACCACTGGGACAGAAATTGTAGAAAAGTAGGGAGCATATTACAGTTTTATAAATTTAACACTCAAAAATAACTTAATAAAATCTATGCGCCAATATCTAACAGCCTCCTCACGAAGCGTTAATACCGAGATTAATACCTTACCTTACCGGTATGAACCGTGAGCATCTTGTACCCGAGCTGAAGTGTCTGCGCCCGCGCAGGATTTCATTAAGATAGCGTCGGGCCACGCCCCCGACACTCAGGCACGTGACCCAGAGATCTTTATTTTGTGCAGTAAATATCGTTAATTATTTCATCTCGAAACTACGCCGTGTGATTGTATCAGCGAAGAAATATGTTGTTGTTTGAAACTGTCGGATAGTAGAGATGGCGAAGAGATTACAAGGGTAAATTAAAAAGTAAGGCTACCAGCTTTAAACAGACTTCTTGGTCTTCGGCTCATAAGAAAGATCCAAATACCACTAATTTGAAAAACAGTTTCAATGCTGTCTCCAAATCCTATATAAAAGGCAAATCATTGCCAAGTCAAAATTCAAGCACATCGAAGAATGGTCGCGGTCGTATTCAAGTCAGTCCATCAATTTGAGCGCTAAGATGAGACACACAGACAGATAGACAAAGTCATCAAACTTACGACACCTCTCGTTTTACGTCTGAGGTCCAAAATGGTATGGTACGTAACAATCAATATGGTACCTACGGTCAAATGTGCATTTAAGTTTATGCTGTGTCAACCTGTAGCGAACCCGACTGGGATATGAACCCCCGTAACTCACAACCGGCAATAAACCAGTTCATAACGCGAACAGTGAACGTAACGACGCCGACACGTGTCGCCCCCGTGTCGGGCCCGTGCCGCCAGCTGGACCATACGTTGCGGCGTTTATGGCGCTTTAACCAACATGTGCTGCCGTATCAAATGCACTTACACTGGGTTTATGTTGCCTGCTACCATATTATTATCACCTGAGAAAATAAAACCTTTTTGCTAGGGGTCGTGACCCATTTCCAGTAATCATTGGGTAGGGCTTTTTGGGATTATAATACGGTGGTCTCCCAGCATACATGACGATGCTAGTGATGATGCAGTCGAAAATTCTGATGGAGCATTTGCACCGTAGATAAGTGTGTATAAAAGATCAGAATTGCCTGGACAGGGGTTAGAATCCACGAATTCTCGGTGAGGCGGCTTTTAGCCAAGCGGTACTTTAATTAAATTGACTGCTCTATTCAAATGTGGCTACAGAGTGTGTGTGCATGAAATGAATTTGTTATTGTTGAATCAGGTTTGAGACATTGATTTAGATTACGGATACGTCTAAAATGATCAAGCGACGGTCTTTGTAACTCAAATTGATTCATGTCAACTTTTTATGTATACTAATGGTACCAATGGTATATTGTATCTACGTATTCGTGACTGTGTTTGAATGAAACAATATGTTTTATTTAATTTGATAATTAATATCAATTAGAATTAAAGAAACCCGCAGTAACTTTCGTTTTGATCTTCTCGGAAACAATGTCGTCTTAATAGGTGTATAATAGTGCTTCTTGATACTGTATATCACAATTGACGAGGGCTGATCGAAGAAGTAGAGAAGTAGGTACTTTCGAGGCCGATAGAGGAAAATCGGTTGGATTATTTATTATACACTTAAATATTTTTTGAATTAATTGCCGTATAGTCCATCGGCCATGTCCTATCAAGGCCGATCGAGCTGGCGGAGAAGCACCTTCAAGTTCACAAATAGTAATAAAAACATGTGAATAAAATATACCCATAGTTAGGGTTTGGTATTAGATTTTTTTCGGTTAGAGCTATATAATAGTTTAAGTTTAATAGTAAACTGGTCATTGAAATTAGCGATTTAGTCGCATGCAACCCACGACGGCATTGTGTCGGATGCGGCTCCTGGAACTTGTGATAAATACATTCAAGGATCTGCCGAGATCAAGCTGTAAACTTTTTAAAAGTTTTAAAATTTTCTAAGCTTTTTATAAAGTCCGCTTCGTGAGTTACTTCCTCATTTTGTTCTTTTTTTACATTTCACTCCAGTGACAAGTTTCTTCACTCAAAAACTCAGAGAGGTCTTCTCTGTTTTTGGTCTTATTATTCGGTGTAATGCAATTATACCCGCTTTCTTCGTTCTTGTACTCGAATCTAACGCTACATTTCCTCGTCCGTCGCCGTGGGAACCTCCCGTCCCGCCCCGCTGTCCCTTGATCTTATCATTGACATTTACATATGATTTTTGTCATAAGCCCCACGCTCAACCTCGCACACCTGAGCTCTTAATACCATAACAATAGAGATCACAATGTCATAGGCGCGTGGTGGATATTTTTGTCACGATTAGCCAGGGTTGTCCAAAATTAAAATAATAGCTTTTCTTTTTCCGAAACATAAGTATATTTTGGTCTTTTTATCTTTAAGCTGATGTTTGCGACTTCGTCCTCGTGGATTTAGTTATTTAAAAATCCCGTGGTAACTCTATAATTTTCCGGGATAAAAAGTAGGTACCCTTTGTATCTACTATCTACGTCTACTGAACACATGCTATCTCTGTACTTTTCGCCAAAATCAGTTCAGACAAACCGAGTAACTGTCGCATTTATAGTATTAGAATGGACAATAGTATAGGGCATATTATGGCGTACATGAGCTCACCGAGATAGAATGTCGAGCGTGAACCCACCGGAGTGGAAGTGACCACTGAGTCACCGGCGCAAGTTACTGGTAGGACATGACGGTTGATATTATCGGTACGAAGCCCCACAGATGTACCATCCAACTATCTCGCATCTCTCATTTCCTTATCGCGCATCTGTAGAAACTGGGAGACACTTTAAGACTATGATAATCTTTTATTACAAATGAGCTCTTTGTTATAATGATATGAAGGCCTGATTGTCCCTTATCTGGCCTACATAACTGTATGGCATGCATGACTGTATGACCACTGTTTAAATTCAATATTTGTACAAATATAAAATTCATATAAGATAATTTTCTTTAGACTTAGACTTAGACTTTTACCTATCTCGTTAGATACTATGCATATATGTAGCAATACAACGTAGTAAATGGCCATAATATATTCTAAGAGAACATAACAAAGGTGATGATCTCGGAAATGGATAAATCTAGGATAAAGCATAATGCCGACTGCCTCGTTGGTCTAGTGGTTAGCATATTCGACTGCAGATCACGAGGTCCCGGGTTCGATTCCCGGGTCGGGCAAATATTTGTTAGGTATTGGGTTTTTCTGTCAAGAAATTCTCAGTGCCAGCCCGGAGTTGGTAGTTGGCGGTGTTTCACCCCCGTGCCTCGGAGAGCACGTTAAGCAGTCGGTCCCGGTTATTATCACTATCATGTGACAATAGTCGTTAAAGCCCGCCAACCCGCATTGGAGCAGCGTGGCGGGTCTATGCTCTAATCCCTCTCTCCTATGAGAGAGGAGGCCTGTGCCCAGCAGTGGGACGTTATAAAGGCTGTAGTGGTGGTGGTGGTGGAAAGCATAATGCTCCGATGATAAAATGCTAAAATGTCTCAGTCTGTCTACACTATGTAGTTGCTTTATGACTTATGCTATGTATATTAAAGCGTTTCGGTACGATGCCACGTAGAATTCGATCAGAGGTATGAGTTCTATAAACAGTCGTACTCTTTCCAGATTAGCCCGCTTAAATATTAGACTTCATCGTCACACCACCACGTGAGGCGAGATCACAAAGGTAAGGGCTAATTTGTCATGAAATAAAAAAGTTATATTACTTTAGAATGAGCAATACAGCAATAGACTCATTTCCGTAGAGGGGCTCTTCAGAATACCATCACGTATCGCGCGAAGCGTAAACCACGCCACGTCTTGTCACGTCATTAATTTGTCACAGCTAGTTACGTGGTTACATTCCACCTGCTTTTTGTCGCATGTACTCTCTGGCGCAGTGTTGGGGCCTTAGTCCTTGAGAGGTACTCAGTTCAATCTTCAACTTACTATCTTAGGTTATATAATTTTTGGGCCGGCGTGCAAAGATTAGGTATGCAATTAGTTTTGACAAGGTACAACCTGGCTAGGGTGTACGAGCACGTCTAACCCTCGCATATACGAGTACCTAAGTAAGCAGTTAAGGCCGATTTGCACATCAGGCGATTAATTATAATCGCCTGAAGTACTTAAAGTAGGAGTTAAGTTAGAGTCCTGAGGTAAGGTTGGAGTTAAAGTTTTTGATCAACAGAATAATGTCGTTTTGGGTTAAAAAAGTCAGGTAGATTAACTTATTAGCAAAATTTGACTTTTATGTAGCTTTATTCAAGCCAAGTATAGCTTTTATTTGGTGGTCCTTTTTAGCATTAACCGTAAACTGACCTTCTTGGTGTGCTACTTAATATGGGCTCTAAGAATCGCTATTCACCAAAATTAAACACAATAGAAACAAAAAGATATACAGAAATAAAGGAACAAAACAGCTGTTTTGCGCCTGTGTGTATGGCACAACCCTGAACGCCACCTCGACAGCATATTCCCGATATTCAATCGGGTCACATAACGGGAACAAGAAAGTAATTAAGCTGAATATATTCTCAACTAAAATTCTCTACATCGGTAGAGCAACCACCGACAATTTTAATTGGAACTCAAAATAACTAATTATTGAGTGAGATAATTCTATAAGTACGGTATAATCTCGCGGTAATCTCTGCTAATAGCCGCTGGGGCGGAATGGAGATGTCTCGGAGCGAGAGAGATATGGTTGTCAGTTGTTTACGTTGGCGTTGGCCCTCCGTTAATTGCTTCCACGATGTGTCAAGAAAGAGATTAATAGCATGACTTAAAGACTAATTATTTCATACCTAATTGCTGGAGCGAAGCAAGGTCTCCGAGTCTTACTTTAAATTTGCATATCACTAAACCGAGTTTTCTTTTTATTCCAACTTTTTAAATATTAACATGTTATCGCAAACCAGTCTTGCAGTATCGGGCAACATTAATAGCAATATTTTATAGTAATTTATAACGACTTACAAGATAACTTGCAATTAGAGACCTCTTCCGCGGTGCCATCATCAAATTAAATTAAATTAAGTTATGTATATATGTACGTATACGGTATAATAGTCACAGCTATTACCCTGCCCCGATATTAGAAACGGAGATTATCGAGCATACCTCAGATAAAATCAGATTTATGTTTGGTAGGCCCACGGTCTATGGACCACTAATTGGTAGGAACTTGTTCCTAGTGCATTATACCATTTTGTATTTTTTTATATGAATTGCGGGCAAACGAGCAAGCGGGTCACCAGATGTTAAGTGATTACCGCCGCCGATGAACGTTAGCAACACCAGAGGAACCACTAATGCGTTGCCGGCTTTGAAGGAGTTTGTTGATCCGCCCCTTGAATAACTCTATGCCAAGTTATGTGGAAACACCTCCAAAGGGAGTTGGTTCCACAATTTTTGAGTGCGCGGAAGGGATGACCTCGCGCAACGCTTAGTTGATATATGCCAGTGATCCAGAAGTGCTAACATGCGACGCACGAGAAAATTATCTCTACACTTTTTCTCGACGAATACAATAGAATTTAACGAGAAAAAGTGTAGATATAATTTTCTCGTGTGTCGCATGTTAGCCCTGCAGGTGGTGAGCATGATAGCATTTCCGGTGGCGTGCGGTGCGGTGCTGGAAATGAGTAAGTGGAATTAGGTCGAACAACTCGTCAGAACATTCCAACAATAGATAAAATACGCAAAGGGAGTTAACGTCCTTGGGAATCTAAGCCCTCCAATGAGCTGGTTAGTTTGGGATTGTACACAAGTCGAACTGCCCGCTTCTCATCCGGTCAATTGTATCTTTGTATTCTAAATACATAGCTGTGATAGCCTAGTGGTTAGGACGACCGACTTCTAATCGGAGGTCGTGGGTTAGATCCCGGGGCACGCACCTCTAACTTTTCGGAGTTATGTGCGTTTTAAGTATTTAAATATCACTTGCTTTATCGGTGAAGGAAAACATCGTGAGGAAACCTGCACGCCTGAGAGTTCTCCATAACGTTCTCAAAGGTGTGTGAAGTCTGCCAATCCGCTTGGCCAGCGTGGTAGACTATGGCCAAAACCCTTCTCACTCTGAGAGGAGACCCGTGCTCTGTAGTGAGCCGGTAATGGGTTGATCATGATGATTCTAAATACTGTGCGTCGATTGTCCATATAAATGCCAGCTGCAGTGTGACGATCGGATTCACCTCTGGTTGGCCGACACCCTCTCGTCAATGGCTAGAATGCATTGTTGCAGCAAGAATACCATAAATATAGCCAACACTACCACCACTGCCTTTTAATGTTCCACTGCTGGGCACAGGCCTCCTCTCTCATAGAAGAGAGGGAGCTTAGACCCGCCACGCTGATCCAATGCAAGTTGGCGGGCTTTAACGACTATTTTCACATGATAGTGATAATAACCGAGACCGACTGCTTAACGTGCTCTCCGAGGCACGGGGGTGAAACACCGCCAACTCCGGGCTGGCACTGAGAATTTCTTAACAGAAAACCTAACCTAACAGTTTTTGCCCGACCCGGGAATCTGCAGTCGAATATGCTAACCAATAGACCAACGAGGGAGTATAAAAAAATTCAGTCAATCACCACAATTCACATTGAAGCAATGATTGACACTGCTTTTAAACAGGAGGGAAAGGGGATGTTTGTTTAATATCATCATGATGTTAAAACCAACAGCTAAGCATAATATCATGTTCAAGTGACAGATTGCGATTACGACTTCAACTTTGCCTCTTCCAGCTACGACTTCAATGACTTTCTTCTCATTTCTGATTTAATCACGATTTAAAAGATTCTGAAATTTCCATTTTCGAACACGTCATCCCGGATGTGTTCGTGTGTGGAAATTAGTTGGGCATATCTACTCCGGCTTATATCGTGAGTTCAGCTGCTGTGTTACAATAATGTGTGAGACAGTTATAACGTAGAACATATGATTTATGAAAGAAACAATTGTCGTTGACGCCAAGCCTATTTCCCCAAACATCGATATCTAATCAGCTGGCAGCGCTGTGGATCCCCGCCAGCGGACTGTTTACGACGCTATTAGCGGTCGTTTACATAATTTACAATAATTTAACGACCGCCTTTCTTCATCGAGCCACTTAAACGCAAACATTCAGGCCGCATCAACATTTATATGGCGTATGGGTAAGCTTTAGGCAAATTATAATACCAGTTTGATTTCCCATGGAGGCTTATAGAGCGAAACCATGGCTTCTGATAATGGTTCCGTACCTACCATATGAAAATGTCCGTTTTGTTTTTCATTATTCACAATTTTTGTTTTTGTCTCTTGACGTAAAGTAAGTAAGTGACAAAACTTACGTTTAGGCTATTCAACACTTATCAGAAGGTGGTAAAACAGGCACTAAAGCCCAAATTAGATGGTTCATTTTCGGGATTTTTGCTTTCATTTTCGAGGCTTCATCGATGAATCATCGAAAATGAACCATCTAAACACCGACCGTTCATCGTTCACAGGCATTGTGCCATAGCAAATATCCTATCATGCATCGTTCATCGCAATCGCAAATGAACGATGAACGGGACACCGACTAATTTGGGCTTAGTAATGCTGATCACACTGTAATAATATGGTTATCCTGACAGGTCATCCTGGTCAGCTTTAAGTTTTTTACATGTTCCTTGAACCGAGCTAAGGGTAAGAGCTAAGAATACGGGAATAT
Organism: Melanargia galathea; assembly: GCA_920104075.1. Classification (NCBI taxonomy): domain Eukaryota; kingdom Metazoa; phylum Arthropoda; class Insecta; order Lepidoptera; family Nymphalidae; genus Melanargia; species Melanargia galathea. The sequence goes on from OV049855.1 coordinate 23,367,715, forward strand.
GTGGAGTGCGCAAAGTGCGTCTTCACAGCGTTTCTTCGCTCTGCTACACCACTTAGCTTTGCTGGAAATAGACGCAGCTGTGACGAAAAGGCATCCCAAGGGTCCGATTGTTCATTTTTAATGCTGAACCCTATTGGAGGCTTGTTCAATAAAAATGTAGTAAAGTGGTAATTTCAATTAGCTGTTATCGCACGATGCTCGCCTCATCAGAGTCGTAAATAAGGTTTATGGCGGAATCTTTTCGCTCCTCTAACATCAAATACGTAAACCTAACTACTTGCCTTGTAATAAGCTATAAAGCGCGTAGAAATCATTATCTCTGCGGTATTTAACTACAAATTTTATTAACCTCATGTACCTAATAACTTTGTCGTAATTTTTTTCCATTATATGCTTATTATTTCCCACTGTTGAGCAAGCGCAAAGAATATAATTATTATAGTTTTAACAGTATAAAGTATAAATTTAACACTTATAACTCTCGTCACAATCGTCACCCGCCGTCGCCCACAACGTAGAAGTATGCCCAGTAGTATTACAGTAAGTATCTATTATTTTACTACTAGCATCTGCCCGCGGCTTCGCCCGCGTGCATTTCAGTTTTTCACAAATCCCGAGGAAATCATGGATTTCCGGTTCCCGTTCCCGCTCCCTTTTCCAACCTTTATACCTACTTTTAAGGAAGTTTGCTATAGTAATCTAGTTATAGCTGTAGCTATAGATTTCGGTTTTGTTTTAAATCCCGTGAGAACTGTGGATTTTTTCAGGATAAAAAGTAGCCTATGTTTTAAGTTCAAAATCTATCTACATTCAAAAAATTTCAGCTAAATCAGTTGAGTAGTTGCGGCGTTAAAGAGTTACGAACATACACACATACACACTCACACACACACACATAAACTTTCGCTATTATAATATTAGTGTGATAGCGTTTTCCTTATCGTTAAGAGTTCGTTTGTATGGTGAGATAGTAGTGGGTAATTACTATCGATGCGAAGCCGGAGCGAATCGCTAGTAGTATTATAATTGAAAAAAATTAGTATGAAGATGAAAACTGTAATGCTTTTCGATATTATTATCAGTCGAATCATAGTAGAATATCGTAACACTTGAAGGGTCACGTCACGTCACGTGCGGACTGCGGTGTCTCCGGAGAGGAATGCGAGATGCTGCGAGATAGTGACGCAATCTGTCACGCCTCATACGTCACGGCGCGTCCGCTCCACCGCGCGCGTTCACATCACGGGAACACAGCCGCGGCTCTAATTCATCACGATTAAACTCTACGTATGCGTTTCTTTCTTTTTACTTTAAAATGAATGATAATGTGGCTAATTCTGTTGTACACAATCTCTAAACCTAAACTAAAATGACAGGCCTAAATCTATTGCTATCCTTTTCTGCAGTGAGCACTGTGAAAGAGATAGGAATAAATTTAGACCTGTCATTTTAGTTTAGGTTTAGAGATTGTGTACTTGTGTACCTACTACAGAATTGGCCACATTGTCTTTTACTCTTTGATTTTTTACTCTTTGATATTTTGTCTTTGCTCTTTGATTTTTCAATTTGAATACGGATTTCAAATCCGAACGTGAAACCTTTTTGCAATTACACGTATTAAGTACCTACCTACCTATACCATTGAAAAAACGAAATCCACCAGTATTTTATTCGGAACCAGCCATTAATCATTGATCACTACTATTACCTGTCTTCGTTACTGAAAGTGGTCCTCTTACAACCGTTATATTATGTATGTGATGCATGTTGTCGCCAAATCTCGCGTGGGAATCGGTCCAATCTGGGCTGACACGAGAGTCGAGTGGCATTGTCCATCTCCTGTCTCAAACCAGTCCCACGAATACATTATATTAATAGTGAATAGATTTTATTTATTAGCATTGTGAAATGCGGTTCGATTCCAGTTGATTGACAATGGAGAAACTTCCGTCCCGGTTACGTTGAAGTGTCGTACCCACAGTGATAGGTATTCGGAAAGCGCGCGGATTTACGGATTATACGGAATGAGATGCTGCGACCTTTTGGAACGGAGGCACAAGCTGGCCACCAGACAGCCGCGTCGGCAAATAATTTTTATTTGTACCCGTATAAATAAAAATCAGCCAAGTGCGAGTCGGGCCTCGCTCTTTCAGGGTTCCGTACATAATTATGAACAATATAATATTTTGGGTCTAAGAAATATTTAATTTCCGAGTTAGACATCGCAAGAAACCGTGAAAGAAAAACGCAAAATAAGTTCGTTTGTTTTGGTCACAGCTTATAAACTATTTTATGAATCGTTGTTTTCAGTATTTGTTGTACAAATAGAGCATATAGTACATAATATACCGAAATATCATATTCCTAACTAGTTTAGTTTTTTAGATAGCCCCCGTCACAAAAATGGTCTAAAATTGACAATTTTGATGACCCCCCATTTCCTTACTTTTTAAGCAAAAAATTAAAAAAATATATATTCGTACTTTACTCAATGAGCTCTAAACAATGATACCCCACAAGCTAGGGTAAAAAAAAAAATTTTTTTCCGGCTCCTTTCTCATGTATGGGAGCCCTCCTGAAAAATAATTTAATTCAATTTTTAATTCAATATTTGATTTTGGGTCAACGTTTTACACCAAATACCAAAATTTCAGGTTTGTAACTCATTTCGTCTGCGAGCTAGAGACCTGTGACCGGCGGACAGACGGACAGACAGCCGAGTGACATTAATAGGGCTCCGTTTTTACCCTTTGGGTAAGGAACCCTAAAAACGAAGAAAGAAGAAGACGAGCGAGCGTCGCGCATCGGTTTCGTCGTTTCTGTTTATGTCGATGGTAGATATTTATTAATTCGGGTATTCAGAAAAAATATATACACGCCGAATTTAAAACCTTCTCCTGTTTTGGAAGACGATTAAAAAGTGGTTTCGTGTCTGACTAGGAATACTAACCATGTAAAAAATAAATATTTTAATTTCTGAATTAAGTGGCTCAAAAGTCAAATGTTATAGTTGGAAGAGCAGTGGGACAGTTTCAGTACAGTAGCCAAGCGGCTATGGAACCCTAAAAAACTCCACACTAATGCAGACAACTAATAACTCGTGCACGTTTTTTATCCCCCAATGGCCGACATTCCATGAATTTCCTCGTCTACTTGCCATGCGTAGCTCGCAGAGTTCAGGAGATATTAGGACAGAGACGGATGGTTGAACACGAGGGCACGTCGCGCCGGCGCCGCGACGCCGGCCGTCATAGCATAGACTATAGAGCTGGCTTGATTAATTAAGTCTTGGTTATGAAAAGGCTCATTATACCGATCTATCTTTCTTCTTCTTGGTCGCGTTCTTCATTACTGAAGGTCGTGTCCGTAATCAAGAGCCTTCGTAGCGCTGGTAACTATATAGCCTTCCACAATGTACGGTCCTCGCTTTTTTCATTGCTGTTGTAAGTGGAAGGCCAGTGAGTGACTTGACCGTTGGGGCTATCCTATAACTTAGTTACCAACAGTATATGAAAGCCACCGAATTATTTCGATACTATACATTGCTGTTTTACTGTTTATATTTCACACAGGAGAGAAGCAATGTATATCGAACTTATTTGGTATGGCTATCATTTACTGTTGGCGACTTAAGTTACAGAATAGTCCCCTGGTCTGTGGCTAGGCGATCGGCTGCGTGGTCCTTTTCCCTCCACCTTGCCTACTATGAGCTTGTCCAAATTACTAGGCAGGCGTAACCAAGATTTCTTTGGTAACAAATTGTAGATAGTCTGGTGTCAACACGACGCTGCTCAAGGATAGATGATCGATCTAGAACAAACAGATCTATCATAGATCGGTTTGTTCTTTTCGCGATCCTCGATATCTATCTATCTTTACTGTTGTCAAGCTGTTTAGGTTTATACTTGCATCGAACTCATCATTAACATCATACCCGCTAAGAGTTAATTTTCTCCCAGACCAGTTGAGTATTATTAAAATAACTTTTTAATTCCTAAGCAAAAGAGGAAAAATGTCTGGAAACAGGATGCCAGGAATAATAACAAGCGGGGAGCATGTTGGATTCCGTCACGCGGCGCGCGGGTCCCGGTTTACTTGGAATTCGGGACGAGTCCCGGTTGTCATGACAACGTGACATCGATCTCCTTATTTATATGTCGGTAAAGTTATTGCCAGACTTTAAATTTTTAGTAAAGTCAAAATATCATTGAGATAAATTTAGATCGACAATGGTGAATGCACAAAATCGAGATTACCTACTAATGGCGAGAGAATACTCGCTTCAGAAACGAGATTCAATTCCCAGTTGATACCTATGATTTAATAATAATTTTTTTCAAAGAAAAATGAACCGACTTCAAACGAATCGAACTAAAAAGTTTAAAATAATTTTTTATTCATTTAGATTGACGATTAAACTACCTAACTCAAATGATATATAATTTTTTAAAGTCGGCGCCAAATGACTTCAAGTTCACTTCAAGTCGAAAATGTGCCCCCCGGGTCCCAGACTCACCCTCCGCAACTAGGTTCACCGCGCTCGCATTCAAAAGTGGATATTCTGATTTTACTTACACGAATTGAATGTGGTTTGGCGCCGACTTCAAAAAATTATATATCATTTGAGTTAGGTAGTTTAATCGTCAATCTAAATGAATAAAAAATTATTTTAAACTTTTTAGTTCGATTCGTTTGAAGTCGGTTCATTTTTCTTTGAAAAAAATTATTTTATGCTTTTTAGTGATTTGTTTTCTTTATATTAGGTAATAATAATAATAATATAAATGAGAACTATGTAAAATAGATTATGACCTATATATTATTAATTATTATTAAATATCCTGTGACATATACATTTTATGTGTCATACTATAGGTGAGTGGTTTTATTATGTTCTAACCCAACCTAACCTAACTTCTGATCCATACAAGATTAGTTTGTATGCGTAAAACTCTTGTATAATTTGGATAGACCGTAATTTACAATCTAATTAATTTCTAATCTAATTTAAGTTTCCGTAAGTAATTATCACCATTGCCTGTTCCCAAATTGACGTTCAAAAAGTGTACAGTGTACCTACTTTGAATAAATGAATTTTGAATTTGAATTTGAATTTTGAATCTATACGCGACTAGTTTCACACCCTTGCGGTTTGGCTTTGTATAGAATGGAAATACACGTAACCATGCACAAACTCCAAGGAATCACTCTATATGCAACTGTACTGACTTCGGCCCAAAACTTTTTGCAAAAGGTCAATGTTACGTAGGCGTAGCAGAGTGAAGTCTTTGGACAGAATAGCTATATCAGACTTCAGCAATAGGTCTGGCAATCTCAGAGAACATATTAGTGACATATGTGTACATTTATGCTTATAACTTCGTACGTAAGAATGATAACTCGATGTGTTATATACTAAAACCTTCTTGAAAGTATGTAGATAACGATAGTGAAACAATCATGAAAATCGGTTCATTAGTTGCGGAGATAATCGCGAACATACTTACATACATACATACATACATACATACATACATACATACATACATACGGGTCGAATACAGAACCTCCTTTTTTTGAAGTCGGTTAAAAACATTCACGATCGTTCCAATTCTAACTTGAATGAAATGTAGTTTCATAATCCTTAGCCTATGTACTTAAGTAGATAGAATAAATATTAATTCAAAATTATTTATTTCATGTAAGCCATCTCGTTGCTCTTATGGCAAATCAAAATTCTACGATCGTGGTTCTCATACAACTCAGAGGTCTATCTTAATTGGCTCAACTATGTATGTATGGGGACACCCTTTAATTTCCAACTTTTTTTAGTTTTTGGAATTTTTCCTTTATTTATGCTGTAAGACCTGGCTTTTTGCCAAATTTTGTAATTTTTGGAACTACCATTTAGGTTTTCGACCCAAAAAATATAGGGTACTTCCGGTTGACCTAGATTTGTCAATTTTGGTCAAAAGCAAGGTCTTACAGATCAAGCAAAGGAAAAATTCCGAAAAGTAAAAAAAGTTGATAATGAAGGTTACAAGTTTTCGTGAAAATCTAAATTTGCCGATATCTTTTTATTGTGTGGACTCAGGACCTTAATTTTTATACACCTAATAGGGACCATAGACCTTAGTATCTGGTATAAATTTCAATTTGCTAGTTCCATCCGTTCCTGAGAAAATCGGTGGTGACACACGGACAGACGGACAAGAAAGTGATCTTATAAGGGTTCCTTTTTTTACCTTTTGACGTACGGAACCCTAAAAATTTATTTGGTATCAAGCTTTAAAAGCGTATAACTCAAGATATCATATATAAAAGATTTCTGTACTTTCCGCAGACGAAATGACGGTGTTACTAGCCGTTTATGACGTATTTTACATTAGACTATGTCGGATAAACTTTTCAAGTAGAATATTACGAAACATAGCTTCATAATCTTAAACCTACTCAGCTACTTTTCTTATAAATGAACAGCCAACTCTCATAAAAACACTAAGTAGTAAATGTTATCTTAATTTCTATCAGCAGTAATGCGCTCTCCGAGCAAAGGATCTTATATTTTTAGTCCTGGGCCGGATTCCACCCGCCCCTTGAATATTACTGATAGCTATTTAATTATTTCAATAAAATATCTAAAATGCTTATCTGTATAATCTAAACACAACTGGTCAAGTCGAACATAAAAACAGTATTTCATTTCAATGTTTTCCTTAGAGATTTATTTATAAGTTAGAGCGACTATTGAGATGTTATTTATTAGGCGATTCAGACTGTTTATTCAAAATTGGTACGCTGTATATTTTTTGAATGTCAAAAATTTTACAAGGAAGTGAGGTAATGGTGATAATCTATACTAATAAATAAAATTGAAGTGTCTGTCTGTAATTTCGAAATAACTACCTCATATCAAGCTCATATGGTTATTTGAACTGTACCATAACCGAATCAAACGTTTTTAAAATTTTTGTCTGTCTGTCTGTCTGTCTGTCTGTCTGTCTGTCTGTCTGTCTGTCTGTCTGTTTGAACGGGCTAATCTTCGGAACGGCTGAACCGATTTTGACGGGACTTTCACATACAAATAGAGAATTAACCAGGGAGTAACATAGGCTACTTTTTTAACCGACTTTCAAAAAAGGAGGAGTTGTGTTTTTCTACCAATGTACACCGATATCTCCAAGATTTCTGAACCGATTTGCGTAATTTTTTTTTAATCGATAGAGAAACATTGCGACATTGTCCTATAAAAAATTTGAGTTCCAACTCCTCAATCCTGATGCTGTAGGGGACCCTGATCCCCAAAACTAATGGGATTTAGGAACTGTCGGTTATTTAAATTTATATTGGGGGTACCAATTAAAGACTTTATCGTTGAATGAACTCAAGTAGGTACATATCTAACTCCTCAACCCTGGTGCTGTAAGGAATTGCATTCCGAAATCGTGGGGACCCCACGGGATTTTTCCGTTTTGGCGACGGATAGGCTACTTTTTGTTCTAGAAAATCAAAAGTACACACGGGATTTTTTAAAACCTAAATCCACACGGGCGAAGCCGTGGGTATCATCTAGTTATTTACTATACTTAAAGCTAAAGCTACAAAGCAAACAATTCCAAACGCGCCCTGTTCTGAGAAGAATCCACAACGAAGTCAGCCCCGTATTCTTTTGGTTATCAACCGATGAGACATTCAATCTGGTATCAGATCAATCCTGCAATTTTGGTGTAATTGATGTCAAATTGATAGTGTAAGTGATCACTAAATGTCTAGTAATTTTGATTACACAAGGACAGATTAAACTGACTCCAGATTAACATTTATTAATGTAAGCATAATAAATAATAATACAGAAAATAAAGTATTGCAAGTGTGTAACAAGCAGCAAATTGCATAATTTTATTCTAATGATCTCTCTATTAGGCTCTTCAACATTATATGAGAAATCTATTTTTGACTGACCTTCGAGAAGGAGCAGGTTAACAATTCGGCGCATGTTCTTTTTTTGGCGATGATGCACCTAGTAATATATTGTGTTGTGACGTGGTGACGTGATTTATGGCAAAACTTGTTTTTGAGTCGAGAGTATGTAGTAAAGAGAACTATGTACGTAGATTTTAGTAATCAACTAATCAGTAACGGTAAACAGTAGAGCGAAAAGTAGACAAGTGGCCCTTTTTTGGCGTATCTATCTATCAATAATATTATGTTACGGTATCACTATAAAAACATGTTTTAAAATGTTTTTATATTAAGTATATTTAGTTGGCCATTGGGCACGATAGTTTTCCTAAGATAAAATGCAAATCTTTTTAATTTATTGTTTTTAAATCACCGATTTAATCAACGTGAGCAATTTGGATTCCATAAAGTGTTGATGGTGGTCTTTATTTATGGGTGTAGACTGTAGATACTAGAAAATGGCCGCAGCTTGCACAAAAGTTACACCATCTTGATTGCCTCGTATTGGTGGTAGGTATTCGGAGAGCACGTAAAGCCGACGGTCCTGCGCCTGATCTCTCTCCGGTCGTGTCGCATTGGCGTCCACTCGGTCTATAAGGGCGAAGAAATAGAGAGTGTACCTGTGTGTGCGCACACACTTGTGCACTACAGTATCTCCCGCGTAATGGGCCAGTCTCCGCAGTGGCCGAAATTCGGTCGGGAGTATAGGTGTCACTTTTTTCCCGTAACACACTTTTCTTAAGTGCTAATAATCTCAAAACCTCGGGCAAATTTGTCGTATACCCAATAGCATATTATTCCAAATTGTATCAGATAAAGCGGTGCTTGAGGTTAGCCTGCGGGATCTCGTTCCCCCCTCGAATCTGCGATAGAATCTCACCCGCCTTTTACGTGTACTCTGCAAAGCTCTCAGTGTTACACAGGGGTCATCTGAGTTAAGTAGGTATCTGTGAGATAGGTACTCGCAGCTTTGGCTTTGTGGGGGAAAACTGTCGATAATACGTGTTTAAAGTAATTGCTATTGGTGCTTCCAGAATAAGAGTTTTGTGCAAATAGCGTTTTTACTGCAATGAAGACAAATATTATATCTTTCTATGATAAACTTTAACGAGATAAATTCATAACTAAGCCCCGACAAGTGACAACTTATACCTAATTATGCATTATGCTAATATGCTATTATTTTAATGTATTATTAAAATCTACATTATGTGTCCTGACGTATACGTATGAATTGGTTACTTTGAATTGGTTAATTGGTGCGCCAATTATTCGGGAATCGATGAATCGATTAATACCTACTCAAGGTACGGAACCCTCAGTGCACTCTCATCAGACTCGCTCTTGACCAACTTTAAAAAGAATTGTCTTCCCCGTTGTTAAATATTTAATGAACGATTCCATTGGTTTTAATAAGAGGAATGCTTGCCTATACATTAGAAGTGTATGCATTTTTGTGAACAAACCAACATAAATAAGCTCGGTTAACGAGTTACGATGTGTACTGACGGCAGTGGAGCGGGGGGTTTATTGAAAACGTGGACAGGCGGAGCCGGGCGGCGAGTGATGTATGACGCGTCAAACGGACGAGGGTTGCTCTTATTGGAGGTTGTTATTTTGCTTTGAAGGGAAAATTGTACCGTTTAAGGTAAAACCTTTAAAAAGTAGCACCTAAGTAAATGGACAATCTAATTAAAATAATTATTATAGGCGAAAAGGACATAGGTAGCAGCATTTAATATTGTCTTGCGTAAAATCTTATGATATCCAAAACACAGAGACGAAAATACTACACTTCGTTGTATTACACATTCTTTCCATACATCTAGCTTTCTCAAATTTTCAACGAATTCTGTACCGTTTAAGGTAAAACCTTAAAGTAGCACCTAAGTAAATGGACAATCTAATTAAAATAATTATTATAGGCGAAAAAGACATAGGTAGCAGCATTTAATATTGTCTTGCGTAAAATCTTATGATATCCAAAACACAGAGACGAAAATACTACATTTCGTTGTATTACACATTCTTTCCATACATCTAGCTTTCTCAAATTTTCAACGAATTCTGTACCTATTCTCAGTTTAAGGCCACAGAAGTGAACTCCTTGCAATGCTTCGTGCTTAGTTTTTATCCCATACGTCTACTGACTTTCAAGCAATTTTAATAATTTGATAATTAAGTAATCGTAGACATGTTTCTTTCAACACTTCTAGATAATCGCAGTCAAAAAAATTCTGGAAATACTTATTGTATCAAAGTATTGTGATTAGTTTTATAAACAAGTAGATTTTAATATGTGTCATTTGCTTCATACAAAATTACTCTCTTAACTCTTTACTTGGAACGATACCCATCGGATTTCCGCAGTAACAGCTTTGGTTAGCGGACAGTAAAACTAATATAGCCTTGGGTAAAAGCTTCACGATTAGCTTCAAGTACGCACAATATGTATTAGGGTGCTCCCTCACCGGGAGCATTCACGTGTACTGTAACATTATAGATTCGTCTTTGAGCATTACATTACATTAATACCTCCCTGACTGACGAGCATTCGCGTGTAATGTAATATATAGATTCGTCTTTGAGCATTACATTACAATTCTACCTCCCTGACTGACGAGTATTTGCGTGTAATGTAATATTGATTCGACTTTGAGCATTTTCAGCATTTCATAGCAAGATGTCAGACGAAGCGGTCGTTGTGCTGAGTGCGGCAATATTAATTCGACATTGTTATTTACGTAAAAAAAAAAACACAGAAGAAACGATATTGGTGTCATGAATTATATCAAAACCGGCAAAATACAGGCGGTTTGGATATTTTAGAAAGAATCAACCGACCCATAAGTAAACTTAAAATGTTTTTAAGAATCTCTTCTTCGGATTTTGAACACTTAATAAATCTCATTGGACCATATGTTAAAAAAGAAGATACTAATTATAGACAAGCAATAACAGTGCAAGAAAGATTAGCTGTTACATTACGATTTTACGCATCTGGTGATTCTTATTCAAGTTTGCAGGTTACTTTTAGAATGTCCAATCAGATTATAAGTTGTATTATCAAAGAAGTGAGTGAAGCTATAATTGGATGTTTAAAAGAAAATATACTGGTGAGTTTATTAATCTAGTTTATTAATCAATCAGATCTCCAAATTCACGCATAAACCCCTCACTTTCTTGGCTATTAATGCTGGCTTCAGGCGAAGAAAGTTGGGCGTCTGCAGTGGATGGAACTGCTGCTGGTGAGGGTGTACTTTGGAGGTCTGATGGTCCAGCATGGTTTGATTCATTACGCGAAAGTTGAGAATCAGGAGTCCAATATCCATGTTGCTGGTACATGTACTCATATTCACCGCGATCGGCACTAAACAAGATATTGGAAATGTGGTGCTGTACACAGGCCCTAGTATTATGAGAGTACGTCTTGAGTTTTTCAGTAATAAATTTCCCAAAAGTAGTGCATTCATCCGATTTAGCAGAAGTAAAGTCTTGCAAAATTTGGAAAGTCGAGTGCATTATATCATCACTTCCATCCACCTTCGCTTTTTTCCGTTGTGGTGCATCAGGATTTTCAGGTGGCTTGTCGCGAGTCTCCTGCAAGTCTTGTGTCCCAGGTTCACAAGGAATCTAAAACAAGGTTTTTTTTTTCAGTTACCTAGTATACCAGATGGTTGGCTAAATTTGGCTGAAAACTTCAATAACCAGTGGAATTTCCCTCATTGTGTCGGCGCTATAGATGGCAAACATGTAGTCCTGCAAGCCCCATACAGAAGTGGAAGCGATTACTATAATTTTAAAGGTTTTTTTAGTATAGTTCTATTTGCGGCTGTGGATTCAAATTACAATTTAATATATATAAACTGTGGCTGTCAAGGGAGAATCTCTGATGGAGGAGTATTTAATAATTGTAATTTGTATACTAAAATGCAGAATAAATCTTTGAATCTACCACAGCCAAGAGCATTGCCGATGCGGAACAAAGAAATTCCTTATTATTTTATTGGGGATGAAGCTTTCGCATTATCAGAAAATATAATGAAAGTGTATTCAGGACATCATCGTAAAGGAACAAAGGAGAGAATTTATAATTACAGACTTTGTAGAGCACGGAGAGTAGTCGAAAATGTGTTTGGCATTATGTCAGCAGTTTTCAGAGTGTTGCGGAAACCCATGTTATTGCAACCAGAAAATGCTACTTTAGTAGTTAATGCCATAGCACACCTACATAACTTCTTACGAAGAAATCGGCAAAGTAGGGATTTGTACACACCTCCGGGATCTTTCGACAGGGACAATTTAGGAGTAATCACACCAGGATCTTGGAGGGCTGATACCGAAGAAAATACTGGTTTAATGGATTTGGATGAACAACAAGAAGCAGCACAAATAGTTCCTCAAGAGATACGTGAAGAAATTAGTAATTATTGTTCGCAAGAAGGAGCAGTACCATGGCAAAACGAATATGCTTAATGTTTATTAATGTCCTGCTTTATTTAGCCTTGATAGGTTAAAAAATATTTAAAACTTGTGTAAACAGATATTAAATGTAATATACATAATATACTAACTGAATCTGTTGTCTTCCGTGGTTCATATCTGTCCAGTATAAATGATAAAGCTGCATATGCGAACCAGGTACTAGTATATACTTCTTCTGCACCTGAAATATAGATTATGTAATATGTACTGAATTGAAAAATATTCTGACAAAATATAGTATGGTGAAGGCACCTATAGTCCACTTGTTTAGGTATGCGGATGCCCAGTTTTGAAGTGTAATCAACATTGATCAAGATCATTTCTAATCAAGTTTGTTTACATTTTTTCTAAACAAATGGCCTATAGTGAAGGTATCATCAACAAACAAAACGTGCCCTAGGTACCCACGAGTCGTGTGGAATGTGACCTCTCCGCCACTCACACTCACCCCTTGCTTGTCACAGTTATTGTCATGACTAAAGTAGATGTAGGTACATAAATAAAATATGTTACCCACCTTTTCCGGTTCCTGAAGCACTTTTTTTCATTTTGCTCTTTTCTCTTCTAAGAGATGCTAAAAGGCTTGTGATTTTCTTTTGACATTCTTCTACGGTTATTCCAAATTGATCCGATAATTTCACCCAACCGTCTTGTTTTATTATTTTATTAAAGTGTTGAGGATGCTTAGGGTCCCATAATTCCCTGATTTCCCTATATTTTTCTATGAATAATAGAGTCTTCTCTTTGTCCCAAGCCATTACTTAAATTTAGAACTGTCCGTGACGCCAAAAAAATCTCCGAAGCGTCAGAAACACTTTATGACAACGTGCGTTCACTTCACTGTCACGTAGGCTACTGAGCGGGCGGGCGGGGGGCTAGGGGCAGTGAAGCCCCCCGCCCGCCCGCTGAAGCTGTGAAGCGCATTGATGTTACAAGTTGTATCAAGATAATACACATTGTATCATTACAAGGTGCGCATTGTAATGCTCGGTTCTCCTCCTTCACTGATGTATGCCCGTTTTGTATCATTACAAGGTGCGCATTGTAATGCTCGGTTCTCCTCCTTCACTGATGTAATGCTCAAATCTGTAACGTTACATTACACGCGAATGCTCCCGGTGAGGGAGCACCCTCAGATACTGTCACACACAAGGTGAAACTGTTGGTCAATGTAAATATATGGATTTATGTGGATTTATGGCCACAAGTAGGCACAGGTGGTTATAAAGACGTACGAGCCAGTTTACAACGACGGTCACCGTGCAAAATTCTACACTTCACGAGAAAAGCTGTTCCAATCCACTTTCCAACTCTTTCTGTATTCAATTTCAAAGCAATAGAGCTAATACCAAATTTATTTATAGACGCTAATCTACTTACTTGCCGGCAGATGTTTGTGGCTTTGCGGTTTGTTTGAAATAAAGATTTTAACGAAAATAAAACCGAGTTCAATCAAGTACCAACAATACTTTTGTGTTTTTAGTTTGCCGTTTTGTGGAGATACGTCTGTCGAATTGAAAGCTCAATATGAGTACAAGCCGATGATATAATTTATGAGGACCACGTAATAATATCATTTATTACTTTTGCTCGGAAGCTCCCCGAAACGGCGCGGCGCGGCGGGTGGAAACAAAAAGACGCAAGATGTTGTGCTACGTGTCTGCATTACTGATGAGAGCTTGTGTTGTGAAGCCAAGATTACGGATTAAGAGACGATCGGATGTTGTGGCCGGAAACTCTGAATGATGATAATGAAAAAATCATTATTACAAACGATACATTCAAATGTCAGTAATTAATATCCATCAAAAATATTCTTTAGCTTTTAGGCATTTGCATGGAACTGAGCTCTTGTGGACTGCATAAAATGCGCAAAAATTTAACTTGGTCGATAACATGTTATTATGTGACTGCCTCGTAGGTCTAGGTAGCTTGTAGGGCTGCAGATCACGAGGTAAGTACTAGGTTCAAGTCCCGGCTCGGGCTAAAAAGAGCTATTGGGTTTTTCTGTCTATAAATTTTCAGTCGCAGCCTTGAAGATGGTGGTACTTACACCCCCGTGATTCGGAGAGGATGTAAAGTCGGTCTGTGCCTAATTTCTTTTCGGTCATAGCGGAATACCGTTTTATCGGACTCTCATAATCATGAGAGTGAGGGAATAGATAATAAAAAGAAATACCTTTTGAAGTACGGAACCCTAAAAATTGTGAAAAAAATTGTAAATTACACTTGTGCACCATAATATCTCATGCGTAGTTCCGCCTCCGTTAAGAATAGCCGTCTTGTCTGATTTTGGCCAAAGATAAAATTCAAATATCAATTTTTCTAGAAGTTTTTAAAGCTATAATATCTACCGTATTATTATTATACTACTTAAAAGTCGTCCCCCCCCCCCAAAAAACAAAACAATACAATCATAAAAGCGAATCAGATCCACTGAAAAATAAAACAAAACGGTCGATTTCGTTTTGTTGAGTCGGTTAAAAAGCAATGTCGTTGCATAAAGAGCTTCCATAGTAAAAGGATCAGTAGAGATAAAGGAATGCTTTATATCCACTTTGCTTTAAATCCGAAAACCGTTAGGGCTATATTATGAGAGTTTTATAGGCCCGCGATCTGAATTCGAACCACGTTCCCCGCGGCCATGTCGCCTGAGATTTCCATGGACGCTTTATCTTTTTAAACTAATAAATGGACGGATCTTCAATGTAACAATTTTAATATACAGGGTATCAGGAGAACGCTCTCGGAAACGAAGACTGATGATATTATTGATTGACTGAATACTGATTATTACTGATATGATACTATAAAAAAATCGTTTTTACAAAAAAATTGCATTTTTTGTGCAATAACCGTTTTGGAGGGTAAAACGAACTTTAATGCAAAAAAATATATTTCCTGTATTTTTTTAAAGTTCGTAACGTAATTCTACTAAAAACAGCTGAAGCTGGAGGTCAACGAACGTTGCATTACCTTGACCTCCAGCGTGCGGTAGATACCTGCCAATGCGCGCGATACCTACGCTATAAGGTAAATGGTTATTGGTATTGGATTTTATTTAGGTAGTAGGTATAATATTAGCGCTAAGTTTTCGGAAGCGATCTCCTTATACCTACCTACTTTGTTAGACTGATGGATTGGATGGAAAGAAGAATGCTAGGTGTCCATCGGAAACAGTCGCGTCAACGTCTCAGCTCGTCTCGTCTCGTCTCGTCTCGTTTCATATCCATCGCCTCATGGCGAAGTGGGTCGAACCGGTCCCTTAGCGACGCTAATTGACGTTCGACAGATAAACTTATACAATCGCCAATCGACCGATAAACCAGTTCCGAACCACGAAAAATAAACTTTAAACATGTATTGTATACAGTTGGTTTTTGAAGAATGGGTCAACTCAGAATTCACTTAGGCATTCGACTGCGTAAGCAATAAAGAAAGCTATGTAAACCTAAAATAAAAAGCTAAGGGACATTGATCTGTTGTATTCTTGAAATAAAACCTATTTTATTGAGTGATCGCTCAGTCCTTGTCACGTTCTATATCACTCAAAAACTGATACTAGTTGGTGTGATGCAAGGGAGTGCACTGAGTACCGTACTCTTCCTGATTTATACCTTACACTATATGAACATGGTTTGTTTTTAAAAGCGTTAATCGCGGCGTTTACAGCGTTTCGTCCTCGAGTTGTTTTTTGCCGGAATGCCCGCGGAACCTGTCTGACTCAGCAATGCACTTGATGTTGACTTTATAAAATACAAGTTTGATTGCTCTTACTGCAGCCTAACTATATCGTTTCTTTAATTTTGATCTACCTATAATAAGTTGTTATTTATTTAACTCTCATAGAGTTGCGTCAACTTGATAAATGTTTACTGATTTCTTGTTCTAGATTAAATCTCAATTCGATTGATTTTATGGTCTCCATAATTTGAACTATCCCTTTGTATAAATTTTCATTCTTGACAATAACTATTAATTTATTTTGATGTAGAGAATACATGTAACAAAAGAGATCATGTCTAAATGGTCTAGGATCCCACCTTAGAAATTTCTACCCTCATCTGTTATTTAAACGAATTATATGTCAAATGAAAGATTATTTTATTCTTAATCGAACCGTATTTGGTTGCCTGGTCAAAAGTGGTGCTAAATCATGGTTGCCTGGATTTTAAGATATAAAATGTTCGGTGCGAGTGTTGAAAGTGACAGAAAAGTGTTGCGCGCGCAATTTCATTTGACAGACAAAGATGCAGTGAGGCAGGCGTGTACTCGGCAGGTGCTTAGTCTATACATAGATTAAAACCATAGACTTTCTGTGCCTGTCCATTAAAGATATTTACAAAAAATTAAGTGAGTGACGTAAGGGATAAGTAATAAAACGTAAAAAAGCTGTTTTTGAAAATTTTGTCTGTTTGTCTGTATGTTTGTGCATGTATTACGCAAAAACTACCGAATGGATTGAAATGAAACTTGGCATGATTTAAGTTCATACTACATAATAGCATATAGGATACCTTTTATCCCGAAATTCAGCAGAGTTCCCTTGGGAGAGAGGATGAAAGTCAAAATACACATTTTGACTTTCATCCCCTCTTCCAAGGGAACTGTGCTGAATTTCGGGATAAGAAGTATCCTATATGCTATTATGTAGTATGAACTTAAATCATGCCAAGTTTCATTTCAATCCATTCAGTAGTTTTTGCGTAATACATGCACAAACATACAGACAAACAGACAAAATTTTCAAAAACAGCTTTTTTACGTTTTATTACTTATCCCTTACGTCACTCACTTATTTTTTTGTAAATATCTTTAATGGACAGGCACAGAAAGTCTATGGTTTTAATCTATGTATAGACTAAGCACCTGCCGAGTGCACGCCTGCCTCACTGCATCTTTGTCTGTCAAATGAAATTGCGCGCGCAACACTTTTCTGTCACTTTCAACACTCGCACCGAACATTTTATATCTTAAAATCCAGGCAACCATGATTTAGCACCACTTTTGACCAGGCAACCAAATACGGTTCGATTAAGAATAAAATAATCTTTCATTTGACATATAATTCGTTTAAATAACAGATGAGGGTAGAAATTTCTAAGGTGGGATCTCCTACTAAAAACGTCATATCTACTGAACAAAAGTTAGATGACTTGTAAAATTATACTACCTACCTACCTACTGTAATATTTTGTTTCGCCAACTTATACCTACTTCCTCGGCTGGGTAAATATATACCTAATTACTTGCGCATTATTAACTTGTCACTTATAAAAAATGTCTTAATCTTAATTTTTTTCTTTATCTTTGGTCCAAAGTCACAATCAATGTCAAATTAAAATATGAATGTAGCACAAAGTTACGTTTTATCCGTAGAACTAATGTGTACTATTGCGTTTATCTTAGAAAGTATCTAACGTTGTAATGGCAGTAATATCTTAAGCAGCAATAACGTCGAACGGCAAGCGATTTATCTTCATCGCTCATCTCGCTGAGACGCGGCCGCGATGCGATCATGTGGTCGCAGGTTCGGTTCCCGCCCTAAATAGCAGCACGTGCTCACCTCATTAGTTGATCTTAAATTTTATGTAGCTATCTAAGCTAGTCTATTAACCAACTTCAAAAAAAGGAGATTATCAATTCGATAGTATGTATTTTATATTATTGGAACTGCAAAATATTCACGTACTGGATAATAATCTATAAGGGCTTCCAAACAAATATACAAAACATGGATGTATGTTGTTTGTCCGCGGATTTCTCCGAAACTATTGATTGGATTGTAACTATTCTTTCTTTTATTGACTTTAACTGATGGGACAGTCTAAGTTTCATCAAAATCGGTTCAGTAGTTTCTGATATAATATGGACTGTTAAGTTCGTGGTGAAGTCGGTTTTACTTTCAATCTTTTACTGTCTTTTTTACTTACTTGTCTTTTTTTAAGAAACATCTTTGATAGTTTTGGGACCTATCTGGTCCCAAAACTTTTATTGATTATTATCGATTTTATTTCTTTCTTTATTTTATTCTAGACATAATTATTGATTTTATTTCTATTGTAGGTACTACTTAATGGCTTTTAACTTTTTCGATGACTGAACTAAGCTGAAATGCTAAGTTTTGTTCTATGCAGTGCACAAGGCTCTGGTAGAATTTTTTTATTCATCTATAATGGCTACCTTGACGGCGATCTCACCTGATGGTAAGTGACGATGCAATACCGGAACGCTAAATCGCTTGGCGGCACGGTTTTGTTAGTAGTATTACCATACAGCCACGGCTGAAGCCTCCCACCAGACACACCAAGTAGAAGAACTAAGTAAGCAGTAATTTGTATAGCACCTCCTCCTAATACAATAACGTGGAAGGCTATCCATCTTCATCGCCGTACGACGCGCGCGGCCGGTCGCGGGTTCGGTGCCGCGTCGTGCCGCGCGCACATTAATTACTGCACCACCACGCTGTCCGACTCACAGACGCTGATGGTTTATGAACACGAAGTGGCTTGCACGAAAATACTTTCAAATCCTATAGAGAAATTAATTTTTTATTTTTTGAAAAAAAAAAATGTTTGACGATGTGGACGAATCCATAGAAGTTGATAAATGTGTTTTAAATTCTAAGTAACCTTACATGGCTTACATGGCTAGCGGTTGGCATGTTTGTCTGTGGATCGCAAGGTCTCGGGTTCGATCCTAGAGTCGGGTCAAAAAATTGTTTCTCACATCGGTGTGGCACGGCTCTAAATCCTACAAGACCTACAAATAATCCTACAATCTCCTACAAGAGAGGAGGCCCGTACCCAGCTGTGGGTCGTTAAAAGAACTATAGTGGTAGAATTCTAAATACGAGCAAGACGTGTGACGTTCCCAATCTCAGCATCACGAGCTTTCCGTCTAAGGAAGATATCGTGCGGAAAACCAAATATCATATAGTTTGTCGTCGTCGTCTCAAACGACACAGTCGGACATAGATCTCATGTCCCTACACTCCTACACGATCTTGCGCCGCTTACATCCAGTGACTTTCTACCACCTGTTCGATGTGGTCTAGTTGCCAATACTGCGCTTTCAGGTGCGATTCCAGCAGTTTGGGACCCCAACGTCTATTGTTTCTTCGATCTATGTGCCATGTTCATTGCTTGTGAAGTCTGAAAATATTTTGACCACACGATATACTTATATCTATCTCTACCTTAGAATATGAAAACAATACAGGCTGCGTTTACCACAGCCATTTCCCAACTGACCAGTGTCCCAAATTCCTGCACTCCTCGCCATCCGTCATAGCCGGCCTTATCAGCCGCTCCAGCCCATTACGGATTAAAAAACACTTCGCGGACGGTCCTGATACGCCCTCACCTCCCAAAATGTCCCATCAGCCAATGAAATCTCCAAGCGATAATGACCCTTAACGCCAATGCATGGTTGAAGTTAAGAAGGTAGGTTTTGCATTGAAGGTTCTATTACCGAGGGTAGACGGCCATTTTAATTCAGCGGGTACGTCCGGCGAATTAGTAATGGAATGAAGTGGCCGCGAGGGACGCGCGTTCGGTTCCCGGCGGGGGCTCGTTTTCGGTGTTGCGATGTTTCCGTAAATTAATTTTATGGATGCCAGCTTTTATTTTACTGTGTGAATGTTTAGTATTTGGGTTCGGGTGTTTCATTTAGAGCCATTTTCACATCAAGCGGTTAAAGTATCCTTAGTTATGATTAAAGTTAATGACCGCCGTTGTAGAAGTCAAGGTTCTTTAACATTTTACCTTAATAATGGAATTACGAATACTAATGACTTGTGCAACCCATTTTGCTTGCTTTTTGGTGGACACATTTAACCTAACATTTACTTAACTTGCAACTGTCCTTACTTACTTTTAGTTAAATACTTTTTCGCATGACATGGTCGCTAACTATGAGCCTAATATGGCAAAGGAAAGAGCTAGGCTCATAGTTTCACTACGTAATCAAATTAGAAATGAGGAGGTCCGTAGGAGAACCCGTGTTATCTATTCACGGAACCGAAGTGGCAATGTTCAAGACATACATATATAGCTAGAAGTACAGATAGATGTTGGGGTCCCAACGAGCTCACTTGGCGAACCTCTAATAAGGCTCTAATACCGGGAAACATAGAGTTGGGAGACCCTCAATTACGTGGACGGACGGTTGTTGGTAGACAGTTCAGCAGTGAATATCTATCGATTGGAACAGTGACAACGATGACAGCTAAAAGAGAATTTTAAATAACGGCATCGAGGTAAATAGAAGTTTATTTTAGAATTCTGTTGCCAGCTGATCGCAATCCGCAGGTGTACGTGTTTAGAATTGAACGAGTCAAAGAGAATACCCGATTCTTTACTTCGTCTCGCCAAATGCGAACGTTGCAAATAGAGTTCCTTGCTGGTGTGCATCCTACCTAGACTACGGATTAGGAGGGAAAGCTTCAGTAAAACCGCAGTTCAGACTTAAGCAGAGATATACTTATTGTTATTTATTTCAATCTCTATACTTATTTATTTTAGGTACGAGCAGTAGTCTTTGA
Organism: Melanargia galathea; assembly: GCA_920104075.1. Classification (NCBI taxonomy): domain Eukaryota; kingdom Metazoa; phylum Arthropoda; class Insecta; order Lepidoptera; family Nymphalidae; genus Melanargia; species Melanargia galathea. The sequence continues at coordinate 23,388,707 of OV049855.1, forward strand.
TATACGTTCACAGCTTTGGTAAATTACTACAGTTTAGACAGTATAAAAGTTCGCGACATGAAAAATAAAAACAACCACTATTTTAACTTTTGTATTTTTATTCTTTTGGAGTTCACTGCAGGATCAGGTTGAGGAGTTAGGACCTGGAATATAGTCGTGGGTAAATAACCCATTTTAGCAGTTGCTGTTTTCAAAATTGTCGATATTGTGTTCGCAATCTTTTCAGATAGCATAGCAATGCAAAAGAAAATATCGTAAACTGAACAGTAGCGAATACAATATTCTATATTTAGCCTTTCTCTACATATCTTTGATTAAATAACTATGAGCAATTTTAATAGCCATGCTACGAGTCACACTAATGTAGAAGACAAGAGCGTAGTAAACGTTAGGTCTTTACTTTAAAACGCTGCACTGTAGGATAATATACACTCCATTTACGTAAAGAGCAATGCTTTCGCTGTATTCCTCTAAAAGAGAGGCATCATAGAGTGTAAGCACGTGTAAGCGTCATCCAGTGAAAAGATGCCAACCGACGTTTTGAAACGTTGGAGCAAAGCAACTTTGTATTCAAGTGAAAACGCGGTTCAAATCAACTATTTATGTGCATTTAACAGATATCATGAATAATGAATGGATATTTTATTATCTGCCTCATTGGTGTAGTCCCAAGCTTGTTTGGTTGCGGATCTTGAGGTCCCAGGTTCAAGCCCCGGATCGGGTCAAAAAACAAAAAGAATAGCCACTGGGTTTTCTGTCAAGAATTTCTCAGTAGCAGCTCTAAGTTGGTAAGTTGGTGGTGTTAGATAAACCCTCGTCCCTCGGAGAGCACGTGAAGCGGTCGCGGTCCTGCGCGTGATGTCTCTCCGGTCGTGTCGCATTGGCGTCTTGTGTGCGCACACACTTTTGCACTGTAGTATCTCCTGCATATCTTAATTAATTTTCTAGTAGGCTAGTTTCCACCTCCATTGACTCTTAGGAGACTCCACTTGAGATTGGCCGCCGTGGCCGACATTCTGACCGAATGTCGGCCACGGCGGAGGATATTATTTTAATAAATTCAAGCCTTTTATCAAACCTGTCTTTAATACCTGACAATTATTTATTGACCTGAAGTTATAAAATAAATAAATATTAGATTCAATTTTACTTTGCTTATTATATGTACCTACTTAGTACCATTTAAGTGCAGTACTTAAAGTTCGGCCGTTTAGAGAATGCGTTCCTGACACTTCGCGATTGAACTGACGACGTAGCTTTGTAATGGCGTTGCAGTTACGATAAAAATATTTTTGCTGGTTGTTTACCGTTTTAACAATTGATGAGCATTAAAACAACATTATTATATCAATAATCAATGAATGTTATAATTTTGTGCCAAACTGAGTGTCAAATAACTTGGTAAACAATATTTTTCTAAATCTATACTGCGCTATTACAAGGTTATGTCAGCGCTTTATATTTGTATAATAGTGCTGTGCTAAAAATAACAGGCAAGTATCGTAATCTGTTCTTATACAGTTATACTTATAATATAAAATAATACGCTTTTTTTTCTTTTTAAGAATTTGAAAATAATGGACTATAAGATAACTTTTATGAAATATAAAAATAAAACTATGACCAAACCGAACGCGCGAAAGAAAGTAGCATTTTTATATTTAGATTGAAAATGGTAACCCCAAATGGCGTTGGGCCGCCATTTTGTGACGCTAAAACAGTCGTCTGTTGTCGTTTCGTGCGCATAGACCACGTTCTTCAAGTGTTTTCGATCTGTTTTTATTTGACAATTTTATTATATGAATATTACCTTTTTTTGGTTTCTACTTAAATAACTAAAATATAAATTTTAAATGATTCCGCCAATTTAAAACGAAAATAATCTTAAAATAATGCGCCGGTTCATTTTGGAGGAACGGTAACGAACTCAGTGTTATGTTGTGCCCATCACTAGTCGTGACTAACTGATAGGTGTCAGGAACGCATTCTCTGAACGGCCGAACTATAATAGGTAAAAATAGTTATAGTAGTTTACCTAAGTGCTATAGCGGAAATGAATAAAAAGTTAGCGCTATAAAATCATAATTTTTAAGAGCTGCACTTAACATCATATTTAAGTTCAGTGACCAAAAATAATAAATAACCGTTTACCTATTCAGAGGCAAAACGTCCAGAAGGTGTTAAATCTAATAAACAGCTATTGTGAAATGCTTCATCGATCAGTAAATCGATATTAAAAGTTTACAACTGCAATTAGGTGATAACAATCTCGATTGAAGATTTTCTGATCGGATAAATAATATAAAGCTCGTGAAACGGTTCGCTGCTCATTTAAATCGGGATTTATAGGATCTGCAAAACCTGTTTTGCTTCCCATTTTAAAGAATCGAATCACATATTAATTTTCTAGTCACTTCGGAATTGGGAACTTAGTGACTTTAGTGACTGATACTTAGAATAAAGTTCGATGGGCTGATATAATTAATACATTTATTACTTTAATAACTACAGAACATAACTGTTTTTTTCTCGATTGCGTGACATCAAAGACAGGGTAGGATGTTTGACTTTGATTATTAAATATAAATTTTGGAATTAGCGTGGTGAGCTGATTCCAAAACCAATGTTTAACTGAATTAAAAAAAAAGTAAGTATTTTTTTCGCAAGCACGGTATGTACACAGTATGTATGTGAGATTCTCTATAGTCTACATCCTCAAAGCACCTTCTCAGCTTAGTATCAGCTGGCTAGACGGATTTTAATTAATCAACTGTCTAACGACGGGGTGTTATAAGTTTGACGTGTGTGTGTGTGTGTGTATGTGTGTGTGTGTGTGTGTGTGTGTGTGTGTGTGTGTGTGTGTGTGTGTGTGTGTGTGTGTCTGTCTGTTCCCCTGTAGCGCTTAAACGGGTGAACCGATTTGAATGCGGTTTTTTTTGTTTGAAAGGTGAATTAGTCGAGAGTGTTGTTAGCTATGTTTCATGAAAATCGATCCAAGATGGCCGCTGCTACAAATAACATGTTTAATCACAACTCCCTCAATATGGGTATCAAATGAAAGGGCTTGACAAGTAGAATAGCACTATGTAAGTCTTAGATGGTCGCCACCACAAAATGGCGAATGTCGGGGGTTTTTTAAATTTTTAATTTATACTTGTATAACATCAGATACGTAGGAGGTAAGTCTAATAAACACAATTGTATAGAATGTAATAGACGCGTCATCAATATTGAAAGTTTACGAGAGTAATCAGCTGATAACAAGAAGATGACCGCAATCATTTCGAAAGATGTTCCGATCTGATAAATAATAAAGCTCGTAAAACCGTTCGCCGCTCATTCAGGCCGGGAGTGAGCCGGGAGTGAGCCGAGAGTAAGCCGGGGTAAAGCCTGCCGATAAGTCCCGCTTTGCATTTTACTGCTCGGTTTTTTTACACTACGGTTCACGAATTGTGGCTTTTTTGTTACATATTATAGTTTTTCGAATGGCAATGGAACAGTAAAATAATTTAAATGAAAGGTTTTAATTTATTGTTTTTAGTTATATTATTTACTTGTTATTTATTTATTACTAGCATCTGCCCGCGGCTTCGCCTGCGTGAATTTTGAACAAATCCCGAGGGAATCGTGGATTTGCGGTACCCGTTCCCGCTTCCTTTTCCAATACCTACTATCAAGGAAGTTCGCTATAGTAATCTATCTACAGCTGTAGTTATTTTCGGTTTTTTCAAAATCCCGTGAGAACTGTGCATTTTTACAGGATAAAAAGTAGTAGCTTGTGTCCTATATTTTAAGTTAGGGCATAATCTATCTTCATTCAAAATTTCAGCCAAACCGGTTCAGTAGTTGCGGCGTGATTGAGTAACAAACATCCAAACATCTAAACATCCACACTATCACATTTATAATATTAGTAGGATTAACTTACTTTATAAGAATGTGCCTACCTGCAAGTTTTAAAATTGGTAAGGAGTAAGGACACTACATACTTACAGATCCTATTGGCACCGTTTACTTATCTTGATTTTTTCGTTTGCTTATCAACATAGGACACGGAATACTTTTAATTTCAAGAAGACACAGAGTTCCCACGGGATTTTTAAAAAACCAACCGTTGAATGGATTTGACTCAGACACTGTACTGGAAAATTAATGTAGAATCAATGTAAATTTTGGTATTCAACTTATGTCTTACTGCACGCAGCGACACGTGCCGGCGTCTTGTTAATAGGTTTCCTATTCAAAACACGCCGGTAAGACATCGTCAGAGGCAGGGGGTAGGTGGAGGTTTAGGGAGGGGATTGATCCTCCTGATAATAGCTTAATCAGAGCCCCTATCACTCGATAATGGGAGGAATGGAAATTCAGTTTCTTCAGACAATCTTGAGAATAGGTGAGCACGTAAGTACCTATCGGAATAAATGACTAAACTTACGATAAAGGTATAAAACATCTGTCTACATTTGCATTGAGAGCGCGTCTCATACAAACGAAGTAGGTAGGTATGATTATTATCGCTCTGGAAAATATATCTTTTATACGGACTCAAAGATTTATAAATCTACTAATAGGTAATTTACTTTGCAACTTACCACGCCTTTTTTTTTTTTTTTTACGTTGGGAAATGCATTTACGCATCCCTCCCGGAAGTATGCCAGAGGAGTCTGGCTCACTTCCGGGAGGGTATGTGGGACTCGCCGGTTGAGAAATGACCGGAATACCCACTAAAACCCAACGGATCCGGCCACGCCTTTCGCGGAAGCCACAGGGTCGCGTGAAGCATTCTACTGTGGCGTTCCGGCGTCTACCGTCTCAATTCTCACCCCGCCTTTCTTACGGCGCAGGAGGAAGAAGGTGCGCGAAGCGGCGCCTTCGTCGCTCTGGACGTCTCCTGCGGAGCGGATGGGCATTAACGTCCTGCTCCCTTTCGCGCTCCGCAGCCTCTTTTAAGGACATGACCTGTTCGCAGAAGGTCACCGCTCCATTCCAGCACCTCTTGCTGCCGATCATGGCGTTGACCACGGTCGGCAGGGAGAGGTCCGTCCCCACGATCTGCGTCAATTGGTGACGCTGAGCTCCCCAAGCCGTACACTCTACTAGAGTGTGATGCGCAGAATCCTCTTGCGCGTCACACTCGTGACAGGCCGGTGTTTGCTCTCGTCTAGCAATCTGATGCAGATACTTACCGAAGCACCCATGTCCGGTAAGCATCTGCGTCAGTCGATACGTCAGCTTCCCGTGTCGTCGCTTGACCCATCTTTCCAGATGTGGACGAACCGCATCCACAGTCCAGGCACCAGCAGCAGGAGTCTGAAGGTCCTCATCCCACCTCTGAATGACGGCCGCTTGGGCTAGGGCTCTGATACGCTCAGACTCTTCTGCATCCGGTCGGCCACCTCGATTCCGAGTGTCTGTCCTGTACCGGTATACTTCGGCAAGTACTTCGGCCTGAAGTTCCCACGGAGGATCACCTGCCAGGAGGGTAGCTGCTGTCCAGGAGACTGTGCTATATCCTCGGATCGACCGCACCGCGATAATCCGTTGCGGTCTCCGTAGAAGGGTCTTGTTCTGGGGCGTTAAGCCGTCAACCCATATAGGCGCCCCGTACAACGCCATGCTTCGTACTACTCCAGCGTAGAGTCGCCGGCATGCTGACTCCGGCCCGCCTATGTTTGGCAGCAGCCTGCCGAGGGCAGCAGCGGCGTTCACTAATCTTGGTGCCAGTTGCTGAAAATGTGCCCCAAAATTCCACCGGCCATCCAAGGTAAGGCCCAGGTACTTCATGTGACCTTTTATCTCCACAGATGTACCCTGGACGGCGATCTGAGCACCTCGAGGTGGTCCCCTGCGTGGGCCGTGGAAGAGAAGAGCCTCAGTTTTAGGCACCGAGACTCTCAGGCCTAGTCTCTCGATTCTCTCGATCGCCAGTGACGTGGCGACGGTGGCCAGACGTGCCGCTGCCTCGAACGTCTTCTCTCGGGCTGTAATTAGCGTGTCGTCCGCATAACATAATATGCTAGTTCCCGCGAGCATGGGGCACCGCAGCAGCCAGTCAAATCCAACATTCCAGAGGACCGGACCTAGGACTGACCCCTGCGGCACCCCTCTACAGACACGACGTCGGAATACCTGTCCACCATCTCGCTCCCATAGGACTTCACGTCCTTGGAGATATGCCTCCAACAGCCTCCTGAGATACAGAGGCACCTCGTGATACCGAAGCGCTTCAAGCAGGGTCTCGAACGGTACACTGTTGAAGGCATTCTCGACATCTAGCGAGACCGCCAAGACAACATCCCCTTCATTTACGGCTTCCGTGGTCAGCCTTTTTAATGCGCTCAAGGCATCCAGGGTTGAGCGCCCCGCCCTGAAACCAAACTGAACATCGGAAAGGCCAGGGCCCACCATCTCAAGGCGTTCAGTAAGCCGGGCAGCAAGGATCTTTTCGAAGACTTTACCCACCTCACTCAGAAGAATTATTGGCCTATAAGCATTTAGGGAGTCCGGCGGGCGACTATTCTTGCGTAGGAGGCACAATTTTCCGTCCTTCCAGATCTTCGGGAACTGTCCAACGAGCAGGCACTTGTTGAACAGTTCCCGAAACATTCCGTCAAGGTACTTTCGAGCGGTGTATATGACCTTTCCCGGAACACCGTCAAGTCCAGGCGCCGTCTTTCTATCCCGCAAACGTTCTAGGGCGCGGTCCATTTCCTCCTGCGTGATAGGGGGGATATTGGAGTCTTCCTGGTCCCTAGTTACGGAAGCCATCATCGGTGGTGTGTGTCCGGCTTAGTCCCCCGGGAGACCCTCCCAGCCCCGATGGAGTGGAGATCTCAAATCGAATATAGTTGTGGTCAGATAGAGTCTCCACTCCTTCCTCTACCCTCCACTCGATGATCCTGCTGGCAACTGAAGGGCTCGCAAACGAGAGATCTACTACGGATCCCCCTTGCTGACGCACACACGTATGCACCGTTCCTCTGTTAAGGAGGGACAGGCCAGAAAGTAATGCCCATTCCTGTACCGCCCTTCCCTTCGCATCTGTGGTGTTGTTTCCCCACTCCCGGGCCTTGGCGTTGAAGTCGCCTAAGACGATGACGCTCCCTGTTCTCGTGTACATAGCTGCCCTGGACATAGCTGCCCTAACAGAGTCCAGGAAGGTTTCGAACTCCGCCAGGCTGCGGTTGGGCGAGAAGTATAAACCCATGATAACTAACTCCCCCCGCCTCGCTACAGCAAATCCCGATCCTCTTTCTAGAGGTGTGAAAATGGGGTCAGTACTTCTACCCGACAAAACCGCCACCGAGCCGTCCAAGTCTCCTATCCAGTGAGATTGTGCAGGGATGTAGTACGGTTCACAAGCCACCGCCAAGTCTGTGTTCCATTCCGCCATGCACTGCAGCATGAGGTCTTGGGCCCCGGCGCAGTGGTTAAGGTTCGACTGGAGGAATTTGGTATTTTGTGACTGATTCATGAAGACATGTTACCAGATTCCTCCTGTTCTCGTCGTCCGACACTTGCCTTCGTGGGGGTAGGATTACAATTTCTTCCTGCCATAATATGCTCCGAAGACAGGCCCGCATCGGAACAGACCGCACAGCGTATAGGGCGGCTGCAACCGGCTGATTTGTGACCTTCTTGTCCACATCGGAAGCACAAGCCATCCCTGACTCTAGTTGCAGGACACGTTGGCCTCGTATGCCCTATGCCCAAACACCTATAACAGCGTAGGGGACGCTCCTTCAGCACTTGTACTCTGGCAGAGCTCCAACCGACCAGGAGTTTGCCAGCATCTGCAATCGTTTTCGCCACCTCGACTGGGCAGTGAACCACAACCGTGCGCATACCCCTGGAATCAGCCTGAAAATCTCCCACTTTAATACATTCCGCAGGGCAGTCCTTGACCTTGGTTACAGCGGCGATCATCTTCTCCTTCGTGATCGAATCATCCAGGTCAGTGACTCGGAGGGTGGCAGATTTCGTGGCGCGGACCACACTTGCCACCTCGCTTAGGACAGTCTTCAGCTTGCTGACAAAGAATTCTACCTGTTCCGACGTCTGCCCCTTCGGAAGTTCCAGCAGCCTGGCCCCGGTAGCCGATCGGCGGATCCTCAGACCCTCCCCAATGCCAAGCTCCTGAAGGCTTATATGCTTCTCCGCATGTTCAATTACTTGGGCATAGGTAGCTCCCTTTTTCTCTGCGTCAGGCTTCAAGGATATAACCACCGCAGCAGTTTCAGGTGGCTTTAAGCCTGCAGCCTGTTTGGTCCTGACAGTGGAAGTCGCCGCCTTAGTGGGTGCACCGTCGCTTTTGCCGGCTGTAGGAGGTGCTTTTTTGCCCCTTTTGCCTCTCTTGGTAACAGTTGCCCAATCGCTTGCCTCCACTGGTTGAGATTGGCTCATTCCCACGTCATCCATAGCCTGTGATGGGACTGGGGCCGTCGTGGTTGCCGCTGCATGCGACGGAGCAGAAACGGGTTGCGACCTCGATTGTAATACTGGAGTAGATCCTCTCCTGTCCGTCGCCAAAGGAGGCCGATGAACCTTCTCCGGTAAAAGCCGCTCTTCGATACCAGCGAATCTGGCATCCAGCATGACGCCGACAGATGACACGATGGAAGCCTTTAATTCCTCCAGGAAGCCCTCACTTAGCATGTTCGGCTGAGCGGTACCTGTCGCCGCCATGCTGGTTTTCATTTCCGTGAACTCACGTCTGTGCGCCCTGAGCTCCGCCTGGAGAACTCCCATCTCCTTGCGCAAACGGGCATTATCCAGCCTCAGCCGACGCGTTTCTTCAGACTCCGTCCTATCCACTAGAGTGTCTACAAACTCCTGTAGCGCTGAAGCCGATTTCTTCAGGCACTTGACATAGGTGCCCTTCAAATGGCCTAACTTAGCGGCGACACTGATTATTGCCGCTACTCTTCGTCCCGCAGCAGCTCTCAGTTCCTCCGCACTGAGGCTACTTGGGTCCTCATTTATAGCGTCAAGTCCATAGTCTTCAGGATCAATCGCAGCCTGGGATGCATCCTTTTTGCGTAAACGATCTCTAAGCCGTTGATCGAATGACACCTCATTGGCTTCGTCCCTGGCAGATTTGAGGTCCGCCATCGCCGTTCGGATTCCCGTTCCTCGACCGACCGGTGTCGGATCTCTCGACAGTAGCAAAGATGACCCTCTAGAGATCGATGACTCCCTTGAGCATGGACCTTGAGCAGGGTCCGTCTCATCCCCACACGACTGAGGCCGAGAGAGTGGACTCCTATTTCGCGGGCTCTCCCGCATAGACGCAGCTTGGCGGCTCTTCCGACTTCGAGTCTCTCTCATGACCGCCTCTGGCAGCCTCTCGATGCTGACTTCCGGCTGGGTCCATAAGGTCCCTCCTCCTTCTTTCACTCCTGTCTCCCTCTTCTCTCCTGTCTCTCCTTTCTCTCCCTCCAAAGTTTTATTTTTAGATTTTGTTTTATTCATATCAAATCCCACGAGTATGGGGGAAGAAAAGTCCACCCGGGCGGTGCCCCCTGCACCCGGGTAAGCCTAGGGGGTAACTCATCAGGGGGTCGGCAGGTACCCTGATGAGGAACGCACTAGCGACTGAACCGCCCATCAGCCATGCATCCCCTCGCGGTGCGCCGCCGCTTGGGATTCGGGGTAATTTTTTAGAGAGGTTTTCTTCCTCGCGGTCCGGCCGGTTAAGGCAAGACCCTCGGTCCCGTGCAGGCCACGAGACATGACCATGAAGCCTCGATACGGGATTACGAGTCCGACGGCGGCTAGGTACAGAGTACCGTAGCCTGTCCAGTGGCAGGGTAAGTGCACGCTGGACCCGCCCTTGCACCTCGGCTGTGCCCTCTGCTTATCACGGCACGCAGTGGAAATAGTGTAAAGAAGAGTGTAACAAAAAGTGAAAGATAGTGAAGAAAAGGTGGTGAAAGATAGCGGAACAAAACTAAAATAATACAAAAGAAGAGTATGCTACAAAAAGAGAAGAAAGATAGGAAAGATCGGTGATCAGCCATCCTGAGTGCCTCGCCCCGTGTAAAGGGCGGGGCGGCGCACACAGGCGCCCAGGGACACCAACGAGGAAGAACCGGTATCGCCCCCGCAACTTACCACGCCTAGCACAACCCTTATTCTCAACTAGCTTGTGCCCGCGGCTTCGCCCGCGTGAATTTCGGTTTTAAACAAATCCCGAGGAAATTGTGTATTTCCGGTTCCAGTTCCCGCTCCCTTTTCCAACCTTTACACCTACTTTCAAGGAAGTTTACTATAGTAATCTACCTATTATAGCTATAGCAATAGATTTCGGTTTTTTCAAAATCCCGTGTTAACTGTGGATTTTTCCAGGATAAATGCATGCAACGACAGCAAACTATTGCAATAATGTGTTATGTACCTAAGAACAATCAGCGCCATCTATTGCGTTTTTTGAAGTCTATATTATGTACCCATTTAAGTCCCACAGGAACACTTTTTCCGGAATAAAAAGTAGCCTATGTGTTAAGTCAGGACATAATCTATCTCCAATCAAAATTTCAGCCAAAGCTTGTGCCCGCGGCTTCGCCCGCGTGAATTTCAGTTTTAAACAAATCCCGAGGAAATTGTGTATTTCCGGTTCCAGTTCCCGCTCCCTTTTCCAACCTTTACACCTACTTTCAAGGAAGTTTACTATAGTAATCTACCTATTAAAGCTATAGCAATAGATTTCGGTTTTTTCGAAATCCCGTGGGAACTGTGGATTTTTCCAGGACAAATGCATGCAACGACAGCAAACTATTGCAATAATGTGTTACGTGAGCGTGATGTACCTAAGAACAATCAGCGCCATCTATCGCGTTTTTGGAAGTCTATATGTTTTTAAGTTACACAGGCACACTTTTTCCGGAATAAAAAGCAGCCTATCTCAGCGGATTCAGAAGTTGCGGCGTTAAAGAGTAACAAACATATACACAAACACACACACACACACACACAAACTTTCGCCTTTATAATATTAGTGTGATTATAGCTGTACCAATAGATTTCGGTTTTTTCAAAATCCCGTGGGAACTGTGGATTTGTCCAAGATAATTGCATGCAACGACAGCAAACTATTGCAATAATGTGTTATATGAGCGTGATGTACCTAAGAACAATCAGCGCCATCTATCGTGTTTTGGAAATCTATATGTATTTAAGTTACACAGGAACATCTTTTCCGGAATAAAAAGTAGCCTATGTGTTAAGTCAGGGCATAATCTATCTCCATTCAAAATTTCAGCCAAATTGGTTCAGCAGTTGCGGCATTAAAGAGTAACAAACATACACACACACACACTTAGAATTATATTAGTGTGATAGATAAATTGAATTTGAAAAGTGACGTGTAAAATGATGAACTCTCATACACACCTTCATCCCCTATTTAACCAACTTGAGGCTAGAATTTACAAAAATTCAGAAAGATAATAATAGGTAAAGCGGCGTTAAAGAGTAAAAAAAACACACACACACACACACACACACAAAATTTCGCCTTTATAATATTAGTGTGATTATAGCTGTACCAATAGATTTCGGTTTTTTCAAAATCCCGTGGGCACTGTGGATTTTTCTAGGATAAATGCATGCAATGACAACAAACTATTGCAATAATGTGTCATGTGAGCGTGATGTACCTAAGAACAATCAGCGACATCTATCGCGTTTTTGGAAGTCTATATGTATTTAAGTCCCACAGGAACACTTTTTCCTGAATAAAACGTAGCCGATGTGTTAAGTCAGGGCATAATCTATCTCCATTCCAAATTTCAGCCAAATCGGTTCAGTAGTTGCGGCATTAAAGAGTAACAAACATACACACACACACACACGCAAACTTTCGCCTTTATAGAATTACATATATTAGTGTGATAGATAAATTGAATTTGAAAAGTGACGTGTAAAATGATGAACTCTCATACACACCTTCATCCCCTATTTAACCAACTTGAGGCTAGAATTTACAAAAATTCAGAAAGATAATAATAGGTATACTTCTTTATTTTAACATAAAGCTCAAATAAATAGGTATTCGTGGATATAACTTGAAAAATAATACAGAGTTTTCTATGAATTTGCATCCCCTATTTAACCCTATTAGGGGTAGAGTTTTCGAGAATCATAAAAGATTTCTTACATAGTCTTTAACGTACAGCTTTTCTAGCAGTTTTCATGGATGTAACTTGAAAATATCGAAAAAAGGATGTATTCTCATACAAACCTTCATCCGCTGTCTAACTCACTGGGGGTAAAATATACGATAATTTAGAAATAAAATTCTTTATTTTTAATCTAATGCCCAAATATCAATTTTCAAATAACAGTTTCATATAAACTTCCATCCCTTATTAACCCCTTTAGGGGTAGAATTTCCGTAAATTATAAAAAAATTCGTTATTAGTCTTTAAACCAATGTTCATGAGTATAAATTGAAAATATTGTCGTGAAAGTGATGGACTCTCATACAAACCTTCATCCCCTATTTAACCCACTTGGGGGTAGAATATACGAAAATTTAGAAATATTTTTTTTTAATTTTTAATTTAGAGCCCAAGTACCAATTTTCAAGGAAATAGCTTCAAAAATTACAGAGTTTCATATAAACTTCCAACCCTTATTTAACCCCTTTAGGGGTAGAATTTCCAAGAATCATTAAAGATTTCTTTCTTAGTCTTTAACGTACAGCTTTTATACCAATTTTCATGGATATAACTTGAAAAATATCGTAAAAATAATGGACTCCTTTAAAAACCTTCATCCCCTATTTAACCCACTGGGGGGTAGAATATACGAAAATTTAGAAATAAATTTGTTTATTTTTAATCTAAAGCCCAAGTACCAATTTTCAAGGAAATAGCTTCAAAAATTACAGAGTTTCATATAAACTTCCAACCCTTATTTAAACCCTTTAGGGGTAGAATTTCCAAGAATCAATAAAGATTCCTTTCTTAGTCTTTAACGTGCAGCTTTTATACCAATTTTCATCGATATAACTTGAAAAATATCGTATAAATAATGGACTCCCTTACAAACCTTCATCTCCTATTTAACCCACTTGGGGGTAGAATTTTAAAAAATCCAGAAATACGTAATTCTTTATTTTTAACTAAAAGCCTAAATACCAATTTTCATGGAAATAGCTTCAAAAATGACGGAGTTTTATACAAACTTTCATCCCCTATTTGAACCCCTTACGGGTGGAATTTCCAAAAAACCTTTCTTAGTGTGCACCTACGTTATAAAAGGAACCTACAGCTTTCAAGTTTGTAGCTTCAGTAGTTTAGACTGTGCGTTGATATCTCAGTCAGTCAGTCAGTCAGTCAGTCAGTCAGGACTTTGAATTTTATATATATAGATGTGAGGAGAAAGGGCATTAGAATAGAATAGAATAGAATAGAAAAGTTTTTTATTCAAATAAACTTTTACAAGTACTTTTGAATCGTCAATTGAGTCTACCACAGGTTCGGAATGCAGTTCCAGCCGAGAAGAACCTGCAACAAACTCGGCGGTTGCTCTTTTTTTAAAAATAACATTATAACAATTATTATTATTAATGTACATGATTGAAATGCCGTCTCGCGCATTGCTGGAACGAATTAATCCAAGCTTTTTTATCGTTTATATAATCTTCAATTGTATAATAAGCTTTTTTTATGAGCATACTTTTAATAGAGTTCTTAAACTTGTGTAAAGGCAAGTCTAAGACATATTTTTTATTCAGATAAACTTTTACAATAGTGCTTTTGAATCGACAAATGAATCTACCACTGGTTCGGAATGGTGCTTACAATTCTACACGTTAAGAAGGGCAGACAAAAGTAGCCCCATTTCCGACGGCGACACCCGTTCACGAGCATGACGCATGATCCAGCCATTGCTTCGCTCAACCATATTTGAGGGAACGTAACAACAACGTAACGTACATTAGGTAGGGCATACATATTCAGTAATTCAATATGTTACTTTGTAGCGGAATTTTGAGTTTTTGTGTCTTGTGAAATACATTAATACTTACCTGACTGACACATTAAAAACAAACGCTGGCGCACATTTATACAAGCTTAAGGAATTGAATAAATTAATACTTACATTTAGATTTAAGTGTAATCAAAAAGGTTTAAGACAGGCTGTCTCCGTTAATTAACTTAATTTATTATCATTTATAGTCATTTATCCTAATAGCGTGCGACAGGCGCCGAGGCTTTTAAGAGACTAGATAAAGGCTTGCGCCGTCCAAATTAACATCCAGCCTTTTGTAAAAGCATAATATATTACATAATAATAATATACCTATAGGTACACATTTTTTACCCGCGATGAAACGGAGACCGTACCTACTGCAGGCGTTTCGTGAGAGATTGTGATTGTTTGTAGGTACTTTTGTGTTGATATTTTCTTGAGCAAGAACTAAGTAAAGTTCGTAAATTAAAAACCGACTATGCTTAGTAATTTAATTTTATATAAAATAATAATTTAGTGTGCAGAAAGCGCAGTGCAAGCAGCTAGTGGCGCCATCTATACGAAACTAAATAATATTTTACTTTAGCCGCTCGGACATCGCTTCTCGATTTTTTACGTATATAAAATGTAGCCTATGTCACCCGGACTATAACAACGAATCAATTGACACCTCATTCATTAAAATCGGCCCAGTAGTTTAGGCGCTACGGAGGAACACACAGAATCTCATACACAAATCGGCCACAAATATACCTTACATACATAGACTGCTAAAATCATAACCCTTTCTTTTAGCTTTGCTGTAGTCAGGTAAAAACTACAGGGTATGTCTTAAGGTGCAATGTTACCAGGGGGTACTGCAGTTGATGTTTGATATTTTTAATTTTATATAGTCTACTGAACATAGATATGAATTTGGAGCTCTCATGAGCATTTTCAACTAGGCATTTTAAAAGCAAGACAAGGCAAGTTTGATTGCGGTAGTAAAGGTTTATTTAAAAGGAAAATAATGAATTTAGGATCTCCAATTTTATTTTTCAAATTAAATTTTCTAAAAAAGAAAGTTAAGCTCTATCTATTTCCGGCTTTTATTTCAGTAATAAAGTGCCATTTAAGGTTTTTTGTGGTTTGCTTATCCCGCTTCTTCTATTCGCCGACAGCCGACTAGAAATCCTAAAAGCTTTAGCATACTAAAGACATGTCGATTTACAAAAAGTTGCTTTACGCCAGTTTGACTGAAAACGAGAAGACCTCGTCACAATATTTTATTGATACTTATGACAAAAGTTAAGATGGAATCGCTACTAATGTTGTAAATACGAAAGTGTGTTTAACTGTTGGTTTGTCCTTTAATTACGCCACAACAGAGCTACGGATCGAGGTGATTATTTCCATTGGTATAATTTAGGATCTGGAGAGTAACATATAAGCTTCATTTTATCCCGTAAAAAAGTCATAGGATTTTCGAAAATACAAACGGATTAAGTATTATTTTTTCTTATTAAAAACAACTCTGCTACCGGTTGCACTTTAATTTAAGGGTCTGCGGAAATAATATAATGGCAGGTCACATCGCACAATTGCGTCTAAAGCACATAAGGCTCTATCTTTATACGCCACCCACGTAGGTGACGTAGGTCTGCTACAATGATGTAATTCGATTTAGAACAGTACAAAAAGTATCAAAACAAAATGTCGGTAGTATGAGACATACGATAAATTCTCTATACTCGGAAAATCGTCGACAAAGTCTCACGTGCAGGGATACTCAAACTCACTAAACAACCCTAAATTGGGCACCGCTTAAAACTCTCTTTTCCTACTCTTCATGACCAAACTTCTACCGTCATTACTCAAAACCACACTCGAATTTAAACTGTAACACAATCGCGATAAAGTTGTGAATCGTATGTACAAGCGTAAAGTCGAAATGCAGAATAAACTTCACTCCAATCAGATGCGCCATTAAAGTAAACTAGATCGTTTGCGTTTGCAGCACGTTTTGGATATCAGAGCTTGACGTATCGGTCGCGTCTACTGTTTAAATTGGGTTTGTGGATGTTCACCTGGAAAACTGTTTCACTAACTAACCTGGGCTGAAATTTATGATGTTCTGGTTAAAATTGCGTGTGTCACCCAGTCCTTACGTATTGCGATCATTGCATTTATGTGTGCTATTCTACAAGTCAAGCCCTTTCATTTGATACCCATATTAAGGGAGTTGTGAAAAAATATGTAATCCGCCATTTTGTAGCGGCGGCCATCTTGGACCGATTTTCTTCAAACATAGCTAACAACACTCTCGACTAATTCACCTTTCAAACAAAAAAAAACCGCATCCAAATCGGTCCACCCGTTTGAGCGCCACAGGGGAACAGATAGACACACACACTCACACACACACACACACGCAGACACGTCAAACTTATAACACTCCGTCGTTTTTGCGTCGGGGGTTAAAAATGAAAATGTACATTCTCTCTACTCTTATCGATAGATACTTTTGTATAGCAGTAAGAAAGTGCATTTGATTTAATAACATTTAAAAGCGTCAGTGGGTTCGGTCCCGGCGAGGCAATAAATCGCCACAATGTCCCCGCGCCCGGTCCCTCTGTAGATACAGGTATAGAGAAATAGGAGTAATGCATCCAGTCCCGCCTATCGGTGGAGCTTACGTTTGTAGAAAAACTTTAAATATAACTAAAATAAAAACCTTAAATATTACTAAAATTATAATTACTTTGTTAGCTTTTAAAATTCCGCGGAAACCCTTTGAGTTCCCGGGATAAAAGTATCCTTTGTCACTTTCTATGTCTTTAAATATAGGTACTTATGCAAAAAATTACATCGATCTATAGCTCTGTTGCATCGTGATTGAAGGACTTACCAAAAAACAAACACTTTTTGCATTTATATTAGTAGTAGTAAGGTTATTTATAATAGTAGTGATTCTATTTTATTTGTATTTTGCTGTACCTATCTACATTAATATATATATAGCTGCTCGTGCTGATTCATTGACTGACTCACTGATTGATCACCCCTCCTGTAAAATTTTGTATGAAAAATTTTTTTTTTACTAATGGTTTCGTATAAAGGACAAAAATTCATTCGGAACAAAAATATGGAGAGAGCTGATGATTGAGGATTTCAGAGACGAGCGACGGGCACGCTTAAGGTATTGAAGATAGGTGGGGGGTGCTCGAGCAAATGTCACTCGAAACGTCATCCGATTGGCAGTCCGCTGAAAAAAAATTCAAAATGGCGAAAAAAAGATGGCCGCCATACAAATTTCGTCGGTCTCCATCTCGGAGGGTATAAAAGATGGAAGAGTGGTTTCTTCGCAAAAGATGATGAGGATCCAAAGGTCTACTTGATGAATTGAAAAAAAATTCAAAATGGCGGAATTTATTTTTCCATAGAAAATGTATGGCGAATATTGAAGAGACTACAAGTTGGTAACTATGCAAGGCTTTAATGCGGTTTTTTGGAGAACTCTCAAAGAAAAATATGGGAAGACATGATGATTGAGGGTTTGGAAGTTGGTTGAGGAGCCCGGGCAGGGTATTGAAGATAGGTAGGAGGTGCTCAAACAAAAATTACTCGAAACATCATCCAATTGGCAGTGAGCTGAAAAAAAGTCCAAAATGGCGGATTCAAGATGGCGGCTATACAAATTTCGTCGGTGTCTATCTCACCAAGTATAAAAGATGGAATAGTGGTTTCTTGGCAACAGATGATCAAGACCTAAAAGTCTACTTGATGAACAGAAAAAAACAAGATGGCGGAATTTATTTTTCTACACAAAAAAAAATTATTGATGGAAAAATACGGAAAGAGCTGATGATCGAAGATTTTGGAGACGGATGAAGAGCACGGCGAGGGTATTGAAGATAGGTGGGACGTGCTCAAACAAAAACTACTCGAATCCTCGCGGTCCGCTTGCGGGCCGCGCACCCACGCGCCATACTAGTCTTCTATACATATAATAAAATCGTAGACTTGCTCAGTACATTGAAGATTTTTGCAAAATAATAAATGGGGGATGTTAGGGATAAGTAATAGAACGTAAAAAAGCTATTTTTGAAATTTTTGTCTGTTTGTCTGTATATCTGTTTGTCTGTATGTTTGTGCGCGCATCACGCAAAAACTACTGAATGGATTGAAACGAAACTTGGTACGATTTAAGTTCATACTACGGAGTAACATATAGGATACTTTTTATCCCAAAATTCAGCACGGTTCCCTAGGGAGAGGGGATGAAAGTCAAAACGTGTATTTAGCTGTAATTCAATAATGCGTGGTCCGATTTCATTTATTCTTTTTTTGTTAGAAAGTAGATACTTTAAAGATTACTGACTAATCTCTAAAAGGCTGGATCAATTTTGACGGGACTTTCACTGGTGGATGTTTACATTTTAATCTACCTAAACATCCGCCAGTGAACTTTTAACAGTTTTTAGCATGATATGAGCTCAAAGGAGAATAGAATAGAATAGAATAGAATATGTCTTTATTGCACACAAAAAAGAAAAAAAAAAGGTACAGTTGAATAGAGGCACTACAGATTTGTATGCAAAGGCGGTCTTATCGCTTAGAGCGATCTCTCACAGACAACCTTTGGCGAGAGGAGTAAGGTGAAAGAACGGGATGGTGCACTAAATAAAAATTTTCTACAATATAATTATAATAAAATACACTACATAATATTTACATTCTAATATTACATAATATATACTTAGACCAAAGTGTAGGTACATTAAAAATAAATAAATAATATGATTATGTAAATATAATATAAATATTATATATATAAATATAAATATAAATATAAATATAAATATAAATATAAATATATATATATATATATACTTTCTACACTCTACAGTTACATAGATAGGTAATAATCTTTCAAACGATTTTTGAAAATTTGCAGTGACTTGGAATGTCGAATATCTGCAGGAAGGGAATTCCAGAGTCTGACACAATTAACCGTGTACGAGTTACCATAATAGTCCGTGCGAAAATAGGGCACCCTGAGTATATTGTCAACCGAGGAGCTTAGGAAAAACAAAATGATTCCTACAGGATTTTTAAAAAACAATATATATCCACGCGAACGAAGTCGCGGGTGTCCGCTTGTACAAACTAAAGATTCTTAATTAAATATTGACCAATCAAACCAAACGATGAAGCAAAAGCTGTGATAGCCTCGGAGCTATGTGCATTTTAAGCAATTCAATATCAATCGCTTTAACGGTGAGGGAAAACATCGTGAATACACTTGCACGCGGCCTGAGAGTTCTCCATAATGCAAAGGCGTGTGAAATCTACCAATCTGCTCTTGGTCAGCGTGGTGGACTACTATACGACCTAAACTTGAACCCTTCTCATTCTGCTCATTCTGAGATGAGACCTGTGCCCTGTATTAGGCTGGTAATGGTTTGATGATGATAAATATCAATAAATTTTCTAGATTTTATTTGAGTAATATCTGCGATATATTCAAAACTCCTCCTGTCTGCAAAACTTATTTAGATGAGATTTTAAGTTAATTGAAAACATGTTTAACTGACTACATTCCACAATTTAATACTATAGTTTACCTGATTAAATTGTAACAACTGAACTAAAACGCAGTCCATTTAGTATAAAGTATTTAAATTGGCAGTGGGTTCGGTCTCGGCAAGCCAATAAATGTCGCCGACTACATTTACTGTTTCCATCGTTTAGCCGGCTGAGCTTACAGCTGTGCCCTTTTACTAGACTGCTGGTATATAGGTATATGTAGGTAGGTACATATATTTATTAGATTACATGCGATATTATGTTTTCGATATTTTGAGTTTCTTTTGAACTTAATGATTGGCCGGTCACATTGTTCTTTGTTAGAAAACCAAAACAAGTCTTATTTTGTATGTGTACTTATATATATTTTTGCGATTTAAATTTTTAATGAGCTGTAACGATAAAATGCCGATGGAATCATCTTTATAACAAAACAGGGAAACCCAAACCGATTTCCACAATACATGGTCCAGCGCTGCTCATATGCAGAGGCTTCTACTTTCTAGCATCTCGCTTGAGATCATTCGTCCACCGGAAGGGTTCTCCTGGATTTTCTATTGCGAGGTCACCATTCAACGACTTAAAACTACACAGAATGCATAGACTACAGATGCTATGAAACCCAATGTTTATAGGATCTTTAGTCTATGTAGGACAATTTGGTTCTTCAACGGATCTTCTCATATCTGATTTAATCATGCAGAATACTTCGAGCAATGCAGCGAGTTTCGCCGGCAATGGCGTCTTTTATCCGTTCACGTATCGTTCATCCGATTGCTCTGAAATATGGCACAGATTACATCACGTAGGAAACTTTTCACCCAAAAGGGGTTCTCCCAGAACGAAGTTACGGGCGTCAACTCATTTATACATATAAATAAAAATCAATGTTTGTCTGTATGTCCTCTATGAAATCCTAAACTATTCATCCGATTATGATGAATGAACTTTGGTGAGTTGTTCTGCATACGCCCGCGAAGGTTTCTGGCCAAAAAATCTATGTAAGAGTGAATGTTTGTATGTTTGTCGTTTATATATTCCTAAACTCTACTTTACGTGACATTGTAACGAATGCCGGGAACAGCCAGGTAATTATATTTTTAGATACACCATACAAACACTTTTGTATGCTAATACTGTATAAGCATTTACATATATTGTAATCGAACTGGCGTTTATCTTTTCTCACTTTGCTGTGAAATTTGACTATAATACTCTCTCCTCGTCGGGCGCTAAAGGAGCGACGTTGATGAAGTGCACACGATCGTATGAAAAATGTAAATATGTACAGTATTATAATACACAGCTCCGCCACAATGGGCTGCGAGGCATAATTCAATCAACGCTATCGCCGGACCCACTGAAGACTCTGCGGGGTAACCACAAGGAGAGAAAATGTCAAGCGATTTCTGTAATAAACATCCTATCACTCACTATTAGGTATGTACTTCTTAAATTGACGTTCAAAAAGTGTACAGTGTATATTTTAGTGTATATAGTGTATACTGTATACAGTGTATATAGTGTATATCTTGTTTCGTAGTACGAATGGAAACTACCTTTTTAAATTATTTTATCGATTAGGTAAACGTTGTTTGCTTGTCGTGTACTTACAACTTCAACAATAGTAGTAACGTAGGCATTTTATGGTGGATTTTATCAAGTAATAAAAAATACAGATTAAAAAGATGTCGTGTGGAGTTTTTCTAAAATTCTTTCTATCGTTATGTATGTACCCCAAAATATAGCAAATACCCGTATTTCTGTTGCCGTTTATGATTTCACTAGGTCACCCTACTTGCCGGGTGCCGGGCGGGGAATAGAACCTGCTACTGTTTTACATATGAATGAGTCGCAGCCTTCACGTCGTCACGCGTGGTGCTCCTTATCAGAGATTGCTTGTTTTGGCTTCGTGAGATTGGATGCTGCAATATTTAGATTTCAGCACTATAGGTAGGTATAATGTACCTAGAAAGTAAAAGGTAAATTAATCGACCCTTATTATTTATTTAAGAATCTTCTTATTTACTTTTACTTTAATCACTTATTATTTAAGATCCTTTATGTATTAAAAATTGTAGAGCACTCTTGTAAACAAATGTTTGTCCCGACTAAACCACGTAATGTCAACGACGTAGTGGGGTACATACAGCTTTGTGTCAAGCCATATTTTTCCCACAAGTATCCTGGACAGAATACGGCCGCACAAAAATCTTGTGCCAATTCAAAGCAACCGCGCCTCACCGATGGTAGTGGGAATTATTTTTCAACAAAACTGATCACAATTCACATTATTCTCGGTACTTTAACTCGCACTTTTCTAAGCGATCAGCGTCAAAATCGAGAAAGTCAAATTGCTTAGATCAATAGCTAGTCCAGCTAACTTATAGCTTATATATATTTTTACTATAGTAAGTATGTATATACATATACATACTTACTATGTATACTACTACATATGTATATACATATATGTATATACATATGTATATACATACATATATGCACATTAATATACATTTGTCATTGTATGTTAATGCGTATAGTTATAGGTAACTCTTTGTATAAACTAATGATTGGATTCGCGATGTCCACAAAATATACCTAGGCTGTTTTTTGAATCGACGTGATTTTTAATGACAAAATTAATTTTCTCAAGAGTAGGCAGGCACGGCAAGTATGTAACTTTGGACGTTGACAAACGATTAACATTCTCTTCGTAGAATATTTTCTAGTGGGTGTGCGACGTGGGGTCACGGTTTTGTGGCATAAGCGATAGTTTTTAACCCCCGACGCAAAAACGACGGGGTATTATAAGTTTGACGTGTCTGTGTGTGTGTGTCTGTCTATTCCCCTGTAGCGCTCAAATGGGTGAACCGATTTGAATGCGGTTTTTTTTGTTTGAAAGGTGAATTAGTCGAGAGTGTTGTTAGCTATGTTTGATGAAAATCGGTCCAAGATGGCCGCCGCTACAAAATGGCGGATTACATCTTTTATCACAACGCCCTCAATATGGGTATCAAATGAAAGGGCTTGACTACTAGAATAGCAGTATGCAAATCCAAGATGGCCGCCACCACAAAATGGCGAATGTCGGGGGTTTTTTTAATTTTTAATTTATACTTGTGTGCAATGATATGACCGCGTAACCAATTCGACTGAGAACGCTCTGGAAGCTTCGAGGTGTCTTCTCCTCCAAAATCCCTCTAAAGACTAAAGTCTTGCGCTGGCAGTGCTGACATAAGAAATGAGGAAATCCAAAGAAGAACTAGAATTACGGACAGAACGGGTTGTGAAGCTAAAATAACAAAGGGGCACATAATTGCAAGACATTAGGGTCCCAAGGTGCTGAAATGGCTACCACGCACGGAAAGTGCAGTGTCAACAGTTTCACTAGGTGGACCGACTACATCAGACGAGTCGCAGGGAACGGCTGGATACAATCGGCGCAAGAGTGAGTGGAAGAGTGAGAGGAAGAGTGGAACTCGCTACAAGAGACCTGCGTCCAGTCGTAGATGGTCTATTGGTTGATGATGATGATTTTACGTTTATATAGCTATAGGTATAATTGTTATTAGCACCGATTTGCTGGCATAAACGGCTTAGGCGATGACCAACACGACTGCCCAACCTAGTGTCTCTATGAGCAGATCATTCCATATAGTTGGTAAAGGCTCAATCCAGCATTGAACGATTACAGGTAGACCCGCACCCGTGGCCCCGCGGCGAGGCCGTGATCTTTTCGCCAGATAGCTGTTAAAGGCCGTGTTCAATGTGTACAATGCCCAGCGTTACACGGCGGGGGACAAATGAGGCTCGTCAAAAGGACGAAGATTAAATGTTTCGGAATTTCTACGACTTTCACGTTTTTGCTTATTCTATAAGTAGTTCTGTATTTTAAAATAAACAGAGAAACGCTGTTGTAAATAAAGGAAACCCTTCTAAAACATTAAACGTTAATAGACCTCGTTAATTGATCTGATATTCTTTGGTGAAAGAACATAGGTAGGTATATTTATTTTGTGAAAGTTGTATTTTACGATATTCTATTGTGAAATACAACCTCTGATGAGTCAAATAATATGACTAATAAAATAGAGCATAATTATATGAATACTCGATTAAATAGAGATTTTCAACGGTTTTCATGAAGAGCAAATATCTCACAAAAAACATTTCTTGAGTCCTGGTCTTGGTTTTTACTTTTTAAACTATTCTCATGTCGTCCCTGTCTCACTCCACTACGCATACCGCTTGTGCTAAACGTACAATGACAATATAGTAATATACTGTCTATGTCATAGTCTCATGAGTGAGGTTATGACCTTTTCAATTACCCTTTCTAGTGTTCAGCGTTATTTCTAAGTATAAAAGTGGTTACAAAGTCAGTTAACAATGCACACATCAATGTAAATAGCGTCCATTATAAACTAATGTAGCGTAACTTGGGTAGACACTCGCTAGGCCTTGCAGCGACAGTAGTGCGATGTCCACCACTGATAAGCCCTTAAAGGCATTTACTGTTGAATACCGACGGAGACAAATGATCCACGTTACTAGGATTTACGCGGAATGTGTCAAAGAATTTCGTACCTTGTTGTTTTTGCTTGAGTACACATTTGTATTCTGATGGCTTGGCTGAGGATGGAATGGAGAAATGATACCTACACAGTTTAGATGACATCTCTTTTTTGATTCTATACGTCTCAGTATGTTGATATACTTACCTACTTTAGACTTTAGAGTGTTTAATTAAATAATACCCTAAGAAAACCCAACATACTTATGATTAATGAAAAGGGAATATAATAGGTACATATAGCAATGAGGAATATGAAGAAGAGAGAGTAAGTTTAGTAAGTTTATTCTAAGCTTTGACTATGCTTGACTTTGACTTATATGGATACCTAAGTAATAGGTGACGCAAACACATAAAATATTGGAAATATCAGAATTTCGTGTAAAAAGAAATCCAGTCCCTCATTTTTGTTTCGACACTTAACTTTTTGAATCGTTATATCTCAGAAACGGTGACTCTTAAGAAAAAAAGTATTTAAAGATTTTTTATAGATAATTATCTGATCTACAATTTTGTCTAAGCTGATTTTATGATAAAACTAACCGTTTTGCTGAAAATCGTGAAAAACTCGTTTTTGTGACCTTTGACCCCGAGTAATTTTTTTTCCAGGTGTCGGATCGATGAGGACTTTTCACATTTCATTTATAATAGTGTTTAGAACAATCCTACCAATTTTCAGCCAAGTGTGAACTATTGTAACCTCGCCCCTATTTTTTAGTCTAATTTGACCGGTCTAATCGTTCATCGCAAAATTGAACGATGAACGAGGCACCGTCTAATTTGGCCTTAACGAATGTGTCACACCTATTTTATGGTAACATTTAAATGTTCTTAATGATGGTCAACCCCGTTGTAAAAGTAACTGTAGCCACGACTTCATTTGCGATGACGATCCTTGCTTTGAAAATGACTTTAAGAAAACACCTGCCCTTATGCGATAAATGGCTAACAGTCAAGAGATTTTCTGTTAGCAGTTGATGAATTCTATTTTTAACCCCCGACGCAAAAACGACGGGGTGTTATAAGTTTGACGTGTCTGTGTATGTGTGTGTGTGTGTGTGTGTGTGTCAAACGGGTGGACCGATTTGAATGCGGTTTTTTTGTTTGAAAGTTGAATTAGTCGAGAGTGTTATTAGCTATGTTTGATAAAAATCGGTCCAAGATGGCCGCCGCTACAAAATGGCGGATTACATATTTTTTCACAACTCCCTTAATATGGGTAACAAATGAAAGGGCTTGACTAGTAGAATAGCATTATTGCAAATCCAAGATGGCCGCCGCCACAAAATGGCGAATGTCGAGGGTTTTTTAAATTTTTAATTTATACTTGTATAATAATATTTTCGATAAATTCATCGGATTTTCACCTTTAGATAAAACTTACCTGATGGTGTCTTATGTATTAGGTACTTATTTCTTTAAATTTCTATAGTAAGAATTTCGAATTATCCTTATCGATATTCGAATTATGATAGGTTTGCGGTTTGCACACATCAGAACAGAGAAATAAATCGCGTATGTTTCGCGATATCGAGCCAACGCGTAACCGAGTATTCAACTTGCGAGCATGGATGAAGGTGAATGTTCTGGTATTTAGCTTGCTATCTGTCATCTTCTGCGGTGTAATGCCTTCCCGTTCGGTTGCTTTGAAACCGCGTCCGAATTATCGTTTATTTAGCACCGGAGCAATAGTTTCCTATGAATAGTTTAAATTTTTTTTTTAAGTAAACCCTCATAAAGTTGCACTAAATAATCAGAAATATAAATGTATGTAAAGAGTAGAAGATAGGTATGTTATAAATAAATGCTATCTCTAGTTCGGTAGGTATAACGTTCCTGCTGAGTACTTCTCAGCAGGAACAGCATGAACAGGACTCAATTTTATCATTTTATCAGATAATGTTAATTCTCAATATAGGAACATGTTTTTTTTTTTTAATTTCTTTAAAAGTAAGGACTTCTTTTTATTACTAAAAAAAAATTGAAAACCGTACCGTACCGTACTACGTAAACTACTTAGGAAATAGGGTTCCTGCGTAAATATCACGAGCACGCTAGGTAGAAGATTATACGAATGTGCGTGTCAAATTCTTATAAATCATCTCCAACCATTGCATAATCGTGCTCCAAAACAGGTTTAACGTGATCCGTTTAATTAATGGCAAATCAATTGATTTATATATTAATTATTCATGAAATAACCAATCTTTTATGTAGCAGTAAAGTAAGGGAATGTAGCGAGATAAAATACCGGTAGGGAGCTGAGAGATTCATGTGACAAGCTCGCGTGGGCCGGACTCCGGACCGATGCGATTGAATCAACACCTTATTTGCTTACCGGTCGTTGTCGAACTCGTTTATTGTTGTTTAATTGAATAAAATGATACTTGATTAAACAAAATAACTGTCATACGCGCGGTTAATTTTCAATGTTTTAAAATTTTTTTTCGCGAATTTTAAAACGCAAGTGCATGCAGGTTTATAATTTCCATATGTCACAGAATTCTGCGACAAGTATAAATTAAAAATTTAAAAAACCCCCGACGTTCGCCATTTTGTGGTGGCGGCCATCTTGGATTTGCATAGTGCTATTTTACTAGTCAAGCCCTTTCATTTGATTCCCATATTGAGGGTGTTGTGATAAAATATGTTATCCGCCATTTTGTAGCGGCGGCCATCTTTTACCGATTTTCATCAAACATAGCTAACAACACTCTCGACTAATTCACCTTTCAAACAAAAAAACCGCATTCAAATCGGTCCACCCGTTTGAGCGCCACAGGGGAACAGTCAACAGACAGACACACACACACAGAGAGACACGTCAAACTTATAACACCCTGTCGTTTTTACGTCGGGGGTTAAAAACTACGTTTAGTACAAAAGTATTATTTATTCGTATTGTACCTACTCGTATATACTTAGGTACATCCATTCTCGACTTAGTTATTTAATTTTAAAGTAATCTATAGATTTATTTATTATAAGTCAACCTCAGCGCGCACCCGGCAGGCAGAGGCCCGCGCTACCTGCAGTGAGCACATGCTCATGATGAAGGGCCCCAGATGGGTTCGGAACTAGTTGAGTATACTCTTGCTGTGCTCTGACGTATATCCACCTGAGTCAAGTCGGTGAGTTTTGCAGGTGCCTGTAGATTTATTTCTTATGCAGGATACTTCTAACTAGCGGACCCGGCAGACGTCGTCCTGCCCGCTATTAGCGCCACCTATACCGGGTCAAATTATTCTACTTACAAACCTTCCTCTTGAATCACTCTATCTATTAAAAAAACCGCATCAAAATCCGTTGCGTAGTTTTAAAGATTTAAGCATACATATGGACATAGGGACATATAGGGACATATTAGGGACATAGGGACAGAGAAAACGACTTTGTTTTATACTATGTAGTGATAGTATTCTAGCAAGCTTCAGACGAATCTCAAAATGCTGTTTTTAGAGATCGTCCAAAAATCAAAGAAATATTAAGTGATATTTGAAATCGTATGCGTTAGGTAAATAAACCATGTTTTTAGATATTTTTAGATAATATGTAATATCTAGCTTATTATATGTTCATAATCATGTTCATTTGCTGCAATAATTGTTTCAAGTTTATCTCGATTCTCGAGTGATTTATCCGTGCGCTGCCATTATGTAACACCATCAGTGGAGCGGTGGCGGACAGGTCACATAGCGGGACAGGCGACAAACCGGTCGTGCATTCGATGCCCGCGCGGACGTTAATTATTGTTTATTTGGAATATTAGCCCGTTACGTAAAACGTGCCTTAAATATAGCAATATAAGAGTTATTATCGCTTGATTTTAGTTGCAATATTTTCAAAAAGCAAAAGTTTTCGCTACTGGAAGCAATTTATGGCTATTTAAGATTAATGGTTAATAATATGCATTGTGATTTTAATAAGTTATATTAAATTTCACTTTTATTTTGACTCATTAATTATCTATTGCCCATACAATTACCTAATAGATATAAATGAAAAAGAGATCATTACACCAAAACACGAGAAAAATCCACACTTTTAACGGACGCTACGGCTGTAGGGCCTGTAGGTCAGACAGCGCGTAGGTACCTCAGCTCCAAAAGATCGCATCCCATTCTGAAGGTGCGGCAACTACAAATTCTATCTGACCTAAGATAGTTTAATTACCATATTATATACTTTATACTACTAGAACATTTGAAAGAAATAATCATATACCTACCATAGCCTTTATTACTGAATAAACTAAGTATAATAATATTGTTTTTTTTTTACTCCTAAACATCAGCTTGTCTATCTTGCAACATAGACCTCCGCCAGAGACATCCAATTCATTCTTTCCATTTAAAGAAAACATCACTATAAAGTACGAAAATCAAGTTAAACAATAAACATCTCAACATTTCTCCGAGATTACTCCACATTTATCTATTTAAGGCTGTCCAATGTTCATTCATCGCTTGTAAGATGATGTATCTTTGCATCTGCGCCCTGCATCAGACTAACAGTTCATAGTCTTGGTGCCGGTGGGCGGAAGCAACCAAGCAACCAGCAGCCTGCAGTCGGCCTCGCGCCCTCACGCCGCCCGCCCGCCCTGTCTCGCGCCCGCCCTAAGTTGCGTTACGTATTTCGTTACGATAAAGTGTTTCGCGATGGATTTTGAACGTAAACAATATTGTTTTACCATAACTTTACGATTAATTCAGTTATAAAATGCATCGGAAATTTTTATCATAAGTATCTTTACAATAGGTACTCTATTATTTAATGCGTTATAAAGCAAGTTTTTGAGAAATATGCGTATCATGAAGCGTAACTGAACTGTGATCTTATGATATCGACAGATTGTAATTAATTAGTGATTTAATATTGACTGTTAAAAATGTACTATTATTTTAGTGTACATTTTTGATTTTTTCTATATCAAATGTTAATATGGTGGTTTCTAAGATATGATTAGAGGAATGTGTACAAGTGAAACAATTATAAGTCGAAATCGCGGAACGTTGCAGGCGAGAGTTGCAATGTACGAGTAACTTCTAAGGTAAAATTTATTTTCAACTAAGTAAGTAGTTATTGCTAAACTAAATAAACGCTACTAAAGCAAACGTTAATAAATAATTGTAATTATAGAGGTAGAAATAAATAGAATTGGACTGTCTATCTGTGATTTAGGAATGATGCTTATTTTTGATATGAAGAATATTTTATTCTCATCTATACTAATATAATAAAGCGGAAGAGTTTGTTTGTTTGTTTGTTTGTTTGAACGCGCTAATCTCTTGAAGTACCTATCGGATTTGAAAAATTCTTTTTGCATTTGGTAGTCCAACTTTTGGGGCAGGTTATAGGCTATTTAGTATCCCTAAAATCCTCCCCTAAGGGGGTAAAATGGGGGTAGAAAGTTTGTATGAAAGTCCTATGTTTTTAAAGTTACAGACCTGAAAATCTGCATTTAGATTATTAGTTTTAAATAATAAAAACCTGTATACTTTATTTTGAAAAATCTTCCCTTAAGGGTGGTAAAATAGGGGATGAAAGTTTTAATGGGAAGTTTTAATTACATTATTGCTATTATCAACTTGAAATTTGGAATGTACCTAGGTTCTTTCTAGGGCTAAGTTATTAGCCTAAAAAAGATTTCACTATTATATATAAATTATTTTGGTAAATCTCTTTTTAAGGGTGGTAAAATAGGGGATGGGGAACTTTGTACAGGAAAGTTGGGGGGGTGGGCAAAAATGTAAAAAGGGGGTAAAATGGTTTACTTAGGTATATTACGACATCAGTTTATGAACTTAAATATAATAAAACAGGGATCCTGTATTAATTATTATCGGACATAACTACAGATTGATGTGATTTTTTGCAATTGTATTTTTTTAGTTGAGGACCTGGAGAGTGACAGGCTACTATTTTACCCCAGGAAAACAAAGGGTTCCCGTGGGACTTTAAAAAAAATGTAATACCGCGGACGAAGTCGCGGGCAACAGCTAGTATTTTATATATGAGAATAAAATATTATTCCGAAGAAGCGAACCTAGGACCCCGCATTATCGAGACACACATTTATTGCTGCCAATGGACCATGACACTCGTGTTTATATAATCAGAAGCACAAACATAGCACTTGCGCGTTAATTTAACTGACGCAACTCTCACCTTCCTGTCACACAACTGAGGGGTTATTTGCATTCTTAACGAACCGCCTTGACGTCCGAGCTGCGAACTTGTTGCATGCCCGACCAACTACTCAACCCCACGTAACTTGCACATTCTTCAGACTTAAATCTACGTGCGTTAGTTCTATATAAGTATCCCTTGTTTAAAAAAAATTCAACACCTTTAAAGTATTTCATTTCGCAACCAAAGCCTCTGAGGATGTTTAAGCGGCGGGTTTATAGGCGTTAGGCGTGAATTATCTATTTTTTTTTAATTACCAATTTTTTTTAATTATTTATTATCTAATAAAAATATGTAATGCGCGAGCTAAGAGAGTACTTACCATCTCCCTTTTTTCGATGTCAACTGATAGACGTCCTCAGGACGTACATACACCGGTCTTGCACCTCTTGAATCCAGATCGTTATCGTAGCGTATTTGTATTTTATTCAGAGAAGTATCTCACTGTGCACTAAAATGTAACTAAAAAGTACCTGAACTGCACGTACATAGGCGGTCAAAGCCACCGTGTACGCGGCGCGCGGGAAACGGTTATTTCTAAACCGAATATAGCTGAAATAAACAACCGTCGCGCTAAATCTGTCACGAGGAGCCGCGTGCGCGCCACTCGCAAGCTGGCTACTTGTTCAACTCCACTCGCCCAACTATCTTACCTCAATGTATCGATTACAGAAACTCTAACTCTATACAATACAATACAATAGATGAAAACTCAAAAATTTTGAAAGTGACCTAAAGAAATCAGAGAATTTTTTCTTCAAGATCTGAAAAGAAAAGGAATAATACACGTCATCATTTTGATATAATTATAATTTAATACGAATTGTTACAATTAGATAGACAGACCTTTCAACTATACACCAACTGCGTAATCGGTTAACAATTGCAATTGCAGTAAACTGCAATAAAACTGTACCCAAACTTTTACAAAAACAATTTTGCAGCCAGATTGCCGGTCTAGATACTAATTAAGTACTAATAAATATCCATAACAACCACATAACCATGTCATATCACCACGGCTTATGACGTAAAATGTTTAGCAAACATGTGTCTATCTGCC
This sequence comes from Melanargia galathea, assembly GCA_920104075.1. Classification (NCBI taxonomy): domain Eukaryota; kingdom Metazoa; phylum Arthropoda; class Insecta; order Lepidoptera; family Nymphalidae; genus Melanargia; species Melanargia galathea. The sequence goes on from OV049855.1 coordinate 23,420,086, forward strand.
GCATTCAGAAGCATTCATTAAAATACGTCTAATGACTCATTAAATAATTATCATCAAACCGTTAGCGTTAGCTGACTCTGAGAGTGAAAATTTTCAAATCTATACTAAGGAGTTCTTTAGGTAACTATTTAACAACTCTAAGTGCGGGAGTGAGCCATGTTTAAAATATTTAAGTAAGCTTAAGTTTATTTAAATAAACTTAAGTTTATTTAAGTAAATAGTAAATAGCAACTTAATCGACTCGATCAAGTGACTGACCGCGAGCGAACGCAGCTCCTGCCCGCCACGTGGCCCGCACCGGATACCCGATACATAACTCTCGAAGCCGCCACAAAAAGTAGGGGGCTGTTTCAATTAATTTGTTGTTTGATATACGACACGGAGAATACGTCTAAAACGCTTCCCTTCGCTTTGAAGGCGCCGCGCCAGCAAGTGTTGCTGCTAATTTGCTTGGTAACGTCTTTGGCAATCTTTTTTTTTATGCTCTTTGTCTGGTTCAGATATTTTGATAATAGAGTGTTCTTTTTAACAAAGATAAAAAACAGATTTATAAAAGACATGGCCGGAATTTGCCTGATTAGTCGAAAAAAAACTTACTTAAATAAACATTAATGGAGGTTAATTATTCATATGTGAAAATTGCTTTTAAAATAAACTAAAATATATCGCGGCAATTACATTTCTCCATCAAAAAATAAGAATGTTAACTGTTAGGAGGAGGAGGAGGAGGAGGTTAACCTAGGAGACACGCATTTCCCGTGTGGGGTTGCTGGTCCCCCATCGGGCGCGTCCCCCCGGTGGCGGATGGGGGAACGCCTCCCAGATATGGGAGGTACCGGGGAAACCCGGCGCGGACCAAAACCAGCAGGGGGTTGCCGCTTGGAGGATCCTGGTACTTCTCTGTTCATCAGAGTGGACTGTGGAGACTCCGGGCGGCGACAATTGGGGGGGAGGCTTTCGGGCCGTGAGGAAGAAAACCTCGTTAAAAAATTACAGGAGGGGGTGGAAACGCCCTGCGCGGCGGGTCCGCTGGTCTTTGTGGCCGGTGGGCGCTGGCTTCGGCCACCGTCGGGCAACCCGTAATCCGCACTGAGCGGAACCGGGGGCCCCACGCACTGAGCGAGGGGCCGCGAGGAAGAAAACCTCTATAAAAATTACACGAGGGGTGAACCTCTTGAGGGTCGCCTGCGGGTGTGGCCCTCTTGAGGGTTGCCTCTGGCGAGGAACTCCGGGTGATGGAATGGCGTATCCGTCGCCCGTTGAGACGCCTCGGGTCGGGAGGCGCACCACTATGTTCCTGGTGCGCCTCAGACGGTGTTAGGGGGCCTTTAGGTCCCCCGGTGGAGGGTCTGCCTCGGCGGACGGCGCCGGCTGGGTCGCGGATGATTGCGCAAGTGTACCCGTAACCCAGCCACCAGGCAACACGGAGGAACATCGCTGGGTTTTAGTGGGTATTCTGGCCACTTCTTGGCCTGCCTGAGTCCCACACTACCTTCCGGAAGCATTGCAGTTCGCTGTAAGGCTTCCGGAGGGTGTGCGTAAATGCATTTCCCAGCGTCAAAAAAAAAAAAAAAAAGGAGACACGCATTTACCATATATGTAATACGTTTCATTAGTAGCTGTACCATCCTATCGCCTATGTCACTGACGAAAGTTCTAAGTTCAAGGTACATTTAAATAACTTCGTAGGATAATTACTTGGGTAAATCTAATATTATATTGTACTCTATCTACTAGTGTTATCGTGGCACCAAATCGCGTCCCAAAACTTGATTAGATATACCTAATATCCTTAATCTTAATCCCTATAGTCCTTGATATCGGCAAAGTTTCCAGTGGATATTAATAAAATTAGTCACGGATGTTGCAGGTGCGACTTATCACTCTAGGCATCGGAATCGTCAACTACCCTCGTAAATATAACCTTCATTGTCCAAGTTAGTAGGAACTAGAACAATTATAATATTCTAAGACGACGACGCGTGACTGTTGCAATTTAGCTCTGTAATCGGGTTATAATAAGTAAAGGTAAACATTTGCTACGAATTGCTACGAATAGTCGTTGTTATGTGTACTCGGGGACTTACCTGGGACAATAGTTTAATCTTAGAAAGTTATTTGTGTTATCTAGTGCTTGATGTTGAGACAGCCATAATATAAATACCCACGTGGAGAGTTCAATAATTCAATATAGAGCACCATTCAATAAACAAAAGCTAATGTACCTACTTATGCAATTCCTTGGCTAAGTCGCTAGCTCTACGAAATAGACAGCAGTGATTGAGGCTAGCTAGTTTGAAAAAAAATAGTATATATTTTATGTATTTTACTTCAGAGTTCATATAAAATATATTAAGTATGTTAAAGAGAAATTGGTTATTTTACTTCAAAATGAGTATTTAATCCAAAATATGATAGCTGCCTGATCATCAAAATGCGGCTGCAATTACAGGCAATTTTCCATTTAACTTGAAAGCTCATTGCTCATGTAGTGTGCAGTATTGAATCCACCAGACACCCGGCCCCCTAACCCTTGAAGTGACAAAGCAAAATATTCAAAAGGAAGCAATTTCGCTGTTCACTTTCCTTATGCAAAGTGCCAGCCCCCGATTTTCTATTAAGATAACGGGCCTTTTCCCGTTTTATTATTATTTGCCCCGCCATATTTTCGTCAACGGGGAATAGCCTGAGAATAGCTGTCGACGGGAGATATGATTTTTCAAAATTCTGGCTGAAAAGAAAATAGACACTTCAATCTATGACAAGTAATTTTAACGTGCAAAATTGCGGCAATTGCGTTTCTTTTTGTCAAGTCTATAAAGTTGGGTGTGCGGGCACCGGGCGGTGAAATGCGTTCACATCATCTAGCCATCACAGTGCGATTTGTACAAAAATATCGTGCGAAAAACTGAATGACCCTGACTATTATAACTAGTTACATAACCTTAAGTATAATCTCTTTCTCTTACCTTTCAATTTCAACGAACTGTGTAAGTATATCACATACGTAACAAAATAACGGTAGTAAATAACAACAGCAGTGACGATTAACAGACTTAACGAAATATCAATTTACCTTAATTTTTGACGTGATAACGTCTTTTAAATCGATGAATACCGGCCGCACGCACGAAAAAGGATGACTCATTGTCACGTACCGCCTAGCCGAGCGTGCAAGCGTGAGCGCGGAACAAGCGATAGAGAGGCAATGTTTTCTTATGACGTTATCATGTAAAACTGACACTTATCATAAGGTGGTGAAACAGGCGCTGAAACTTTTTGACATCCAGAGTTTAAAATTGTCAAGATAATGTGAACGCGTAGGTAGTAAAAATGGCAATTTGCGATTCTATAATTCCTAAATTGTCTCTGGTCTGGTGGAAAGCTTCAGCTGTGGCTAGTCACAACACTACCGGCAAGGCCGTGCCTCCAAGCGATTTAGCGTTTCGGTACGATGTTGTGTAGAAATCGATCAAGGGTAGGGCTTAATAAAAACTGTCATACCTCTTCCAAGTTATCCCGCTTTCACCTCAGACTGCATCGACACTTAACCTCAGGTGAGATCGCGGTCAAGAGCTAACTTGTAAAATGTAAATGTATAAAAAAAACTAGTTACTATCAATGCAAATATGTTCTATTCGTCACTGATCTAAGTAATAATCTTACATGGAAGTAATGGCTGCGTGTAGTGAAACGTATCAGAAAGCGCTAACTGTTGTACAGACAGATGGTATAGTCACGAACTGAACATTAACTTTATTGAATCTTCACCATAGATTATATTATCTGTGCACTGCTCCTCACTAGCGGAGTAACACGTACAAAACCATTTCACAGCTACAAAATATCATAGTAATATACTTAATTGCTTTTTGAATAGCTATCGAAGCTATCTGCAGCCATAGGGCACAAAATCGCGTACTGTGCCGATTCTTGCAAAGGACCAATGTCCAGTAGTGGATGTCTATATTGATTGAGACGACAATGATATACAATTTTTTTGATAACACTTCCTCACTAAAGAACACACGTGGCTACCTATTAATACTGTACTCTATCTATTGGTGAAAAGTCGAATTAATTTCGTCGTAATTTCGCCAACGGTTTTCTATCGGATACTTTGGAGAATGCTCTCAGGAACTTCACAATCCTGTGTGATAGAACGACGAAGGTCCTCCATCAGTACTGCGAGACGTGAGCTTTGACATCCTTATGTGGTTGACATCCAATCTACTCCGACGTCCTTCAACGAACCGCTTTGATGCGGAAAGCCCTTCCGTTATCCGTGATTCCTGTCACGCATAACTTGAGCATCATCAAGGCGAGAAGAGATATGCGTCTTCTAGGCAAGCGCGCTCCAACCTAGACCTCATCATTGTTTTCCTTCAGAAAGTATTGATATCAAGCGGAAGACTATCTTAAAAAAAAAACAAATTAAAACAAACCTGCCTTAGGGGACCTTAGTCCATACCATACCTAATTTCTGGTATCTGGCACCATACTTATATTTATACTTATATTTATGACTATTTGAAAATGTACGTTTTTTACGCAAGATTCAGTGCTGTGGATTTATCGGTAGTCCATAAAAGTGCACTACTGGCCACTACAGTAGCAGGCCGGCGCGCCGACTGGCACATCGCAGTAAATCAGCTGCGCCGCGCCGCTTAGCGCGCCGCAAACCGGACCACGCACGCTCAGCTGATGGATAGTTAGAGTTCTGTGATAAAGTACAGTAGTATTTTTGAAGTACATAGTAGGAGTACGCGAAAAACGCGCTTTGTTGTTTCATATGAGACACATGTTCATAGAACTAGAATAGCTATGAATTACGCGTGACTTATGTCCAATGCTTTCCTTCATCATAGTTTCTTCAGCTTGGAGGATCGTGATTCAGATAGATATATTCAAATCATCATCAAAGCGCCTCATCAGGAGCTCTACCCTAAAGCGTGGCAGGACCGGTTCTCTACCACCACTAGTTTAGCAAGGTGTTGGTTTTAAAAGCTGTGATAGCCTAGTGGTTAGGACGACCGACTTCTAATCGGAGGTCGTGGGTTCGATCCCGGGGCACGCACCTCTAACTTTTCGGAGTTATGTGCGTTTTAAGTATTTAAATATCACTTGCTTTAATGGTGAAGGAAAACATCGTGAGGAAACCTGCATGCCTGAGAGTTCTCCATAACGTTCTCAAGGGTGTGTGAAGTCTGCCAATCCGCTTGGCCAGCGTGGTAGACTATGGCCAAAACCCTTCTCACTCTGAGAGGAGACCCATGCTCTGTAGTGAACCGGTAACGGGTTGATCATGATGATGGTTTTAAAATTAGATTACGAGTATATCTATGTAACATAGGCGCGGTTAATTCGTTTATTGCGTCGGCACAGCCGTGCTATATTTCGGTGGTGGGCGTGAATAAGTTGATAAGTCGACTTACTCATGAAAACTGATTTCTTGTAATTTAGGCTCCTGGTAACCTAATCTATGATGTGTATTATTGATATCTCGATACAACTGATAGTTTTGTTTCACTGAGCTTGTGAATTACTGAACAAGTCTGTCGTCATGTGGTATAATTTAACAAATTTATATATAAAGTTATTCATATTACCTATTTTAAAATAAAAATTGAACATATTGAGATATCTAGTTACCTATTCATATTTCATATTTACAAAAAATGGAACATGTCGAGTTATTAAGTTATTACCGCTTTGCCTTGGCAGGTAAGTCGATATATTTATTTATTGCAGGCGACATTTACGTTACGCGTGTAGTGAAACAAAGCTATTTATTGGACAAGTGCAACATTAAAATTGTGAATTTGTCTAATAAACAATCCCAACCATTGTAGACTGTAGTCCAGTTACTTTAACTTCTGAATGTATGGGGTACATTGCGTCAAATTCGGTAGTTTAGATTTTTTGCAGACATGTACCTACGTGACGTTGACCCAATGAATAATCCGAGTCAGTGAGACTGAACTGAGATGCTCGCGACTTCATCCGCGTGGATTCTTAATCTTATACAAACTTTCATCTCCTATTTAACCAACTTGGGGGTAGTTTTTCCCAAATTCCTTAAACACGTAATTCTTTATTTTTAGTCGAAAATTTAAATACCAATTTTCATAGATTTTATTCGATAGATGACTTGAAAAATGACGGACTTTCATTTAAACTTTCATCCCCTATTTAACCCACTTGGGGATAAGAATTTTCAAAAATCCTGAAATTTATATTTTTTATTTTTTATCAAAAACTCATCGATATAACTTGAAAAATGGCAGACTTTCGTACAAACTTTCAAACCCTATTTAACCTAATAAAATACTTTCTTAGTGTGCACCTACAATATCATAAAAGAAAGCTACTGTGAAAATTTCATATCTGTAGCTTCAAGAAGCTTGTCCTGACTGATTGATCATCAACACACTGAAAGCTAAAACCTTGAAATTGTCACAGTTGCTTCTTTAATAATAGTAATAAATTCCTTTGGCAACCAATTAAATGGCTGCAATACAAAAAACCGATTGGTGAAATACTTTTTAAGACGACGTGGATTGATTGCGAAAGTCCTTTTGTCGTCGTAAGCTTTAAAAAAAGAGGCAAAACTAATATTGATACTTTTTGTATTGATTCTTTCATTATCATTAGAAACATTATCCAAAGAACACTGCCAATAAGTAAGGAGAAAAAAAGAAATTTTAGATCATAGATCTGGCATTTCATGACTTTTTTAAGAACCTCAAGACCAATGAGGATGAACCCAATGATCCCGATTTAAATGATGAAGATCCTAATGTATATGTAGATTAGCAATGAATATATGCGAAAATGTGATTGTAGATAGCAAAAGTGCAATTTTACAGTAAGAACATAAGGCTAAAAGTGTTTAAGAAAAATTGTTAATGGAAATTTAAAAAAATAACTATCAATATTGAAGTTTTACTCAAGAAGTTTATTTAGTTTTAAAACAGAATTCTGTTATTTAACATTTTGTAGCAAAATGCACGCTAGGCCCTCTTTTTCACAGTAAATGTCATTTTATTACATTTATTTATTACGTGAATAACTTGACAAGTCATTGGTGAATGATTGAATAAGTCAATTTTCTACTAGAAATATACATAAATTAGCTATTTCTTATACACCACTCGAGAGATATACTAAAACTACTACTAATAGAATAAACACAATTATAATATAAGTGATAATGGATTTTACGAAGCAAAGTAAAGTTTATAAATGCTGCCCTGAAAAGTACACAATTTCGACTTATCAATTTATTCACGCCTACCACATTTTGTAGCCAGGTGAATGTACTGCTTGATGCAGGATTACTATATACTATAAAGTATATAAGTTATATATACAGATATATTTGTTTAATAGAAACAGAATAGAAAGATCTTAACATAAAACATTTTTGTTTAGGCTAAAAATAATTATTTATGTTCATATTAATATTTAATCAACTTGGGTACCTAATGAACACAATCACAACATTTTTGTTTTTGTTTCAGGTAAGCGGTGAGTTGGTCGGAGGCTTTTATAATTAATTGCGTCAATCCATCTTAATATATGCGCCATCACGGACTTGTAACTTGTTCATACAGCACGGGGAAAAACTTGACAAGTGCAGGGCGGCGCGGCACCCAGGTACAGCTAGCAAATAAGATAACGAATATTACTAATTAGTTAATTATTTATTTATACGATTATTAATTGTTGTAATTCATTCAAATTCTTTTAAGCATGTAAAGCCGGTAGTTTGTAAGCTGTGACCAAAACAAACGAACATTTTTTGGGTTTTTCTTTTACGGTTTGTTGCAATATCTAACTCGGAAATGAAATATTTCTTACGCCCAAAATATTATGTTGTTCATAATTATGTACGGAACACTAAATGAGCGAGGCCCGACTCGCACTTGGCCAGTTTTTTACATCTTGCATTCTCATTTTCTTAACATCTTTTCTGAAAACTAACAAGATTCACAAACGCATATACCTACCCCTAATAGGTTTCTACACGGTTTCCATGCATAGTTTGTGATGTTTTTTTCTAACCATGTAAAATGCTTAGGTACTTCAATAAAACACCGAACCATAGAGTATAAACCACTGTTCCTCGTCGACAAAAATCACACTTTTTGCTCCACAATCATCTGTAATGCATTACACATAGATATAGGATTCCTGCGTCGTGTACGCGCACCTTATACGCTACGAACAAATTATTTATATATCTAGATTTTTTGCCTGTTTTTGCTAAAGTGACTATGTTGATTCCAGTGTTCCCCGGAGCCATATTAATCTTTAAATGGTTCTAGACCACTGATATTAAAGGAGAAATGGTGTATTTGCGCCAACGCAAGATATAAGAAAAAACATGTGGTTGATTGATTGTGAATAAATTATTGCATAATAACCTACATCCTATCAGGCCATCTTACGATCCTGAATATAAAAATGTTTATATACATGCGGCGAGTCATAATTATTATTGTCTCTTGATATTTGCGACAGCGTAGATATACATAGTACGAGGGTGGTACTTTGAATCTTGATGGTACTTGAATGGATATATACTGCCGCACTCCTCATATATAATTATTAATTATAAAAGAATTATGTCTAATGAGTATGATATACCTACAATGAATATGATCTGTTTTGCACTTGCACCATAGAAAGTTAAAGATAAGTTACGGTTACCGTAAAGTTATGATCACTAAAAAAGCAGTCGTACTACACTGGTTAACGTTGAAGGTATGACGTTGGCTAAAGGTTAAGGAAGTCTGACTACGGGAACCCATTTTACTTTTTTTGTTGGTCAAACTTTGACATTGACTGTAACGCAACTTTGACCGCCTATTCTTCTAATGACCCTAATTTTTGTTTATTTCTGAGAAAACCAATTCGCATAATTTGATAAGTTACACAAAGAGGTAACCGCAGAGTTATTCTGAATTTATGTGGAATTAACGTTTGAAGGTTTAAAATCATCAAGTAAAATTAATTTCGCTTTACAATATTTTTTTGTCTAGTTTTATAATAGGTACCCCGCGTCAGGAAAACAAATGCAACTGGACTGGGAGGCACAAATTAACCAAAAACCGGCCAAGTGCGTGGCGGGCCACGCGCAGTGTAGGGTTCCGTAGTCACAATCCTCGAAAAACAGATATAACTCCTTAACCTGTGAACTCTACTTAGCCATGATAGTTTTCCTTTAAAATTGATTATATATACTACTGCTGTGAATTTTTAAGTTCCTATATACTGCCATTTGGCTGATAGAGGGGGGGGGGGGGGGAGACACACACTTGACTCTAATAAAAATTAGCACTTTAAAAGATCATATTTTACAAACGGATCTAGAAATCGAAAAATGATGTTCCCACACCCACAGATATTTCTAAAAGACCTATTCAACGATACCCCACACTATGGGGTAGACGAGAAAAAAAATATTCATCCCCACTTTACATGTAGGGGAGCTACCCTAAAAAAAATATTTATCAAAATTTTATTTCACCACTTTGTCGGTGTGATTAATATTTATACCCATGCCAAATTACAGATTTCTAGCACTAATCTCTCACTAAGTCTCTGAGATTAACCGAGGACGGACGGACAGACGGACGGACATGGCGAAACTATAAGGGTTCCTTGTTTACTACGGAACCCTAAAAAGTAGCAAATAATATGTTAATCGCGTTGCCTCGTGACTAATCTTTCATCTCTAGTCCTTCGCAAACACTAAAGACTCACTCACCTTCGTAAATCAGGGTGTGCGGTGATTTTGAAGTGTGTTTCACTTGTAAATATTAACATTGCTTGTAGTATTTACAAGTGTTATAGTAGTTAAAAATGAACTCTGTCTATTTTTAACCGACTTCGAGAAAAACGAGAGAGGCTAATTACGGCGCGTATTTTTTAGTACTTCGTAATTCCGTCAAGTCTGAATCATTTCTATAATTCGTTTTTCATTTCAAAGCAATGTACACCGTCGGGTTGATGCCAGGCGCTACTATTAGTCTGATAATATATTTAGCAAAAATGTGAGACCGATAGATTTACTTAGGCTGAGATCCAAGAGAGGTAAGTCCTGAGTAGAGTCAGAGTTTGCTCTATCTATTTTCAGCCTTAATGTCGTGTAGGTGTCGAAAAAGAGAAGCAAGCTATAAAACAAGTTAGCAGCGAAACGAACAAAAAATTAAATTATTAAAAAATAATAATTCATAATTTTGGAAATTGTTATAATATTATGTAATTTCAAAAATACCCAGGTAGGTATAGATCGACCAGAATCTCATGAAAAATAGGGAAATGAAATTCCAAGGTTAGCAACACTACGGCTGCCCTAGCGATAATCAAAGTAACTGACATTTTTTGTGAAATTGACTTTTTGCATTAACAAAAGTTTTATGTCGAGTAGTTTTTTACCACAGTTTAATATTTCAAATAACTTGAACCGTTTACTGTAAATTGCCCAAACAAAGTAACTGCACTCACTAACCCGGAATATAAATGCAAAAACAAAGTAAACAACAAGCACAACACAAAAACAAAGTAATTGGATGTTGATTACTTTGTTTTTAGGGTTCCGTAGTAAACAAGGAACCCTTATAGTTTCGCCATGTCCGTCCGTCTGTCTGTCCGTCCGTCCGTCCTCGGTTAATCTCAGAGACTATTAATGCCAGAAATGTGTAATTTGGCATGGGTATAAATATTAATCACGCCGACAAAGTGGTGAAATAAAGTTTTGATAAATATTTTTTTTAGGGTAGCTCCCCTACATGTAAAGTGGGGATGAATATTTTTTTCTCGTCCACCCCATAGTGTGGGGTATCGTTGAATAGGTCTTTTAAAAATACTGTGGGTGTGGGAACATCATTTTTCGATTTCTAGATCCGTTTGTAAAATATGATGTTTTAAAATGCTAATTTTTATTAGAGTCAAGTGTCCTCCCCCCTCTATCAGCCAAATGGCAGTATATGGGAACTTGAAAAAATTCACAGCAGTAGTATATATAATCAATTTTAAAGGAAAACTATCATGGCTAATTAGGTTTCACAGGTTAAGGAGTTATATCTGTTTTTCGAGGATTGTGACTACGGAACCCTATACTGCGCGTGGCCCGCCACGCACTGGGCCGGTTTTATTGTATTTAAAATGCAGTTGCTTGATTTTTCGTTTCGTGAAATGATCCCATGTAAGGTGTTCTGAATGTAATTACTTTGTTTATCTCTAGGGCAGCCGAGTTAACCTAGTGTTGCTTACTACAAAATTTAATTTCCCTATTTTTCATGAGATTCTGGTCGATCTCTACATAATATTTTTAGTGACAGAAACCATAGTAGGTAATATCTGTTATGGCTGAAGCTACAGCCCATTATAACAGTTGGACAGACAGGCAGACAGCGGAGGCTTAGTGATAGGGTCTCGTTTGACACCCTAAATCTAAAAATAAGTTACACTTAATAATTCAGTAACTTATTACTTCCAGTAACAGTACCTACTTTCAAGTAATAACTTAAATGAGTTTCCTACTTGAAAAATCAATAATTCAGTATCGAATAACAATAAAAGTTGCATTCGTAAGGGCGCGCTCACACTGCGGCGCGGCGGTTAATGTTTATAGTTTATACTTGTAGGGTGCAGTGGGGTGATGTGACGTGGGCGTGGGGTGGAAATTATATGATAAATAAAATTATTTAGGCACAAGAAAGGGCCGCTACGATATCACTGCTGAGGGTAAAATTATTGGAAGATTTTATTGGGTCATTTTTCCTTTTACTGGTTGTGATTATTTAATTTTGTGCTTTGCAGTGTATTGGATTTACTGTATCGTTTTGTTTCATTTTAATGGTTTTTCGAGTTAGATTGTTCGTTGAAGTAGTTGTCATCAACTAATAGAAGTCTACACCTGGACATAGGCGTCTTGTAGAGAGTTCCACACGTGTTTAGCGCCAGGCCTGACCGCTTGATGGCGTTGGTTCACCCAGTGGAGGTTTGCCAGTATACTGCATTTTCCAATGCGAGGTCGCCATTCCAACATATTGCGACCCCCAACGTCTATCGGTTATTTGAACCAGAGTCACTAACGTATGTTTTACTGCCATACCACTTCCAAGATAGTCCTCTTCCATCTTAGACAGTATCGTCACTTACCATCAGGTGAGATCGCAGTCAGTTGATGAATAAAAAAATATCGGTTGAGACGACTTTAAAGTTTAGAACACACTAACGCAAAGTAGCAACAATGACATTAGGCGGAGTGCACACAAGGTCAGCCCCACGCCGCCGCTGTAGTACGCGCCAAATGAATGAACGGGGGACGCCCGCCGGACTCCGGGGCGTCAGGGTGGCTTCGCTGTACTCGACCGCACACTCTTGATACTTTACCCGTTATCCTTGGTGAACAACAATCGCAAAAATGCGATTTAATACGGTGCGACGAGAAAATATCAAACAGTAGCTGAGCCTTCACAGGCTTACGCTGTTGCGTAGATCTCATTCAAAATCAGATTGACATTTTCTATGAAGTAGTATCGTGTCGCGTCGTGGCTCATCGCAACGCGTCGCATTTTTCGTTCACCTAGGACAACGGGTTACGTGGTACCTTCACAGCTACTGCGAAAATTAAACCTTTGAACGTGAATATCGTTTTCATAATTTTAGCCGATGGACATAGTAAGAATTCATAATTTAAATAAAGATTTTTCTGTCCGGGTAATTTGTGTTATCTAGATAACTATTATTTTGGTAACTGAATAACAAAAAACGCGCTGAAAGTGCGTTTTTCTTTTTTCTTGATCGAGATACTTACTAAGTAGATGGATAAATCAACGAAATGAGTTGTTTGTTAAATCGAAATTAGTAAGTATATCGAAATTAATAAGTAGGTATTAACTTACTTAAAAGCTGTGATAGCCTAGTGGTTAGCACGACCGACTTCTAATCGGAGGTCGTGGGTTAGATCCCGGGGCACACACCTCCAACTTTTCGGAGTTATGTGCGTTTTAAGTATTTAAATATCACTTGCTTTAACGGTGAAGGAAAAAATCGTGAGGAAACCTGCATGCCTGAGAGTTCTCCATAACGTTCTCAAAAGGTGTGTGAAATCTGCCAATCCGCTTGGCCAGCGTGGTAGACTATGGCCAAAACCCTTCTCACTCTGAGAAGAGACCCGTGCTCTGTAGTGAGCCGGTAATGGGTTGATCATGATGATGATGATGATGAAGTTACTTAAAAAATATCAGAAAAAGAATGTACTATTCTAATACAAAGCATTCAGGTCAAACTTTGGTTTTTTTTTAATGTGTTAATTTGTAAAATATGTAAGTATTTTGATAAATAAATTAAAAAAAGTAATGAAGTTAGTAGTCAGTCTGCCGGTCTGCAATAAAATCTAATATCAGAAAGTGCTGATTTTATTTCACGGAATTGAAAAAATACTAAGTATACTGTAGACTGTAGAGTGTAGAGTGAGTGAAAGGAGAAAGCTCCTATTTAAAAGAATTTATATCTGAAGAATCGGTTAAAATATGTATACCGATCGAATCTCCAATTTATTTTAATGCATAAATAAATTATTAAAAATATACTAAAATATGCAAATACTACTTATCTTCTATCCATATCGCCAAAAAGAGCAAAGGTCAAACGTAGCCAACTAGACAGTAGCTACGTCATAGTAACGAACACGTTTCGAATCAAGGATCAAGACTATTAGGAATGTTATAGGATTTTACGATCCCCCGTCTGTATTCCGTAGGCAAGGTTAGGTTAGTTCGCAACGTGGCTGCACAGACGCGCCACCGCGTCTCACCCGCAAACAAAAAATAAACTAAATTCTAAATATTTTAATCAATTTCGTGCGCGTTTTCTACTTGACAATAAACAGTGTAACTAGTGTGTGTATGCCTTAAAAGTTGAAAGTGGGTTTTATATATTTATGTGCTAAAACTTAAATATTTTGGCGGTTTCCTGTTTTTTAAACGACAAAATGTACCATTTTTTCTACCAAATCAAATTTCGTAAAAAAGTAGTAAACTTGAAAATGACTCAATAAAAATTCGATATTTTGATAATAAACTCGTGTACTTATATTATGTTTATTTCAAAAAATATTTATCTGAACGTAGAATAATAATATTACAGAGTCAAAGCTTTGTCTGTAAGTTTTTTAGTACTATTGTATACTTGTGGTTTAGCTGTCAAAAACTGTCAAAACCTGTCAAAACTGAATGAAAATTTCATAATGACAAAAATCAACTCCTGTGACGCCAATTTGTACACTCGAGACTTTAATAAGTCTACATACTGGTAAATTCCATTTGCCAAAATAAGAAGATTAGTCTTTTGAATGTTGTTCTGCATTCGCGTCATTGCAGGCCCTGGCCCCCTCGACATAAGGGTGTTATTTGCTCGAGTGGTTTTGACAGATGTAAGGGTGGATGCAGAATGTTTACAAACAGCGGTGCATCGATTTCACATAAACTGGCACCCGCTCGTTGGGCTCGCGATATTGTGGCGGCGAGAGCGGATTTAACATCAATTATTTACATTATTTTCTTATTTTAATAATCGCTGATTTAAAGCAATTTCAAGAAGGTAGTAGACCGATTTTAATATTTAGTCAATTCGGAAGTTAAAATTATAAGTGAAATAGGTATAGGATCACATAGCTAAGTCATATTACAAAACTTTACTAGGTACATCTAGATATTTAATAATAGTAGGTATATTATTATTTCTATAAAAAAAAGAAAAGGCGCGAAAAAAATGAGTATTTCAGTTCTTTCAAAGAGAAAAGAAATGAAATATTATGCTTCCAAACTTTTATAACAAACAGTTTCCTCTCCTCTTTTCACCATGTCCTCTGTATCACTCACACATCAACACTCTGCGCCTGTGTGGAGTGGGCTTTACTATGACTCACGGTGCAGACGGCTATTGCACTACTGTCAGGCGCTAGAATATACCATACGATATTAGACCTTGTTTTAGGATACTTTAAAGTTCAAAATAGAAATGCTGTTACACTATTGCCCTGAGCTACGATCTACATTTAAAATGAATCCTTTTTTCTATTATATAAAGTTTAAAATTGAAGTAATGCTGGGAAAACTTTCGGGGTTTTCCTTGGATTTTCAGTATGCTATGCTGCTTATGGGTTGAATTAATTTTTGGCAGTAATGTGTGGTGGAGTATTGAATTAGAATTTTCGACTATCTTGGAGTAGCTATCTATCTAGGAGATAATTAATATAGCTCTATGATTTCAGATTTAATTAACTCATACCTACTTATTTAATTAAAAAATAATAATTTACTAATCAATTTCTAAGTAGGTAAGTAGAACTAGGTACCTAATATGCTAAATTAAATTTTCGCACTCCATTATTTTTAATATCTACCTAAATAATAGCTAACTAGTCGATATCTAACTGAAGACGTTTTGGCGCCCATTTCACCTTTTACTAGTAAAATATTTTTAAATAGCACCAACTGGGAACCAAACTCAGGAATTCTCGCTGTGAGAAAAGTAACATTAATTTAAATATTGTAACGACCGTGAAACTTATGCAAATGTACACAATACATTTTTAATTCTATCTCGACAAAACCCCTAGATTAAGGGCTTCCACCCCTTTACCTTGTCGTACAACCGAATTTCGACTCTACATCGCATTAATCAGGTTCATTTTCAATTGTCATTTTTTGTATCGTTCCTATAAACCGTTTTTCTTTTAACATTATTTCAATTCTATCGCATTTAAAACAAAGTTTAATTTGTATTGAATCTTAATAATTTTCAGTATTTAGTTGAATTTTTTTGAGTATTGTAATTTAAACTTTGAACGAAACCTAGATTAGGTTGGATTTCAAATGATCGTATTTATTATGGATGTTCTAATGAAGTGCCTGGCACGTGATTTTGCTTTTTTGTAGTCGTTTTGTTGTAATGCATTGTCCGGTGGAAGTGAAATAGGTATGCGATTTCGAAGGCTTTGTCTTTATGGCTTTGCATTTAAATGGCACAGCAATTTTTCTTAAAAGTTATTTTTTTCAGGCTAGAAATATATTGTCTAATAAAAATTTTGAGGAAGTGTTGGCAAACTTCCCACATTTTGACTGACATTAAAAAAGAAGGACGTTCACTGATTTTTCCGAGATTTCTGGACCGATTTGCGTAATTTTTTACGCGCACAAACATACAGACAAACAGATAAACAGACAAAAATTTCAAAAATAGCTTTTTTACGTTCTATTACTTATCCCTAACATCCCCCAGTTATATTATGCAAAAATCTTCAATGTACAGATACGGCAAGTCTACGATTTTATTATATGTATAGACTTTGTAGTGGTTTATGAAGCTGTTTTTGAAAATAATTTTTATACCAACTTCATTACTTGCTTACGGGTTACGGCACTCTGTTCCTTCAGGGTCTACAGTGATCAATATCAGTCCTATGACGTCATTTAGTGGAAAATGTCTTTCACAATTGAACCTCTATTCACCAGCGAGGCAGGCAGCTAGGGCCGCGCCCTTTATTGCTCGACTGATTTATGGCCAATGGAATGCATTACTGTAGGTACTTCCTTACGGCGGATTATCTAGGACGATGTCGAGTTGGGGTGTGCTAAGTAATTAACATGAAATTCAGAACTGCTTTGCGGACTATAAGTAGGTACCTACGTATATATCTATACTAGACGATGCCTGCGGCTTCGCCCGCGTGGATTTAGGGTTTAAAAATCCTTTTGATTTTCCAAAACAAAAAGTAGCCTAATAATGGAGACTCCCATACAAATCATCATCCCCTTTTTAACCCACTTAGGGGTAGAATTTACAAAAATCCAGAAACACGTACTTAACTCTTTATTTTTAACTAGCGGACCCGGCAGACATCGTCCTGCCCGCTATTAGCGCCACCTACCGGGTCCAATTTTTCTACTTACAAACCTTCCTCTTGAATCACTCTATCTATTAAAAAAAACCGCATCAAAATCCGTTGCGTAGTTTTAAAGATTTAAGCATACATAGGGACATAGGGACAGAGAAAGCGACTTTGTTTTATACTATGTAGTGATTCAAAGCCCAAATACCAATTTTCATGGAAATAACTTTAAAAATGACGGAGTTTCATATAAACTTCCATCCCTTATTTAAACCCCTTAGGGAAGGAATTTCCAATAATCCTTTCTTAGTGTGCGCTTACGTCATAAAAGGAACCTACTGTCAAAATTTCAAGTTTAACTTTAGTAGTTTAGGCTGTGCGTTGATATCTCAGTCAGTCAGGACTTTGAATTTTATATATATAGATTACATTCTGGATTCACGTGGACGAAGTGAAGGTATGCCACACCATGCTCTGCTACACCAGCTGGGTTATTCTGTAACTTAGTTAGCAACTGAAAATAGTTGCCAACGAATTAGTTTGATATTCATTGCTGCTTTACTGTGGGAAATATAAAGTGTTTTCATAATTTTACACAGTAAAGCAGCAATGTATATCGAACTAATTCGTTGGCAACTATTTTCAGTTGCTAACTAAGTTACAGAATAACCCCCCAGAAGGTATGCTACACCAGAGTGTGCCCGACTAGTTTCATCTAGTTTGGAGCATGTCAACAGTGCCAACTACGACGACCAACAGTGAGGCAGTGAGGTGAGGCAGATCCACCTCCCGCAACCTCAGCTCAACCTTTCACAGCGCGCTCGGCGGGCAGAGGCCGACGCGGCCCGCGGTTAGACATGCGCCGCATCGCGTAAATCCACCTAGCGAAAGAGGGTCAGCACACTAGTTCTACATAATATACTTACTAAGTAAATACATAAAAATTATATGATTGACTTCACAAAATGTTAATGTTCTTACATACAAAGGGTAACATAAGTAAATCACAAGAATAGTGCATAAAGAATTAAGTATACTAAACATCTTTCATTTGGCGAACTAACACGGGTTTGCCGACGCTACGGTTGACAGGCGGACATCGCGTTCCTCACTTCAAAAACACGCACACATTATTATATTATACGATTGGCATTAGACATACCTAATTAAGTTTTACTTACCACTGATGACTTATTTTTTTACCTACTCTCTCCATTACATTAAAAACTTTTTGCAGACAAATCTCATCTCATATTTACAGCGATCTCTAGGAGGTAATGCCGTTAACGCCTGCTTGGATTTAAGGCCGCCTAAAGTGGTGTCGGTAAACTTCGGTAAACAGACAGACAGGGGTTATTGAAGAACCATCCTCCCGTTAATGATACTGTCTTAGGTACCTACTCATCAATCTATTCTACATCGATGTAGGTACTGGATAGATAGATAATTCTTTTATTTGTCCACAAAACATAATATTTACTATAATCTATTTTTAAAATCATCCGTATAAAGTAAGGCAAATTTATTTTGCAACAATTTAATATGAAACAAATAAGGTTCTCATTTCACTTACAAACGTGATTCCGACAATTTTACTTGTCATTTTAAGTTCTAAACAAAATAAATTACTTACTATGACGACTTCGTAATTAAACTGTAGTATGAAGTACTATGTAACAGCTCTTGAAAAACTGTCATACAAATTAGAATAATAATATGGTAAGTACCAGAGATAATTACCACAATACTTACATCATAAATAACTTACATCATATCACGAAACTTTCTCTAAAAGGGATCTTTGGTTTTCATGTTATTGTATTATCACTACATACTTAGTATAAAACAAAGTCGTTTTCTCTGTCCCTATATCCCTATGTCCCTTGCTTAAATCTTTAAAACTACGCAACGGATTTTGATGCGGTTTTTAGGGTTCCGTACCCGAAGGGTAAAAAACGGAGCCCTATTAATGTCACTCGGCTGTCTGTCTGTCTGTCTGTCTGTCTGTCCGTCTGTCCGCCGGTCACAGGTCTCTAGCTCGCAGACGAAATGAGTTACAAACCTGAAATTTTGGTATTTAGTGTAAAACGTTAACCCAAAATCAAATATTGAATTAGAAATTGAATTAAATTATTTTTCAGGGGGGCTCCCATACATGAAAAAGGAGCCGGAAAAAAAAATTTTTCTTTACCCTAGCTTGTGGGGTATCATTGTTTAGAGCTCATTAAGTAGAGTACAAATATATATTTTTTTAATTTTTATCTCAAAAAATAAGGGAATGGGAGGCCATCAAAGTTGTCAGTTTTAGACCATTTTTGTGACGGGGGCTATCTCAAAAACTAAACTAGTTGGGAATATGATATTTCAGTATATTATGTACTATATGCTCTATTTAAACAACAAATACTGAAAACAACGATTTATTAAATAGTTTATAAGCTGTGACCAAAATAAATGAACATTTTTTTGGGTTTTTCTTTCACGGTTTGTTGCGATGTCTAGCTCGGAAATTAAATATTTCTTAGATCCAAAATATTATATTGTTCATAATTATGTACGGAACCCTGAAAGAGCGAGGTCCGACTCGCACTTGGCTGATTTTTTTAAATAGATAGACTGATTCAAGAGGAAGGTTTATAAGTAGAAAAATTGGACCCGGTAGGTGGCGCTAATAGCGGGCAGGACGACGTCTGCCGGGTCCGCTAGTTGAATTATAAGATATACCTAGGTAACATTTAAAACATAAATTTAAAAAACAAGTTAAATGGTAGACTACTTATCTATGTTATGTCCTAATCGGGAGTGTGGATATTAGCAAATTCATCAGTTATAAATGTTAAGAAGGGCGACGAGAGGGTGTCGCCCTTGTTCCCGGTTTACTTAGATTACGCAACATTGCATTTAAATTTTAATTAATTTTCTGTTACGTTTTTAATGCAGTTGTAATACTGTATTTTGTATTTAAAAAAAAACCCCATAAGACTAGTTGATGCTGATTTCGTCCGCGTAAAAAGTTTTTTATTTTTATTTCGTGGAAACTCTGGCAAATTTTCCGGCATAAAAACTAAGTATACTATCTCCGTTTCCAATATGCAAGCTATCTCTGTGAAAATTTTTATCATGATCCGTTCAGCGGAATACAGTGAAAATGTGTTAACCTATGACCCCTATAATAGTATCGACGATTTTTTTTACCCAACGCACTTGCCTAAAAAATGCCTATTCGAGTTATACGCGGAAAAATCATAAGCGCCGCTGGAAGGGCACACACACACTTGAGTGGAAAATTTCGATGAAAATCGTTTATAATGTACCACAAATAATAGACTCCATGTAATATAATAAACCACAAACGCCACGCATTCACCATTTATTCCATTCCAGCCCAGCGTGTGGTAAACAATAGGCACTGTTATCCTGCGCCGTGCCAGGGCTCCCTATATCTTAGCACCGTATCATAAGGGTCTCAAGATTTATTACCTCACTCTCCTGCCTCCTAAACTAGCAGTATTATGAATGAATTTCGAACCATCGCGTCGGTTCCTTTCCCTCAGTAAACTGTACGAGTGAGACAGATATCAATCGATTCTAGAACAACGACAATGCAATGGAGGAGGGGAACGATTATAGTCTAAGAGATGAAGAGGGCATTTATGGGTACATGTTATACGAGAAACCATAAGAGTAGATTATGAGTCACGGGACCACCACGCGATACCACTAAACTGCTAGGAATATTAATATATATATAGCTGCTCGTGCTGATTCATTGACTGACTCACTGATTGATCACCCCTCCTGTAAAATTTTGTATGAAAAATTTTTTTTTCACTAATGGTTTCATATAGAGGACAAAAATTCATTCGGAACAAAAATATGGAGAGAGCTGATGATTGAGGATTTCAGAGACGAGCGAATGGCACGCTTAAGGTATTGAAGATAGGTGGGGAGTGCTCGAACAAATGTCACTCGAAACGTCATCCAATTGGCAGTGAGCTAAAAAAAATTCAAAATGGCGAAAAAAAGATGGCCGCCATACAAATTTCGTCGGTCTCCATCTCGGAGGGTATAAAAGATGGAAGAGTGGTTTCTTCACAAAAGATGATCAGGATCGGAAGGTCTACTCGATGAATAGAACAAAAATTCAAAATGGCGGAATCTATTTTTCCATAGAAAATGTATGGCGAATATTGAAGAGACTACAAGTTGTGAACTATACAAGGCTTTGATGCGATTCTTTGGAGAAATCTCAAAGAAAAATATGGGAAGACAATACGATGGTTGAGGGTTTGGAAAATGGTTGATGAGCCCGTGCAGGGTATTGTAGATAGACGGGGGCTGCTCAAACAAAAAATACTCAGAACCTCATCCAATTGGCAATGAGCGAAAAAAACCCAAATTGTCGGATTCAAGATGGCGGCTATACAAATTTCGTCGGTGTCTATCGCACCAAGTATAAAAGATGGAAGAGTCGTTTCTTGGAAAAAGATGATCAAGAACTAAAAATCTACTTGATGAACAGAAAAAATCAAGAAGGCGGAATTTATTTTTTTCACACAAAATCTTTTCCACTGATGGTTTCGTATATAGAAGACAAAATTCCATGCGGAGGAAAAATATGGAAAAAGCTGATGATTGAAGATTTTGGAGACGTATGAGGAGCACGGTCAGAGTATTAAAGATAGGTGGGAGGTGCTCAAACAAAAATTACTTGAAACCTCATCTAATTGTCAGTGAGTGAGAGAGTCAGTTGAAAAAAAGGCCAAAATGGCGGATTAAAGACGGGGGCCATACAAATTTCGTCGGTGTCTCCAGTTCCTTTTCAAAATTTGTTTTTATGGAAAAAAACTCTCATTCTGACAAATGATTCGGAGAAAAATATGGAGAGTGATAATTATCGAGGGTTAGGAATATGGGAGAGATAGGTGGAGGCTGCTCTCACCAAAATACCCGAAAGCGAAACCTCGCGGTCCGCTTTAGCGGGCCGCGCACCCACGCGCCATACTAGTTAATATATATATAGCTGCTCGTGCTGATTGGGTCACTGACTGATTCATTGATCACCTCTCCTGTAAAATTTTGTATGAAAATATTTTTTTTTACTAATGGTTTCGTATAGAAGACAAAAATTCATTCGGAGGAAAAATATGGAGAGAGCTGATGATTGAGGATTTCAGAGACGAGCGAATGGCACGCTTAAGGTATTGAAGATAGGTGGGGGGTGCTCGAGCAAATATCACTCTAAACGTCATCCAATTGGCAGTGAGTTGAAAAAAAATTCAAAATGGCGAAAAAAAGATGGCCGCCATACAAATTTCGTCGGTCTCCATCTCGGAGGATATAAAAGATAGAAGAGTGGTTTCTTGACAAAAAATGATCAGGATCGGAAGGTCTACTTGATGAATGGAAAAAATATTCAAAATGGCGGAATTTATTTTTCCATAGAAAATGTATAGCGAATATTGAAGAGACTACAAGTTGTAAACTATGCAAGGCTTTGATGCGGTTCTTTGGAGAACTCTCAAAGAAAAATATGGGAAGACATGATGATTGAGGGTTTGGAAGATGGATGAGGAGCCCGGGCAGGGTATTGTAGATAGATGGGAGGTGCTCAAACAAAAATTACTCAGAATCTCATCCAATTGGCACTGAGTTGAAAAAAAAAAACAAAATTGCGGATTCAAGATGGCGGCTATACAAATTTTGTCGGTGTCTATCTCACCAAGTATAAAAGAGGGAAGAGTGGTTTCTAAGAAAAATATGATCAAGAACTAAAAATCTACTAGATGAACAGAAAAAAAAAACAAGATGGCGAAATTTATGTTTTCACACAAAAATTTTTTTAGTGAAATTTCTTTTTTTAGTAAAAATTCATGCGGAGGAAAAATACTTATGGAGAAAGCTGATGATTGAGGATTTTGGAGACGGGTAAAGAGCACGGCTAGGGTGTTGACGATAGGTAGGAGGTGCTCAAACAAAAGTTACTCGAAACCTCATCCAATTGGCAGTGAGCTGAAAAATAAGTCCTAATCGAGGGTTTGGAAGAGGGATGAAGATAGGTGGAGGCTGCTCAAACAATAAAACACCCGAAAACAAAACCTCGCGGTCCGCTTTAGCGGGCCGCGCACCCACGCGCCATACTAGTATTATATATGGTTGGAACGTGTTGCTAACTTTTTCAGGTCAGAATCAACATTATGTGACAATAGAGTATTAGTAAATATACCCTAATGTAACTGATATTGTGTAACTACTTGGCAAGAGATTTTTTTTTTTAATTTCATTCATTTGAATGACATAACTGTTTTTGGAAATGGAATAACGTGCTTTAAAAGTAAAATTAATTTGAACTTAGAATTCTGAGTCAAATCGCAGATAATCCCGTTCAAATGGTCAATTCGACGAAATGTCAATTTCATAGAAAGAATTTCACACTAAGGTGTAGATGGAAGGAAAATATAGGAACTCTCTCTGGGACTATAGCGGTTTTCTTAAATGCATTTTTTTGAATTGAGGAACTATGTTATCATTGCAGCAATCAATAAATTTATATTAACTCTACTGAGAACGTAATTGTATTCACTATTGAATGATTTCATTACAAGAAACATTATTGAGTTCCATATATTTGCTAAAATTAGATTGTCTATTTCTGCTGTAAGATAAGACCTATTGTCCTTTGTTTATTTTGTTCGGAAATTCGTCAGTTGTAGACAGACAAGCTGTCTGCTTGTAGGTGCCATAAATCATTGTTCGTGAATTTAATAAGAGTTGCGAACAGTTCAAAAGATGAGTGATTTGAGGAATAACTTTCTTGAACACTTGTAATGTTCTATATTTGATATTTTATTGGATTTGACAGTTGAATTCGATTATAAAACTTAGAGTTTATATTTTTTTTATAAATATACAAACTTGGTGTATATAAATTCTTACTTGAAATATTCATTGATTAAAGAACAATACGAACACGATAATTTAGCCACTAATCTTGAAAAGTTGATTTTTTCAAGCGTAGTGGCAAATAAACCAAACTTACATTCAAACTTTTAGTACAAGTAACTACTTAATATTGAAATTAAAATTAAAAGAGTACATTATTTGTAAATTATGCATACTTCCGTATACCTAAAAGCTACAAAACGGAAGAAAAAACTTTAAATTTTAAAGTGTAACTAACTGAAGTAAAGTGTAACTAATTGAAGTATAGTGTAACTAAGTGTAGTGAAGTGACGTCATGGCGGAACATTGGTCATGGCTGACGGGCAGCGAGACGGCGGAGTACACGTACAGTCCGCCCACGCGGCCCAGCCGCCCGCCCCACCGCCCGCTCGTCAAGCTCGCCACCAGTGCTCATCTACACACCATCGCCAGGTGAGTGAAGTGTTGTCATGACGGAACACTGGTCAAGGCTGGCGGGCAACGAGACGGCGGCGTACACGAAAACCCGCCCACGCGGCTCAGCTGCCCGCCCCACTACCCGCTCGTCAAGCTCGCCACCAGTGCTCATCCACACACCATCGCCAGGTGAGTGAAGTGTTGTCATGACGGAACACTGGTCATGGCTGACGGGCAGCGAGACGGCGGAGTACACGTACAGCGCGCCCACGCGGCCCAGCCGCCCGCTCCACCGCCCGCTCGTCAAGCTCGCCACCAGTGCTCATCTACACACCATCGCCAGGTGAGTGAAGTGTTGTCATGACGGAACACTGGTCATGGCTGGCGGGCAACGAGACGGCGGAGTACACGTACAACCCGCCCACGCGGCCCAGCCGCCCGCCCCACCGTGCGCTCGTCAAGCTTGCCATCAGCATTCATCTGCACACTATCGCCAGATGAATGAAGTGACGTCATGTTCCATCACTAGTAATGAACGTCACAACTAGTAAGGTATATGCACCGTGCTGATTGTATTCTGAAAATCATTCTGAAAATCATCTTGCGCTACGCCACAAAAATCGTTTCAGCTCTATCGAGGGTTTGCTTATAGCGGCATAGCACTTACTTCTCTCCCAAAAGTCAGGTGCCAGTTACTGCATAAGATTCGATTTCATTGCCAAAATTTTATAATCTTAGTGAAACTCTAGTGTGATGTTAGCAAGAAAATTAACGCAGAGTTATGGACGACCTGAATAAAGAAAAAAAAATATTTTACAATGGTTAAATATTGCCTACTGTTTGCCCGAGAAGATTTGAGATTTGTTACTGTTTTTTAACCTAGTATTTATTCAACTCATCCACAAAATGAAGAAGGTATAACATATACCTACCAGCCACAAAAGTTAAGCAATTCAAAAGGATTCATTACCAATTCAATACATGCATGTTCTTAACGTATTCAAAGCTATTTTCGTGAAAAATCGTGAAATGCCCAGCGGGATATATTGCAGGTGCAGTCTATTTTTCAACATTATAACTCTTCAACTCATTTTATACTGTAAAACCTTGAATTAAAGTTCACTTTCAATGAACCAAATCGCTTTTATAAGTGTTAATACTTGTTTTTCACGTATTTTTGTTTGAAGCTGGAGTGTTTTCAAACCACGATACATTTACAGAATAAACATCTCTTATTGCAACGGTATAAAGGTTGTCTTTCCGTGTTGTAACAGCAAACAGCTAATGATGTAAGGAGACCAATTTATATTTGCACTTGGCGTTGAAGCAATTTTAAGGGTTTCCGAGGTTTTCTACATGTATATCTAACACGGCACTGCTGTAGACTTTGCTGACAGTTTGATGGATGAATGCAGTTCCTTTGGTGAAATCATTAAAGCTTAAAGTAGGAAAATTTTATTTAGTTGCTAAAGTCCAAAGTGCACCTAACAAGTTTAAGATATTAGTTTCTTAAAATCTATAAAATGCAAATAAAAATACATCCAGGAAGTTCATTCTTGAAATAACAATAACAATGTATGATATAATGATAAAACTACAGGCATTGCTGTTGGAAGACTTACTTTGTGAGTTTGTAAATGAAATGAAAATTTAGTTTATGAAAGTTTGATTTCCGGTAACGTCTATTTAGAAAATAATCTTATGAAATATTGCATCTCACCTTATCAGAAAACTCGTATCACAAATGTAACCTATTTGATTAGTAGAGATATTATAATTATATCACGTCCTTTATCAGCCTTCTGTGAGACCTAGGCAAAACCCTGCAACTTCGTGCACATGGAGTTAAATTAAAAAGAAGTAAAAGTAGGTACGCATTAGATAGTTACATTATGCTCTAGGTGCCTAATAATTATTGCCAAAATGAAGTCAAAATCGTTGATACAACGATAATGCAAAGAAATACTCAAAATTAAACCATTTACTTCCCCTACAGGCTATATTTTGTTGGTTCGGCCAGGGCTCGCGGCTTGGAGCGGAAAGGGATTCCAGCTAATGGCCCGTGGGATGGACTACGTGAGCTGAACTATCAATTTATTTGTACCTGAAAATGAAGGTTTTCATATAAATTGATTCAATGGTCTTATTGAATTTATAGCCAGCCACTAGTTCTAGTATAACCATTTACACAAATAAAAAAATAAAATAGAGCTTCGTTTGCTCGCTACTAATGTTTATAAAAAAACCATACCCCAAACAAGTTTTTTGCCTGTATGTTTATCCAGGCTAATCTTCGGATTGCCTGAACTGATTTCGAACCGTTAAGTGCGTGATAAATGGATAATGTAAAAACGCGAATTTAAAAAAATATTAGTTCTGAAAGTGAAAAAGTTTTCCTTTGAGGTATCGCATGTTCAGAACCAGTAGGTAGGTACTTTTCGTAGGGATTTGATTCATCAATCACGTATATCACATTATCCGTACGTGTTCGTTTGCGCGTGCCAACAATTCGTCACAGTAACGAGCAGGTCTCTGACAGCTACTAGGGTCTCAGGAAAAATTGAAGAATACGATATTTTACATTATTAAAATAACATCAGTAGTAGTAAACTTGTTAAATAAGTACGACGACAAAATCAAAGCTGCTCCAAAAGTTTTGATTGAGGAAAATTATAGCTGGAATATTTGTATCTAAGCAAACTAGTACGGTCAAATTAGTACTACACTCAGTGGCGAGCACTTCATATAGGCAGAAAAGGACTGCATACCTTAAGAAAAGCAATGCTTAGGTAAAACGATAAGAAAAGGAGCAGTAGAAATTTTAACACTACCGATTGCATACCCCGGCTTAAAACCTTGTGCACGCCACTGAGTACACTGTACACTTTAATTGAAGTGAGTTAGATGGATACAATCCCTTTCTTCATCCTCTCCGAGGCTGATGATGATCTACTTGTTTCAGAGATTTGTCAGGTCTGTCTCCGGTTTCCACATACTCGGTGAAAATTGAAACCTTTTTGCAACTCGATGCTTTCTGACCACTCACTTTGATTATAGGTACAGCTGGTATGTACTGAGAACTAAATTTGACATTCTTAATACAGTTTAATACAATTTAAATGGGTTCCGAGCGCTTTCACTATCACTTTTGTTAGCAATAAGCGCCAAAATCAAATTCCTTAAATAAAACGTAAGTACTACATATACGTACTTTCGAATATAGTCAGTCCAGCTATATTGTGAGTGTCCACTATTAAATATGTGACTATTAAATAACTTTCCAACAGGTGAAAAAAGCACGCGCAAAAAACTAAACAACAGAAAGAGTAACAATATTTACTTGAATACATGGAGTTTATTTAATATCTCCCATGCTCTGCGAACACCTGTGCTCCCATTATCTCCGAAACAATAAAACCGAACGCGACAAACATACACGACTCTATCGCACGGAAAAATGTGGAAATTTACATATAAATAGATCGCGATTTTGGTGGAAAATATTTATTTCTCCCCTGGCAACACTACGTGACGGGAATGGGGAAATAGGAGAATGGCAACACACGATTACTCATTGCCTGCTTCCTTTACGCTGGAACACAGATTTAGTTTTCAATTTTTCTCTGTAACAAATTCATATTTTCTCCTTTGAAAAACTGTAATATTCGGAATGTCGACGATGTTGCATCGTAGCGTAAGTAACAAAGATACGCTTATCTTCGTGAAATAGGACATACGTAAATGGTATCATAATATACAGATGGATGTCTTTTGTACTAACTTCCCTTTTCTTTCTACTAATATAATTATAATGTGCTCTGATGAATGGCCGAAATTCGGTAACATCGGTCCATCTCAATAGAGGCGTCACAATCTTGCGAGCAGCTAAATGCAAAGTTTCTATGACGTTGAATTAATAAATTTGTTTTTCACATTGTTTTTTCTGTTAGGTAACTATCTAAAATTTCAAAATTATTTCGTAATCTAAATATACACATTAGACATAAAAGGAAAAGGTGACTAACTGCTGACTGACTGATCTATCAATACACAGCTCAAACCACTGCACGGTTTGGGCTGAAAGGCATACAGATCGTTTTTAAGACGTAGACATCCACTAAGAAAGGATTTTTAAAAATTCAACCCCTAAGGGGGTAAATAGGGGTTGAAAATTTGAATGAGATATTGTAATATTATATAAATCCACGTGGACAAAGTCGCGGACAACAGTTCGTTAAGTTATAAAAGCGTATACTCAATACCACAAAGGATTTCTGTATTGTAGTTCCTAGTAAGTCGACTGTGTACTTATTGATTACTGATTTATTTAAGCAGTTATACTTAAATTTTATTTTTAAAATTTTGTTTTAAGTGTTTAATCCGAATATACGAAATTGATTCTTTCTTTTTTTCTACTCCTAAGCTTCCAGTTATTATAATAAATGTTCGATTGAAAACTGGCAACAGTTAAAGTGTAAGTACATTGGTTTAGGTACCTAAGTGTTAAAGTATGCTGCATCAATATCACCATACATATTACATACACTATAATAAGAAGACCTTCAAATGATCTCACAGCTAATATCTAGTCTTCTAGACCTACCGAAGCGGAATCAAATAGCCACACCAAATCTATCATTATCTTGAACAACGGATGCCATCACTTACAGACAACTAGACAACAAACAAAGTAAGTACTAATCTTTCATTTTAATTCTTGAACCATTCCAATAAAGTTCAGAAACCGTTGTTCTTTTCATCGAGGTTAATAATATGTAATGTGAGATTTAAAAAAAATATTTCTTCGATATAACAAAGGGATTTCGATGCGGCTCCCATTGCTAGAAGATCCGAGGTTGCAGCATGGCGTTGCATTTTTATTCAATCGTGGTTCTGATGGCAATTGCCACAGTGTCACGGCCAGTGAGTGGCACGGCGGAAGTAATGAGCCATGTGACGGCGCATTTTGGCAAAGTTTTAGAGGAATGCCGTGAAGAGGTAAGAATGTTTGGCATAATTATTAATTTATTCATATGATTTCCATTTTTGGTTACTAGATGTAGTAATTTTCAGATATTTAAATTCTTATAAACAGTATACATTTACCGAAAAGAAGAAAGACAGGCAAGAGTGTATAGGCATTTTCTAGACAAGCGCATTCCAACTTAGACCTCATCATTGCTTCTCATCAGGCATGATTGTCGTCGAGTGTAAGCCTATCATACGATAAAAAAAATATGACAGCAGTACAGGAGCAAACGGGAAAAGGGAAAACAACCGAGCATGCGCTACTTTTATATTTATTTCGTTTATCTTGTGGAGTAGTAATTATTTGTTTGTTGTTTATTTAGAGTATTTGTCAAATTAAAGATGTAACAAGTTGTATTACTTCCACTGCAGTCAGGTCTCCCCCCGGGGGTCCTGGATCAATTCCAGCACTTCTGGAGCGAGGATTTCGAGGTGGTTCACCGAGAGCTAGGCTGTGCACTCATCTGCATGTCCCACAAGTTTGAACTCATGCAGGAAGATGCCAGGATCCACCATGACAATATGAATGACTACGTAAAGAGCTTTCCTAATGGTTGGTCCTTTTAAAAATTACTACATACTCTCAGACCGTGATAAAGATGGCCCTCCTGGATTGAAACGGAGCCCTCCCTGCGCCCCGCGCAGCGATTTGTTCATTCTTAAGTTCATTGATAAATTCATTGATAAATCGGCTGCCCTAGTGATAAACAAAGTAACTACATTCAGAACAATTTTACAGGACAAGCATAAACATTGAAACTCTTATTTGAAGGCAACCTTTCTACAAAATACCTACTTATGTAATAAATTGCAAAATAATATATTTTAACTTATAAATAACAGTATTTATTTCTAACTCCTTCGCTTTTAATTTTGTTTAAAATTAAAAATATGGTTTTTCTAATTGCAAATAAAACACAAAAAAATTAATGTTTCAACTTTAAAAAGATGTTAAGTCATTTACTTCGTTTGTATATTGCTTGATAATTTCTTCCAAAAATAATTTTTCAATTTATTACAAAGAGTTTACTATGTTATTCAGATACAAATAGTTACCCCAAAAATTAATGTTCAAATGTGCGTGTGCGTGTGCGTTTGTGTGTGTGTGATATTGTGATTGTGATATTGCGACTAATACAATTGTCCCCCGCCCATTTGCTTTAATGGGCACCCGGGCCCTCCCCAAATAACTCAAATAACTATTTTTATTATTTATTTACTATTTATACTATTTTTATACATAAAATGTAATCACCGGCTTTAGGTCGTAATTCTGAATGTTATTCTACATATTATCGGTGAATTTGAAGTAATTCTGTTCATTAAATCAGAAGTTATAAGGCTGTGACAGTCAGACGGACAAAGCATATCCAACCTAGTTCACTCAGAGACTTAAGTTAGAGCTTATTACAACTCAAGAATCTATACCATATCTATACTTACCTACTAATATTATAAATGCGAAAGTATGTCTGTCTACTAAGTCTTCACGCACCAACTGTTCAACCGATCTTAACGAGGTATAAAGATAAGTTTCATTTTTGGAAAGGACATAAGCTACTTTTTTATCCTGGTAAATTAAGAGCTTAGACTAGAATTTCAAAAACCTAAATACACGCGGACGGAGTCGTGGGCATCATAATCAACTATGTTTATCTTGTAAAGTTATAATTTACAGTATTGTGTCTATTTTTAGTTATATTCCTGTAAAGTAATGTCCCTATTAGTTAATTATGTACGTAGGTATCTAAAATTCTGCACCTACCTTCAGTAGAAACATTTTAAAATAGTAAGTAACCGATAACAATTAAAACGATTATTTATAAGTACATAAAGTAATACCCTAAATTCCAGTCTCAGTGTGCAGTTATTTGTTTGGGCAATTCAAATTTCAGTAAACTGTTCAAGTTATTTGAAATATTATATTGTGGACACTGTGTTAAAAAACTACTCGACATTAAACTTTTGTTAATGCAAAAAAGTCAATTTCACAAAAAATGACAGTTACTTTGTTTATATCACTAGGGCAGTCGAAATCTGTCATATTGAAAAGTCACTTTGAAACTTCAAAGTAATGAACTTTACATCGTTACGAAAATTTTGTGAAATACATAGCAGTAACCAGTTCTTATGTGATAAAAAGTTGTGCTAGAAAAATTGTTATGGTAGTGCGTTCGTTTTGTGCTCAAGAATGTGAGAGAAAAGAACAAATATCTCTAAATTATATATCATAATAATAAATATGAGGCTGACGGGCAATGTCAAGTCAGTGTTGTCAGCTTCATGTGAAAAATTTCCATACCCATTGAAGCCATCACGCAAACGGCCTCTCAATTATTATAAAAATACTATAATGTGGACCAATAATTTCAACACAACATTTTTAGTTATTTCGCTGGCGTTTCGAAACAAAAATATTAAATCTGGTGCAAGATGCTTTTCAAGCTGTAACGGAGGCTACGTGAAGTCACATTGTACTTAAGTTCACGTTGAGAGATTGCAGAATGACGACGATGAATTAGTGAATTATAATATAGTTATTGATAGCGACAGTGACACATCATCTGACAGCAATGCATTGAAATTTTAAGATATAGAAGAACACGTCTCGACGAATCCTAATAGTTTTTTTATCTTTGTTTTATTCCATCTCCTAACATCTCCATGCCGTACTAATCTAAACGTCTGGTTTTTTTTTACCCGACTACGGCAAAGCCAAAAGGAAGGGTTATGATTTAAGCAGTCTATGTATTTACGTGTTGTAAATAATTAAGTTGCGATTTGTTTTTATAAAGAATTGTCAACACTGATTTATTATCTGTGACTATTGATGCTACAGATCTGTTGCATAAGTTTTATCTGTGGTGTCGAAACTCGAATTGTACTTTATCTTCTCTGGCTCTCTGCTTGCTCTCTGCCTCGGCGTCCCGTCGGCCATTGGTGTAACTTGGGTGTAACAGTGCTAATTAAAATTAAATATATTGATCCACGGAGAATCCTCTTTTATTTCCAAGATTACGTATGTATATATTTATGTATGGATGTTTGTAATCGATTTTTGTATGAGATTCTGTGTGTACTAATGTAGCGCCTAAACTGCTGGACCGATTTTGATGAATGAGGTGTCTATTGATTCGTTGTTATTATCAGGGTGACATAGGCTACATTTTATCTACGAAAAAAATCGAGAAGTCAGCTTTGCGCGGCTTTCTAGATTTTTAACCCCCGACGCAAAAACGACGGGGTGTTATAAGTTTGACGTGTCTGTATGTGTGTGTGTGTGTGTGTGTCTGTCTGTCTGTCTGTCCGTCTGTTCCCCTGTAGCGCTCAGCTCAAACGGGTGAACTGATTTGAATGCGATTTTTTTTGTTTGAAAGGTGAATTAATCGAGAGTGTTGTTAGCTATGTTTGATGAAAATCGATCCAAGATGGCCGCCGCTACAAAATGGTGGATTACATATTTTTTCACAACTCCCTTAATATGGGTATCAAATGAAAGGGCTTGACTAGTAGAATAGCATTATACAAATCCAAGATCGCTGCCGCCACAAAATGGCGAATGTCGGGGGTTTTTAAATTTTTAATTTATACTTGTAAAATTAGTTTCGGATAAGAATAACAGATGGCACCACTAGCTCCTTGCCCCGCGCATTTGCCCACTAAATTATTATTAAATTATTAAGCGTAGTCGGGTTTTAGTTCACGAACTTTACTTGTATTTAGTAGATGTATTAAATAAATTATTTTATTATGAGTATAATATGTATAAAATTTAAAAAATGGGGTATAAATTATATTTAATAACGTATCTTCTTCTTTCTTGGTTATGGAAAATCTTTTTTCTATATCCTGAAACGTACCTACTTAACTTTAAATGTATAGTACTAACTACTACTACTATAGAAAAGTATTGAGCAAACTTAAAGAGACACAGATGAAAGACTAAATTGCGATTACGCAAATAATAGAATAACTATGATAATTAAAATTGTTATAATTATTATAAAATTTCTTTTTCCCTAATTTAGTGTCATGTCCTTACAGTAGCAATACACACACACACACTCACAGGGGCGTCAAAAATGCTTGTCATACATTATAGTACGAGCACATCCATTGATTATTAATTTATCAATGAGAATTTCCCCCCCTCCCTCGTCCCGCAGATCATGGGAGAGCCAAGTTAATCGTGGTCTTACTATAGTATTATAAAACAAAGTCTCCCGCCTATAATGATGCCCTATACCTAATGATTTGATTGCATAGCGCACATTTTGAGACAAAATCCAAAAGCTTTCTGATACCCTCACAAGGCCTTTAGGTTTACATTGACTTTATAAGTAGAGTCAAGAACAAATTATTTGTTTAAGTTCTAATTTTACCAAATAATCCTAAACCTTGAATAATTTTTTTTAATTAATCACTACTTGATTAGGTACCTATTTTCTATCGTGATTTATATATTTTATTATATTTATAGAATCCTAAACTTTCAGGTCACCTTTTGTCCGATAAGATGGTGGAACTTATCCACAACTGTGAGAAACAGTACGATGACATTGAAGACGACTGCAGCCGTGTGGTGAAGGCTGCTGCATGCTTCAAAAATACCGCCAAGAAGGAAGGTATTGCTCCCGAAGTCGCCATGGTAGAGGCTGTACTCGAGAAGTACTGACGTTTGTTAAAACAAACGAAAATGACATCATAAATTTAAAAAAAATTGCCATTTAAATGTTATTAAATTTAAGTTTGCTTAGATTTGTCCTCCTCATCATAATTATTTGAAACAATTTATCCAACCAAAATGTATAATGATTTAAAAGTATAGAAGACATGCTCGGTTGCTGCCACCACTGTTCACGATCTAAATGACAACTATCACTCAATGATTGATTTTGTGTTTGGATACAGTTAGTTAACATAGAAAATGTGGACTCGCATTATGGCGTTAAAAATAAGAGTATGCGAAAAATGCGTGATTTTACATAAGTAGACATATAATTCAAGTAAGTACAGTGCAATAAATTCATGATCATTGATCACCAGAAATTTTGATTGGCTAAATTATAGTCAGTGTTAACAATGAAAGCAATTGTAGTAATTAACAGTGCGGCAGCAACCCAGCGATTTATTTAAGAGAGATTAAATTTCTAGGATTTCCAGAGGTGCAAAATCAATCTTAGAAAATCAATCTTAGGAAGCGAAGGTAGAATTTGATGGTGGAATTAGTAGTAATAGTAATAGTAATTTACTAGTTAATTAAATAGCATTAAGTAGCTTTATTTTTTGTTTAAAATTAAGCGAATAATTTATAAGAAGTAGATACTACAACGATACACTGCAATAATATGGACTCCGATCTTGAAATTAAATAAAGTAATAATCAAATTCTGTTTGCTTTTGTTTTGTAACAGTCCGGCTTTCCATATCTTAACTAAACTTAGAAAAGATGTACCTATCCATTAGAATGATTAATTTAAGTACATTTGATCTTTTCGAAAAATACGACTGACAAGAACGATTAATTGATACGAAGATAATTATGTTGTAACTAATTAATACACACGGCCGCTTTGTAAACAGGCAGACATCAACAATTAACCGATCAAAGATAAAAAGCACATAAAACTGTTAATATTAATAAGATGCCATTAAGAAAACGAGCAATTAGCGAGTCACTAAAAAGCGAACGCTTTGAATAGAGATCATCACAGTAAATAACGTTGAAGAAACGTAGAATCTGTTTTTCATACGAGTCTAACTTTAATTAGTGTTCTTTTAAATATTTTTTGACATGATAACGTCTTATAAATCGATGAAAAAGCATGACTCATTGTCACGTACCATTTGCAAGGGAGAACGTGGAACACGCAATAGAGAAGGCACGATCGGCCTAAGCGTTTGGCTTGTGACGCATCTATCTCTCTTTGTTTTCTTATGACGTTATCACGAAATTATCGTCCGTAAACCGACTTTACAGATAACCAATTTTTTTTAATGATGATAACTATTCTACTCTACCAACTAGGTATTTAGTAAGTATCTTAATTATTTATAATTCTTCTGTACGCTGTTAGTCATGTTTGACAGGCTCATAGCTTTGAGCTATTGGACATTCTATTTTCAACTACATAATAGAACCTGCGTGTATTTCAGAATTGACTATAAAACCTGTCGTGACACCACATAAAAACATCCAATCCTCTACTAATCCCAAGAAAATTATTAAGTACAAAGTGCACTTAGCGCTGCAGAGTGTATAATCAAGCCATCATTTTGCCATTTGATAATTCAATCGCTACGTACGCCTCTACTTCTGACGTTAAGTGCTTATAAACTTGATTGACTACTTAGTGGTCACGAATTTTTTAACATATTATACATTCTCCCAGCAAAGACCCCTAACGTGGCATCGTTCACATAATACGGTTTACATAAAGATAGAATAGTATTTAATATTATGCTGGAAATCCTAGAGCATTTATGTTGAAGAATTTTAACACAGTAAATCGCTTACCGAATATCTGTCTAACTAAACTAATGATATACTCCATAAGTCCTTAGTTCAGTTATTAAAATGGACGAAATTACCTGTACATGCTGAAAACTAGGAAAAAGTACGGAAGTACTAAAGATAGGTATAGTATAAAGCACGGGGCATTTTGAATATTGAAAAATTTGTCATCCTACTATCCTACTAATATTATAAATGTGAAAGTGTAGATAGATGTTTGGATGTTAGGATGTTTGTTACTCTATAACGTCGCAACTACTGAAACAATTTGGTTGAAATTTTGAATGGAGGTAGATTATGCCCTGACTTAAAACATAGGCTACTTTTTATCCTGGAAAAATTCCCGCGGGATTTTAAAAAACACGAAATCTATATCTACAGCTATAGGTAGATTACTATAGCCCAGTCCCTTGAAAGTAGGTTGGAAAAGGGAGCGGAAACGGAAACCAGATATTGACGATTCCCTCAGGATTTGTGAAAAATCGAAATTCATGCGGGCGAAGCCGCGGGCAAAAGCTAGTAGAATATAAAAAATTCTCACGACACGATTTATTTTAATATGAAACTATTATTAATAATAATAATATGTGAAAAAAGTATTAAAGTAATGTCTCAAAGTAGCTTGGTCAAATTAGTCGACTAGCGAATCAAAGAGAATAATGTACCTACATTATAGAAAAGTGCATTCAGGAATAACAACGCAGCCTCAATTAATTAGCATGCAGCTGGGAATGGATGCGAGTAATTAACAAAACAAATCGGTCTCACGACCCGCACGAGCTGAATAGACGATTTTGATATGTGAACCGAAACAACGGCTATGTTGATCGATTTTTTTTGTATTCAAAAGAATTGACCTTTTCCTTGCAACATATACTTAGCACGCATTCGTGATTAATGATCATGAATTTATTGAAGAGTGCATGAATTTATGTCGTAGTGATAATTTCTAAAAAATGTTGCAAACTAGTAATACCATCATGTCGTCGGTGCAAAGTACAGAAATCATTTGTATTATATCCATTTATATAGCATGATTCCGCTGGCCGCAAGGGAGTAGGTACATAACATGGTAATACTTATCGGATCTTTTCTGAGGAATCTGTTTTTAGACCCATTGGTTGACTCTTAATTTATCAGAGCCTCAAGTTTGGGGTACCATTAAATAAATAATTTTGAACTTGATATTTTTTTGAAATTTTTTATTGAGAACGAATTGGTGAAGATTGTTACAAATAGTCTACTCTCAGGTGTGTTCAATTGAAATGATGATATTAATTTAAACATTAATATATGGGATGTGTAATAATATAACAAAATAATTAATTTAAAAAACGAAACACAAATCAGAAGAGTGCATAGATAGCATTATATTACTGATACTTAATAAATGATAATTAATAAAAAAGATTTATAAGCCAAATTATGAGGAATGCACATTTAAAAGAAGATAATATATTTAAATTTGAATCAACAACATTTAATTTATGGATGGACATGGTTCAAATACACCAGCAATTTATAAAACTAATTAGTTTCACGACGCTCAATCGACTCCAATGTGAGAACATACCTACATCACATATTTGGAGAACATAATTAAAACATGTACTTATTGGGAGTCTGTTAAAACTTCAATTTTTTTTTCAAACATCGATTAGCATTTGAAAATCAGAATTTGGTGAATTATTATCGATTAAAACTCTGCAAAAAACATAAACTATTGAAAATCGATGCTTGGTTGCCTTGTATGTATTACAGCAATGAGGTTGGGTACTCAATGTAAGTTTGTCTTTCTCATTTGTTATAACTTATTTGTGTAACTTAATAGTACTTTAATTTAACGATAAATTCTATCTTCGAAATCTTCTCTAAAACCAATCTAAAAGCCCGTGATTCAGTCAAATAGTAGTAGGTATGGCGGAAAGGTTGTGTCATGTAATGTCTAAAAATACTATATCGAGGTGTCATCTACTTACTGCAAGTTCTTCTGAACATTTATATCTTTTCCGAATGAACTGAATGTTAAAAAATATTTTTTCGTAGCTTTAATTCTTAACACGGGTTTTGGTTCAATAGGGAGAAATATTTCTTGATAATTTGAGCCAAATCTCAAAGTTTACAAGATGAAGCTCATGCGATACTTTTACAGTTGAACTAAATAGAAGTCAACTACAGCTGACTACTACTGATTAGGTTTCAACAACGAATGAACATAACCTCACATTAATAGCTGAGTATAAAAGCAACCCACGAACATGACATTGGAAAAATGACGATTAATTGAATGAAGTGTCAAACGAAGCTACAATTAAAATAAGTATAGGTGCAACAGAACATGAGCGTTTCATATTACACTGTAGTTTAAGGTGACAGGTACTAATTATTTTCCAAGCCAATTAATGTGTTGTCAACTGGTGGTGAAACCAAAAGCGCTAATACTATAAAAGACATCACATACATCTCAAATGGTCGAATATATCCACGCGGTATAAGAATGATTAAATTAGTTCCTTTTGCAATATTCGTTTTGATTACGTTATCTGTTAAGGACGTTTGCTCAAATGAAACTATGAGAGGTATAACATCGAGTTTTTTGAAGGTGTTGGATGTATGTAAACGTGAGGTAAATTGCTAATTTTAAACTACGTTTCTGATTTGGATAATTTTATTAAATCTTTGTCTAAAATGTATAGTTAGTAGCTAATAGAAAGGAAAAAAGAGTTTAGAAGCAACCAGCTTAAAGAATAGCGATTGTTTCAATGATTAAAGTTATATGTATTCTGAATTAATTTTAATTTTCCTTTATTTTTAGCTAAATTTAGGTGACAATGTCCTAGCTGATTTGTACTACTTCTGGAAGCAGGATCACCCTTTGCTTCACAGAGATACTGGCTGTGCCATTGTATGTATGAGCACAAAACTGAACCTTCTTGATTCCAGTGGAAAGCTTCATCATGGCAACGCTCAAGAGTTTGCTGTTAGCCACGGGGCTGGTAATAAAATTATTATTTTCTGTCCTTTCTATCTTAGTTCAACTCATAATACGAATACCAATAATATCTACTACTTACTTTGACGCTACAACATTTAATGGTTCTTGGTTTCTTCCACAATTTTCCTCCATTTAGTTCTGTCTTATGCTTATTTCTTCCACGATTTCCAACTTCTCACGAGCTTGTTAGGATCTATATTTAGTTTGAAATTAAATTATGAAAATTTTGTTTCAATTAAATACACGATTCTAATCAAATCCGTGATATTACAGACGTGATATATCCCAAAAGTAGACACTCACTAGGGTGCTGGAAAACCCAAGTTTATATTTGTGTACAATATATTTTAGGAAATATATTTTATACTGCCTCGTTGGTCTCGTGGTTAGCACGTTCGACTGTGGATCACGAGGTCCTGGGTTCGATTTCAGGGTCGGGTAAAAAAAAAATTCGAGGTATTGGGTTTTTCTGTCAAGAAATTCTCAGTGCCAGCCCGGAGTTGGAAGTTGGCGGTGTTAGATACACCCCCGTGCCTCGGAGAGCACATAAAGCCGTCGGTCCTGCGCCTGATCTCTCTCAGGTCGTGTCGCATTGGCGTCCCATCGGACTATGAGACTGAGGGAATAGAGAGTGCACCTGTGTATGCGCTCACACTTGTGCACTATAATATCTCCTGCGTAGATGGCTAGTCTCTGCCTCGGTTGAGATTGGCCGCCGTGGCCGAAATTCGGTCAGGAGGACATTATTTTTGTTATTATTTTAGGAAACGACATGGCATCTAAGCTGGTAGCCACAGTACACGAATGTGAACAAAAGGTCGCCACAGAAGAGGACTCGTGTGTCCGTGCCCTGGAGGTGGCGAAGTGCTTTAAGGACGCCATGCACGAAATCGACTGGGCTCCGAAGATTGACATCGTCATCACTGAAGTACTTACTGAAATTTAACTAGCTCATTTGTATTGAGAATAAAGAACTATAAAACTTAAAACTGATTTTTATGTACAAAGTACTGTTTTTGTATTATTTTACCTTTCATGGTTCAGTGATTAACTGTGATAATTTTAAGCTACTCTTATTATTAAGTTATTTTAATTGCAAGCATAGGATTGGATTTCGAACCATAGACAAATTCAGTACCATTACATTCATAGGTTTTTGATAGGTTTAAAAACCTTGTAAACTCTACATTATTTTTAGCATGAAGAAGATTTTGTGTTTCTGTTTTCAAATTCTTGGCCAAAAGTAATCTACTACCGCTACAGCCTCTTAACGTCCCACTGCTTGGCACAGGCCTCCTCTCTCATAAGAGAGAAGAGATTTAGAGCTTAGACCCACCAAGTTGCTCCAATGCAGGTTGGCGGGCTTTAACAGTCACATGATAATGATAATAACCGGGACCGACTGCTTAACGTGCTTTTCTAGGCAGAAGGGTGAAACACTGCCATCTTCCAACTCCGGGCTGGCACTGAGAATTTCTTGACAGGCGCAAAACCTAACAATTATTTTCCCGATTTGGAATCGAACCCGGAACCTCGTGATCTGCGGTCGAATATGCTAACCACTAGACCAACGAGGCAGTTGTCTACGCTGATTTATAATAATTGTTCCCGCGTAATTATTGGATAACACAGTAGTAAACTCATGTAGTATCCTAAACCTGCCTGCAAGTCACTAATCCCCCATAAATCTAGCGCGACAATGCCTTGCCTTCGATCCTGATTCGATCCATGTAGATTTACGTGCCTCTATCTAACACGGAACCTCAATTAGGGAGCCTTGTATGAAGCTAGGCTGGGCTAGAACAACAATTGTTCTGTCCCGTGCAAAGTTAATTACAGGTCTAACCTTATGGTGCAGTGTTTGCTACAGACTATTGAAATCTCAATCATAATAATAAGTAAAATGATTTTTCTTATAGGCTCTGCAATTTTTATATAATAGCTATTAGTTTTATAACTTAGCAACTTTTTAATTTTACAGTATCTACAAAAAATGTAATCCTAACAGCATCCTAAATTTTAATGGCTGATGAAAAAAAACAAGAATCGTAGTATCGAGAATTTTAAAGGTTACTCCTTGCGGATGCTGTACACATCTGGTGGTGTCATATAAGACGATAAGTTAGAAAAGTGTCCCGTCAGATCTTGCACCCGGGTCACGTAGAAATGGGGGTGGAGTAAACAATAAAGGCAAACATCTTACATCTCCGGAGCCGGGACACAGGTGCTGCGCGGATAAACGTCTCTGCCGCGGCATGTAACGATCTATTGTCGGGGATGGGATTGCTGACTGAGATATCGCAATGTCTGTTGTTATTGCCTTTGTTATTTTTTATTGTTTAAATAAAAAGTGATAGGTAATACTTGGATTAATGGGCATAAAGACCATGGAGGCTTTGACGGGCTTTTATTTCTTATATTCAATGGTAACTGGCAAAATCAATATTTGTTGGCGATCAGAGGTATGGGTTCGATAATAACTGCTTACCTCTTCAGGTTATCCAGATTCCATCTTGGACTGTATTGTCTGATCGCTTTCAAGGGCTAACTTGTACCTATATGACTAAAAAATGAACTTTCAGATCCTTTCGCATACGACTTAACTTTGAGAAGGTACAGGATTTTGATTCGATGTAGCAGCTCTACTGATAGCCAAAATACACACACAAATGGTAGAATTAAAATTAATAGGCATTAAACATATCTATTTTATAATTTATTGATTAACATTCTTCCAAACCACTTAAAACAGGATTAAACAACTTAAATGCTATCTGACAAGTTATTGGGAGAAGCGTAAAATATGTCGGAAGTCCATTAAACATTGAGCATTTCGGTGTCGTTATTTAATTTTGCTGATTTGGTAACTGTAGAAAATAATATAATAGAGTATTTTCGGAATTCGGAAAATTAGAATAATATACTTTCTAATTCTCATTTGAGTACAAAATTATACCAACGGTTAAGTTAATGAGGAAGTTTTAAATGTTGAATGGAAGCAGGCGTTACTTTGCGGAATTCCATGATATACAATGAATATAAAATTATTTTGCTATAATCCGCTAACAGTGACAAATTTGTAG
Organism: Melanargia galathea; assembly: GCA_920104075.1. NCBI lineage: Eukaryota > Metazoa > Arthropoda > Insecta > Lepidoptera > Nymphalidae > Melanargia > Melanargia galathea. Next base: position 23,461,956 of record OV049855.1, read on the forward strand.
GCACAACACCACACAATCTTGTGTGGTGTTGTGCCTACAAGATTGTGTGGTGTTGTGCCTACAAGATTGTGTGGTGTTGTGCCTACAAATTTGTCACTGTTAGCGGATTATAGCAAAATAATTTTATATTCATTGTAGAGGAAGTTTTAAAAATATTCTTAAATAATATTCAGTGAGTCACATTGGAAAATCTTGTGTACCTTTTGACGACTTAATAATAGACTTCAAAATGCAATACTGAAATGTCTGGCAATTTTTAACGAACTTAATAGTTTCGTAAATTTTTGTGAGTCGTGTAAATGAGATAAAATTCTTCTTAGACTCTGTTGGCCATAGGTCTCTTGCAAGGATAGCCTTAGAACACGATCTTGTGCCGCTTGTATCCAGCGGCTGCCAGCGACCTAGAGGTAATCTTACAATGCTGCGTTGGCCGGTGCAATGTCACTGTTCAAGCAAATCAAGCACCTTGGAACCCAATGTCCGAGTATAGGTCTCTCCATCACTTCTTCTAGGAATTAAAAAAGGTGTGTGACTTAATGTACAATTCTTTACATGCAAATAATTAATTACAATTAGAAGAGATGGCGCGACAGTGATGTGAAGTTCCGTCGATTCGCGAAGCGTCTGACAGTCAAGAAGGTAAGGTTTAGCGAGCAACTTCAAGATGTCGTTTTTCATGTCGCCTTGTCATAAAGATTTACTGCCATCATTTTTTCATAACGTGCCTAAAAAAGTATAACTTTTATGGATGGACTCTATGGACTCTATTTATGCTAAGTATTTTAAATGCTCACAATCAGTATAAAATGGAATCATCTCCAGTTACCAAATCAGTTTAGTTCTTGTTAGTGTTACTGATCTTTGACCTCAGTCATCAACTCCTCAAGGATCTCTTCCATGGAGGGGGCCCACTTGAGGTTGTGTATCTTGGTGCGGAAGCACTTGGATATCTCCAGGGTCTTCATGCAGCTGTCAGCGATCGCATCGTTGGTCTTCTCGCACTCGTGTAGCATACTTACCAGCTGCTTGGCTATTTGATCGTCTGCAATTATTGATTTAGGTTTTAGAAATAGATCTATTTGTTATTTACGAGTATCATTAATAGAGTACTTGAACATTGAAAAGCTCCCTAAAATAATTGTAATTAATTAGGTAAACGACAGGGAGGTAGCTAAAATACACTGATGTCGCAGTTTTTTCGAGGTCAGAGCAGACGTATGCATTAAATCTAATTCCTCATTATTTTGTGTTGCAGTTTTTGTGGAGTTGTTTTCACTTGAATATTTGGTAATGGAAATTGAAGTTACTTAGTTCTTTAGGATTCCGTACCCAAAGGGTACAGACTACAGACTTTGAATACCTATTTGGTGCAAAATGATTTTTTTCTCCATTGTAAAGTAAGTTTCGAACAATTATACTTTTTTATACATAGCATATTATTATATACACATTTATGTCAAATATTTAACATAATATTTAATTCATGTATACCTAAGCAATTTTCATTAATGAAAAAACTAATTGTATGAGCCCTACATGTAAATTTTCATTAGTGAGTGCCTGTGATGCAATATATTTTTTGGTCCACTCACCAGCTCCATGAGTCTTAGCGAACTCGTGCGCATTCTGATGATGCAGACTCATGTCTTCTGTGATCAGGTTAAACTTGCTGGCCATGCACATGATGGCACAGCCCGTGTCTCTGTTCAGGAGCTCGTAGTCCTCCTTCCAGTAGTTGTAGAAGTCTTGCATTATGTGGTCGCCTAGGCTTAGCTACAAAAAAAAATAGTTTAACAATGACCATCGAATTACTACATCAACGGCATAAAATGTCAAAGTAAACCTAATTGGCAGGTCTAAAAGTAATTAAATCTTTTCCCGCTGGAAATAACCTAATAAATAATGTCCTTCCGAAATTTCAACTTTCCGACTATATGGCTGCAAATCTCAATGGAAACTTGCCAATTACGCAGATGATATTATAGTGTACAGACACTTGTATAGGTATATCTCCTGTACATCTACTGAGGAGCATTACTTGTCAGTGCACGGTCGCAAATCAAGCTTTTTGGTGTCCCAACCTCTTCCAATCCTTCGAACTATGTGTCCATTATCACTTCATCTTGCAGCTAGCACTTCGGTGAGCTATGTCAGTGACTCTGGTTTATCAATTGATCTCCTCATATCTGACCAGAATAAAAAATGCGCTTAGTTAAGCCTTATGTTTAACTTAAAAGTTTAGTTAAACATAGATAAAAAAGCTCTTAATAACTTACTTCTCTCTTACACTCCTCTAAAGCTTTAGAAAAGCCTGTAGTCAATTTTTTGATAATTTCTTGGGAAGCTGTCACCCTTTGAGCTTGGTAAACTATAAAAAGGGCTAAAGCGAGGAACCTATGTTTTGACGCCATTTTATTGTTTGTGCACGAATATAACTTTATGTCATTTTATATGCGCCTGTTTGGATGCTCAAAAGAAGATAGAAATAGTTGTCGGGATATTGGTTCCGCATACATAATACATTGGTTTTAAAATAACAGGCAAAATTATCCATAAGCTTTTATCTGTATACCTATTAGTCCCACTATTATCTTACGGATATTTAAAGAATAAGAAAGCAATGCAAATCAAGCTTAAGGAATTACCATCTTAATCCGACGATTAAAATGGGTAATTTCTTAAGCTTGATTTGCATTGCTTTCTTTTTAACCGACTTCTAAAAAAAGAGGAAGCCTAAGGGGCAGGGGCAATGGCAACGTAAACTGTGGTGATTTAGGAACTGTAGATTATGAATTTATGTTGAAGACACCAAGTATTGACTGTATCATTGAACTTCAGAACCAAACTCCTCAAGCCTGATGCTGCTCCTAAGCCATGAAGATTTAAAATCTGTCAAATATGAATTCATACTGCAAGTACCGAGTATAGACTTCTAGATAATATGTATTCCTTACACTTATAGAATATTATATAATACAATACTTACAGATATATAGACTTTTAGATAGGGTAGAATTTGAAACGCACTATAATTGTCATTGAATGAAGTTCAATGCATTTAGAAACCGTCTGCTATTGTCAGTTTTAAGTTTCCCTAACCCTAAAACATAACTACACCGTACCATAACTTAATTTTTAGCAATTAGCGTCTATATAGTAACTGAACAGCCGATTATGACTGGAATTCACAGTAATTATCCGAGGCGTTATGAATCGAGATTCAATTGTCTTTAATCGCTAGTATGCGGGATGATGGATGCAAGGTGTAATTGAAATGAGGCTCTATATGGTGTTTAACCTTTAATTGGAACCGAGATTAAAATTATGAGCGTGAGATTTGTAAAACTTATCTAACTAATCCTAAAGAATATCTAACTAATGGTAGAAAAGTTCAGATTAAATAAAATTAGGAATTAAAGCAAATAAATATGTTATACATTAAAAAGTCTTCGCATCTAAAAAATAAAGCATTGCCACTGAATTTTCTTTGCTCTACCCTCTTTTATTACTCTTTTTTTAAGAAGAAATTGAAGTCTAAAATGTTCTATACAGAATTTTAAAAATAGCACTGGGATATCCAAAATGCTTGAAAATATTATGTAAAAAAAATACACAAGTACATACCAACAAGCTTATAATCCTTTAAAAAAATCTGCATATCATGTCACTTGCCATGCACCACCCACTCTTCCACTACTACACATGCAGAAGAAGCAAACTCTGCGCATCACTACGACCACGACCAGGCAACTCCAAAAATGTAAAGTAACACCTGCTTCAATTCAATAACAGAATTATAATTTGAGCCCAAAGATACCCCGTATCTCTTCACCAGACGAGCCTCCCAATTAGCACGTATGAAACCGAAAGAATTTAAAAGCTTTGTTAAGTTAATTGCGTGTATGGAGCCGACACGACAATGTGTTTAGAGCGGCATTAAGTCAAATAACTGGGAGGTTAGGGATAATAAGGGAGGCTGAACCCTCGCGCGGCCTCGCGGGTAACGCAGCTCCATTTCAACGTATCCAACTCGACTTACTCTGAGTTTGGTTTTCTGTACCCTTAGTACCCACATAAACACAATAATGTCAAAGTAATTTTTTTTTATTTGATTTTGAGTTGAAGATTGACTGAACTAAATTGAGATATCCTAAAGATCCTGGTTTTAAAGTGTTTCGCTTGGGACGCTATAGTTATTAGGTTTGGTGGAAGGATGGCTCTGCCTCATCACCCGACAATACCTGCTGCAGGCCTTCTTTGCGGGCAGCCTTATCCTAGCGTGTACTGCAGGCGGCGACTGCGGCTGCCCGCAGTGTGATCTGCGCTACATACAACAATTTTATTAATAAGAACCCAGGATGGGTTTGAAACTAGTAGGTATACTTTGACGTAAATCTACCATCGTGTAAACATTCTTATGAACAAGGCGCCGGGATGTGTTCGAAAGTCCTGCATACTCCGACGTAAATCTACGTGAGTATAGCCGATCTGGAATTATGCATGATAGTTTAATACGTCATACAGAATTTGTTAAAGTAACCTCTACTCCAAATAGTGATACAAACCTTCGGATCAGCCTTGAAAATGGAAACGCGCGTCAGTATCACACTAGGAGTGTGTGTGAGTTTGTCGCGAGGTCGCGGATTACTCTTCATTAGACGCGACACGTCACATTTGTCACCCTTAAGCCCTGCGACTAAATATACGAGGATGATTAGCACAACAACTGACAATTAGACAGGATCTCTTATCCCCCGCAGCCCGAACACAATCAGCGCGATACAGCTTCATGTTCAATGTTCATCTTTAAGCTGGGCAGATTTCCGCAGCCCGAACACAATCAGCGCGATACAGCTTCATGTTCATCTTTAAGCTGGGCAGATTTCCGCAGCCCGAACACAATCAGCGCGATACAGCTTCATGTTCATCTTTAAGCTGGGCAGATTTCCGTACATAAACTGCCTGGTCTGTTGCGCGTGGAACACAGTCATCTCTGTTGTTGCTTTTGTAACGCGTTGTCTATGAAAAAACCGCGAGACAACGTTGTGGCACTGATTTTGTTTTTAGAAACGTTTGGATTTATGCTATCGTTCTTTTCGTATCGAACTTGATAATCTTAATTGGGAGCAGTTACTTATTTAGAAATCACAGACGCACATTTCAAATTGTATTTATTCGTATGGATGGTAATGGATGATTGTATGGTACCTACCATTTAATAGCTTAAAATGAAGCCAGACAGGCGGTCAGCTTCAGCCGGTCATAAATCGCTCGGACAAATCAGTGGATCGAGCTTGGCGTTCAGCCAATACTTAACGCTTCTAAGGCTCTTTTCACATGTTAAAAGTACATAGTTAGTATTTATTTTGCCTTTTCCAAAGTTATTTCTTTTGCCTTTGCCAAAGTTATTTCTTTTGCCTTCAAATCCCTCACTACGCTCAGGATTCTAACTTAGCATTACTCGGTACTTGTGTGATTTAATTATATCATAAAAACCTTCGCTCGTTCGGGATTTAAACTGGGCACTCGCTACATTATCAATTTTCAACAATTCGCAACAAAACTATTTATTTACAGTCGGCACTAACCATACTTTTTCTATTATTTCAGGTAAGCCGTACAGTGAAGAATCCAACATTAAGTGACCGATAATAGTATCTACTGTCAAGTAAGTTTTTTTCTATTTAAAGCGGAACGTAATGCAAACCTTAATGAATATTGCAATTTGCAATACATAATGAATATTATCGTCTTACACTTTGGTAGGCACTATATTATAAACTTTTAATTTAAAGTAGTAGGTAATATAAGTTCTTGCTTTCAAGCAGGTATGCATATTTATGAGTTTATATCATAAATGCGAAAGTATATCTGTCTGTCCATCTGTTTGTTTTATTTTCACGGCTAAACCGCGCGTTGAGCCGAACTTGATGAAATTTGACACAGAAACAGCTTGCATCCTGGATTTGATCAAGAATATACTTGAAAGACTAGTCCAAACAAACCTTAACATGTCAAAAGATTCATAGAATTACCTGTGGCCGTCCCAGGACCGGCGCGATCCCGGGCTAATCCCGCGTCCCGGCGGTCGGCGACAGCTGCGTTTAATTGCGCCTTATCTCACTGAATGATTGCCGTTGATTTGTCTCGCTGGCCCTTAAGACGAGGCCGCAGACCTACGAATATCTTAGACAGAAACGGGATGTTGGTTGCTGGTAATTTTGTTAATAGTCGGTAATCCGTATCTAAACCAGTCAATGATTTTCAATCATGGTTTTGATAAGTAAAAATTGTCTTCTTACCTTGGTTTGTCCCGAACTAACGCTACGCGAACTATCTATACAGTGCACGCTGACTTTACTTAGACTTGAGACAGAGTTAAAACGAGACAAAAATATTTCCCTGAGATAAGTCTGTCTCGTTCTAACACTGTCTCGAATCTGAGTAGAGTAGGAGTACGCTCCAAATATTTTAAAGGCTTACAATATTACTCTAGAAAATTTTCTAGCTCTATGGCTCTCGTTCTTGAAATAGCCGTAACATCTTAAGGCGCTTTATCTCCAATAGACATTCGGATTAAGGTGCATTGCTAATTCCTTACTCGATCCTGCAGACGGACATTGTACGGGCTTTGTGGGACCGGACCGCCCCGGACAGCCAACGTTTACTGTCCTAATGATAGGATTGAGATTTCTATTAAGCTCTAACTCAAGCACAAGCTTTTAAACTAGGTCGAAGCTTTAGTTAATTGATATATAGATTTTTATTATAGGTATTTAATTTAAAATAGGAGCCAATAAAAAATGTATTTACATTCCAACAGTTTTGGAGAAATGCATGGACAAACATACACTTACACATAAAACAACATTTATGTACATATGATATGACATACAGATACACACCTATAAAATTTTGTAGGTAGGTACCTACGTCAAGTAGAAAATTAAGTTAATTAACCAAGGAGTAACATTTTTGAAACGATCTGCGTAATTTTTCGATAGAAAAACTTTGCGAAACTGTCCCATAAAAAAATTGGATACCAACTACTCAATCCTGATGCTGTAGGAGACCTGACCCCCAAAAATAATGGGATTTAGAAACTGTCGGTTATTTAAATTGATATTGAAGGTACCTACCTACCAATTAAAGACTTAATCGTTGAATGAACTTGAGTACATACTCAACTCCTTAACCCTGATGCTGTATGGAATTGCATTCCTAAATCGTGGGGATCCCACGGGATTTTTCCGTTTTGGGGACGGGTTACTACAGATAGGCTACTTTGTCCTGGAAAATCAAAAGTTCAATTTTTAACAACCTATATCCACACGGGCGAAGCCGTGGGCATCGTCAAGTAGGAAATATAACTTGCAGAATGCTTGCAGATAGCTTGCAGCAAGTATTTGCACGTTCACCGATCACTGAGTAACTTGAACTCTCTTGAACTAGTCTATAAGAAAGCTCAGTATAGCAATTCACCATTGCAAGGGAGTATTGTAAAAGTTGGACCATAATTCATACATCCACATCCACTAGTTTCTATCTAATTACGTGGCTGGTGGCAATAAATCAGCGCTATCGCGCGGCGGCGTCGCGTTCGATGCGAACGAATTATTCGCTATGTTATAATTTTATAAACTGGACTGCGTTAATTAGAGCTGTGATGTTGTTAATAATTGTGATCTTATTAGAATCACGTCGATGCAACTTCAGGCCGGTCGATTCGCGGTTGACTTCAACTTGCAAGAGCGTATTGCGATCAGCTGTTGCTAATTTGTTAAATACAATAAATATACATAGGTAGTAGGAGTTTAAAAATTAATATAAAAATATAAAATTTTAGAAACTACGCATTAGTAAATAAATTAAATGGTAATTAATACCTAGGTTACTTACCTACTCTACTTGAAAAATATTGTTATAAGTAGATTTAGTTAATCTACCTAACTATAGCAATATTTATTACTACTTTCATTGCGGAAAATCAAATAGTTCCGACCAACCGACGGCATGTTTGAAAACCTTTAAGCAGGCAAACAAAGAAGTGTGTTAGTTGCAAAGAAAATTTCATATTCTTCAGCTACATTCAGTTTTAAACTATGAACAGAATAGAATAGAATAGAAAAGTTTTTTTATTCAAATAAACTTTTACAAGTGCTTTTGAATAGTCAGATGAATCTACCACCAACGAACGCCATCTCTGATGAAGTATCAGCACTACTGGACTAACGTTCGATACCGAGGTTCACGTCAATACCGCTAGATGGCATTTATGTAGAAATTTGTACAACAATAATTATTTTATTTATTTTGTTTCATTGTATTTTTAAAGATATTTCTTCAAAAATAAAATATAATAATAATTATTATAATGTAGATTGTTAATCTGTAAAGTTTTTACTTCCAGATACGGAAATAAACGTACCCTTACCCTTGTCCCTATCTATCATAATAATATTATTTTATCCTGCTGTAACTTATGCTGATGCAAAGGGATATCGAAACCCTTATCAGTAACAAATACCATAAACTGAGCAATGTTTGAGTTATCATAATATCGAACCCACGTTCCTGGCCATAAACAATCTGCTGGTCAGTTTAATTTCCGGTCAACCGTCCTCCTGACACCCCTTTCTGCAAACCTCCCGATAGCCTGCCGCCGCGACGCGAATGTCCTTTGGGTTAAATTCTATTTATGTAAAGGACTCGCCACATTATTTGATCAAAGTTCTGACCGTTCTGACCAAATGGTCATAACAATCTTGTTAGTCTTATTGATTGAATTAATAATAATAGATCTTCTCTAGGTAGTCTTAAAAAGTTCTATTCACATACATATTTTTAGGTGCAAACCTGCAGATAAGTAGGTAGCTGCTTTTAAAAGTTGTTAAGTACCATAAAGACTTTGTGGCGGTGTGCAACCTCATGGCAGCGTTGCAACCTCCACAGTTTTCCTGGCTGGTTTTTCTCGCCGGCCGTTTTTGTGTGTCAAGAGATTATAAGTGTTTATATTTTTCAAATGTAGAAGCTGTCTCAGCCTGCGCCTTCGATGTGCGCGGTGTAATATTATTATTCCGTTTTTAGAGTCGGAAGGTCGGCTCCAGATTCTGTTTTGATATTATTCTATTTTGTTATCCCGGTGAGATCAGACCTCAGTGATGGTCCTATAGCCTGAGACAGTTTCATTTTTCAGAAGATTAAACCTGTACTAAATAATAACTCTAAAAGTGCGAGAATACAACATATGTCCGTGAAAGCTCTATTGGATTTTATTTTATTACTTTCACTGCACCTATAACTTGTCGACTTGTTCTATTTTTGTTGTTGATAAGAAAATCATGCTTTAATTTTTACAGCGCCTGATAAACATGTTTAAATCGTGACAAAAACATATTAATAACTAGCTGATCCCCGCGACTTCGTTCGCATTTTTATATAGGGTCGGATCGGATCCCATAATTCTTTTTTGTACCTAAACTAAATAGAAACTAAGTTACTCCTTATAACATGACCTATCTGCCATTGAAAGTTCCGTCAAAATCGATCCAGCCGTTTAGGAGATTGGCTGGAACAAATAGACAGACCGACAAACATAAATTTAAACGCACGCCTGTTTAAAATAACCAGTACGTGCAAAGATCCAGGTCCCAATTACAGAATTACAGCTAAATACACGTTTTAACGTTCTTCCCCTCTCCCAAGGGAACCGTGCTGAATTTCGGGATAAAAAGTATCCTATGTCCTACCTCGGAGTATAAACTCAAATTGTACCAAGTTTCATTTATGAATCCATTCAGTAGTTTCGGCGTGATGCGCGGCCAAGATACAGACAGACAGACAGACAAAAATGAAAAAAATGCAGTTTTGACTTCAGTATCGATTATAGAATGCCCTCCAATAAAAATTTTCAAAATATCTTCAATGTACAGAATTGGATCTGTTACAGTTTTATTATATTATAGATATATATTATAGAAGATAGAAGATAACAATATTAAGGGAAATAGTCGATTCTTGCATAGAAAGGCAATACAAAACTAACTAATAATTCGGTTACGTTATGGAAACCAAATGCAGCGTAATAGTTCGATGCTAACATTATTTGGCTCCATAGAGTTACTCTTCATCCTGTGAACCTAGAAAATACCGTTTCGGAGATTTCATTACCTAATTCGTTAAGAGCTCTTAGAATAAATCATAAATCACGCATCTTCGTAATATTACGCAGGCGCACCTTTGTCCGTGAACATCGCAGGAAGGATCCATAATTAATTATATAAGGGCCAATTATTTTTAAAAATAAACAGATTCCGGTTTCACAAATGGTTCCTATTCGAAAGGCAGGATACTGTGCGCGGCCGAGCGTGTCTAACACATAACTTCCATTTTAGATTCGTCGGTTATTCAGTCACAGTTCAGTTTGATGGAGGAGTGGCGTAACGTCCAATTCGGTAATCTGTGATTAGAAATGGAGATTCAAGTGTTAAGGTTAGAGAGTTTCAATTTTTTTCACATCGGTGACGAATTCGTCTATGTGTTTACTGTGAGGCATTATATCTATAGATGAGATGCATGGAGTTTTATAATAAAACGACGAAGGGATATCGAGGTCTAGTAGTTATTAACCTCCAACGTAAAAAGACGGGTATTAGATACCAGCTTATCATCAGTATCGTTTCATCTATCTGTGTCTGTTTGTGTATGTCATCATAGACCTCTAAAACACTTGTAGTAAGCACACTTTGAACTAGGATTCACGGTTTAAGTATATTTAGTTTGTACCTAGCTAAGGTCAGTACCAAGCAGTTTAGAACTAGATATTTGACGTGATTAATTGGATCGGTATCACGACGTCCTTACAGATATAGACGTGCACGGCACATAGATCTCTTGCAAATATCGCCACAAACTACGATCTTGTGCCGCTTGTGTTCAGCGGGTTCACCGTCTATCGGTTCTTCGAGCTATTTACGAGCCCCGTGCATTGCCATTTAAATTATGTATAACAAGCGGACACCCGCAACTTCGTTCGCGTAGATATATATTGGTTTTTAAAAATCCTGTAGATATCATTTTGTTTTTCCTAAGCTCCTTTGAGCACATATCATGCTAAAAACTGTTAAAAGTTTATTGGCGGATGTTTAAGTACATCAAAATGTAAACATCCGGCACTGAAAGTCCCATCAAAATCGATCCAGCCTTTTAAAGATTAGCCGGTAATCTATAAAGTATCTCCTTTCTAACAAAAAAAGAATGAAAGAAATCGGACCACGCGTTATTGAATTACAGCTGAATACACGTTTTGACTTTCATCCCCTCTCCCTAGGGAACCGTGCTAAATTTCGGGATAAAAAGTATCCTATATGTTACTCCGTAGTATGAACTTAAATCGTACCAAGTTTCGTTTCAATCTATTCAGCAGTTTTTGAGTGATGCGCGCACAAACATACAGACAAACAGATAAACAGACAAACAGACAAACAGACAAACAGACAAACAGACAAACAGACAAACAGACAAACAGACAAACAGACAAACAGACAAACAGACAAAAATTTCAAAATTTCAAAAATAACTTTTTTACGTTCTATTACTTATCCCTAACATCCCCCAGTTATTATTTTGCAAAAAATCTTCAATGTACAGATACGGCAAGTCTACGATTTTATTATATGTACTAGCTGACCCCCGCAACTTCGTTCGCGTAGATATAGGTTTTTATATAGGATCGGATCGGATCCCATAATTCTTTTATGTACCTAAACTAAATGTAGCATAAGTTACTCCTTATAACATTGAAAGTTCCATTAAAATCGATCCAGCCGTTTCGGAGATTAGCTGGAACAAATAAACAGACCGACAAATATAAATTTAAACGCACACCAGTTTAAAATAAGCCGTACGTTCAAAGATCCGGGTCCCAAGTTATTTGAACCCAATAGTGAGGGTTGTAATGTCTGTCATTTCTGAACTAAAAAATCTATGACCTTGAAATATTTACGGGACAATATATAAAGTACTACCTTTCTAACAAAGAAAGAATGAGTGAAATCGAACAACGCGTTAATGAATTACAGCTAAATACACGTTTTAACTTTCATCCCCTCTCCCAAGGGAACCGTGCTGAATTTCGGGATAAAAAGTATCCTATGTCCTACCTCGGAGTATAAACTCAAATCGTACCAAGTTTCATTCGAATCCATTCAGTAGTTTCGGCGTGATGCGCGGCCAAGGTACAGACAGACAGACAGACAGACAGACAGACAAAAATGAAAAAAATTGCAGTTTTGGATTCAGTATCGATTATAGAGTGCCCTCCAATAAAAATTTTCAAAATATCTTCAATGTACAGAATTGGATCGGTTACAGTTTTATTATATTATAGAAGATATAGAAGATAGATGTATAGATTAAGTACATATTAAGTATTATTTTAATTTATTTGTCATTTCACGCAACCGTCAACTGTAAACATAAATAAAATTGTTAATAGTGGTGAATTGGTCCCCACTATGCACACCTATGCAGGATTACCTAGTGTGGGTCTCAACGGATGTATCAATCTTTGTAAAGTTATTTTTGACAAATAAATATTTTTTCATTTTAAATTTCATTCGATATTTAAATATCTGTCAATATGTTGATCTTCAGTGTGGTATGTCTGTGTGTTGCGACGTCGATGGTGGAGGCGGACCTGTTCGCGAAAGCGACGAAGAGCAAATCCCTGGAGAAGGACGCGCGGAACAGCGTGTACGACTTTATCGTTGTGGGCGGCGGCACGGCGGGCTGCGTGCTCGCCAACAGGCTCTCTGCTAATCCTGACTGGAAGGTATACTATCCCTCTGCTTCTTCTACTATCTACAATGTTTCCGGTATTAATCAGAGTCTGCTGTATTAGCATCGATGCTGTCGAGCATTGTTCAGATGAAATTTGATCAGGTACAAGTCTGATCAAATGCCATAAATGACATGTCTATCAGTTTTACGTCGATTATTATCTGAAAATTATTGCTACAGTGTCAGGATCGCATTCACCTCTGATTGGTACTCCCTCGCTATTGGCTAAAATAAATTGTGTCATAAATACCGTACCATCAATTCAGTCAATCATCACAACTGAGATTATAATTTTTAGCAATGATTAAGTAAATTCTTTGGATTAAATATTAGACAATGCCCCGCATTTTAAATGTTGAATAGAAGCAGGCTTTACTTTGAGGGAATTTATGGTATACAATGAAAAACAATGGATCTAGCAAAATAATTTTGCTTTTCGTTGCCCCCACATGTCAACAGATTGAATTTGCTTGCCCACCGACGGTGATACAGAAGGACAGATACAATAATTATTAAAACCAATTTCAATAATAATTGTAATAAATAAAAAAAATAGTTAATCAACAACCTTGAGACAACCAACAATCAATTAAAGAAATCGAGTTCGATTATCAAAATTGTTATATTGAAATGCCTCTATTTCTGATTCTAGTATAGTAATCTGCATGTTATCTGTACAAGTAACGAAACAATTACATAAAATAATCTTTAATCGGTTTCAATAAAATTATTTTGATTGTTCTTCATATTAAATTAGGATACATACTTATAAAGGAGAGCGAGAATCATCAATTTTATCGAGTAGCTTATTAACTATTCGATGAAATCAATGATTCTCGTATATTATATTCATAAATAGATTTAATAAATTTTAGGAAATTTATTTAATTTGACAGAAGTTGCCAAACATTTTAAACTTATCAATATCATATTTTTAAGGTCCTGGTACTAGAAGCCGGTGATGAAGAAAACATAGACTATGACATACCCGGAGTACCTACAAAGGAGTTGAGACCTATACTTTGGAACTATAGAACTGAAAGGAACGGGTTTTCCTGTCTATCGAGGCCTGGAGGCAGCTGTGAGGTGAAAACCGGCAAGGTCTTAGGAGGATCCAGTGTAGTGAACGATATGAAGTACACTAGAGGATCCAAGAAAGATTTTGATGCTTGGCATAGCAACGGAGAGATAGGCTCCCTTGAATGGAAATTTGAGAATCTGGTAGAGCATTTCAAGACCTCAGAGGATAATGGTAATTTTGCAAAAATTGTAAATTAAAGTTCATTGATACAAATTTGTCTGTAGTGCCATTAGAATATTGTATTCTTCTTCTTATTTAAGTTTTAACTAAGTTTATCATTTGTCAATTTTTTGATGTATTCAACAAATTAAAATCAATTTTTTTTTGTGTTTCAGGTGATTACGATATTTTGATGAATTCTTTCTATCATTCCCGCGGAGGAGAAATGCATGTCCAAAGATTCAAATACATGGATCGCCACATGGAGCAATTTCTAGGAGCATTTGCAGAAATGGGCTTCCGTTCGATTGATATTAACACGAACGTACCAGAAGCAGCTATTAACAATCAATTTGTAATATCCAATAATACTAGATTAAGTACAAATACTGCTTTTCTAAAACCTGTAAGACATAGGAAGAATTTAGTAGTCAAGACCGGAGCCACAGTTACAAAACTGATTATTGATAATCAAGAAAAAGCTGTCGATGGAGTCTTATTTGAAGTTGAGAAAGGAAAAGAGCAACATGCATATGCAAAGAAAGAAACTATTTTAACAGCAGGTGCCATTAATAACGTAAGATTATTGCATCTATCAGGGATAGGACCTAAAGAAGAATTATTAAAACATAATATATCTCAATACATTGACCTCCCGGTTGGGGCTAATTATCAGGATCAAGTCACAACAGGCGGTTTAGCTTTTTCCCTCGGCGACATTGCTGTTGATGAAAATCAAATAATAGAAGATTTCAAGACATGGTTCCAAAATCGAGGTGGACCACTGGCTTCAAGAGGAATTAATCAAATATCAGCATTCATTCAACTATTTGAAAATAAAAACGGTCCCAATGTTGAATTAGCCTTAGAAGGTAATTATATTAGAAGTGATAAATTTATGCTCACAAACGTAAGTGTGCACACAGCAGAAGAATCTAGCTTACCGTTGCCATACTATAATTTAGTAAACATTAATCCGGTACTACTGAAACCAAAAAGTAAAGGCAAAGTGACATTAAATAAAAGAAATCCCAAATATGGTCGACCTGTAATACAAGCAAATCTGTTAAAAGAATCCGAAGATTTAGATGCGTTAGTCGATAGTGTTGATATTGCATTACAACTTTTGAATACAAAAGAACTGAAAAAAGCTGTAGTAAAATTAGCTCCACTAGATTTATTTCCTTGCGACAGATTACAAAATAGAGATCAATGGAATTGCATAGCAAGACATTACACTAAAGCTTTAGGAAATCCTATAGGAACGTGTCGTATGGGAGGAAATAGAACTAATTCAGTAGTAAATTATGATCTCAAAGTACATGGTATTGAAAGATTAAGGATAGTCGATGCATCTGTGATGCCGACTCACGTACGGGGTAGTATTTTCGCTCCTACAGTAATGATTGCAGAGAAGGGCAGTAAAATTATTAAAAAAGACTGGAAAGAAAATAAAGGGAACTTTCTAAGGAGAAGATAATGCATAAGTTTATTAGATAATAAAAATCTTGTTAGTACCAAGTTGTTTTTATTAGGTCACTTGCTTTTTCAGCTATCATTATTACGGGCGCTGCTGTGGATCCTCTAGTTATTTTTGGTATTATTGACGCATCAACTACTCTTAAATTAACTACTCCGTACACTCTTAAACTATTATCAACTACTGCTTTGGGGTCCTTAGATGGTCCCATTTTGCATGTTCCAGCATAATTATGCAAAGGAGCTGAAAATTGCCTTATTATACACGACCAAAAGGCTTCTGAGACACGTTCGTGCTCTTTACACTCGTTATTTAAAATTGATCGTGGATCAAATTCAAATTCAGCAGATTTGAATACATCTGTATCAAATAATTTTACTACTTCCTGTAGGCCTTCCAATAATTTCTTCTCATCCGTGGGCTCTTTAAGAAAATTGGGATAGATCAATGGTGTCCCAAATGTGGGATCTGTTGCATTTAAAACAATTTGTCCTCTGCTTTTAGGCGTCAAAAGTGAGATACAAATGTCTATCTTGTGATAATACATATTTGAGTCATGTCCTCGAAATCTAAACTCTACATCAGGTGTACCAAGTATATCCGATATACTTGATTCGAAAAATGCAATGACTTGAAAATTAGCTGAAAGTGGACCAATACCTTTTGAATAATACGTCGTAATATCTTTTAGTTTTTCTGTAAACTTAGATGTAGTTGCTGTTTTAGTAAGTTTTATAATCGGCAGACACACTGACAAATGATCTTGAAAGTTTCCACCGACAGGTAAATCACTGAAAACTTGAATATCTAAGTATTCCAAGTATTCCCTTGGTCCAATACCAGATTGCATTAATATTTTTGGTGAATTTATCGCCCCAGCACTTAAAATAACTTCTTTGGAAGCTTTTACCGTGACTTTTGTACCATTTTTAATATATTCTACTCCTACAGCTCTAAGAATATCTCGTCTATCTTCTAATACTATTTTAGTGACAAGTGCTTCCGTTATTATTTCAATATTGGTCCTTAACTTTCTAATTGGTTCAATAAAAGCTGTGTATGAACTGACTCGTTCTCCGAAATACGATAGAGTCTGTATCCTCATGAAACCAAGTTGATTTCTTCCATTAATGTCCGTGTAGTTATATCCAAGCTCATTGAAAGCACTGAGCAGAACATCGACATTGTCATCAACGTATGGATATCGGCCAACGTCAAGCGGCCCTTGCGTGGAGTGATAGAATTTATTTTTCGCTATATCCTTATCATAATTTCCCTCTGAGTACTTAAAGTAGGGTAGCACTTGACTAAAGCTCCATCCTTCGTTGCCATTAAGAGCCCATTCGTCGTAATCCGCGGGGCTGCCTCTCATGTACGCCATATCGTTAATCGTAGATGTTCCCCCAAGAACTCTACCTTGCACAACCTCACAACCTTTTAGGGCTCGATTTTGACAGAATCTGTAATAGAAACATAGATATTAGATACATAGATATACTATATCACAAATAGGCTTACTGGTCTGTGGTATTATATTATGATTGATGAAATATACAGTTATGTACATAAGTAAGGCCCGCCGTGACTTTTTAAAAGCTCTAAAATACCGTCGGGCCCTAAAGAACTTCAACTTTAATAAATGATTAAAAAATCTCACCCCCTTTTTGGTCTCATTGAATATTGCCAATCCAAAGATGATCCTTTGAATTCACTTGTGAGGCCAGGAATCGAGGCCATTTTTGGTTCTTCATAACCAGCTTCAATGAGCAATACCTGAAAAGTTTGAATATAGGTTTAATACACCATATACGTAATAGCATAATTATAGCCGACAACCGATTTTGCTGAAAATCTAATCAGTTTCAAGTTACGTAATTACGCGTTGAATGAATTTTGTCCCATATCAATATCATGAGAGTTCGCGAGATAATCGAGAGAAAAATAATTCTGAAAGTAGTTACGTACATACGCACATACGTTCACTTAAAACCTATGGAAGCCCTGAAACGTGGAGATATGACAAAATTTGGGATTCACAAAATGTGCCCCATTATTAAAAGTTCCCACTAAGGTACTACATAAAATAAAACAGAGTCCTCCGCCGCGTCTGTCTGTCTGACGCTATAAACCTGTTCGCTATAAACTCAAAAACATCTGAACGGATTTTCATGCAGTTTTCACCAACAGATAGAGAGGTTCATGAAAAAGGTTTAGATGTATTATTTATTAAAGTTTTGTGTAAACTGGTTGAAATATGACGATAATTGTAGAAAATTTCGGAAAAAGTCAAGCCACCTGGTAGCTTTTACTGAAAACGCTGCCTAATCCCTTTGAGATATAACAAAATAATGCACGGTGGGATGGCAGCGGGTAATTACTACCCGTATGAAGCCGGGGCGGGTCACTAGTGCGAAATAAGAACACTCACATTCCACCTTCTGTTTTCCGACAAGCGACTAGCAACAACACTTCCAGCTGTTCCACCGCCGACGACAATAAAATCGTATTCCGTTTCGAAATCTTCACTGTCCCTTGTCTCCTCTTCTAAATATCTGTATTTAGAAGCCGCTTTAGCTCTAAGATAACCATCAGGTTTGGTCTTGTATTCCGATTTGTACAATTCCTGTTTGTTTTTTCCAAAATAATCGGGTTCAGGTCCAATGTGGCCATAAAGAGTATGGACCAGGGAGATGAGAAGTATGGCGGTGGGAGCACATTCTATTCTTCCATCACATAACTTACAAAGATCTTCGGTTATGTTAGCAGCCGATGTCATTTCATTTTCTTCAATTTTTCTCTTACCTTCATGAGTATGTTTTATATTCTCAACCGCAGTAGCCACTAATCTTGTTATAAATACTAGAACAATATTATTATTTGAAATCAATATCGAATTAAAAACTCTATTGACATTATTAATTAATTGTGATTTGATTAATTTATTAATGAACTGAAAGGTCAGCGTTGTTTTATTTATTAATATGAATTTATATTTAGGAATGCACGCTTCTTCAGTTGTAGAAAACAAACGACTCTGCATTCTTGTCATACGGATTGCGGTCATCCGATTGTGTATGAGCAAAATTGCCTGTTTGTCCATCTGTTTGTTAATTTATTGCATACCTTTAGGTACTTCTTAGCTTTTTTTTTTCAACATTAATAAGCACAATATAGACGAGTGTCTTGTTCAGTGAACTTAAACTTGGGTACTTTTAAATCAATAGTCAATACCTACGTATCTCCTAGGAAATCACGCTCTACCTTCACTATATCTTCACTTACCATCCTAGTCACACTAGACTGTATAATATTAAAAAAATCAGCCAAGTGCGAGTCGGACCTCGCTCTTTCAGGGTTCCGTACATAATTATGAACAATATAATATTTTGGGTCTAAGAAATATTTAATTTCCGAGCTAGACATCGCAACAAACCGTGAAAGAAAAACCCAAAAAAATGTTCGTTTATTTTGGTCACAGCTTATAAACTATTTCATAAATCGTTATTTTCAGTATTTGTTGTTTAAATAGAGCATATAGTACATAATATACTGAAATATCATATTCCCAACTAGTTTAGTTTTTGAGATAGCCCCCGTCACAAAAATGGTCTAAAACTGACAACTTTGATGGCCTCCCATTTCCTTATTTTTTGAGATAAAAATTAAAAAAATATATATTTGTACTCTACTTAATGAGCTCTAAACAATGATACCCCACAAGCTAGGGTAAAGAAAATTTTTTTTTTCCGGCTCCTTTTTCATGTATGGGAGCCCCCCTGAAAAATAATTTAATTCAATTTCTAATTCAATATTTGATTTTGGGTTAACGTTTTACACTAAATACCAAAATTTCAGATTTGTAACTCATTTCGTCTGCGAGTTAGAGACCTGTGACCGGCGGACAGACGGACAGACAGACAGAAAGACAGACAGACAGACAGACAGCCGAGTGACATTAATAGGGCTCCGTTTTTACCCTTCGGGTACGGAACCCTAAAAATCGGCCAAGTGCGAGTCGGGCTTCGCTCTTTTAGGGTTCCGTACAAAATTATGAACAATATAATATTTTGGGTCTAAGAAATACTTAATTTTCGAGCTAGACATCGCAACAAACCATGAAAGAAAAACCCAAAAATTGTTCGTTTGTTTTGGGTCACAGCTTATAAACTATTTTATGAATCGTTGTTTTCAGTATTTGTTGTTTAAATAGAGCATATGGTACATAATATACCGAAATATCAGATTCCTAACTAGTTTAGTTTTTGAGATAGCCCCCGTCACAAAAATGGTCTAAAACTGACAACTTTGATGGATTTCCTTATTTTTTGAGCAAAAAATTAAAAATACCAAAATTTCAGGTTTGTAACTCATTTCATCTGCGAGCTAGAGACCTGTGACCGCAGGACAGACAGACAGACAGCCGAGTGACATTAATAGGGTTCCGTTTTTACCCTTTGGGTACGGAACCCTAAAAAGCATCGTCATGAAAAATATTTTTTGTAATTTTATAAAATTCCATCAGTTGGTTCTACGCGAGCAGAGTCGCGGGGAATACAAGGTTAGTATTGTTATGCCATGTACGTCCGCCATTTTTATTGCATTGTTGATAATCCAGAGTTTCGCTGTAACGCAGTTCCTACTGAATTCCAATACCAAGGTTTCACCTCTTGAAATCATTAGTTGGAAATGAACAATTCTCATTGGAAACGATGAATTACCTTTTCTTTCGTATCGTTAGCGACTCGTTGTTTACTTTGTACTTGGGTCTTTCTTGTAGGTTGAAAACTTCACTGTTCTGAGGAAAAACTCGAATGTAAGCGAGCGTATGTATTACACGCGGCTTAGTGCCCTTGCGTCGTTTCTTCATTTTGCTCCTTTATATCTAATCAAACCAAAAAGCCGAATCCGGATCTCCAAAGTTGATCACCCGTCCTGTTACTGACTTGGATCAACGTTACCTACTCAGCGTATTCAAATACATGCGCTGTCACAAAGTAACTAAGCCACACGTCCCTTCATGTGTTCAGTAGGTACGTCTCCGCTAGCATTTAAAATGATTTGGAATTCTTGAAAACAATTTCTGATAGGTAGGTACCTATGTACTTAGGTCAGTGTTGTGGAAGAATTACCACGAATGAACTTCTTTTGAGAGGAGCCACATAAATCAAACTTTATGGAGTTATTATGACAAACTCAGAGTTCATAATAACTGCTCGATTCACGTTTGTTTTCTCTATATTGTAGCGCCTAGGAAAAATAAATAAATAATTCTAAAAGATAGAGAAATATGTATTCAATTTTTGCAGGCGTAAAAATTGTTGACTCGTTTGATTTTGTCGGTTCACATAGTGGAGTTCTGCCAACACTGCGCTTGTGCGAGGTCAGCATTCCAGTACTTTGGGATGCCAATGGCTATCGAATTTTCCTAACTATGTGCCCTGCCCATTGCCACTTCAGCTTTGCGACCTGTTGAATTATGTCGATAACTCTGGTTCTTCGACGGATCTCCTAATTTCTTATTTGAGAAATTCCGAGCAGCAAAAATGCTATAGGTACCTACTCAATTAATTATAGACAGTCTAATTGTTGGTAAAGCGGACCACACATTCAGCCAATTATGTACATCTAACCAATTGCGTTTAAAACTGTTATCGTGCAACCGCAGTTGCCGCGGTGTCATCATCATCATAATGATCATGACACAGAGCCACGGTTGTCGTGAGATTATACCAAGCAATTTGATTTTCACACGAAACAATTTGGTGGTGATTGATTACTTAACTAGTCTGTTGCTCCCGATTTCGTTTGTATTTATTTCATCTTTCACACCGCTGCTATAGCGCGCTGCTGGCATATCTATACTAATAAATAAAATTGAAGTGTCTGTCTGTAATTTCGAAATAACTACCACATATTAAGCTCATATGGTTATTTGAACGATACCATAACCGAATCACACGTTTTTAAAATTTTTGTCTGTCTGTTTGAACGGGCTAATCTTCGGAACGGCTGAACCGATTTTGACGGGACTTTCACAGACAAGTAGAGGATTAACCAAGGAGTAACATAGGCTACTTTTTTAACCGACTTTCAAAAAAGGAGTTGTGTTGAAATCGGTAAGTACGCCCTGATAGGTATTTTCGCTGCGCGCGACGGCCGACCGCGCCGCGCGCCCCTTCGCCCTGCGCCCGCGCGCCGTACGCGGTACCGCGGTACGCCGCCGCGCGGCGGGGGGCGGGTGGACCAGCAATCTACTTATCCCTCAGGATTTGTGAAAAACCGAAATTCACGCGGGCGAAGCCGCGGGCAAAAGCTAGTAGAAAATAAAGTAGTCATTCGACGTTTTATAACGTACGAAAAATATTTTCTACCTATGTACCAACTAAATTATTTTGAAGTCCCGCGGTCCACAAGCGCGTCATACATCGATATGTACAATGTACATAAGTACCTCTACTGATGGAACGAGCTATTTTTTAAGAAAAATTGCCGACTTCGGTCCAGCAATCTCAGAGAAATCGGTCTATCAATCTATACTAATCTATACTCTAATAAATAAAATTGAAGTGTCTGTCTGTAATATCGAAATAACTACCTCATATTAAGCTCATATGGTTATTTGAACGATACTATAACCGAATCACACGTTTTTAAAATTTTTGTCTGTCTGTCTGTCTGTCTGTCTGTCTGTTTGAACGGGCTAATCTTTGGAACGGCTGAACCGATTTTGACGGGACTTTCACATACAAGTAGAGAATTAACCAGGGAGTGACATAAGCTACTTTTTTAACCGACTTTCAAAAAAGGAGGAGTTGTGTTTTTCTTACTATGTACACCGATATCTCCGAGATTTCTGAACCGATTTGCGTAATTTTTTTTTAATCGATAGAGAAACATTGCGACTCTGTCCTACAAAAAATTTGGATTCCAACTCCTCAATCCTGATGCTGTAGGGGATCTGATCCCCAAAACTAATGGGATTTAGGCACTGTCGGTTATTTAAATTGATATTGGGGATACCAATTAAAGAATTTATTGTTGAATGACCTCGAGTAGGTACATGTCCAACTTTTCAATCCTGATGCTGTAAGGAATTGCATTCCGAAATCCTAAGGATCCCACGGAATTTTTCCGTTTTGTGGACGGGTTACTACTTACTACAGATAGGCTACTTTTTGTTCTGGAAAATCAAAGTTCCCACGAGATTTTTACAAACCTAAATACACACGGGCGAAGCCGTGGGCATCATCTAGCCTACTATATAAAAATAAGTCGGGTTTTCCTTCCTGACGCTATAACTCCAGAACGCACGAACCGATTTCCACGGGTTTGCATTCGTTGGAAAGGTCTCGGGCTCCGTGAGGCTTATAACAAAGAAAAACACGCGAACGAAGTCGCGGGGGACAGCTAGTCAAAAATATTAATCATATAGGTACCTAATAGTTATGCGTGCAACTTCATACATAAGATTGATAACTAGTTGTATTAACTACTCGAATTACGTATATGTATGTATACTACTAAAACCTTCCTGAAAGAATAAATAGGTAGTGAAAAATCATCAAAATCGATTCATTGGTTTTTGAAATAATCGCGAACATATATGTACCTACCTATACATAAAGGTCGAATACAGAACCTCCTTATTTGAAGTCGGTTAAAAATTGTGTCACTACGATGAAGTAGGTAGTGGTACATCATACACACTTCAATAAACTCATGATCATTAGTCGTATGCCCAAAAACCCTCATCTTTGGCTTTATGGTATGGGTCGCGACTCTCGATGGGAAAAAGACCAGAGAGTGTAGTCGAGTGTACACGATAATCTCTTTCAAAATTACAGATTCGGTAGATTGACATTTTACTATATGTAGCGATGGTGGTAGGTACCTAAGTCGGTAGCAAATAATATGGTGCACCAATATTTAACTCTAATGGTGGATATTAAATATCCACGTATGTGACACAGGATGTCGATTAGGTGGTCATTAGATATTATTATCGCACGAAATGGGATAAATCACACGGAAGGCGTCGATTTCAGTAATTATAGATGTCAGTCATCAGTGTCTTAAGTATTTTTCTCAGATTGTTTGGCGTGGAAATTATTTAATTTTGTAAGAAAAAATAGTTTATTTTCGTCATACGTTTCGAAACAGAAATAAGTACTTACGTACTTTGATACCCTCTTTGAAACCTACCTATTGTTAGAACTAGAAGTAAGTAGGCACCTAACTACTAGGATTTTGGTAAGCTCTTGGTGAGTTCTATTTTTAAGCCCCGACGCAAAAACGACGGGGTGTTATAAATTTGACGTGTCTGTGTGTGTGTGTGTGTGTGTGTGTGTGTGTGTGCGTGCGCGCGTGCGTGCGTGCTATGAAAATCGGTCCAAGATAGCCGCCGCTACAAAATGGCGGATTACATATTTTTTCAAAACTCACTTAATATGGGTATCAAATGAAAGGGCTTCACTAGTAGAATAACACTATGCAAATCCAAGGTGATTCAATCCAAATCCAATGATCTAATCCATCACAAAATGGCGAATGTCGGGGGTTTCTTAAATTTTTAATTTATACTTGTATTATTAATCCGCCATTTTGTGGCGGCGGCCATCTTGGACCGATTTTAATCAAACAATGATGAATCAAATTTAACGAAAAAACTTTGGGACCCCAACGCCTGTCAGTTCTTCGAGCTGTTCCCACTTTATTTTCGCGGCTATATTGGTAACTCTGGTTTTCCTACGGATCTCCTAAGTTAGGTAGATACCTAGGTCGTGTACTAATAATTTTAAGTTGTGGTTAATTTAGCTGGCCATTTAACCCTTTTACGTTATTGCCATTGGATCTTTAATTCTATAATAAAATAATATAACAAGGCTTTAACAGGGCATAAAGTATAATTATAATAACAATGAAAACAATACGAATTTCCCTCATTATTATAATTGAGAAATTAGCCTAGCGGGCGGCGGGCGAGCATGCAAACTCGCATTAAAAGGGTGATAAGTAGAAACGGGCCGTAATTGTTATTGGACGCCAATTCCAGACTAACAGAACGGTCATATTACATCGTTATGCAATAATCAAATTGCTTCGGGGTGCACAAAGTCTTTACAAATGAAAATATGACTGAAACGGCCGTTTTCCAATTAAGTTTTAACCCCAAGTTAGAAATGCTGAATATTTAGAGCGACGCCATCTATGTTCGCGCGATTGAACTTTATGCGAGTTGGTTCCGTTGTCCGCCGCTACAACTTGGTGGTGGCGCGCGGCATCATAAAATTTTATTACAGGGATTTCAGTGGAAATGAAATGCAGTGAAATGCGTTTTATAGGATTCATCGTAATTCGTATTCATTTCATATTGGCTTTTAATTATTATTGGTTTGTGGTAAAACTTACTTCCCGTATAGGATGAGATTAATATTCTGATTGTTGTTTCTTTTGCAATTTCACTTCCTTCTCCCATTGCTTCTTCAGTTTCACGATTCGATGCGCTACGTAGGTACGTCGGTAACTTTGGTTTTTCTACGGATATCCTCACTTGTGATTGGATCCCGCAGTCGAATACCTACTCCGAGCATAGCTCTCTCGATCGCCCGCTGAGTAATCTTGAGCCTTTTTATGAGAATTGAGACTCATAGCAATATAGGTATCTATAGGTAGCTATGTCGCTGTTCATAACCTACTGAGCCCATAAATATAACTACCATATTCCGGGGCCATATGTCAAAACCTATGTAATACTTAGCTTTTAGGCAATACCTACCTCAACTATTTTTATTAAGTACTTAGAAGTTAAACTTTCCACTTTGCTTTTATCTAATTACTGAAAAATTTAAGTCATAGATCCGCGATAAAAGTCTACAGCACAAGAAGCTGCCGGTGATCAATTTTATCATAATCGATTCACCATTTAACGATTTACGATCGTCGCGGTATTAGTACCTCGTCCACTCTACTATGAACCGTCACAAATATTTTAATTACACTAACTGCAGACAGATAGGATATAAAGTTGGATAGAAGCAAAGCGCATCGGCAGCGAGCGGTGCATGACGGAAGCAGCACAGCATTTATGCTAGACCATGACAGGCATGAGCCGAATCTCGTAACCTACCTATTTACAAGTATAAATTAAAAATTAAAAAAACCTCCGACATTCACCTTTTTGTGGCGGCGGCCATCTTGGATTTGCAATAATGCTATTCTACTAGTCAAGCCCTTTCATTTGATACCCATATTAAGGGAGTTGTGAAAAAATATGTAATCCGCCATTTTGTAGCGGCGGCCATCTTGGATCGATTTTCATCAAACATAGCTAACAACACTCTCGACTAATTCACCTTTCAAATAAATAAAAAAACCGCATTCAAATCGGTCCACCCGTTTGAGCGCCACAGGGGAACAGACAGACACTCACACACACACACACATACACACATACACACACACAGACACGTCAAACTTATAACACCGCGTCGGGGGTTAAAAATAATCTCTAAAATAAAGGCACACATCCGAAAAATAGCATTTCATGTACATTGTCATCACTAGAGGCCATTTGGCTACTTAAGTTGAATATTAAGACATGAATAATATTATAAAAACGCCCCTATTAGCCGCTCTATTGAGATAAAATTCTTCGTTCAATTATATTTTAAATATAATATACCTACTTTGACTTATTTTGAAGCCACATTATTCACGACATTACCTATGTACCTATCTATCTTCTATCTATCTATCTTCTATCTTCTATCTATAATATAATAAAACTGTAACAGATCCAATTCTGTACATTGAAGATATTTTGAAATTTTTTATTGGAGGGCACTCTATAATCGATACTGAATCCAAAACTGCAATTTTTTTCATTTTTGTCTGTCTGTCTGTCTGTCTGTCTGTCTGTATCTTGGCCGCGCATCACGCCGAAACTACTGAATGGATTCGAATGAAACTTGGTACGATTTGAGTTTATACTCCGAGGTAGGACATAGGATACTTTTTATCCCGAAATTCAGCACGGTTCCCTTGGGAGAGGGGATCAAAGTTAAAACGTGTATTTAGCTGTAATTCATTAACGCGTTGTTCGATTTCACTCATTCTTTCTTTGTTAGAAAGGCAGTACTTTATGTATTGTCCCATAAATATTTCAAGGTCATAGGTTTTTTAGTTTAGAAATGACAGACATTTATTGGGTTCAAATAACTTTGGAAGTTGGGACACGGATCTTTGAAGGTACGGCTTATTTTAAACTGGTGTGCGTTTAAATTTATGTTTGTTGATCTGTCTATTTCTTCCAGCTAATTACCGAAACGGCTCGATCAATTTTGATGGAACTTTCAATGGCAGATAGGTGATGTTATAAGGAGTAACAGGCTACATTTAGTTTAGGTACAAAAAAGGATTATCCGATCCCATATAAAAACCTATATTCACGCGGACGAAGTCGCGGGGGTCGGCTAGTCTATCTATAATAATATAATAAAACTGTAACAGATCCAATTCTGTACATTGAAGATATTTTGAAAATTTTTATCGGAGGGCACTCTATAATCGATACTGAAGCCAAAACTGCAATTTTTTTCATTTTTGTCTGTCTGTCTGTCTGTCTGTCTGTCTGTCTGTCTGTCTGTATCTTGGCCGCGCATCACGCCGAAACTACTAGATGGATTCGAATGAAACTTGGTACGATTTGAGTTTATACTCCGAGGTAGGACATAGGATACTTTTTATCCCGAAATTCAGCACGGTTCCTTTGGGAGAGGGGATGAAAGTTAAAACGTGTATTTAGCTG
Source organism: Melanargia galathea (assembly GCA_920104075.1). Lineage (NCBI taxonomy): Eukaryota > Metazoa > Arthropoda > Insecta > Lepidoptera > Nymphalidae > Melanargia > Melanargia galathea. Next base: position 23,489,322 of record OV049855.1, read on the forward strand.
TAATTCATTAACGCGTTGTTCGATTTCACTCATTCTTTTTTTGTTAGAAAGGTAGTACTTTAAGTATTGTCCCGTAAATATTTCAAGATCATAAGTTTTTTAGTTTAGAAATGACAGGCATTTATTGTGTTCCAATAACTTGGGACCCGGATCTTTGTACGTACGGCTTATTTTAAACTGGTGTGCGTTTAAATTTATGTTTGTCGGTCTGTCTATTTGTTCTAGCTAATCTCCGAAATGGCTGGATCGATTTTAATGGGACTTTCAATGTTATAAGGAGTAACTTAGACTACATTTAGTTTAGGTACATAAAAGAATCATGGGATCCGATCCGATCCTATATAAAAACCTTATTTCTACGCGAACGAAGTTGCGGGGATCAGCTAGTTAGGAAATATAAATGGTATAAAGGTAGATCTTTCACTAGGTAGGTAAATGAGAAAGGACATAAAGGAAATCGTAAACTCTTTAATAACCAAGATGATGATACTATTAAGGTTTTAATAATCTTGAGTGAGTTCCCTTATGTTGATAATAACTTAATATTTGTTGGGATGAATTGGAAAATTAATTCTTTATTTTCATTACGTAAATTGTTAGAACTACCTAATAAAATTGAACTAATAAAGTTTTTCCATACGGACCGATTTGGAATCGACGCTGAAGAAGTCGCGGGCAAAGGCTAGTTATAATATGTATATGTATATACGACGAGGTATAATATTGTATAGTTTATGTTGTTTTAAGCAGACGTAGCCGTCGGCATTAGGTAGGTACCTAGTACCTACCTACTAACATTAAGTTCGAGAAGGAATAATTTGTGGCTATCTAATACAATAATATATTATGAGTTGTTAGATTTCTTCGGGCGCCTCCCACCAAAGAATCTATGCTAATATAATAAAGCGGAAGAGTTTGTTTGCTTGAACGCGCTAATCTCAGGAACTACTGGACCGATTTCAAAAATTCTTTCACCGTTGGATATGTAGGTACGTGATCCTTGAGTGCTATAGACTATATATTATGTACCACGGGCGAAGCCGGGGCGGACCGCTAGCATATCATATAATACATAAGAGACTGTATATATAATACATGTTGTCCTTAATCTATGCCTCCCACTGAGAAATAACATTTGGACAGACATTATACACCGCGACGCGACGTGAGTATTTACGTTCAAACCGGTAGTAATATTAAGTTTATGGGTCCAACATTACGGGTCATCATCGTCAGCCGATAGACGTCCACTGCTGGACATACTAGGTCTCTTGCAAGAATCGCCACGACCTTGTGCCGCTTGCGTCCAGCGGTTGCCAGAGACTCGCTCGAGATCGTCCGTCAACCTAGTGGGGGGTCTTGCGTTTCCCGCTGCGAGGTCGTCATTCGAGCAATGCGCTTATGAGGCATATTTAAATTATATACTACCTAGTTCTCACTAATATAAAGTCGTGGAAAGACACAAAGCGTGACGGCAGAGATGCTTGGCAGCAGCAATGTGGTCATGGTTTAACTGCGGAGTGCAACATCATCAGTGCGGGTCCTAAGCGCTTTACTGCTTAAAGTTGTCTATACAATTCCTTGCATTACAACTTCTAAAAATCACATAACCTTCTTGATGTGTGTTGCTGCCATCTCACGTTGTATCAAAGTCTCAAGCTTGCACGGTTTTCTTTTCAAAAAAAGGGCTCCGAGACATGGTTTCTAACTATGGCCTCATTCTTATGGGCTTCAGAAGCTCAGAGTCATGTGCTTTATAAGAATAAAGCACATGACTCTGAGCTTCTGAAGCCCATGCCCTCGGAAGTACTAAGAAGGAAAAGAAGAAAGGAAGATCAATCCGAAATGAGAACCGATAGATGTTGGGGTGTCAATGTCATACAGTGGCGACCTCGCACCGGACAGTGCAGTGTTAGCAAACATTTCATTAGTGGATCGACGACATTCAACGCAGTGCAAAACTGTTGAGTGTGAAAGTCCCTACAAGACACCTATGTATGTCCACCACCGTTTGATTCTGGTGTCGACGATGAAAACTAGTGAAGCAAAAAAATATAAAGCATCCTGAGTCAATTTTCGAGCAACAATAGACAGCAACGATAATCTCGCTGGCTCCATCAAACGGAGTCGCTCCTAAAAATAATTGGCCTATCCGAAAACACGTCCCATTTTCCCATAGAGTAATGGGTCGTAATTGCCATGCGGCCGAGCCGCGCCCGCGGCGTGCGTGTCGACTGCCGACCAGTCGTCCGCTGCCGCGCGCAGGTAGAACCTGCTTCCTTTGGAATTTTTGGTAACTGCTTATGCAGGAAATTAGCCGTCTTTCCTGGCAACAGCAAAAAGTTTTAAACTAAGGTAGCTTATTCAATATTCATCCTAACTCCTGACCCGAGTCTTGATATAATATAGATAAGTATTTCGCGGCTTTACCCAGGGGTAGAGTTTTATTCTAAACCGAATTGACAAGCTACGAGTTATTACGCAAAGTGACTGCCATATGATTTTGATTTTCAGCCGAGTTCCTGCTGTTTTTACCTTTGAGTTTCTTGCTGGTAGTTCGGCCGAGTTTCCTGCTGGTTCTTTTGCCCAGATTCTTGCTAGTTTTTCTGTCGAGTTCCTTGCTGGGTCCTTTGATGAAATTTATGGAAATTTCTCTGGAGGATAGACATTACGAACCAGTGGTAGGTAGCATATATTTTTTCGACGATTCAAAAAAAATATCTCCATTTCTACAACCAGAATAATCAGTAGTTCTTAGATTATATTAATAGGTGGTAGTGGTATAGTACCTACTTACTGCTTAAATGTAGATACTAAATTAGCTCATGAGTAAAGTTTGACCTTATACCATTTGTAACTTGGAAGCATAGACAGCAAATTGCTATTGACATCAATTTCCCATATGACCAACATCTCACATTCGTGTCTCAACCGACGTACGTCCACAGCTGGACACAGTCCCACAGGTGTCTCGCAGGGATTCCCACAGTCCTTGGTCTTTGTATCGTATAATAAATCACGCTATAGCATCGAATAAATGAATTAGCGAGAGGGGTTATTATGTAACAACTAATAAGCAATCGTGGACGTAAATCACTCGACGTCGAGCTCGGCGGCGCGACGCGACGTCCGTGCATAATCTGTGATCGATGGTACCGTTTGACACTTACTATCAACTCTACATAGACTTATTCTCGATTTAACTAAAACTGGTTTCGTATCAACGCGCGGTTATATCTACATAGTTCTAATATTACTTACATATATTCGATATCATTAAATTAATTCGTTCACTCCTTTTTACATTAATTGCGAGGAGAGTACCTACAGTTTTATTGAAACTACAGCATACTATTTTTTTAATTTGTACACATTTTATACGACACCATAAGTTAAATTCTTACTATCAGTACGGAAGGAAGCCACGCTCACTCTCCCGTCCCTTCAATAACATCAATTTATTGTCGCCCGCAACATAGAAGTGTGCCTAGTAGTAAAACGTATAGAATTGCCCCTGTCCCGTCTGATTTACGTATGGCACTGTCCTTTTCAGTAGTAGGTAATTAAATTTGCTTGCTAGTACAAAGTGTCGTGAAGTATGCCATAGCCCATAAATGACTTGAAACAGCTAAAAATCAAGACCGATTTACCTCTACCTTTACCTCTACTTTTTCTAAAACAATTTTCAAAATGAAATTTATTCACAGGGTTTAAGCAAGGTGTTTAAAAATGTAAACCAAATTTGATTACAGTATTTTAAATAATACATGGGGTTTAACAAGTTAAACCTTTGAGTATGTAGCTCTTCACAGAGATTTAATATTCGGAATCAGAATAAGTCCGTCGGTGAACAAAAATCACTTATTCTGCCACGTGGCGTGTTCACGACACGAGAACAACGAGATTTGTCAAGTTGTTGTTCACAACTGTATGTCGATTAGCCGACACTCATTTGAAATACATTTTGACTATCATTAAATTGAAATCTAAATAGGAAGAAGAAGAAGAGAAATAGGTACTTTGTCTTTGATTGAAATAGGATTTTTAATAGATGACAAAAAGCCGCTTTCCTGTGATCTCACCTGATGTCAAGTCAAAATGGCGGCTTAGAAACGCTTTTAAACCTGGCAATTATAACCGTCTCAAGGGGTATCTTGTAGGCACTCACTGTATTACCTTTTCAGGGCTCAGCCACGAATGTATCTTGATGAAATTTAGTACTTTAGATAGCTTGTATCCTGGAGACGGACAAAGGATACTTTCTATCCCAGAAAATTAAAAAATTCCAAGAGATTTTTACTAAAATCAAAATCAACGCGGACGAAGTCACAAGCACAAGCAAGCAAAGCTATTAAATGTTATTATTAAAAAAGGTATTAAGGCTTCACAAACTTCCTTAATTACAATGCTAAAATAACCTACAAAGAGATAACAAATAAAACAGGTTCATACATACACAAGGAGCATCGCATGCAGCTGTGTAACACGCAAGCGCGGAGAGATAGCATCACTGGGAATCGAACCCACACCTAATTAAGCTCATACGATACGCTTCAGCAATGACATGTGATGCCTTATTTAATGCTACGTGGTTGGAAATAAATAAGTTATTTATTTACCAAGTAAGTAATTAGCTACGACAGCTAGGTAGATCCCCATTCAAGGATTACTTCAAGAAAGAGGTCAACTGCCAATAATCCATCTCGGCTTAGCATGAGACATTGTTTATTCAAGTACAAGTTAGCCCTTGACTGCAATCTCACCTGATGGTAAGTGACGATGCATTCTAAGATGGAAGCGGGCTAACTTGGAAGAGGTATGCATACTTCTGATCGGTTTCTACATGGCATCGTACCGGAACGCTAAATTGCTTGGCGGCACGGCTTTGCCCTGGGGGTTATGCCCAGTTTTAGATTGCGGCAACGTTGATCTAATTCAAGTATCGAAACACAATAACTTGATTGAAATTGATGGTCAGGATGAGGGTATATTAGATACTAGCATCTGCCCGCGGCATCGCCCGCGTTAATTTCGGTTTTAAACAAATCCCGAAGAAATCGTGGATTTCCGGTTCCCGTTCCCGCTCCCTTTTCCAACCTTTATACCTATTATCAAGGAAGTTCGCTATAGTAATCTACCTATAGCTGTAGCTATAGATTTCGGGTTTTTCAAAATCCCGTGGGAACTGTGAATTTTTCCAGGATAAAAGTAGCCTATGTGTTTCCAATGCATACAACACAGCAAACTATTGCAATAATGTGTTATGTGAGCGTGATTTACCTAAGAACAGTCAGCGCCCTCTATGGCGTTTTTGGAAGTTTATATCGATTTTAGTCCCACAGGAATACTTTTCCGCGATCAAAAGCCTAGCCTGCTAGCTAGCTAGCCTATGTGTTAAGTCAGGGCATAATCTATCTCCATTCAAAATTTCAACCAAATCGGTTCAGTAGTTGCGGCGGAGAAGAGGAACAAACACACACACACAAACTTTCGCCTTTATAATTAGTGTGATAAGTAGGTATCTTAAAAAAAAACAAAAAAAAAAGGTTTTAACAAAAGGAATCCATCCGTAAACGAACCCAGAGTCACTGACATAGATCAACAGGTTAGCTGAAGTGGCAACAGGCGAGGCATATATATAGTTTGAAGCGATAAGTTGGAGTCCCAAGTTACTGGAATTGAGACTTCGCACTGGAAAGCGCATTGTTAGCAGATCCCGCACTATGATGAGCTCAAGTGAATCGGTCGCAGCCGCTGGAAGCAAGCGGCACAAGGTCGTGCTTTGTGGCGATCTTTGTAAGATATTTAGGCTACACCCAACACTGAATCTGTCTGTAAGTTGTTTCGAGAACGACTACAACGATGAAATCTATCTAATCTATTAGTCCAGATATTATACGAAACCCAATGGCAAGGCGTAGAGCCAACAAAAACCTCCTACCGAAGCTGTCATTAGCTTTGAGGTTTTAAAATTTGCTTGAAAATGCCTACGATATTCTGCATTTATGACAGAAAAACCTGATGTTAAATATTTATTTCTGTTTTTTTTTTGTTCCAGGTAATAATCTCAAGATGATTCAAAAGATTGTGGAATGTTGGAAAAATCTTATGTAAATGAAGGTAGGTTATTTAGGACCAATTGCACATAAGGCGATCAATGTAACGTTACGGTTAAAGTTAAATTAGAAAAAAAAGGCCTCTTTGCATTGGACAAAGTAGGATTCGTTTTTGAACCATTTGTCTCTTAATGAAGTCACAAATATTGACTTGTACAATCCATAATCCTTTTTATTGTGTGGATTTTAACCTTAATCGTTACCTTCCTTTAACCGCCGATCATGCAAACGGTCCTTAGAAAGCTAGGTCTATGAAACTCAAGTAGTTTACACCGTTTTAATTATAAAAAAAATGTTTAACTACCGAATCTGAGCAAACGTTAAATAACTGCATTTAATTCAAGACCAAATCTATTACGTTATAATAAAATACAATAGAGGTCGTCAGGAGATGTTCTTTTCGTTTAAATCAATTCTTTTGTTAGAAACTGATTAGCAATCACTTCCAATATAGCTCGAAGTTAGACTCACGATTAAATTTTCAAATTACATGGAATTGGCAGTACGATGCCACTTGCGATAATGAAATATAACGGTCTTAGAGATCCGTAGTAGGTAATTTCGTGTTTCTTTCGGTTACTAATTTAATCCTGCTATAGCTTCAGCTGGATTAATTCTAGTGTCTACTACAATGTGGGGCAGTTCAAGAGGTGGATTGTAGTAGGATTCAAGGGTTGATTTCCAGAGGGGCATTACGAACGAGTAACATCAGGTGACCCGCCAGCTTGTTTGATTACTGCGGAACCCTATCTCTAGTAGATCAACAAGTATAAATTGAAAATTTAAAAAACCCCTGACCTTCACCATTTTGTGGTGGCGGCCATCTTTGATTTACTTACATAGTGCTATTCTACTAGTCAAGACCTTTCATTTGATACCCATATTGAGGGAGTTGTGAATAAAATTGTAATCCGCCATTTTGTGGCGGCGGCGGCCGTTTTGGGTCGATTTTCATCAAACATAGCTTAGAACACTCCCGACTACTACTACTAAATGCAATGTCAATTAAGAGACTGCGTAGAACAGAATTAGCAATAATATCTCATTTTAATAATAATATAGAGAGCTATTTTATGAGAGTATTTCTGTCGTGTACATTATTTATTGCGCAATAATTTGCGGTAATAAGTAGCAAATACCTACACAGAGCATAAGTCAAAGCCTTATCTGGAAGAAATGTAGTGAAGTAGTTTGTATGATGGTCGATAATAATTCATTCGAGATATTATTTACACACAGTACCTACTAACGAATGTCCTCGTAAAGAGATGTTGAAGGCTTCACATTCCTTTTATTCTCATTAATTTATCGTTACTCTTTAAGTATCATTTCATCTTTCATCATTATTACCTTACGTCTAATTTAAAGCATAATACTTTTCTATTACTATTCAATGAACTTCTTCATCGGTGACCGATAGGCTTCATGTAAGGACTTCCACAAGTGTCACTCTTGCTACGCTTGTATCCGGCAGCTAGCTGCAACTCGTTTGATGTCTTCTGTCTACCTAGAATTTTAATATTTGGACGAAAATGTAATATTTGGACCATACTGAATAGTGAATAATAATTTTGAATACAATATTTTTGAATACAGAAGATGCATGATAATTTATTTATGTGTAATTTTTCTTTCTTCTGGTATACTCAAAAAACCGTATGCCAAATAGATATATTTGGCATACGGTTTTTTATTTAACTTTATGTGACTTCGTAAGAAATCATGAAAGAAGTAGGTAGGTACCGTATTACAAAGTAGTAGTTACGCTTGTTTGTAATCTATGTATTTTTAATAGAGTCGAAACACGAACCTACTCGTACCTAATTGCTTTTTGACCTGGGGTCAGAAAAAAGGGATAATTGGGCATGGTTTGTAAAGAAGCAGGTGATGAAACTCACGGTAACGGTTAGAGGCCTCAAACATTTAGCTACTTTTTACCGATGTTTTTTACTTACACCACTTTTTGATGGTGAAACTGCTGATGAAAATTGTGATCAACATTATCATATGTATACTTACTTGCTCGCAACAATATCTTTTCAATATTCGTTTTTAACTCAATATCTTTAGCTGTTGCTGAGTAATGGACTTCTTGACTGTGTAAAATTGACAATTCAGTACGGACGTCAGTAATTTTGTGCTTTTACCTGATGAACTTCCAAAAAAATTTTTGGGGATGTCTCTCAACAAGTTTAAAGACAAGTGTAAATTAAAAATTTAAAAACCCCCGACATTCGCTATATTTTGGCGGCGGCCATCTTGGATTTGCAATAGTGCTATTCTACTAGTCAAGCCCTTTCATTTGATACCCATATTTAGGGAGTTGTGATAAAATATGCAATCCTCCATTTTGTAGCGGAGGCCATCTTGGATCGATTTTAATTAAAAATAGCTAACAACACTCTCGACTAATTCACCTTTCAAACAAAAAAAAACCGCATTCAAATCGGTCCACACGTTTGAGCAATACAGGGGAACAGACAGACACACACACACATATACACACACACACACACACACACACACACACACCCAGATACGTCAAACTTATAACACCCCGTCGTTTTTGCGTCGGGGGTTAAAAAAGCTTTAGTTTTAAGTTGTCGTGCATTAATATCACCATTACCTCACTTCCTTATATGTACATACTTGTAAAATTGATTAATATTGAAAAACTGTACAATCCAATCCTGCTGAATAAATAATCTGAATCGGGATTCTTATTTCAGCCAGATTGATTGAATTAGTACCAATATTACCTCTGAGGAACAGTTTCCTATAATAACATAATAGTTAATCGTCAGTTTCGACCACAGACTTCTAAAAATAAAATATTCTATAATCTAGAAAACACCACCTGAATTGAACATCGTAGACTGTAGAGCGATACTGAACCGCCCACAATGGTTTATTGGCCACCATCGCTTGCGGTGACAACTGTCGCTCGATGGTCACTTTACCACCATGAGATTATTCAACGTCGTAAACGTGGCACTTACAGTTTCACAGTCGGGTTTAATATAAAATGAGGGCTCTCGAAGGATAGTATTTTTAGTAGCGTCAATTTTCGCCTCGGGAAAGAGGTCTCGTTTAATTTCCGGATGGATAAATCAGATACTGGTCGACAACTTTTATAAGTTACATGCGCAAATTCAACGCAATAGCTTGAAAACTTACTTACCTGACGTGCCCAAAAAAGCACATATCGTCACTGGAAAGGCAAATTTACTTAACCGCCAAATTGGGCATATTGAGTTATATACATATTCGGAATCAGCGAATTTTTCTGCATCGATCTATCTAGGTAACATTGCAATCGGATTACTTTTGTGGCGCTTAAGTAACCCGTAAAACGAGGGAATTCTTTTGTTCTGATTACGGAAACGACACATTTTTTGGTCTTTTTTATACTATTGTCGCATAAGTCATATTTACTTACTATATAAATATAAAAATTTCAATTAAAGTAAGTATGCTTTTCTGTGGATTTAAGAATAACTTTGTTTAAGAAATTTTGGTTTAAATAAATTGCAATACGGCGTGGCGTTTAAGAAAAAGTGTCCTAATATTTTTATGGGGTGAATGGTGTTAACGTAATTTAGCCTGACTGTTATTGAGCAGTTTGCTATCGACGCGACAGTTCAAAATCGTAAGTGAACGCGCCCAGGCAGGTGCTCGCAGGCGGTTAAGTCAGTCGGCTCGACAGATATTTTTGGAGCCGCTGCTGCTGCTACGTGAGAGTATTAGTCTATTGTCACAATAGTAGTGTGAAAATATGTAAATAATAATATTTATTTCATTGATTGATTATCTATGTACCAATATAAGCGGAAAAGTTTGTTTGTTTGAACGCGTTATTTTCTGGCAGTACCTGTCGGATTTGAATTTTTTTTTGTATTTGATAGCCCAATTTTTGGGGAAGGTTATAGGTTATTATCCCTACTAGCCTAAGGGGGTAAAATGGGGGTAGAAAGTTTGTATGAGTCCTATGTTTTTAAAGTTACAGACCTGAAAATCGGCATTTAGATTATTAGTTTTAAATACTAAAAATCTATATAAGTTATTCTGGAAAATCTGCCCTTAAAAATAGGGATGACAGTTTTAAAGTAAGTTTTAATTATTGTTATTATTAACTTGAAATTTGGAAGGAAGCCTCTTTCAAGGGCGTAAGTATCAATCTCTCAGATATCTCAGAAATAGTAATGAGAAAATTCACCTTTAAAGGGGTAAAATGGGGGATCGAAGGTTACATGAAAGTCCTATTTTTTTCAAGGTACATGAAAATTTACATATAAGTTACTAGCGATTGCCCGCGACATTGCCCGCGACTTTGCCCGCGTACAATTTCTGATTTCCTATGAGATTATATTTTCTCGCTGTAGAGAGGCCTATCGAAATCCCAAATACAGATTTTCATGAATCGCTCTTGAAAAATTACGGATTTTAATAGAAACTTTCATCGCATCGTCCTTTGGGGGTGGAAATCCTGAAAATCCTTAAATTACTTTTAATTTATCTTTAACGGAAAACTTCCATATCAATTTTCTTTTTCTCATTTTTATTTTCAAACTATCATTCAAATATATTCATGGATAAAATTTGAAAAGTGACGTGAAAAATTATGGACCCTAATACTAAACTTCATCCCCTGTTTAACCCACTTTGGGGTGGATCTCTTAAAAACCTAAAATACGTAATTCTTTATTTAAAAGTCTAAATCCGAATCGAATGTCTAAAGACGAGTATTCATGGAAATAACTTGAAAAATGAAGGACCTTCAACAAATTCCCAAATTGAAAATTAAAAAAATCTTTTCTTAGTGGATGCCTACGTCACAATAGCTATCTGTATGCCAAATTTCAGCTCGATCCATCCAGTGGTTTGAGCTGTGCGTTGATAGATCAGTCAGTCAGTCAGTCACCTTTTTCTTTTATATATTTAGATTAGTTTTAAATAATAAAAACCTGTATAATTTATTTTGGAAAATCTTCCCTTAAGGATGAATAAATAGGGGATGAAAGTTTTTATGGGAAGTTTTAATTATTGTTATTATTCTGCCATTGAAAAAAGCATAAATGGTATTATGATTTGGACATCTTCACAGTGGAGTACAATTTTCACTCTGGCTAGGAAGTCACCGAAACCCGACAAATTTCCTTGAAGTATTTTTCTACAATTATATCCCATTTATTAAAATTAGTATACTTAAGAACCTCTACTTCTTTTAATAAATGGGATATAATTAAAGATAAATACTTCAAGGAAATATGTTGGATAAAATAAGCAAACTAAGCACTGTTACATTTAAAAAATCAACAGAATAAATGTTATAGCTTATGTGAATCCAGATGCAAAAAAATGAAAAAAATTTAATAACGAAAAAAAATTCCACCATCCAACTGAAACCATGTTATAAAGCGCGCTGCTGTCAGTATAGAAATAAGTATCTGGATCTCAACAAATTGTGTACCAACAAAGTCATAATAGTCATTATAGTTTCATGAAGAGTACAAAATTGACCTATACTAATTACAAGCGGACACCCGCAACTTTGTTCGCGTAGATATATATTGGTTTTTAAAAATCCCGTAGGAATCATTTTGTTTTTCCTAAGCTCCTATGAGCTCATATCATGCTAAAAACTGTTAAAAGTTCAATGGTGGATGCTTAGGTAGATCAAAATGTAAACATCCGCCAGTGAAAGTCCCATCAAAATCGATCTAGCCTTTTAGAGATTAGTCGTTAATCTTTAAAGTATTTACTTTCTAACAAAAAAGAATGAATGAAATCGGACCATACTAGTATACCATCACCAGCATACTAGTATAGTGATATTAAAAGAAATTTTGTCGTGCTTCTATGTCTTTATGTTATGTCTTATAAGCAAGTTTAATTTACAAAAAAAATTAACTTAACGACGTTACAGTAAATTTGACTCACTTTGCAATGAGATATGAATGAGGTACTTTTTACTTAACCGCCACTTATTTCCTAAATTAGCAGATATAGTGATCTACAGCATATTAATCAAAATAACGCTATAAAAACGTTTTACGTATCAAGTTGTTTGATTAAAATCAGATGATAAATTAAAAAGTTATGAATTTTTTTGTTAAAAAAAAAACTTTAAATGGCTTTTTCTCGAAATGCCGTTTTGGCGGTTAAGTAAATTTGCCTTTCCAGTGACGATATGAAATTAGATAAAAATGGTAGAACTACCTTTCGAGTGGCGTGGAGCCTCTCGTTACAATTTCTTTCTTTCTTTCTTTCTTTCTTATGTCCACCTGTGGACAATGGACATCTATCGGTTGATGGAACTTCAAGCTTTTTAATGAGAGCGAAATAACTATCTACTACTTTAATTTAATTTTGAAGACACCAAAATCTATGAAATGCCGATAAATTAAATCGAGACCATTTGGAAAATTAGAAAACGGCTGATATATTGCTTAAGCTAAAACTTAAGCTTACTTGATCATCTCCCAGAATTTATAAAATTAGCATTAAGTCAGACGGATTCAAAACAGTACCCCGTGAGGCTTTTACGCTATGACTCCCGTGCGAGTAGGTACATAATATATCAGACGCGAAACGAATATAAAGTCCATCTGGAAACCTTATCACTCCCTACTCCGTAACAAGCCAATTGGCAACAGTTTCAACCTATCACAAACCCTATGACGCTTAACTAGAGCCACAATTTCAATGACTGCAAATTGGTAGTTGTGACACTCAGGAATTTAAATTAATCTCATCCGATAAAGCACAAAAGTGAACTTTGCATCAATCAGTTAAAGTTTAAATTCGCGAAGCACAAGGCTCTAGTAGGAAAGTCAAAGCGCGTGCGCTCATCATCTGTGGTACCATGAATTTAAAAGACACTTCGGACGTGTTTTCAACAATTCCGAGATGAAATCACGATCGAATTCAATTCGAACTTATCCATTTCTGATTTATTTGTGCAGATTTGTGCCGATGCTTATCAGATTTCCATATAGATCTCGATCGTATATAGCCATGATTTATTTCTTCATGTAAGGAGATAAGTTACATGGTATATCTGTTTTTAAGTCTTTGATGGGTATGCTTCTGTGCTATTCCAAATGGTCCAGTCAAAATAGACATAAAAAACCGGCCAAGTGCGAGTTGGGCATTGCTCTTTTAGGTTTCCGTACATAATTATGAACAACATAATATTATTTTGGGTGTAAGAAATATTTAATTTCCGAGCTAGACATCGCAACAAACCGTGAAAAACAAAACCCAAAAAATATTCGTTTGTTTTGGTCACAGCTTACAAACTACTTTATGACTCGTTGTTTTCAGTATTTGTTGTTTAAATACAGTAACATACATACAGTACATAATATACCGAAATTTCATATATTCCCAACTGTTTTAGTTTTTGAGACGGGGGTTATCCCCGTCAAAAAACGGTTCAATTCAATTTCTAATTCAATATTAATTGGTTTAGGTCAACGTTCTACACCAAACACCAAAATTTCAAGTTTGTACTTAACTCATTTCGTCTACGGGCTAGATACATTTCGTCTACGAGCTAGATACCTATGACTGGCGGACAGACAGACAGATAGATAGACAGCAGAGTGACATTAATAGGGCTCTGTTTTTACCCTATGGGTACGGAACCCTAAAAAGGGTACCACCCTTTTTAATGGTGGCTCGAAGGAAAAAATGAAACATTTTTTAGATAAGTAATTTTATGATCTACAATTTTGGTCTGAGCTAGTCCGGAAAATTAGAGTTTTCCGCGGGTATTTTTAAAAGCCTGAATCACGGGCATCAGCTAGTCAGGTATGTTGTGAAAGTGTGGAGTTAGCCCCACATTGGGTGCAATGGTAGGGCTCCGATGATCCACCGCGGCTATTACGCTGATTGCTGGTAGCAAATGATACAGGCTCGGAGCCCCGCGGCAACGCCGGGGCTGTCTTCATCTGCATTCCTTTAAAGGTGTCCGTCTGGCTACAAGACGATCTGATTCTAATATTTTATCCGGTACATTTGGAATTTGATAACCGGTGTGTAATTTAGTTTTGGTTTTGTGTAGTGGAAACATAAATCATAATAAGTCGTCGATTTTATTAATTTTATTTTTCTTGTTTCCTCTCTCGCATTCCATTTATTGTATTTAGCTTTGTATTTAACATATTTAATTACTTTTAATTTGTATTTACCTATTTAATTAGTGTAACTGGATATTCATCCGTTCTGATGAAATTAAAATATAATAATAATAAATAATGTTAGTAATATTAGTTCTATTTATGCTACACGGTTAGAAAAAAGGATGATATAGGTTTGCGGCGTTTCATAATTATGTTTTTGACTTTTTCTAGGTGGCCAAGATGACTCCATCTTTCTGATCAAAAATTTGTTTTTAACAATTTATTTTTTCTAAACAACTTTTACATCACCATACCTCACCTCATCTCACGCATTTCATTTCGCATCACATCAGCCTGTGGCTTCCCCATGGTGTCCACCGTTGGGCACCCTTCCCTAATGAGCGTCTCCACAACAATGAATTTACACAAATCAGTTTTCAAATTAGATGTCATGCGAACGGAACCATGGCAAGTTTTATTATTTTCACCCAATTTTCACAGACAACCCATAAAATTAGAGATGGCTTGACTTGTTCCTCAAATTTCGAGATAATCAGATTTTACGCTAATTAGTCTCGAGTGGTAGAGTTCGTCGGTTAATTGCAAGCGTTGCTTTTGTCTCGACCTGGTTCCAATAATGTCCTTTAGATGTCTCATCTTGTACGAAGACTCAGACCATCATGTACTTTTTATCATAATTTATTTCAACTTGTGAAGGATTAAATGTCCAGTTTTCGATTTCAGGATTCCGTTCTCAAAGGACAAAATGGAGCCCAATTAATTTTACTCTGTTGCCTGTCATTTCGTCCGTATATAAGACAGAACTCTAGCTCGTAGAATTAATGAGTTACAGAACTGAAATCTGATTAGGTAATTTTTAACATCACATTACAGCAGTTTTTATTAAACCCATACCCCTGATCGGTTTTTGCGCAGCATCGTACTGGAACGCTAAATCGTACGGCGACATATGTATGTCTTTGCTGGTATGGTCTGTCTGGTCTGGTCTACTTATCTCTCATAAGTAGACCAGACCAAAGACAATTTAGAAATTATAAATTCCTGAACTGAAACTGAACCCGGGTCATCTCACTTACCTATAAGCGCTCACAATTACACCAAGTGGAGGTCGTCGAAAAAAATCAGAGCAAGATGAAATTATTATGATTGAGAATGTTTGTGATGTTTGTCTATAAACAATGCTGTTTGAAACACTCAATCATCGGCCCACACTCCGCAAAACGCAATTTCCCCCGATCGAGGTGATATGGTAAACGCATCGGGTTACTATGTAGATCGATTTGTTTCAACTTTCTCCTGATGTAATTAAGCCGCAAATGAGAGTGGTGTAATTTATGATGCGACGCCTCGTGACACAGTGCCGTAGGTGGAACCCGTTTCTAGTGTTGCCATTTTAATATCAAAACTTGCTAAAAAGAATTATTAATGAACCTGAAGCTCTAGTGTATGTAACTAGGTAGTAGGTACACAGTTTCAGTTTTTAACCCCCGACGCAAAAACGACGGGGTGTTATAAGTTTGACGTGTCTGTGTGTGTGTATGTGTGTGTGTGAGTGTGTGTGTGTCTGTCTGTCTGCTAGCAGCTATATTTGATGAAAATCGATTCAAGATGGCCGCCGCTGCAAAATGGCGTATTACATATTTTTCACAACTCCCTTAATATGGGTATCAAATGAAAGGGCTTGACTAGTAGAATAGCACTATTGCAAATCCAAGATGGCCGCCGACACAAAATGGCGAATGTCGGGAGTTTTTAAATTTTAATTTATACTTTAACTGAGTGTGAACAGAATCTGTCATTTAGTATGAAGATCTCAAATCTTATTGTAGCAAAACAAGTGTCGGACGTTACTTTAGATTAATTATTTTGAAATAAATTGATTGAAATATTTTTTCCACCCAGAGGAATCTAGAATATTATAAGAATCAAATTAATTGCTCACCGCAAATCTTTTCAAAAATTCTATACTTAGGCCATAATTCCATTGATGGCCAAAACAACCTTTAATAAATATGTTATTATTTTAATGGTGAATAAAATATTATGTTTTCTTTCGTTCTTTCTTTAGTAGACTCTAAGCCATATATTAGTTTGTAATTGTATCCCAATCGTTATCAGATCTAATTTTAATTTATGCATGCTGCCATACTAGAGAACTGCTACGTCAAAACTATAGATTTTCTTGAAAACAAAAGCTTTTCTATATTAGCCTTAACTAACGAATAGGTACCTACTATAAAGAAAAATACAGTATCACTTGTTTGTCACTTAAAAACTATAAGTTGATTGGTAACGGTTTTCGCCGAGAAAAAGTGCTCCCCAACAACAACACAGCCTTTCAATTAATAAAAACCGTAAATAATACACCGAGCGAAATTTACATGGCTTCTGTCAGGGGATGCTTTTAAAGGTTTATATTTTGCATCCTCTTCTCTCACGGGGATAACAGATAAAGCCGTCTCGCTTACCGGAGGCTCTACTCGGTCGGTTGGCTCTACCATGTTCTACGTTAGTTGCGCACGCGCACTAGCTTCGAGTGTTCGCTTTGTTCAATTTCGCGCGAAATTATTTAAAAAAAAAAGTACTTTTTTTTCAACCACGGTGTACTGGGAATGCATGAATGAATGGAACATCTTTTGTTTTTGTGTCGCTAGTACAAGCGAACTAGCGTGACGTACGGTGAAGTGCAGTGTTTTTTGTGTTTAGAAAGTGAATCCAAGTGAATACATAGAATACAATAAAGGATTACAGTGTATTTCATGTTGGAAAGCACGTGGGAAATCGCATCCATCGACTCGGTTGGTTACGTTTGGAAGGTCACAATCTAGAGTGGTTTTAATTATAAACCAATTTCACATAGCGTTTTTATACCTGTCGGAAGGGGTGGGGATATAAGTACCTACTATAAGCCCAAAAGTTTAATGAAAGTCTTAGGTTTAAATTAGCTCATTAGGATATTAGTTATTTTTCTCTAGTAGGTAGTACCTATACAAGCTTTAAAATAAGTTGTCATGTATGAAAACTGCTCACCATAATGATGCCCAATTAATATGTCCTAAATGATCGTCGAACTTCTCGTATCTTTCATAGGAATATTGTGATTTGAAAAATCCCTACAAAATCCATGTTTTTATTCAAAATCGAAAAAGGGTGTCATTTATTTAAAAAAACACTAAAACTATTTAAGAAATATGAATATTTATATTTTGTTCAAAATTTGGAGCTATTTGTAGGTACTCACCAATTATGGAGACATATACGTTTTTTCCACCTGTTGGAAAGGTGGGCAGTGCGTAGTGGTTGGCGGATATGTTATTATGAGTTATAACTTACAACGCTGTGCCACTAATAACATGTTTTGTGTCGTCTAGATATTGCTTTAAGTAGGTAAAAAGACGTCAACTTAAAATTCTACTACGAGGGTTCCAAACGCGCTCTGATCTGTGAAGATCCCACGACAAACTCAGCCGGGTAGAGTCACGTGTAAGCATGTACTTCCTATTGTTAGCATTTGGGAAGAGCATCAAGTTAAAAATTCAGTCTTAACGGGACTCTCTAAAGTAATGGAAAAATTAATTAATAATAGACTAATGCAATACCTTTATAAATTTAATATTTTATCAACCTCACAATACGGGTTTAGGCAAGGGAAATGTACGCAAGATGCTATTTTGGCGTTAACTTCGCATATTGTAAACCATCTTGATAGTAAAAATAAATGTTTGACCGTCTTTTTGGACCTCAAAAAGGCGTTTGATACAGTTTCGATCCCTATCCTTCTAAAAAAGCTCGAAAACATTGGCATTAGAGGAAATCAGCTTAATCTGTTGAAGGACTATCTAAGTAATCGAACTCAGCGTGTAAAAATAGAAGACTATACCAGTACTGACCTTGAAATGACCTTCGGTGTTCCACAAGGTAGTGTCCTAGGACCTACCTTGTTTTTAATATATATAAATGACCTATGTGATTTTAAAATAGATTCTGGAAATATTTATTCTTATGCAGATGACACTGCTATAGTCTTTCATGGGAAAACTTGGAAAGAAGTGCATAGTACTGCCGAAACAGGCTTAAGGAAAATATCTAGTTGGCTTAAATCAAATTTTCTGACACTTAACACTAATAAGACAAACTACATATGTTTTGCAATAAATAATAAAAGTCAACCTTTAACATCAAATCTACGAATTCATCATTGTAACGTCCAGAGCGTAATTTGCACGTGTCCTACCATTGATAAAATTGACTCAATTAAATATCTAGGTATAATTATTGACCAAAGATTATCCTGGCACTCCCATCTGGAACTACTATCTAGCAGAATTAGAAAACTTATTTGGATTTTTAAAACATTAAGACATGTTGCAACTAACAAAGTTCTAATTCAAGTGTATACAGCCCTTGCTGAATCTATACTGTCGTATTGCATTCCAGTATGGGGAGGAGCATCAAAAATTAAATTTCTTGAATTAGAGCGTAGTCAACGGGCACGTTGACTACGTATTAAAAGTTATGTACTGCAAACCTTATCGGTTCCCAACAAATGAGCTATACTCCATAAATAATTTAATGACAGTGAGAAAGCTATATATTTTAAAACTAATACTAAATCGGCATAAAACAGTTACTATAGATACTGACACAATGACAAAAAGAAGAGTAAAGATTAGAATAGAAACAAATATTATAAAAACTACATTTGCTAGTAAACAGATTACTAATCAATCGGCTTACATTTACAAGAAAGTAAATAATTTGTTAAAAATATATTCATTAAATACTCACGATCTTAAAAAGTCTCTAACTGAATGGCTCACTAACCTAAATTATGAAGACACTGAGGCTTTACTCGAAGTTATCACCTGAAAGAACTACCTGCGCGCGCATGCATGCACACACACACACACACACACACACACACACACACACACACACACACACACACACACACACACACACACACACACACACACACACACACACACACAAACACACTCACACATACACACACACACATACACACACACACTTTTAGGATATTTAATTTAATATTGTATTTAATTTATATCTTAAATATATTGTAGTTACTTCATTTCTATATATAAGATTTTCATAAAGATTGTCTACGGAAGAGCGGGACATCCTGGCACAGGTATAAATTTACCTAAAAGGATGTCCCAACAACTGATTAATATTTTGTAAAAAATCTTTATTCTATGAATAAATCATTTTTTCATTTTTTTCAAAAATGCATATTTCGGCTAGTAGACTTTAATACAGTTCGTGTCCAAAAAATTCTATCAAATAAAGAATCTTACTTATTTCTTTAGGTTCACAATTACTATTTACTATTAGTTGGTATAGTACTATTTTACTATTTTGTATTATTTTATATTATTACTATTTTGTAACTTTTATTAATAAGAAAAAGTGTCATAATAATACTATTTAGAACAAAAAGTATTTATTATAATGATTGTCTGTGATCCTGGAAATCCCGCCGATCTACGAGATTGAGTTTATCAATGAAGTTAGCAGTGTGGAACTTAGATTCGCTGCGGGATTGGATTTCCTACTCCAAGCTAACAAAAGATACGTAGATATAAACCCAGGGAGATGAAAAACAAAAATATTAAATCCTAGATCCATATTAAATGAACGAACAAAAACTTGACCAGAAAAAAATATCTTTACATTATCTAATTTTATAATGATAATGGCGTATCCACAGCGCGCACGCAATTCGTCGAAGCATTCCGCGGCGTGTGTGCGCCGCATAACAATGGCTGTGCGAGTCGCTAAACAGCTGGTATTCTATAAAAATCCCTAACATTGCCTTTTTGAGCACTGTTGATCTAATCTGTTGATATAGAAAAGACAAAGATATACAATTCCTTACAAATGTAGCGTCTCAACTGACACATATTAATTCAACTTCCGATTGTTATCACTATATAGAATAGAATAGAAAAGATTTTTATTCAAATAAACTTTCACAATTACTTTTGAATCGTCAATTGAATCTACCACTGGTTCGGAATGCCGTTCCAAGCGAGAAGAGCCAGTAACAAACTCGGTGGTTGCTCTTTATAAAAACAACAATAACAATATATCATGTGACAATAGTCGTTATTGCCCGCCAACCCGCATTGGAGCATCGTGACGGGTCTAAGCTCTAAATCCCTCTCTGCTGTGAGAGGGGAGGCCTGTGCCAAGCAGTGGGATGTAAAAAGGCTGTAGGTACCTAGTGGTAGTGATGGTGGCCGGATATATAGATCTCTTGTAAGAATCGTCACAGAATATAATCTTGTACTGCTTGTATGCAGCAGCACATTCTGTGAACTTGATTCTCTTGAGATTATATCTATCTATCTTGGGTTTCGTGTATCAATAACGTTAATCACAATTATGCCCACCGACGTAATACTGGTTTTTATAATGGGTTAAGGTTATGTTTATCGCACAATCTCAAAACAAAAGAACATAATGTAAAACAAGAACTGGTGACAAAAAAGAAGAAAACTCGGTTTTATACAATGGCAGAGTTACAAATAGGTACGAAATATTAAAACGATAAAGAAACTAGGTTTGGGTTATCCTTGCTTATTGAATATAAGATTAAATCAAAAATTAGGAGATCCGAAATGTAAGAGAACTCTAGTCACCGACATAGCTCATCTAGTCGCGAAACTGAAGCGGGCACATAGCTCAAATAACCGATAAACGTTGGGGTCCCAATATTCTCGAATGGTGACCCCATACCAGCAAATGCAGCGTTGGAGAACCCCCACTAGGTTGATGAACGATGCCAAGCAAGTCGCTGGATATATTTTTTTGTGTGTGTGTTTGTTTGTTTCAATAGTTCACAATATATTTAAGGTTATTTTCCTCTTTTAGTGACAGATGGGCTGGCTAATATTTTAACAAAGAATCAATCTGATTATTAGGCGCCGGAATATAGCCAGTCAGTATCCAGTACTCTTGGCACTTTTCCGCGCGGGTTAATATTGTTTAAAAATCGTATATTTTGACGACCTCCCTGGCGCAGTGGTGAGCGCTGTGGTCTTATAAGTGGGAGGTCCTGGGTTCGATTCCCGGCAGGGGCAATTTGAGATTTTATAATTTCTAAATTGTCTCTGGTCTGGTCTGGTGGGAGGCTTAAGCCGTGGCTGGTTACCACCCTACCGGCAAAGCCGTGCCGCCAAGCGATTTAGCGTTCCGGTACGATGCCGTGTAGAAACCGATCAGGGGTATGCATACCTCTTCCAAGTTAGCCCGCTTCCATCTTAGACTGCATTATCACTTACCATCAGGTGAGAATGCAGTCAAGGGCTAACTTGTAGTTGAATAAAAAAAAAAACCTAAGAAATAAGACTATCCGAGTCTATACCGATTTATCAGGACGAATGTAGGGGACATTGCAAAACGCAATCTGTCAATCTTCTTTAAGACTGGTCCAGAATTTCCATTCAATTCATCTCAGCATCCGATTTTTACCCGTTACGGGCGGATCAACAAATTGGGTCAGATTAATCGCATCGATTAACGTGAGACGATCACGTGATCACCAGATAAGATCCGAGATTGGCTTAATGAGCTCAACGGGGGACTAATTAGTCGAGCCCTCATAATTATGAGGTCTTTCTTTTGATACAGTTACCATGCTCGTAGTTATTTGTTTTTCTGAGAACCTAGGAACAAGATGAAGTTTTCAACTTAAAACATGATAGAAAAGATGGTAAATTTTCAGGCACATCCTAACTAATATTATAAATTCAAAAGTGAGTTTGTTTGTTTGTTACGCTTTCACGCCTAAATCGCTGAACCGATTTTAATGAAATTTGGTATAGAAATAGACTAGACCATAGAGAAGAACGGACTACTTTTTATTCTGGAAACCCCAACGGTCAAAATCCACGCCGAAGTCGCGGGCATCAGCTAGTAGATATATAAAAATATGCGTTATAATATTGTATCGAAATGCGGATGGTTTTACGTGCTCACTGAGGTACGAGGGTGTATCTGACACCGCCAACTTCCCAACTCCAGATTGCTACTGAGAATTTCTTGACAGAAAAGCCTAATAACGTTTTTTTTCGGCCCGACCTTGGTCTCCAACCCAGGACCTCATAATCCACAGACGAACAATCCCTTAGATCAACGGGGCTGTAGATTATTATTTCTACTGTATGTAGCAAGTCGCTGACGTGTCGGGTTGTATGTGTCCAAGCCTTCAACATCATAATAGACGGAGGAAATCGAGCATCTTTCGTGGCGATTTTCACCAATTTCCCAGCCGCGTCTCGGTACAGCGGCTGATATTAATTAGTGTAATTATTTCTCAGTAATTGCGTTATAGAAATTCTTTGAAAGAGGTGGCTATTGTAATCGTGGGTTTTCGTCGCCATCAACCGATACACGACCACTGTTGGGCATTGCCACCTTACAGGGACTGCAGGGATATTTATTTTTACACCAAATAGTAGGCATCGAGCTCTACTAAATAAGGGATGATTCAACAAAATTGAATACAGATAAATATGAAAGCACAGCACATTCATCCCTTTTAGGCGCGTCAAGTTGAAATCTACGTTGGTAGTTCATATAGATTGGAATGCTCAAATTCGACAGTTAGCACGTAGCTTCTAAAATCGACGAGCTAGTAAAACGTATTATAACATGCTACATTACAATTTTTTTAATATAACTAGCTTCGCCCGCGACAATGTCCGCGTAGTTCATTAAAAAATTCCGTGGAAGCTCCTTAATTTTCCGAAGTTTATCTCGGAAATTATCAAGTCGATCCGTTACTCCGTTGCCGCGTTACTGAACTATAAACTAAGCAACAAACACTCGTTCGCATTTATAATATTAAGTAGGGATGACATGTGGTACAGTGTAAACTCTCCGTTACTTGATTTATAGAGTTCTACTACAAAATTTAACGAGTAAACAAAGTTGTCAACTTATTGGGATTTATTCAAGTCCCGAGCTCAGAAGTGAGATAATTATCGTACACAGAAATGCATGTAAAAAGTCCACCATGTTTTCTAGTAGCACGGTTTACCCAACAGCACGCTTGCACAAGCCCGGGGGGAAATTATTTACATAAAACCAGTTTCGCTACCTGTTGCACTCGCGCGTGATACATTGGTCTATTTGTTTGAACATCACTCTAAATGTATGGGAACTAGCAAGCAATGTACTGCGAAGTTTAAACAAATATAGACTAGAAAAAAGGTAAAAGAAAAGCGAATAAGTTGCTGGTAACGAAAAACACGTATTTTACAACGTTCTGTAGATTGTCTGTAAAATTATTCAAATATACGTTAAGAACTCATGTTATCCATTATGATAATATTAGAAATACGGAAGCAACTTTGTTTTTCCGTAATCGGCTACATTTTGTCCTTTAAAAAACAGATTTTTATTAATATCGGAAAAAATCTATTCATTCCAGTATCTCGGAACTCCAACTTTTATCTACAGTATCATATTAAGTTGGTAATAATACCTACTAATAATTTAGATAGATACTTTCAGTTCATTTTTAGGATTTAATTGAATGAGAAAAGTTACTGTCGTCTCAGTCTACTTGCGCAGCTGCAAAAAAGTCGTGTACAATTCCGCTTTTTACTTGAAATCGATATGAAATCGTTATCTTTCCGTTTTTGAGCGCGAAACTCATGACAGCGTAAAAGACTGCACGATATTATTTTCATGAAGATTAAAGCAAATATTACAGGAAAATACCTACCTAGATATCGCGACGCACAGAGTGCGTCCGAGCAAGACCCGGCCTTATATTATGCAGTGTGTATATTTATATATTTTATCCCATGTTTCACTTTCTTAATAATTATGGACTTATAGTAATCGGTTACAAAAACCCAGGAAAAGCCTCTTAATCAAATTAACTTTTATTATATCGCACTGATAACTAGTTTGAATAACCATGTTTGAAAGTTTACCTTTAATGGTTTATTATGGGGCAGGTCGGATAGGGTTGTGAGTTGTGACTGTAGCGCTTAACTCAAAGTCGAACTCTTGAAACTATTACAATGGATTCGTCATGTCTGTCTGTCTGTCCGTCGGTATGTCACAGCCACTTTTTTCCGAAACTAAAAGAACTATACTGTTGAAACTTGGTAAGTAGATGTATACTAATACAACAATAATAAATACTATATTTAATATTTTCACACAAAAATAGAAAAAAACGATAAATGGGAGTTCCCCATACTTAGAACTGAAACTCAAAATTTTTTTTTCATCAAACTCACACGTATCTATGGATAGGTCTTCAAAAATGATATTGAGGTTTCTAATATCATTTTCTTCTAAACTGAATAGTTTGCGCGAGAGACACTTCCAAAATGGTAAAGTGTGCCCCCCCCTGTAACTTCTAAAATAAGAGAATGATAAAATTAAAAAAAAATATATGATATAGTACATTGCCATGCAAACTTCCACCAAAAATTAGTTTGTTGTATCTTATTCGTTTGTTGCGTCCTCGTGGTTATAGGATTTTTAGAAATCCCATACAAAATTATTTAATTTTATGGTGTGTGGGTGTAAACTGTAAACAAGTGGCAATACTTTGGGACAAGAGTTTTTCAAATGGTTTGTTTGAAAAGCTCGTAAAATTAATTTTTATTTCGAGTTTCTAGTCCTTAGCTTAGCTTTACATCCCTAATGTAAAAGTATCGGTGCTAATTATCCAGCCCAGCCATAAGTGGGTTGCGTAGTCGATAAATGCATACAAATCATTTCTATGTATGATTTTTGCATGTTTCAACATAACCCGTTTGATATACCATAAAATCAAGCTGGGAGTGGCTTTCGATTTTAATAAGCGTAGAAGCTTATTAAGCCTTGGTGAAGGACCGGAATTTTTAGCCAAAAAAAAAAAAAAAACCTGAGACAGGTTAATTATTTTTTCGAAAAATTAACAATTCGTCATCATTGCAGTCTGTGGACATTTAGTAGGCCTTTTCCATTGAGAGATACCACATGTGGTATCTATGTGGTACCACCCATTTTGTATTTTGGTGGTTCATCTGAGGGTGCCCCATACTACGCTTACTTGTAGGTATTTAACTTATTTAAGACCGCTTTGAGACAAACTTTAGAATTAAGTACAATGAAAAACAAAATTATTTCGCTATAATCCGCCAAAACAGACTTTGCAAGACACCAATGCAACACCACACACAAGAGATGTAGTTTACACAATGCATGGTTATTACATTGTAGAGTCAACATCTCCTGAGGATGCTGCAGTGTCGGGAGTGGAACGATCGTCGAGTTTGTTTTGGTGAGGGGTGTTGTAGGTATTGGTGTGTTTTTGTGGCGGGTCTAAGCTCTAATTTCCTCTCTCCTATGTGAGAGGAGGCCTGTACCCAGCAGTGGGACGTAAAAAGGCTGTAGTGGTGGTATTGGTGTTGTACTATACAAAATCTTTTTTGGCGGATTATAGAAAAATAATTTTATATTTCATTGTATATCATGCAAGTACAGCCTGCTTCTATTCAAACTTTAGAATTTTCAGCTAGAGCATGACCTGCGACTTCAACTAGCTGATAGTTTGGGCTATACCAGTGACCTTAATTTTCTAGCGGATCTCCTCCTAAAAGAACCAATACTCTGAAGAAATCTTGAATGAATTCAAGAAGGTTCGAAAAAATAAAACAAAAAATATTCCTGTTAAAAAGTTGTAGTAACTCGTTCACATGACTCTCGTTTGTGGCCGTGGCAACACTGTTGTATGATTTATTACGATCGTGGCATTTATTACGGCCGCCTAATTGTCCCCCCCGGGACACGTTAGCGAAATAATTACTAGTTGAGACACAGCGATACAAACAACCAAAGATACATAGTTCTCACCATGTCATGATAGCACAATTTCATATTTTGCTATTTGCAGATGGCGTCGACCATCCGAACGATTTATTTAACTACATATATATAATGGATAGTCCATCCAAAATGGTTTTGATCGGTTTGATCAGTTTAAAACCTTCACCGATCGACAACATAAATGTTACCTTCAGATTGTCCGAATTTTAAATTTTCTTAATTAATTTAAGAAAATTTATATTTCTTAATTAATTTTAAATTAAGAAATATAGGTAATGAGGAATTTTTTTAATAATCCGTGTGTTTTAATCTAAAAATCAAGTAATTTTATAAAGTAGTTACTGTACTTAACTAAAATTGAAATCTTTTGAAACTGTGAGCATCCAGCCGTGCGGAATTCATCGTGCAACGGGAGACATATTAATATTTATTTAGTAGGTAATTATTTCTTGTAGTTAACAATAAAGTTAAAAAAACCCATGTCGTCCATGGGTTTTTTTGCAACATTGCAAATGCAACATTGCAAATGCAACATTGCAAATGCAACATTTGCACGTCCACGTCAGGTTCTAGAAATACTTGACCATAGGTGTGTATCTAGGGTTTTTGTATATCATTGCATATCCGATCCGATAAGTATAAAAAAATCCCACGCGTATGATCTGTTAAGATTCGATCTTGTTTATTTGTATCGAGATTGAGATATAGATATAATTGAGCAAAGGTGGGTGGTAGCAAACACAGACCGACTTTTGTGTGAGTGTGTGTGTAAGTAGAAATTACGCAGCTATCTTATTAAATCCTGGGAGCATGCAAGATCGAAGATAAAATACCTCAAACAGCGTCAACGAATGAACTGAAGTTTAATAAAATGCCGAACTAATTTATATTATACTTAGGTACTTGACGCGCACTTTGCGCGACTTTGCGCAAAAAAAGAGCGAAGTTTGAGTTTAAATCCAGAGCAAGCGAAATATTCTATGAATGAACCGCGAGCGTAACAAGTGATTCTAAGTTAGAATCCTGAGCATAGTGAGGGATTCAAAGGAACTTTGCTCTTGAGCGCCACATAACTTTTCACTTCACTATAGCGAGAAAATACAAAATGTACGAAAATATACTTTCGAAATAAAAGTCTTAAGAGCCCTCTTCATGGGAGCGATAAATCGTTGGTGGGTGGAGTCTAAAACAGTGATTTCTGCATTTAGAGAGCGAGACGTCTTCAGTAAAGTAAAGTACTAAAAATATATAAATAAATAATAAATTAATTAAATTAATTAATTTTGCTTGAGATATCATGATTTTTAGTGAAAAACGGCAAAGTAAAAATTACGTAATTAAAAAAACTAAAAACCCGACTGCGTAAAACAAACTAGTTCTGGTAACTGAAAAGCAAAAAACAAGCTTTGTACTTTATAAACTAGAATTTGATAAGATGATAAACATAATTAATGTTAGAAAATGTATGGCATGCGGGGGCGAACTACTTAATAGTCCTGAGTAGTTGGCTAAGTAATGCCCCCGCCTGCCATACATTTTCTAACATTAATTATGTTTATGATCTTATCAAATTCTAGTTTATAAAGTACAAAGCTTGTTTTTTGCTTTTCAGTTACCAGAACTAGTTTGTTTTACGCAGTCGGGTTTTTAGTTTTTTTAATTACGTAATTTATTTCTTGGTTTTTAGTGAAAAACTATGAAAAATTTTTAGATACATATTTTTACAAGAGACAGGCCTGTGTCACTCCGCGTGTAGGTATTTAAAAACATACCTACAGGCGGCGGCCATTACGCAAGGGCCAATCTAGTAGGCTGCCGCAAGCGAAGAAAGACACGCGCGCGCGCTATTTGTTCGACCATGTTCAAATTTCTCGATAGTTGCAAGATGGACACAAAACGAAAGAGGCACTAGGCACTAGGCAGTTCTGCCGACTATTGCCACCGAAACGAATTAATGTAAGAATACAAGAAATATAATATAATAAGTAATAATTAATAATTAATAATTAATTTAATAGCTAATAAACCTTTTACTTCAAGCAAATTTAGTAATCCGAACTATGAAAGACATCGAATGATCGACAGAACGATTAATCAATCAATCAATTTCTCAATATAGCGCGAGCCCATAAGACGCAGTCTATATTGATCACGGAAGAGAAAAATTGATGTTCATGTATTTAAGTATAGCGCGTTTAAGACCACTATTAGCGCCATCTGTTGAACATTGGAAACTTTAATAAGGTCCTTCATAATATTATTGTATTATTTTAGTGTTTGGCGATTTAAGGTTAAATTATTAGTGTTACAATAATTGATGGGAAGGGGGGAGGTGTAGGGGGGATTATGTGGAATGTAGTAGAGTGGAGTGGGAAGGGATCTTAAATAAATTACCACCAATTTACTCACAATGTAGTTGTTATTTATTTTGTTTTCTATGATTTGTCACTCCAAACTGATTACAAACATATAGATTGTATATATTTTCGTATTTGCCTTTTAAAGTCCTTTATTTTGATACCCCACTCGAGGGTCTTGAGGAAAAAAAAATTTTTCAGCTCGCACATTAAAGTGCATAAAATCCGCCATTTTGAATTTTTATTAATTTTATGTACCCAGTAACATTTGCGCTGATAAGACAAATCTAATGACGTATCATTTATCAAAATAAGTTGAGTCGTTGAGTAGTTACGAACTGACATAGGAAACGGTCATTTTCTGTGATTTATCACTCCAACTTATTTTCAAATATATAATTGTATACATTTTTGTATTTGCCTTTTAAATCCCTTCATTTTGATACCCCACTCGAGGGTCTTGAAGAAAAAATTTTTTTTCAGCTCGCATATTAAAGCGCATAAAGTCCGCCATTTAATTTTTTTTTTAAATTTAGGTACCCTATGACAGTCGCGTCATGAAGACAAATCTAATGACGTATCATTTATCAAAATCCGTTGAGCCGTTGATTAGTTACACGCGGACATAGGAATGGACATACATACATACAGGTGAAACACATAACCCAGTCGGGTAAAAAGATGCAAATCTAGGTTTGGAATTACGCCTATTTTTAACCCCCGACGCAAAAACGACGGGGTGTTATAAGTTTGACGTGTCTGTGTGTGTGTGTGTGTGTGTGTGTGTGTGTGTGTGTGTCTGTCTGTTCCCCTGTGGCGCTCAAACGGGTGGACCGATTTGAATGCGGTTTTTTTTGTTTGAAAGGTGAATTAGTCGAGAGTGTTCTTAGCTATGTTTGATGAAAATCGGTTCAAGATGGCCGCCGCTACAAAATGGCGGATGATATATTTTTTCACAACTCCCTTGATATGGGTATCAAATGAAAGGGCTTGACTAGTAGAATAGCACTATTGCAAATTCAAGATGGCCGCCGCCACTAAATGGCGAATGTCGGGGGTTTTTTAAATTTTCAATTTACACTTGTAGCAAATATTTGGCAATTTTTTACATAAACCAAAGACATTTGAAGTTATTATGAAGTAACGTATGATATGACTTTGGTCGTTTTCAATTTTTAACCCCCGACGCAAAAACAACGGGGTGTTATAAGTTTGACGTGTCTGTGTGTGTGTGTGTGTGTGTGTGTGTGTGTGTGTGTGTCTGTCTGTTCCCCTGTGGCGCTCAAACGGGTGGACCGATTTGAATGCGGTTTTTTTTGTTTGAAAGGTGAATTAGTCGAGAGTGTTCTTAGCTATGTTTGATGAAAATCGGTCCAAGATGGCCGCCGCTACAAAATGGCGGATGATATATTTTTTCACAACTCCCTTGATATGGGTATCAAATGAAAGGGCTTGACTAGTAGAATAGCACTATTGCAAATTCAAGATGGCCGCCGCCACTAAATGGCGAATGTCGGGGGTTTTTTAAATTTTCAATTTTCTTATATAGTTTATTTACGCACGAAGTCGCCTCAAAATTTACCCTAAAATAGTGATTTTTCAAGCGTCATAACTCTCAAAATAAATATAATTCTACAATTTTTTTATTTTATAGCATAGATAATGAAGATTGATATCTGGCTTAATTTAAGATCTATTGCGGCAAATATTAGAATAATAGGCGTAATACGTATGTATGGAGAAGCGCGTAAGGAGAGCAACCTTAAAAATAAAAAATCAATAGATTTTTTAAATTATATCTAGATGCTAAATTATATGATATTTTATACAAATGAAATAAAATGTTAGAGTATGAGTAACTGAACGTTTCAGAAATGAAATTACAAATTTCAGTTCGCAGAGTTTTTCTTGAGTGAATAAAATTTCCTTTTGCTAAACTAAATTCTAAATTTCTGGTGACTAATATACACATTTTAGAATATCGATCAATTTCACAAGTTTATAATATTATAGAAGTCAAGTAGGTAATGGTTAGTGACACCTTAAAACTAAAGCTACGAGGGTTCCAAACGCGCCCTTGTCTGTAAAGAGCTCACAACAAACTTAGACTGGTATTCGTTTTACAATATCACTCAGGCTAAGCACTTAGATCAATTAGATCAAGTATTTTTAACTAGCTATTTTTCTAAGACTAACGAGGCAGTCAGTCTTTAATTCAAAACCTTCATACGAGATCGTAATTAATCAAGCTCGACAAAAAAAAACATGACTACGAACCCAAGTTGTAGTAATCTGTTTCTACTCCGTGCTCATTACATACAGTTACAGTTCTATTACATTATAATAGACGTACGTACATCGCAATCTCGCTAGCTCGCCACCCCCGGCCCGCCCGCGGTCGCCGCAGGCAGGTGCCTGCTTTTTGCCGATAATTGATTTTTAATGGAGCCAGCGGCCTGCCTCGCTGCGTGCCCGCCGTCGCCTTTATATTATTAATTCTATTCTATGCAATTACACCACACGGACAGTTACAGCGATTCGACTTAGCGGTTTCAGATCATAAACCAACAGGTATCTCCTTGGTAACTTGAAAGCTTTAATTACTTTCAGGCTTAAAATATCTTGACTTTACGCTTTCTCTTTCAACTATAAGTCCGCACTGCATTTAGCCTGAAATTAAATAAAAAATTGCAATATTGATGTAATTGATAGAACTGCAATTGCAGTTTTATAGTCGAAATCAGCCCTTCTGTATAAACCCTGAGCTTATAGCTTGTTTTAAGACTAATAAAAAAAACTTTCAAACCTATGACCTTATGGGTTGTAGTCCACCGTTATTTTATTAACGCCTGAGACAGGTAATCTAGTTTTAAAACATATCATTGTATTATTGAAATATCGTGTCAACGTGTCAAATATCATCATCAACGAAAAAACTATTGCTATTTATAAATAAATAAATACTTAATTAGTCAGCGTATATGTATTGAAATAGTAGTTTATGAAACGGTTGCATAATAGAGGTTATTAAAACACGAGTGTTAGTTTAAAAAACGAGCCGCAGGCGAGTTTTTTAATAGTATTACACGAGTGTTTTAATAACTAATTATGTAGAGTTTCATACACTACTTTATCTAAACTCATATCATAAAATCGAAACCATAAAATCTTGGTAATATTTGTCGTGAGTTTTCTTTGATTTTGCTGGCAAAAGATTGTTGGTCGGTGGTCAGGTGGAGTTAAATTCTCTTCAGTATCACTGCTAGACATTTTTCCGCACAATAAAAACCATGTCTTGTAAAGTTTTGAGTAACAAATAAAAAATTTAAATATTATAACTAGCGTATGGCGCCAAAATTCAGTTGTTACCATAGAGATTCTTCTTCTTTTTCGGTTTGTCCCTTTCGGGACAGGCCAAGATCGTTGACCATACAGCCTGGGTTACCATAGAGAAATTAATAGTAGTAGAGGAGTCCTAATGTCCTATAGAAATTAGTGGATCGGAAAATAGCTCAAGCTTATCAAAAATTTAATTTTTAATAGTTATTAATTTTTAGTAGTTATTTTTAGTAGTTACTTAATTTTAAGTAAACTTAATTTTTAGTAGTTACTCTTCTGCAATTTAACACAATTCACAATGTTTAACGCGTTTGTACAGTTACACACATCTACTGTAAGGAGGTCGCACGAATTTCCCGCCATGGCTCAAAAATACCAGAACCCAGTTCGCCTGTACTATAATGTAGAAAAAATTATTTTATAACATTACTTTGCAATAATTTCCTAACAAAGCAGTGTTATAATGAATTTTTTTAATTTTTTTTTTAAATATTATAGATGTATGTGAATAAAGTAGTCCAATATATGACACATTTTGATTTCATATTCGGGATTTTAAGATATGAGAGTAGATAAAATTCATAATGTGTGAGACTTCGTACAAGTAACATACTTTCGAACAAATGTTATAATAAGTATTACGTACATTTTGCTTGTAATCAAAATATTTCGCCGTAAAAGGCAAAGCTGTAGTTATTTAATGGTCATTAAGATCGGTAAAGAGCTTTTATGTAGCCACTTTGTTTTATCTTTCGAAAATAACCGTTTACTGAAGAGCTGACCGCTCTTAATTTTTATAAACTTTATTAACATACGAACATGAGAGTAAAAAATGGTATTAATACTGTACTCTTTTGAACGTTTTGTCTTGCTCTAATGTAGGTATTTATAAAAGATTTTATAAATTAGAAAGATTTTATAATTATAAGAAAGATTAATAGAAAAATCCTAAGATATACTTAAACACGATAATGGTGCACATATTACTATTAATAAAGCCTCTATCTCTTTCTGCTTAGGGTCTCTCATTGCTTAAAGTCGTGATCCCTTTCCATTAAACCTATAATGAGGTGGACTCTCAGATTATTCTACGTTCCCGGATCCTATAGGTTGTTCTTTGTGTTGAATAATAATTTTAGCACCGAAAATAATCATTATTAATAATTATTACTTAAAATGATTAATATAAGGTCTTATATGGCTAGGTAAATTTAATGAAAGTACAAAGTTCTATATGTTTTAGTAGGCTTCGATGTATTTTAAAATCGAATTACATGAAATCGATCGAACTATTTCAAATTTGAAATTAACCGGTAAATCACATAGCGGGAATGATAAGGCTATAAATAAAGGGAAGCGACCACGGGATAGAACGGAATTACGGGTAATGGGCAGGTTCCAATCCACTGGATTCAATAAAGTGGTAGACAAATTTAAACTTTATTACTTGGTAATAGAACACAACGAAAACACACCGGATAAGGTAGAAATTTTGAACGAAAATGAACTTTATTTATTAGGGAACAAGGTAAAGGGGATTCAAATTGAGTGAAGCGAAGAGTTAATAGGATTCAAGGCGTAACAGGCTATAACATTGTCTACTGATATGAAAATCTTTAGAGGGTACGTAATATGTACTTACCAATAGGCAATTTCAATCCACACTAATCTAAAGCACAGTTCAAATCGCTACACTGATCTTGATGAATTTTAGCACCGAGATAATTTATCTTTTGAAAACGGCAATTCATACTAATATTATAAATGGGAAAGCGTGTCTGTCTGTTTGTCTATCTGTTTGTCTGTCTGCTAGCTTTTCACGATTCAACAGTTTAACGGATTTGGATGTGGTACAGAGTTAGTTTACATCCGGGGGACGGACATAGGCTACTTTTTATCCTGGAAAAGCAAAGAGTTCCCGTGGGATTTTTAAAAGGACTAAATCCACGCGGAACAAGTCGCGGCCATCATCTAGTAGGTTATATATATAATCCAATTGGAAAAGTACGTTCATAATTTCCACGCCAAAGTTGCTTTTTAATATTATATTCTCGGTAGAAATAATTTATTCTTACGAACGGCGTAAGTAATAAGTAATTAAAACACACATTGAAATAGAGCGATAATTAAGCATCAACAGTTATTGTGGCACAAAGACTTCTATCAGAATGAAAAATGAAATAAAAACACGTCAATTTGTCATCGCTATTATTTCATACCATATACAGTGATATTATTCCAAACGTAACCGACACAACAAGTCTTTAATATCCAGTGACAAAAACTACAACAATGTCTACAACTGCAACGAGACATGTTAAATCATCCAACTCTGCGAATATACTGATGTGCAAACAATGGTGGAAAGTGTGCTGGATGTATGGAGACCAGGAAAAGTACTACCGACAGTTATACGGGAGGAGAAAAGTCAATAATCCAACGATGTATTTCGACAACCCTGACACAAAGCGACAAGGAGCACAGATAACTGAATTAACAGATGATTTCTTCGAAGATAATATCTCCAATCAAATAGAACCAGCTCCAGATGAAAATGAAAATAATGGTAAAGAATGGTTCGGAGCCGAATCAGAACCTATTTACGGTTTTGACAAAACCTGGCACAAAGACCAAAGAAGACAACCAATACAAAATTATGAAGGTATAAATGAGATGTTTACTTCGAACTTAAATAGTGATAGTATAAAACAAATTCTAAATGTTCTACCTCCTGATGAAAGTGAAGTTATAGACTCCAATGAAGTTCTTCACAAAAATGGTGACGTTTTCGGTAAAAGTTCAAAATTGGTGTGCAAGACTAAAAAAGGTGCGTTGGTTACCGAAGAAACTGAGATTAAAAGTGACGGAAAGACGATGGCTAATCTTAAATTTCAGAGGTCGACGGTTAAAACGGGACCGAATAAAGTGAAAGAAGTGTTACAGTCAGTGAAAGAGGATGCAGTGTTAGACGAATGTTTTAGGAAGAAATGTGTTGGTGATAAGTTGACGACGAAGACCACGACTTTGGTGACTGTCTCTCAGACCATGGAGACTAGCTGCAATGAGTGAGTAGATTGTTTAACTATTATTAAAAATATTTAGGGCGTCTTGCATGAAAATTCCTTAAAATTAGGAATTTCTGATTTGAGTTTAAATATTAATTTACTTTAGCATTATTAATTACATTTATTCACATTCAGATTCAATAAATGCGAATGTAAAATATATTGTGCAAATTGTTCATGTTTTTTGTAAGTAGTTATTCAATTCAATATTTTTTATTGCTCAAGGCATTTATCAAGGATATCTACTTCGTTGTTATTGCCATAACCTTCGTTGTTATGCTATATATAGGTTTTAATTATTTATAACTTTGTTTTTTATCCGTTATACACGATTCGTTCGATGAATCTATAATCTTAATGTTGCTCTTTAATCAAACCCATAAGTCAGACACTATTGTCCTTACCCTCTACATAACTTCCAATTTAGAGTTCTCTACATTACAATAATTCCTATTGATGCGCATACCGCCGTCGACATTCATAGAAAAGACTTCAACGATACCACATCGTAAACTTATAAGTTGAAACGCTGCATTCTCTCTGTGCATTGCAATTAAAAACGAGATGTATGAACATAAATTATTTTTATGTGAGATCTGATTGTGCAAGCGTGATAATAATTTTCAAATCGATAATTTATTTTTAGATTATTGCATATTGGTAATTTTTGCAATTCTTGTCTTCAAATATGTAAAGTAAAATTTTTAAGCATTGATTTCGCATACAAAAGGTTCCATACCGTATCAATATTTACTGGAAATAATAAAAGAGATGCCATAGCAACATCAAGGCGACACAAAACTTAAATAATATACAGCTTTTAAATAGCTTTTAAGGAATCCAATATATTTTATGCCCAATACTAGTAAAAGCATTGGAAACATTTGTAGAGAATAGCGAATTGTTTCCATTATGCGGGAATGCCTAACTAAGCGGTTAGCCGCTATGCCTAATGGCAGCTCGCCGGAAACCGTAAAGTTTGCGGTTTACACCTGTGAACCGCGTTGGAGAAAATAAAATTGGCAAATGCGAGTCGTTAAAGTAATCTATGGTTCTGCACCTCACGAAATAAAATCCATCCATCATCATCATCATCATCATCATCATCATCATCAAACCTCCCAAAATCCATCCAATCCATGCAAATTCTGTTGAGTGCTCAAATGTTTGTGATTGGATTAATTAGTCACATTACTGGTAAACAAATACCACTTAGGGAGGCTTGTATATGATGCGGTTAAAATAATTTTGGGGTTAATGTTAAATTAGCTACATTTGATTGCACAAGCTAAGATTCCTTTATCTCAAAATGGAAAACGGATGTACAAAATATACTGACTTGACACATTTTGCTTTTTAGTCGGTGTTCAAATTTAACCTTAACCACTTTAGTTTTCCTAAGTATAATCATCGTAGAAATCAATTATTTGCTATCATAGCTCTGTCCTCATTGTTACCCAGTTGAAATCGAGGTTTTTTTGCGTAACATTGTTTAATAATGGATATCTTCAAATACAATTTTAGGTTTAGGATATCAAGTATGTATTATCATGTAATTATAAAACCTGTCCTCGTCAACACATTTATAGTTAATTAAAATAACTGTTCAAACATAAAAGTGTAGAAAACTATGAGAATAACAGCAATTAAAAGCTACGAAGGATAAGACAACCCGTTTATTGACGAAATAGTGTTTCACATAGAGAAACTGTTCAATGGAATATTGTTAGCCGGAAATTCTCCGAGCATAATTTTTGACTGTATATTTATTTATTTAATCTTGTACCTACTTTTAAAATTTTAGTTTTCATTTATTCTACAGCCCGCCGATGGACCACTGATTTCAGAACAATCGCAGATATAACAGTTATCTGCCCCTAATCGGTTTCTATGTGGCGTCATACCGGAACACTAAATCGCTTAGTGGCACAACTTTGCCCGTGGTGTGGTAACAAGCCACCGCTGAAGCCGAAGCCTCCCACAAGAAAGATAAATTACCAAATTGTTTGAACTTACAGCACAAAATAATCATCACTACATAATATGATATAAATTAAAAATTTTAAAACCCCCGACATTCGCCATTTTGTGGTGGCAGCCATCTTGGATTTGCAATAGTGCTGTTCTACTAGTCAAGCCCTTTCATTTGATACCCATATTAAGGGAGTTGTGAAAAAATATGTAATCCGCCATTTTGTAGCGGCGGCCATCTTGGATCGATTTTCATCAAACATAGCTAACAACACTCTCGACTAATTCTCCTTTCAAACAAAAAAAAAACCGCATTCAAATCGGTCCACCCGTTTGAGCGTTACAGGGGAACAGACAGACACACACACATACACACACACTCATACACACACAGACACGTCAAACTTATAACGCCCCGTCGTTTTTACGTCGGGGGTTAAAAACAAAGTACCTCGCCACGTCTGCCTGTTTACGATAAACTCAAAAAATACTGAACGGATTTTGATGCGATTTTCACCAATAGACAGAGTGACTCATGAGGAAGGTTTAAGTATCTAATTTGTTAATGTTTTGTGTAAATTGGTTGAAATATGACAATAACTGTTGGAAATGTTGGAAAAAGTCAAGCCGCCTGGGAGCTTTCATCGAAAACGCTGCCTAATCTCTTTGAGATATAAAAACAATGTATGGTGGGATAGTAGCGGGTAATAATTACTACACGTGAGAAGCCGGGGCGGGTCGCTAGTCATCAATAAAAATGATTATAATAAACATAAGAGTGATGTTTCTTCAATACAATGTAACGTAGGTTGTAAACAGTAGCGACTTGATACACGATGCAATCGCGAACAGTGCCGGCGGGCACTTTTCTGCTCGTTATTTTTTAAATAATAATTTGCTATTGAATAATACAACCACCACTATAACTGGTAATTGTATTGTATTAGCATTATAAAAGACTAGCAACCCGCCCTGGCTCTGCACGTGTAGTAATTACCCGTTACTATCACATAGGTACATTATTTTGTTATATTTCAAAAGTATTATGCAGCGTTTTCGATGAAAACTCCCAGGCGGCTTGACTTTTTCCGACATTTCAAACAATATTGTCATAGTTCAATCAATTTCCATAAAACCTTAACAAATTATAAACCTAAACCTTCCTCATAAATCACTCTATCTATTAGTGAAAACTGCATGAAAATCTGTTCAATAGTCTTTGAGTTTATGGCGAACAAACAGATAGATGTGACGGGGAGACTTTGTTTATATATGTATGTAGTGATATTATTTTAAAGTTACAATGAAGTTTATATAATACTAGCTTTTGCCCGCGGCTTCGCCCGCGTGAATTTCGGTTTTTCACAAATCCTGAGGGATAAGTAGATTTCTGGTCCACCCGCCCCCCGCCGCGCGGCGGCGTACCGCGTTACCGCGTACGGCCGCGGCGGGCGCAGGGGCGCGCGGCGCGGCGCGGGGAGTTCCATGCAGCGCGAGCGTTCGCCGTCGCGCGCAGCGAAAATACCTATCAGGGCTTTTTTTACCGATTTCAACACAACTCCTTTTTTGAAAGTCGGTTAAAAAAAGTAGCCTATGTTACTCCTTGGTTAATCCTCTACTTGTCTGTGAAAGTCCCGTCAAAATCGGTTCAGCCGTTTCGAAGATTAGCCCGTTCAAACAGACAGACAGACAAAAATTTTAAAAACGTGTGATTCGGTTATGGTATCGTTCAAATAACCATATGAGCTTAATATGTGGTAGTTATTTCGAAATTACAGACAGACACTTCAATTTTATTTATTAGTATAGATACTCTATAAAACTTTTACAATAGGTACTTAACGAGATTGCAGTGCAGTGGTGTCAAATGCACAGGATTTGCAAAATGTATGGCCTCCCCGCATCCTTCCTCGAGTCATATCCACTTACATCTATACTACTAAACGTTTTTTTTTTTTTTATTAAAACGATGCCCCTGTAAAACAATAGTATAGTAGTTTCTTACTTATTATTTGTATGAACCGAACTCGTTTTTTAAGAGCTATAAAATAAAAATTGCTATAGACGAAAACTTAAGAGTTTTTATTTAAAAGACAGAACAAGAAAATTATTGGACAGGGTGAACGACTCGTACGCTCTGTTATTAATGAATACCACTAAGATGTCGTATTGAAATGTCGTTTAATTAATTCCAGCTTCCATCAATCGTTTCCATTGAAACAGATTCAATTCCAGTATCGTAGGTTCGTATTGTTAAATTAAGTGATTTCCTAAAACGTTGACACCCGTTCACGCCTGATTATACTCACAGATTGTCTTTATTTGTTGTCTAATTTACATAGAAACACAGTTTGAAGTGTTAATGACTCGCTTCTTAAATTGAGCCATTCTTTTATGTTGATGGCGTGAAGGATCCTGTATCCAGTTTCGAGATACTGTTAAACCTATAAAAAAGTTGACAGAAGTAATTTTTATGCGACCGTTCCGTTTTAGTAATGAACGTGGATGATTTGTGACGATGAAAAAAAATTATATAAAATGTGAGAGAAAAATTTTTAACCGACTTCAAAAAAGGAGGTTCTGTATTCGACCCGTATGTATGTATGCAAGTATGTATGTATGTCCGCGATTATTTCAAAAACGAATGAACCGATTTTGATGACTTTTTCACTATCGTAATCTACATACTTTCAAGAAGATTTTAGTATATACCTATAACACACCGAGTTATCATTCTAGTGTACAAAGTTAATAAAGGCATAAATATTATATACAATAATATATACTATATCACTAATATTTTTTGATTAGTACACCGATTTCTCTGAGATAGACCGAATTCAAACAAAACAAAGCGTTCGCCGGAGATTTTTGAAAAATTTCCGCACGGACGAAGTTGCCGGTGATCTCTCGTATCCAATAATCGTATTAAATCCTTATTACACGTAACAAAATTACACATAAATAATTGCACACGCAGCCGCCGCACGCGCAGCGCAATAAATCCTCAGTGCGTATGATTTGCGGCCATCTTGCGATGAAGGGGGAAATTTATGATATCTACAGTTGGGTGGCGAATATAAATCCTTATTTAGCAGTAGTAATAATACTAGATATTCTTTGTATGTATCCCACACTCATCCCGGCGTCTCCCTTCGCATGCTGGGGAAAATATTTTATTATCATCTAATCTTCTGTGCTATTATTATGTTTCTCATTAATCTAAACGCTTTTGAAACTTAAAAAGCCAAACACGTAATTAAAATTTTGCGATTAATAGGTTTAGGAAGAGGAATGTTAAACCGTCATTTTCTATTTCTGTCTTGCTCAGTGTAAAGACTTGTAAGCAAATAGAAATAGAAAATCCCAGTAGGTATACATAATATTATAATGTTTCCTTTAGCGTAATCAATAAAATAAAAATCATTCCGTGCAAAACCATCGATGGTGCAAAATAATTAAGCGGGTGATTTAGAAGCTATACCAAGAAATTTTTAGTAAGCATTTTAAACTTATTGCTGTACACATGTTTACATCTTTCATGACTTGATTCTTTTGAGTTAATTATCTGTAGATACAATGAAGGATTCCGTAATAATCTATACATATAATAAAATCGTAGAATTGCCGCATCTGTACATTGAAGATTTTTGCAAAATAATAACTGGGGGATATTAGGGATAAGTAATAGAACGTAAAAAAGCTATTTTTGAAATTTTTGTCTGTTTGTCTGTTTATCTGTTTGTCTGTTTGTCTGTATGTTTGTGCGCGCATCAAGTAAAAACTACCGAATGGATTGAAATGAAACTCGGCATGATTTAAGTTCATACAATGGAGTAACATACAGGATACTTTTTATCCCGAAATTCAGCACGGTTCCCTTGGGAGAGGGGATGAAAGTCAAAATGTGTACTTAGCTGTAATTCGTTAACGGGTGGTCTGATTTCATTCATTCTTTTTTTGTTAGAAAGGAAATACTTTAAAGATTACTGGCTAATCTCTGAAAGGCTGGACCGATTTTGATGGGACTTTCACTGTCGGATGTTTACATTTTGATCTACCTAAACATCTGCCAGTGAAATTTTAATTTTTTTAGTAAGGTTGAGCTCAAAGGAGCTTAGGAAAAACAAAATGATTCCCACGGGATTTTTAAAAACCAATATCCACGCGAATGAAGTCGCGGGTTTCCGCTTGTTTCACATATTATTTACCTTTATGACTGGATGCATTTGCTTCATTTACAGTAAGATAAATGTTTTGTTGACTGTGTTAATACATTCATAAAATGAATTGGTGGTGTTTCACCCCCGTGCCTAGGAGAGTTCGTTATGCCATTGGTCCCGCTTATTATTCTGTAAAAATAATTAATCCTTAAAGCCATCCATCCCGCATTGGAGCAGTGTGGCGGGTCTGAGCTCAAAATCCTTCTCTCCTGTAAGAGAGGAGCGCTGTTGGCTGTGGGACTTTAAAAAGGCTGCAGTGGATGGTATTAAAATAAATTAACGCAAGGAAGCAAGGAACTCCTTCCTTCCGGCGTCCGTGTTTCCCGCCTCATTTGACTAGAGTATCTATCTTCAAGGCAAGTGTGAGTAAGCATGTTCTAGGCAAGCGCGTGCCAACTTAGACCTCATCATTGCTTTTCATTAGGTAGGTGTGTATAGGGGACATTGTCGTAAAGCGTGCCTATCATACAATAAAAAAAACCGGTCAAGTGCGAATCAGACTCGCGCACCGAGGGTTCCGTACTCCAGAAGTATAAGTACAATCTGTTTTTCATTAGTTTGTCTTAAAAGTTAAGGTGCTAATTAAGCTAGGCCTCTAAATTGTATGAGCACTCATACAACTCCGATGTCTTAGATCTTAATTGGCTCAACTATGTATGTATGGGGACGCCCTTTAATTTCCAACTTTTTTTAGTTTTTGGAATTTTTCCTTTATTTGTGCTGTAAGACCTGGCTTTTTGCCAAATTACGTAATTCTAGGTCAACTGGAACTGCCATTTAGGTTTTCGACCCAAAACCTATAGGGTACTTACGGTTGACCTAGATTTGTAAATTTTGGTCAAAAGTAAGGTCTTACAGATCAATTAAAGGAAAAATTCCGAAAAATAAAAAAAGTTGAAAGTTAAGGTAAATTTTGGTACTTACAAGTTTTCGTGAAAATCTAAAGCCCATATATTTGTTGTGTGGACTCAGGACCTTAATTTTTATACACCTAATAGGGACCATAGACCTTCGTATCTATACTTACTAATAAATAAAATTGAAGTGTCTGTCTGTAATTTCGAAATAACTACCACATATTAAGCTCATATGGTTATTTGGACGATATCATAACCGAATCACACGTTTTTAAAATTTTTGTCTGTCTGTCTGTCTGTTTGAACGGGCTAATCTTCGAAACGCCTGAACCGATTTTGACGGGACTTTCACAGACAAGTAGAGGATTAACCAAGGAGTAACATAGGCTACTTTTTTAACCGACTTTCAAAAAAGGAGTTGTGTTGAAATCGGTAAAAAACGCCCTGATAGGTATTTTCGCTGCTCGCGGCGGCCGACGGACGCACGCTCGCGCTGCATGGAACTCCCCGCGCCGCGCCGCACGCCCCTGCGCCCTGCGCCCGCCGTACGCGGTACCGCGGTACGCCGCCGCGCGGCGGGGGGCGGGTGGACCAGAAATCTACTTATCCCTCAGGATTTGTGAAAAACCGAAATTCACGCGGGCGAAGCCGCGGGCAAAAGCTAGTCTGGTATAAATTTCAACTTGCTAGGGCCACCCGTTCCTGAGAAAATCGGTGGTGACACACGGACCTTATAAGGGTTCCTTTTTTAACCCCCGACGCAAAAACGATGGGGTGTTATAAGTTTGACGTGTCTGTGTGTGTGTGTCTGTCTGTTCCCCTGTGGCGCTCAAACGGGTGGACCGATTTGAATGCGGTTTTTTTTGTTTGAAAGGAGAATTAGTCGAGAGTGTTGTTAGAGCTATGTTTGATGAAAATCGGTCCAAGATGGCTGCCGCTACAAAATGGCGGATTACATATTTTTTCACAACTCCCTTAATATGGGTATCAAATGAAAGGGCTTGACTAGTAGAATAGCACTATTGCAAATTCAAGATGGCTGCCGCCACAAAATGGCGAATGTCGGGGGGTTTTTAAATTTTTTATTTATACTTGTTACCTTTTGAGGTACAGAACCCTAAAAACCATTTAAAATATATAAGTTCTAAAGATGTTATCTAGATCTTATAAATTTAATGAAAATAATCACCATTAGTCTTCAGCATCAAGGCTCGGCGGGTTTGATGGCACAACAATTAAGACGACTGCACGACACGACTCAATCCCCGCAGCGCTGCCGCCTGCCAGCCATTACACAGACGTTATACAACTATTATACATGTGTTTACGTTAACTGGGACTATTTTGTTGCAGAACATCCTAAACATTGTAAATAAAATTGTTGTAATTTTTTTTTTTATTGACATGAAAGTTATTGTTCCATATACCCAACTCTATTAGTGTATGTTTGACTGTTCATCCGTACGTACGTCACGCATCTATAGCTCGTAGACGGAATGTGTAAACAGATCTGTGAACTTTGGTGTAGAATATTGACTAAAACCTAATATTGAATTAGAAATTCAATAAATAATTCGATTATACCAGTATGTTGGGGTTGTGCCAAGATCGTCCATAGAATTTACGAATTTTTCAATTCCGTTAATTCCGTGATGAAATGTGACTTACGAGTTTGTCCCATTTCTGTAATGTAAATGGTCCGAAAAGTTCTCGTAACGGCGCCTTAAGATATCTACATATTTTGTAAAAGAAAACAAACAGGGACTTATTGCTCACTTCTCTAGAATCGGTCTCTCGAAATAGGTGTGTTCACACTTTACTACAATCCCCGTTTATCCTGTTCACGCCTATTAATTGTCGCACAGGATGATATGAGACAGGTAGTTTGTTGGATTTGACAGTAGCCCGCGATGTTACCGTGTTTGTTCAACTCTCGAAACCAAGTTGACTCTTTCAATTTGACTGTTGGAATTTGGCCGGAATGATATTCGTTTCTGGTTGTGACTGGTTATTATGTTTACATAGGTGGCGCTCAATTTACTAGAAAACGCGGTTGTTAACACTTCCGCGATCGTTAGTCAAAAACCAATAGTTAAACTATTCGATCACTTCGGTCGAATAGTTTGCGCTCTCCGATTTTAATCTTTTACTATGGTATTTAAACTTCTATTTGTAGTACCAGGCGTTATTTAAATAGATAACACAATCATTTAACTCATGCAGAATGATATATTTGCCATCGAAGAGTTGCTCTTTATTTATCCCGTGAATACAGAACGAGCCTTTTCGGAGATCATTACCTTTGTTTATAACCTCTTATACTATACAAATTCTAGAGAGATAAGCATTCAATTAACTTCTTTTATCATAACATCGGTCTGGGAAGATGTAACGTACAAACTGAGATACCCATAGTTAATGAAAGCAGCGCACTGCAGATTGCAAATTATAATTTGTGGAAAGAAGTTGCAATTAACCGGGGCTGAAGAGAAATTAATGTTCCCATAGAAAAGCAGATACGGCTAAAGACAGCGCCTACGCGGCGAAGCGTCATTAGCGCTCGCGCAGGCCGCAGGCGTGCCGCGTCTGCAGGCGTGCCGCATGCCACGTGCAACGTGCCGCAAGCTGCGTGCCGCGTGCAGCGTGCAACGCGCTGCCTAGCGTGCAATTAGCCTTTATTTACGAGTACCGGACAGGAAACTATTTCACTGCGCTTGTACTTTACACAGCTTACGAAGTCACAGCACGTTTTCAGTATGCTGTGCATGAAATGTCGCTACCTAAGCACCCTTATACATATATTGTATTTGTTTACATTTTTCCTCTCTTCCCA
The DNA here is from genome assembly GCA_920104075.1 of Melanargia galathea. Taxonomy (NCBI): domain Eukaryota; kingdom Metazoa; phylum Arthropoda; class Insecta; order Lepidoptera; family Nymphalidae; genus Melanargia; species Melanargia galathea. The sequence continues at coordinate 23,534,095 of OV049855.1, forward strand.
TTGTAACAGTACAGTATAGGTCCCAAACGTTGCAACAAAATAATGATGGTATACTATAAGACAACATTTATAGGTATTAGGTATATAATGTTTATATATATATATATAAATAAATATTGCGGTTCCAATAATATTTTTTTGAAGACGGTAAATAAAATATTAAGAATTTAAAATGGTGGTGATGTTAATCGTACTATTATTGCCAGTACGGCAGAGGGGGCGACCGCGAAAATAATGTGAACGTATGATAAGTAAGCCTTGACTGATGAGATCTCACAAAATGATGTCAGAAAAAAAATCAAAATAGAATATTACGTTGCACTGGAATAGCATACGTATATTGTTTTCATCTAAGTAAACAGTAAATCTAAACGACACCTTATGCACTAGAATACTAACTATTACTACGTACCTAAAAGATCCCAGGCCGTGCGGCGGGCGACCTCATTAGCGCGATCAGCGAGGGCTGCTTGTAACCTGCGCGTTTGTAGCACGGGACCAATTACCTCTATTTTTAACACGTACGGAACCGTTCCATGCAACGAGACAACATGCATATGCATATATGCTATTTCTAGAAACTTCAGTCTGAACAGTTCTCTTGAATAATAAAAGGGCATATCAATTTTTAAACTTCTCTTCTAAAACGACTAGAGAATATTTTGTACATAGCGACTCCAATCGAGCCATTAAATTACCTATAATTATAGGTACTCAATTATTGAAAAAGTTTTAAGTTATACTAGGTATGTTTGCGTCTTATTCTCTTTAACAGAAGGTAATGGAAATGGGAAACCCCTTACCATTAATCACACAATGGTAAAGGTTTTCTTAGGATAATAAAGTGTTGAGTTCCCAAATTCCTCCGGATACGACTCAAATAAGTATTTCTACTCGTTATTTTATAGATTATAGCAGATGTTCATGATAATAAAAACCAGGAACGACACCGAAAAGGCCTAATTCGGACCTTCAACATCGCAACTCGCAGCACCCACCCATCCATCCTGAAACCACCCATCGTGAAAACCCAAAATGTTATCAAGTTTTACTGTCCACAATCATCTGTAATAGCTCGAAGTTGTGTTGCAACATTACGTAAATCCGTCGCTTCTGCGCCTCTCCTCTCTCCGGTCATGTCGTACCTACTGCCGTCCTATCGGAATTCATCTTCACACTTTCAAGTACCGAAGATTAACAACCGGCATTGTCTATATACATAAGAGTTCATTTTAACGCCCTTAGAGACTCAACCCTATTTTGTAACCGCCAATACTGAAAAGGTCAAAGAGAAAAGGAAACGCCAATATAACGCAGGCGTAATACCTACCTCGCTTATGTTTAATTCCGCTCCACGCTTACTAATTATAGTGCATTCCACAAACAGCAAACACTGAACACTTAACGCTGACCACTTGACCGAGGCACTGGCGCATTCCTGGCAGGCCAGCAGCACTACTTGAGTACTATTTGTTCTCTATCAGTACCGCTACCCTTACAAAGTTTGCAATAATCATTTTGTAGTATGTTACCTATCTATCTTGTCACCCATGTTATACTTACGGGTTCAGAATAATTATTATTTATGTTGCAAATACCCAAAGTAAAGAATTAAAGTCGATAAGAAAATATTACCACAGCCACATCAAATGTTTGTCAGCTGCGGGTTATGCGGTCTTATGTGTCCCTGGTTGGGCAAAAAAAGGTATTGTGTTTTTCTGTCTAGAAATTCACAGTAGCCAAATTAGGAAGTTGGAGGTGTTACACCCCTGTGTCTAGTAAAATAAAGCTGTTGTTTCATCGGACTATGAGTGTGGATTAGAGTGCGCATCTGTGGATGCACACACTTATGCCCTGTAACATTTCCTGCGTTGTTAGTTAGTTTCCGCTTCCGTTGCTGAATTTTAGTCGGGAGGACATTTATAAGCGACTAGCGGTCCGCCCCGGCTTCGCCCGTGGTACATATATATAGCCTATAGCTCAAGGATCACTTACATATCCAACGGTGAATTTTTGAAATCGGTCCAGCAGTTCCTGAGATTAGCGAGTTCAAATAAACAAACTCTTCCGCTTTATTAGGGTTCCGTAGTAAACAAGGAACCCTTATAGTTTCGCCATGTCCGTCCGTCTGTCCGTCTGTCCGTCTGTCCGTCTGTCCGTCTGTCCGTCTGTCCGTCCGTCCTCGGTTAATCTCAAAGACTATTAGTGCTAGAAATCCGTAATTTGGCATGAGTATAAATATTAATCACGCCGACAAAGTGGTGAAATAAAATTTTGATAAATATTTTTTTTAGGGTAGCTCCCCTACATGTAAAGTGGGGATGAATATTTTTTTTCTCGTCTACCCCATAGTGTGGGGTATCGTTGAATAGGTCTTTTAAAAATACTGTGGGTGTGGGAACATCATTTTTCGATTTCTAGATCCGTTTGTAAAATATAATGTTTTAAAGTGCAAATTTTTATTAGAGTCAAGTGTCCCCCCCCTCTATCAGCCAAATGGCAGTATATAGGAACTTGAAAAAATTCACAGCAGTAGGGTATATAATCAATTTTAAAGGAAAACTATCACGGCTAAGTAGGGTTCACAGGTTAAGGAGTTATACCTGTTTTCCGAGGATTGTGACTACGGAACCCTACACTGCGCGTGGCCCGCCACGCACTTGGCCGGTTATTTATTATATTAGTATAGATTAAGATTAAAAATATAGGAAAGTTAAATCGGCATTTTATATGTCTGTATTGCTCATGTGGTTTTACACTGGGAAGACTGAAATAGAATAATATATTAACAGTTAAATATTCTTGGCACATAGTGGCACACCTACCTATTATTTTTTTTTAATCTAGACATTAATAGAATCTTTTACTGTAAAGAATATATTTTTATTTATTTATTATTTCACTAAGAAAAATGTTAAAACCTCCTCCAAAAAAGTACCTAAAGCAAGGACTTTTTACATTAGAAACACTAAGGTAACGGTTTCTGTGTTACAAAAACCGGTATAAAATAAATAAGCGCAGTTTCACGGCTGTAGGAATTTTTATTCTAAAATATTCCAGTTCCAGTAATAGGTACAATTAAATACCTACATAGCGCTGCATAGAAAATATACTTACCTACTTAGTAATCATTTGTCTGTTGTTTAAATACGCGAATCACGAAAGAACTATCTAAAGGTATTGGATCTTGAGAAGAACTTGAGGACTTCGTCGTCGTTGTCTCAACCAATAGACGTCCACTGCTGGACATAGATCTCTTGCAAGGATCGCCACAGAACACGATCTTGTGCCGCCTGTTTCCATCGGCTACCAGCGACTCGCTTGAGATCGTCCGTCCATCTAGTGGGGAGGGGGGTCTTCCAACGCTACGTTTGCTGGTGCGAGGTCGCCAGTCAAGCACCTTGGGACCCCAACGTCTATCAGTTCTTCGAGCAATGTGCCACGCCCATTGCCACTTCAGTTTCGCGACTCGATGAGCTATGTCGGTAACTCTGGTTCTCCTGCGGATCTCCTCATTTCTGATTTGATCTCGCAGGGATACTCCGAGCATAACTTTCTCCATCGCCAGCTGAGTGACCCTGAGCCTTGAGGACTTGAGTTGAACATATTCGGCGATGAGATGGATCTTATCTTGGTTTTAAATAAAAAATGATTGATTGGTCCGTCAATTCCTTTAGCCCATGCGATATAGGCCAGGCTTTATTTTTCATTTTAGTCCGTTTTTTACGTGGCCGGGTTTTTTTTTTAATTGGATATTTATGCTTATTGTATCGTATGAGTTTTAGCAGAATACACGTAAAGTTTCGGACGACAGCTTTCTCTGTAAATTATAATATACCTATTAAAGCAGTAGTTCCCAAAGTGGTCCAGGTGGACCCCCAAGGGTCCATGGGAGACTCGACGGGGGTCTACGTAGGCGTGACAAAAAATGGGGGTTCACATGTCGTAAGCGGGGGTCCACGAAAATTTGTCTGCTTTCGTTAGTGAAGAACTGAAATGTTGGCTTGACTTCACCTAACAATGTAGGCAGATAATATTCAGGGACTGTTAGTTGTACTAAAACTTGCATATTCCATATTCAGTACTTTACTTTACAGAACTTTACTTTTTTGACATCCACTCACAGTACAATCAATTAACCAATCAATTCTCACTTTTTTTCGAATATTATTAATTCGTGGTTAGAACTCAGCCGCAACGCCCATAATAAGATCTAATCTTCACATTTTTTGTCGAGTTTTGGGAATATGGTAGAAATTTAGCTGCAGGGGGTCCACCGGAACTAGCTAAATTTTGAAAGTGGTCTATGAGAAAAAAAAGTTTGGGAACCTGTGTATTAAAGTAATAAAGAGATTTGCATTTTAGTAAGATATTCAAATAAAAGAAGTGTGATTCGCCTCGACAAAACGGGGAGATCAGGTTTATTTGAATTAACTTTAATCTTCTCTGCGTCAATAAAAATGACGTTAAAATTATACATATTTAAATTCAAATATTTGCGTATGCGGAATGGGAAACAATAAATTTATTTTTGTTACTTTGTGGTGTAAATACCTACACACTCATAATGGACTGGAGATGTTGAACACAAACCAAATGCATATCTACTCTATCAGAATGATTGATAGAAATTGAATTTGATTATACCCCAAAACGACAACAGGATTCTCGTTTATTTAAAATTTGGATAGATACTTATATCTATTTAATTCTATTCTAATTAGCAAAGTACCTAATGTCGCTATGCAGCGAGCGCTTAGCGCGATATTTTCCGTGACTTTTTGATTTCAGAATAAGTACGAGTAGGTATATAACTGATTTACATTTAAAAGCAAAATGGCAAAAAATAAGTATGTAAGTACCTACTAAAAATGGGCGTAAGTGAAGCGAGCGTCAATGCACATAAAAAGTAAACTGAAATAAGCGCTTAAGTAGAGTGTGATTTTTTTATGTAATCTAGGTAGGTAGTAAGGTTTCTGTTTAGTACCTATGATATTAAATATGGGAGCCTCGTGTTATGAAATATCACGAGACTCCCTAATGGCACAAACTCGCGGAACAATAGAGCACAAGACTTGATATGACCACACAACGCGCGACAGCAGGGACGCGTGACAGCAACACGGCAAATGTCAGCACGTCACATTGTTACAAGGGACTGCATTGTTGGACGTCTCAAGTCACACTGCGTGACGACAATTAATGCAACCCGAGACACCACCTGCAGCACGGCTGTTACGCGCTATCACTAATCCTACTATAATATAATAATAATAATATGTATTATAAATGTGAAAGTGTGGATGTTTGGATGTTTGGATGTTTGTTACTCAATCACGCCGCAACTACTGAACCAATTTGGCTGAAATTTGAACGGAGATAGATTATGCCTTGACTTAAAACATAGGCTACTTTTTATCCCGAAAAATCAAAGAGTTCCTACAGGATTTTGAAAAAACCGAAATCTATAGCTACAGCTATAGGTAGATTACTATAGCAAACTTCCTTGAAAGTAGGTATAAAGGTTAGAAAAGGGAGCGGGAACGGGAACCAGAAATCCACGATTCCCTCGGGATTTGTGCAAAACCGAAATTCACGCGGGCGAAGCCGCGGGCATTCTCTAGTCCATACTAATATAATAAAGTAACTCTGTCTGTTTGTATGTTCTGCTTTCACGCCTAAACCGCTGAACCGAATTCGATGAAACTCGGTTCAGAGGTAGACTAGACCTCGGGGAAGAACATAAGCTATTACCCGGTAAATTATGAATCCTATGTCCATCAGTGGACCTCTATCGGTTCATAACGAGAACAACAACGACTCCATAATTTCTATGGAGTTCGCGAGGGGTTTTTAATAAACCTAAATCCACGCGGACGAAGTGGTCGGCATCAGCTTGTAGTTCTTCCTTGTATACCTATCAAGAGTTTCCGTAAAGAAATGGCTCACCCTATAACAGCTGATGAATAATGCAATTTTGAAACTATGGACTCTATCATATTTCAAATATTATGTGGAATATATCAAAACGCCGGTACCGGGTCCGCGCCGCGCCGCCGTCACGCAAGCGTGTCGGTCACGGGTAGTGCTGAAGCAAGGTCACTCCACTTTTTGAAGATCCTTACCTAAATTTAACAGTTCATGTTGCTAATGATGACATACGGCTCCCAAATATGAGCTTTCATATGATCTCTTAAGCTCTGAAGTCTTGATGTATTTGATTAAACTCTTATAGACTTATTTGATGTCTACTGATTGATTTAATTCAAGCGTTGCAAAAGAAAGGAGTTTTTATTGAACATTTTTACCGTAATATGCGTTTGGCAGCTTATAACGGGCTGCTACAACAATGCTAGGCATTGTTGTAGCAGCCCGCTCTACAGGTCCGTCTAGCTAGTGCCTCAGGATTTTAACAAGGGCGGGTTATTTCGCAATTTTTCGTGGCAGTGGCAACAGCCATCGAAAATTATTATCTGCATACACGACTTATGAGTCAACAGCGAGGAATTCGCAGTCGTCGCTGTCAAGTCCTAAAACTAAAGGTGACCAAAAAAAAATATATTTTGAGATCTAAAAGTAATTTTAGTTTTTTTAATTGTTGTTTATATTGTAATAGCGTTACGGAACCGTTAGTCGGATAGAGATACCGTTCGGTAAAAAATTATTAGCCCCATTTATATGATCGCCAGATAGGGATATTCTTAGTTCGTTCTTTGTAAGACTATGTTATAAATATAGTGTAAAGTTTCTAAAGATTAAAAACATATTTCAATAGGTAAAGCTCGTAAAATGGGTCTCATTACATCGCTGTCAAAACTGTAAATTAATAGATTTTTACCGCACGTACGTGAAATAAAAATACTACCGCGCAGACGTCAGTTGCCACTTACAAAAGTCGTGAGGTAAAGTAACTCATTCAAAAGTTCCCTAGGGCTAGTGCTAGGGCCCGGCTTGGCAAATATCGTTATGTTAGCAAAATATAACAATGTTGCTAACATAACGAACTCGTGAGTGAAGCAGTAGGCGCGGATGCATGCATTTTAGCATTTGACAAGTTTATACCTATTGTCAGTAGTTTACAAAACGCCTACGGCTCGGGTATTAAAAAATTGCGCTTCACCTGGAATTTTCAACTTACCGCTCTTGTAGCATAAATAAATTATTGTGTTAAAGATAACAAGAGAACAAAGATAACAAGACTCAGTTCATGACCAATTAATTGATTCTAATTTATAAATAGAAGCGAAATTACATCAGGTTTGTAGAGATTAGCTGAGGAATAATAAAAAAAGTTATATTGTAATCATATAAAAAAAAAAGAAAAAAATCACATTTCATATGAAATGAATGCGCCCGCACCAAACATTTGATTGATGGCCGTGAGGGATTGTTTGCGTTGTCACACGATACGGTTCTGGAATATCGGCTTCCCTTTGTAGACAGGTACAATGAGAATAAAAGCAGTTTAAATTACATTGAATTTGGTTGAATAAAGTTACATACTTCCTCCTCCTCCTACCTCTTTTATACATAAACAGTAGAAATGATTTCTGTCGCAACGCGAAAAGTCGTCTCACAACCGAGTTTCAGAATTCAAAACGGAAATCTTTTGTAAATTGTTTTAAACGGCCAAAATCTTCCCTAAGACTTTACAAATTTACTTTTTAGGATACTAGATAGATATGGACGATATCTTAAAAAGCATCTTCATCAGTTGAGCCCACTAGTTAAATAACAGTACCTAATTTTATTCGTAAGAGCACCGCTTACGACGAAATACCGAAACGCAACATAACTCTTGAAGTCTTGACTGTTTTTGTTCTACTTAGCATAAAATGTCTAAAATCAGTCACTTCATAAAAAAAATAAAAAAATGACAATATTAAAATATGTTGAAATACATTTCATTATTAAATATCTGTCTGATTTGAAAATTATTATTTTGTAAATCAGTCAGTACAAAAATCAAACCGGTAAATGAAATCGTAATAGTAGTTTATGAAACGGTTGCATAATAGAGGTTATTAAAACACGAGTGTTAGTTTAAAAAACGAGCCGCAGGTGAGTTTTTTAATAGTATTACACGAGTGTTTTAATACCTAATTATGTAGAGTTTCATACACTCTATCTAAACTCATATCTTAAAATCCAAACCATAAAATCTTGGTAATATTTGTCGTGAGTTTTCCTTGATTTTGCTGGCAAAAAATTATTGGTCGGTGGTCAGGTGGAGTTAAATTCTCTTCAGTATCACTGCTAGACATTTTTCCGCGCAACAAAAATCACTTGCAAAGGTTTGGGTTACATAAACAATAAATAATAAATAAAAAATTTAAATAATAGGCGCCAAAATTCAATTGTATATTTCGCAGGTGATGTTCATAGTCTATGGTCAATTATGGTAGCACTACACTTTGTCCTCTGGCCGCATCTTGCCACCGCCACACTTTCGCCTCACAGGCCGCCACGCCATTGCGTCGGCCAAGATCCAAAAAGGCCAGGAAGAAATGTTATGTATTTTAATAGTTTGAATAATATCTAAAAATATTACTTATCATAGAAGCATTTAACACAATTGCCATATACAATGCGATTTCCCGCGATCGCTGAAAAAACCAGAACCCAGTACTATAATGTAGAAAAAATTATTTTATAACATTATTTTGCAATAATTTCCTAACAAAGTAGTGTTATAATGAACTTTTTTAATTTTTTTTTTAAATATTATAGATGTATGTGAATAAAGTAGTCCAATATATGACACATTTTGATTTCTTAATCGGGATTTTAAGATATGAGAGTAGATAAATAACATTTTAATACAGGTTGTAGAAAATTTCTTCATCAATAATTGAGTCGATATCTATATTTTAGTAATGCTTAATGCTTATTGCTAGTAACACATTAATAAAGTAAATTAATAATTTTATTTTAATAATATAAATTAATAAATAATGGACACCAACCACCTACTCTCTGGTAAATAATGAAATTGAAGCGACGTTACTGATGGGTTTTCGAAAACCCATACTCCCAGGAAGTAATTACTTGTTTTGGATTGTTATTGTGTACTCAGGCTCTTTGGACAGAAATAATTAACATGTAATTAATATTTATCGAGTTCGCTACAGTTTAATGAATTTCTGACTTATTGAATGAGATTAAAATGAGGGCTTGCTATATTATAGTGATTATTAATTATTACTCAACAATATCTACTTGTATAAAAAACGTAATGAGTTAAGTTTATGTACCTACGTTACGTTTTTTATAGGAGCCATACCTCATACCAATTGAGTATTGAAATGGAATCGGAATCAAGTTCACATCCAATTGATTTATTAAAATATTAATTTTCTTCTCGGCGTTTTATTACGCAGATATACTCGTAGCGCTTTGCGATGGTACCTCAATGGTAAAGGACGCACGCGACTTTTGAATTTTGGTTCATTGCAATAAATTGCCGTTTAGCTTGCACCGCGAGGAGTAGGTACCTAAACCTTATATTCACCTACAAAACAACTCTCTTTACCGTGCTTTCTATAATCTTTTATCTCATCTGACGCGGTAGGACACCGTTTGCACCGACGCGATGGCGGGTTGCGCTTTGATGGCGATTAAATAAAACTGCTATGTATCTTGCAGCATAGTGCGCATTTCTTCACAAGGAACGTGTAACACAGCTTTTAAAAGCACATTAACACGAAATAAAAATAGAATCGTCAAATGAGACTATAATGGTGCCATCTCAACCCCATCTCAACGAGGCGGTCATGTAACTCGATCTTTACGGCGCCCCTTTATCTTTTACCTTTTTATTTTATCTTTTTTCTTTTATCTGTTATCTTTTTTCCGCGGCGCGTTTTGTTCCCGTCACGTCTTATCGACAACTGAATATGCTCATGTCTTAATTTTTGTCCTCTTTCTTTCTTCTCCGTTTTGTTTTATTGATTCAGACATTTCACGTTTTATATATTGTGTAGAGAGAAGATGTTGTTTATGAGAGCAATATTTTTCAACACCTTTATATACCAAATCCATATCCATACGAAAATTATAAATGCGAAAGCGTGTCTGTCTAGCTTTCCACGGCCCAACAGTTTAACCGAGTTTGATGTTTGGTACAGAGCTAGCTTACATCCCGGGGACGGACATAGGCTACTTTTTACCCCGGAAAATTAAAGAGTTTCCACGGGATTCTTAAAGGTTCATCTGTTTAACCGATTTATGCGAAACTAGATGATGCCCGCGATTTCGTCCGCGTGGATTTAGGTTTTTAAAAATCCCACGGGAATAGTTCCAAAATTATAATAATAAACAAAGCTCTACAGCCCTGGGTGGGCCTTGGCTTGGTCCAGCAAGCTTCTCCAGCGGAGGCGGTCAGAACAAGCTTCTTTCCAGCTCCGAACCCCCAAAACCCTCATATCCCTTTCCACTCCGTCAATCCACCGACCTCTCGGTCTTCCTCGGCCTCTACGACCATCCGGTTTACTGTCCAGTAACTTTTTCGGGGCTCTTGTATCGTCCATGCGTTGCACATGTCCCGCCCATCGCATTCGTGATAGTTTAATGGTTTTGACAACGTTCGGTTCTTCAAAAAGTTCGTATAGCTCGTGATTGTACCGAATGCGCCAGAGACCATTATCCTGAACAGCGCCGAAAATGCGTCTCAACACCTTACGTTCGAACACTAGAAAGAAAGAAAGAAAGAAAGAAAGAAAAAGCATTTATTTGGCACCACATACACATATAAGGACACTTGTTTATCAACAATTAATCTGTGTGGTGTGCGTGGTACCAAAATGGTCTCCACTCAGCGTGTGCTGTGTCTGTGATTGGTGCACAGACACAGCGCTGATCTTCCGTGAAGCCATGACGTGACGCGGACGAATATAGTTAAAATAAATTGTGAGTACAGTAAAGCTGGTTAGTTAAACTGGGTTACACTTAAGAAACGAAAATAGAATAATATATAAAAACGAAAGTTAAATATGAAGTCGGATATAATATAATTATATGTGTATATACATACATAAATTATGTAGCTGTAATAAAATAAAGAATATATAAATAAAGAAAGATGAGCTATGTATGAGGATTTGGACTAAATATCTCCAGCTTCATCCTTTTGTTGACGCAGCAATAAAATTCTTAAATTTATTTTAAACCATTTCTTAGACTTGGTTACGTCGCGTAGGGGAGGAGGCAAGTTGTTCCAGCATTTCGTAGCTGCATATTTAAAGCTGCCACGAAATGCTACCGTTGTATGCTGAGGTGTTCTTAAAGTCCAGACCCTGTTAGGACGAGTGTTGGTCTTTTTAGCCCATTCAAGTTTGTTGAAGAGGTACTGGGGCTTTTGGGACTGAATCACACCGAACAATAACAAAGCCAAGTGTAACTTCCTTCTGGTTTCCATATTAAGTAAGTTTGCTTTGTTGATGTACGGTGAGATATGGGATCTTGGGGGAACATTATAGCAAAAGCGTATACAGGCGTTTTGTAATCGCTGCAGTAGTCTTTGAGTACGACTTAACAACCTTGGACCGTACAGTGCATCGGCATAATTTAATCTTGAGAGGATTAGCGTTTCGCAGACTTTAAGACGAGTCTCAATGGTAAGGAAGTTACGCACACGGTAAAGGATTTTAAGTTTATAGAAGGAAGTTCGGGCTACTTGAAGTATGTGGTTCTCAAATCGAAGATTGCTGTCAATTAGAACACCCAGATTTCTGGCTTCCGAGGTACGTTCTAACACTTCACCTCTGATACATACTGGTGGAACATTTGTATTAGCAATTTTTCCCACACTTTGACGAGTTCCGAGAAACATATATTTTGTTTTGTTAGGGTTTAGAACGAGCTGATTATCATCGGACCAGTCTGCAATACTTTCCAAATCTTCATTAATTAAAGTTACTGCCTGTGAGATATTACTTGGTTTAAAGGATGTGTATATTTGTGTATCATCGGCATAAATATGATATCTACAGTTTTTTATGCTCTTAACGATATTCGCAGTATATATAATAAACAAAAGAGGTCCTAAAATTGAACCTTGCGGAACACCACTAGACACTGATCTGGGTGTCGAATCTACAGTATGACCATTAGAATCTTGCAGCTGCACGAACTGAGAACGATCACTGAGGTAACTTGCAAACCATTGCAACGAATGAGAGTCCAAGCCGTAGAACGACAGTTTAGCTAGCAATAGCGAAACATTGATGGTGTCAAAGGCACGCGAGAAATCTAGTAGCACCAGCAAGCTCACTTCACCGGCATCTTGTGATGCTAGTATATTATCGACAACATCAATCAGTGCGGTGGCGGTCCCACGGTTTTTTCTGAAGCCAGATTGTCTCTCAGGCAGAATGTCATGCTTCTCTACGTACTTGGTTAGCTGATCACAGACCACTTTTTCTAATATCTTTGAAAGACAAGGGAGAATACTGATAGGACGTAGGTCTTTAAGTGCTGTTACATTCGCTTTTTTTGGAATTGGTCTAATTATAGCTGTTTTCCAGGCTTGCGGAAAGACACACGTCTCGATTGAGTGATTTATAATTGCAGTTATTATGCTAAGGGTTGTAGGCAAAGTTAATAAAATCATATCTAATGATATTCCGTCAATACCAGTAGCATTAGATTTCAGAGAACTAATAATTTTCTTTACTTGATCTTCCGTTACGCGGTGCAGTTCAAACTTAGAATCTCCAAAGCTATTAGTTTTATAATAAGTAATATCAGTTTGTTTAATTTGTTTATTAACTTGTATATCTAGGAAATGGTTATTTATAATGTTTGGATCATTAAATATATTTAAAATATCTTCATCAAGAGAATAATTGGTTTTCGGAATGACATATTTTTTTAGATTTTTCCATAATAGTTTTGGATCATTGATGTGTTTATTTATGTAATGATTATGAAAGGCCTCCTTTTCTCTGTAAAGAGCAGTATTAACTGTATGCTTTAAATCTTTATAATACTTTCTGCTAACTTCACAGTTGGTATGACGTGACTTCGCATGTGCTTCATTACGTAATCTCATCATTTGTACAATTGTGGGAGTGATCCATGGGTAAGATTCCTCTTTAATGGCAATAGATTTCAGTGTACATCAAATAACAATAGGATGTATGAATTAAAAGTAAAAAGCATGGTATTTACATCTTGCATATTAAGAATGCGATCCCACTCTATTAGTTTAAGATGTTCTTCAAATAAGTCTTTGTCTATATTTTTTAATGATCTAAGTGTAAGTTTCTTGGGAGTTCTCTTTTTTTTAATGACATCAACTTCACACTTTATAAATGCATGCCTGCTCAACTCGGGGATAAAATCAATGTGAATATTTGAGATATTAATGTCTGCACAAATGAGGTCTAAAAGGGGAAAAACTAGGAGACTGTTTTCATCTTTTTTACTCAGGACCCAACATTCAGCGCCATAGGTAAGTATTGGCCTAAGCAAGGTTTTATAAAGGAGTACTTTAAGATGTCTCGACAGGATCTTAGATCGAAGATAGCGCAGCAGACCAAAATAACATTTATTTGCCGAGTTTATTCTCCTTTGAATTTCTAATGAAGTGTCGTTGTCCGATGTAATAAGGGAACCGAGGTATATGAAATCTTTAACTGTAGCAAAAGTTTTCGTGCCAATTGTAATATCTCTCTCCGTAGCTATGTATTGGTCCTTCACAACTGGCATGTATTTGGTCTTTTCTTGATTGATACACAGTCCAGCCACTTGTGTTGCGCTCTCTAATGCAAGGTACGCGTTATCCAGGGTTTGTCGTGATCGGCTTACTAGGTCCATGTCATCAGCATATCCTAGGACTTGGACAGATTTATAAAATATAGTGCCTTCTTTCTCAATTTTTGAGTCTCGAAGACACTTATCTAACACAATATTAAAAAGCAGACAGGAGAGCGCATCGCCCTGTCGTAGTCCGTCATTTACAAGAAAGGAATATGAGTGGTCCGATTGGATTCTTACCCTGCATTCTGTCTTGTCGAGAGTCATTTTTGTCAAAGATATCAACTTTGGTGGTATGTTGATATCTTTCATGGCTTGGAATAGGTAGCTTCTGTGTACGCTATCATAGGCAGCTTTGAAATCTATGAAAAGGTGATGGGTATCAATATTGAATTCCCGCGTTTTTTCGAGAATTTGTCTTAGGCAAAAAAGTTGGTCGATTGTTGATCTATTGGGCCGGAAACCCCCTAATGTTGGTTCGGTATATTTAACTAGTTTGTCATATAAAACATTTGCAAAAATCTTGTAAGCTACGTTGAGTAGTGAAATACCCCTGTAATTAGAGCACTGCAGCATATCACCTTTTTTGTGTAAAGGAGATATGATCGCTGTTTTCCATTCATCGGGCATGTTTTCACTTCTCCATACCTGGTCTATTAAACTATGGAATTCCTTGTAGAGTCTTAATCCCCCGTATTTAATTAACTCACCTGGAATATTGTCAAAACCTGGTGATTTATTATTTCTGAGCTTCTGTATCGCTCGCTCAACGACTTCTAGTGTTGGCTGAAGCATATCGTCTTCGTTCGTATTTCTATATATTTCGGTAGAGTTTTCTTGCGGGTTGTTATTATTTAGAAGCTTTTTGAAATGTTCGGCCCATCTCTCTAAAATTTTTTCTTTATCGTTCAATATATCACCCTGTTCATTTCTACATGCCGCTGTCCTAGGCTTAAATTTCTCACGGCCTTTGTTTATTCTTCCGTAGAATTTTCTTGTTTCCTTTCGGTTATAATCTGTGTTGAGTTCTTCTAAGTCTTGCTTTTCTGATGCTTTTTTCTTCTTTTTATGTACTAGCTTTTCTTTCCTTCTGAGTGTTTTGTAAATTTCTATTTTGCGCCGTGTGCTTGATGTCATCATATTACGCCACGCCGCGTTTTTCTTGTCTGTAACTTCCTGACACTCTGAGTCAAACCAGTTGGAACGCTGACTGCAGCTCTGTCTACCGAGCGTTTCTTCTCCAGCTGAATATAATATGTTTTTTAATCGGTTCCAGTGTTGTTCCACATTTTCATCTCCTGGTACCTCATCATCGCAGGTAAGTAATCGGCAAATTGTATCTATATACTTTAATTGAGTGTGTTTGTCTTTTTTGAGTTGATCTATATTAAATTTTGATAGCTTTGTGGTTTTATTATATTTATACCTAGAGATGCGTGCTCGGATTTTACAGACAACAAGATGATGATCAGAATCTATATTAGCACCTCGGTGCGTCCTTACGTCCAGAAGGTTAGAGAAATGCCTAGTGTCTATTAACACATGGTCTATTTGGTTTTTGGTTTGTCCATCAGGAGATATCCAAGTGATCTTGTGTATGTTCTTGTGTGGGAAACAAGTGCTGCCTATCACCATATTGAGAGAGCTTGCCAGGTTAACTAAACGTGTACCATTGTCGTTACATGTCTCATGAAGACTATGGGAGCCTATTGTTGGTCGAAATACATTTTCTTTGCCGACTTTAGCGTTAAAATCGCCAAGTATGACTTTAATGTCACCCTTTGGTGCCTTGAAATAGGTGTTTTCCAGTTCGTGATACCACCGCTCCTTTTCTTCGTCATCTGTTTCTTCTGTGGGTGCATGTACATTTATAAAAGTAAAATTATGAAATCTCCCCTTTAGTCGCATGGTACACATTCGTTCATTAATCGCTTGAAAGTCAATGACTAGATGTTTAAGTTTCTTGCTAATAATAAATCCTGTACCAAAGATGTGTTGCTTTTTGCGGCAGCTGTAATACACGGCAAATTCCTGTTTATTAATGACTCCTTGTCCTGTCCATCTCATTTCCTGTAGAGCAGTAATGTCAGCTCTGTGCTGTTGTAGTTGTTGGCAAAGTAACCTAAGTCCCGCAGATCGGTGGAGTGATCGGAGGTTCCAAGTACATAAGGTAAGTTCAGTAGCCGTTTTAACAAAGCCGGGTCGTTTTAGTTTAGATCGATCGGGTATATTTGCTTTTCCTTTCATAATCTTTGTTTGGTTTTCAGATGAGCGAGTGATTGGCTCCCTGCATCCTAGATTCGGCGGTGGGGCTGCCACCTTTGGCGCCGAATCACGCCAGGTTTTATTTCAGGTTTTCCGTCCCTCATTCAGCGCATGAGAACATGCTGTGTGTGCCATAGCGTTAACGCTGGTATATGTGATCAACCTTTTTTCACTCTGATGGTCTTGCGAGTGTGGACCTGGTGTTTACGGCCCTCCCTCCTCCTTTATCCAGGCTTGGGACTGGCACTGAGCGAACCCAGTGGCGGAGCTCCAAAATTGCCTCATAAAATAAAATTATTTACTATGAGAGTGAAGGAATAGTGTATGCGCACATACTTGTGCACTATAATATCTCCTGCGTAGTTGGCTAGTGTCCGCCTTGGTTGAGAGAAGGACATATTGATATACTTACATTAAAATCAATAATTTAAACTCGATGGTGACATCACCTACTTTACCGATACGTCAATTAAGTCGTTTAGGTCTAAATGCACGACAAAAACGCTGTTACATGTCGATTGTCGATCTTTATTTGGGCCGTATTGTCCGACAAATCCCCTAATGGTTCGATGGCGGTCTCAGATAATGTCCGTTCAAACCTGACAACCATTATAGCAACAACTGTGTATGTTGTAAGCTCAAAGGCTGATTTAAGTCATTTTATTTTCTGTAACGTAACATAACGTTTTACTACCAGGTGAAAACTTATTATTATTATTGGTGTTTAATTAAACCTGGGGACCTAATGTAACGGCTGTAGCCTGTAAGGGGACCGCGGACACGACAAATAATAGACGTGACGATTACGGACAAGATACCACAAAAAATACGTGAAAAAAAAATTAAGTACTTCCTGTATTTTTCATAAGTTCGCAATGTAATGCAATCCGCTGACGAAGTTGTCGCGGGCTGGCTGCCGCTCGTGAAGTCAATGCCCCGAGTTTTCCACGCTTAACACTGCATACTGGTTTAAAAAATAATAAATATCTGTAGGTACTAAAAGTACTAATACTTACTTACCTAAGTACCTACCTATAAGACAAATAGTTACATTGGATAAATTGGATTCTGTTTAGGTACCCTTAATAAGTTTTCGATAGAAATCGCCTTATACTAAGGTATCCTAGGGTGCTCGAATGATGACCTCGTACCGGAAAACGCAGCGTTGAGAGGCCCCCACCAGGATAGACGATTTGTGGCTGGCACCCGCTGGCTACAGGCGTCTCAAGATCGTGTTCCATACAGATTTTGTGTCCAGCAGTTTACCTTTATCAGCTGTTGACCCGACGATGAAAACGACGATTTTCTATAACACAGCGTTTTCTCCACTAGTGGCCTTTAGACCTTATATTAGGCACCTACTTCAACTTCGTAGATAAGTATGTATTGTAAGGTCTAACGGCCTGTGTATCTAAATCAGCTTTCTCAATTTGCATAACTAAGTATAATAAGCTTTCTCTGCATCCATATTAGGTGAGTGAATTCCAACACCCCAGAGCTAATGGCTGAATATTTAAGATTTAAATTTTGCTCATCATGCTCTCATCGCGTCATCTTGGCTGTAAACTATGACCCTTTAGAATTAAGTGCTGTGACCTGCAGAAATCGAACTGACTACTTGTCGAATTTGGACGAAGATCTGTATCATATCACCCGATTTGCGTGTGTGTATCCTAAATACATCTCTGAAAGCCAAACTAATTCTCATTCTTGAAAATGATATATGTATACCTGCAGTGATAAAGTAATCCGTGGCATAAAAATTAAGCAGTTTACTTTATTCATCATTATTATCAACCCATTACCGGCACCACAGGTCTCTCGAAATGAGAAAGGGCCGTAGTGGATGGTGGATCTTGGAAGATCTTTTCTTTATTATACATACTTACTAAATTAAAAAAATCTTAAGTCAAAATCATTTATTTCGTGTAGGCCAAATTATGCCTCTTATGATAAGTCAAAACTCTGATTAAGAAAGCAGACACAACTCAGCTGTTGCTTTTTTTCAAACCACAAGTAAAATTTGTAGATGCAGCCCTGTCAAGAAATTTGTTAAAATTGTGTAATGAACTCAGCTTAACTTTCCAAATCAAGCATAAAAGCGTATATTATAATCTCAACACATATAATTATGTAGTAAACATTTCGGTCTACGACTCAACCCCACAGAGGATTTCTATATTTTGCTATACGATATGACGGTGTTATTATTTTACGACGATTCCTAGTAAATCAACTGTGTTTAACCTCTCTGTATAAACTACTAACTGTAGGCGGCCGCAATAATTAGGGTACTATAGATTTGCATAAATAAATTGATCAAAGATACGTTACAGTAGTTGATCAGCATGTACATTATTATGAGATTGAGCGTTATCAGTGAATGTTATTAGCCGTTACCGGTTTGTTCATCATCTCAGTCGCGAGCGGATGGCGGCTGTCGTCGCGGCATGTCACGGCGCCGGAGCAATAAAGCCTCACTTTGAGAGACGTCGCTATAGATTCCAATCGTATACAATGCCGTCCTTTCTTTAAAAATGTGGTTCAAAAAATGTTTATTTTCACATTATACCTACTAAGACTTACGCGATTAAAAGTATTGCAAAATATATTAAGGTCTTAAATTATTTCTTGCGATACTTGGAAGCTTTAAAATTAGTCTACAAGTAGGTACTTTAGAATCTAAAGAAATAGTTTTCCGATAAAATGATTACATCAAATCCGCTACGATGAGGTGAAACTTTAGAAATTTAAAACTGATTGTGTGTAAATTTTGTTTAAGTATCAAACATTTGTAACACACCTACTTATTCGTCTGCATATTTGCATATTAAAGCAAATATACTTGTTAAAAAAACCGGTCTTACAGCCAATCTACCTGATAAATAATATCAAGTGACCTCCACTCCATATGTCCACCTCTAAAATAATCATGTTACTCGGATATCTGCGTCTACACTATTATGTATAATTTATACCTACTTATTAAAACGTTCAGAAGCTCTAGTATCATATAACACTACAGTCGCGTGGGCGATGGTTTCATCTCGTTAAAGCTTTGTTTAAAAGGTGAATATTGTTGAAAGGCCATAAATTTAGTTTTATCGGCTTCCGATAGTGCCCACGCGACCGATCGTTCCGACTCAACTAAATCGCATGCATAGACACGATAATAATAATGTTGAATAGGCAGAACTATGTCATACAGGATATAGGAGTAGGTATAGTCTGTTCGTTTTCTTACGGTCGCCTTTTGTGTCTAGCCGCCTCCGCCGCGCGGTGTTTTGCCAAAGACACCGCCGTGACTTCATAGCATGCCGTGAGGGGTGTACAGGCACAAGGGGTTTTGGCGTTTTAGAGAGAGCGCTCACGGAGCGGTTCGCACCCGCGCCCGCCGCGGTTGCGGGCCCGCAATACACGAAATTCATACAAATGTCGAGTGCAAAACTCACGACGCGATTTACTCCCGCAGAGTTGGCGGTTGCTCGCGGCTCCCGCAAAACCGGCGGGCAGAGGGCGCCCGCGAGCTTTGCGGGCGTCGCCCGCAAGCTCTGCGGTTTTTTGGCGGGCGCGATCGCATTTTTCTTATAGGAGGAGCTGGCGAACAAAACGGTATAGTTGCATCAAACTAAAGAGTCTTTATTTGCAAAAATGTGGTACAAAATTATGGATCTTAAAACTTATTGTCTTCCAACACATTTAACTAATAAATTAGTGTGCAAATTGAATTATTGATTTTAAGACTAAACAAAATGACGTAAGTAGCATACATGTCACCGTTCTAAAGATATAAATATAAAATTAATTGCAATAAATAGAATTTATGTCATATATTCTTTTAAATTGTAAAAACATTTCTCCATGAGCCAGTTCTTTAGTTTTACTTTAAAAGTTTGGAGAGGCATGGCCTGTATTGATTCAGGTAACCTATTAAATATTAATTATTAAATATTAATATTAAACTGAATGACATACTTACAGTGAGCTTTTGGCGTGGATTTTTATTTACCCATATGTAGTTTGTGACTTTATTGAACATAATAATATGTTAAATTCAGTTTGCTATCTCATATAAGTTAACGGAAGCAATCATTAATTAATATTCCAAGCAATAACTTGTTTGTGTAAACACATAACTCCAGAAGCAGACTATCAATTAATATTAAAACTAAATCAAACTATTATTAAAATATCTGCGTTTATCACCCGCACATAACTCAATTTATATCAACTCAGAGATTAGTTTAACTGAGATCTATCCTACTAATATTATAAATGTGAAAGTGTGGATGTTTGGATGTTTGGATGTTTAGATGTTTGTATGTTTGGATGTTTGTTACTCAATCACGCCGCAACTACTGAACCGGTTTGGCTGAAATTTTGAATGGAGATAGCTTATGCCCAGACTTAAAACATAGGCTACTTTTTATCCCGGAAAAGTATTCCTGTGGGACTAAAATAGATATAATCTTCCAAAAACGCCATAGAGGGCGCTGACTGTTCTTAGGTAAATCACGTTCACATAACACATTATTGCAATAGTTTGCTGTGTTGCATGCATTGGCAACACATAGGCTACTTTTTATCCTGGAAAAAATGCACAGTTCCCATGGGATTTTGAAAAACCCGAAGTCTATATCTACAGCTATAGGTAGATTATTATAGCGAACTTCCTTGATAGAAAGTATAAAGGTATGAAAAGGGAGCGGGAACGGGAACCGGGAATCAACGATTCCCTCGGGATTTGTTCAAAACCGAAATTCACGCGAGCGAAGCTGCGGGCAGAAGCTATCACACATAATCACAATACCTATCCTACTAATCCTACTAATATTATAAATGTGAAAGTGTGGATGTTTGGATGTTTGGATGTTTAGATGTTTGTATGTTTGGATGTTTGTTACTCAATCACGCCGCAACTACTGAACCGGTTTGGCTGAAATTTTGAATGGAGATAGCTTATGCCCTGACTTAAAACATAGGCTACTTTTTATCCCGGAAAAGTATTCCTGTGGGACTAAAATAGATATAATCTTCCAAAAACGCCATAGAGGGCGCTGACTGTTCTTAGGTAAATCACGTTCACATAACACATTATTGCAATAGTTTGCTGTGTTGCATGCATTGGCAACACATAGGCTACTTTTTATCCTGGAAAAAATGCACAGTTCCCATGGGATTTTGAAAAACCCGAAGTCTATATCTACAGCTATAGGTAGATTATTATAGCGAACTTCCTTGATAGAAAGTATAAAGGTATGAAAAGGGAGCGGGAACGGGAACCGGGAATCAACGATTCCCTCGGGATTTGTTCAAAACCGAAATTCACGCGAGCGAAGCTGCGGGCAGAAGCTATCACACATAATCACAATACCTATCCTACTAATCCTACTAATATTATAAATGTGAAAGTGTGGATGTTTGGATGTTTGGATGTTTAGATGTTTGTATGTTTGGATGTTTGTTACTCAATCACGCCGCAACTACTGAACCGGTTTGGCTGAAATTTTGAATGGAGATAGCTTATGCCCTGACTTAAAACATAGGCTACTTTTTATCCCGGAAAAGTATTCCTGTGGGACTAAAATAGATATAATCTTCCAAAAACGCCATAGAGGGCGCTGACTGTTCTTAGGTAAATCACGTTCACATAACACATTATTGCAATAGTTTGCTGTGTTGCATGCATTGGCAACACATAGGCTACTTTTTATCCTGGAAAAAATGCACAGTTCCCATGGGATTTTGAAAAACCCGAAGTCTATATCTACAGCTATAGGTAGATTATTATAGCGAACTTCCTTGATAGAAAGTATAAAGGTTGGAAAAGGGAGCGGGAACGGGAGCCGGAAATCCACGATTCCCTTGGGATTTGTGAAAAACCGAAATTCACGCGGGCGAAGCCGCGGGCAGAATCTAGTTTTCAAATATATTTTATACTAATTAATTAATTACACTCAGCCAAGTCCAAAATGGCAGCATTTATTCGATGAGGGTGTGATTGCTATCGCAGCCCTCAATCAAATATCACGACCTAGACGCTGAAGCATCTAATAGTCGGTTGAGTCTTTGGAGGAGACTCAATTCATGGCTTCGAAGTACCCGTATTTATACCAATAATTCAAGATTGCGGTTCGGTGCCACTGAATGAATCAAATGTCAGTTAATTCTAACCTATTTCAATTATGAAATTAATAATTCGTAAACCATTTCTAAAAATTCTAATTAATTTTCAACAATAATTTATCATTTGTAAGTCAGTCTGACATTTGTAAGTTAGTTTAGGCCAATTTCAACATAAATTGTTTAAAAACTTTATTAGTGAATAAAGTTTTAAACGCAAATTAATTGAAAAGTCTTACTATAGCTTAAAAGATTTTTTAATGACAAAAATCCATGGACATAGATTGCTCTAAAAGCCAACAGTTCAAATCATTTTTATGGCTATTATACCATATTGTAAGATGGTGATAATAAAAAAAAATAAACCCGGCTGAGTTTGTTGTGGGCTCTTCTCAGACCAGGGCGCGTTTGGAACCCTCGTAGTTTTAGTTTTAAGTTTCCGTAAATAATTATCACCATTGCCTGTACCTAAATTGACGTTCAAAAAGTGTACAGTGTACCAATTTTGAATAAAGTTTATTTGATTTGATTTGATTTGATTTGTTTTTAAATGATAAACTTTTTAATTAAAAAAAAATTCTTAGTAAAAAAAAACAAATTTTTCTTCTGAAAAAGAAATAATCATTTTGATTGACATCTTACAAAGTATGGAAATTAATCCAATTTGAACGAAAACGTGCTCGATTATTCAAATCTTTCGAAACTTTATTGTAATTATGCCGTTATGATCGAAACCACGACCTATGGATGCAATTTTGATACAGTTGCGGGCCGTTTTAAGTAAAATTAAGTTGATATTCTTATTCAGCAAGCCAAAGACCATCGGATTAAAAAATATAACATTTTGTTCGCCAGCTCTTCATATATAAATATAACCGCCGGTCTTGCGGGCGTCGCCCGCCAACTCGGCGGGCGACGCCCGCAGCCGCGGCGGCTGCGGTCCCGCAAAAACAAGCGGGCTCGTGAGCGCGCTCTCTCTAACCTCTCTCCCGCAGCCGCGGCGGGCGCGATTCCAAACCGCTCCGTGAGCGCTCTCCGTTATACCTACTCATATTTTTTCATTAAAATTCTCTTTCCTTTTTATATTTTTTTATATTCGTATTTTATTACAATATACCTAGGTAAATGTTTAATTTGCTTTAATAAACTTAAACATTTACCTACTTTAAGCTTATTCTACCAAACTACCTAATTAACTTAAACCTAACTTAAAGCAAGCACGTTGTGACAGGATCCAAGTAATAATGTAAACATTTTTGGTCATGGTGTTTCAATTCAAGTGGTATGATTTATGAAATATGTTTTTCAGAAGCAATAAAGTGCCACACCACGACATAATTAAGAAAGAAAGCAACGCCATTATTCCTTAAATATGTCTTTTTATCTCTCAAAAAAACTGATGGATCATGAATACTGACACTGACCACATATTAAAAGCTGCGTTGTAATCGCACAAAAGAGATAAGAATATAGCTTATCATCATAAGGGAAAGAGAGGACAACATAATTTTGATTATTCAGCCATAAAATTATTATGAAGCAACCTTATTTTTATAGCGATAAAGACTTTTTTATGTATTCCTTCCCTATAAAAGAGCAAGCTATCGAGCATGTGAAGATTGCAGCTAAAATTGGCCTGCGCATTGTTTCGTATTCTTGTTTTATTCATCTAAATTGTTGTGTACTAGTGAGTGCTGCTGATTTACGCTGCGACTATTTATCAATGTCTGTGATGCGTTGGTGTTTGGTGATATATTGAACAAAATTTGTATAATTTTAACATTTCAATTTGATCAAAATTAATACTCGATTCATAGGTACATTCAATCTATCTATAATCTGTCGATAAGTGCGTGCGTGCCATCAAACGATATTACCTATTTAGTTATTATTGGTAATACAGAAGTATATTGATTGATAAAATTGGTTTTACAGGTACCTATGGGACGATAGTCTTAGTATGAAGCTAGAATTAAGACTATCACATAGTATTATATATTAATATGGAACTCTTGCGACCGAATTTTAGCTACATCGGCCATATCCAACGGCTAGCCAACTACGCAGCAGATGTTGTAGTGCACAAACGTGTGCGCAAACACAGCTGCACTTGCCATACCCTCATTGTCATAGTCCGATGGGACAACTGTCACGGGAGTGTGAAATCGTCAAAACCCCTATTACTATTTCGACCCACCAGAGAATTGAACCCGTGATACGCAATGGACTAAGCTAGCCGAGGCATTTTATAAAATACGATACTAAAAACGAGATGAAATAAATAACAGGTAATAACTATGTATATAGCGTTGTCATTAGTCATTCCCTAATGTTGGGAGTTAGATGTAAATTATTTTAACCCGTCTCGACCTACGACATTTCTCTGTCGCGACATATAGATTACAGTTTATCATTTCAAAACATTCTTTTACAGACATGGCGTATGTTAATTTTTGTAAAATTAACAAGTCACTAGTTTTTTTCAAACCGCCATGACCTTGTGGTTATAACGCGCGGAGGCTCATGCAGAAGGCAACGCGGGTTCAAATCTTGTTTTGCTACATCTGAGTTTTCTAATAAATAGTTTGATGAGAACTTATGAGTTGAAATTAATTAAAAACACATTTTATTGAAGGAAAGCATATCGAAGAAACCTGCTTGTTTCGGAAGAAATTCTGAGATACTCGTTTAAGTATCCAAATTACAACAGGTCTTTGCATGTTGAATTATTTATCTACCTGTGTACCTACCTCTCTCTTATTTAAAACAAGAAGAGTTAGGAATCGTACCAGGGACCTCCCAATTGTATTATAACTCACCATTGCGCTAGACATAGCTCGACACTCACATGGACTGATAGACGTTGGGGTCCCAAGGTGCTCCAACGGAGACCTATGTCCATCAATGGACGTCTATCGGTAGAGACGACGGTGATGACGACATTGACGCTGCCAGGAATCGAACCAAGGACTCTCACTTATATTACAATTCACCAGTGCACCAGAGAGTTCGTCAAATGGGTAGGTACCAAAAAAGATCTTATCTTGCGCAGGCCCATTACGATGATGTGAATATTTTTTCCCGTGTGTTATTACTCTTATAAAGTTATAGCTTACTCCCATAACTTGTTTACCTTAATTTTTATAGTTATGACTATATTATGGTAATTTTCTTTCTACAAAAGAGCCCAACTCCTTAAATCCTTAAGGCTACTACAACCTTAAAGCATGGACAAACACAACGCGCGACAGAGAAGTGTCCAACGGTCCACGTCGCGCGTAGCAGTCGCGCTATTACATTTGCGCGCTGTCAGCATCGCGTATTAATAGGCTTTTTTATAGCTTACTCAGATTATACACGGCCTCGTTTCCGATTTCTGAGCCGATCGTCATTGAGTTTTTCTGTCGAGAAATTCTCAATAGCAGGCCGGAGTTGGGAAGTTGACGATATTACCACCCCGTGATTCGAAAAGCACAGTCGTCCGATCATATCAGATTGCCGCCCTTTCGGACAGTGAGAGTGAGGGAATAGAGTGTGCACCTGTATTCGTGAACACACTGATGCACTATAATATATCCAGCGCAGTTGGCTATTCTCAGTTGAAATTGGCCACTGTAGCCGAAGAAATACCTGAAAGAATGGTAAAAGGGCTCAGCTAGAGCAGACAACGCACCTATTTTACCACAAGTCGTTCACGCATACGCGCGCATTCGGTGTGACGTCCTCGCAGTTTCCATCACGCTTTCTGTCCGTTGAAGCCTTCATAAATTAAACACGTTTTGCACCTTGTCACACACTGCGCACTGGAACACGATACACGATAGCGTATCATGCGATTTGCATAATTACAGGTATAGTTAACTGGACGCCTGCATTTCGCCTGCAGTTGACATTAGATTAGCATAGATAATATGCAAGCGGTTAAGTGAACAAATTATTTCCACGATCTCATCGATATTCGATTGCCTGTGGAGTATAATTCCAGGTATGTGGGCATAAACTGGATGATGTTACAGTACCCACATTCTTTTGTAATTAATTTTAAAGAAAAAATACGCTTGTTTATTTTCTCAATAAAAAAATACCTATACTACTTATCTGAGATAAAGAGATAAAGAGAAGTTGTGATACGAACTCGAGTAAATAAAAGTAATGCAGTTATCAACTTCTCAAAGAGTGGGTGCAATTTCTGCCCACTCTTACGTTACGTAGCCAGGACTTTTTTCTGCGATCCATCATCCACGCCTCTTCTTACGGCAACTTTTCCCATCATAAGATGTAGAAGTTCGTGTGTCTCTCGCCTTATCACATGTCCAGATATGCGACTTTTCTCACCATCACGGCCTGCAAAAGTCCGTGTTTTACATTTACTCGAAGACAGAACATCAGAAGTTTCTCATTCGTGAGTTTGAGTCTAGTTAATAGCTAGCATGTCATAATAATGCCCATAATAGACAAAAAGTAAGGATCCATATTTTGCTAGTGGCCGTTGAATTGGTACGCAGTAACGTGTAATATTTAGAAACAGTTTCCCTTTTTTTTTTCTTTCATAGTTCTTTAGATACTCGTGCTATAGCTTTCGTCCTATGTTCCACCCTCAAAAAATATCACCTTTTGCAATATTAGATGACTTCTTTATCTATACTATCTATACTAATATAATAAAGCGGAAGAGTTTGTTTGTTTGTTTGTTTGTTTGTTTGTTTGTTTGTTTGAACGCGCTAATCTCTGGAAGTACCGATCGGATTTGAAAAATTCTTTTTGCATTTAGTTGTCCAACTTTTGGGGCAGGTTATAGGTTATTTCATATCCCTTAAATCCTCCCCTAAGGGGGTAAAATGGGGGTAGAAAGTTTGTATGAAAGTCCTATGTTTTTAAAGTTACAGACCTGAGAATCGGCATTTAGATTATTAGTTTTAAATAATAAAACTCTGTATATTTTATTTTGAAAAATCTTCCCTTAAGGGTGGTAAAATAGGGGATGAAAGTTTTAATGGGAAGTTTTAATTATAATTTTGCTATTATCAACCTGAAATATGGAAGGTAGGTTAATTCTAGGGCTTAGATATCAGCCTGGAAAATATTTCACGAAAATCCTCCCCTAAGGGGCTAAAATGGGGGTTGGAAGGTTATGTTTTTGAAGTTACAGATATGAAAATAGGATATGAAATTATAATTTTAAATGATAAAAACCTGTATAAGTAAGTCTGGAAAATCTCCCCTTAAGGGTGGTAAAATAGGGGATGAAAATTTTTATGAAAGTCCTATGTTTTTAAAGTTACAGACCTGAAAATCGGCAATTAGATTATGAGTTTTAAATAATAAAACTCTGTAAATTTTATTTTGAAAAATCTGCTTTTAAGGGTGGTAAAATAGGGGATGAAGTTTTAATGGGAACTAAAAACGATTGCAGCGCCCTCTGGCGGTCTAACTTGAAGCGATCATAGCGCCCTTTGGCGGCCAAAACTGGAAACTAAAAAACGATCACAGCGCCCTCTGGTGGCCTAAGCCGGAAACTTGAAGCAATAGCAGCACCCCCTAGCAGCCAAAACTGGAAACTATAAAAAAAACGATTGCAGCACCCTCTAGCGGCCAAAACTGGAAGCTAAAAACCATCGCAGCGCCCTCTGGCGGCCTAAGCCGGAAAATTGAAGCAATAGCAGCGCCCTCTAGCAGCCAAAACTGGAAACTAAAAACGATCGCAGCGCCCTCTGGCGGCCAAAACTAGAAACTAAAAACCATCTCAGCGCCCTCTGGCGGTCTAAGCCAGAAACTTGGAGCAATAGCAGCGCCCTCTAGCAGCTAAAACTGGAAACTACAAACGATTGCAGCGCCCTCTTGCGGCCAAAACTGGAAATTAAAACGCTCGCAGCGCCCTCTGGCGGCCAAAACTAGAAACTAAAAAAACGATCTCAGCGCCCTCTGGCGGTCTAAGCCAGAAACTTGGAGCAATAGCAGCGCCCTCTAGCAGCCAAAACTGGAAACTACAAACGATTCCAGCGCCCTCTTGCGGCCAAAACTGGAAACTAAAAAACGATCGCAGTGCCCTCTGGCGGCCTAGGCCAGAAACTTGAAGTGATTGCAGCGCCCTCTTGCGGTCAAAACTGGAAACTAAAAATGATCGCAGCGCCCTCTAGCGGCCTAAGCCGGAAACTCGAAGCTATTGCAGTGCCCTCTTATAGTCAAAACTCTTGCGGCCGGAGCTCGAAACTCGAAGCAATTGCAATGACCTCTGACGGCCGCAGGCGGAATATCGATACGACAGCTGCACCCTCTGGTGGCCGAAAGCAATTAAATAAATACTAAATTAATAACTAAATCAATAAATAAATACATAACTAAATAAATAAATAAATAATGTAAAGCTATTTAGTTATTAAATAATTATCTAAATGTGAAAGTGCGGATATTTGGATATTTGGATGTTTAGATGTTTGGATGTTTATTACTCTATAACGTCGCAACTACTGAACAGATTTGGCTGAAATTTTGAATGGAGATAATGCCCTGACTTAAAACATAGGAAACTTTTTATCCTGAAAAAATCCACAGTTCCCACGGGATTTTGAAAAAACCCAAATCTACTGCTATAGGTAGATCAATATAGCAAACTACCTTGAAAGTAAGTATAAAGATTGGAAAAGGGAGCGGGAACAGGAACCAGAAATCCACGATTCCCTCAGGATTTGTGAAAAACCGAAATTCACGCGGGCGAAGCCGCGGGCAACAGCTAGTTATAGTACTAATAATTCTTCTAAAAGTCGCAGTAGAAGTTTAATAAAGTACAGAAGAAAAAGGAAGAAGAAGATAAGATAAAAGAAGGCTGTCCTTATGGCAGTTTTATCTATTTAAACAATATCAGTCTTATTAATAAACATAGACTACAGCGAGATTAACTTTATTCCTAGTTTTAAGTCTGTACTAGCTAAATTCAGCATTAATAAACACAGAGTAAGCAGGGAGTAAAATAATTCGAACCTACTCTCGGACTTAAACGTATTCCTTGGCACCACATGGTTTAACGACTGAGTAAGGGTATTGTGACCCGATGGCGACCAGATGTCTGCCCTAAAACAATGCCATTAGCCATCCGTATTGTTAGAAGTTTGTGTTTTTATACCTGATTACATACCTACCTGCTCTTTGCATTTAATTTCGTACTTTTCGTAAAACAAATAACGCAAGATGGATCTAAGAGATTATTTTATTGATGACTTGACGACGCTGGACGAAATCATTGAAGTTGGAAACCGAATTCCAAGGCATATGAAAATTTACAAAACACGTAAAAATCCCATTTCTAATTCAATGCCGTTGCAACTTATCAAACTTAACTTAAAATATTGTATAGGTACAGGGTACCTAACTAGTGGGAGATTTTTTAATTTTTACTTATTCGATCGTGATAAATAATTGAACAGCGCCATCTAGTGACAACATTGAGAACAATTACTACTATGAGACTAGATGGCGCTGTGACAATTTCATAAAAATCAGTTAATATCATGACTGAATAAGTATAAAAAAATCTCGAAAATCTCCCACTAGGCACTCCGAATAAAGATCTCTTCTGTCACTGGTCATTAACGTCATAATCAAGCATTAAATTTGTTCACAGACTCATTCTTTTTACTTTTAAATTATGTGGGTTGCCATAACGCGCGCGTTAATCCCGGCGTAAGGAATGTAGTGTTAGTCCGAGCTTACTCCATGTTTATTAATAACATTGTAAAAACGAAATTAATACTAGGCTACTTTGGGATTAACAAGTCCAAGTGTAACTTTGAACTAAGGTTGGAATAAGCACTTTTTATTAATAAGACCGTATAAGTCTACCTTATAACCCTATTCATTTTCTACGGAACGCTTAATCCCTTGGCAGCACAGTTTTGCCTAGATATAGAATGAGTGACTAGCTACGGCCTAAGCCTCCCACCAGACCGGAATAAAACCAATGTAAAAAATTATACCTGCTGGGTGTATATTAAAATTATACACTCAGCCGGAAATTGAACCCGGGTTCAATCTCCCCGGGATCTCCCACTTATGCCAGAGCCATCAGCACAGCGCTCATCACTGCGTCATCCAGGGCAGTCGTCAATGCCTTATCTGAAATACAAATACTACTAAATAATATATTATATTATGTAGTACCTAATAAAGAAGCCACACATCGCCATACATTAAACTTTAAGTAGGTACTTACTCGTTATTGTCATGTACTTTTTTACGTTTTTTATTCTCTCTACAAGACATAATTAATTTGCGGTTACAAGGTATTGCCTCTGCCTTTTATAAACACGTTGGAATCGATTCATAAGAACGCACCGACTCGATCCAGAACCTGATATATATCTGCATTCGATTAATTATTCGATTTGTATCGAAAGTAATAAAAGAGCGAAATAAAAATAACTGCGCGACATGTCTTTGCGAATAATATATTGTCCTTTATATTTAAAGCGGCATTCTAGGGTTCCATATCCTAAAATAAAATGCCTGTGTTATGTGAGTTCTGAAGTGTGTTTTTTGTATAAAGGAATCGCATTCACTAGATACATTAGGTAAATGCTAACTTGCAGTGCACCGTGCACAATAAACGGCACCTCTAGAGGCCATTTATAAAGCTGCGGTGTGCCAAAAACTTTATAAAAATGTACGTACAAATATGTACGTAGTTTCAAAGTCAAACAGGTTCAAAGATTTGTATGTAAATATTTGAGCCTGTGCAACTTTTTAAGGTAGGATTTTCAGGTATCTAACAAAACATGTAGGTATATGTAGACAGATTTTAGTTTTTAGAGCGTTTCTACAAAAAATTATTGAATTTGTATGGAGCTCGCTAGACAGAATAGTAGACAGAATAGATTTTTTTTTATTCAAATAAACTTTTACAAGTACGTACTTTTGAATCGTCAATTGAATCTAGCACTGGTTCGGAATGCCGTTCCAACCGAGAAGAACCAGCAAGAAACTTCTATTAAATCTGCATCACGAACATATATAGATCTGTCAAATACATACCTTTTCTATTTATTTACACATTAATATGTTAAGCATATTACTTACATATCTGTGACTGCACTAATAAAAAAACTAAAACGTAAAATGCCTATCTATATTTTTGCAGATAGGTAGATTGGTATCAGATACGTAGAATTTCAATTTTACTAACCCTTATGGAACCCTCAGGGTTGTGGTCTCGCAGTTAATCACAATTATTTATTGCCTACACGATTAAAACACGTTTTAAATAAATTGCACTTACCTAAACATGTGTTACTGTATCGTGTTACAACCTAACTACCAAGTCTTTAATGATATATGACTTTTAAGGTTAGTCCATTTGCTTAAAGTTTGATATATTTTAAACTAGCCGATGTCCACATTTATTGCTCTATATTTATAAAAATCCTTACAGGAGCAACCCTGGGTAGCTAACTCATTGAAATGATTAAAATATTTATTTAAAGTTTAACCATTTTTGAATTATATTAAAACAGTCATCGAAAGGCAGTCGAAAGTCACTTTGAACATAAATAATCATAAAAACAAGAACATACACCACATTTACAGGACCAGTATCGTTGATATAGGAAATCCTGGATGCACACAGTCTCATGTTAAAAAGATTTTTAAAATTCGTAGTAATATAAATTTACAATGATTGGATTTTTTGTGTCACTTAAAAAATATTCGCAAACAATCGTACTGTATTAGGAATGTGAAAACTAGCGTAGTAAAAGTAAGTAGATTTTCTATTTGGGCCATTACATACCATACATACACATTACATATCTACTACATTACATTGAAGCTCAATCCATGGGGATGAAACTGTCATACAAATTCGAAGTCGAAAATTTTCAAATATACGAGTGACCTCTAGCGTCCGGGGTGGTACAACTTTCAAGAAATTGTTTAAATGTGAAACTAGATGGCAGGATGTTCGCCTGATGCTTATCTAATCCGTCACTTGTCAAAGTTCAATTAAATCAAGTGTCAAAAACTGAAGTTTTACAAACTTTTACAACGGTTATTTGCAGTGCATTATTTCTTAGTTTTATCATTTTCTTTGTTTTATTAATAGTGGTTTTTGTTTATAACGACGACTTGGACTGTTAATGGACTCTGTGATTTCTTCTCCAAACGATTTTACCCGACTTTGCAAATTGATTTCTGTTTCCTGATATATACTACAAACCTGGCATCTATTTTCGGTTTCTTGACAAAATGCCTAAAAAATCGGAACTTCGGAACTATTGGAACGGAATTTTATTTTGGGTGTACTGTTGATGGTACGTTTGTTTCTATAAAGTTTATACTATATTTTGTAGGTACTTAAATCCCACGTAAAAATCCAATGATATCCATATCATCTAAGATTGTGACCAATTCTTCATTTTTTCAGGTACATTGCATAGATTTCCTAAATGGGAGTATTCCCACAAGGAAAAGTTTGAAACTTGGAAGAGTGTGTTAAGTTTAACAACTCAAGGATATAACAATATATTGTAATTTTGATATCTTGTCTAAATGTAAAGCGCATTTTTCTAAACTTAAACTATTCATTATATCATTGACTATTAAACTAATACTTACTTCACAGTTGGTGTATGGGGGTAAACAAAATATTAAAAGATAAAATTACAATGTTAAAAAAATGATTTAATAAAAGAACATGCTTATATGTATTTATAACATTCATACAAAATATAAAACAAAATAAATACTTTGTGTTTCATTTTTACTATTTTCAATTAAAAAACAAATAAATAATCCGTTTTAAAATTTAGAGTTATTTTCCAAAATATATTTAAAGGAAAATCGATCTGAATTTTAAAACGGATTATTTATTTACCCTGAATAGTAATTATTTATAAGCCGAGCCCCCAAGGTCGACATGTACGAAAAGCGCCATCTATCGGTCTATTTGGAATCTAAATGTGGTTTCAATACTAACGCCATCTTTAGACGGTGGAGAAAAAACTTTTAAATACATCTTAACGTTTCGCATCTATAGCAGGTAGTAGTGTATTATCTATGGCTCAATCGTTGGGTGTGGCGTGTTTAAAGAAGTCACAATGTCGTACCAGATGACATTTTTACATCTCTGACGAAAAATGGACCTGTCACGTCTCGGGCGCTACAATAGTACATTGTTCCACGACGGGAGAAAGTGACCGATTACTACGAGGGTGTAGTTTGAGGCCCGAGGCCGTAGGCCGTAGGGCCGCAATACACCCAAGAGGAATCGCACTTTCTCCCGAAGGGATACATAGTGCTTTATACTACACCTACGAGGAAAATAACAAAATAATCAAAAAATTATTACCGGAAATCAATCAGTAAAAGACGTTGGGTTTCCATTGTAAAAAATATTCATATGCTTTGTTGTATCTATTTTTATCTATTTCTAGATATCTTGGTTAAGAGATTTTCAATATAACTGCTTGGCCACATCATTTTAATTCCGGCGGCGTTGGGCGGCTCACTACTTAGACACTTCGAGTTCCCTAAAGTTAATTGATTGATTTGGATAGGTAAAACAAAAGAAAGCGACTCACAAAATACAAAGAAAAAAGCGCGAAAAATTTATATTTTCTATTTTTTACTTTTACTTTATATTTAATTGTATTAATTAAAATTGAATTTATTTAAAATAGCGGACCCCGGTCGTGCTCGGTGACATACCGACATCAGCGCCATCTACCGTGGCGGTTACTTATTTATTTTATTATAGGTGCTTTTTATGTCGTCTTTTGTCGAAATAGGTTTTTTTTCATGTACTGATCGGATTTTATCAAAAATTAAAAAGAAAAAAGCACGTTAGTAATGGAATTTCATAAATGGAATTTCCGCTTTAGCGCGTTAACAATGAATTCTCATAGTTCTTTTCAGCCCGCATATTTGTTTGACAGTAATGACGTACTTTTGACCGTCGATAGGAGAAAAACCAGAAGGTACTTTCCGAGCAGGTGTAGTATAAATATTTTTTGATAGAGCTACTTTTGGAGTAAACATCTCGATGGTTTATTACATCTATGGTGAATACTGGTCGATTATCATCGAGCGGTTTACTCGCTTTTAAGTCGGACTTTTATTGAGAATCGTAAAGCGCGCAGTTTATGACGAGGCCGAACGCCGGGGGACGTCGGGCCGCGTTATAATTGCTCTGCAGTATTCTACATACTATCGGACGATTATTGGGTTACGATGACTTAGGCACAAAGCCAACCAATGGAGTAGAGTGGAACCAAGGCGAATTATTACATCAATTTCGGTCTTTCTTGAGGCGTAGTTGAGGAATCATGAGTATCGTGAGAATCATGAGAATCATGAAATCGACATAGGCTCGTGATTCCTCAAGTACGCCTCACGATATTCTGAAAGTAGTGAGTGTGAATGGGCATGACGTTTTATAAAATTAATCATATACCTGGTCTTGAAATGTTCAGGATGACAGAATAACAGGATGTTGGCTATATACATAGTTTTAACCCCCGACGCAAAACGACGGGGTGTTATAAGTTTGACGTGTCTGTGTGTGTGTGTGTGTGTGTGTGTGTGTGTGTGTGTGTGTGTGTGTGTGTGTGTGTGTGTGTGTGTGTGTGTGTGTGTGTGTGTGTGTGTGTGTGTGTGTGTGTGTGTGTGTGTGTGTGTGTGTGTGTGTGTGTGTGTGTGTGTGTGTGTGTGTGTCTGTTCCCCTGTGGCGCTCAAACGAGTGGACCGATTTGAATGCGGTTTTTTTTGTTTGAAAGGTGAATTAGTCGAGAGTGTTTGATGAAAATCGATCTAAGATGGCCGCCGCTACAAAATGGCAGATTACATATTTCTTCACAACTTCCTTAATATGGGTATCAAATGAAAGGGTCTTGACTAGTCGAATAGCACTATGCAAATTCAAGATGGCCGCTGCCACAAAATGGCGAATGTCGGGGGTTGTTTTAATTTTTAATTTATACTTGTACAGATTTCAGCACGCGTCGGGGTGATTTAAATTTTTAATCTACACGTTTTACTGTATACAACTAGTTTTGCAATTCACCAGTCGTCACTAAGTCGTCACTGACTTCAAGCAGGTTTTCTTCGTGTAATTATTAGTTGTAATTATCTGTATCTAGGACGGAAATTCCTCTGATTCTGTTCTTTTAACATGTATGCAGATCGTCGTCTATGTAATAAGGTTGCGCAATTTGCTGCCATGATACTTTGCGAGCGAAGAAAAAAGCTAAGGTAAACTTTGCCAGTAAATTAATTTCCCATGGGCACTAGAATGTTAGTAGTATTTGGTATAGAGTATTTAAGACTACTATAATAAATTAAACTAAATATTCAAGCTGCACAGCTGAAATAATCTTGTTACTATTCCATGTAGGTACTTACTCTTTTGAAATAAATTAGGTAGGTAACTCCTTAATTTTGAATGTAAGTAAAAGAACTGTTTTTAACTTTGCTAGCTCAAAAAGTGCAACTTTGATGCTTAAAAGCAGTAAACTAAGCTTAAGCAGTACAAAAAATTATTGTACCTCTGCGAGGGTCGCGTCAAATAGGTATTTTAATTCTTTATGAAAAAATATTCAACTGTAAATTCAACTAATACTAAAGTCTATTACGATTTTGGTCAACAACGGTAAAAATTTATTAAATAATACCTAATACCTACCTGGTTGTACCTACGTACACAAACAATTTGCAATTAAGTATATCCGTTTTATTTTATTATTGTTGATCTAGTTTTTCACAACGATGGGTAATTAAGATGTCTTTCTCAAGACAATAAAAAGGAGAGTTGAAACAAATTACCGTTTATTAATATAAGTATAGTAACTATCTACTATCTATTATAATTAGGATTTAGGTACCTACACTTCATTACATTTAAAGTTTAAAGTATGCGTGCCGTAAAGGCAAGCGAAAGCGCCGAGAAAAATGTGGAAAACGCTTCGCAACTCCTTTAAAGCCCTTAGCAGGCTTTACTGACGTCTGAATCGACTTCCATGGATTTCCGCATTTTTCAATTGCACTGTCAATTAAGTTTACAATGTTGACTACAATTTTTTATTCGGAATTTTGGAATTCTTCTTCTAATATTTTTTGAAATCATTTCAACATGTAGGTTCGATATTTCATATGAGTCATCCACTTATTACCGTAATTATCGAACACTGATGCGTCTTTTCCTCTCTTAAAGGAGAAGACACGCCACGCTGTTTCAATGGTCTGGCTCAAAATGTTCACACATATACATATTACTCTCTTAAAGACTCTTCTGCTTTATTTTCTTCCTTTTTGGATCTCTTTTCAGAATCATAGGCTAAACGTTTGTGTTCCCTTACATATAAAAGGGAATGATCAAATTTTTTGCAAAATTAATATCAATAATATTCCGTATAAAACGCTTCACATAAGAACATCATTTTTAGGGTTCCGTACCCGAAGGGTAAAAACGGAGCCCTATTAATGTCACTCGGCTGTCTGTCTGTCTGTCTGTCTGTCTGTCCGTCTGTCCGCCGGTCACAGGTCTCTAGCTCGCAGACGAAATGAGTTACAAACCTGAAATTTTGGTATTTAGTGTAAAACGTTAACCCAAAATCAAATATTGAATTAGAAATTGAATTAAATTATTTTTCAGGGGGGCTCCCATACATGAAAAAGGAGCCGGAAAAAAAAATTTTCTTTACCCTAGCTTGTGGGGTATCATTGTTTAGAGCTCATTAAGTAGAGTACAAATATATATTTTTTTAATTTTTATCTCAAAAAATAAGGGAATGGGAGGCCATCAAAGTTGTCAGTTTTAGACCATTTTTGTGACGGGGGCTATCTCAAAAACTAAACTAGTTGGGAATATGATATTTCAGTATATTATGTACTATATGCTCTATTTAAACAACAAATACTGAAAACAACGATTTATTAAATAGTTTATAAGCTGTGACCAAAATAAACGAACATTTTTTTTGGGTTTTTCTTTCACGGTTTGTTGCGATGTCTAGCTCGGAAATTAAATATTTCTTAGACCCAAAATATTATATTGTTCATAATTATGTACGGAACCCTGAAAGAGCGAGGCCCGACTCGCACTTGGCTGATTTTTTTATACTACACCTGCTCGGAAAGTACCTACTGGTTTTTCTCCTATCGAAAGTCAAAAGTACGTCATTACTGTCAAACAAATATGCGGGGCGAAAACATGTATGAGAATTCATTGTTAACGCGCTAGAGCGGAAATTCCATTTATGAAATTCCATTACTAACGTGCTTTTTTCTTTTTAATTTTTGATAAAATCCGATCAGTACATGAAAAAAAACCTATTTCGACAAAGATGACATAAAAAGCACCTATAACCTTAACAAATAAGTAACCGCCGCGGTAGATGGCGCTGATGTCGGTATGTCACCGAGCACGACCGGGGTCCGCTATTTTAAATATATTAAATTTTAATTAATACAATTAAATATTAATATAAAGTAAAAGTAAAAAATAGAAAATATAAATTCGCGCTATTTTCTTTGTATTTTGTGAGTCGCTTTCTTTTGTTTTACCTATCCAAATTTTCAATTTATAAAATTACAAGTAGCTTTAGGGAACTCAAAGTGTCTGAGTAGTGAGCCGCCCAACGCCGCCGGAATTAAAATTATGTGGCCAAGCAGTTATTGTTAAATTGAACTAGAAATAGATAAAAATAGATACAACAAAGCATATGAAGATTTCTTACAATGGAAACCCAAAGTCTTTTTCTGATTGATTTCCGGTAATAATTTTAATATTTTTGATTATTTTATTATTTTCCTCGTAGGTGTAGTATAAAGCACTATGTATCGCTTCGGAAGAAAGTGCGATTCCTAGCTCGGGCGTATTGCGGCCCTACGGCCTACGGCCTCGGGCCTCAAACTAGACCCTCGTAGTAATCGGTCACTTTCTCCAGTCGAGGAACAATGTACTATTACAACATTTTAATTGCAATTTAGCTATATCTTATTATAGGTACATTCTAAATATTTATATAAACATTCAGTAGATAAATTAATGAACAATTGAACAATTTTCAATCTATCAAAACAGTGTTACATAAAAATAGAGCAGGTGCCCATATTATTATGGGAAAGTTTACCACATTAATAACATCAATTACATACTAAAATGGGCTACATTGTAATTGATGCAACGGTACCATGAATACGGCCTCTTGCCTATTGAATGTCTTGTTCACTTTCACTCGATTTATTGGAACACAGTAGGTATATATTGGGCACAATATATTAATAATAATTATTGTATTGACAATTAATTATGATTATTTCTGTCAAAAATACTACTTTACATTGATTTATTTAATATTAAATACAGAAAAAAAATTGCATACCTAGTTACATGGATTAAAAACACTTTTTTTACATTTCGTCTTCTGAAATTTGGTTCTAATTTTGAGTGTGCTAGATAATAATAAAAAACACAAATGAGAAATGTTGGAATCACAACCATCCTGTTGGACCGACGACATCATCAAGCTTGCGGGCAAAACTTGGACGAGGCTCGCCAAACATCAAGAAAAATGGCGTGCACATGAGGAGGCCTATGTCCAACAATGGATAAACAAAGGCTAGCAAAGAAGATAATAAAATTAATTACTAAGTACCTAATAGGACATTTAGATTAGATATAAGCCAATTTCTAGATGCCATTGCGTAGCCGTCAAATTGGCGTGTTTTTTTTTCTTGAAAAGCTTTGCTGAAAAACACAGCTTGACTTACAGCAATACTAAGTAGCCAATGCCCGTGACTTCGTCTGTGTCGAGTTAGGTTTTTTATCCCGTGAAAACTCTGTGATTTTCCTGGATAAAAAGTTGCATGTGACCGTCAAGATTGCAAGCTATCTCTATGCCAAACGTCAAGATTCGTTCAAAGGTTGAATCGTGAAAAAATAACAGACAGACAGAAATACTTTCGCATTTATAATGTCCAGTTGCTTTATAAAAAGTTGGTCTACAATGTTAAATTTTATACGTCTTCTATTTGTAGTTATATGTGTTACAATATGTAAGCCGTAGCGAATATAAAAGCTATGAATAAAAAGAGATTTTATATTCGCTACGGCTACGGAAAACAGTGTAGTAGGTACCTACTTAGGATTTACAATTTACATCATAATAGCTCCTACGGTATTATCAGACAAGACCTCATATTTTATTGTAATAGTATAAAATGTGTGTCGCATCCTTTAATTAAAATGCCAATAGCCACCATAAAACCCATTAAAGGATGGGTGAGCGTCCATCTCTATAAAACCACTTAGCGGGTACCTAGCTCTTAAGTTTTACAGCCGTATAATGACGTAAGGTTGGGTCGCCTAAGTTCGGACTTTTTTGAGTAAAATTAGGACCGTGTTGCAAAATATATTTTTTTTTCATTTCAAACAACTATTTTCCAAATAAACTATTTGTGGAAGTTATTAGCAATAAAAGCAATTATCTGATCCACCTTTTATTTTATTTGATAGATGGAATAGATCGTGTGAGACACGCCTCAAAGTGACGGAATATTTTTTCTGACTACTTTTCAAGAAACCCGTGTGAAGCCTAAGTTCGGACTACTACTTAATTTCACTTCTGTAGCTACAGCATTAGAGTGCACAGAAGAAAAATATCCGGTCTTTAGTTGACAATAACGTAACACAAAGTCGTAGTATAATTCCACGTGGTGTGACTAGGACAGGTAATTCTTTTTTTTTTTGCGTTTTTTAGTCCGATCTTCCCTCCTCAGCCTAATGAGAGCTAAATTGAGTTTCTCAAACTTTATACACTCAGCCGGGGAGCTTTCTTAAGATAATGACTTAAGACCGGACAAACATAATTATTTGCCAAAACTTGATCGTTGAGAGTAGATGTCGGTATGCCGTATAATTTGGATGCAGCACAGTTTGAAAGTTCTTTACTTTTAACTCTTTCCACAGCTTCTTTCACATCATGTTCGGTAATCGGTATAAGTGGTCGCTCGAAGTGTGCGTCTCTGATATTTTGTAGGCATAATTAATCAGTAAAGATTAATAAATTCTTAGTCCTAATCTCAGGAACTACTGGACCGATTTCAAAAATACGTTCACCGTTGGATATGTACGTGATCCTTGAGTGCTATAGGCTATATATGTACCACGGGCGAAGCCGGAGCGGACCGCTAGTTTAAAATAATAGTTATTATTTATTATTACATGCAAATAAGTAGATTAGAGTAAATAAAATCATATTCTAACAGAAAGAGAACTCGATGGTACCATGATTACATGATCCATATTTTAATTTATTTCACCTAACTCACAGATGTCAAAAGAATAGAGTCCATCCAGTAAAAGTTGTCCCTGAAATCCAGCACGAAATACGGAAAAATTGTCTTTTTCCGTATTTATAGATCATTAAAATTTTACACTCATACATATATTTAAAGTGTATGATGTCTCAAGTATTCCTTAGTGAAGGCACTTATTTCCGTGAAGAATTCCCGCGCCATATCAGGGACATCTTGTTGACCAGACTCTACATTTTTCATAGCATGTCAGCTTAGTGAACTTGCTTAAAAACAAAACAGATAATAGCTGAATTAAAAATTCATCATTTACATAGGAAGTAAATAATAACATAGAGAAGAAGATATTATGCGTACCTAAGTACCTTTTTGTTATTCCGAAAACGGTAATTCAATATCAATTTATTTTGATGAATATAAGTAAGTAATTTATTTCGATCCAAATATTTTGAGAACCACTGCATTTTTTTAAGTGTCTTAAGGTCGGATTATTATAGTCCGATCTTCAGCAAGGGGAGGAAAGTCCGGATCTAGGCTTACAAACGCCCTGGGCGTAAACAAAGTATACAAATCTATAGAGTATTTGCTAATTCTACGCGAAATTCAACTTAAAAAGCATTAAAATGATAAATACTTATCATAATTTTGAAACAAAGTTTTGGAGGAAAGACCGGATCACTAAAATTTCACTAAAAACGGCATATTTTTTTTCCAAACTCCAGTGCACGCGTCTTTCTTATCGCAGCGCCGTTCGCGGAATAAAGGGAGAAACAGAATAAAATGGCGGACTAAACTGTGTTGCCACCCGTGATAAATATTGCTTCATTTGCGGTAAATTTGATGCATCCGTTCTTATGTCACATCCGATCTTAGGCGACCCAACCTTATCTTGGTAATTCATCAATATTAAAACTGTATTAAGCATTGTCATTGAAAATTGAACTTTAAATTAAGCACCATTTGGTGCTTAAAATGTTATTTTGTTGAGGCGAATTTTAATTAGTAAAATAGTCCCATTATAAAATTTAGTGGAGATTACTTTACGGTTTCGGCGCCGTGTTGCGACATGGTGATACGCGTACACGTTTTACAACGATAGACTTATAGATACCGCTTCCTTTTTAATTAAGAAAACAAATTCCCATAAGAATTTCTACAACCCTGGCGGCTGGCGCCACACATATCACAAACATTTGTATACTTATGTATTTCAGCACATGTGTGACCTTTCTTTAGTATTTATTCAAAGTTTAAACACAGATTTGCACTTTGCCATTATAGGTATTACGATCGCACATCAAAGCGTTTAAAATTCAAATTCAAATGAAGCGAACGTACCTATTTGCAAAGTCTGTCTGGTAAGCAAAACTGTGTTCAAACCTGTGTTCAAATGTTTGTCTGTGTGTGGTGCAGGAGCAGCGGTCATATACTACAAAGTCGCCTTTAAACTATTCATAAAACTACTTTACATGCTTTCCTATGTGAGAAAACTGAACAGTGAACACAAATGATTTGTGAATGACTCAGAATAAATATTTAAGAATACAAGATAAATCACAGGGGACCACAAATCTTGATTGCAAAGCAATTTCCGATACATAGGTAGGTATTATCCAATACTTAGGTAGGCTAATAAATAAGAAACGAACCAAATAATTTAAAATCAATAATAGTAGTCTTGACTTGAATTTTGAAATTTAATTTGAATATGGTAGATTATTTAAGACAGAGTCCCTAAAATAACGAATGACTTTTTTGATTGGTCGCTGTGAGAATCAGAGGTATGTTTTGAGTTTTACAATCACCGAATTTCCATAACCACTAAATCAAAAGAAAGCGTCGCACCATAGCCCCCCGCTGAGTGGAATTTATATTGAGTAGGTTTCCAAAACGACTGATTTCTAAAGTCGAGGTAAATATGTGGGTACAATTATTTTTTATGAGTCTTGTTGATATATTCAGAGCTATATATTAATACCACAACAGTATCAAACAGTTTTACCAGGGTTTTCGAGCTGAAGGCCGAACCGATAAAATGTGTCAACAAGCTATAATTTAAAAATTAAAAAAACCCGACTGCCATGCTATAAAACGAACTAAAAAATTAATAAACTACCACCGTACCACTTACAGTGTAGTTGTTATTTATTTTGTTTTTCATGATTTGTCACTCCAAACTGATTTAAAACATATATATTGGATACATTTTCGTACTGGCCTTTTAAAGCCCTTTATTTTGATACCCCACTCGAGGGTCTTGAGGAAAAAAAATTTTTTCAGCTCGCACATTAAATTGCATAAAATCCGCCATTTTGAATTTTTATTAATTTTATGTACCCAGTAACATTTGCGCTGTTAAGAAAAATCTAATGACGTATCATTTATCAAAATAGGTTGAGTCGTTGAGTAGTTACGAACTGACATAGGAAACGGTCATTTTCTGTGATTTATCACTCCAACTTATTTTCAAATATATAATTGTATAC
Organism: Melanargia galathea; assembly: GCA_920104075.1. NCBI lineage: Eukaryota > Metazoa > Arthropoda > Insecta > Lepidoptera > Nymphalidae > Melanargia > Melanargia galathea. The sequence goes on from OV049855.1 coordinate 23,577,027, forward strand.
ATTTTTGTATTTGCCTTTTAAATCCCTTCATTTTGATACCCCACTCGAGGGTCTTGAAGAAAAATTTTTTTTTCAGCTCGCACATTAAAGCGCATAAAGTCGGCCATTTTAATTTTTTTTTAATTTAGGTACTCTATGACAGTCGCGTCATGAAGACAAATCTAATGACGTATCATTTATCAAAATCCGTTGAGCCGTTGGTTAGTTACACGCGGACATAGGAATGGACATACATACACACAGGTGAAACACATAACCCAGTCGGGTAAAAAGGACAAGTCATATGAATCTAATTATAGGATTAATTGCATCAAAACTGTCTCTTTACTCGTTACGCCATCGCGTTTGTCCTGACCCCAGCTCAGCGAATTGACAAATTATTTATTAATGCTAGCATTACATTGCAACATTAATAAAAATACTAGCATTTAACTCGAATTGCTTAAAGCGCTTACGCCGTATCTAAAGCAATAAACACCAGCCTCCCGCTGATAATTTTAAGTCGTTTCATTAGTTTGGTATTTTCCTTACGAATCGTGTGCGCTTTGAGCAAAAGATTATTGTGGTGGTTATGTTAAAAGATCTTATCAGATTGTTAATTTGTTCAATGAAATATTCATTTAACACATTATTACTAGTGGTCCCGAACTAAGATCTCGCTTCCTATAAGTTCCTAGCCTCTACGGTGCATACCTGCCTACTGTTCAAACACAGTGTTTTTGAAATATTTCAAGTTGGGGTTGGGGGCGCGATCTATCAACTTATGTTGGTAGGCAAGGGAAACTTTTGCAAAGAAAAAGTGTAATAATTTTATTCCTATTTGATATTTAACTAGATTAGTTTTTGCTATTTAACTACTAGATATGACTAGAATTAACTCTTTTTGAAATAGACCCTGGGATACAAGATGTCTAAAATAGCGAAATAGCCGCCTACATCATTTTTTGAAGTAGAAGTAAAATTAAGATATTAATAAGTTGGAGCTCCATTGAAAAGTTTTTTCATTCACCAGGATTCACCAGGGATTCACCAGGAGACTATGCAAAGCCTGTGGCGACGCTTGCAAGAGAGCTATGTCCAACAGTGGACGTCTATCGCATGACACTATACGACGACTACGGACCGTTATTAGCTCAATGAAGTTATTAACATGAGACGTACAGACATCTTTGCATGATTTATTCATAAAATGATTATCTCCATGATCAGAATAGTTAATCTATAATATAATCAAGATAGGGCGTCTTGTATAGAATTATTATCGCTACAAGTTCCCAAAAGCCATAAAAGTACCCGCTTGGCCTACTGAGTTATCGTAATCTGGTTACCACTTGCTCCCATATGCAATAAGCCCTGGTTACATATAACGCGTGATGGCAGCGACTCTAAAGCGCCTTTTTTTGACTGCACACTGATGTTAAGTGACGGTCCATTTTTAAGAGGCATCTTACGTTTTCAAGCCATAATCTAAGGTTTGGTTTACCTGTTTACATTGAATCAATTCTATTAGTATTGTCATTTCATTTCAGAGATCACACTCGTACCTACTACACTCACAATAGGTATTATACACAATAGGTACTATTTTACTTAACCAGTAAAATAGTATTTGATTGATTATTATTTGTAGTGAACAAATCTTCCACACTTAGTAGTTAGTTTCACTGAAAACGACCACAGAGTCCCTATGACGATATTCCTGTAACGATGTTTTCAGCTAAGATAAAGTATCTCTCTTCTTAATTTTCAGTCTGCATGCCGTCATGGCTGTTTCCGCCACGCCTGTTCACCGTTTGTGACCCAGGCTTTATTGACCGGTTTCCCGATCCTCTTTGCGGTTATCATGTCATCTAATTTATGTCGCTGGTCGGAAACAGGAATTTTAAAAGGCGCTTTTTAAACGCTCGCGCTGAAATATTATTATCAGCTTTTATTTGCATTTCGCGGGGATCGAAGTCGTTTGAATGCGCGGAAGTTGACATGTTTTATTTAAATAATGGAAAGGAATTCTTGTTATTCAATGCCTCTCGTTCACGTTGGCCCAACGTTGGCGAATTCAATGCCAGTGTGTATAATGGTAACGGTTGTAGAGATAAAGAGATATTTGGAAGCCTAAAGTTTTTAATTTGTTAAATCTTTATTTAAAATCAGTCTTGAAGAGGTCCACAAGATAGTAGATACTATACATCAATCGTCAGTTAAAAAAAAGTGATGAATGATCAAGTAAAGCATATTCAGATTATTGTCAGGTAATACGGCTGAAATTAATAATCTGTATTATCGTTAATTTTGGTCGGTCGTTAGACTGAATGATAGCCAAACTGAAACCAAACCTATCTTCATCATTGTAACGACCCCCGACGCAAAAACGACGGGGTGTTATAAGTTTGACGTGTCTGTGTGTGTGTGTGTGTGTCTGTTGTTCCCCTGTGGCGCTCAAACGGGTGGACCCATTTGAATGCGGTTTTTTTTGTTTGAAAGGTGAATTAGTCGAGAGTGTTGTTAGCTAGCTATGTTTGATGAAAATCGGTCCAAGATGGCCGCCGCTACAAAATGGCGGATTACATATTTTTTCACAACTCTCTCAATATGGGTATCAAATGAAAGGGCTTGACTAAAGTTCGGCCGTTCAGAGAATGCGTTCCTGACACCTATCAGTTAGTCACGACTAGTGATGGGCACAACATAACACTGAGTTCGTTACCGTTCCTCCAAAATGAACCGGCGCATTATTTTAAGATTATTTTCGTTTTAAATTGGCGGAATCATTTAAAATTTATATTTTAGTTATTTAAGTAGAAACCAAAAAAAGGTAATATTCATATAATAAAATTGTTTTATTCAACCTAAATATAAAAATGCTACTTTCTTTCGCGCGTTCGGTTTGGTCATAGTTTTATTTTTATATTTCATAAAAGTTATCTTATAGTCCATTATTTTCAAATTCTTAAAAAGAAAAACAAAGCGTATTATTTTATATTATAAGTATAACTGTATAAGAACAGATTACGATACTTGCCTGTTATTTTTAGCACAGCACTATTATACAAATATAAGGCGCTGACATAACCTTGTAATAGCGCAGTATAGATTTAGAAAAATATTGTTTACCAAGTTATTTGACACTCAGTTTGGCACAAAATTATAACATTCATTGATTATTGATATAATAATGTTGTTTTAATGCTCATCAATTGTTAAAACGGTAAACAACCAGCAAAAATATTTTTATCGTAACTGCAACGCCATTACAAAGCTACGTCGTCAGTTCAATCGCGACGTGTCAGGAACGCATTCTCTGAACGGCCGAATTATAGTAGAATAGCAATATTGGAAATCCAAGATGGCCGCCGCCACAAAATGGCGAATGTCGGGGGTTTTTTAAATTTTTAATTTATACTTGTTTTACAAGCAAGTAACGAGTGTACAAGCAGGTACATGGTATTAATTTGTAGCAGCGAGGTGGTGTCGTATGGTATTAATATTAAAATATTCTAATCGTAGAGGCGATGTCGTCTTCGCCGCGCCACTTTACATAAGTATGCGGTGAGTGGAACCGGGATACAGTACGCGTGTTGGGTTTATTGATGTGCTACGGGTCAGATAGATCCTGGCTGTTTATCGTCTAAGAGCTGCATCTATCATATACAATTTCAGTAGTGGTTGTTGTGTTTCCCTCTATGATCTGGTGCAACACATTAAAACCAATTTGGTAAGCAAATTGATTAATGTCGTTGTATCACTGGATATAGAGGGGGCCTTCGATGGTGCGTGGTGGCCTGCAATAAAGTGTCGGTTAGTGGAGAAGGGCTGCCCGCAAAATATACGCACACTGATCTCGAGCTACCTGGAGGACAGACAGGTGCGTGTTCGTTACGCTGACCAGGAATATAGAACCAGGACAGAAAAAGGATGCGTTCAGGGCTCAATTGCAGGGCCCACGTTTTGGAATGTGCTTCTGGACCCTTTGTTGGATGGTATAGAGGAGATGGGCTCATACTGCCAGGCGTTCGCTGATGACGTCGTACTGGTGTTCTCCGGGCGTTCAGTCAACAAAATAGAGGCAGAGGCGGAACGGGTCCTCGGCTATGTGTATGAATGGGGTGTACAAAACAAATTGAAATTCGCAGCGCATAAAACCAGCGCAATGGTAGTCACCAAAAATTTAAAATATGACACCCCATGCATACGCATGGCCGGGGCGACGATCGGCCTCGTTGATGAAATTAAAGTCTTGGGGCTGACTATAGACAACAAATTGACATTTAACAGCCATGTCAAAAACATTTGCACAAAGGCGCTAAACATCTATAAGCCGTTGTCCAGGTCAGCCAAGATAAACTGGGGCCTGAGCTCGGAGATCGTCAGGACGATTTACGTCTCAGTGATAGAGCCGATAGTGCTGTATGCAGCCAGTGTCTGGGCTCCAGCCGCGGAGAAGTTGACCGTGCAAAAACACCTAAACGCTGTGCAAAGAGGATTTGCCCAAAAAATCATAAAAGCGTACCGCACAGTGTCCCTTAACGCGGCTCTAGCCCTGGCTAGGCTCATTCCCTTGGATCTGAGGGTCAAGAAAGCGGCAAATCTTTATGTAGCCAAGCGAGGAATACCACAAAATAGTATAGGAGGCAGAATAGTTGAAACTAAAAAATCCTTCCTAAGCGCACCCCATCCAGCACATCAAATAGATATTAACTACGACAAGTTGAGTGACATGAGCGAAGTCGCCATTGGGGAGAGCGACTTAGAAGACGTACGAATATTTACAGATGGTAGCAAGATTGGTGGCAGGGTGGGCGCAGCCTTGACGTGCTGGAGAGACGGCAGAGAAGTCAGCTATAAAAAATTCCTCCTGGAGCCGTACTGCTCCGTCTATCAGGCTGAGCTATTATACGCGCTCTACCGTGCCACCGATTTTGCTATCAAATCCAAATATAAATATATAAGCATATATAGTGACTCTAGGGCATCTTTAGATACTATTAAAAACATAGACTCATATCATCCGTTGGCTTTTGAAATTAGACAAAATTTAATAAAACTAAAAATTGATCAAAAAATAATAAAAATCTTCTGGATTAGGGCACACGTTGGAGTCGAGGGCAATGAAAGAGCAGATGTCCTAGTAAAGAAGCAGCCTTGAACAAAAAGACGGCCCCCGACTACGACGCGTGTCCTATATCGTTTATAAAAAGGAATATAAGATTAGAATCCATAAAAATTTGGCAAGAAAGATATGCAAATAGCGAAAATGCGTCAGTCACTAAGTTCTTCTTCCCGAAGGTCGAGGACGCAAATGTCGTCCTACGAAAAATAAAACTGTCACCAGTATTGGTTCAAGTTTTCACTGGGCATGGGGGCTTCAAGGAATACCTCAACCGGTTCAAACTTAGAGAAACTCCTGAATGTGAATGCGACCCGGCTGAAGTAGAATCTGTCATACACCTCTTATTTTCTGCTACAAAAGATTTAACTTATCGCAATATTTAGACCAAGAAATAGAAAAGACCAATACATAGAATCATAAATAATAAATACACCAGAGATAAATTTTTAAAATATTGTGAGGACATAGCGAAAATAGTAATAAAGAAAAACAAAGACAATTAATAATTAAAGTTATTATTAGTATATTATATATCTGTGATAAAGATCTAGTGTATGTTATATATTAGTAGAATATATTAACTTACATAGATAAACATTAATAGATGTATAATGTAATAAGAATAAAAATAATAATAAACCAACAATTATAAAATTAAATGTATTACTAAGGTCTCCGTTTTATTACGGAGGGTGCAGCTTTTCTCCGTAGAGGGGATTAAAAAAAAAAATAGGTACGCACCCAGGGTCTAGCTGGCAGTAGTTTCTCTACTATTTCTTTGAATATTCATAGTGGATGCGGCGTAATAAATTACAAAAAAGATTATTTTCTTAATTAATATTAAAATAACTCTAATGAGTTATTTTCTTAATTGATTCATTTGCATAAATTACTTCATTAATGAAACAAATCATGAGTATCCGTGCCGCCAAAATTTTACTACTTTCTTAAAATTCTACTAATTGCTTCCGTTCAATCAGTTGAGGCACTCCGGCATTGAGGGATGCGAGTTCAAATTCTGCCAAAGATTTTTTAAATATTTAAACCTTTATATTTTATGTACGTATGTACATAATACATACGTACATAATAAACATTCAAAAAATAAAAACTGAGTTTGATAAACTGAAACTGCATTGAATTGAAAAAGTATTGATTCGTACAACAAGTGAGTAAAGTTTGTTTTTGTTGCGAGTGCTGAGTTTGGATCTCGAGCAAGCTAAGAATTCAATTTCTTCATTTCTCAATTCAAATTCTCAATTGAAGTTGTCTTCTCTCTGAATGAGCGAAATTGACTTTTTCTCACTGGTTTTAAGCGACGGAGGTGCACTGTTTGAGCTAGTGAGGTGAAAATATACTATATCTATACTAATAAATAAAATTGAAGTGTCTGTCTGTAATTTCGAAATAACTACCTCATATTAAGCTCATATGGTTATTTGAACGGTACCATAACCGAATCACACCTTTTTAAAATTTTTGTCTGTCTGTCTGTCTGTCTGTCTGTCTGTCTGTCTGTCTGTCTGTCTGTCTGTCTGCCTGTTTGAACGGGGTAATCTTCGGAACGGCTGAACCGACCGATTTTGACGGGACTTTCACATACAAGTAGAGAATTAACCAGGGAGTAACATAGGCTACTTTTTTAACCGACTTTCAAAAAAAGAGGAGTTGTGTTTTTCTACCTATGTACACCGATATCTCCGAGATTTCTGAACCGATTTGCGTAATTTCTTTTTTAATCGATAGAAAAACATTGCGACACTATCTTACAAAAAATTTGGATTCCAACTCCTCAATCCTGATGCTGTAGGGGATCTGATCCCCAAAACTAATGGGATTTAGAAACTGTCGGTTATTTAAATTGATATTGGGGGTACCAATTAAAGACTTTATCGTTGATTGAACTCGAGTACATACCCAACTCCTCAACCCTGATGCTGTAAGGAATTGTATTTCGAAATCGTAAGGATCCCACAGAATTTTTCCGTTTTGGTGACGGGTTACTACAGGGCTACTTTTTGTTCTGGGAAATCAAAAGTTCCCACGGGATTTTTAAAAACTTAAATCCACACGGGCGAAGCCGTGGGCATCATCTAGTAAATATAATAAAGCGGAAGAGTTTGTTTGTTTGAACGCGCTAATCTCAGGAACTACTGGACCCATTTCAAAAATTCTTTCACCGTTGGATATGTACGTGATCCTGGAGTGCTATAGGCTATATATTATGTACCACGGGCGAAGCCGGGGCGGACCGCTAGTATACTATAATTATTCAAATATTAAACCATCAATATGGTTGCCGCGTCAACGCGGCCAAAGTTAACAGCGTTCGGGGGCTTCGTTAGCGCGAGCTGTAAATCAGTGGGGAGTTGAACCAGAATAGGAAATTATAGGTTTGTGTAACAATCACAAATCACTCGGGGTTTTTTATGCTGACACTAACAAAATGCTTTCGGATTTTTTTTAGGTTAATAAATTATTTCTTATCCTGAATACAATTAACTAGTTAACAGTTAACTGTTGCCCTCTTGGATAAAGGTTTTTAAAAATTACGTGCATGGGAACTCTTGATTTCCGAGATAAAAAGTAGACTGTGATAAGGATGCAAACTATTTCTGTGTCAATTCATAATGTGATTGCATCTTGAACAATCTTAACAGTCGCATCTCAAAGCTGTGAAAAATGCACGGAAGCTAAAAGAAGCGATTATTATCGCGATAGTGAGACGATAGTAACCTGTGTGGGACTCACACACAGATATTAATATATATATAGCTGCTCGTGCTGATTCATTGACTGACTCACTGATTGATCACCCCTCCTGTAAAATTTTGTATGAAAAATTTTTTTTTCACTAATGGTTTCGTATAGACGACAAAAATTCATTCGGAACAAAAATATGGAGAGAGCTGATGATTGAGGATTTCAGAGACGAGCGAATGGCACGCTTAAGGTATTGAAGATAGGTGGGGGGTGCTCGAGCAAATGTCACTCGAAACATCATCCAATTGGCAGTGAGCTGAAAAAAAATTCAAAATGGCGAAAAAAAGATGGCCGCCATACAACTTTCGTCGGTCTCCATCTCGGAGGGTATAAAAGATGGAAGAGTGGTTTCTTCGCAAAAGATGATCAAAATCCAAAGGTCTACTCGATGAATAGAAAAAAAATTCAAAATGGCGGAATTTATTTTTCCATAGAAAATGTATGGCGAATATTGAAGAGACTACAAGTTGTAAACTATGCAAGGCTTTGATGCGGTTCTTTGGAGAACTCTCAAAGAAAAATATGGGAAGACATGATGATTGAGGGTTTGGAAGATGGATGAGGAGCCCGGGCAGGGTATTGTAGATAGATGGGAGGTGCTCAAACAAAAATTACTCAAAACCTCATCCAATTGGCACTGAGCTGAAAAAAAAACAAAATGGCAGATTCAAAATGGCGGCCATACAAACATCGGTGTCTATCTCACCAAATATAAAAGATGGAAGAGTGGTTTTTGCCAAAAGATGATTAAGACCTTAAGTTCTACTTGATATGAGCAGAATGATTCGAAGAAAAAATATGGAGAGTGATAATGATCGAGGATTAGGAATATGGGAGAGATAGGTGGAGGCTGCTCAAACCAAAATACCCGAAAGCGAAACCTCGCGGTCCGCTTGCGGGCCGCGCACCCACGCGCCCTACTAGTTAATATATATATAGCTGTTCGTGCTGATTCATTGACTGACTCACTGATTGATCACCCCTCCTGTAAAATTTTGTATGAAAAATTTTTTTTTCACTAATGGTTTCGTATAGACGACAAAAATTCATTCGGAACAAAAATATGGAGAGAGCTGATGATTGAGGATTTCAGAGACGAGCGAATGGCACGCTTAAGGTATTGAAGATAGGTGGGGGGTGCTCGAGCAAATGTCACTCGAAACATCATCCAATTGGCAGTGAGCTGAAAAAAAATTCAAAATGGCGAAAAAAAGATGGCCGCCATACAACTTTCGTCGGTCTCCATCTCGGAGGGTATAAAAGATGGAAGAGTGGTTTCTTCGCAAAAGATGATCAAAATCCAAAGGTCTACTCGATGAATAGAAAAAAAATTCAAAATGGCGGAATTTATTTTTCCATAGAAAATGTATGGCGAATATTGAAGAGACTACAAGTTGTAAACTATGCAAGGCTTTGATGCGGTTCTTTGGAGAACTCTCAAAGAAAAATATGGGAAGACATGATGATTGAGGGTTTAGAAGATGGATGAGGAGCCCGGGCAGGGTATTGTAGATAGATGGGAGGTGCTCAAACAAAAATTACTCAAAACCTCATCCAATTGGCACTGAGCTGAAAAAAAAACAAAATGGCAGATTCAAAATGGCGGCCATACCGTCAGCCTCTATCTCACTAAGCATAAAAGATGGAAGAGTGGTTTCTTGGCAAAATATGATCAAGACCTAAATTCTACTTGATGAACAGAAAATAAACCGGTCAAGTGCGAGTCAGACTCGCGCACCGAGGGTTCCGTACTCCAGAAGTATAAGTACAATCTGTTTTTCATTAGTTTGTCTTAAAAGGTAAGGTGCTAATGAAGCTAGGCCTCTAAATTGTATGAGCGCTCATACAACTCAGAGGTCTATACTGTACTGTCTGTACTGTACTGAAAACTGTACTGTACTGTCTGTTTTGGATAAAAATCGGGTTTAAAAAGCATCAACAACTTTTTATCATTTGGTTTGTATTTTAAATTGTTTAGTCAACTCTCCACCACCACCATCACAGGTACAGCTTTTTTACGACCCACGGCTGTGCAAATGTCTCTTCTCTCATAGGAGAGGGATTTAGAGCTTAGAGCCGCCACGCTTCTCTAATGTGGGTTGGCGGGCTGTAACGAATATTGTCACATGATATTGATAATAACCGGGAACGACTGCTTAACGTGCTCTCCGAGGCACGGGGGTGAAACACCGCCAACTATCAACTCCGGGCTGACACTGAGAATTTCTTGATAAAAAACCCTACAATAATTTGCCCGACCCGGGAATTGAATCCGGGACCTCGTGATCTGCAGTCGAATATAATACCCCTAGACCAACGAGGTAGTAAGTCACCTCTAGGAACACCTAATTTCACATCTCCGGTACCTACTTATCAATGTTACCCATGTCTACTGTATATACCCATACTACTCAATTCAAAAAATAAAAATAGATTCAATAATTTATTTATGATTTTAATCTGTGGTTTTCTACCTGTACTTTTTAGCAGTGCAAAGCTGTAAGAAGTTTTTATCATAGACCACGAAAAATAAGGTTTTTACTGTATTTTTTACTTTGTACGGATTAAGTACTAAAGCGACAATTTATGATAATTATTCAGAGAGCAAAAAGTGTCAAGATGATTTCGGAAATCATTTTGTTTTAATAATAATAGAACAAGATAAATGTAGTTCTTATAAAAAATAACATTACTTAGTTATATATATAGTTTTTAATTCTTATTAATATTATGTCAAACTTTTTAGAGGAGTTTGGCTGATGTTTTTTTTTTAAATCCGTAGACTGAAAAAAAAAAAACAAAACAAAAGGCGGTAAAAAAAAATATGTTTTACCTTTCTTTCTACGTTGCATTCCTTCTGCGTAGAGTGATTTAATTGTTCTCAACATATTTTTAAAGATTTTCAATCTTAAAATATATATTAATATTTAATTACATATTTCAGACTGTATTAATCTATTAAATTAGTCTTAGTAATTAGTATTAAAGTTAAGTTACTATTGTTAAGTTAAGTGTTTAGCCGATTTCCTGGTAAGTGACAAAATTTTATTACTGAGATAGAATTATGGCGTCTTTTCTTCGCACCGTGCAAGTCAAGGAAACTGCTAATCTCGATGCACCTACTCGAGAAGTTCTCTTATATAATATTCCCGGTGACGGGAACTGCATGTTTTCAGCTCTGTCTTTTCATATATACGGTCATATAAACCGATCTCAGGAAATACGATCGCGTATAGTTGGAGGGATTGTATCGAACTGGGATCGATATGGCATGTTTACAATGCGTCGTGACGAAAGCCCGTATGTGTCAGCTGAAGAATATTGCAATGAAATGATGCAAAACGGAATTTACGGCACTACCACAGAATTGTCGATGGCAGGGGAAATATATAAAGATTATATGTTTAAACTGTATATAGATGGTGTTTATGCGCAAACATTCGGCACCGGACCTATAGAAAAAATGATCGGTTTTACAGGGCACCTCACGAGCGGTCATTTTGATGTTTTCATCGAAAAGAACGTAAATCAGGTCCCTTCACAAAATAGTAATTATAACGATATCCATTTGCCCAGCAGTGGGCAAATCTATAGGGCTGAATCTCCAACGTTTACGGAGTCACAGTCCTATAGTTTACATCTGAATAGTAATACTTTAAGCAATGAATCATTAATGACTATTAGTAATACAGAATGTTCTTTGCCAATTAGTAAGCATATACTGATAAATGAAAGTATAATATCTCCTACTTTCACGCAGTCGCAACCCTATTGTTTAAATGTTAATAGTAATAGTTCTGGCAATGTCTCATTAATCACCATGGTTAACGAAGAACGTTCTTTGGCAAGCGATGGGCAAATACTGATAAATGAATTTGCATCTCCAACTTTTACAGACTCGCAGCTTAGTAGGATAAACTATAGCCTTAGTCCATGTAAAGTCGTATTAGAGCAATTGCCTGTTGATAACCTACACGTAACAGAACGATTACAAAATAAAACTAATAGAAACGATATGTATCAACAAAACTGTAAACGTTCACGTGGTAGGCCAAAAAAGCAAGTAACTGTAGCTGAAAAAAAACGTAAGCATTTGGAGGCTGTTTTGCGTTACCAAAAACATAAGCCACAATCTCACAGGAAAGCCGTGCATCGGTATACAGCTGCACATCCCGAAGTGAACCAAGAGGCAGTACATCGATATACAGCCGCACACCCCGAAGTGCACAGAGAAGCTGTCCAACGGTATACTGCTGCACACCCCGACGTGCACCGAGAGGCCGTACAAGTATATAACGCTGCGCATCCTGAAGTAACTCGACAGGCTGCGTTAAGATATCAAAGCTTGCATCCTCAAACTCATCGTGAATGTGTTAGTAAATATTCTAAAACACATCGAGATGAAATACGTCGAATCAGAAATATTCCTTTAGAAATACGTGGGCTGGGTTTAACGGGTGCACTGAAAGGTAACGATTTAGATAAAATTAAACCGATTCATTTAAAATATTCTCTTATGTGTGAAGAAACTTATAAATGTATTTACTGCAGTGCAAGACTTTTTGATGAAGAAAAGTCTCGCACAAAGTGGTGCTGTGGACAGGGCAAATATAACGTTGACCCACTCGGACCACTAGATGCCGAGTTTTACGCAAACCAAAATTTTTTAAAAAACGCTAGAGCATATAATAATCTGTTCAGTTTTTCAGCGCTAGGTACAACTCACGGCTTTCAAAGACCTGCGGGTCACGGTCCTAACTTAGTGAAAGTTCAAGGGCGTATTTACCATCGCGTCTTTGATTTGGCTTATAGTGGTAGCACAAATAATACAGCATTATATATACACGACGGAGAAGAGCATCAAAGATTAGGAAATCAACAAAATTTGTGCCCCAATCTTATCAAGGAGATTTACGTGTACTTAAAAAATAATAATCCCTTGATAAAAGATTTACACTTATTAAATAATCACCCAAGTTCAGAAGCTCGATTAATTTTTCAAAACACAAGTCGACGTACTCATGGACCGATATTAGGAGATAGACCGGTGTCGAATGAGCTTGCAGGTTTGATTGAAACTTCAAACGAACATCACCCGCGAGCAGTAGTAATATGGAAAATTGGTGAAGCAAAACCACACACAGTACACTACTTACATCCCGCATATGAAGCGTTTCAGTATCCTTTACTGTTTCCTAGAGCTCCTGAAAGATATTCCATTGATATTAAAGATAAAGCTGGCAATAAACTAAGCCAAGTAAAATACTATCGTTGTCAACTCTTATCTGAAGAGCGGTTTGCGATCTTACGACGCCTTTCGCAAGAATACTTTGTTGACATGTGGTGCCGGACCGAAGAAGAGCGTCTACAATATTTCAAAGGTATTCAAAGCGAACTAAGAATTGCAACCCGACGTGAAATCGACGAAACGATCGCAGGTGAAGGCATACGACCCGGTAAAGTATATTTACCGGCGAGTCTTACGAATAGCCCACGTTATATGCAGATCAAGTACCATGATGCTATGGCCATTGTTGCACGGTTGGGAAAACCAAGCTTTTTCCTCACTGTTACATGTAACCCGAAATGGTCAGAAATAACCAACAGTTTATATCCCGGTCAACAGTCAACAGATCGCCCTGATTTGTGTGTGAGAGTATTTCAACTAAAGTTGTCAATACTGTTGAAAAAAATCAGATCAAAAGACTTCTTTGGTACCATTGTGTCAATTCTACATGTTATAGAATTCCAGAAAAGGGGTTTACCTCACGCACACATTACGTTCCGTGTAGAAGGAGGAGGGCCCATCGATAGTATGGATATTGATAAATTTATTCAAGCAACTATACCTCCACCGGAACAGGGACGACTGAGACAACTGGTTTTGCAACACATGGTGCACGGCCCATGTGGAACAGAAAGGTCACCCTGCTACGATCAAGCTGCTGGGAAATGTTCGAAAAAATTCCCTAAAAGTTACACTGAAGTGACGTACACGGATGAACGAGGCTCAGTACACTACAAACGTCCAGCTGGCGAACAGCCGGCAATTCGTGAACGAAATCAAACTTCAGTCACTAACAGGTGGATTGTGCCGTACAACCCGGCGATACTATTGATGATGGAGTGTCATTGCAATTTGGAAATTGCATCCACCTCCAAAGTGGTTAAATACCTTTACAAGTATCTGCACAAAGGTCCCGATCACGCAAAAGCGGGGGTGACAGAAGTATTCGACGAAATAGAACACTACGCTCAATATCGATATGTGAGCGCCTCAGATGCAATGTGGCGTCTATTGGAGTTTGACATCAGCTGCAGATACCCAACTGTTGTTGCACTACCGGTACATTTACCCGACGGAGACGCGATTGTTTTCCGTACCGGAACCGAGGCGCAAGCATCAGAAAATTACATGTCCAAATTGAAAATTTACATGAAGAGGCCTCCAGATCCTGAGTTGGATGAATGTACTTACATAATGTTTTATGAAAGGTACAATGTCGAAACTCAGGTCCGGCCTAATTCAACTGTAAAAGTGTTGGCTCATGAATCTGGAAAATATTTTATTACAAAAAGAGTACGAGGCGAAATCGTGGCTCGAATTGTCTTTATATCTCCTACACTCGGTGAACTTTATTTTCTGCGAATGTTACTCATGCGTTATCCGTGCCGGAGCTACGACGAACTGCGAACTGTCAACAATATAATTTACGACACTTTTCAAAAAGCAGCGTTCGAACGTGGTATTCTGAACGATAACCAGGAGTATGAATCGGCAATAGAAGAGGCAGCCGGCTTCAAGACCGGCAAAGGTTTACGTCAGCTTTTCTTCGCACTTATCATGGACGGTGCCCCAGCCCTTCTGTTATGGGATAAATACCGTGATCATTTGTGCGATGATTATCACAGAGGATGTGAATCTGAAATAGAAGCCGCTTACGACCACGGCCTTAGAGACATTGAACAAATGTTACGTGCTCATGGTCGCTCGCTGTCAGATTTCGGTTTGCCAGACATAAGACACAGCATAACCGAGCTTGACAGAGAAACTGGAAGATGGAATGATGAGGCGACTGCCATATTAAATGAATGGGAGTCCAAATTAAATTCGCAGCAACGGGCTATTTATAACACAGTCATATTACTTACTGAAGATGATTGTGAAGATACGCACCCGGTTTTCATCGACGGTCCCGCTGGCACCGGAAAAACCATCTTGCTTAACGTGATTGCTGCAAAAATTCGTTCTAATGGACATATTGCCCTATGTACGGCTTCCACGGGTATAGCTGCACTAAATCACGATGGAGGTGTCACAGCACATTCAATGTTTAAGCTTCCGTTAGACTTTGAAGGTGGTAATGCAGTGTGGGGAATTTCGAACAACTCTCAAAGAGCAGCGTTGATCAAAGCAGCACGTCTTATCATTATCGATGAGGCACCAATGGCTCACAGGTACCTGCTTGAAACAATTGACCGCGGTCTCAAAGATCTAATGGAATGCAATACCAAACCCTTTGGAGGCAAAGTGTTAGTATTAGCTGGTGATTTTAGACAAATACCACCAGTGATAACAGGAGCAGGAGAACGTGACATATGCCGGGCCTCAATAAAAAATTCTGAAATTTGGCACTACGTTCAAAAATTCAAGTTAACTGAAAATCAGCGTGCAAAAGAAGACCCCTATTTTGCTAACTTTGTATTGAGTATTGGAGAAGGTGAAGCTGAAACAACTGAAGAAGATTTATTAATTTTAAAAAATATCAATTACGTAAATAGCTTGCAACAATTAATTTATATTATATATCCAAAGTACGAAGTCTGTGACCCAGAAAATATATGTAAAAGGGCGATTCTATCGGGAACTAATGAAAACATAAGAGATATTAATCAAAAAATACTTGAATTGATACCTGGACCAATGACTATCTGTTACAGTGCCGACACTACTGACCACCTGAATGACAACTCAGCTGAACGATTAGAAGGCAATGTTTTAAATTCTATCACAGCACCCGGTGTGCCCGATCATGACTTGAAACTGAAAGTAGGCGCGGTCGTAATACTTATTCGAAATATCAGTTTCACACACCGTTTAGTTAATGGTACTAAATTAATTATAGATCAAGTCTCAAAATTCACTCTGTTAGCGCATCACCCAAATAGTAGTGAGCCCATCGTCATACCTCGCATAACTTTTAAATTTAAAATAGGGCGAAACGGTGTAGAAATGACACGCAAGCAATTCCCTGTCAAGTTGGCTTATGCTATGACGTTCAATAAATCTCAAGGGCAAACTCTTGATCGTGTGGGAGTAGATCTAAGAAGTGATGTTTTTTCACATGGACAACTATACGTTGCTTTGGGCAGAGTGCGGCACAGTCACAATTTGCAAGTCTTGGTCCCGCCAGAAAGAGTTAGCAGAAATTACGCTCTTACTAAAAATATAGTTTATAAATCACTACTGACCTAAAATTCAAAAGAAAATCGGACAAAAACAGTAATATGTAAATAATATTATGTAATGTGTAATATAAGTAGGTAGATAGCGTTGTAATAGAATATACTTAAACAATATTATGTTCACTTTCTATACTTTTCTTTGTGTTATTATTATTTTATTTCAATAATTTTAAATGGCTTAATATACCAAACATTAAATTTTCAATCATAATACCTTACTTTATTCTTACTTCACAAATACCCCCAGTCAGAAACTTAAGATGTTACAGTAATATAAGGGTTTTTTACTATAACACATCTGAATCACAGGGATCTTTTGTTTCATATATCAAAACATATTTTTAAATATGTAAGTCATTATTCTAAGATGTAAGTAGATATTTTTTTAATTATGCTGTTTTTCATATTTATTTAAGGATTAATGCTTAATAACGACACAATATTTGTTTTAATGTTTATTTTAAGTATTTATTTATGTATCGTGGAGCAAGGTGGCAAAAATATTTAAATTTTTGTAATATTTTTGCTAAATTGCAATAGGTCTCATTATTCAGGCATGCAGAATATTTTTTACCCGATTACGTTAAAGCCAAAAGTAACGGTTATGATTTTAGCAGTCTATGTACATATGTTTATAGTTAAATTTTAATTCTGTTTTAAATGTCTGTTAATGGGAGAACCACGTAAAAAAAAACGAGCTGATGCCATACCTCCTGGGTGGCTTGGAAACTGGCCCACTACACTTTTTATATTATAAAGTAATACGTACCTACACGAAAAAGTTTATACGTATTTATAATATAAAGAATTATAGTGAGCCAGTTTTCGAGCTACCGAAGCTAATTTCACTGTTTCAGATATTCATTTTGTTGCTAAGTTTCTTTAGTGATATGACTCCCAGGGTGATGTGACCTGAAGATGATGACTAAATTCTTAATACAATATACCTATACCTACTAAAAATCAAAACGGTTACACACCAAAGCTATAAATCCAAGCGGACTCCTGTTTCTGTTGTTTACTCGGTCCGTCCACGCGGTCCGCTTTAGCGGGCCGCGCACGCACGCGCCGTACTAGTATATATATATATCGCATAGACATATTATTTATGGTAGATCGGCGATCACCACTATTTAGGTATACTTACTAAGAATTCACGCGTGCCAAAATTAAGATTTACGTGTGATAGGAACTGACTCCTTTTTTTCGATTTATTTCTGAACTTTTGTGTAAGTATACAGTTCGAAATAGCGCAAAATGGCACTTTCACAGATATTTTTGTGCTCTAAAACAAATAAATTACGTCGAAATATCGGTGTGTGTGATTGTGAGTGTGATTTTGGAAACTTGTGTACAACTGTACACAAGTTTCCAAGTTTGGCACGCGTATTCCTTCCATAAGGCCGTTCTATCTATATTCCTTAATATATTTCTACAGCTATAAAGATATAGAGATAATTCCACCGGCGGCTAAGATCAAGATGATATAGGTTTTGTCGGCGGCGCTGGCTGTGTCCTCCTCTATATAAAGCATCATTAGCGCACCAGATTGTAAAATGGTTTTATTTTCATTCTTATATGGCGGCTATGAAACATTATATTGTAGCCCCTATGACGCTCCAGGTATGAGCGTTGTAAAGCGAAATGTGTTTTGGAAACATTTTAACTATGTATAATGGAGCTGTTTGCATTTTACTATGATAAATTGAATGCAGTCTAAAATTTGCAATTTACGATTAATTAATTTACGATTATAATGCATAGAATTGACAAATGGCATTGCAGTTTTAAAGTTAGTTTTGCTGAAGTTTTTCCCTTGGTCTGGTTAGGTTACATTTTTGTTTATGTTGTCATCAATCATACCTACTTTCTCTCAGATACATATACTTACCGAACAAAAATGTACCATATTATTATTGAGTCATAACTCATAACAATTATACGAGTATTTAAATCACTACAGTTGCCAAATAAAACGGTTGTTTTGAGCGCTCTCTTTTTACACGCTTTATATTTTGTTGAGATGTTTACTCGTTTCTAAATTAGTAAAAAATGTTTTATGGCAGAAAAAGTTTCCCCAGGCCATGTGCTACTCTCTAATATTTCATCTATAATATAATAAGACTGTAACAGATCCAATTCTGTACATTGAAGATATTTTGAAAATTTTTATTGGAGGGCACTCTATAATCGATACTGAAGCCAAAACTGCAATTTTTTTCATTTTTGTCTGTCTGTCTGTCTGTCTGTCTGTCTGTCTGTCTGTCTGTCTGTCTGTCTGTCTGTCTGTCTGTCTGTCTGTCTGTCTGTACCTTGGCCGCGCATCACGCTGAAACTACTGAACGGATTCAAATGAAACTCGGTACGATTTGAGTTTATATTCCGAGGTAGGACATAGGATACTTTTTATCCCGAAATTCAGCACGGTTCCCTTGGGAGAGGGGATGAAATTTATAACGTGTATGTAGCTGTAATTCATTAACGCGTTGTTCGATTTCACTCATTCTTTTTTTGTTAGAAAGGTAATACTCTATATATTGTCCCGTAAATATTTCAAGGTCATAGGTTTTTTAGTTCAGAAATGACAGACATTACAACCCTCAATATTGGGTTCAAATAACTTGGGACCCGGATCTTTGAACGTACGGCTTATTTTAAACTGGTGTGCGTTTAAATCGTCTGTGGTTTAAATATATGTTTGTCGGTCTGTCTATTTATTCCAGCTAATCTCCGAAACGGCTGTATCGATTTTAATGGAACTTTCAATGTTATAAGGAGTAACAGGCTACATTTAATTTAGGTACATAAAAGAATTATGGGATCCGATCCGATCCTATATAAAAACCTATACTTATCTACGCGAACGAAGTTGCGGGGATCTGCTAGTGTAAACTAAAATTACTTTCATTACTATTCTATTAGGTACTTATTTCACTTTTAAAAAAACATTCAAGGTTTTACTTTAAGATTATGAAATCAAATAAGTTATAACTTTACGGAGATTTCTTGTCACAATTGTAACTTTTGCGTGTAACGCTTTAGTTATCTTTATCGCTTTAGATCAGCATTATCATAATTAATTATGCAACCACTAAAGTGCAAGCAATCTGACATAATATTATTTGATATCAGAGAGTTGCTCTTTATTCTGTCAACCCTTTACAAGCATTTCGGAGTTCATTAAGTTATTATGACCTCGTAGAATATATATGTACCGTCAACCTGTAAAACTAATGACATATAAACTTACATGTAGGTAGAGGCATAAAAGGATAATAATAAAACGAACAATGTCTTATAGTTCAGCAAGGCTGGGTTCCCGTTGTCAGTCTGTATGTTTGTCACGTGCGCGCGCGAGAATGTCCAACTGCGTAGCCTGTACTCCTCACAAATGTTAAGGAGCTTGTTATGTGATTGTTGTTGGTATTTGATGTTATTACCTATTGTCTGGGTCTGCGAAGTTAATTGCTGTATTTTATTGGATTACTTGGATTTTTATGTCTCTATTAGAAGTTATCATTAAATCTCTTACGTTTTTTTAATTAAAAAAATCCTTACGGATATGAATGCGGAAGTGTGTATGTCAATCTACTTATAACTTCGAAACATTGTAATAGTCATCAAAAAGCGTCCGTGAAAATAGAAGTTCTCTTACGCGCGATGCTTCATTGTTCTTTCAAAAATTGTGTCACAAGTGTACTTATAAAGTTTAGAATAGTTTAAAGAATAATTAATTTGCTTATTTCACGCGGATACTTGTTATTTTCACGGTCTCTTTTTCAATTAGATTGTGTATGGGACTGGGTATCTTGTAAGTAGTTGATCAAAGATCTGTAAACTTTTAACTGTAAGTTGCTGAACTGATATTGATGAAAGGCACAAAAATAACTTGCATCCTGGAGACGAACAAAGGATATTTTAATAATTTTGGAAAATCCGAGATATTCGACGACTTTAAAAAAAAACTTAAATTTGAGGATTACGTTACGGCTTAATCTAATTTGCTAATTTTATGCGAGTTTTTAGTAAGTATAACGTTATTATCCATTTCTCTACTTAAGTGCTACTTCAGTCGACTTCGGAATTTATAAATTGACTCCACTGGATCGGAACCCGAAACCTCCCACTAGGTCACACGGGATACCACTACGCCAGAAAGGTATTCTCAGTTATTGAAGTCATGCTAAGCAAAATTCTTAAGTTGTAATCCAGTGGAAATCTTGGTTCGTAGCGCAGCTGCGGCCAGCGCGCCTTTGACTGATTGCCGACTGACTGATCTGTATCTATATTTACCGTCAGACTCAATCGATACAGATCGAGCAATTTCATCTCATCGTGACACTAGAAAATAGAATAAATAGAGTGGCCATTCGCCGTTAGATGTATGGATGCGCGAAAAATATTTTCTGTCAAATACTGAGGTCCTTTTGATGCGTGATTAATATTATGTAGGTACACTGATAGAAAAATTGCATGTGCATGATGTGTCTACATACATCATTATTTTGTCTGTCAGAGTACCTACATATTAAGTAATTGCGCATATGCAAAATTCACAGCCATTACAAAATGCAAAAGCATCGAATGGCGACTCCATTTATGTTCTAGAGAGAGCTTACTTTAAGCAACAAGTTAAACTCAAAACTCAGACTAAACTCTGAAACTTTTAAACAGTTCATTATTATTCGACACGAGCCTAATAAACTCGAAACTGCGAAAATCAGAGTAGGTACGGAAAAAGTAGAATAACAGACCAAAAACTTAAAAAACTTAACAAAATACACAAAAAACTGCATCCAGTATTTAGCCATTTTTACTGAATGAAGTACCTATAGATAATAATAATGTTATGCATATTGTTTCAAGAATTTGTAAATTAAACCAAGCTACTGTCAACATTGACAAATAACTGTAGGTACGTACATTAGTTCATCACATGAAGCTTAAAGGTACTTATATTATATTCTATAGGTTCATCACATAGTTTACATCCAGTAACAAGAAAACCTCTACAAATAGGGCATCGTTACGCCATCATGAATGTAATCAATACCGATTAATTGCCACCCGATGAAGCTGCGTGGCTTATGCAAAGTAATTGCAGGAAAGGGCCTCTCTATATATAGCTATTCATTTAAATGGTAGCGTTTAACGCAATTAGAAAACTTTTCACCGGAACTGAGCAATCATGACTAGGCATCAATGCTGATGTGATGTCACTGCAGTTCCAACTTTATTTCCTCAGTGGTACAGCTGTTGTTATGTAACATCTGATTGTTCAGACTGAGCATGAACAGCGCAGAGTACCGCTACAAGCTGAATTCTTAGTGAGTGGCAACTTTGTACTGAAATGATGCTATTTATGGTACTTGAAAAGAACTTGAAAAATTTGTTGTCTGTAAAGTCGATTGCCTCTACCGCTTGTTCCGTACTCTCGTTTGCACGCTCGGCTAGGCGGTACGTGACAATGAGTCATGCTTTTTCGTGTGTGTGGCCGGCGTTCATGGATTTATAAGACGTTACCACGTCAAAAAAATCTAAATATTATAATTTCATCCAACACAATCTAGGTTCGTATTTGCGTTTTATATAATAACGCACTAATTCGACCACATAACTGTTGTACTATTCACACCTATGGGCCGGAGCACCTCAGAACCATTTAAAAAAGAAGGTAAAACTGACAATTCAAATTGACATGCACGATGGAGAGTCTTTAGAGCACCTAAAGCCCGCTAGCCAGCATTGTAGCAGCGTGGCGAATCTATAAAGCTACAAACTCTATCCAATAAGAGAGGAGGCCTGCGCGCAACCGAGTGAGGTTAAACGAGCTAAAGTGAAAGTCTTTTTATACAGTATGTGACAAATGGGACAATATGGCCAATTCTGTTGTACACAATCTCTAAACCTAAACTAAAATGACAGGTCTAAATTTATTGCTATCTCTTTCACAGTGCTCATTGCGGAAAAGGATAGCAATAGATTTAGACCTGTCATTTTAGTTTAGGTTTAGAGATTGTGTACAACAGAATTAGCCACAATGTCACATAATTTACAGGGTATATAGCAGATACAGGAGATATTTATAAATCTTCAGCTTCAGCTTTGTCTTAGTAACGTCGTTAAATTATTATCTAATATATTAGATTGGTAGATATGCATCCTGTAAAGACAATTGAACCGTCTTCCCCCTTTTTCTGCACTGCGAATATTTCCGGTAGTTTTCCAGCATCGCATCTCAGCCGGCTGCTGCCGACAGGACGTTCCAGACGATCTTATCCCGAGATGACGATCTTATCCCGAGACGCTGCGTCAGCGACAGCGAGCCTTGCGAGTCCCTCTGCATTATTTAAAAGCTCTTACATCGGACAGAGTGGAAACGCGACTTAATTGTGAAGGAGGTCTAATGTAATTTTCATGAGTTCTTGTCTCAATATCTACAAGTCTTTGTGTGAAAAGATTTAAAGAATCGCAATTCTATTTTGCCTTTTATAAATGAACTTGCTGATGTCCTCCACTTCGTCCGCATGGATTTAAGTTATTCAAAATTCACTTGGGAAATCTATAATTTTTCGGGATGAAAAGTAGCCTACGTCCTTGTCTAAGATACAGTTTATCTCTGTACCGAATTTCGTCAAATTCGGTTCAGCGTTTTATGCGTGAAAGCATAACAACAGACAGACAGACAGAGTTACTTTCGCAATTATAATAGCCTTTGCCTGTGACTTAATCCACGTGTAGTTAGATTTTTCCCGGGATAAAGATATACTCTCTAGGTTTATTGACTGTAGTTAGTTACCCATGGAGAAAATTAAGTCGGTCGGTAGCTCTGTTGCGGCGTGACGGAAAGAAAAAATAAACCGGTCAAGTGCGAGTCAGACTCGCGCACCGAGGGTTCCGTACTCCAAAAGTATAAATACAATCTGGTTTTCATTAGTTTGTCTTAAAAGGTAAGGTGCTAATTAAGCTAGGCCTCTAAATTGTATGAGCGCTCATACAACTCAGAGGTCTATCTTAATTGGCTCAACTATGTATGTATGGGACACCCTTTAATTTCCAACTTTTTTTAGTTTTTGGAATTGTTCCTTTATTTTTGCTGTAAGACCTGGCTTTTTGCCCGTAATTCTAGGTCAACTGTAACTACCATTTAGGTTTTCGACCCAAAACCTATTGGGTACTTCCGGTTGACCTAGATTTGTCAATTTTGGTCAAAAGCAAGGTCTTACTGATCAAGTAAAGGAAAAATTCCGAAAAATAAAAAAAGTTGAAAATTAAGGTCAATTTTGGTACTTACAAGTTTTCGTGAAAATCTAAATTTGCCCATATCTTTTTTTTATTTACCCGACTGGGTATATGTGTTTCACCTGTGTGTATGTATGTCCATTCCTATGTCCGCTTGTAACTAATCAACGGCTCAACGGATTTTGATAAATGATACGTCATTAGATTTGTCTCAATGACGCGAGTGTTATAGGGTACCTAAATTAAAAAAAAATCAAAATGGCGGACTTTATGCGCTTTAATGTGCGAGCTGAAAAAAAAATTTTTCTTCAAGACCCTCGAGTGGGGTATCAAAATAAAGGGATTCAAAAGGCAAATACGAAAATGTATAAATTTATATATTTGGAAACAATTTGGAGTGATAAATCGTAGAAAATGACCGTTTCCTATGTCAGTTCATAACTACTTAACGGCTCAACCTATTTTGATAAATTATACGTCATTAGATTTGTCTTGACGGCGCAAATGTTACTGGGTACATGAAATTCATAAAAAATCAAAATGGCGAAGGTTATGCACTTTAATGTGCGGGCTGAAAAAAATTTTTTTCTTCAAGACCCTCGAGTGGGGTATCAAAATAAAGGGCTTTAATAGGCGAGTACGAAAATGTATACAATCTATATGTTTTAAATCAATTTGGAGTGACAAATCATGAAAAACAAAATAAATAACAACTATGTACGCTGTAAGTGGTACGGTGGTAGTTTATAAATTTTTTAGTTCGTGTTTTAGCATGGCAGTCGGGTTTTTTTAATTTTTAAATTATAGCTTGTTTTTTGTCTGGACTCAGGACCTTAATTTTTATACACCTAATAGGGACTATAGACTTTAGTATCACTACATAGTATAAAACAAAGTCGCTTTCTCTGTCCCTATATCCCTATGTCCCTATGTATGCTTAAATCTTTAAAACTACGCAACGGTTTTTGATGCGGTTTTTTTTAATAGATAGAGTGATTCAAGAGGAAGGTTTTTAAGAAGAAAAATTGGACCCAGTAGGTGGCGCTAATAGCGGGCAGGACGACGTCTGCCGGGTCTGCTAGTCTGGTATAAATTTCAACTTGCTAGGTCCACCCGTTCCTGAGAAATTCGGTGGTGACACACGAACAGACGGACAAGACAAGAAAGTGATCTTATAAGGGTTCCTTTTTTTACCCTTTGAGTTACGGAACCCTAAAAAAGACAACAAATAAACACACTTTCGCATTTTTAAACTAGGGACTAGCTGACCATGTCTCTAAACTGTCCGAAAACTTTTTTACATTAAGATATTGCATAATGTTATTAACGATGATACATACACATTTTGTGCCAAATTGGTGATAATTCATTTGTGAACCATTATCTAAATTAAATTTTTTAAAACCTAAATCCACACGCTTGAATTCGGGTCGGCAGTAAAATATTAAATGAATCATTTCCTATTCTCTCTTCGAATCATAAAAGATTAAGTATAAGTTACATGCTTATTTAATTTCAGTACAGGGTCGTAAAGCACTCATCGACTGACACCACTTAAGTTCTTGTTATAATAACATCCTAATTTCCTGTTGTACTAAAATAACGTAATATATGTATATGACCGAAGACTCTGTTACACACTTGCGTTTTCACATAAATAAAATGAAATTTAATATTAATTAATTATATTATGATCTTCTCATTCGTACTCGTTTAAATATGTTGAATCCATCGATGTAGTTGAATCCTTATGGCCAGTCTGAAAAGTCTTGCTGCGAGTTCAAATTTTCATAGAATTTCATGGAATTTTCATTTGAATATTTCATGGAATAGAACGTGTAAAGAGAGCGCGCGCGGAGAGCAGCAGGCCCTACGTTCTGCTACGTCCCGTTGATTTGCGAGTTACTGCGGTGCAACGTAAAAATCAATTAGATATTGAAATCTATTAAATAGAAGAAAATATATTTTGTACGTATGAAAATAAAACGTTTATTTTTATCCGTATCTATGTTTTGTAACCCCCGACCCAAAAACAACGGGGTGTTATAAGTTTGACATGTCTCTGTGTGTGTGTCCGTTCCACCGCAGCGCTCAAACGGCTGAACCGATTTGAATGCGGTTTTTTCTGTTTGAAAAGTGAATTAATCGGGAGTGTTCTTAGCTATTTTTGATGAAAATCGGTCCAAGATCGGCCGCCGACACAAAATGGTGGATTACATATTTTTTCACAACTCCCTCAATATGGGTATCAAATGAAAGGGCTTGACTAGTAGAATAGCACTATGCAAATCCAAGATGGCCGCCACTGGTGTTTTTGTGTGGCGAATGTGGGGTTTTTCAAATTTATACTTGTTATCTTTCTAAATCGCTGCAGTGTCTATTACTTTAGCTTTACGAACAATCGAATAAACTCACTATAAAACCAAATATTGTCTTGTCTAAAATTACATACCTTCTGCATGTGTGCGCATGGCATAAACGGCTCATATAAAAGTTAATTTCACTGGTAGTTTGTTGGAGGAGCTAAGAAGCAAATTACAGGAAACCGGTCGTGACCGCTTTCCTCTCAGCTATTTAGACGTTTTAGAATGTTCACCCGCCAACGGGGTGTGTTTAGCTTTGAAGCGTTGATGATTGTGCTTTGAACTTTCTAGCTCAATTTGTGCTGTCGGGATATATCAACTCCTATAATCTCTAGGTTTCTCTGTTTATGTATCTCTCGGTAGCTGGCAATTTGAAACGGGTACCCCTTTCCTTCGCATTTTTAAGTGACTTCAAAAAAAGGAGGAGGTTCTCAATTCGTCGGAATCTTTTTTTATGTATGTTTCTCGATTATTCAAAGATGCCTGGACCGATTTAAAAATTTTTTTAAAGGGTATATATTATACCTACTTAATTACTTCCCAGGTGAACTCATGGTCATCATGAATCTGATGATGAGAGCCTGAAGAAATCGAATTTTTCCTAAAATATAGCTTGTACACAAAACCGTTGTATACTTATTAGAAAAAATATTTTCAAAAAACCAACTTCATACGGCACTGCAAATTATAGACAGGGGCGTAGCTACCGCCGTATCTGCCGTATCAATTATACGGGGCCCCCAAGCCACGGGGGCCTCCGACGTGCGTAAGCAAAAATTAACAAAAATTTCGCAAATTTTGTTTATTTCAGAAATGACAAAAGTCAAAAAAAGCAATTTCGTTTTTTTTTCCGCGTAAAAAAAAGACAAGGAGAGTATTATAATATATTTAATTTGAATTGTTTGTAAAAATTTTAGAAAAAGTGACAGATAAATAATTATGATGAATAAATATTGCTTTTAATTTTATGCAAACATTTCTTTTCTCTTTTGTGAGAAATCTTTACCCTTCATAAGGGCCCCCAAACAAATTTTATACGGGGCCCCGCCAAGGTACGCTACGCCACTGATTATAGATATAACTAGCGACCGTCCTCGGCATCGCTCGTGTGGAATTAAAATGTCCTGTTCCATGGGAATTTCAAAAAACCCGTCCTTATTCCTTGGTTTAGGAATATTTTTGCCTCTAATCACTACATAGTATAAAACAAAGTCGCTTTCTCTGTCCCTATATCCCTATCAGCGGCGTGCCTAGCTTAAAAGATGATGCATGCATGCATGGATCCATGCATGGATCCATGCATGGATATATATAATATATTAAAAAAAAAAATTAAAAAAAATTAAAAAATAAACCCGGCAGAATTTGCTGTGGGCTCTTCTCAGACCTGGGGCCTGGGCTAGTTTGGAACCTTCATACTTTTAATTTTAAGTTCCGTAAGTACCTATCTAATTATCACCATTGCTTGTTCCTAAATTAATGTTCAAAAAGTGTAGTGTACCAATTTTGAATAAAGTTTATTTGATTTGATTTGATTTATCTTGTCGATTCGCAACTTGACAGACAAAAGGACAAAAAAAGACAAATACAACATGAAAATCGGTCCAACCGTTCTCGAGTTATATGTGTTTGAACAAACACAACTTTGTTTTATATATTAAAAGAAATAAGATAAGAAATTAAGATTAAGATAAGATTTTTGGTCTCATCGTGACCACTAAAAGACAGTCGATGCGCGAAATAATAAGATTTGAAATGCATTTCATGTTTATATACCTACTAATTGCAGATAGTACAAAGAAGTTTCTTTAACAGTTAAACTTGTTTACCGAAATTATGACAAGAAATTACAGAACTCATATTGAGTTTTATACGCAGACCTGTTAAATTGTAATAAATGAATTTTACTAATTTGAGAAATAAACAAGTCATGTCATACGAGTTGATTAGAAAAAACAGCAATTACCTACCTTGTTTTCGGCCATCAATCTTTGTACCTACACACTTTAAATTGTCACAAGGAACAACATTTATTAAATCAACACTCATTTTGTATATTTACGATTATTTTACAAATAATATAACCTATAATTACACTTACGGCTAACCACAACAAACAAACAACTTAGATTATCCATAATCCAATAGCCGTGCACTGTATGATTATTTTTTAACCAATAGCGTCACTGCATGCAAGGCTTTTTTCCATGAACAAAATTTTATACTTATTATACATATGTACAGAGTGAGCAGGAACATTTTTAATAGGATAGAGGAGTGCACAAAAAGCCTCATATGAAGCCAATAAATCAGAGCGAGATGGGGCGACTCGCGCGCCGAGCGATGCGTCAATGACCGCGATCGCGAAATCCGACTTCGCAGACGCGCGGAATTTAAACTTGATAGAATAACATTATTAATTTATTACACTAGCGGCACGCTATGATGGCCGGTTTGACACATTACAATAGTGATGTGGCTGATTTTTTTTTCTTGTTGGATACTCCTTCTGTAAATAGTAGCCGTAAACATGTCTTCGGATAGCATCGGCATCAAAGCTATCGATGCCTACGACTGGTTTTGCTCGTTTTCTCTTTTTTGGTGTGTGAAGTTTATTTTCTTCTGTGCCAGTCTCGCCATATTTTTTTTTAGTTATCCGTCGAACAGTTCGTTGTCCAATATTAAGCGCATCAGCTACGCGTTCAACCACTGACGTTATAGGTAAAATTGGCCCTCCATTTTGAGCTTCACGATCGAAATAGTTACGAAGGCGTATTACGAACTCACGTGTCTGACTATTTAGAACAGTTCTCTGCGTACGTTCGGTCATATCGACGAAATCCACAACAAAGGGCTTGAACAGAGTCCAAATTAACGAGCAAGGGTCAACAGTAATGCAGTATCAATATTTGAAATCCAAAGCCAGGTCAAAACTATATCACAATCGCATTGCACTGACAGTTTATACTTTTCGAAGCAACGTCAATTCGAAACTGCTTTGTTTTGCATTGAGCATTGACGCGAGTTTGCCGGAGGTAGTAGTTGTGCTAGCCAGCGATCCTATGTGACGATCGTATTAGATTCCATTTTTAAAAATTTATTGATATTTTTTTGCGATTTCAGAGGTTTGTCCACATAGTGAAAATTGTTCATATTCACAAGTACATTCACCCCTTAAATGGTGCAAACTGATTTTTCTACACTTGTATACATTTAAGAAATCAATTTAATAAATAAATTTTGAGTCCTAAACCTAAAACTACATTCGATAAAATTTATGAATCTCTGCACATCACTATCGTCAATAAAGTAATACAATTATTTCCTTCAAAGTCGTTATCAATTAATACGGAACTTCATGAGCGGACAAACGTCAAACCGGCCATCATAGCGTGCCGCTAGAGTAGTGTGATTATTTGTTTTAACGTTGTGTATGAGTTAATTATGACTTATTCTGCATCGAATATTTATATGTATGCCCGGCTTTTAGGCTTCTATAGAACATCCGCCGCTGATCCCTATGTATGCTTAAATCTTTAAAACTACGCAACGGATTTTGATGCGGTTTTTTTTAATAGATAGAGTGATTCAAGAGGAAGGTTTATAAGCAGAAAAATTGGACCCGGTAGGTGGCGCTAATAGCGGGCAGGACGACGTCTGCCGGGTCCGCTAGTATAGTATATTCTCCTAACCATTTCAAAGTCGTGATCGATATACGGACGACATCCATGATAAGCAATTTTCAGTCATGGTGCCTAATTGAGTATGTGGAAATCTATTATTATTTATCAGTTCAATGAAATCGTGATTTCTCAATAGGCAGTATAATTGTATATTGATTGATTGGTTCCGCAGTTAAAGGAAACAGTGATGTATGAAAGCTTTAAGGCTTTTGAAGGTTCTTAAATAAAGATTACGCTCGCATGAATCTTTTGTTTATTCAAGATATTCCAACCGCTCGCATACTGAATATATTATATCAATGTATTCCTTTGAAAAATGCATTATTCTGATATATATACTTATATAGAAAACTCTATTTTTACACCGTATTTAATTTGTTTTAATGAATTTATTTTCGAAAAAAATATTTTTTTACAAAAATAAACCGCCTTACATCTTACCAGAAATAACTAGAACATAATAAATTTTAATAAATTTGAATTAAGAATAGTGTAATGTTTTTTAATAAATATAAATTAATAATAAAGTGTACATAAGAAAAAAAATTATTTTATTTTAAAAAAAAGCGTGGAAAAAACAAGGAAAAATAGACTCATGGTTGTGCTGTCCAAAAATCTCATCAACATGGACCGTTTCGACGGTCCCTACGTACAATCCCCTAAGTGGTAGATCCGTGATTTGCATGTTTTGTTTTCGTGACCTTCAGGACACCCTATATTATCGTTTAGTTTAATAAAAAAAAATTTAAGTTGGCAAATTCAACTCTAAATCCACACACGACATTTCCCATAACTACAAAATTTACTAAAATTTCCGAAGTAGAACAGCAGTAGTGGTAATTCAGTAATTTTACGTTGGACAATCAATCGTAACCCCGAGCGTCTCACACGCAACTGGCACTTACGGGCCATTGAGCTCGTGCCGGCCTAGAAGAGACGGCCGTGTTATAAAAAATAGAGATTCCGTTATAACTCATACAGGTAAACGAAATAAACTAATTTCGGAGTATTCCAACGTAACTGTTCGTATATGGTAGTTACGTTATGTTACATCGGAAAATTGAAATGCAAGTTGCAGGAAGTGGTAAATAAGTAACTTTACGCTGGAAAATAAAAACAGATTTAATACATAACTACTACTTACGACGTTTTACTTTGGTAATGTTATTTCAATCTCGTAAATAATTAACAGTTATGTCATTTTTTTAAATGAGTAATGTTTTTTTAACCATCTTTATAAATAAGGAGGTTATCAATTCGACCCGTATGTATGTAATATAATAAAAATTTTAATATATTCACATATTACGATAATCTATAAGGGCTTCCAAACAAATAAATATAATTTTATAGCTGTGTGTATGTATGTATTTTTGTCCGTGCATTTCTCCGAAACTATTGATCAAATTTTGACTATTTTTTTTTTATAGGCTAACCTTTACTTCAACTTAAGAAACACTCTGAGTTTTAACAAAATTTATTCATTACTTTTGAAGATATGCGTACCTTTTTTTTTCAGTTATTCTTTAATTCTGTATATTACTTTTCGTTTTTCCAATGTAACTGATCTCTCCAATTCGATGATTTTAGAAGTATTCAAATCATCGCAGCCAACAATAATTATTTCTTCCATGTTAAGCTCGACTTCAGCTTTACGACCTAACACAGACGACAAGGTTCTTAAAAGTATAATTAATTATCCAGAGATATTATATTCGACGACTTCTAACCTCGCAAACAGGCTGGATTCCGAAAAGGCTTCAGTAGCATAGACCACATGCATACGCTGCGGCAGTTTTATAAGACCGAAGAGTATAACTAGCCACTTTGCTTGGCGTTTGTGGACTCTGAGAGAGCCTTTGATTTGGTGGAAACGTGGGCTGTTTAAGATTACTACAGATATATCGGATCGGCTATCGTATATCTAAGTGCTGAAGTGTTTGTACGAAAACACCACCATATTGTCAGTCCATAATATGCAGGATCAGACTACAAGACCAATCCGATTGCAACGAGAAGTACGATAGGGAGACGTAATCTCTTCGAAGGTCTTTTACTGCTACTAGTTGCATTGGAGGACGTCTTTAAGCTTCTGAATTAAACCGAACTTACATTACACTAACGGTGAGTACATCACTCACGTACTGATGTAGTTGTTATGGCAAATACTCTGGAAGACTTTAATACAATGCTCAACGACCTAAGCACGGTTTCTCGATAGGTGGGCCAGTATCGTATTGTATTGTAGAGACCTGGAACACACAGTCCAGATAGATAGATCAAATTTCTAGAAAGAGGTCAACCGTCGAATCAAACTCGGATGGGCAGCGTTCGGAAAGCTTTGCGATGTCTTCTCGTCCAAAATATCTCAGTGCCTGAAGCCGTGAAGACCAAAGTCTTCGTCTGCGTGCGTGCGTCGTCTTGCAGTGCGTCTTGCTAGTGATAACATACGGCTCCGAGACATAGTCGCTAACTATGAGCCTCAAAAAAAGCTCAGTCACTGATAGAGCGATGGAGTTTCTCTACGCTATCAAATTAGAAATGAGGAGATCCGTAGAAGAACTAGAGTCACCGACATAGTATAGCGAAACTGAAGTGGCAATGGGCGGGGCACATAGTTTGGAGAACTGATAGACCTTGAGGTCCCAAGGTGCTTAGGCAACCTCACACCGGAAAGCACAGTGTTGACAGACTCCCCATTAGGTGGATCGACGACATCAGAAGAGTCGCAGAGAACTGCTGGATACAAGCGGCCCAAGACCACGACGCGACGTTTGGAAGTCCCTACAAGTTACCTATCCAGCAGTGGACGTCTACTGGTTGATGACGACGTCGACGACGAGTTATAATAAAGTTACATAGGCTGTTGCGCAATATTATATAAGAGAAATTTCCCGACTCATGCTCTTTTAGTAAAGTTGTATTCAACACTTAAACACTAACATTATATTTTTATACCATGCACCCCCACGTACAATTTCATAAATGGCAATTACGACTTTGCTTAATTTTAATACTACCACGTAAAAGTCAGTAAGTACCACATAAGTTATTTGCAATAGAGATGAATCCCACGTATAAGAACATAAGTGACAAATAATACACTAAACGTTATTTTTATAACATATTTTTTAAGTTTTTATAAAGTATTTCACATAATAATACTTCATACCAAATTTCATGACGCAGCATTTAGTAGATCATGAAATACACGTGTTTGAAACTTTAAAACGCTCTCCTGAAAAATTTGTGTTTTGTAATTACGGGATTGTACGTAGGGACCGTCGGTTTTGTCTTAACTGTAAGTTAAGTTAACAAAATGTTTTAAGTACTGTCTTGCAAAACAGTACTTTAAACATTTGTTAAGGCAAGAAGTAAGAATATGTTCTTGTTGATTATGTACCTACCTTTGAAATATGTAGATTTTTTAGATTAGTGCAAAGTGCTTGCAGCATTAAACATTTCCTAATATTTATGTTTCTTCTTTCGCAGACCAGTCTGCCGGAACTGCGTGGTGTCGCCGACCGGCTCCTCGCCGCCGCCGCTCCACGAGCAGCACACGTCCCCGCCGCCGCCGGCCCCCGCTTCACCCTTGCCGCACCTGCCCTCGCCGCAACCCAGTCACAGCGGCTCGTCCATACCGAGCACCTCGAACTCCCCCCACCCTTACTCCTACCCGAACTTCAGGAGGAGTCAGCCGTACCAAGAGTCTACGTATTCCCTCCATAGCGTGTCCCAATTGAACCAGCCCGGGCAACCTTTACCCCAACCCGGTCAAAGTTACCATTCCCCGCAGTCGCCCCAATCGGCGATGTCGCTGTCCCCTCATCCAGTGCCCCAGGGCAAGCTGCGGGGGCTGCTGGAACACGCCGAGCGGCTGATGAAGCCCGGGGATCCCCATCGGCACTCGCAGAGCGATGACGACTCGGGCTGCGCGCTGGAGGAGTACACCTGGGTGCCGCCAGGACTGAGGCCAGAACAGGTAGGATATCGAACATTTTTTATCTATTGTAACATTTCGTTTTTAGGGACCCAAAGCGTGCCAAACGGACCCCATTACTAAGCTCCCGCTGTCTATCCATCCGTCTATTACAGTTTACAACTTTGGAAAATATCTGGAATTTAGTATTCCGTAGCCCAAGCGTGCCTAATGGGACTCTCTTAGGTACCCCTCACTGTTTGTCTTTCAAAATTCTTTCGAAATCAAGTTATAAAAGTTTATACTTAACCCCACAAAGAGTTTCTGCACTTTTCTGTTTGCGCAGGCAAAATGATACATGTGACGGTTCTTAGTAAATCGTCTGTGTGTATCTCTTATCTATATCTTTATATGTACATATATTATATTTTTATAAGATATAGGTATCTCTGAGCCATTGATAACATTAATCATAGTTAAGTCTCGCATACTATTAAATAGTCACGTTGTAAATAAAACAAAAATAAATATCGAATGGATAGAAAGATATCAGATGAGTACGCAAGCAAAGAGGAGATACTATCGTAGACTCGAAGTTCGAATACCATCAAGCAACACGTCAAAGAGTAGAAATATTGCTCCTGTACGATTCAAAAGTTCTTGAAATTTGTACGTGGGAAAAATTGCAATTCAACACACGCACTGCAATAATTTATTTTTATCGACCACATCAATTGACGTTTCAAAAGATGGTTCTACATAAAAAAATGAGTTTTCTGGAAAAAATTACTGTCTCTAGGAATCATAATCATCGGGAGTCTAGAGGCAGGTAGAGGATTATACAAGGAGTAATCCAGGCTACTTTTTATCTCCGAAATAAAAGAGTTTCCAAAGGTACCTTAAGACCTAATCCACGCGGACAAGATCGCGACCGTCAGCTAGTAAACAATAACTCACGCTCGCTTCAATAACACCTCCTAAGGTACATATCGGACTCGTAGGCCTAGTACTATGGCGTTCCCTATAGCTTCTCCCCCGCGAGGGTAGATGCTCTTTGTCAAAGAGCGATCGGCTCGCATAAAGACATGCCTCCGAGAATACTACGCATGTTTTACAAACCATTGTCGCTGCTTGCTAGGTATACCCTGACCGCTTAGAAATTGACGGTGTCCACATCAATTCCCTAATCATTTGTCAATGGTGAGATAATAGTCAAACTCATTATTAGGACAAGCCTCGAGAACGACGAAAAATTCACTTTGCAAAGCCCTGGATTCAATTCCCAGTAGTAGATCAGTTTAGACTTTTCTGGTGAAAAATTCTTTCTGCGAGTTGCGACTAGTTAACACACACCAGCAAAGCAATACTTTCACTGCAGCCTCTTTACGTTCCACTGCTGGGCACAGGTCTGCTCTCTCATAAGAGAGAGGGATTTAGAGCTTTGACCCGCCACGCTGCTCCAATGCGGGTTGGCGGGCTTTAACGACTATTGTCACAATATCATAGTGATAATAACATGGACGGACTGCTTAACGTGATCTCCGAGGCACGTTGGTGAAACACCACCAACTACCAACTCCGGACTGGCACTGAGAATTTCTTGACAGAAAAACCCAATACCTAACAGTTTTTGCCCGACCCGTGAATCGAACCCGGGATCTCGTGATCTGCAGTCGAATATGCTAACCACTAGACCAACGAGGCAGTGGAAAGCAATATCAACAAGCGGTTATGTGGTCCAATACGATATTGCAATGATGCGGATTCATATAAAAAAATACTGAGATGTATCTATTACTTTATTACATAGTGGGACATTTCTAAGTGGCCTGTGTATAGTGTTTAAGGGTCTAGACTAGACAATGCCCCATTTCCTATTGTAAACTAACGGCGATATGAAAGCTGCTGTTCCCTGAAGTGAAGTGCTACAATGTACTGGGAATTGTGCATACAAACGATCCAAGTTCCATTTTGAGTATGACCTTATTCTTTCCTTACCTACGGTCCTACCCTTTCTATTTTCTAGTTATCTTCGTCCGTAAATAACTTATAGGACAAAATACAAATGCGCAAAACAAATATCAAGAAGACATGCTTTCCGTAATTATAATAGATATCAAATGTCTTTATTTTGGTTTAGAATATAATAATCAGCTCTCTTTCGAAAGACTCATTTACATAGGGAACGCATTCTGGCGAATTTTTAACCCCCGACGCAAAAACGACGGGGTGTTATAAGTTTGACGCGTCTGTGTGTGTGTGTGTGTCTGTCTGTTCCCCTGTAGCGCTCAAACGGGTTAGCCGATTTGAATGCGTTTTTTTTGTTTGAAAGGTGAATTAGTCGAGAGTGTTGCTAGCTATGTTTGATGAAAATCCATCCAAAATGGCCGCCGATACAAAATGGCGGATTACATATTTTTTCACAACTATTACCCATATTAATGGGTATCAAATGAAAGGGATTGACTAGTAGAATAGCACTATGCAAATTAAAGATGGCTGCCGCCACAAAATGGCGAATGTCGGGGGTTTTTTAAATTTTTAATTGATAAAACATATACCTTAAAACCTGCATGATTTTTCTCTGTGCTTGGTGAATTTCAACGTTCGTTATCCCGCATGATATATACCGACCGAGGTTTCCACCAATGAAAATAAGCTTAGGGTTACCTTTGAGAATAGTTATGTATTTGTGCAATAAGATCATTTTTGTTGTGAATTCTGACATATAATTCGGCGACTGTATATAAGTGTGAATATTATCTTAATGTGCCTAATCTTAATATAGGTACCTACCTAATTCTTCTGTAGGTACGTAATACGTATCTATGTTTGTCACCTAACTCCTAAACGGCGGGATCGATTTGGATGAAATTTTGTGTATATATCAATGGGGTATGGTTTGAAAACACAATTGGACCCGGTAGATGTCGCTGATGTCGTTGTCATCGAGCAAGACGACGTTTGCCGGGTCCGCTAGTTACATTTTAAAATTTCACAATACTAGCGGACCTGGCAGACTTCATCCTGCCCGGTGACATAATGACATCAACGCCACCTACCGAGACCCGGTGGGTTACCTGTACCTACCCGGTAATTGTGTTTTCGAACCATCCAAGAACCCATTGATAAAAATGAAAAATGTGATAAATGAAGAACCGCTCGACCGATTTTGTGCAAACTTCACATAAACCATCTACTAAATAGTCCAAACAAAGCCTAAACATTTTGTTTGGATAGGTGAGCCCGTTCTTGAGTTATAAAATTACAACGAAAAGTGGCATTGATTTTTATATATAATAGATTAACGCATCTGAAGTTATCATAATATGTTACAGCAATGCGATTGATTAAATGTGATGCGGAAAAATTCCACAGTGCACTCTAGTCCCTAGCTCTAAACAGGGGAAAAATGTTTATTGCAACACGGTGTCCGCAATAAATTATCCGCGGAACAAAAACCGAGCCGAGAGCAACTCCTGCAGTCAATCTCCAGTCTGTGTGTTCCGCATACTTCGCGGAAACCGTGCGCGCTCGCGGAGATGCGTTCACGCAATTAGTGCGTGCGATTAAAATACCTAGAGGGCCTGCGTAATTCAGATCTTCTACCTATAAAGAACCGCTAGCGAATAGATTCCTTATAACTTGTCTATTTTTATGGCAAAGTCATTTTTTTGATTACCTCTCTAGCGCAGGCGTGAGCTCTGTAATCTTATAAGTGGGAGGTTTGATTCCCGGCAGGGACAATTAGGGAATTTTAATTTCTAAATTATCAATTGCCTTCCCACAAACTGGCAAACTGGCAAAGCCATGCCGCCAAGCGATTTACCGTTCCAGTAGGTTTTATGCCGTGTAGAAACCGATCAGGGGTATAAGTTCAATAAACGTACTGCCACACCAGGTTAGCACGTTTCCATTTATACTATTTGTCATCACTTACCATCAAGCATAGTCGCAGTAAAAGGTTAACTTGTAGATGAAGAAAAAAAGCAGAGTATAGCTCTAGAAAACAAACATTTTTCGGTCAAATACACAAAGAAGTATCATCATCTTTGTGTATTTGACAAAGAAGTATCATCATGGTCATACACACAGAAGAAGCTGTGATAGCCTAGTGGTTAGGACGACCGACTTCTAATCGGAGGTCGTGGGTTCGATCCCGGGCACGCACCTCTAACTTTTCGGAGTTATGTGCGTTTTAAGTATTTAAATATCACTTGCTTTAACGGTGAAGGAAAACATCGTGAGGAAACCTGCATGCCTGAGAGTTCTCCATAACGTTCTCAAAGGTGTGTGAAGTCTGCCAATCCGCTTGGCCAGCGTGGTAGACTATGGCCAAAACCCTTCTCACTTTGAGAGGAGACCCATACTCTGTAGTGAGCCGGTAATGGGTTGATCATGATGACACAAAGAAGCTTTTCTCAAAATGTATACCTACAATTGCAGAAGAAGCTGCTAAGAAGTTCTGTAGTTACCTACTCTTTCATGCATATAATACTAACTCTAGCGACGAACTTTCTTAGTACAAAAATAAATAACCCCTGAACTCGGTATACACGACAAAATCCTGTTTATTTAAATTTGAGAATGCCCCACCGAAATACTCGTAAATACAAAATTCCGTTCAACCACCACTCCATTATAAAACACGTCCTGAATACTTGAGCCGTGCTTACAATTAGGGTCAAAATAAAGCAATAAGAGTGCGGCGCGGGGCGACGGAGCAAAAAATTGAAATGACTCCCCGGGCGCTCCCGGAAAGATGCTGGGAAGACGCCGCTCCATGAGATGAGGCCAAATTATGCGAACGTTAATATTAAAGACTAGCAGTTGCCTTACAAACCATACTTTAATATCTTACTAGTCAAAGACTTAGAATAGACACTGAATAGAGTAGATCGGTGATTTTTTCATTTTTTATTATTTAGTTTGTATTTGGGGGTTTTGTCAACACCATGCCACCCCCGTAGCTTCAGCAACCTGATATGCCGGTGATCATCACTGTTTAGTAAGAATTCACACGTGCCAAAATAAACACTTAAGTAAGTGTAATAGGAAATACCTCCTTTCTTGCGATTTGCTTCTGAACTTCTGTGTTTACAGTTCGACATACTTAGCGCAAAATGGCATTTTCACGGTTATTTTTGTGCACTAAAACAAATAAATTACGTCGAAATCTCGATGCGTACTGAGTGTGATTTTGGAAACTTGTGCTCGACCGCGCATCAATTCGGCACGCGGGCTCCACACACTTCACCATTATATCCTTGATAATATATTTCTTTGATAATACTATAGTATAGTGTAGTGTACAAGACGTAGACATCACACCCGTAACAAAACGGCAGGAATTTAATAACAAATCATTAACACGGATGATACATATTGCCAATTCCGTCATCTCGTTGCACGTCCCGGATTCTACTCACGTATCATTTTCATTAGCCGTTCATTAGATGAGCCGGAGGGTCTTTATTAGCTACCTACGTATATTTATTGCTCTAGTGTTCCTTGTGACTTATAACCGTTTATTCAGTTCATTTCCTACTTTAAGGTAGAGTCAAAGTCATCGACATCAAAGTATAACTGTAGCGATATCTATCTTTGGCTTATACGAGAGAATATATAAGATCATTAATTTATGCTTTGTATAGAAATGTTCCTATACTTAGCTATAGACATCAGTCGAAATGGTGCGACTTACATAAGTGGTCCATTTTTACGTCGCGGGTCGTAATCGTGTTCCTCAAAATCACAACCCAACGACTACAACCTCTACAAACTGAAAACTGATTCCAAATACCAATACCAAATACTTGCAATAAGTAGGTGCTTTATATTAATAGAAATCGTCGACAATCTACTAGTACCTAGATATAATTAAAGTACATAATATTTACGTGCTAAGTGTACGTATTTACTCTTCATAAATGATAGGACATTAGGGGAGATATTTCATATCGAAGGTAATCCTGCCTCATAATGCCGCCATAACTTTCACCTAACTAATACTTTTCTGTGCGCCACAAGATAAGTTAAGCCTTATTTATTTAGTACATTAGTTACAGTCCTCTGCATTGCTGCAGAAAAACTCAATATTACAAATAGGTACCTAACTACATCATGGGTTAATCAGTTTTATACTTATCTTGGGATGGCTTCTCTTAAACATTAAGCACACAGAAACAGGGTAGGAGCAAACCGAAACACAAGTGTACCAATTTTTTTGAAAAATTAGGTTTCTTAATAAAAATATAGAAACGGCTTTGACCCTCGCTAATACGACACATAGAGTTTTAAAAAAAAATAACTATTTAAAAAAATCCAGCTGGCTTTCGCCTGCTACTGAGTTTGTCATGCTCTACGTATCATCGTCTCTTAACCGATACACTTCCACTACTGAACATAGATCTCTTGTAAGGATGGCCACAGAATACGAGCTTGTATCACTTACGTCCAGCTGCTGCCAGCGGCTCGCTTGAGATCGTCCGTCCTGCACCTATTGGGAGGTCTTAATACCTAACCTGCATCTCCTGGTGCGAAGTCGCCAACATCCCACTACAATTCGAGCACCCAACGTCTATTGGTTCTTCGATCAATGTGGCCCGCCCATTACCGCTTTAGCTTCGCAATTTGATATCAGTAAAGTAACTTTGGTTCTCCTACAGATTTCCACATTTCTGATTTGATCCCACAGAGATACTTCGAACATCGCTCTTTCCCTCGCCCTACATATAAGTAAGTATTTCTTTATATAGTCCACAATTGGTAATGATTGAGAAACTTCTGATATATATATGACATAGAAACACAATGCACACAGTTAGATTTCACAAACGCAGCATTTTAATTGACTAACGGTAATCTTACGCAATAAGAGATAACATATTTGTTTAAATGGAGTGAGCATCAGCGGTAATATGTCAATTGTTTTTGCTTGGCATACTGACCTCTCAATTTACAATGTACGTTATAAAGGGCACGATGAAGGGTGAATAAGATAGAGTCACTAAAAAATTTAATTAAACATTAAAAACAATTTACGGAGCCAATATTATGGAGCAACTGGTATTCATTATTAGAGTCTACAGTGGTCTTCCAATTAACCTGGAATTCTTTGCAGTCCTAATCTATACACGTACATATAATTATGTAAAAAGAAAAGTTAGGAGCGACTCACTGAGGCTCACTGAGCGACTTTTCAATTTTAATTTCTGGGTCCGAGAAGGTTTGGGCAGGCCAAACCTTCTTGGACCCAGAAATTAAAATTTTGCC
Source organism: Melanargia galathea (assembly GCA_920104075.1). Classification (NCBI taxonomy): domain Eukaryota; kingdom Metazoa; phylum Arthropoda; class Insecta; order Lepidoptera; family Nymphalidae; genus Melanargia; species Melanargia galathea. Next base: position 23,617,845 of record OV049855.1, read on the forward strand.
TTAAGTTGCCCTAACATGGGACTTTCATTCGACGCATAATTAAGTAACTTGAAACCATCTTGAAACTGACTTTTTAGCAAAATTGGTGCAGCCATATTTTCTTCACTGGGAAGTTCGTCATGTAGACCTCGAGGGTCGCACCCAGACTACATTTTCTATTATGACTTCTACCAAAATCTTAGATTGCTGCTGCCTAATGGCGTCGCAAAGGATAGGAACTAGTCGTATTGCCCGCCACAGCTGACTTCACCTGAATCATGCTTTTAAAATATATGATATAACCATTAGTAGGAAGTCCATTAAACCATAATATTTGAATGCCAGTGTTCCATGTTTCTCGTAATAACGTGACCAATATCACATTTCAGGTTCACCTGTACTTCTCAGCGCTGCCGGAAGACAAAGTGCCGTATGTTAACAGCATCGGCGAGCGGTACCGGCTCAAGCAACTGCTGCAACAGCTGCCTCCGCAGGACAATGAGGTATGCCTGATCTTCAGTTCTTTCATAAATGTCACTATCTGTTAGTCCTTGTGTCACGAATTTCTAGTTCGTAGATACAGATCTGAAATTTGTACATTTGGCGTAGAATGTTGACCCAAAATCGAATAGTATATTAGAAATTGAATTACATAACTTCTGGTTTGACTGGATATTAATTTGGAGAGTTGATCTTTATCCTTAATGTGAACCTAGAATTAGCCAGTTCAGAGATCGTTACCTTCGTTGTAACGTTTTAGAATGTAAACACTGCCAGGCATTTAAGTACTGAAAGTAGTTGTGTTCCTGTACGAATATCAACTGTCTTCGTTCCGACTCATGCTTACTGAAGGATAATAATATCCTCCCAATCGAGTTTCTTCCACGGCACTAGCCAACATTTATTTATTTTTGAAGACACAATTTATTTCTGAACTTCTGTGTTTTCAATTCGAAATATCTCAAAATGGCACTTTCACAGTTATTTTTGTGCACTAAAACAATTAGATTACTTCGAAATCTCGGTGCATTGGTGCATACTGAGCGCGCTTTTGAAACTTGTGTAGGTACAAGTTTACACAAGTTTGACACGCGTTTTCCTCCCATGTAATAAATGTAATTGTATGGTGTGTAATAAAATTCCAGGTGCGCTACTGCCACGCGCTGTCGGACGAGGAGCGCAAGGAGCTGCGGCTGTTCAGCGCGCAGCGCAAGCGGGAGGCGCTGGGCCGGGGGCAGGCGAGGCAGCTGCACGCGCCCGCGCCCTGCGACCGGGTGAGTTACCTATCTTACCTTTTTTGTTTAAAGATTATATTTTGCCATGATGAACATGACTATAATTGGGACATTACAAACGTGCGAACTGAACCATAAAACAGTAGGTACGATAATAGGGTTGTGAGTCGTCTCCCTCGCTCTTTATAACTTGTTATTGATTATCGACAAATCTTTTTTTACGGTTACACACAACACCAGAGAAACAGGTTCCAGTTCCATAAGATCTGTAAGTGCGAGCGAGAAGTCCGATAAAAATAATTTATGACCCAGTTCGCACGTTTGTAATGTCCCAACTATAATACCCCTAATCCCCCTCTTCCCCCCAAATAAGTGAAAGCTTGTGTTAGGACGATAGTATAACAGGTGGAGTTTAAACCGTCGACCTTTCGGTTTTCGATCCACCCTTACATTCACGGTGACCTTGAAACTTTCGACGTGAATCTTTTGAAGGTTAAAGCTTATGCTCTACGGAGTTTCAGGCTAGCAGTTGAAATAATTTTTGCAATGGGTTAACCCCTGTTTGTCAAAAGTTTTGAATGCAGATCGGGTCTTATATTCGTGTTCAGCCAACCGGCAGATAGTAAAATTTAAAGGAATTATAAAAGTGAAGGGGCGAATACTAGGACAAGACAATTAGTTGAGAAAGACACTTTGGTGACTTTGCTTACAGGTAAAGAATACCACATAAAACTGCGTAAAGAACAGAGAAAAGACACTCATTCCCAATATCGCATCACTCGCAACGTAGACGTATGCCTAGCAGTAACCATGTCCAGTCTTGTTGTCCTTGTCCCGCTCGATTTACGTTTAGGGTTGTCCTTATCAGTAATCCTAAATTCGATTGTGTGAAGTGTCCGGGGTGTGCGAAGGTAAGTGACCTTTAAGGGGTACGGACCTACATTATTTTATAATATTAACGCATACAGAAGAAATCTAGTTTTTTAGGTAGGATTTGTTACTACTTTAACCCACTTAACAGACACGCTCGGTTAACGTATATTGCAAGGCTTTGGAGCCTATTCAACCTTCTATAAACACTCTTACGCCTTTTTTGCATGATGAGTGAGGAGTGATGACCCTAAAACTCTTCCAGGAATTCTTACTTTTTTGGGGTTATGGTTTTAGCAGTCTATGTATGTATGTATCTATGTATGTATGTATGTATGTTTGTGTCCGATTTTTGTATGAGATTTTATGTATACCACCGTAGCGCCTAAACTCCTGGACCGATTTTGATGTACATATATTGATTCGTTCTTATGATCCGGGTAACATAGGCTACATTTTATTTACGAAAAAAAATGGAGATGTGACATTCGCGCGGCTTTCTAGATTATTTTCGGATAGACATACCAGGTGGCGCCACTTGCTGCTTGCCCCGCGCTTTCGCATTCAATCATTATTTTATCTTAAATTAAATTATTAAGCGTTGTCGGGTTTTAGTTTACGAACTTTTTCTTGTCGTGCAATAATGAATTAGAAAATGAATTTTACAGTTACTTATTAGGTATAGGTTCTTGTACAATTCTCGACCCTCTGAAATTCCTAAGCGGCGAACACTTAATTGACTTCTTATTAGAAGTAAAGCAAACAGTAAACCAATTATAAAACCTTCCTCACACAATTACTTCACAATCCGTGAAGCCACCGCGCACCGGGGTGAATGTCGGTAATCACTGTTTACTTCTGATTACCAATTAAAATAATTTCAGCCGTAATTGTTTCACTATACGTATGTTCCGGCTGTTAGAATAAGATTCTTGTCTTAGAACTAACTATTTAACAGATAGGTTTGACAGAAAACTTGTTTTATTACCACACAACGTGAATTCCAATAACTTTAATTAGAAAAATGTTGAGTGATTTACGGGAAAAAAATGCAAATTCGCTAACAAGTTGAAACATTCATCATTGTTTTTACTTACGACGGACGGACGAAGCTGGTATATTATGCGTTTAATAATTGTGTGTTTGTTTGTGTGTGCGTTTTTATGTTACCATTTTCCTGAAAATCTACTGGGCTGATTCTAATGCGGTTTCTTGGTGTACGTATGTACGTACTAGGTATCACTTTAAAACAGGTTCATCTATATTCTCAGCTATGATAATATGGTCAAAAATTGGCACTGCTATTTTTTATTTTATTTTATCTATGTTACCATTTTTGGTAGACGATTTTCGTTTATTAGACGGGATCGAAGCCATTTCATTCCAACCAACAGAATTAAGCCAATTCAGAAATTAATATTTTTATTTATTTATTTCTAGTTGATAACTCAGAGGTGGATGTCCGGGATTTTTAACCTGTCTCCCCTTGATAACAATTACAGATGGAACACGTTAGATATAAATTATTGAAGCAATGAAGTGAAAAAATGGTTTAATTTAAGAGCGCCATGTCGAGATCCATTTAATCCGGCAATTCATCTGATAAACTCCGTTAACACCTTGCGTTTATCTTTATACAAGTTACGCTGCGGTTTCATTATATGAGACAGCGATTTCTATATTATATACCAGAATTATACAGTTCAGTCTCGGATGCAATCAATGAAACACCATATAAATTATAACAGTATAAATTTCTAAAATCGTCATGATTTTTTTTGTTAATTATCACAATTTATTCAGCAATGATTTTTTATATATAAAAGCAATAATTAATTAACGGCCAACTAGTATTGATGCCATATCTCTGTCTCAGTACAAGGACATGAATAAATCTCTGTGTGTGTGTGTGTGTGTGTGTGTGTATCTGTGTGTCTGTCTGTCTGTCTGTATTTTTTTTTTCGTTTGAAAGGTGAAAGTCGGGAGTATTCTTCTCTATGTTTGATGAAAATCGGTTCAAGATGACCGCCGCCACAAAATCGCGGATTACATATCTTTTCACAACTCCCTCAATATGGGTAACAAATGAAAGGGGTTGTTGACTATAGTAGAATACTATACACTATGACAAATCCAAGATGGCCGCCACCACAAAATGGCGAATGTCGGGGGTTTTTTAAATTCTTAATTTATACTTGTGTACCCCGGCTGCTATATAATATGACGAGGATGTAAACTTATCGCTTGTAACTTACCCGCTCCTCTCATCACCATGACTGCGCGCCGCTTGTGCGACGCAACATTTTAATTCCGCAACCAATAAATCATACGGGACCCTCTCGGTGCCGTCTCTTGCAACTGACAACGTTACGTATTGCTTTCGGGCTACTTGTTTGAAAGACTCAGCAAAAACTACGTCTTGGGCAAGTTAAATACGATAAATCACTACACTATTATTAAAACAGAGTCCCCCGCCTCGTCTGTCTGTCTTTTCGCGATAAACACAAAAATTACTGAACGAATTTTCATACGGTTTTCACCAATAGATAGAGGGATTCTTGAGGAAGGTTTAGGTGTATAATTTGTTAAGGTTTTGTGTAAATTGGTTGAAGTATGACAATAATTGAAAATGTTGTAAAATGCAGTCAAGTCGCCTGGAAGCTTTCATCGAAAGCTCTGCGTAATCCCTTTATAACAAAACAATGTGTGGTGGAAAAGTAGCGGGTCCCGTACTACCCGTGCAAAGCCGGGGCGGGTCGCTTGTCTTATATTATAAAAACATTTTTTTCGATGATAAGGCAGTGTTAATTGAACTTGTTTGGTAATGATCTTTATTTCAAAACCATCCCGTATCTATTATCACACTAATCACACTAATATTATAAAGGCGAAAGTTTGTGTGTGTGTGTGTATGTTTGTTACTCTATATAACGCCGCAACTACTGATTGTTCTTAGGTATATCACGCTCACATAACACATTATTGCAATAGTTTGCTGTCGTTACATGCATTTATCCTGGAAAAGTCCACAGTTCCCACGGGATTTTGAAAAAACCGAAATCTATAGCTACAGCTACAGGTAGATTACTATAGTAAACATCCTTGAAAGTAGGTATAAAGGTTGGAAAAAGGAGCGGGAACGGGAATCGGAAATCTACGATTCCCTCGAAATTTGTGAAAAACCAAAATTCACGCGGGCGAAGCCGCGGGCAGAAGCTAGTTATTATCTATAGTTCCACTTGCAGATAAAATTGGCATAAGTAGTAAGTAATAAAGATTCTAATTTGCAATGAGTTGATATTTTTAGTCAAAGTAACTTGAAACTTAGCAAACACATCTATCGGTTTAAAGACCCTAAACACATGTTCAAGTAGGAACCACTGAGCTATTGATAAATTAAATAGGGACAAAACGAACTGGCGTATAAAATCTCATAATCATTAGTGCTTCCCCGGTGGGCGGGAGAGGCAAAGTTTCCGCGTTTTAATTTGTAAAGATGCAAATGAATTTGATTTGGCGCTACGCTTCTCTCCCCTCGGACTCTTAATGAAACTTTCGGACAGTTACATTTGCCTGCTCAAATAAGGGCACCTGCATACATAAGACGGAAACGTACCAAAAGCTTCGTTATCTTTAGCGTCATAGCTTAATACGATTATTTCTGACATGAGTTATCAATAATTATTATCATCCTCTATTTGACAGTTCTAGGTTTAACATGCATTTTTATGCGGCAGTATCTTACAGCCTACCGCATTATCCTAAGAAAACCCCTACTATAACCCCTACTACAATGATATGAACTGCAAGCAAATATTTTTCGATCCACGTCCACCAGCCAACGAAAACGTCATCTCATATCAAATTAGGCATGTAGGTTATAGATATTTTTATAAATTCCTTTTATTCATATTACGAGAACCACTACCACTACAGCCTTTTAACGTCAAACTGCTGGGCACAGGCCCCCTTTCTCATAGGAGAGAGGGATTTAGAACTTAAACCCGCCACGCTGCTCCAATGCGGATTGGTGGGCATTAATGAATATTGTCACATGATAGCGATAATAACCGCGACCGACTGCAGAACGTGCACTTCGAGACACGGAGGTATAACACCGCCGACTACCAATTTGCCCGACCTGGGAATCGAACACGGGACTTCGTGATCTGCAGTCAAATATGCTAACCACTAGACCAACAAAGTAATTACGATAACACACCAGGTCAATTATAGGAATGCCGCGGTCTTACGCCTCTGCTATCCAACGACAAGTATAATTTCGTCGATGCACCTAATGTGGGACCTGGCAACACTACCTTCTGGTGCAAGGTCTTTTTTATTTGCCTCTTCAGCTTCGCAAAACATTGAGCTATGTTCATGACTGTAATTCCTTTGCAGATCTCCTCATTTCTGACTTCATCACGTATAGCTATCAACTTCGAACCCATGCTCTCTTCGTCGCCCGCTTATTTATACAGATGGGAACGCTTTCATTTTTCGGGATAAAAAGTGGCTTACATCCTTCTCCTAGGTCTAATCTACCTTTGTACCAAATTTCATTAAAATCGGTTCAGCGGTTTAGGCGTGAAAGCGTAACACACAGACAGAGTTACTTTCGCATTTACATATATAATATTAGTACTTATAGATTAGATCACAAATTCGCTTTATTATATTAAAAACTAATTAGACAAGACTGTCGCAAGTTTGTGTTAATATTAAGGCCGCGCTTTTTTTTGCTGAGTTGATACTCTAAAGTCTCAATTCGTTTTAATTGTTGAAGTTTTACTTGTAAAAGAAAAGCTGAGCTCTTAAATTTTTAATGGAGGAAATTTTTTTAAACTCCTGTTTTTTAATTTAACGTTTATCCTTATTTGTTTTAATGAGGGGATCAAAATTTTATCGAGTAATTTGAAGCTGCAGAGATTATGGTTTTAATTGTTACATTTTCTTTTTCGTTTTGAGATTTTTCGAGACGCTCGCTGTAGGTGTAGAGTATAAACTGAATAGGTATAGAAGTATTTTCAAAGATCAGGTTTCACTTATCTGTGGGTACTTCGGTATACATAGAGGTATCATGGTTATTCTCAAAAAGGTCAAACTTCAAAAGGCAGTTGTAGTATAAAGAATGGCTGGTTCAGCCGAAGTTTTCATTTTCACCGATTTCCAAAAAAAGAGGAGGTTTTCAATTTGGTACGTATCGATAGAGGAAATTTGCCAGATGGTCCCATAATAAACTCTGGTTCCAACTTCGCAATCACGATGCTGCATATTCTACTGAAGATACTCTAAACTGCTGAAATAAATTCTATCCAAATGTAATCCAAAATCTAGTCAAATATTATACCTACTCAGTATCACAATGTGTAACAGAAACCATTTATTTGGAGACGTTAAAAGTTAAACAATTTCTTGCTCCGATGACTTCTTGCCATTGCGTTTATGATTGCCGTTATAATTGAGAGCCCAGCCCATCTTCCCCCCTTCCCTCCTCCAAAATTAGTGCTTAATGTAGTGGAACACCCCCTGAAGGAAATATGCCGCCGACTGTGGTTCGCGAATCTCTTTAATATTCTCGGAATTGTGCGATTGCATTATTGGTGGCGACACGTTTTTATTGACGTTGCAAAACTGTCCGTAATGAATAGAATAGAATAGAAAAGTTTTTTATTCAAATAAACTTTTACAAGTACTTTTGAATCGTCAACTGAATCTACCACAGGTTCGGAATGCAGTTCCAGCCGAGAAGAACCTGCAAGAAACTCGGCTGTTGCTCTTTTTTTTAAAATAACATTATAACAATTATTATTATTAATGTACATGATTGAAATGCCGTCTCGCGCATTGCTGGAACGAGTTAAATCCAAGCTTTTTCATCGTTTATATAATCTTCAATTGTATAATAAGCTTTTTTATGAGCATACTTTTAATAGAGTTCTTAAACTTGTGTAAAGGCAAAGGCATGTTTCAACCTTCCTTCCTTTCAACCTTAAATGGTATGTTTCAACCTTCTTTAACTTTATAAATGTTTAGTATTTATCATTCCTCAATAAATACGACAAATACAATGCTAAGCTAATCTACTATTGTAGTTTATTTTAAAATTCAAAGGGCACTTCAACCGTCTACGATCAATTGTATTTATTGAATAACGTATGCTCAAAAAAAAACTCAGCTTAGTTCACATAGTTTAACGTGCAACCAACTATGCGAGCTAAAATATGTAGGAGACCGAAAACTAAAAGATGCAGTCTGCTGCCAGTCGACGTTCGGTGAGGAGGTCATAGGAGGCAGGACGGCGGCAAACTTCACTTCACTTCGTTGAAATAGTTGAAATAGTATAGCTAACACAGTTCAACTAGCTCGCTTAGCTTAGAATGCTGAAGCTACGTGAACTAAACTAAGATAGTTTAGTTCGTGGAGTGGGTTGCCTTTTAGGTCATACGATCTTTCGGCACGCCGCGCGCCTGCGTCTTAGCTAATAACAACTTAACCGACCTTTGTATTTCAGACGACAATGGAACCAGTCACCCATTAAGTTTAAAGTGCTCTCTTTTGGCCACGGTTCACTGATTTTTAATCGTCCCTTTGGTCGATTGTCTCAAACAAAAGAATTGGTTACCCCTTCGACCATCCGTTGATATATAGGTAGGTACATATTATGTAAGTGTATATAAATTTTGTCGAGTGTCTATCGATCACATTATAATGACGTCTTGATAGTGTATACCTACCTAATATCTGGTGATATCTTCCATCGTTTTCGAATTTGTTAAAAATTAGAAAAGATGTTATTTAATTACTATACCTACCTACTACATAAAGTACCTAGCTACTATATATACTAGCTACTACCTTCGCTAGCTCAGCGACTTGATATAACTTTTTTGTAACGCGAAAATACTTTTTCTTTGAAGTGATTTTGACTTTGAATTAATGAAAAAATGAACGAATTTATTAACAAATTTTTATTGTAGTTATCCCCAACATGTGGAATCTATGTGATGATATACATGGGTAACAGCCCACCATCTTCCTGCTCCATCATCACTCATCAGATAATTTTGTTTACTAACTAGGTACCTACTAGTCAAGACCCACCCAGTATGTACAAACTCGCTGGGCCTACGTTTAATAAAGCTAAAATTTATGTGACCACTTTCCTGCTCCATCGTCAAACCCTGATCCAAGGGCGTCGCCAAGGGGGAACGGAGAGACTGGTTTGAAAAAATATAGCTCAATGCAATAACTTTGACTTATAAAATTAATAACGTCAAGTCCTGTCAAGAGCTACACTTGCTTTATAGCTTCATAACCTCTCGGCTTAACCTAAAATTCATACTTTTCCCATCCTCCATATACCAACTTGCCCCCCCCCCCCTGCCAATCAGCTGGCGACGCTCATGCCCTGATCACTGTCAATAATTACCTAGTCAACTACTCATAGGGACCAAACACGATACGCCTGCTGTAAGTTGTCGCAGGTCAATGTTACCATATTGATGCCGTGTCATCGAATATACTTAGAGCCTGTTTCACCACCTTCTGATAAATGTTGGATGATAGAATGAAACATAAGTTTTGTCACTTTCTTACTTTATGTCAAGTGACAAAGACAAAAGTTGTGAATAAGCTATCCGATACTTATCAGAAGGTTGTGAAACAGGCCCTTAGCGTACCAACTAAATTTCAAATAGATTTTAGATAAATGGTCCATTGTATGACAGATCCCTACAACAGCTGGAAAAAGAGCTGATAATCCTTTAACAGCTGAAAGGGTTTTCATCAAACTTAGCTAGGAACCATTCCAACTAACCTTGTCTTCAAATGAAAAAACCGCATTAAAATCGGTTCACCCTTATGAGCGCTACCTGCATGACACACAGACAAACGAATCGGTGAAACTTATACCTACATAACTTCTCTCGTTTGCGTCGGGATTGTTATAAGTTTCAACGATTTGTCTCAAACAAAAGATAAAGAATCTCGGCCTCCAAAACATGAGCATCCTTGCGCCGATTCACCCCAATCGGTTCTTCCTTGGACTTGCAGAACTTTGCGAGTTTCGTCGCGCCAGCTATAAAATCATAACCAAAACATAGCTCCATCATAAGTAATCGCATAAGTAGACCCCTTCTGTGAAATATATTTCCCTAAACATAAAGTAACTAGTAAGTAAGTAAACATAACATTAAACACGTGGCACCTGTATTCGCAAGAGCTATAAACATGGCGGCTGTTTCATTGCAACGTAATGTGCCGGGGAATAGGGGATGATGTTGCACTGTATGATATTATTGCCCGACTACGGCTTTAAGAGCCCTCTACATGGGAGCGACAAATCGTTGGTGGGTGGAGTTAAACAGTAATTTCTGCATTTAGAGTGCGAGACGTCTTCAGTAAAGAAGAGTACTAAAAATATATAAATAAATAAATAATTAATTAAATAAATACATTTTGCTTGAGATAGTTACTTATCATGATTTTTAGTGAAAAACGGCAAAGTAAAAAGATGCAAATCTAGGTTTGGAATTACGCCTATTTTAGCAAATATTTGGCAATTTTTTGCATAAACTAAAGACATTTGAAATTATTATGAAGTAACGTATGATATGACTTTGGTCGTTTTTAGGGTTCCGTACCCAAAGGGTAAAAACGGAGCCCTATTAATGTCACTCGGCTGTCTGTCTGTCCGTCTGTCCGCCGGTCACAGGTCTCTAGCTCGCAGACGAAATGAGTTACAAACCTGATATTTTGGTATTTGGTGTAAAACGTTGACCCAAAATCAAATATTGAATTAAAAATTGAATTAAATTATTTTTCAGGGGGGCTCCCATACATGAGAAAGGAGCCGGAAAAAAAATTTTTTTTCTTACCTTAGCTTGTGTGGTATCATTGTTTAGAGCTCATTGAGTAGAGTACGAATATATATTTTTTTAATTTTTTGCTTAAAAAGTAAGGAAATGGGGGGTCATCAAAATTGTCAGTTTTAGACCATTTTTGTGACGGGGGCTATCTAAAAAACTAAACTAGTTAGGAATATGATATTTCGGTATATTATGTACTATATGCTCTATTTGTACAACAAATACTGAAAACAACGATTCATAAAATAGTTTATAAGCTGTGACCAAAACAAACGAACTTATTTTGCGTTTTTCTTTCATGGTTTCTTGCGATGTCTAACTCGGAAATTAAATATTTCTTAGACCCAAAATATTATATTGTTCATAATTATGTACGGAACCCTGAAAGAGCGAGGCCCGACTCGCACTTGGCTGATTTTTCAATTTTATAGTTTCTTACATAGTTTATTTACGCCCGAAGTTGCCTCAAAATTTGTCCAAAAATAGTGATTTTTCAAGCGTCATAACTTTCAAAATAAATATAATTTTACTATTTTTTTTATTTTTTGGCATAGATAATGGAGATATAAATTAATATCTGGCTTAACTTTAGATCTATGGCGACAAATATTAGAATATAATAGGCGTAATACGTTTGTATGGAGAAGCGCGTGAGGAGAGCAACCTTAAGTGAAGGTAAAGTTGTGATGATAGCAATCCACGTTAGTTTGTAAGTATCTTGGTATTCATAATAATATGTCACTAATTACTTATTTTATAACGAAGTCCCCCGCCACGTCTGTCTGTCTGTTCGCGATAAACTCAAAAACTACAGAACGGACTTTTATATACGGTTTTCACCAATAGACACAGTGTTTCATGAGGTAAGTTTAGGTTTATAATTTGTGTAAATTGGCTAAAATATTATGACGATAATTGCTGAAAATGACGGAAAGAGTCAAGCCGCCTGGGAGCTTTCATCGAAAACCCTGCCTAATCCCTTTGAGATATTTAACAAAACAATGTAGGTACGTATGGTAGGATAGTAGCGGGTAATTACTACCCGCGCGAAGCCGGGGCGGGTCGCTAGTTATTTCATATATCAAACGGACATAGGTTATCTACTTTTTATCTCCGGAAATCAAGGATTTTTTTAACTTCCCTCACACATAGCTCTGGGTTCTAACCATTTTGAGCCTGGGAAATCGAAGAGTTCCCACGGGATTTTTAAAATCTAAATACACGCGGACGAAGACGCGGACAGTCAGGAATTTAATATAAAATACTACCTAGGTACGTGGACAATTAACAAGGACGCGTATGGTAACAATGTCCCATAACGTCACCATGCAGTAACCGCCCCCTAGTTAACTGCCAACCATAAAACGGTTTAATCGCTTTTCCATGAACCATCAGTGCCATGAACGCTACCTACTGCCAAAATTTCAGATACCTAATGCGGGAAATTCGCGACCTCTTATGCGTAAAATACGCACCTACATAAATATCAACTTAACACCTAGTTACCTACTTAAGTACTTACCTATATTAGCAGAGATTAATTAGGTACTAATCTCTGACATTAGAAGCCGGTGGAAACGATTAATCCATTTGAGGGCAGTGTGCCAGGAGTCAGGACCACGATCTTCAGCAATGAAGGAACGACCGGAGAGAGAAATGCACTATAGAGTCTAAATTCTAATAAAAAACTTATTAGGTAAACGAAATTAACAAACAAACAGCTGGTCTAAGCAGCTGTTTTAAAGGACATGGCCGGAATTTGTATGGAGCTGTGTCCTCGGATATTTGCTCGATTAATCGAAAAAAAACTTACTTAAATAAACATAAATGGAGGTTAATTATTCATATGTGAAAATTCTTTTTAAAATAAACTAAAACATATCGCGGTAATTACATTTCTCCATCACATGCGTGGAAAAAACACAAAAAATAAGAATGTTAACTGTTATTTGTTTTTATTTTATTTTACTGTCATATTCACAGAACACATAATATTACCTACTCTAGAAGAATGAAAACTCCATAGTAAAAAAATGAGAACAGTTCAGCGCCATCTAGATTCAGCCCCCAACAACTCTTTTGCGTGAGATTCAAATGTGGAAATTCTATACTTAACCTAAATAATATTTTTAGGTATGGCATTTTGACTCGAAAGAGAACTGGTAAATAAAATACACCAAGTTCTCTTTCGAGTCAAAATGCCTTATCAATAAAGTTTTAGTTAGGATTCAAAATAAAACAACAGGTTTTTGTTCTAACAATGCACATTTATTTATGTGTAAGGATTTAAGGAATAAAGTGTGTGAGGTATAGAAAAACTAGAGAGAAAAAATAGCCTAGCTGAATGACTAATTTGTCTTAACTACAATGTTTCAGGCGCAGACTCCAGTGTCTACATAGAGTATATAACCTTCATGGATATGACCTTAGCAAAGTTAGAAAAACAAATAACAGTTAACATTCTTATTTTTTTGTGTTTTTTCCACGCATGTGATGGAGAAATGTAATTTCCGCGATATATTTTAGTTTATTTTAAAAAGAATTTTCACATATGAATATTTAACCTCCATTAATGTTTATTTAAGTAAGTTTTTTTCGACTAATCAGGCAAATTCCGGCCATGTCTTTTTGTGAAATTACACACTGAAGTAAAAATATTAATAACTTTGAATATGGGTAACTACCCACTTCATATAAGTACCTACTTTCCAAAATTCTTCGGAATTTCAAGACAAACTATACTTAAGTAGGTACTTAAATAAGTAAAATAGGTATAAAATTATCACGCCGAAAGTACTATACCCGTATTACTAATTCCCCGGAATTCTGACAGCTGTCATTGTCATTTACAGATGAGTTATTTGTATGGAGAACAGTGTTAACATCTACGAAGTACGATTTTACCCCAAACTACTTTAATTCCCTGTCATCATAAAAAGCCATATGCCGAGTAATAATATTACTCGTTTCGCCTTAAAATAGAAAACACCAAGAGTGGAAACTAGAAAGAGCACACTAACAACAATAGAAAACAAAAGAAGCACATTGAAAAATTTATTGAAAAATGGATGTCGAATGACATTATCACCATGAAGTGTCTGTCAGGCATTTGTCATATCTACATGCGGCAGTTGATTGGTATTTGCATAAGTTTTGCATTTTTTATCTTTTTTGTGGGAATTGTTTTATCTCTGGTAACATTACGAAACGTCAGAATTCCAGGGAATTAGTAATACGGGTATAAAAATCAGCCAAGTGCGAGTCAGGCCTCGCTCTTTTAGGGTTTCGTACATAATTATGAACAACATAATATTTTGGGTCTAAGAAATATTTAATTTCCGAGCTTCTACATCGCAACAAACCGTGAAAGAAAAACCCAAAAAATGTTCGTTTGTTTTGGTCACAGCTTATAAACTATTTTATTAATCGTTGTTTTCAGTATTTGTTGTTTAAATAGAGCATAATATGGTACATAATATACCGAAATATCATATTCCTAACTAGTTTAGTTTTTGAGATAGCCCCCGTCACAAAAATGGTCTAAAACTGACAACTTTGATGGCCCCCCATTTCCTTATTTTTTGAGCAAAAAATTAAACAAATATATATTCGTACTTTACTCAATGAGTTCTAAACAATGATACCCCACACGCTAGGGTAAGAAAAAAAAAATATTTTTTTCGGCTTCTTTTTCATGTATCGGAGCCCCCCTGAAAAATAATTTAATTCAATTTCTAATTCAATATTTAGTTTTGGATTAACTTTCTACACCAAATACCAAAATTTTAGGTTTGTACTTAACTCATTTAGTCTACGAGCTAGAGACCTGTGACCGGCGGACGGCCAGACAGCCAAGTGACATTAATAGGGCTCCGTTTTTACCCTTTGGGTACGGAACCCTAAAAAGCTGTTTGAAAATATTTGTTCACTTATATGAGAACTTTGGTCGTTTTTTTAATTTGGAAGACATTGTTTCGAATATACATATACTTATATTTTTTTTATTTTTTCATACTCAATATCGCAGGTACGCCGCACCTGCATCACACGAGTAGTAAATCTACAGAGGGGAAGCTTCCACAAGCGGCCCGCTGTAGGTATACTCACACAAACACACTCACCAACGGTTCACGGACGCGCGGTCGTTCCACTAACCGGTACAGTTGGTGACAAACATGCGCATATGTGTGAGTGTAACTACAGCGGGCCGCTTACTAGAAGCTTCCCCTCTGTAGGTACTCTGTGCCTGCATCATCGGAAAGTGGGAAAACACTCGTAAACACAATCTTTCCCTCTCGGTGAGATATTGCCGAACTTTTAACGCCATCTGTTGGCACCGTTTTGATTTATTGGCACGAAATGAGCACGCGTCGCCAGCAGATGGCGCTGTTGAATTGTTTATTACAAACTGGGAGATTTATTAGTGTAGGGGTGATGAAAAGATGGTAAAAGCCTCGACTCGAACAAGTATTTTATTGTTATTCTTAGTTGTCTATTTCTTGCTGTCTTATTTATTTATTGTATACTTGCTGATGCCGGTGACTTCGTCCGCGTGGATTTAGATTTTTTAATCCCGTGCAAAATGCAAAATCAAAGAGTTCCTCTTTGATTTTGCGAGATAAAAATTATCCTTTCCGTCTCTACGATGAAAGCGGTACCTATCTAAGTATATCCATTGAGCCATAAAAATGTAACAGACTGACAAAAGTTATTTACTTAATTACATAATATACCTACATGTTACTAGTTTCTAGTTTATACTTATAAAATATTATAAACTGTATAGAACTTATAAAATATATAGACACAAGGTCACTAATTTCAACAAAGAGCAATATGGCACAGAGAGAATAATATTATAATAGTGTAACGCTGGTGTAGTCGTTGGCGTAGTCAACTGCGGATGACGAGGTCCTGGGTTTAATTCCCGGGATGGGTCAAAAATTATGTTTCGATGTCAAATTTCCAAAATGTACTTATGCAATTGTATTTTGAAATAAAATAACATCATCAACATGGAAATCATATTTTGACTTTAGTTATTGTACTAAAAATGGATGGCATATTAGGAGGTTAAAATAAAGTTAAGAATAACGTTAAAGTCTTAAATATCGCCAAAAATGACGTTACTAAACAAGTCAGTGTTCTTTAATTTCTTATCTTTGATCCTTGTAACTTTAAGTAGGTACGTACCAGTACTTAACTTCATTTCATTTCATACTGTGTATTATTTGTAGGTGCATAATACATATATCTAGATATAATATGTATTAGGTTTAAACTAATGGCTGCTCAGCGTCGGTCTCCACTCTCCAATCTATTACATCCAGTAAAAATATGTTTTCAATTCTCTATAATTTTCTCCACTTTTATTACTTGGTGAAAGTGATGGAAAACCACAAATTTTCTATTAGTCAGAGAAATGGCAAGTAAGTATAGGCACTTATAAAAAGTGCAAGTCTAAGTATAAAATACTTAGTACCTACTTATCTAGATAAAAGTGAGTTGCCTTTCCTGGCTTACACTTATTTGGGTTGTATCTTGTCGTGAAAAATTGAAGAACCTATTTCCATGATCTTTTAAAATTGAATGTTATGTTACTTAAATTAGGTAAAAAATGTGTTCGTGTGATTTTGGCAAAATTTTAAATCTACACCAGGTAAGTAAGTTTGCATGTTTCTTTTCATAACTTGTTTTTGATACAAAAATATCATTTGATATATAAAACATATTTGCAGTGCAGCTATGCAGCAATAATTTAATAAATTTATAACTTACTAGCTGACCCCCGCGACTTCGTTCGCGTGTTTTTCTTTGCTATAAACCTCACGGAGCCCGAGACCTTTCCAACGAATGCAAAACCGTGGAAATCGGTTCGTGCGTTCTGGAGTTATAGCGTCAGGAAGGAAAATCCGACTTATTTTTATATAGTAGATTACCTAGATACTGATATTTATTACGCTAAGTCATTGCGCTAGGTAAAAAAAGTGTTCTCAACGTGCACTTACTGAAAAACCTCAAGTAGAAACGCAGTGCGCGCTTACCTTTAGGAAATACATTTTATAAAACTTTACTCTAGGTAACTAGATGGCGCTTAGGCGAAATGATGTTCATAGAAGTTCCACAATTTTTACCCAGATGGCGTTGCTATGAAACTGAACAAAATTTCATCAAATTCCATTAGATGTCGCTACTCTACACTTTTATAAAGAAGTATGAACAGTAAACAATACTGAAGAAAGTTTTTTAATGCGTTGCGTCCATTATTACTTTACATTCGTAATAAAAGCTGCCTAAAAACCTTTCCGCGAAGGTGTGAAATTCATTTTTGTTCCTCATCTTTGATTTTTTTAACCACTTCGGGCGTGGGAACGCGGCAGGTAGTGTTACACTCATACAATAATACGTCGTAAAAGTGAGGTACAAGTAGGCAGTTATTGTGCTAGTGTCACGTTCCAGCCTAGGCCTACGTGGCGTTTTTTTGTACTGTGGCTTTGTAAGCTGAACGCTTCGAATTCATAATTTATCTCGACTGAATCTATACTCTATACTAATAAATAAAATTGAAGGTGATGTGCAGAGATTCATAAATTTTATCGAATGTAGTTTTAGGTTTAGGACTCAAAATTTATTTATTAAATTGATTTCTTAAATGTATACAAGTGTAGAAAAATCAGTTTGCACCATTTAAGGGGTGAATGTACTTGTGAATATGAACAATTTTCACTATGTGGACAAACCTCTGAAATCGCAAAAAAATATCAATAAATTTTTAAAAATGGAATCTAATACGATCGTCACATAGGATCGCTGGCTAGCACAACTACTACCTCCGGCAAACTCGCGTCAATGCTCAATGCAAAACAAAGCAGTTTCGAATTGACGTTGCTTCGAAAAGTATAAACTGTCAGTGCAATGCGATTGTGATATAGTTTTGACCTGGCTTTGGATTTCAAATATTGATACTGCATTACTGTTGACCCTTGCTCGTTAATTTGGACTCTGTTCAAGCCCTTTGTTGTGGATTTCGTCGATATGACCGAACGTACGCAGAGAACTGTTCTAAATAGTCAGACACGTGAGTTCGTAATACGCCTTCGTAACTATTTCGATCGTGAAGCTCAAAATGGAGGGCCAATTTTACCTATAACGTCAGTGGTTGAACGCGTAGCTGATGCGCTTAATATTGGACAACGAACTGTTAGACGGATAACTAAAAAAAAATATGGCGAGACTGGCACAGAAGAAAATAAACTTCACACACCAAAAAAGAGAAAACGAGCAAAACCAGTCGTAGGCATCGATAGCTTTGATGCCGATGCTATCCGAAGACATGTTTACGGCTACTATTTACAGAAGGAGTATCCAACAAGAAAAAAGTTGGTGCATTCACTGAAGGAAGCTGGATTATTCTTCGGTGGGGAAAGTTCTTTAACGAAGATTTTGAAGACCATTGGATTTCGATACAAAAAATGTAACAAACGCAAAATATTGATGGAAAGATTTGATATAGCGATGGCAAGGTATACTTTTTTACGGCAAGTGAAAGAAATCAAAAATTGGCAAAATGTTGTGTTCTTGGATGAAACATGGCTTAATGCTAACCATACTGTAGGCCGTTCTTGGAACGATGACACAGCAGCATCTACTTCCAAAGTTCCTGTAGGAAAAGGATCGCGACTTATAATTTGTCACGCCGGAACCATCAACGGGTTTGTCGAAGGTTCTCTCATGGCTTTTGCGTCAAAAACCACTGGAGACTATCATGAAGACATGAATGGAGAAAAGTTTACTGAATGGTTTACCTCAATGTTGTGTAGCCTCCCTGAACCATCTATTATAATTATGGACAACGCCCCATACCACTCGATGCAAATTGACAAGCCACCTGCCCAATCCCAAAAGAAAGCTGATATCGTCGCATGGCTTCGTAAAAATGGCGTAGATGCAAACATGAATATGTTAAAAGCGGAATTAGTACGTCTTTTAAAAGAAAACAAACCAACCAAGATCCGATACGTCATTGACGAAATAGCATTAGAACATGGGCACAGAGTTATACGGTTACCGCCTTACCATTGTGAGTATAATGCGATTGAGTTGGTGTGGGCTCAAATTAAGGGATATGCTGCAAGACACAATACAGAACCCCCATTTACCACAAAAAAAATGCTAAAATTATTAGAAGAAGCTTGTGAACATGTGACTAAAGGAGACTGGGAAAAGGTTGTGAATAGAACTGTTAAATTAATAAGGGAAGATTATGAAAGAGATGTGAAAATAGATAATATTATAGAAAACGAACATATAATTATTAATGTATGTGATGATAGCAGTGACGACAGTGAAAATAGTAGTATGGACGAATCTGATTAATTATGGCCTTTTGTGGCACCTTTTTTGGTATCTTTTGTATTCATATGTTTCTTGTGTGCATATAAAGTATGTATATTCATTTTCGTTCAAATATTCAGTTCGTTCAAATAAATTAAATAAACATATACATTTTTGTTTTATTAAACCTATTTAATCAGGTACAAAAACAAAACTTAATTGTTTTTTGTTCGAGAATAAATTGACATTCCACATCACTATTGTAATGTGTCAAACCGGCCATCATAGCGTGCCGCTAGTGTAAGCTCATATGGTTATTTGAACGATACCATAACCGAATCACACGTTTTTAAAATTTTTGTCTGTCTGTCTGTCTGTCTGTCTGTATGTCTGTCTGTCTGTCTGTCTGTCTGTCTGTCTGTCTGTCTGTCTGTCTGTCTGTCTGTCTGTCTGTCTGTTTGAACGGGCTAATCTTCGGAACGGCTGAACCGATTTTGACGGGACTTTCACATACAAGTAGAGAATTAGTCAGGGAGTAACATAGGCTACTTTTTTAACCGACTTTCAAAAAAGGAGGAGTTGTGTTTTTCTACCTATGTACACCGATATCTCCGAGATTTCTGAACCGAATTGCGTAATTTTTTTTTTAATCGATAGAGAAACATTGCGACACTGTCCTACAAAAAAATTGGATTCCAACTCCTCAATCCTGATGCTGTAGGGGGGGATCCCCAAAACTAATGGGATTTAGGCACTGTCGGTTATTTAAATTGATATTGGGGATACTAATTAAAGACTATTGTTGAACTAGATGATGCCCACGGCTTCGCCCGTGTGGATTTAGGTTTTTAAAAATCCCATGGGAACTTTTGATTTTTGAGAACAAAAAGTAGCCTATCTGTAGTAACCCGTCCCCAAAATGGAAAAATTCCGTGGGATCCCCACGATTTCGGAATGCAATTCCTTACAGCATCAGGGTTGAGGAGTTGGACATGTACATACCTACTCAGTAGCTCAGTAGCTGTACCTACTCAGAGTTCAATCAACAATAAAGTCTTTAATTAGTATCCCCAATATCAATTTAAATAACCGACAGTGCCTAAATCCCATTAGTTTTGGGGATCCCCCCCTACAGCATCAGGATTGAGGAGTTGGAATCCAAATTTTTTGTAGGACAGTGTCGCAATGTTTCTCTATCGATTAAAAAAAAATTACGCAAATCGGTTCAGAAATCTCGGAGATATCGGTGTACATAGGTATAAAAACACAACTTCTCCTTTTTTGAAAGTCGGTTAAAAAAGTAGCCTATGTTACTCCCTGACTAATTCTATACTTGTATGTGAAAGTCCCGTCAAAATCGGTTCAGCCGTTCCGAAGATTAGCCCGTTCAAACAGACAGACAGACAGACAGACAGACAGACAAAAATTTTAAAAACGTGTGATTCGGTTATGGTAAGTATCGTTCAAATAACCATATGAGCTTAATATGAGGTAGTTATTTCGATATTACAGACAGACACTTCAATTTTATTTATTAGTATAGAGTATAGATGAACTCTGAGTAGGTACAGCTACTGAGCTACTGAGTAGGTACATGTCCAACTCCTCAACCCTGATGCTGTAAGGAATTGCATTCCGAAATCGTAGGGATCCCACGGAATTTTTCCGTTTTGGGGACGGGTTACTACAGATAGGCTACTTTTTGTTCTGAAAAATCAAAAGTTCCCATTCGTTCGTTCGTTCTTTTCAACCAATGGACGTCCACTGCTGGACATAGGTCTCTTGCAAGGATCGCCACAGCACACGATCTTGTGCCGCCTGATTCCAGCGGCTACCAGCGACTCGCTTGAGATCGTCTGTCCATCTGGGAAAAATCAAAAGTTCCCATGGGATTTTTAAAAACCTAAATCCACACGGGCGAAGCCGTGGGCATCATCTAGTCAATCTATAAAACGTTGGATCTGTAACTATAAATCTCGCCTGTTAGATAATGCATTCTTAGGGCGTTTGTGCACTTATTCGTTTTCGATTCGTTTTCGTGTTTCGTGAAAACACGATTCGACATAGCCTTCCTTATAACTGTATGGGCGTTTGTGCACTTACTCGTTTTCGATTCGTTTTCGTGTTTATATATTCGTGAATTCTTCACATCGAATCGTTTTAAAATAAGGACGTGAGTGGAATGGTGTGTGGAAAGAGGGCAGAGATGAGTCCTGATGTTGTGAGGTATTTGGAAAACATAGGTATCTTGAATTCCAACAAAACATGATTCAAAGCAGTTGATTATTATTAAAAGTTAATACCTACTTAGTTTGGCATTAAAATAAATCGTTTGTTTCATTCAAATTAGTTTTACTTCGAGTAAAATACCTAAATATTGTAGTATAATCAAAATTTCCATACCTGTGGTTGGTAGTCAAAAACTATCAGCAAAATATGAACATTTCATAAAAAATATCATTTCTGATACTTAGTTGTTACTGTTTTCTTACAAGAGCGTAATGTCCACTTGGGATGTTCACAAAATATATGACGTATGCTTAGATAATTTTGATACTAACCGTACCGTGTGAAATATTCATAATCACTTACCTTAGTGTTACTGCCAGCATTTTTTCTGGAGTTATGCATTCTCTAAAACGTGTGTCTTGCCGAGAAATGTTTTTTTATATGACACAATATGAAATCGAAAGTAGCAACATTCTTTCGATAGTAATTAAAAAAAGTTTTTTCATGATGTCATGTCATGTCATTAAGTGATGATCGCCTACGAATGTATAAGAGAAGTGCGAAAAGCTGACGACGATTAAATGCAGCACACATTATGAACACGGTTTTATCTACGAAATGCTTAAAACGTATAGTGAAATCACGATTAAGTGCACAAATGTCATTCGTGAATTTCGTATCCGTTTTTATGATGTTCATTAAAAAAACGAACATGAATCGAAAACGAATCGAAAACGAGTAAGTGCACAAACGCCCTAAGACTAAGTTATAATGCCTAGAGCCCTAGACCACTGCATTTTATAAAAGCTTTAAAATATAGTCGGTACTAGGTACCTTCTTACCTGCTATATCTATACTCTATACTAATAAATAAAATTGAAGTGTCTGTCTGTAATATCAAAATAACTACCACATATTAAGCTCATATGGTTATTTGAACGCTACCATAACCGAATCAGACGTTTTTAAAATTTTTGTCTGTCTGTCTGTCTGTCTGTCTGTCTGTCTGTCTGTCTGTCTGTTTGAACGGGCTAATCTTCGGAACGGCTGAACCGATTTTGACGGGACCTTCACATACAAGTAGAGAATTAACCAGGGAGTAACATAGGCTACTTTTTTAACCGACTTTCAAAAAAGGAGGAGTTGTGTTTTTCTACCTATGTACACCGATATCTCCGAGATTTCTGAACCGATTTGCGTAATTTTTTTTTTAATCGATAGAGAAACATTGCGACCCTGTTCTATAAAAAATTTGGATTCCAACTCCTCAATCCTGATGCTGTAGGGGACCTAATCCCCAAAACTAATGGGTTTTAGAAACTTTCGGTTATTTAAATTGATATTGGGGGTACCAACTATTGATATTGGGACTTTATCGTTGAATGAACTCGAGTAGGTACATATCCAACTCCTCAACCCTGATGCTGTAAGGAATTGTATTCCGAAATCGTGGGGATCCACGGGATTTTTCCGTTTTGGGGACGGGTTTCTACAGATAAGCTGCTTTTTGTTCTGGAAAATCAAAAGTTCCCACGGGATTTTTAAAAACCTAAATCCACACGGGCGAAGCCGTGGGCATCATCTAGTTTAAAAATAAAAGGTACCTAGTTAAGTACTGGAACAATAATTTAAGCATGTCGAAAATATATGCATCGATTTTTCCGAGAGTTCGGCCCGATTTGCGTAATTTTTAGGGTTCCGTACCTCAAAAGGTAAAAAAAGGAACCCTTATAATATCACTTTCTTATCCATCTGTCCGTCTGTCCGTGTGTCACCACCGATTTTCTCAGGAACGGGTGGACCTAGAAAGTTGAAATTTATACTAGCTGCTGCCTGGCTGCAAAGCCTGGGCACGCCACTGTGGACCAATCTCTCTCATCCTATCCGTCTCAATATTCAATTTAGTAAATACGTCCGCACATTGGCCCTAACCAGAGCATACTGAACGACCTTCCAACGTGTGGACGCGAACACAAACTCCTCGCCCAATACCTTCCATCATATTCGCCATCATGGTGGCCAACGTGTAGAGGCACCTTAAAAAGAAACGACGAAACTACCTATAAAGTAATAGATACATATCTAGATAATATTGTTGAAATACTTGTAAGTTTGCTACTTGCTTATCCGAGTTTTGTCTGTGTACTAAAAAATTGTTTGTCTACCAACGGACATTTCTTTTATAAGGCCTGTAGCCTATTAACACCGTAACTTTTTAAGGGTCTATAATATAATAAGAAATAGGCTTGTTTGTCCAAAATACTTAATATCTACCATAACCGTTTTTTTGTAGTATTCAAATGAGTGCACCTGCCATGACGTGACATGATACCATGGCAGGAGTTTACTTCACTGATATTAGTTGTAGGTGTGTTTTTATATGATGACACACTTATAATTTTTTAATCAATTTTTAACCCAAAAATGACGTTCTCATTTTTTATGGAAAGTTGAGTTATTGTCTCACTTGTCCCACCGCTGGAGAAAAGCCACCATAAGAGATAGGGACATTATAGACCGACCAACACGCTACTCGAAAGCGTGTCTGTCTGTTCCCTTGAGGAATTGTGGTACAAAGCTAGCCTTGTATCATGGATACTTTTTAATCCCGAAAAGCAAAGAGTGCCGACGGGATTTTCTTAAAGCCTAAATTTACGCAAAATCGCGGTCTTCAGCTATCTGTAGAGCTCTTTAGTCTGACATTTACCTACCACAAAAGGAAAATAAAATAATTATCGAAAAACATATTGTAGCCAATTGAATTTTGAATGTTCCTGTACGAGCCTTCAATTAAGGAGCGGCCGGCGCGGGCGGGCGCTTTATGAAAAACTGACGTTCACTTATGTTTTTTTCATAAACGGCCATTTTGAAAAAACGATCCATCCAGCAACGATCGTTAACATGCACGGTTTACTGTAGTTTGTAATTTAAATAAGTACCGAAGTAGCCATTATTACCTATATTGTTTTTGAAACACTCGCGTGGCTCGGGCGAGAGAAAGGAAAGATTCCGGCATTTCAGAAGCTTAGAAGTTGGCTACGGCTACTAGATACTTAGCGACAGTAGAACCAACATGCGCTCCGTCCAATATATTAACCTACTGCTATATTTCAATTTTAACCAAACTAATACAAGTAGTAGTAAGTAGTAAGAAGTACTAATACAAATACCAACCTAACAATTATTTTCCCGACTCGGGAATCGAACCCGGGATCTCGTGATCTGCATTCGAATAACCACTGACTAGGGTAGGTACATACTAGACCAACGAGGGAGTACCTTATTTTTACAGGCGCTTATCTGAAAAGGCAGATAGGGACCTACTTACTCTACCGCCGCCGGTTCTATGTATGAACCTATCCTTTCAAAATTAGATAAGTGACTAGGTAGGTACGTCTAACAGTTTTCTTTTAAATAAATGTTAGGTAGGTAAATATACAGTTATTTGTATTTCTAATGTTTTATTACGGTTTTATTGTAATAATAAGCTTTATTATTTAGGTAGTATTTAAATTAATTTTCTAAACTTCCTAATAATGGATACGTAAGTAAATATCTTGAACGCAATCCGCAGCGAGTGACGAACAAATTTCGCCGCGACGCGACAGATGTGCTGCGCCCGCGCAACGCACCACTAGGGCTGCCACTAGACAATATTAATAAATGCGAAAGTGGGTTTGTTCGTTGGTTTGTCCTTCATTAATATGTAATATTTTAATAAGACAATTTATTGCTTTTAAAGTAATGTGGAATTCGTATTGATTAAATAAATTCAACTAGTTAATTCCTCATTATTAGACTTTAAATGACAGTAATTTTTGATAGAATGTGTGCTAAGAAACTAAGTTCTAAGTAGTAGACAAAAAATCCCGGGTTCTAGACCCGGGTCGGATCAAAATAAGCGAAAGTTTTAAATTTTTTTCTATCAAAGAAATGCTCAGTGCCAGGCTGGCACTGAGCATTTCTTGATAGAAAAAAATTCCATCTATATATTATCTAAATACACCTCTGTTCCTCGGAGAGCACGTAAAAGCGTCGGATCCTGTCGTGATCTCTCTCCTGTCGTGTCGTATTGCGTTCCCACCAGACTATGAGAGTGAAGGAATAGAGAGTGCACCTGTGTAACGCATACAGTTTTGTGCATCAATATCTCCTGCGTAGTATGTAGTCTGTCCCCGTTGTTCGTTCGGGAAAACGTTATGAATAGGTCGACCAGAATCTCATGAAAAATACGGAAATGAAATTCCAAAGTTAGCAACACTACGGCTGCCCTAGCGATAATCAAAGTAACTGACATTTTTTGTGAAATTGACTTTTTGCATTAACAAAAGTTTTATGTCGAGTAGTTTTTTACCACAGTTTAATATTTCAAATAACTTGAACCGTTTACTGAAATTTGAATTGCCCAAACAAAGTAACTGCACACAATAACCCGGAATATAAATCCAAAACCAAGTAAACACCAAGCACAACACAAAAACAAAGTAATTGGATGTTGATTACTTTGTTTTTGTATTTAAAATGCAGTTGCTTGATTTTTCGTTTCATGAAACGATCCCAGGTAAGGTGTTCTGAATGTAATTACTTTGTTTATCACTAGGGCAGCCGAGTTAACCTTGTGTTGCTTACTACAAAATTTAATTTCCCTATTGTTCATGAGATTCTGGTCGACCTATACAATACAAGAACTTAATAATTAAGTATGATGTTGTTCTCTAACTGAAATCATCGCCAACCCTACCCGTAAGCGCCTTCAAAAGCATCTATTTAACCTCAAAATGAGCAGTTTTTGTGTAAAAGTTTTTATTTAAAGTTACTGCCGTCTACTAATATTATGCTTATGTTACCATTTTTTCAGACCTTATCTCCGTCGGGGGTGTTTGATGAATAAAAAAAATTTAGCCGTGGTTCTGGCGTATAAAAAAAAGTTTTTTGTCTCTGGTCTCGCATATGGCGTAGCGCGTGCTACGTGCACATTGCGTACAATTTTTTTCGCATCCGATTCGAAATTTAAACACTGCGGCACATGCGCGCGCGTTGATATAGATTTTTTCTTTACTTTTTCTCTTATTTTTTTCTTTTTTTTAGCATCTACAGACACTCTAACTCCCTGCCAACTTAAAATATTAACAGACGGCGAACTAGTTTACTATCGATAATTTTGCACACCAAAGGACTGAATCAGGCCGACAAGCCAACCAACTTAATTAGGTATTGACATACAAAGAAGACGGCTATGCTACTGTTGCGTATGTGATTATCATAACTGTTTTAAGACTGCGCAAACCTTTCAGATTATATACCCGATCGTATGTTGGCTATTAGAATTTTCTAGAATTAAGATTGTTAGGTTATAGGTGTAAATAGTACCTAATTAGTAACCAATGATATCTAAAGGTTGGCATGTCTAGAGATGATATTTAGCTTAGGTATATATTATGTAAAAAACATTCGGTTGGCAGCCCAACATCTAATAAATGATTGGCTAGACAGCCCAATTTAATTAGATTGGAACATGTCAGCAGCGAACTTGTTGGAACGTGTCAGCAGTCGGCTTGTTGGAACATCTGTCGATGCTTCTTTTTTACCCGACTGATTCTTTTTTCTTTTATTGCATAAAAGACGCCGCGCCTGCCCCCTCGGCCCGGGCCTTTGTTTATGGGCCATGAAAAAGTGATCATCAAATGAAACGCTTTATCATTAGTTTTGTCTGTCCGACGTCATTTTTATAAGGTTGTTTGCATTTGTACTATAGCGCCATTTTATTACGGCCTACGGGATGTAATTTTTTTTTCACGTAAAATAAAAAATTAAAGCTCTAAAAATTCACTTTCAATTGTTAGCTGATGTTTTTTTGCTTAAAAACGGACACGATACTCTTGCTTAGCAAAATTTTCCACAAATGGGTAAAGTGTAGCCTGAGAACTCATTTTTTTTTCTTATTGGAACGTTGCTTGAAACACGGCCGTGTGTCTTGGTGAGTAGGTATAATAGATATTCTCTACCTCCTTATCCCAAGGGCCATGGACAAATCGAGCGGCAAATCGTGTGCCAAATTCTACTCCAATGTGTTATATTGAAATGTTAGCCCCGTCATGCCCCGTCCGCGCCGCGCGTACATTTTCCATGAAAATCTAATCGAGGCGAGAGATACTCTTGCTTACTACTCCGATTTTTCTAAAACCCATTTTATCGTAGGATGTCTGCAATCGGCAAAGGTATAGGTAACATTAGATAGCCGATGTAGTTCAAAATTCAGACTATAACGCAGGTTCCTGCCTACATATACACAAGTACCTAGCGCGCTAAATTAAATCTCGCGCGTGGCGTTGATTTCGGCGTTTCTTTCCATATTTTTGTCCGCTACTTAGTTCAGAATTAGTACTACTTAAGCAATAAAAATTTTACGCATTTTCAAGCACCCTTAATTTTTAACCCTTCACAAATGAAGGGTTAAAAATTACGCGCAGGGGTGTTGAGAATATATTTCTAACGCCATACTCTCTTAAGTCTTAGATGCTCGTAGGTGATTAATTGTTTGTTTTCAAGGGCTTAGGGGTAAAATATAACCCGTTAACGTGTGAAAAGTATGTGTAAATTATTTGTTTTGGGTTAGCTGCGGTTATGGTCGTAAAGACCCCTTTTTCACCATCTGGTGAGATAATTGTTAACTTAACCAAATTTTTTTTTGTTTTGTTTCTTGACCACCTCTAACTATGATTGACAGCTTATAGAGTACCTATGTACCTATGTACCTATAGTAGAATACTGTTTCAGATTCATTGCAAGTGGACGACAGAGCTTTGAAGCTCTTTTTCTTTCATTTCACCTCGTGTTTGTGCTTTTAAAATACATTAAGTAAGTATAGTAAATACTTATTACCTGATAATAAAATCATTAGTTAAAATGAAAATTTTAAAAATTTTCTTTTAAGCTACTTCTTTTTCAATTTTACTTCAAAAAGTGATGATCTGGAAGCCTATCAAAACCGCTATTTTAAATTAAAAAAATTATATGTTTCGTAATAGGGGAGAGGGGTAACATTATAATACTTATGACGTAAGGCGTCTCAGTAGGAAAATAGGCACTTGTAGGTATGACATAAATCCTCTTGAGAAAAGAACAGTAATTTAGGTACAAATCTAGCCGCTATTCAGACGGGTTGAACGGCCTCGGGTGGGCGACACGAATTTGGTAAACGAAGTTTTGACATGACGACTCTGTGCGTTATATTTGGTTATATATAAATATATGTATGTACGTATTTGCTGATTGTAATTTACCGATAGCTCGTTAACTTGATTGATTAGACTCAATTACTTACTATAGATCAGAAAGATTTCAAGCAAATCATGATCAACGGATATACATAATGTAAACTGCTGGACAAGCTGTGATAGCCTACTGCCTAGTGGTTTGGACGACCGACTTCTAATCGGAGGTCGTGTGTTCGATCCCGGGCACGCACCTCTAACTTTTCGGAGTTATGTGCGTTTTAAGTATTTAAATATCACTTGTTTTAACGGTGCAGAAAACATCGTGAGGAAACCTGCATGCTTGAGAGTTCTCCATAACGTTCTCAAAGGTGTGTGAAGTCTGCCAATCCGCTTGGCCAGCGTGGTAGACTATGGCCAAAACCCTTCTTACACTGAGAGGAGACCCGTGCTCTATAGTGAGCCGGTAATGGGTTGATCATGATGATGATGATGAAACTGCTGGACATAAGTAGGTACATATGTAAGTCCTTATTGTGTTTGAAAGCTTGATTTGAAACTGTGGTCTGTGACTTCGTTCGTTCGTTCGTTTCAACCAATGGACGTCCACTGCTGGACATAGGTCTCTTGCAAGGATCGCCACAGCATACGATCTTGTACCGCCTGATTCCAGCGGCTGCCAGCGACTTGCTTGAGATCGTCTGTCCATCGAGTGGGGGGTCTACCTACGCTTCGTTCACTGGTGCGAGGTCGCCATTCAAGCACCTTGGGACCCCAACGTCCATCGGTTCTTCGTGCAATGTGCTACGGTCTGTGACTATTCTTTCCGAATTAGATTAAATTTATTGGGCATCGATTCCACATGCTCTGAATAATTTATACTTTACGACTACGAGTATAGTTTATACTTACTTACTAATATTAGAAATGCGAAAGTAACTCTGTCTGTCTTTTATACTTAAACCAAAATTCATCAAAATCAGTTCAGTGGCTAGGCAGCCACTGAACTGATTTTGATGAATTTTGGTTTAGAGGTAGATTGGCTTCGCTATTTTATCCGGTACCTACTTATACATAGAGTAGGTATTATAAATATTTATATATGTATTACATATTTAAGTCCTTTTCCTAGGTATGTTCGTCTATGAGAGTAGATAGGTACTCGTATCTAAGTATACGAGTATGGAGTCGCGACGAACGTCACGACAAAAACAGTACTACAAATTGAGATAATGTAACGAAGTATACTCCTAAAAAGTGCTGCGAAGGGCAAAGCCTGGATACCATTGGTGGGTCGTTGAACCCAGATAGTGAATATATTTGGCAGGATCCGACTGTTAATACATAAGTCTGCCTCCCAGAGGCTTGCAGAGACGGCGAAACATTGATGCCTTTTGTATAAAGACGGTAGGCATGGGAAAATAAATATATCGAATTATCGATACTTATAACATGCATTGACGCCATTCAGTCTTTTAGCTTAATAATATTTGAGAGTGGTTATTATACGTACTATAGTTACAACATATACCCTTGATACTGATGTGATAACAAAAAAACGTATTAGCCTAGGACTGATTTATAGATGAATAAAAAGCCTACCTAGTCATTTAAATCTATGAAGAGCATCGATTTTAGACATCGATGATCACGAGTGTAGGTGTAGTGTAGGTAGGATCATCGATGATGCTTTGTGGTAGGATTCTACCCCGAATCCGCCTGGCTAGCGACCACACTTCAGCCGTAATCTGCTGCAAAGCATCCGTGTGTTCCGGCAGGGAGCTGAAGAACCAGTCCCCTTCCTCAAAAGCCGGTAACGCATTAGTGGTTCCTCTTGTGCTGCTAATGTTCATGAGCGGCGGTAATCACTTAACATCAGGTGACCCGCCTGCTCAGTTGCCCGCTATTCCTATAAAAAAAAAAAACGAGTAGAGCAAGGTAAGTCGTTTTGGTCCGCGAAATTCTAATTTTGGATAAGGCCTATCGTCCAACTGAGACAGTTCCTGAGGGTACGAGAGGGGTGACGATTAGGAGCGGGGGAGTTGACGTTTGAGTGACGGAGAAGTTTACTTAAAAATTAAATCCGTCATTCCACCCGCACCACGCAACTACCTAACGTAAGTCCTCCTGTCTTCATCGGATTTCTTGATTATTTGGCTATTACACTTCACACTAATATTATAAAGGCGAATGTTTGTGCGTGCGTGTGTGTGTATCTTTGTTACTACTAACTAACGCCGCAACTACTGAACCGATTTGGCTGAAATTTTAAATGGAGATAGATTATGCCCTGACTTACCTACTCGTAACACTTACTCGGAAATACTTTTTTCGGAATAAAGAGTAGCCTATGCTACTCTTTATTCCGAAAAAAGTATTCCTGTGGGACTAAAATACATATAGACTTCCAAAAACACGATAGATGACGCTGATTATTCTTAGGTACATCACGCTCACATAACCCATTATTGCAATAGTTTGCTGTCGTTGCATGCATTTATCCTGGAAAAATCCACAGTTCCCACGGGATTTTGAAAAAAACATTGCTACAGCTGTAGGTAGATTACTATAGCAAACTTCCTTGAAAGTAGGTATACTTAAAGTTTGGAAAAGAGAACGGGAACGGGAACCGGAAATCCACAATTTCCTCG
This sequence comes from Melanargia galathea, assembly GCA_920104075.1. Taxonomy (NCBI): domain Eukaryota; kingdom Metazoa; phylum Arthropoda; class Insecta; order Lepidoptera; family Nymphalidae; genus Melanargia; species Melanargia galathea. The sequence continues at coordinate 23,649,227 of OV049855.1, forward strand.
GGATTTGTGAAAAACCGAAATTCACTCGGGCGAAGCCGCGGGCAGAAGCTAGTTTCAAAATATATTTATTTTATCGATAGGCATTTGCCACACTAGTACGGAACTACAGAACTGCCGGCACAAGTTTGGATGGATCCCAAATATCTTGAGTCAGGGACCGCTTCATGACTTAGTGCTCAGCAAATCTCATTAAGCCGAATGTCTATCTTGCGCCAAGGTCTAGACTTCTAAGAAAAGGCTTTTCCAAGGCTATTCTTTAGTGTGTAAATATTAGTTAATGTCTTTTCTTCTGCCAACTGTTGGGACAGCGTAATTTTTCCTTGGTACGTCAGTACAATATAATTCAATGGATTCCGTGTTTTGAGAAAGTCATAACTCATAAGTCATTTATTTCAAAGTAGGCATTCTGTAAGTATAGCTAACTTCATAACACAACACAACTGGACTTACATGAGTGTATGCCGGTGTTAGCTACATGAGTGTATGCCGGTGTTAGCTACATGAGTGTATGCCGGGTGTTAGCTACATGAGTGTATGCCGGTGTTAGCTTGCCTAATACTTGCCACACCCATCCGGGGCTCTTAATCATGTGCGGTCATACTAAGAGCCGCGCGAGCCTGTGCACAAACACAAAACAAACCAAAATGTTTGGTCTGACCCGGAAATCAAACTCAGGACCTTGTGATCCGCAGGCGACCACGCCGACCGCTACACCACCGCTAGAGGCAGTATACTCGTAATAAAACAAGTAAAGATAAAAGTGTCCATTTCATGTTACCGCTCCAATTTCGCTAAATGCCATGATGCATGTCCTGGGGCTCGTTTTTACTGTTTTTACTCTGTTTTCTGCCGCTAATGCAGCGCAGTGGAAGGATTTATAGGATGATATCGCGGCACGTGACAGACGGACCGTCGGCGGAAATATATTGCTGAGAAACAATGTAAAATATATGGACGCACTGGTTGAGATGAATGTGAGAGTTTGAAAACTACTACTGTGCCAAGATTTCGACGGTGCAAAGAATAAAATAATGTTACATACGTTTTCTTTAATCTATGTTGGTAGTGACTCAGTAGTACATAGGTACCAACATAGAAATCGTTTCACTAGTATAGTAGAGAATTACAGTTATACCATATCTGGTGAAATACTACAGACAGGTTTACCCAAAATTCGAAATAAGGTTTCACTACTTTATTATAAAACAAAATCTCCACTGCGTTTGTTTGTCTGTCTGTACGCTATAAACTCAAAAACTACTGAATCTAATTTCATGTGGTTTTCACCAATAGACAGTGATTATGTGTATTTAAAGCCGATCCGCGTGTAATTTCGTTCGTTTTCGAACCCACGATCACAAGCCACAAGCACAACACAGGACCAACGTGGTTACTGGTTACCCCTTACCCGAGAATACCGTCCATAGTGCAGCGGTGGGCACTGGGCGGAATCGCCGCGGTCCTCTATTTAGCTGTCTGCGGTATTAATAGCCGAGTGCGGTATAATTAGACGCGCGAATCAACGCGCGGGAATCTCACCATTAGAGGAAGCTGAAAATATTATTTGCCATTGATACAGAAACCAAAGATACCCAGCATTGTGGTTACCTTTGTATCCACAACATTTTTTCTGAGTAGGGCCCTTTTCATTGGCACAACACATTCTATAATAGTTAAGTTGTATTATAGGATTTAAGTAATTAAAGTTAAGTTAATGTTGGATCAATGAATTAATATTACTATCTATCTACATGCGTAGATAATTGCGTAATAGGTATAGATTACCCCAATTCTAAATTTGTCGTATCCGTCCAAATTGTATACCTGTGGAAAATAAAATTAATGGAGTAGGTATTAATGGAGTAGATTTTATACATATAAAGGTACATAAATAAAAATTCAATTGTTCCAATGCGATATTTGTAATGTTTTCTACACGTAAAGCAAAAAGAAACATATTGTTTACTTATGCTACGAAATTAATTTTAAAATAAATTTTTTCGTGATAATTAGATACCTACCTTTGTCTGGTGGGCGGCTTCAGTCGTGACTAGTTACCACCTTGCCGGCAAAGCCATGCCGCCAAGCAATTTTGTGTTGTATGATACCGCGTCGAAACCGATTTGAGGTTTGGACTTGATAAAAATTGCCATATAACTATATCTTCCAAGGTCCGCTTCCACTGCTTCCGCTTATAGACTGCATCGTTACTTAGGTACCATCAGGTGAGATCGCAGTCACGGGCTAACTTATAGAAGAATAAAAAATTATTTCGGTTTTCACAAATCCCAAAATCTCCGATTCAAAATAAAAATTACGAAAACGCAGGACACATCCGCACGCATTAGCTCCCTCGTTCGAAATCACAGATTTCGAAATGGAGATTGGAGCATGCACCCTCTTCACCGCACCCGCCCGCCGCGCGGCGGCGTACGTATGGCGGGCACAGGGGCGCGGCGCGGCGCGGGGAGTTCCGTGCAGCGCGAGCGTCGCGTCGGCCGTCGCGCGCAGCGAAAATACCTATCAGGGCGTTTTTTAACATAGATACTTACCGATTTCAACACAACTCCTTTTTTGAAAGTTGGTTAAAAAAGTAGCCTATGTTACTCCTTGGTTAATCCTCTACTTGTCTGTTAAAGTCCCGTCAAAATCGGTTCAGCAGTTCCGAAGATTAGCCCGTTCAAACAGACAGACAGACAGACAAAAATTTTAAAAACGTGTGATTCGGTTATGGTATCGTTCAAATAACTATATGAGCTTAATATGTGGTAGTTATTTCGAAATTACAGACAGACACTTCAATTTTATTTATTAGTAGTATAGATTAAAAAAAATCTTTCAAATGTAAATAATCTATTAGATACTATTGATTTGAAGTTAATTTCTGCTTAAATAATATCTACCTACAATATAATTAACGAAGTATAAAAATTTTAAAACAATATATTGAAGATGGTATATCGATGGCCGCGGCGCTAAAAAGTTATATAGGAAGCTTATTTTTATTTTGGCTTTATGGGTGTGTGGCAGTGAGTTATAAAAGCAACTTTTTTGCCATAAGCAAATCTCGTGCAATTAAATCTACATTTACACCAATTTTTTCCGAGTTCAAGATGTTTAATTATTATTATTGTTCGCCACAAATTGCACACTGTGGTCCGTCATTTACACACCTGGATAAAAAAATCAATTACGTCTGAAGCAATTTGTATAATATTTTATTTTAACAGTTTTAAACCCCGATACAGATCAGTTCACACGATTAAAGGGAAATTAATTTTTATACGCTTTACACTGACACACAAAGTTGCGCTCAAGTTAATTTATTTTTGCAATAGCAATATAGCCCTTAAGTCTTACTACCATTGGTCAAAAGATGGCTTGTGTGGTTATATTCTATTTAAGGCTTCTCAGGTTTATTGTTCTTGAGGCAAATGAGAATGTGACAAGGAAAAACTGTCACCGCACGTATCTTAACTAAAATCTGAGATGGTTCAGGGAAAATTACTATTTGATGAACTTTAACGATTCTTTTGTTGGCGATGGATTGTGTATTTTTAATTTTATGTTATTTTAATTGTAAAATGCACCGATTTCACAAGGTTTGATTAATACTTATATATAACTTGGTTTAATTTGCTTACAATATTTTACTATCTAAGAATCCTGTTATCATTATTCTAAGTTGCGATTAAGCTTTTATGGTATTATCTATCTATAATATAATAAAACTGTAACAGATCCAATTCTGTACATTGAAGATATTTTGAAAAATTTTATTGGAGGGCACTCTATAATCGATACTGAAGCCAAAACTGCAATTTGTTTCATTTTTGTCTGTCTGTCTGTCTGTCTGTCTGTCTGTCTGTCTGTCTGTCTGTCTGTCTGTATCTTGGCCGCGCATCACGCCGAAACTACTGAACGGATTCAAATAAAACTTGGTACGATTTGAGTTTATACTGCGAGGTAGGACATAGGATACTTTTTATCCCGAAATTCAACACGGTTCCCTTGGGAGAGGGGAAGAAAGTTAAAAAGTGTATTTAGCTATAATTCATTAACGCGTTATTCGATTTAACTCATTCTTTTTTTGTTAGAAAGGTAGTAATTCATACATTGTCCCGTAAATATTTCAAGGTCATAAGTTTTTTAGTTCAGAAATGACAGACATTACAAGCCTCAGTATTGGGTTCAAATAACTTGGGACCCGGATCTTTGAACGTACGGCTTATTTTAAACTGGTGTGTGTTTAAATTTATGTTTGTCGGTCTGTCTATTTGTTCCAGCTAATCTCCGAAATGGCTGGATCGATTTTAATGGAACTTTCAATGTTATAAGGAGTAACTTAGGCTACATTTAGTTTAGATACATAAAAGAATTATGGGATCCGATCCGATCCTATATAAAACCTATAAACACGCGAACGAAGTCGCGGGGGTCAGCTAGTGATGGATAAGAGAGCTTAGAAGATCCCGAAATTCGAAGAAATATTAAATGAGAAAAATATAATTATACAGGGTATAAGGGGACCGCTATCGAAAACTTAGCGCTAATAATATTATAGTACCTGAACAGGAACACAATACAATCCCAACAACCATTTATCTTATATTTGTAGTACCTACCTACGTAACGTACCTATTAGTGGTTTAGTATTTAGTATTTATTAAATCGGCAATGTCTTTCTAGCGTGCAAACCGCGATGACAACTTTAGGTACCTATTTACCCAACTTTCATTGACCTCTTGCGTCAGCTGATTGCATTGCAGTACATTGCTAACTTTAAAAAAGTACATGAAATATTTATTTTTTTTTTGCGTTTTTTTATGGTGCCTTGTCAGTAATCATCACTATAATTATTCTTCATTCGATAGCCGGTCAACTTTCACCCGATATAGCTGATACTTTTTATCCCGGGAAAACAGTGAGTTTCAAGGATTTCCAAAGAGCTAAAAGCTAGTGATCTATGAACAATGATCTAGACACAATCTATCGGTTGCCCTTAGCAATGATCGACAGCGGATCGACCGGCGACCGGCGCGGCGGCGCGCGTGTCGAGCGGCGCTTGCCGATGCCCGCAAATAGCGCGGCCCCCCAACAGACCGAGCGCAGACCTACGAAACCATCAGACACAATTTATAATTACTCTTTTTTAACCGACTTCAAAAAAAGGAGGTTATCAATCCGACAGTATGTATGTAGGTAATATTTTTGGAACTGCCAAATATTCACATATGATAATAATCTCTATGAGCTTCCAAATAAAACAAAAATAAGTGTATGTATGTTTGGCCACAAATTTCTCCGAAACTATTACTCGGTTTGAGACCATTCTTCTTTAATTGGCTTACATTTACTTCAACTTAGGGAACAGTGCAAGTTTTATCAAAATCGGTCCAGTAGTTTTTAAGATATGGACTTAAGAGTCCATATCTTGTGTGTGGTGTAATCGGTTTAACTTTCAATATTTTAGAATTTAGATTATCACTTGTTTCAATTTATACTTCAGCATCAGCGTTGTTTTAATAAAACTATTCATTACTTACCCTCATTGAATTTTGACGCACTAGCTAATTTTCAATTCAAATTTAGTACGATAGTTGACTATTATATAAAAATAGATAAATAATGAATATTTATGGCCTGTTTCACCACCTTCTGTTATGTGTCAGATAGACTAAACGTAAGTTTTGTCACTTTCTTACTTTATGTCAAGTGACAAAGACAAAATATGTGAATAAGCTATCCAACACTTATCAGAAGGTGGTGAGACAGACCCAGTGTTTTAGAAAATGCTTAAACAGGATGCAACGACCGAAAAAATAATCAAAAACAAATTCCATTCGGAGAAAGTCATGGGCATAAACAAACAAGTAACCATATTAAAATTAACTGACGACGATATATTAAAAATTGATATAAAAGAATTCCTGTAACACAATTTGTTTTCCTTATCGCTATTTTAATTTCTGCTTTTGAAAATGAATTACTGTGATTTGATCCATTTCTTATCATTCAATCTCGTATTATTTCATTGAAAAGAAAACAAATATCTACTAACCTATAGGTACCTAAAACTACTAATAAGAAACCTCATAAGTGAATCCAGGGTTCCTTACATTGTTGCACGGAGATTATTTCCACCCGAACTACACTAGCGGCACGCTATGATGGCCGGTTTGACACATTACAATAGTGATGTGGAATGTCAATTTATTCTCGAACAAAAAACAATTAAGTTTTGTTTTTGTACCTGATTAAATAGGTTTAATAAAACAAAAATGTATATGTTTATTTAATTTATTTGAACGAACTGAATATTTGAACGAAAATGAATATACATACTTTATATGCACACAAGAAACATATGAATACAAAAGATACCAAAAAAGGTGCCACAAAAGGCCATAATTAATCAGATTCGTCCATACTACTATTTTCACTGTCGTCACTGCTATCATCACATACATTAATAATTATATGTTCGTTTTCTATAATATTATCTATTTTCACATCTCTTTCATAATCTTCCCTTATTAATTTAACAGTTCTATTCACAACCTTTTCCCAGTCTCCTTTAGTCACATGTTCACAAGCTTCTTCTAATAATTTTAGCATTTTTTTTGTGGTAAATGGGGGTTCTGTATTGTGTCTTGCAGCATATCCCTTAATTTGAGCCCACACCAACTCAATCGCATTATACTCACAATGGTAAGGCGGTAACCGTATAACTCTGTGCCCATGTTCTAATGCTATTTCGTCAATGACGTATCGGATCTTGGTTGGTTTGTTTTCTTTTAAAAGACGTACTAATTCCGCTTTTAACATATTCATGTTTGCATCTACGCCATTTTTACGAAGCCATGCGACGATATCAGCTTTCTTTTGGGATTGGGCAGGTGGCTTGTCAATTTGCATCGAGTGGTATGGGGCGTTGTCCATAATTATAATAGATGGTTCAGGGAGGCTACACAACATTGAGGTAAACCATTCAGTAAACTTTTCTCCATTCATGTCTTCATGATAGTCTCCAGTGGTTTTTGACGCAAAAGCCATGAGAGAACCTTCGACAAACCCGTTGATGGTTCCGGCGTGACAAATTATAAGTCGCGATCCTTTTCCTACAGGAACTTTGGAAGTAGATGCTGCTGTGTCATCGTTCCAAGAACGGCCTACAGTATGGTTAGCATTAAGCCATGTTTCATCCAAGAACACAACATTTTGCCAATTTTTGATTTCTTTCACTTGCCGTAAAAAAGTATACCTTGCCATCGCTATATCAAATCTTTCCATCAATATTTTGCGTTTGTTACATTTTTTGTATCGAAATCCAATGGTCTTCAAAATCTTCGTTAAAGAACTTTCCCCACCGAAGAATAATCCAGCTTCCTTCAGTGAATGCACCAACTTTTTTCTTGTTGGATACTCCTTCTGTAAATAGTAGCCGTAAACATGTCTTCGGATAGCATCGGCATCAAAGCTATCGATGCCTACGACTGGTTTTGCTCGTTTTCTCTTTTTTGTTGTGTGAAGTTTATTTTCTTCTGTGCCAGTCTCGCCATATTTTTTTTTAGTTATCCGTCTAACAGTTCGTTGTCCAATATTAAGCGCATCAGCTACGCGTTCAACCACTGACGTTATAGGTAAAATTGGCCCTCCATTTTGAGCTTCACGATCGAAATAGTTACGAAGGCGTATTACGAACTCACGTGTCTGACTATTTAGAACAGTTCTCTGCGTACGTTCGGTCATATCGACGAAATCCACAACAAAGGGCTTGAACAGAGTCCAAATTAACGAGCAAGGGTCAACAGTAATGCAGTATCAATATTTGAAATCCAAAGCCAGGTCAAAACTATATCACAATCGCATTGCACTGACAGTTTATACTTTTCGAAGCAACGTCAATTCGAAACTGCTTTGTTTTGCATTGAGCATTGACGCGAGTTTGCCGGAGGTAGTAGTTGTGCTAGCCAGCGATCCTATGTGACGATCGTATTAGATTCCATTTTTAAAAATTTATTGATATTTTTTTGCGATTTCAGAGGTTTGTCCACATAGTGAAAATTGTTCATATTCACAAGTACATTCACCCCTTAAATGGTGCAAACTGATTTTTCTACACTTGTATACATTTAAGAAATCAATTTAATAAATAAATTTTGAGTCCTAAACCTAAAACTACATTCGATAAAATTTATGAATCTCTGCACATCACTATCGTCAATAAAGTAATACAATTATTTCCTTCAAAGTCGTTATCAATTAATACGGAACTTCATGAGCGGACAAACGTCAAACCGGCCATCATAGCGTGCCGCTAGAGTAAATAAGAAGTAGGTAGATACCTACGACATATTTATGTGTCTGCCTCAACTTTTAAACTGGCACTTCTAAATCCATTATACGCTCGTACGCAGATCAAAGCGTCGCGACGGGATGCGCAGACGACGTCTCGACGGTTCGTCCTCCCCACCCTTCCCCCCCTCCACTTGTCCCCGAAGAGTCGCACGGCGCCTATTTGCATATGCATTGTAATTTAATTAAATCGTAACGCACAATTGATTGAGGCAGCAGTAAGTATTGAACAATAATTACTGCATAGAGAGCTTCGTTCAATTATTGTACGATTTCGTCCGATAATGAGGATGACACTATGGGTGAATGAGAATGCAGTTCAAAATGGGGGAAAACGGATATGAAGCAGGTAGATAGGTACGTCTAGTTGTATAAATGTATATCTAAGTATACATATAATAAAATCGTAGACTTGCCATATCTGTACATTGAAGATTTTTGCAAAATAATAACTGGGGGATGTTGGGGATAAGTAATAGAACGTAAAAAAGCTACTTTTGAAATTTTTGTCTGTTTGTCTGTTTATCTGTTTGTCTGTTATTCTGTTTATCTGTTTGTCTGTATGTTTGTGCGCGCATCACGCAAAAACTACTGAATGGATTGAAATGAAACTTGGCATAATTTAAGTTCATACTACGGAGTAACATGATACTTTTTATCCCAAAATTCAGGACGGTTCCCTTGGGAGAGGGGATGAAAGTCAAAATGTGTACTTAGCTGTAATTCATTAACGCGTACCTAGTCCGATTTCATTTATTCGTTTTTTGTTAGAAATGAGATACTTTACAAATTATTGGCTAATCTCTGAAAGGCTGGATCGATTTATCTGGGACTTTTCCTGGCGGTTGTTTACATTTTGATCTACCCAAAACATCTGCCAGTGAACTTTTAACAAGGTATGAGTTCAAAAGATCTTAGGAAAAATAAAATGTATCCCACGGGATTTTTAAAAACCAATATCCACGCGAACGAAGTCGCTGGTATCCGCTTGTAATATAATAAGTATGTATAATACAGACCACAATTTTTTCGAAGGCTCGATTTCAATCAGATTTCTAACATTTTTGGTTTTATGATCCCATTATTTAGTTCCTAAAGTATATTTTACGGCCGAGTTTTATTTAATTACGTATTAATTTTCATATTCTTTACGACCGAGTAGGTATTTCCTAATGAGGTTGACAATTTGTTATTTCTTTTATGGCAACTTGAATTATAATACTGAACTACTTACTGCTTTTCGTTACAAAAGCGTGTAGGAAAATCAGCTTAATTTTCGTACGCTCTCTACTCACTCACTCTCATAGTCTGACACAACCGGAGAGAGATCAGACGCGAAACTCCATTATCCCAAATCTGGGCTGCTTCTGAGAATTTCTTGGCAGAATTTTTATTAGCCCGACCCAGGATTCGAACCAGGGACCTCGTGATTCGTGACCAAACAATCTAGACCCTAGGGCCTAGAGTAACAAAGCGTACGAAGATTACATCATCGATGATTGTGATTTAAAGCTCCAGTGTTTATTTTAAAATTTTAAATCCGCTGTGAATAATACACCTGTGTCAAAGGATAATGTTTGTACCATTATCGTTATCATATGGTGGGGGGGTTAAATTGGGTTATAAATATAATCCGTGTAGGCCGCGTACCTAACTGTATGTGCAATCAGCGATGATTTGTATTCCATAAATGACGCCGACTGACACCAGTGCAGCGTGCCCGCGGTTTGCGCTCCCGATTACATTTCAGGCAGTTCAAATTCGTCACAAGATTCCCTAACTTTCCGAAAGTTAGTTTTTTGTAATTATTTAAAGAGGACCTAGAAATTTGTAATCGGGGTGCATTAGAACTTTATAGACATTTTTGGAACTGAGGCACTCAGCACGTGTCGGCCACATGCGTCATAGCTTGCGAGATGGTTAATGGTACCTACATGATATACTTACTAATTATGTATTAGTGTGGATTTTTGCACGTGTTTAGTATCTATTATTTATTATTGCTAGTTTTTATTGGTAACTGTGGTGACAGTTTGCATACTGTACAGTTAAATCAAAGATTTTGTATTATCTCTTAGTTAAATTATATTATGTCCACTGCAGCTATATAATGCGAGTGATGACATTTTTTTTTAAATTGATAAAATGCAAAATTTATTCACTACGTACAATAAGGTATTGTTACGGTATTCTAAAGAAACACTATACTTACACGTGCGCCAAAAACACAATTTACAATATAACCATCATTCCAAAGTTCCGCAAAACCCAGTTTTAAATCCAAAAGTAAACTACCTAATACCCGCCCTTATAAAGTTATAATACATTAACAATAAAGTATTTCATCCATACGAGTAACAGTACCTACCCAACCGCTATATATCACAAAAAAATTTGAAAAAAAAAAATCGTACTGCATACATGACATCTCGAAATCAACTAGCCACGCCATCTGGTGCCTCCCGAAAAATACACATGTCTTTTTCCAGATGATTTGCTTTCTGGAGCGCCCTGCAAACAAATTTGAACTGTCTATTCTAGCTAACAAAGTTCATTATAATTTGAAAATATTTTTAGGCTGTAGAAAACAGGGTTGTCGATTATGTATTTTGTTGAGTTATAGTTAAGATTGAATTTTGTTTGATAGTTTTTTTTTGTGATTTTTTTTAAGGAATAGCATAATTCATATGGTAAGGAGCGGGTCAGGTTTCGCGGCAGATGGGGTTCCGCGCACGCGCTGCTCTCGCGACACATTTCAGGCTCGGCTCGTTTGCGAATGTTTTTGTTTGTTTGTTTGCTTACGCATCATTAGCTATTCGATAATTGATAATATTCTTTACAAAAAAAAAAAGTTTTTAATAAACTTAAAATATTATTTAACCTAAGGATAAAAACATCGATAAAAAAAGTGAATCTCAATATCAGCAACATTTAGATAAACTTGTACTGCCCACTTCTAGGCGTAAAGACAATTCATTTTTTGATAGTTGTGTAGGTTGCTTTATTACTACAAGACATTTTGGTGATGTCTCTCAACAATTAATACTTCTATAAAAATAATTTATGTATCTACTCGTAAAATTAATGATATTAAAAAATACACACTGTAGCAATTCTGAAAAATAATGAAATCTGAAACTGAATAGACATTGCTATTATTTAGTATAATATACTTTGCTGTATATTACTTTTTTATCTTCTTGAGAAAAGTGTGCGAGATATCGCACACTTTCCTCAGCAGTGCAAATTGAAGTTGCCGCGCGCCGACCCAGCTGCGGCCTGCGACGCGCAGCTGCCGGCAGTCAGCAGTCAGCACCAGATGGAGCGCCGCAAATACCGATAAGTATATAACTTGAGACAAGAAAAGTAAAGTTATTGGATTTTTCTGTCAATAAATTCTCATTAGCGAATTTGAAAAGTTGGCGGTGTTAGATGTACCTACACTCTACACCCTTAGGAGGGCACGTAAAACCATCGGTTTTACGTGCTGTCTCTGCGGTCGTATCGACCTTACATCGGACTATGACTGTCATAGTCCGATGTAAGGTCGATACGAGGAAGGAGGGAGGAAGGAGAGGAACAGAGAGTGCACCTGTGCACCAGAAGTTCTTAATAGCAGCACGGAGTTGGGGGTTTGGCGGTGTTAAACACACCCCTGTGCCTCGCAGAACAGGTAAACCCATGTCTCTCCTGTCGTGTCGCATTAGCCTTTCATTGGACTATGAGAGTAGAACAACAGAGAGTGCACCTATATCTGCGCAAGAACTGCTAAGTAGCAGCGCGGAGTTGGGAGGTTGGTGGCACTTGAATCACTTGGAAGAATATTCCTCCCCGGTCGTATCACATAGGCGTGATTGAAGTGAAAGATTAGATAATGTATCTGTTTTGCGTGCACATTTTTGCATTATAATAATTCTTCTGCGTGGTTGGCTAGTCTTCTCTATTGAGAAATTCGGTCGGTAGGAGTTTCAGCCATTGTTGACATTTGGTAGACATCTATCGGTGGAAGACGACGTTTACGATACGCAAGGATCTGCCTGTTGGTAAAACTTCTACTGATCCAGAACATTGTTTTCACCGACATAAGTAATTAGGCACACAGGCTCCTGGCCTTGATACGTCGTCATTCCGTGATTTTCAAAACAATGATTACGATTCCTGCTCAGTTCCGACGTGCGTTCGATTCGTGCTCATAATTTCGCAATCATCCCAATGATCGCGTGCCCTCCTGTTACATAAGTGTTACCTTTGCTATATTTTCAAATCGAAGTGGGGTTACCATGCTTTCATGTGTCCTCTTCATCCCGGTGCAAGGTAATGCCCAAAATCAGACTACTAGTTTTAACACCGAGAGTATAGGTATTAAATATTTTTTTATTTATTCATTGATATCGTCATCCTCATGTCATCTAATAGACGCCACAGAACATGATTTTGCGCCATTTGTATCCAGCAGCTGCCAGCGACTCGCTTGAGATCGAGATCGTCCATCCACCTAGTGGGGTCTTCCAACGCTCCGTTTTCTGCTTCCTTCTGTTGCGATTCATTTTTCCTCCGCTATCAGTTGGGGATAAATAAGCAGCTCGATTCTTGGTCACTCTAAGTTCACTTTATTTTAAAGTAGGTAATCTTTCCTGAAACAACCATCATAACCTAAGTACCAGATTTTATACAAATACAATCGGATATCCTACGACACTAAAATCACCATAAGTTCTGAACACACAATAATCTCAAATCAAATTGCAATAAGTATTTGTTGTAAACCGTATGTTTTGTACGTTAGTCGTTTTACTTGAATATTACAGTCATTAAATTAACGTAATGGCTTGGAAAATGGGAAAACTTTGGCAGTCTCACAGATTTTATTTATCGAAAAGCGATAGATATTATTTAGATAACGATAAGTAGGAAAATTGTTCGTGTGTGCAATGAAAAATTGCAGTCGTAAAGGACTTCAATTTTAGGAAGAACTTGATTCATGTTTCTCTGGTAATTGATTAAACTGACTTTGGAAAGTTTTTCTAGCTATAATGTAGGTCCTTATTTGAAGAGCACCATAATTTTTTCTTATGGCTGGATAAATAAAGCATACTGTATTAATTAGCGGGCGATGGAAGGGAGAGAGGCTCGGAGTCTCTACGTGACCAAAAAACGGGGAGATCCGTAGAAAAACCTGAGTAACCAACATAGCTTAGCCAGTTGCGAAGCTGAAGTGCAATGGGTGGAGCACATAGTTAAATATAGTTCAAAGAATCGATAGACGTTGGAGTCCCTAGTCTCTGAAATAATCGTCAGCAGATCCCCAACTAGATGGACCAACGACATCTTTCAGACGAGTTGCATGGAGTCGAAGGACCGCGTGTGGAACTATGTCCAGCAGTGAACATCTTTCACTTGATGACGACGACTGTATAAATCTTGTATATATCCCAAATCTAACACTATATATGGGGAACTTGTGCATAATAAGGAAGACAGCACGCATAACAAAGATTCTGCATAATTTCTAACAACATGATTGCGGGCAGCCACGAAACTTTGCGCCCTTCCACATTTCCGAATTGCACATTCCTATACTAATAACATCAACCTTAAGAAAAACGTAACGATGAAGGGATTGCTATATACATATAGCGACTTATAATAGTATTACAAACGAAAATTATACCATACAAACAAACAGACAGACAAAGTTATAAAATAAAAACGTGTGTTTGGACCTGGTGGCTGATAACCTTAGAACCTGGAGTATATTGACGAAGTTCTTGTCACTGAAACAACCGTCACGAAAAAAACTACTGCAACACCTCCTGGTGGCGTGGTGGCGTAATACCTTAAAGCACATCTCATACAAAATACCGAATCAAAATTGACTCAGGAGTTTTTCAAGAAAATGGTAAAACGCACAAATAAACAACATACGCCTATCTCTTACGACTAATATGTAGATTAGTATATACAATCTCCTTTCCATCGTAGGTAATAAACTATTTTAAACCATTCTAATAAAATTGGCCTTCGATAATGGCCCATGGGCCTATACTCTGCCTGTAGGTAGACATTACTATTTGTGTTCAATGTTGAAGCGGGCAGTAAGTAGCACGCGATCGGAATGATCGGGTTCGGTGCAAATTCATACTCATTTTATTTGGCATTTTAAAACTCGATTGGCGCAATGCAGATAATTTGCTCGCACAACTAGACTTAACTGTATAACTACTAACTACGCCATCACTCGACATCTTGTTAGTTTTATAGTTTAGTTAAAGTTTCTTGGCACTGAAAATAGTTTCCAGCCAGTGTAGAAGCCGCGGGTGTTAAAGAAGGAAGTAGGTACAGTATGCTCCGAAAAGAGTGATATTCACTGGCACGAAAAATCAAGCAAACCTGCAGAAGATCATGTTCGCCCTAACTGACAACTGACCCTACCCTTATTTCACCCCTCACAGAGACCTCTAACCCCGTTACAAAATCAACAGGTATCTACAGCTACAGCTTCTAACCCACGTGGCTTTAATACAGACCAAAACGTATCCACATTACAAATCGATTGGAAAATGCCCTTTTTAACAACAAAAAAAAAACGATTTGCGCTGTTTACAAAATTTAATTTGAAGCCGCAACGTCAAATTAAACGCGGCTTGTAATTCCCTAACCGCACTTGGGGGTCGCGATTTCTTAAAAAAAAACATATTTAAGGAGTCAATGCCCCGCCGCCTGTGCCGCCGCGCCATCTGGTGTGCGCGCGCGCCGCAAAGAAAACTGCCGTTTTTGTACGCACCCCGTAGCAACTAACTCCAAATACCAAAATACTGACATAAAACGAAAAACCACGTTATTTTCAACTCAGTTGCTTCCAATTAAGAACTATCAATAAAATAATTAGTAACAAAATTAATTTGGTGGTTAACCTTTTTGGGGGTTGCTCAGAAGCAAAGATGTTTTACCGTAGCACAATAAGTTTTTAATTCTTATGATAATCACGCTAAGGTTTGAAATTGATCATTTAATTGTTATTGTGTTAGGGGAATGTGATGGTATTTTATGAGAGATTAAATTTAGATAAATAGGGATAATAACATGCACTCACGTAGCGTGTGTTGTTGATATGAATTCTATATGATTACAAAATATTATTTTCGAAACTTTTCGTTGTGCAAAGAATTTCCATATTGAAACAAATAATAATTGGAACATGTGCCAGGAGTCAGGATCTAGTTAGGACAGATCTTGTCTAAAAATATTTAAAACCATAAAATGAATGGCTTAGTTTTGGAAAATAAAGAATCTGTAAGATATAATCCTGTATTAGTACTTAGCAAAAAAAAAAAAAAACCGGCTAAGTGCGAGTCGGATTCGTGCACGAAGGGTTCCATACCATTATCTATAAAAACGACAAAAATAAAAAAGCGTGAATCTGACTTGCTCCAGCAGTGCGTGAGACGGCAATTTAGTAATGTAAGTATGTACATAACAAAATATTGTTATTTGTTGCTTTTATTTAAAAAGAGCAAACGCAAAGTTTCTTGCTGGTTCTTTGTAGGAACGGCATTCTGAACCAGTGGTAGATTCAATTGACGATTCAAAAGCACTGGTAAAAGTTTATTTAAATAAACAGACAGACGGACAGCGGAGTCTTAGTAATAGGGTCCCTTTTGGGTACGGAGCCCTCAAAAACTGTAGCTGTCAATTTAAATGTATTTTATTCATAGTCCATGATTATAATATTATTATGAAACGCTTACATTTTAAATTACAAACAGTTTGATAAAGTTCAACATAACATTATATAAGTACCTACTACCTGAATATGTATTTTTGCAAAAGTTTCAAATCAACAACATCATTGAACAAATTAAGTATAAATGCTCAACAAATAACTCATATCATATTGACCCCTCGTATAAACTTGTAATTGGCACAAGACCACTTAAGGACACTCCTAAATCGTCTATACAAGCTCACACAACCGGAAAAACATTATGCCGATCTAATTCTGTTTATGTTTGTGCCATACGGAAGTCGAAAGCTGCTACGGTTTTTCTGCGATCACCACCCCATGCCACGTGTCTCAAGATTGTGAATCTAAAATAAATGCGGCCCGAGAGTAGACCCTTGGAGCACACCTGCTCTCGATACACCGCGATAACTCGAGGCTGACACGAACAAAAATAACCTTCAATCCCTTTTAATAGAAGTTAATATAACTGCATGATAAAGTTGGTGAGTAGCGGCGCATATTTGGCAGGAAGAGGGTGTATATTGAATTATATTTAGTTGAAAGCTCCCTTTAGTATGATCGAACAAACGATACGCGACAAGGTGCGCTCCGGGCACACTCCTGGATCTTCGTGGTGATGTGACTTTGAATGCTCTTCATTGGTATTGGTGTTTATATTGGTCCCGGCCACGACGCAAATCATAAACTTTGTGTGCTTCGCAATGTTTGACGGCAACTTCTATTGTCCCTCTGTTTTTTTTTTTGTATATTACTGAAAACTCTAAGAGTTTTCAAAATTTGAATGATCAATACTATTTATATTCACGAGGTATATGTGTAGAATAATGTAGCCTCTACGTGCGTAATTTCCACCGTCTGAATACACCCTAAATAATTTCCCATGAACGATAAAAGATTGTGATCGTAATTTAAAGTTTTACCGTCCACGACGTCTGTGAGTTACGTGTACCGAACTGAATGGCCGTAAATGAGGGCATAAACTATACCCTGAAGTACGCAGTACTATTATATATTCTGTGCCTGAAGTACTTATATCGGCGCTCCGGACAATATTGACAAACTTCCAACCGACTTTAAACCGTTTTCGTTTCGGTCGTTAAATTCATATTTTTGAAATCATGTTCATTTTCTCTTATTTAGTTTTAGTAATAAGATTATTGTAGAGGATTTCCCATTTTATCAGTTAAAAAATGTAAGTCAAACGATTTTAGCTAAAATATTTATTTCATGTCTCGAGTAGAGAATTAGAGTTGTCAGTCAAACCAGCTCTGCAGAATTTTCGATTTAATTAATGTTAACTACAATGATATTTCTAGAGATGTTCATAAGCTTTCCAAAATTCAAAAATATAGACAGATATTTTGTGCGTGTTATTCTAATAATGTTACATTTCAATCAACCTTTGACTGCTCTAAACCAGTCGAAATGGGGAAAATTTATTAGCATTAGCATATAAATATAACACTGCCACAATATAAGTCCGTGAGAAAATAATATACCCATTAATAAAATATTAAGGCGATCAAATTGGCTTATAATGATTAAAAATGAGCAGCGATAAGCGATAATGTAGGGGCGAGGTTACAAGGTACAAGTCGGTGGTATATTATTTAGGTCATGGAAAACTACCTATGTAATCAGGTAGACCGATATTGGTCTTTAGGTGAATCTAGATGAAAAAAAAACTCTTTTTGGAATGTTAATTGACAGCCGCCGTAGTTACTTCAAAGTGCGCCGTGCTTGTAGACTCAAACCGCCGTGCTTGTAGACTCAAACCTAACTAGAGGCTGGCATTTTTGTTGGCAAACGTTTAGATGGTTAATGCTTAGTTTGTCGGCTATTGCCAGTGTTTGGCATTTGGTATTTCACTCAAGTACCACACGTTTTCAGTGTAAATAGTTTTGTAACTAGTTTGTCTGTGGTTATAAAACAAACTACAATATCAGTAGGTACATATTATAAAACAAAGTTCCCCAGCACGTCTGTCTGTCTGTCTGTCTGTTTGTTCACGATAAACTCAAAAAATACTGAACGGATTTTCATGCGGTTTTCACCGATAGATAAAGTGATTCATGAGGAAGGTTTAGGTGTATAATTTGTTAAGGTCGAAATATGACGATAATTGTTGAAAATGTCGGAAAAAGTCAATCCGCCAGCAAGCCGCAAGCTTTCATATAAACGCTGCCTAATTCCTTTGAGATATAACAAAACGATGTATGGTGGGATAGTAGCGGGAAATTACTACCAGTGCGAAGCTGTGGCAGATCGGTATAGTTAGTAATATTTATAATAGCTTTCAGAAACAGTCCAAAAACACGTTTTAAAGCCCTAAACGACCAATGCAAGGCACCAGCATTCCACGTCGGCTAGTCAGACCGGCAAAAGGCCGTAACGCACGCCACCCAGCCCAGCACCTATTACTCAGCTCCACCGCAATTGGTACCCTTGGCTTTGTGCCAATACACCGTTTCTTATCATAAGCTATACGTAATCTTACTCATGGCCTAGACTGAAGTGCGTACTTCCAAAGTTGTTCTTTTTTATGAAGGTCCTTTTAATGTTTAGTTAAGTACCGATTTTCACTTAAATAAACGATCCGCTAACAAATTAAAACACTTTGTAACATTTTTCTTCTTCTGAATAAAATGTTATAATACCATTTATTTAGGTACCTACTCATTTCTTAACTTAGCTAACTATACATAGTTCTCAACACTAAATACTGACTAAACTGTTTTTAATACTACGTCGTAGTGTAGCCAGATACTTAAAAGATTTTTATTTGAATAAGCTAAATATTCCCGCGACTTCATCCGCGTGGATTTAGTTTTTTTTTAAATCCCGCGAGAACTCTTTGATTTTCCAGTTGTAAAATGTTGCGATATACTACGCTGTCGCAACTATGGCCTAGTAGACACATCCCTATTTGATGAATAATAATATTACTACACTAGCTGACCCCTGCGACTTCGTTCGCGTGTTTATAGGTTTTATATAGGATCGGATCGGATCCCATAATTCTTTTATGTACCTAAACTAAATGTAGCCTGTTACTCTTTATAACATTGAAAGTTCCATTAAAATCGATCCAGCCGTTTCGGAGATTAGCTGGAACAAATAGACAAACCGACAAACATAAATTTAAACGCACACCAGTTTAAAATAAGCCGTACGTTAAAAGAGTTGGGTCCCAAGTTATTTGAACCCAATACTGAGGGTTGTAATGGCTGTCATTTCTGAAGTAAAAAACCTATGACCTTGAAATATTTACGGGATAATATATAAAGTACTACCTTTCTAACAAAAAAACAATGAGTGAAATCGAGCAACGCGTTAATGAATTACAGCTATATACACGTTTTAACTTTCATCCCCTCTCCCAAGGAAACCGTGCTGAATTTCGGGATAAAAAGTATCCTATGTCCTACCTCGGAGTATAAACTCAAATCGTACCAAGTTTCATTCGAATCCATTCAGTAGTTTCGGCGTGATGCGCGGCCAAGATACAGACAGACAGACAGACAGACAGACAGACAGACAGACAGACAGAA
Source organism: Melanargia galathea (assembly GCA_920104075.1). Lineage (NCBI taxonomy): Eukaryota > Metazoa > Arthropoda > Insecta > Lepidoptera > Nymphalidae > Melanargia > Melanargia galathea. Next base: position 23,668,880 of record OV049855.1, read on the forward strand.
AGACAGACAGACAGACAAAAATGAAACAAATTGCAGTTTTGGCTTCAGTATCGATTACAGAGTGCCCTCCAAAAGAAATTTTCAAAATATCTTCAATGTACAGAATTGGATCTGTTACAGTTTTATTATATTACTAGCTGACTCCCGCGACTTCGTCTGCGTTGATTTAGGTTTTTATATAGCATCGGATTGGATCCCATAATCCTTTTTTGTACCTAAACTAAATGTAGCCTAAGTTACTCCTTATAACATCACCTATCTGCCATTGAAAGTTCCATCAAAATCGATTCAGTCGTTTCGGAGATTAGCTGGAGCAAATAGACAGGTTGACAAACATAAATTTAAACGCACGCCAATTTAAAATAAGCCGTACGTACAAAGATCCGGGTCCCATGTTATTTGAACCCAATAAATGTCTGTCATTTCTGAACTAACAAACCTATGACCTTGAAATATTTACGGGACAATATATAAAGTACTACCTTTCTAACAAAAAAAGAATGCGTGAAATCGGACAACGCGTTAATGAATTACAGCTAAATACACGTTTTAACTTTCATCCCCTCTCCCTAGGGAACCGTGGTGAATTTCGGGATAAAAAGTATCCTATGTCCTACCTCGGAGTATAAACTCAAATCGTACCAAGTTTCATTTGAATCCATTCAGTAGTTTCGGCGTGATGCGCGGCCAAGATACAGACAGACAGACAGACAGACAGACAGACAGACAGACAGACAGACAGACAAAAATGAAAAAAATTGCAGTTTTGGCTTCAGTATCGATTATAGAGTGCCCTCCAATAAAAATTTTCAAAATATCTTCAATGTACAGAATTGGATCTGTTACAGTTTTATTATATTATAGATAGACTAGCTTCTGCCCGCGGCTTCGCCCGCGTGAATTTCGGTTTTACCTATAGCTGTAGATATAGATTTCGGGTTTTTCGAAATCCCGTGGGAACTGTGCATTTTTCCAGGATAAAAAGTAGCCTATGTGTTGCCAATGCATGCTACACAGCAAAGTATTGGAATAATGGGTTATGTGAGCGTGATTTACCTAAGAACAGTCAGCGCCCTCTATGGCGTTTTGGAGGTCTATATCTATTTTAGTTAGGTTACAGGAATACTTTTCCGGGATAAAAAGTTACTTTATGTGTTAAATCAGGGCATAAGCTATCTCCATTCAAAATTTCAGCCAAATCGGTTCAGTAGTTGCGGCGGAGAAGAGGAACAAACATACACACAAACTTAATAACGCCTTTATAACATTAGTGTGATTGTTATTTTCCTCGCTAGAGAGCTCCGATAGCATACGCGTCCGATCGCTGCTAAATTCAAAATGCTATATGGGGAGAACTTTACGCACCGCCCCGGCCGGCCGGCTGGAACCGCGCGCCGCGCGTAAAGGCTATGTCCCGCAATTTTTAAATCTGGAATATCTTCGAAAATATTCATTTAAATCATATGCTGTAAAGGGCCATATAGATCTATAATAAATCAACAATGTACTTAAGGTATTTAATTAGATAAGGATTAATGCTGTATTGGTTAAAATCGCTTCTAAAATTAGCCATTATTTGTCGTAAAAAAGTAAATGACAAAAAAAGTTATTGTGGGATATCCATAAGAGATAGACATATACCATCGCGGAGTTTTCTATAGACCTTTTCAATGTGTACAATACTTAGTACATTATATTGATAAATCTCGTAGGGTTCAGCCTGCGTTTGCAATGTAAGCGGAAAAAATGTAATTATTTACGACATCACATTAGAAACCTCAAAAATAACAGTATTTCTCCACAATTTAATGGATGTTATTATACATATAAACCTTCCTCTTGAATCACTCTATCTATTAAAAAAACCGCATCAAAATCCGTTGCGTAGTTTTAAAGATTTAAGCGTACAAAGGGATATAGGGACAGAGAAAACGACTTTGTTTTATACTATGTAGTGATTATACCTGACGACCACCAAAACCAAGCCGAATAGAAACTGTTAGAACAGATGGTAGCTAAAATTCACCGAGGAAGACAGTTAAATCGTTTTTTTGCGACGACTTGTATCGAACTTGTTACACCTTGAACCGTATGTATAATGTATATCCATTGAAATTACACCCCAAAATGCACCGTAGGTTATCTGCTATGTAAGAATCAATATAAGTACTCCGAATAGGCACAGAGCTAGGCGTTGTTAGTTTGCGTTGTAGAATATGTAATGGAATGTTACAGCAAATAAGACGGAGAGCTACGCAGCGCTGTTTTTGTGTATTTTTTTTCTGAAAATGAAGAATAAGTACGTCACGAAATGTCTAAAAATAAAACTTATCTGTAAGAATTTTTATTTTTTTACTTTTTATAGGTTTGTTAAATAGTATAGATACATGTTCAATGTTCATATATAAAGTAGACCGTACATGTTAAACCTACCATTCGTTGGAAAATAACACGTTCATAGAACGTTATGTGGCCTATCAATTATAGGACCATCTGTTAGCTGTTTGTGTCCGTAATAGGATTTGGATTAATCCAAAATCACGTCACCAAAATTACAATGATATTATTATCTATGTATATTTGGCTCATATCAGATGGCAAACAAATACCTATAGTCAAACTTTTAATTATCTGCAGTAATCTGACGTTTCCTAATGTCATTTCGTAAAATAATGTTGCCAACCCCATTTCTATAGTGATGTGATACGTTCAATTCATTCAATTTCATTCACAAAAGTTTCGTTCAAAGTTACTCTTTCATTATCATCATAATTTTATTTATCTATTAAGTAAATCGATGGCTCCTACGTATAAAAGCCAAATTAACAATTTTGTCATCTTGACTTTTTGTGGCAAACGCATCCTATTGGTACAATTAATTATATGAGCTTTAATTGAAAGAAAAAGTAAGAAGTACTATTTCTATTGCAATAACAGCCTATGTGTGTTGACGATATCTGTCATAGTTAACATGCTAAGTTGCTACTGCCCTTTTATTACAAAAAAAAAATATTTTTAAAAGAATACCTACTAGTTATTCAGAAAAAAATATATTTAACATTATAATAACATATTTACATATTTTTGGAATCTACTTATAATTTTCTAGATGATTTTGACCTCCCTGGCGCAGTGGTTTTGGTCTTTTTTTTATTTATTTTTTTAATTTATTTTATTTACAATACATAATATTAATATTTTTACATTGATTACTTCGTGCTCGTAAGCGCTTATAAGTGGGAGGTCCCGGGTTCGATTCCCGGCAGGGGCAAGTTGGGATTTTATAATTTCTAAATTGTCTTTGGTCCTGTCTGGTGGCGGGCTTTAACCGTGGGCCGTGGCTGGTTAGCACCCGACCGGGAAAGCTGTGCCGGCCGGCCGCCAAACGATTTAGCGTTCCGGTACGATGCCGTGTAAAAACCGATCAGGGGTATGCATACCTCTCTCAAGTTTGCCCGCTTCCGTCTTCGACAGCATCATCACTTACCATCAGGTGAGATTGCAGTCAAGGGCTAACTTGTAGTTGAATAAAAAAAATAGATAATGATTATGAACTTAATCTGATTTTTAATTATTTTTTTTCAACTTTAGTCTTGAATGCGGGACCATGGTCATCACATCATTTTTTCTTAAATTTTACTAGCCTATGTCACCTAGAATAAGCTAAAGATTCTAACGATACCTACCTTATTCATCAAAATCGGTTCCGGCATATATAGAAGTTATGGTACAACATACAAACATACATGAACCCTGAAAACAATATACTCCTTTTTTTCAGGCAGTCCTTTAAAAAGGTTCTTTATGTCGATTCTTTTAAACACCGATGACCGAGGTTACGCTTTTTCAGGCTGCTGTTGACGCTGTTGACTCTGACGCTCGGCGAATATTATTTTGTCGCCATTTTTCTCGTTTGTCATTCGACATTTTCATTTTTCACTGTCCATTTTCATTTCTACGTTCTGAGTGTGACTATTTCCATTTTGCCTACTGCGCGTTATATTTGTTACCAATTGTTAAGTATTTGTAACGTTGTGTTTGGTTTTCATTATTTTTGTAAAATTTGCCATTTGCTTTTGTAAAGCACAATAAAATAAAAAAATGAATGCTCAGCCAAGTACATCGCATGCTGAGGATACATTTTTACCTTCTATTAAAAAAAAACCGCGTAAGAATTTAAGTGAAAATGAGAAACATTGAAATATACACACAAAATTTCATCCAAATCAGTCCAGCCCTTTAGGAAAAAGTACAGAAGAATTATATCGGTACGGGTGAGAGAGTTCCGTATCGACAGGATGAACATTCAATGTTTGACAGTTACGAAACCCATGAACATTTTGTATGGGAAAATGTTTTTTCTTTTATTTTTTCGTCAATTTTCCAATATTTTTAACAGTTATTCTGCTATTCGGGACGAAGACAAATACAACAAATCAAAAACCATGAAAATCGGTCCAGCCGTTCTCGAGTTATAAGTGTTCGAACAAACGAGACTTTGTTTTATACATTAAAGATATACGTATTTATATATATACTGTATATATAAATATATATATGTAACTTTTGTACATAAAATATAATAATTACTTAAAATAAAAACTTTAATTTGAATAAAATAATTGAATGATTCAAATCAATCACCTGTACCCCATCCCTATTTTATTTTCGTTAAAAAGTGACAACCCACGAAACTTCACATTACTGCATACAATTAAAAGTCGAAGTATAGTCCCCATGAAGTATCTTAGACTCTATTTCAATCAGCATCCACCTATAGAAGTAGAAGACCAAAAACCATGAAAATCACGCAATCATCGAGAGATCATCATTATTAAACAGATCAAAAAATGATTGTGTAATCCGTCATAAGTGCCTGCCACAGACTCTTTGAGTATAAGGTGTAGCAGTAGGTGGTACAAATGATACAGTTGCGGATTCCCTTTCAATGCCTTTGCACCTTTCGCGAATTAATTCGGTTCCATCGGATCAAGCATCTGGTTCTTAGCGGCTTGGGGTCAGACGACCGTCGTTTTTTGTAAAATATTCTAACATTATGTTTTTTGTTAAAGGTAAGCTAGCTGTTGTTGGATTGATGGTGAAAAGATGACCATAGCTGTATGTATATATAGAGTTTTAGAGAGGTTTAGAGAAATAATACAGGTATTAACTATTTTAACTATTTTATGTATACCGCATACATCAGGTCTGCATCTGTCTAAAGTCGTTACGGGTCTCATGAGGTTCTCGTTCACGCAGCAAAAGACGGACAGAGCTACGATCGGAATATCCCGCATTGATCAAATCAGAAATGAGGAGAACTAGAGCTATGCACACAGCTCATCGAGTCGCGAAACTGACGTGGCAATGGACGGAACACTTAGCTCTAAGAACAGATAGACGAGTAGACGATAGAGGTGCACGAATGGCAACCCCGCACCGACAAACGTGTTAAAAGACCCCTCACTAGTTGAATGGAATATCTCAGAAAATTCGCTGGTAACAATGGAGACAAGCGCCACAATATCATGTTGTTGTGCCGATCCTTGCAAGAGACCTATGTCCGGCAGGTATCTGAAAATGAAGTAATGATAAATTGACATCTGGCTTAGGGCCTATCGGATAGCTTATTCACAACTTTTGTGATTAAGCTATCACAAAGTGTCTTTGGCGCTTGACACAAAGTACTTAAGAAAGTGATAAAAATTTACGTTTAGGCTATCCGACATCGATGGCTATCCGACACTTATCAGAAGGTGGTGAAACGGGCAATTAGTAACCGTAACCTTGATGGGTCTAAATTAGCGGGCGAATTTTTATGTCGCGTTGTCGCGCCAAAAACATTGTCTACAGATAAACGCGATGTTCTTGTCTACATCTACGCAGTCAACTACAAAACTACGCGACAAAACCCTTTGAACTACGAGGTCAGTGTGCTTAGTCTAAATCGGAGCACTCGAAAACGAACTCGAAAACTATTGATCGATTTCAGAGTAAAATAGACCTAAAATGGCTTGTATTAAGGTTTGAGTTCGCCAATACATTCAGCATTCGAACAATGCTGAATGTATTGGCGAACTCAAACCTTAATACAAGCCATTTTAGGTCTATTTTACTCTGAAATCGATCAATAGTTTTCGAGTTCGTTTTCGAGTGCTCCGATTTAGACTAAGCACACTGATGCGTGACCGTTTACCGACAGTGCCGCGATGAGCAATCGTCTGCGCCCGAAGACGCCGCGATGCGTCGAACTACCCAGCTACACATGTCGCGACATCGCGAATATTCGCCGTAGCCCGCTAATAAAGCCCCAGCATTAGAGATTAGCACCGTAGTTCTTTTGCTGCAATGCATAGCAACAGAGACAGTATTATCATCATTACGCAAGGCAAGGGGCAAGTGGTCGGCGCGCTCAGACCCCGTGAAACAGGTGCGTAGGTACGTACCTACTGCCAGCGCGCAATCACTGCAATCAACTGTGAAATCACCGGGACTTCGGCCACTAGGGGGTTGCGATTGCAATCGTAATTTTAGACTCTGATATTCACCTCTTAATATAGGTACCCACTTATATAGAAATAACCTAACTATCTACGGTTCGGTTCGGAGTCGGTTTCTGAGATAAAGCTGAAAAGTAAACTCAAGTTCCTTACCCCTGCAGGAAATAACTCATTTAAACGTTAGGTCTAAGTATAAAATCTTCCTAATCACGTCAAATACATTTTACTGAAAATGAACTTGTAAGCCTGCCAACCCGCATTGGAGCAGCGTGGCGAGTCTAAACTCTAAATCCCTTTTACCTATGAGAAAGGAGGCCTGTGCCTAACCGTGGGATATAAAAGGCTGTAGTGTTGGTGGTGGTTGGTGGGGTGGAATATTAAATTGTTATTGCTATTGTCTTTTCCTGTATCTACATAGTTACTTTGTTGGGGTTTTTAGGGTTCCGTAATCAACAAGGAACCCTTATAATTTCGCCATGTCCGTCCGTCTGTCTGTCCGTCCATCCGTCCGTCCTCGGTTAATCTCAGAGACTATTAGTGCTAGAAATCTGTAATTTGGCGTGGGTATAAATATTAATCACGCTGACAAAGTGGTGAAACAAAATTTTGATAAATATTTTTTTTAGGGTAGCTCCCCTACATGTAAAGTGGGGATGAATATTTTTTTCTCATCTACTCCATAGTGTGGGGTATCGTTGAATAGGTCTTTTAAAAATACTGTGGGTGTGGGAACATCATTTTTCGATTTCTAGATCCGTTTGTAAAATATGATGTTTTAAAGTGCTAATTTTTATTAGAGTCAAGTGTCCGTTCCGCGTTCCCCCCCCCCCCCCCTCTATCAGCCAAATGGCAGTATATAGGAACTTCAAAAAATTCACAGCAGTAGTATATATAATCAATTTCAAAGGAAAACTATCATCGCTAAGTAGGGTTCACAGGTTAAGGAGTTATATCTGTTTTTCGAGGATTGTGACTACGGAACCCTACACTGCGCGTGGCCCGCGATGCACTTGGCCGGTTGTATTATCCACATGGATATGTCAACCCCAATACAAACTAAATAACTATAAGTAACCCTAATAAATTACTTAAGTACAATTAAACTTAGCTAACTTAATCTTAAATGAATTAACAAGAATATTAACTTAAAATTTCTTCAAAAAGAACATAGAAGACCGGTATATTTAGGTTTATTTTCTATAGTGTGTTTTTCACTTTTTTAATTGGTTAATAAATTTCTCGTGAAATGAAACCAATTTACTGTACCTACTTAATGTTTTGTTACACAAAACTTTTTGAATTACTGTTATTGCATTAATGTTACACAAATATTAATGTATTAATGATTTGTTTCTATCTTAAATCTAATCTTTCAGATCTTAGTGACTATTTAATACAGAATTAAGTAATACAAATAGTAGAAATTAATATATTTTTGATACTAAATAAATGTTTTTAATAATACGAGTAAGTATGCGATTAACGAGGGTGAGATTTTAAAAGTGATCAGCGAGGTAAAACTCGAATTACTAAGTATTACAAATAGACAAAATTATACTATTTAAGAAACAAGCTGGCTCTTGTGATAGTTCAAGTACGTAGTGGAGGTACTGCAGTAATCTACCCGTGTGTATATAGGTTCATTGATGTGTAGCACAATGTTTTAATCAACGTTTTTTTTTTTTTTTTTTTTCAATAAATTCACATACCTACCTACATTTTATATACACAATGTGTACACAATGTGTACACATACATCAATTATGTTTTTGTATCTTTAAATGCATTTTTCTATCTTTTATTAGTTTTTGCCTCAGTGACCTCGCCCAAAATATCACCCTCTCGCGTAAAATATTAGAAATTCTCGTGTATCATTCGAACTAATTGGAGGTTAATATTTATGAAATGGCAGGCAGTTTAGGCAATTTGAGCCGCAATTCTAATAATTCACCCTCATTATAGTTGTATGCTTGTAATGTATTTAGGCTTATTTCGAATGAGTACCTATACCTGCCAAATACCGTTTGTCACGAAAGGAAACGATAGGTATTATATTATAGGTCCCTGCTTAAATTGGTATAATATTTTCAATTTTCATGTTACTTACCTGCCTGTTCCTGGTAATAAAACCCGCAGCAGGGGACAATCTATACAAATAAATAAAATTGAGTTGACTGTCTGTGATTTCAGAATAACTGCCTCTCATTAGGCACATAATATGATTATTTGAACGATAGCATAACCCGGACATACGTTTTAAAGAAATGTCTTTCTGTTGGTCCGGATCATTCTTCGAAACGGCTGAACCGATTTTGACGGACCTTTCACTGGTCGGTTGAAGATTATATAGGGTGTGATAAAAAGTAACTAGGCTACTTTATATCACACATTAATGTTTAGGGTTTCTGCCAATCAAAAATAAAAACTGTTGACATAGAGAACATAGGTCTAGCCGCTAAACCGATCTTGAAAAAAAAACTGAATCCACGCGGACGAAGTCGCGGGCTTAGTGTCCGCGACTTCGTCCCAGTAACTAGTACGTACTGCGTCATAGTAACTACTGTGGTTTATAACGAAATATGATAAGGTATAATACTTGCGTGCTCTTATGTAGTTACCTATTTAAATTATTTATAATATCTTTATTTTTCGATTATTTTCAGGAACTATATAAAATATCGTAGTTCTTAGCGTGGGTATAAAAAATAAAATAAAAGCAGAACATTCGTCACCCGCCGTCCGCGTAGCTCTCAAAGTAAAAGTATGCCCATTAGTATTAGTATTTTGTTGTATTCGTCCCGCACTATTTATGCATACGTGTCCTTGTCAGCAGTATCTCTTGTATAAAAAGTCGGAAGTTCGCCACAACATTCATACTTATAATAGGGAATTCCAAACTCCATTAGAATGTATACTGTATTACGTCTATTCAACCTGCGCGGATAACCTGACGGGCTGTGAGCCAGATCCGTGGTTTTGGATGTAAACAAAACAATTAGTCTGTCTGATTTGAAAGGGATAATTCGCCGAATCACGCACCCCAAATTGTGCGGAATCATAACAATTTGGTGTATTATTACAAGATTTTTGCTACCAGCTATTTTGTCTGCTCCAAATATTCTTATGTTTCTAACCTTGCGAGTCGGGACTCTACACTTTACATGATAGATTGGTAGAGGTTTTATTTATTGGCACAACAAAAATAAAACTACAAAAATAACCTACATAAAAAAACATGAAAAAAAATATAACCTGCTCTGAGGTCATACCAGTATGATGCCAAAAAATCGCATCAAAATCATGATGTTAGCGTAGTAAAAAATTTTTTTAAAACAATTGCAGCGCCCCCTTGAGATCTATATCTTGCCGTGTTTAACTAAAAACCTGTTTAGAAGTGATTCGTTATTAAGTACTTAACTAAATCTATTCAATACAAAAAACCGCAATTTTACCTAAGTACAAGTGGCCCAATCGAAAATGATACTCAGCAGAATATGCGCAAGCGAATTCAACCATCTTTAAATGTTACGCTTAATAGGCATATATTAGAGGTAATGTTTGCAAATTCCATCGCGGGGTAAAAATTTACATTTGCAAACTTAATGATTTATTGTAAAATACATACATTAGGTAGGTATGTATTTATTTTTTTATTTAAAAAATTCATTAAAAAGGCATTAATCCATCCAAAAGTAGGTAGGTACTACTGTGTGAATTATCGGAATGCGATTATAAGAATTATTTCACCTTAAACCCGAATCGGAGTTAATAAACCTATATTTTATCAAAACAAACACCTCAAGAGTTAAAAGGCAACCTTTAAATACCAACGTACATTTGCAGTCCAAACAGTTCAACATTGATACATATTCTATTGAACTAAGAGTTGGGGAACCGCAGAATGGAAATTGTTTCGTGGCAAAGTAGGTACAAAGTCATATTTGCGGGCGAATTTCGTATAATTTGGTGTATTTTGTACGAGATTTTTAGTTTGTGGGCGGTAAATAAGCAACGGTGTTGTTATAATGAGTGATTCACTAAGTAAATGGGTCAATCCATTATCTCTGCATCTGATAAGGGTCGGTTGTTTTGTTTTTGTTTGTTTTAATCGAGGGTGTAACATTCCGATCGGGGCGCGGAGGTGCGAAAGCTGTTTTGAATGTGCCTCGAATAATGTGCATTTTGTATAACTTGTCCAAACATTATATCTTACAATGCAAACGGTTTGTAAATCTATAAAATATTTTCAGCGTCCAACAATAAAATGTAAAATGTTGTGTAAAATATTGAATTTATTAAACAAAATTGACAGGACTAAAAGTTAGTAACAACACTTCTGAAAGTAGAAGTAGACTGAAGAATGAATCCTATTTTTATTAAGGTTAGATTTTTTTTATTATAAATGTATTGAATTGGGATCAATTAAAGTAAGTAAAGTTGCCTTACGATTTCGTATACGAATGCGCGATAAATATTTTCTGCCAAATTTTGAGATTTCAGACCAAGTTTTTTGTAACAGACATTTCAAAAAAAACTCGGTCCGTGAGGATGTTTTTAGGTATCGGAATATGAATAAAAATAACAATCTACTATCCTATGAGATTAAGCAATTATATATATCACTTTACTTACTTTACTTTAGCTTTAACGGTGAAGGAAAACATCGTGGGGGAAACCCGCATGCCTGAGAGTTCTCCGTAATGTCCTCAAAGGCGTGTGAAGTCTACCAATCCGCACTTGGCCAGCGTGGTAGACTACGGCCCTAACCTTCTCATTCTGAAAGGAAACCTGTGCCCTTAGTGGGCTGGTAATAGGTTGATAATGATAAAATCCTATGAGATACTGGTTCCAATTGTTATATAAAAAATATGTGACATGAAAATAATGTACTCCAAAGACGTTCAGGAATCGTACATGTACATACCGCATCCGTATGATATAGAATCTGTTGCGTTTCCAAGAACACAATAATACAATGATAGTCGCTTAGGCGGGCGCGGCGCGTTCGGCGCAGCGCTCGGACCGCGGACCAAAACGAAGAAAAAACCAAAAAATCCGACCAATCCACCACCCAAATGTAGGTATAGGCGCCGGGGCCATCGCTGCACAGACGTAGGCCCACTGGAAACGCCATACACGCGACCACGCTCAATCGATTGTCGTCCACTGCTGGACATAGATCGCTTGCAAAAGAAAAGACACAGAACACGATCCTGTACCGATTGCGTCCAGCGGCTGACAGCTGATATCTTGAAATCGAATCTTATGAAATAAACTAACTTGGAAACTCGTAAGGTTTACCTAATCACTAAAAAAGTCTAGTTCTATTAAAAATTGTGCAATGACGACTTCCCACCGGAAAACTCAGTGTTGGCAAATCCCTCCACTAGGTGGACCGATGACCTCAGATGAGTTTTAGCGAGCCATTCGATACAAGGGGCAAAAATCCGCGTCATTTGGTATACCCGACAAGAGACCTATGTTCAACTGTGGACGTGTATCGCTTGATGACATCGACGGATTTCTCCTAGCTTGGTCTCTGATGAATGATACCTACGTAGTGTGTAGGCACATCTTAATTTGGTTGGAGCCCATTCCATAGTGTGCACATCTGGGTAGAGCGTGCGGAGGCGCCAAGTTATCACCGCGCCGCCGCGGTGGTCAACTGGTCTGCTGGGAACTGAGATTCCATTTACGATAACGCTATATCAGATACGGCCAGATACGATGCCACTATAGCTCTTGCCAAAATTAGATACACTTTTTAGATGTATCACATATAATTTATTAATCCGTATAAAACTAGTGCCAGCGTTGGCAGACCCCGCACTAGTTGGACCTACCACATCAGACGAATCGCAGCGAGACCCTAGATATAAGTGGCGCAAGGAAATGAAACGCTCCTGCGTTTGAAAGTCCCTACAAGAGACCTATATGCACCTGTGGACGTGTAGCGCTTGAAGACAACGAAGCATTTCTCCTAGCTTAGATTACTCAATGCTCGAAGTGCCAGTGGGCAGGTAATGTCTGCCGCAGAACCGAGGGACCAAGGGGCAGACGTGTTAGTGGAGATTGCTTACCAGAAAGCGCAGTGTAGGATGATCTCTACACCGCTAGCGAAGACCTCAAGAAGATGGTGAGAATAGGGTGGATGAAGTAGGCGGAGCACTGTGTTTGGAGAAGGGCCCTCGAAAAGGCATATGTCCAGCGGTGGATGACTATCGTCATCGTCGTCGTCGTCTTAACCAATAGACGTCCACTTCTGGACATAGGTCTCTTGCAAGGATCGCTATAGAACACGATCTTGTGTAGACGCCCGCGTCTCGCTTGAGATCGTCCGTCCACGTAGTGGGTATTCCTAAAGGTATTTCGTTTGCCGGTGCGAGGTCGCCACGCAAGCACCTTGGGACCCCAACGTCCATCGGTTCCTCGAGCAGTGTGCCCCGCCCATTGCCACTTCAGTTTCGCGACTCCATGAACGTAACTCTGGTTCTCCTGTGGATCTCCTCATCCCTGTTTTGATCCCGCAGGGATACTCCAAGCATAGCTCTCTCCATCGTCCACTGAGTGACCCCGAGCCTTCTTATGTCTCATGAGGCTCATGTAGTGGATGACTATAGTAGGCTGATGGAATTCTGGTGCTATTATAACAGTCCAGACTAATTATGATCCACGTGTCGCTTCGTGAATACAAAGTGACACGAATGATTCCATGATGAATGAAAGTTGTAAACAATGGCTGATCCCCGCGCTCGTCACTCGCATTGTCTATACCTACTCCATTACAACGTGTCTGTTCGGAAGTTGGCTGCAAGTCGCGTGATATGAATACACAATACAGATTCACTGATCACTTGATTTACCTACTATTAAGTACGTTATTTACGAGTTAGATCTTCGTTTGCTTCTGTTTTTATATCGGTGGGCAAAATTAATAGTTTAGGTTTGTACAGCAATTAGTTCTGTTGTACATAATCACTAAATAAACTAAATTGACAAGTGTAAAAATATGGTGGTATCCTTTTCACAATAGTCCCTGCGAAAAAGGTTAGCATCACATTTAGAGCGGGGCCGCACTGCGAAAATTATTCGCGCGGTTTATATTCCGTATTTTAAGGCCGGGGCCGCACTGCGAAATATATTCGCGCGAATTTTATTCGGGCGGTTTATTTTCCGCATTTTAATATATTTTTTTCGCGAATTTTAAATCGCAAGTGCGGGCAGCTTCATACATTTCCATATGTCACAGAATTCTGCGAAAAAATTCGCGCGAATAAATTTCGCAGTGCGGCCTCGCTCTAATATATTTTTCTCGCGAATTTTAAATCGCATGTGCGTGCAGCTTCATACATTCCCATATGTCACAGAATTTTGCGAAAAAATTCGCGCGAATAATTTTCGCAGTGCGGCCTAGGCCTTAGAACTGTCGGCTCTGTTTAGAAATTTTATCTAAAAACAGAATAACATTGAAGAATTCAAAAGCTTATAAAGAATTTCTAGTTAATGTTATAATAGAGCTGAAACAGACAACCTTGATAAAATGCTATTTTCTTGAGGTTGTCTTGGGTATCAAATTTTAAGTTTTTGTTATTGCCATTATAGAGCCACATTATAGAAACACGTATTCTGAAAATTTCAACTGGCCACTTGTAACGGCAGAAACTGTAGACCCCTGTGACAGACGGACGGACAGACAGCGGACACTTAATAGAGTTCCGTTTGGAAACCTTCATGTACTGAAGTCTGAACCCTAAAAATGTGCGCATATCCATCCGTTTATAAGGTGATATAACGATTAGTCACAACAGGCCGAGCCGGTGGTAGAGCGGTTTCCTCCGGCTAACGGAAATCTATGCAAACGATGTACGTCGCGCGGTGTCGTCACGCCCGCGCCCCGCGCGTATCTACACGCGTTAAACGATCATGAGCACTCCTGACGGGAATACAAACTACTTACAACTGCGATTATTTGAAGAGTACTTAACATAGCAAACTCCAAGTTTGAGAAAAACACTCATCGATACCCGCAGATACTGTGAAGATTGGCCCAATGACCAACAAGTTACACATAATAACAATGTCACATTTTGGGATGCGGTCTAGTTTGCGTTTTAGTTACAGTCAGTCTAATTACCTCATCATCATCAGCAACCGCCATTACCTATTTGTAAAGATTATATTATAATTCTGTATACAAAAATATAAGTATATAATGAACACCCATTATAACAAAATAAATAGAGACAATCTTTTTAATTTCTTGAGAAAAGTGTTCTCTAGTGCATGACACACACTAGTACTGTCCCGCCTTAGTCACCCTTACTGCGGTGTCTAGCGGCTGACGTCAGCGACTGCCCGGCCGACGGAAACTGGTGGAAGTGGCCGCATTGAGTGGTAATGCGATAGGAAATAGCCTCTTATCCCGACCGATCGGTGCTTCGTCGCCATTACGATTCCGATTCCCAGGAAATACAGTGTCTAAGTTGATGGAGACCCCTTTAAAGATGACAGCTAAATATTTATTGGTTAAACTATTAGATAGTAGAATCATCGTAAAGCACTATACAAATTACAACTGTAGCGCGGCTCTATTTTGTTAAATTTTTTTGTTATAGCAGTATTGTTACATTTTGTTTAATTAACAACACTGTTACATTTTGAAGTAAGTGAAGTTAGCGGAATGTATTACTGATAAAAAAATTATTTTCATTGCTGAAGGCTCGCGCGCGCATGCCGTAAACGCCGCGCGGAGGCCTATTTTCAACGTCAAATTAAAGTTATAAATAACTAGTATGGCGCGTGGGTGCGCGGCCCGCAAGCGGACCGCGAGGATTCGAGTAGTTTTTGTTTGAGCACGTCCCACCTATCTTCAATACCCTCGCCGTGCTCTTCATCCGTCTCCAAAATCTTCGATCATCAGCTCTTTCCGTATTTTTCCATCAATAATTTTTTTTTGTGTAGAAAAATAAATTTCGCCATCTTGTTTTTTTCTGTTCATCAAGTAGACTTTTAGGTCTTGATCATCTTTTTCCCAGAAACCACTCTTCCATCTTTTATGCTTGGTGAGATAGACTCTGACGAAATTTGTATAGCCGCCATCTTGAATCCGCCATTTTGTTTTTTTTTCAGCTCAGTGCCAATTGGATGAGGTTTTGAGTAATTTTTGTTTGAGCACCTCCCATCTATCTAACATACCCTGCCCGGGCTCCTCATCCATCTTCCAAACCCTCAATCATCATGTCTTTCCATATTTTTCTTTGAGAGTTCTCCAAAGAATCGCATCAAAGCCTTGCATAGTTTACAACTTGTAGTCTCTTCAATATTCGCCATACATTTTCTATGGAAAAATAAATTCCGCCATTTTGATTTTTTTTTTCAATTCATCAAGTAGACCTTTGGATCCTCATCATCTTTTGCGAAGAAACCACTCTTCCATCTTTTATACCCTCCGAGATGGAGACCGATGAAATTTGTATGGCGGCCATCTTTTTTTCGCCATTTTGAATTTTTTTTCAGCTAACTGCCAATTGGATGACGTTTCGAGTGACATTTGTTCGAGCACCCCCCACCTATCTTCAATACCTTAAGCGTGCTGCTCACCTGTCTCCGAAATCCTCAATCATCAGCTCTCTCCATATTTTTGTTCCGAATGAATTTTTGTCCTCTATACGAAATCATTAGTGAAAAAAAAATTTTTCATACAAAATTTTACAGGAGGGGTGATCAATCAGTGAGTCAGTCAATGAATCAGCACGAGCAGCTATATATATATTAACTAGTAGGGCGCGTGGGTGCGCGGCCCGCAAGCGGACCGCGAGGTTTCGCTTTCGGGTATTTTGGTTTGAGCAGCCTCCACCTATCTCTCCCATATTCCTAATCCTCGATCATTATCACTCTCCATATTTTTTCTTCGAATCATTCTGCTCATCAAGTAGAACTTAAGGTCTTAATCATCTTTTGGCAAAAACCACTCTTCCATCTTTTATACTTGGTGAGATAGACACCGATGTTTGTATGGCCGCCATCTTGAATCCGCCATTTTGGACTTTTTTTCAGCTCACTGCCAATTGGATGATGTTTCGAGTAATTTTTGTTTGAGCACCTCCTACCTATCTTCAATACCCTGCCCGGGCTCCTCAACCAACTTCCAAACCCTCAATCATCATGTCTTCCCATATTTTTCTTTGAGAGTTCTCCAAAAAACCGCATTAAAGCCTTGCATAGTTCACAACTTGTAGTCTCTTCAATATTCGCCATACATTTTCTATGGAAAAATAAATTCCGCCATTTTGAATTTTTTTCTATTCATCGAGTAGACCTTTCAATTCTGATCATCTTTTACGAAGAAACCACTCTTCCATCTTTTATACCCTCTGAGATGGAGACTGACGAAATTTGTATGGCGGCCATCTTTTTTTCGCCATTTTGAATTTTTTTTCAGCTCACTGCCAATTGGATGACGTTTCGAGTGACATTTGCTCGAGCACCCCCCACCTATCTTCAATAACTTAAGCGTGCCCTTCACCCGTCTCCGAAATTCTCAATCATCAGCTCTCTCCATATTTTTGTTCCGAATGAATTTTTGTCCTCTATACGAAACCATTTGTGAAAAAAAAATGTTTCATACAAAATTTTACAGGAGAGGTGATCAATCAGTCAGTGAATCAGCACGAGCAGCTATATATATATTAACTAGTATGGCGCGTGGGTGCGCGGCCCGCAAGCGGACCGCGAGGATTCGAGTAGTTTTTGTTTGAGCACGTCCCACCTATCTTCAATACCCTCGCCGTGCTCTTCATCCGTCTCCAAAATCTTCGATCATCAGCTCTTTCCGTATTTTTCCATCAATAATTTTTTTTTGTGTAGAAAAATAAATTCCGCCATCTTGTTTTTTTCCGTTCATCAAGTAGACTTTTAGGTCTTGATCATCTTTTTCCCAGAAACCACTCTTCCATCTTTTATGCTTGGTGAGATAGACTCTGACGAAATTTGTATAGCCGCCATCTTGAATCCGCCATTTTGTTTTTTTTTTCAGCTCAGTGCCAATTGGATGAGGTTTTGAGTAATTTTTGTTTGAGCACCTCCCATCTATCTAACATACCCTGCCCGGGCTCCTCATCCATCTTCCAAACCCTCAATCATCATGTCTTTCCATATTTTTCTTTGAGAGTTCTCCAAAGAATCGCATCAAAGCCTTGCATAGTTTACAACTTGTAGTCTCTTCAATATTCGCCATACATTTTCTATGAAAAAATAAATTCCGCCATTTTGATTTTTTTTTTCAATTCATCAAGTAGACCTTTGGATCCTCATCATCTTTTGCGAAGAAACCACTCTTCCATCTTTTATACCCTCCGAGATGGAGACCGATGAAATTTGTATGGCGGCCATCTTTTTTTCGCCATTTTGAATTTTTTTTCAGCTAACTGCCAATTGGATGACGTTTCGAGTGACATTTGTTCGAGCACCCCCCACCTATCTTCAATACCTTAAGCGTGCTGCTCACCTGTCTCCGAAATCCTCAATCATCAGCTCTCTCCATATTTTTGTTCCGAATGAATTTTTGTCCTCTATACGAAACCATTAGTGAAAAAAAAAATTTTCATACAAAATTTTACAGTAGGGGTGATCAATCAGTGAGTCAGTCAATGAATCAGCACGAGCAGCTATATATATATTAACTAGTATGGCGCGTGGGTGCGCGGCCCGCAAGCGGACCGCGAGGATTCGAGTAGTTTTTGTTTGAAAACGTCCCACCTATCTTCAATACCCTCGCCGTGCTCTTCATCCGTCTCCAAAATCTTCGATCATCAGCTCTTTCCGTATTTTTCCTCCGCATGAATTTTTGTTTTCTACACGAAACCATCAATAAAAAAAATTTTTGTGTAGAAAAATAAATTCCGCCATGTTGTTTTTTTTCTGTTCATCAAGTAGACTTTTAGGTATTGATCATATTTTGGTAAAAAACCACTCTTCCATCTTTTATACTTGGTGAGATAGACAACGACGAAAATTGTATAACCGCCATCTTGTATCCGCCATTTTGGGTTTTTTTTCAGCTCAGTGCCCATTGGATGAGGTTTCGAGTAATTTTTGTTTGAGCTTTTCCCACCTATCTTCAATACCCTGCCCGGGCTCCTCAACCAACTTCCAAACCCTCAATCATCATGTCTTTGAATATTTTTCTTTGATAATTCTCCAAAAAACCGCATCAAAGCCTTGCATAGTTCACAACTTGTAGTCTCTTCAATATTCGCCATACATTTTCTATGGAAAAATAAACTCCGCCATTTTGAATTTTTTTTCTATTCATCAATTAAACCTTCGGACCCTGATCATCTTTTGTGAAGAAACCACTCTTCCATCTTTTATACCCTCCGAGATGGACACCGACGAAATTTGTATGGCGGCCATCTTTTTTTCGCCATTTTGAATTTTTTTTCAACTGACAGCCAATTGGATGACGTTTCGAGTGACATTTGCTCGAGCACCCCCCACCTATCTTCAATACCTTAAGCGTGCCCATCGCTCGTCTTTGAAATCCTCAATCATCAGCTCTCTCCATATTTTTGTTCCGAATGAATTTTTGTCCTCTATACGAAACCATTAGTGAAAAAAAAAATTTTCATACAAAATTTTACAGGAGGGGTGATCAATCAGTGAGTCAGTCAATGAATCAGCACGAGCAGCTATATATACAACGTGTTAGGTAAGTGGTATAACATGCCCGCGGCTACCCATGTAATTTTGACCTTGTAAACATATTGGTGGTATTAAAAAGTCAAAATTAATTATTAAAAATTTCCATACAAAATTAATTACTTAATTAAGGAAAATTAATTTTGGCAACCCTTACAACCCGCGCAACATCAATTCCATTTAAATTCCTGATATCCTAGTACAAACTACAAGACGTGAAAACGAATAGGTACTATGCCGCGGCTGGCGCACAGAGTACCTAACTACTCGTGTGGTGTCGTGTGGCTGGCGCGCCGTCTTTCCTTAATAAGTAGGTACCTAAGTGACGACACTGACGAACACGTCAAGTAGTGCAACTTGTCATGGATGATAACGAGGTTGTGGGTTCGATTCCTGGTTCGGTTCAAAACTTAGAAAATGCGGGTTGCGGTGGTTATTTCGATTATTATCATTTCATGCTATTGGTAATAAGTAATAACCAGGACCGACGGCTTAACGTCAACTACTTAGGTACCTACTTGCCGAAACACCAGGGTGAAACGAGATCGATCTCTTGGCTGGTAGGTACACCTACGTAGGTACTTACTGAGAGTTTCTTTACCTACATAAAACTCAAACCTGAAAATCTTACGATATGAATGACCGACGCAGAACTCAAACCGAGAACCCGAGATTCGCAACCGAAAATCACTAGAAAACTTACGTAGGTACCAATTTTTATGTTAGCCTAGTACCGACTACCTACCTACCCATAAAAAGACTCTTTACAAACGTTGTAAGGCGGCGCGCCGCCTTTGACAAATGCCGCCAAGATGCCAATACTCAATTTGATTATTTTCGGAAAGTTGTAATAATTATTGTATTTTACGAAGTAGGTTCAAGGTTTACTGGCCTGTGTACGAGTATTCCCTACCTAGGTACCTAGGTAGGTACTCATAAATAAACTAACTAACTGGCGAAAAAAACTCGGGCTAGGTAGGTACCTACCTAGGTAGGCCGAATCACTGGTTAAGGTAGTCCCTGCACGGCCGCGAAAAGTGTGCTGGAATACGAGCGATGCGTACAGTGCCAACTGCCAACAAACAAAGCCAGCTCGCTCGCAAAACCATCGTGCAAACTCCATCTCTGTTCAACGTTCGCCACACCGTCCAATGACTGACATCAAGAACTGCTCCAGCACGGCGAGTACCTACTAGTGGTTGGGTTTTCCTCGAAATGCTACAAAATTTCTTCTTCCAAACGAGTAGTCGATGTTGAAGGCCGTCCTTCACCATCGCGCCGGTAAAGGAACCGGTGGTGTGAAGTCTATGGACTAAATTCCGGAAACACGTATGCGACGAAACTCGAACTCTTGGGTTATTTGGTCTACCGGAAACATACTGTTCATCGTACAACCTTCGGGCGTCCATCAATACACCATTACAAGCACCCACACACATAATCATGTCATAATATTGCGCGTTAGTGTAACTCATTATTTCACCCTTGTATGACGACTTCACAGTTCAAACTTCAATGAGAAACTAAAAAATAACAATTAAAATAGCTAATATGAACTTCGGATTTCGGAAGTCTTCAAAGAACAAAACGAAGTTAAGACCCGTTTACACTTTGACTAGTGCTTATTCAGTGATTTAGTGCGCTCGGTCTGACTCGACTGATGATTTACTAACGTATGTAAGTCAGTTTATAAGGACTAAGGAATGGCGATTCTTTCCAAAAAAGATCGATTTTTAACTTGATTTGAATCGAAGTCTGATGAAACGATTCATAAAAGAAGATCGATTTTTGAAAAAAAATTTTTGATCGATTTCTCAAAGACCTCTATTCGCGATCGCGATTTATTGAAAAAAAAAATCGATTTTTTTAAATCGAAATGTAGTACTGAATTGATTTTCTAGGCTGAAATCCACTAGATCGATTCTCGATTATCGATTAAAATTGGCTAAAACGGGTTACTACCCCGTTTTATGAAATGTTGTAGTTTTATACGAATTCTTATAAGTAGCAGCTAAGTCTGGGTTAAAAGGATAACCTGGCGTTTCTGCAAACGGGTCTAATCGCATTTGGATCTGCAGAAAGTAATGAAAGAAATATCAAATGTGGCGCTGTTGGAAATCGAAGAATACGTGGAATAAGAATACGCTCTTTTTTATTCTACTTCGCTAATCAGTAATCTGATTCTGATAAACTGATCACTAGCAATAATCACTAAACAAAGTGTAAAACGACCTTAAGTCATACGAAGCTTCGTCAATGTGCGTACCTAAAACGCTGTGTTTAGGTATACCAGTTTATGCTGACCCTGGTATTTAGGCTACGACTCAAATAATAGCTATGCGACAGCGATGCTATAAAATATTCTAGTAACGACAAAACAGCGCATAACATAGACCAATGCATTTGAAATGTATTAAGTATTTAATAATTTTAATAAGTCTGCTATCGACTTTTTATCTCTCGGTAGTAAGACGGGCGGCATCAGCGGTAATAATGCAGTTAAAGATGGAACGCGCTGAGCTGATCTTTTTGGATATTGTGTACCATGATCATATTCCATTACAGTCCAGAATGTTAAATCTTTTAGCGTTAGGCTCGACTTTGACGATAAACGGCTCGAATTTGACTCTAGTAAAAAGCGGCTCACAATTCATTTCTACAGCAGACCACATCTCATAAAAGAAAAGAGTCATTCGCAGAAACAAAATCAAGATTTAAGAAGAATTTCACATAAATTTCGATTTATCTCTCCATTCTTATCAATTTCAATGCAATAATTGAATAGCTATTTAAAAATTACATCGACTCGATATTTTCGCTTCTGTACTGTAGTCATATCTTTATCTTTAGCTTGAAGTAGGTAGGAATAGAATGAATAGAAAATAATATCGTTTCGGAATTATTACACCTATCCTAAAGCTAAGCTGTGTCTACACTGATCAAAATTCGATAAACGTTCAACACTGCTGCTGCCTTGGTGGTTTTTTTTTCTCAAGTCCTTTTTATTCCCATGTACCATTGCCCCATCGCATGCAATCTATCATGCACGAGAATTTCTTAATGTCATACTCATTGCTGAGGGTCGTGATCCATGGTAGGGGTTTTTTTGAGATTATTATGCGGTGGGCTTTCAGGGCTTACACTAGAAAATGTGAAGAATGTCGAAGCATAATGAGGCACAAAAATCTTACGATTTATCCGACATACAGTAACAAATTCGGGTGCAATAAAAGGAGTAAACATAATTTACGTGCAAGTACGGCCTCGTTGATCTAGCGGTTAGCATGGTTAGCACGTTAAGCCTGTGCCCAGCTGTGGGACGTTAATGGGCTGTAGTGGGGTGGTAGATAGCATGCACGTATTTGAAACTAGATAATGTACAAGAAAAAAAATTGAATGTGTACGCAGCTTTACACAGTTACAGCGACGCCCATTTTGTAGGCATTATTATTATTTCATAGGTAAAGATTTTTCATTGGTCGATAATTTTTTGGCGGGAAAACGGTTCACCAATCACGTAAAATTAAAGGTGGTCTTTGACCTTACAGTCAAAGTAGGTCAGGTTTTACTCAAATTAGGTCAGGTTCAATGTCATCAATGACTCTAGCAGCTGTTTAAGGGTTGTCACCGAGGAGTTTTAAGAAATTTCTGAATGTCCTCATAACTTCCACTGGTATCACGCTACGAGGGTCGTTATATTTTTTCGGGCATACACACATCAGTCCTAACCTCAGCCTGCCGGGATGTTATGGGACTTACCCAACACGTTGTATATTAACTAGTTGCTCGGTGCGCGAGCTGCTAAAGCAGCTCGCGGGGACGTTCGACATTATATAACATGGGGCTGCACCCTATAATTTCAAAGATTTAAAAATTGATCACGTGAGCACATAGACATCGCAAAAATAAGAAGTTTGAGTAACAATAACATGGGGTAGCACCCTATAGTTTCGGAGATATAAGCTTTTAAAAATCTGATCACGTGAACATCTAGACATCGCGAAAGTATGTTTGAGTACCAACAACATGGGGCTCGACCCTATAGTTCCGTGGATATAATAAGCTTTTAAAAATCTGACCACGTAAACACACAGACATCGTAAAAATAAGAATTTTGCGTACCAACAACATGGGACTGCACCCTGTAGCTTTGGAGATATAAGCTTTTAAAAATCTGACCACGTAAGCATACAGACATCGCGAAAATAAGAAGTTTGAGTACCAACTACATGGGGCTTCACCATATAGTTTCGGATATAAGCTTTAAAAATCTGACCACGTGAGCATAAAGACGAAGATAAGAAGTTTGAGTACCAACAACATGGGGCTGCACTCTACCCTTCTGTATCCTTCACTTGTCTCCAAAATCCTCAATCATCAGCTCTCGCCATATTTTTTCTCCAAATGAATTTTTGTCTTCTCTGTGAAACCATTTGTGAAAAAAAAATTTCATAATATAAAATTTTACAGGAGGAAATTTTTGGGGAAATCTCGAAAAGTCCCCGATCGGTCCTTAGTCGGTCCCTAGTCGGGCGCTAGTCGGTCCCTAGTCGGTCCCTAGTCGGTCCGTAGTCGGTCCGTAGTCGGTCCGTGGTCGGTCCCTAATTGGTCCGTAGTCAGTCCCTAGTCGGTCCCTAGTAGGTCGCTAGTCAGTCCGTAGTCGGTCCCTAGTCGGTCCGTAGTCGGTCCATAGTCGGTCCGTAGTCGGTCCCTAGTCAGTCCCTAGTCGGTCCTTAGTCGGTCCCTAGTCGGTCCATAGTCGGTCCTTAGTCGGTCTCTTGTCGGTCCGTAGTCGGTCCCTAGTCGGTCCGTAGTCGGTCCGTAGTCGATCCGTAGTCAGTCCGTAGTTGGTCCCTAGTCGGACCGTAGTCGGTCCCTAGTCGGTCCGTAGTCGGTCCCTAGTCGGTCCGTAGTCTGTCCGTAGTCAGTCTCTAGTCGTTCCGTAGTCGGTCTATAGTCGGTCCGTAGTCGGTCCTTAGTCGGTCCCTAGTCGGTCGCTAGTCGGTCCCTAGTCGGTCCGTAGTCGGTCCGTGGTCGGTCCCTAGTCGGTCCATAGTCAGTCCCTAGTCGGTCTCCAGTCGGTCCGTAGTCAGTCCCTAGTCGGTCTCTAGTCGGTTCGTAGTCGATCTCTAGTCAGTCCCTAGTCGGTCCTTAGTCGGTCCCTAGTCGGTCCATAGTCGGTCCTTAGTCGGTCTCTTGTCGGTCCGTAGTCGGTCCCTAGTCGGTCCGTAGTCGGTCCGTAGTCGATCCGTAGTCAGTCCGTAGTCGGTCCCTAGTCGGACCGTAGTCGGTCCCTAGTCGGTCCGTAGTCGGTCCCTAGTCGGTCCGTAGTCTGTCCGTAGTCAGTCTCTAGTCGTTCCGTAGTCGGTCTATAGTCGGTCCGTAGTCGGTCCTTAGTCGGTCCCTAGTTGGTCGCTAGTCGGTCCCTAGTCGGTCCCTAGTCGGTCCCTAGTCGGTCCGTAGTCGGTCCGTGGTCGGTCCCTAGTCGGTCCATAGTCAGTCCCTAGTCGGTCTCCAGTCGGTCCGTAGTCAGTCCCTAGTCGGTCCCTAGTCGGTCCGTAGTTGGTCCCTAGTCGGTCTCTAGTCGGTCCCTAGTCGGTCCCTAGTCGGTTCCTAGTCGGTCCTTAGTCGGTCCATAGTCGGTCCCTAGTCGGTCTCCAAATTTTTGTCTTTTTTGTGAAACCATTTGTGAAAAAAAAATTTTCATACAAAATTTTACAGGAGGAAATTTTTGGGGAAAATCTCGTAAACTACCCCGAAGGTGGCAACACTGTTTACATTTATCGATACTGCCGGTTAAGTTACACAGTCGATTCATACATTTCAACTTTCCAAAATGTTGCCAACTGCCTCAAAAACATGTTCAAAATCAATTCCAAAACAAATAAAATACAAAATGGCCGTCAACTCATTTTACAGATTTATTTTAGAAAGTTGAATAATTTTTCCATTAAGTACAGGAGATACCGCTCCTGATGATGTTTCAAGTTTTCATCTCGCTCGCACACAGGCGAAATGATCACCCCTGAAAAAAGACCGTATCGCGAAAACCACTTTTTCTTTCATAAATTTCAGTGTTGCCTGTCCCTGGCGATAAAAATATCCAAATTTCGTTTGTACAAGTAAAATACGTAGTTGCTCATACTCGGATTTTGCAAAAACTTCGTATTTCGATTTTTTAATTTTTGGGGTAGATCTTGAAATTTCCCCAAAAATGGGGTATTTTTTTCACCAATCTGTACTTCAAGTCTGTACATACAATAGCTTCATAGAAGTAGAAACGCTCCGATGTTGTCAACTGTGAGTAATTTGAATTTTAAAATTGCGTTTTTTCGTACCTCAAACTGAATGGCCGCCACGACAGCCGCCATCTTGAATATTTAAAAACCACTCCCGATCTGTCAAAATACAGGATAATTGTAGACGGAAACAGGAAAAAAATATTATCCTCAACTAACCCGTTTCGGTGCTGTGGCGCCGCGGTTCGGGGTCGAAAAATCGAAAATTTTAAAGACTACAGCAAAGCCGCCATCTTGTTTTTTAAGTATTTTCTACTTTTTCTATTAATCGTTTCCTAATTTCTTCTAGAATTGCGAGTTTTAACGAAATCGGTAGGAAAATAAAAATGTTACAAAAATCACGTCGGCCGCCATCTTGTTTTTGTTTGAGCAGCCCTTTTCTATCTACAATACCCTTCCCGGGCTCCCCAACCATCTTACTAACCCTCAATCATCATGTCTTCCCATATTTTTTTGTGAGAATTCTCTGAAGAACCGCATCAAAGGCAATTCAATATTCACCATACATTTTCTATGAAAAAATGAATTCCGCCATTTTGAATTTTTTTTCCATTCATCAAGTAGACCTTCGGATTTTGATCATCTTTTGCTAAGAAACCACTCTTCCATCTTTTATACCCTCCGAGATGGATACCGATGAAATTTGTATGGCGGCCATCTTTTTTTCGCCATTTTGAATTTTTTTTCAGTTCACTCCCAATTGGACGACGTTTCGAATGACATTTGCTCGAGCACCCCCCACCTATCTTCAATACTTTCAGCGTGCCCTTCACCCGTCTCCGAAACCCTCAATCATCAGCTCTCTCCATATTTTTTTCGGAATAATTTTTTGTCTTCTTTGTGAAACCATTAGTGAAAAAAAAAAATTTTCATACAAAATTTTACAGTAGGAAATTTTTGGGGAAATCTCAAAAACTACCCTAAATGTGGCAACACTGTGTACATACTTCGATACTGCCGGTTGAGTTACACAATCGATTCATACATGTCAACTTTCTAAAATGTTGCCAACTGCCTCAAAAACATGATTAAAATTTTCAAAAACACCCAACAACAATACAAAATGGCCGCCAACTCGTTTGACAGATACATTATAGAAAGTTTTATAATTTTACCATTAACTACAAGATATACCGCTTCTGATGAAGTTTAAATTTTTTGTCTCACTTACACCCAGACGAAATGACACCCCCTGAAAAAAGAGCATGTCGCGAAAATCACTTTTTCTTCGATATATTCCAGTGTTGCCAGTCTCTGGCGACAAAAATACCCAAATGTCATTTGTACAAGTAAAACACGTAGTCGCTCATACTCGAATTTTGCAAAATACCCGTATTTCGATTTTTTTATTTTTGGGGTAAATCTTGAAATTTCCCCAAAAGTGGGGTATTTTTTTTATCACCAATCTATGTTTCGAGTCTTTGGATACAATCGCTTCATAGAAGTCGAAACGCTCCGATTTTGGCAACTGTGAGAAATTTGAATTTTAAAATTGGGTTTTTTCGTACCTCAAACCCAATGGCCGTCACAACTGCCGCCATCTTGAATTTTTAAAAACCACTCCCGTTTTGTCAAAATACAGGATAGTTGTAAGCGGAAACAAGAAAAAAATATTATCTTCAATTACCCCGTTTCGGAGCTGTGGTGCCGCGATTTGGGGTCGAAAAATCAAAAATTTTAAAAACCTAAATCTCGGCCGCCATCTTGTTTTTCCAATTTTTTCCACTTTTTCTATTAATCGTTTATTAATTTCTTCAATAGTTGTGAGTTGTAACAAAATCGGTGGGAAAACAAAAAAGTTACAAAAATCACATCGGCCGCCATCTTGTTTTTCTGAAATGTCATAATTTTTCCCTACTCGACTCCCGCATCCGAACATATCTCCCATACATTATTGTATCGTTTTCTGTCTCTTTCTAGGAGAACAATTATGTCAATGAGTCAGTCAGTCAGTCAGTCAGTCAGTGGTAATCGAGCTATATATATTATAACTAGTTGCTCGGTGCGCGAGCTGCTAAAGCAGCTCGCGGGGACGTTCGACATTATATTATAACATGGGGCTGCACCCTATAATTTCGAAGATATAAGCATTTAAAAATTTGATCACGTGAGCACATAGACATCGCGAAAATAAGAAGTTTGAGTACCAACAACATGGGGCTCGACCCTATAGTTTCGGAGATATAAGCTTTTAAAAATCTGACCACGTAAGCACACCGATATCGCGAAAATAAGAAGTTTGAGTACCAACTACATGGGGCTTCACCATATAGTTTCGGATATAAGCTTTTAAAAATCTGACCACGTGAGCATAAAGACGAAGATAAGAAGTTTGAGTACCAACAACATGGGGCTGCACTCTACCCTTCTGTATCCTTCACTTGTCTCCAAAATCCTCAATCATCAGCTCTCGCCATATTTTTTCTCCAAATGAATTTTTGTCTTCTGTGTGAAACCATTTGTGAAAAAAAAAATTCATATAAAATTTTACAGGAGGAAATTTTTGGGGAAATCTAGAAAAGTCCCCGGTCGGTCCTTAGTCGGTCGCTAGTCGGTCGCTAGTCGGTCCGTAGTCAGTCCATAGTCGGTCCATAGTCGGTCCCTAGTCGGTCCGTAGTCAGTCCGTTGTCGGTCCCTAGTCGGTCGCTAGTCGGTCCGTAGTCTGTCCCTAGTCTGTCCCTAGTCGGTCCGTACTCCATAGTCGGTCCGTTGTTGGTCCGTAGTCGGTCCATAGTCGGTCCGTAGTCGGCCCCTAGTCGGTCCCTAGTCGGTCCCTAGTCGGTCCCTAGTCGGTCCGTAGTCGGTCCGTAGTCGGTCCCTAGTCGGTCCGTAGTTGGTCCCTAGTCGGTCCCTAGTCGGTCTCTAGTTGGTCCGTAGTCAGTCCCTAGTCGGTTTCTAGTCGGTCCGTAGTCGGTCCGTAGTCGGTCCTTTCTCAGTCCCTAGTCGGTCTCTAGTCGGTCCGTAGTCAGTCCCTAGTCGGTCTCTAGTCGGTCCGTACTTCCGTAGTCGGTCCGTAGTCGGTATCTAGTCGGTCCGTAGTCAGTCCCTACTCCCTAGCCGGTCTACCCTAGTCGGTCCGTAGTCAGTCCGTAGTCGGTCTCTAGTTGGTCCGTAGTCGGTCCATAGTCGGTCCGTAGTCGGTTCGTAGTCTGTCCCTAGTCGGTCCATAGTCAGTCCCTAGTCGGTCCCTAGTCGGTCCGTAGTCGGTCCGTTGTTGGTCCGTAGTCGGTCCGTAGTCGATCCCTAGTCGGTCCCTAGTCGGTCCCTAGTCGGTCTCTAGTCGGTCCGTAGTCAGTCCCTAGTCGGTCCCTAGTCGGTCTAGTCGGTCCGTTGTTGGTCCGTAGTCGGTCCGTAGTCGGTCCCTAGTCTGTCCCTAGTCGGTCCGTAGTCGGTCCGTAGTCGGTCTCTAGTCGGTCCGTAGTCGGTCCCTAGTCGGTCCCTAGTCGGTCCGTAGTCGGTCCGTAGTCGGTCCGTAGTCAGTCCCTAGTCGGTCTCTAGTCGGTCCGTACTTCCGTAGTCGGTCCGTAGTCGGTATCTAGTCGGTCCGTAGTCGGTCCCTACTCCCTAGCCGGTCTACCCTAGTCGGTCCGTAGTCGGTCTCTAGTTGGTCCGTAGTCGGTCCATAGTCGGTCCGTAGTCGGTTCGTAGTCTGTCCCTAGTCAGTCCCTAGTCGGTCTCTAGTCGGTCCATAGTCAGTCCCTAGTCGGTCCCTAGTCGGTCCGTAGTCGGTCCGTTGTTGGTCCGTAGTCGGTCCGTAGTCGATCCCTAGTCGGTCCCTAGTCGGTCCCTAGTCGGTCTCTAGTCGGTCCGTAGTCAGTCCCTAGTCGGTCCCTAGTCGGTCTGTAGTCGGTCCGTTGTTGGTCCGTAGTCGGTCCGTAGTCGGTCCCTAGTCTGTCCCTAGTCGGTCCGTAGTCGGTCCGTAGTCGGTCTCTAGTCGGTCCGTAGTCGGTCCCTAGTCGGTCCCTAGTCGGTCCGTAGTCAGTCCGTAGTCGGTCCCTAGTCGGTCCGTAGTCAGTCCGTAGTCGGTCCGTAGTCGGTCTACCCTAGTCTGTCCGTAGTCGGTCCGTAGTCGGTCCGTAGTCGGTCCATAGTCGGTCCGTAGTCGGTCCCTAGTCGATCCGTAGTCGGTCCCTAGTCGGTCCGTAGTCGGTCCAAAGTCGGTCCGTAGTCGGTCCGTAGTCGGTCCCCAGTCCGTCCCTAGTCGGTCCGTAGTCGGTTCCCAGTCCGTCCCTAGTCGGTCCGTAGTCGGTCCATAGTCGGTCCGTAGTCGGTCCGTAGTCGGTCCGTAGTTGGTCCCTAGTCGGTCCCTAGTCGGTCCCTAGTTGGTCCTTAGTCGGTCCCTAGTCGGTCCGTAGTCGGTCCAAAGTCGGTCCGTAGTCGGTCCGAAGTCGTTCCCTAGTCGGTCTCTAGTCGGTCCATAGTCAGTCTCTAGTCGGTCCCTAGTCGGTCCGTAGTCGGTCCGTAGTCGGTCCGTAGTCGGTCCCTAGTCGGTCCGTAGTCGGTCCCTAGTCGGTCTCTAGTCGGTCCGTAGTCGGTCCCTAGTCGGTCCGTGGTCTGTCCGTAGTCGGTCCCTAGTCGGTCTCTAGTCGGTCCGTAGTCAGTCCCTAGTCGGTCCCTAGTCGGTCTGTAGTCGGTCCGTTGTTGGTCCGTAGTCGGTCCGTAGTCGGTCCGTAGTCGGTCCCTAGTCGGTCCCTAGTCTGTCCCTAGTCGGTCCGTAGTCGGTCCGTAGTCGGTTTCTGGTCGGTCCGTAGTCGGTCCCTAGTCGGTCCCTAGTTGGTCCGTAGTCGGTCCGTAGTTGGTCCGTAGTCGGTCCGTAGTCGGTCCCTAGTCGGTCCGTAGTCGGTCCCTAGTCGGTCCGCAGTCGGTCCCTAGTCGGTCCGTAGTCGGTCCCTAGTCGGTCTACCCTAGTCGGTCCGTAGTCGGTCCTTAGTCGGTCCGTAATCGGTCTCTAGTTGGTCCGTAGTCGGTCCCTAGTCGTTACGTAGTCGGTCCGTAGTCGGTCTCTAGTCAGTCCGTAGTCGGTCCCTAGAAGGTCCCTAGTCGGTCCGTAGTCGGTCCATAGTCGGTCCGTAGTCGGTCCGTAGTCGGTTCCTAGTCGGTCCGTAGTCGGTCCGTAGTCGGTCCCTAGTCAGTCCGTAGTCGGTCCCTAGTCGGTCCCTAGTCGGTTCCTTGTCGGTCCCTAGTCGGTCCGTAGTCGTTCCGTAGGCGGTCTCTAGTCGGTCCACAGTCGGTCCCTAGTCGGTCCCCAGTCGGTCCCTAGTCGATCCGAAATAAATTCCTCCATTTTGAATTATTTTTTTTCTAGGATACGAAGGTCCTGATCATCTTTTGATAAGAAACCACTCTTCCATCTTTTATACCCTTTGAGATGGACGCTGATGAAATTTGTATGGCGGCCATCTTTTTTCCGCCATTTTGAATATTTTTCCAGCTCACTGCCAATTGGAAGCCGTTTCGAGTGACATTTGCTCGAGCACCTCCCACCTATCTTCAATACCTTAAGCGTGCCCTTCACCCGTCTCCGAGTTCCTCAATCATCAGCTCTATCCATATTTTTTTTCTGAATAATTTTTGTCTTTTTTGTGAAACCATTTGTGAAAAAAAAAATTTTCATACAAAATTTTACAGGAGAATTTTTTTGGGGAAAATCTCGTAAACTACCCCGAAGGTGGCAACACTGTTTTCATTTATCGATACTGCCGGTTAAGTTACACAGTCGATTCATACATTTCAACTTTCCAAAATGTTGCCAACTGCCTCAAAAACATGTTCAAAATCAATTCCAAAACAAATAAAATACAAAATGGCTGTCAACTCATTTTGCAGATTTATTTTAGAAAGTTGAATAATTTTTCCATTAAGTACAGGAGATACCGCTCCTGATGACGTTTCAAGTTTTCATCTCGCTTGCACACAGGCGAAATGATCACCCCTGCAAAAAAGACCGTATCGCGAAAACAACTTTTTCTTTGATAAAGTTCAGTGTTGCCTGTCCCTGGCGATAAAAATATCCAAATTTCGTTTGTACAGGTAAAAAATGTCGTTGCTCATACTCGGATTTTGCAAAAAGTTCGTATTTCGATTTGTGAATTTTTGGGGTAAATCTTGAAATTTCCCCAAAAATGGGGTATTTTTTTCACCAATCTATACATACTTCAAGTCTGTACATACAATAGCTTCATAGAAGTAGAAACGCTCCGATGTTGTCAACTGTGAGTAATTTGAATTTTAAAATTGCGTTTTTTCGTACCTCAAACTGAATGGCCGCCACGACAGCCGCCATCTTGAATATTTAAAAACCACTCCCGATCTGTCAAAATACAGGATAATTGTAGACGGAATAAGGAAAAAAATATTATCCTCAACTAACCCGTTTTGGTGCTGTGGCGCCGCAGTTCGGGATCGAAAAATCGAAAATTTGAAAGACTACAGCTAAGCCGCCATCTTGTTTTTCAAATTTTTTCTACTTTTTCTATTAATCGTTTCCTAATTTCTTCTAGAATTGCGAGTTTTAACGAAATCGGTAGGAAAACAAAAATGTTACAAAAATCACGTCGGCCGCCATCTTGTTTTTGTTTGAGCAGCCCTTTTCTATCTACAATACCCTTCCCGGGCTCCTCAACCATCTTACTTACCCTCAATCATCATGTCTTCCCATATTTTTCTGTGAGAATTCTCTGAAGAACCGCATCAAAGGCAATTCAATATTCACCATATATTTTCTATGAAAAAATGAATTCCGCCATTTTGAATTTTTTTTCCATTCATCAAGTAGACCTTCGGATTTTGATCATCTTTTGCTAAGAAATCACTCTTCCATCTTTTATACCCTCCGAGATGGATACCGATGAAATTTGTATGGCGGCCATCTTTTTTTCGCCATTTTGAATTTTTTTTCAGCTCACTCCCAATTGGACAACGTTTCGAATGACATTTGCTCGAGCACCCCCCACCTATCTTCAATACTTTCAGCGTACCCTTCACCCGTCTCCGAAACCCTCAATCATCAGCTCTCTCCATATTTTTTTCGGAATAAATTTTTGTCTTCTTTGTGAAACCATTAGTGAAAAAAAAATTTTTCATACAAAATTTTACAGGAGGAAATTTTTGAGGAAATCTCAAAAACTACCCTAAATGTGGCAACACTGTGTACATACTTCGATACTGACGGTTGAGTTACACAATCGATTCACACATGTCAACTTTCTAAAATGTTGCCAACTGCCTCAAAAACATGATCAAATTTTTTTAAAACACCCAACAACAATACAAAATGGCCGCCAACTTGTTTTATATAAATAATTCACATAGTTTTATAATTTTTTCAATAAGTACAGTATATACCGCTCCTGATGACGTTTTAATTTTGTATCTCGCTCGCACCCAGGCGAAATCATTGCCCCTGACAAAAGACCATGTCGCGAAAATCACTTTTTCTTTGATAAATTCCAGTGTTGCCAGTCCCCGAGGACAAAAATACTCAAATGTCATTGGTACAAGTAAAATACATGGTTGCTCATACTCGGATTTTGCAAAAAGTCCGTATTTCGATTTTTTAATTTTTGGGGTAAATCTTGAAATTTCCCCAAAAGTGGGGTATTTTTTTTATCGCCAATTTATACCTCGAGTCAATGCAAACAATCGCTTCATAGAAGTCGAAACGTTCCGATGTTGCCAACTGTGAGAAATTTGATTTTTAAAATTGGGTTTTTTCGTACCTCAAACCCAATGGCCGCCACGACAGCCGCCATTTTGAATTTTTAAAAACCACTCTCGTTCTGTCAAAATTAAGGGTAATTGTGGGCGAATACAGGAAAAAAATATTATCGTCAATCACCCCGTTTCGGAGCTGTGGTGCCGCGGTTTGGGGTCGAAAAATCAAAAATTTTAAAAACCTAAATCTCGGCCGCCATCTTGTTTTTTCAATTTTTTCCACTTTTTCTAATAATCATTTACTAATTTCTTAAAAACCTGCGAATTTTAACTAAATCGGTTGAAAAACAAAAAAGTTACAAAAATTACGTCGGCCGCCATCTTGTTTTTCTGAAATGTCATAATTTTTCCCTACTCGACTCCCGCACCCAAACATATCTTCCATACATTATTGTATCGTTTTCTGTCTCTTTCTAGGAGAACAATTATGTCAATGAGTCAGTCAGTCAGTCAGTCAGTCAGTGGTAATTGAGCTATATATAGTATAATTCCAAATTTTTCCACTTTTTCTATTAATCGTTTATTAATTTCTTCAATAGTTGTGAGTTGTAACAAAATCGGTGGGAAAACAAAAAAGTTACAAAAATCACATCGGCCGCCATCTTGTTTTTCTGAAATGTCATAATTTTTCCCTACTCGACTCCCGCATCCGAACATATCTCCCATACATTATTGTATCGTTTTCTGTCTCTTTCTAGGAGAACAATTATGTCAATGAGTCAGTCAGTCAGTCAGTCAGTCAGTGGTAATCGAGCTATATATATTATAACTAGTTGCTCGGTGCGCGAGCTGCTAAAGCAGCTCGCGGGGACGTTCGACATTATATTATAACATGGGGCTGCACCCTATAATTTCGAAGATATAAGCATTTAAAAATTTGATCACGTGAGCACATAGACATCGCGAAAATAAGAAGTTTGAGTACCAACAACATGGGGCTCGACCCTATAGTTTCGGAGATATAAGCTTTTAAAAATCTGACCACGTAAGCACACCGATATCGCGAAAATAAGAAGTTTGAGTACCAACTACATGGGGCTTCACCATATAGTTTCGGATATAAGCTTTTAAAAATCTGACCACGTGAGCATAAAGACGAAGATAAGAAGTTTGAGTACCAACAACATGGGGCTGCACTCTACCCTTCTGTATCCTTCACTTGTCTCCAAAATCCTCAATCATCAGCTCTCGCCATATTTTTTCTCCAAATGAATTTTTGTCTTCTGTGTGAAACCATTTGTGAAAAAAAAAATTCATATAAAATTTTACAGGAGGAAATTTTTGGGGAAATCTAGAAAAGTCCCCGGTCGGTCCTTAGTCGGTCGCTAGTCGGTCGCTAGTCGGTCCGTAGTCAGTCCATAGTCGGTCCATAGTCGGTCCCTAGTCGGTCCGTAGTCAGTCCGTTGTCGGTCCCTAGTCGGTCGCTAGTCGGTCCGTAGTCTGTCCCTAGTCTGTCCCTAGTCGGTCCGTACTCCATAGTCGGTCCGTTGTTGGTCCGTAGTCGGTCCATAGTCGGTCCGTAGTCGGCCCCTAGTCGGTCCCTAGTCGGTCCCTAGTCGGTCCCTAGTCGGTCCGTAGTCGGTCCGTAGTCGGTCCCTAGTCGGTCCGTAGTTGGTCCCTAGTCGGTCCCTAGTCGGTCTCTAGTTGGTCCGTAGTCAGTCCCTAGTCGGTTTCTAGTCGGTCCGTAGTCGGTCCGTAGTCGGTCCTTTCTCAGTCCCTAGTCGGTCTCTAGTCGGTCCGTAGTCAGTCCCTAGTCGGTCTCTAGTCGGTCCGTACTTCCGTAGTCGGTCCGTAGTCAGTCCCTACTCCCTAGCCGGTCTACCCTAGTCGGTCCGTAGTCAGTCCGTAGTCGGTCTCTAGTTGGTCCGTAGTCGGTCCATAGTCGGTCCGTAGTCGGTTCGTAGTCTGTCCCTAGTCGGTCCATAGTCAGTCCCTAGTCGGTCCCTAGTCGGTCCGTAGTCGGTCCGTTGTTGGTCCGTAGTCGGTCCGTAGTCGATCCCTAGTCGGTCCCTAGTCGGTCCCTAGTCGGTCTCTAGTCGGTCCGTAGTCAGTCCCTAGTCGGTCCCTAGTCGGTCTAGTCGGTCCGTTGTTGGTCCGTAGTCGGTCCGTAGTCGGTCCCTAGTCTGTCCCTAGTCGGTCCGTAGTCGGTCCGTAGTCGGTCTCTAGTCGGTCCGTAGTCGGTCCCTAGTCGGTCCCTAGTTGGTCCGTAGTCGGTCCGTAGTCGGTCCGTAGTCAGTCCCTAGTCGGTCTCTAGTCGGTCCGTACTTCCGTAGTCGGTCCGTAGTCGGTATCTAGTCGGTCCGTAGTCGGTCCCTACTCCCTAGCCGGTCTACCCTAGTCGGTCCGTAGTCGGTCTCTAGTTGGTCCGTAGTCGGTCCATAGTCGGTCCGTAGTCGGTTCGTAGTCTGTCCCTAGTCAGTCCCTAGTCGGTCTCTAGTCGGTCCATAGTCAGTCCCTAGTCGGTCCCTAGTCGGTCCGTAGTCGGTCCGTTGTTGGTCCGTAGTCGGTCCGTAGTCGGTCCCTAGTCGGTCCCTAGTCGGTCCCTAGTCGGTCTCTAGTCGGTCCGTAGTCAGTCCCTAGTCGGTCCCTAGTCGGTCTGTAGTCGGTCCGTTGTTGGTCCGTAGTCGGTCCGTAGTCGGTCCCTAGTCTGTCCCTAGTCGGTCCGTAGTCGGTCCGTAGTCGGTCTCTAGTCGGTCCGTAGTCGGTCCCTAGTCGGTCCCTAGTCGGTCCGTAGTCAGTCCGTAGTCGGTCCCTAGTCGGTCCGTAGTCAGTCCGTAGTCGGTCCGTAGTCGGTCTACCCTAGTCTGTCCGTAGTCGGTCCGTAGTCGGTCCGTAGTCGGTCCATAGTCGGTCCGTAGTCGGTCCCTAGTCGATCCGTAGTCGGTCCCTAGTCGGTCCGTAGTCGGTCCAAAGTCGGTCCGTAGTCGGTCCGTAGTCGGTCCCCAGTCCGTCCCTAGTCGGTCCGTAGTCGGTTCCCAGTCCGTCCCTAGTCGGTCCGTAGTCGGTCCATAGTCGGTCCGTAGTCGGTCCGTAGTCGGTCCGTAGTTGGTCCCTAGTCGGTCCCTAGTCGGTCCCTAGTTGGTCCTTAGTCGGTCCCGAGTCGGTCCATAGTCGGTCCCTAGTCGGTTTCTAGTCGGTCCCTAGTCGGTCCCTAGTCGGTCCGTAGTCGGTCCCTAGTCGGTCACTAGTCGGTCCGTAGTCGGTCCCTAGTCGGTCTCTAGTCGGTCTGTAGTCTGTCCCTACTCGGTCTCTAGTCAGTCCGTAGTCAGTCCCTAGTCGGTCCCTAGTCAGTCCGTAGTCGGTCCGTAGTCGGTCCGTAGTTGGTCCGTAGTCGGTCCGTAGTCGGTCCATAGTCGGTCCGTAGTCGGTCCCTAGTCGGTCCGTAGTCGGTCCCTAGTCGGTCCGTAGTCGGTCCAAAGTCGGTCCGTAGTCGGTCCGAAGTCGTTCCCTAGTCGGTCTCTAGTCGGTCCATAGTCAGTCTCTAGTCGGTCCCTAGTCGGTCCGTAGTCGGTCCGTAGTCGGTCCGTAGTCGGTCCCTAGTCGGTCCGTAGTCGGTCCCTAGTCGGTCTCTAGTCGGTCCGTAGTCGGTCCCTAGTCGGTCCGTGGTCTGTCCGTAGTCGGTCCCTAGTCGGTCTCTAGTCGGTCCGTAGTCAGTCCCTAGTCGGTCCCTAGTCGGTCTGTAGTCGGTCCGTTGTTGGTCCGTAGTCGGTCCGTAGTCGGTCCGTAGTCGGTCCCTAGTCGGTCCCTAGTCTGTCCCTAGTCGGTCCGTAGTCGGTCCGTAGTCGGTTTCTGGTCGGTCCGTAGTCGGTCCCTAGTCGGTCCCTAGTTGGTCCGTAGTCGGTCCGTAGTTGGTCCGTAGTCGGTCCGTAGTCGGTCCCTAGTCGGTCCGTAGTCGGTCCCTAGTCGGTCCG
The DNA here is from genome assembly GCA_920104075.1 of Melanargia galathea. Taxonomy (NCBI): domain Eukaryota; kingdom Metazoa; phylum Arthropoda; class Insecta; order Lepidoptera; family Nymphalidae; genus Melanargia; species Melanargia galathea. The sequence goes on from OV049855.1 coordinate 23,706,002, forward strand.
CAGTCGGTCCCTAGTCGGTCCGTAGTCGGTCCCTAGTCGGTCTACCCTAGTCGGTCCGTAGTCGGTCCTTAGTCGGTCCGTAATCGGTCTCTAGTTGGTCCGTAGTCGGTCCCTAGTCGTTACGTAGTCGGTCCGTAGTCGGTCTCTAGTCAGTCCGTAGTCGGTCCCTAGAAGGTCCCTAGTCGGTCCGTAGTCGGTCCATAGTCGGTCCGTAGTCGGTCCGTAGTCGGTTCCTAGTCGGTCCGTAGTCGGTCCGTAGTCGGTCCCTAGTCAGTCCGTAGTCGGTCCCTAGTCGGTCCCTAGTCGGTTCCTTGTCGGTCCCTAGTCGGTCCGTAGTCGTTCCGTAGGCGGTCTCTAGTCGGTCCACAGTCGGTCCCTAGTCGGTCCCCAGTCGGTCCCTAGTCGATCCGAAATAAATTCCTCCATTTTGAATTATTTTTTTTCTAGGATACGAAGGTCCTGATCATCTTTTGATAAGAAACCACTCTTCCATCTTTTATACCCTTTGAGATGGACGCTGATGAAATTTGTATGGCGGCCATCTTTTTTCCGCCATTTTGAATATTTTTCCAGCTCACTGCCAATTGGAAGCCGTTTCGAGTGACATTTGCTCGAGCACCTCCCACCTATCTTCAATACCTTAAGCGTGCCCTTCACCCGTCTCCGAGTTCCTCAATCATCAGCTCTATCCATATTTTTTTTCTGAATAATTTTTGTCTTTTTTGTGAAACCATTTGTGAAAAAAAAAATTTTCATACAAAATTTTACAGGAGAATTTTTTTGGGGAAAATCTCGTAAACTACCCCGAAGGTGGCAACACTGTTTTCATTTATCGATACTGCCGGTTAAGTTACACAGTCGATTCATACATTTCAACTTTCCAAAATGTTGCCAACTGCCTCAAAAACATGTTCAAAATCAATTCCAAAACAAATAAAATACAAAATGGCTGTCAACTCATTTTGCAGATTTATTTTAGAAAGTTGAATAATTTTTCCATTAAGTACAGGAGATACCGCTCCTGATGACGTTTCAAGTTTTCATCTCGCTTGCACACAGGCGAAATGGTCACCCCTGCAAAAAAGACCGTATCGCGAAAACAACTTTTTCTTTGATAAAGTTCAGTGTTGCCTGTCCCTGGCGATAAAAATATCCAAATTTCGTTTGTACAGGTAAAAAATGTCGTTGCTCATACTCGGATTTTGCAAAAAGTTCGTATTTCGATTTGTGAATTTTTGGGGTAAATCTTGAAATTTCCCCAAAAATGGGGTATTTTTTTCACCAATCTATACATACTTCAAGTCTGTACATACAATAGCTTCATAGAAGTAGAAACGCTCCGATGTTGTCAACTGTGAGTAATTTGAATTTTAAAATTGCGTTTTTTCGTACCTCAAACTGAATGGCCGCCACGACAGCCGCCATCTTGAATATTTAAAAACCACTCCCGATCTGTCAAAATACAGGATAATTGTAGACGGAATAAGGAAAAAAATATTATCCTCAACTAACCCGTTTTGGTGCTGTGGCGCCGCAGTTCGGGGTCGAAAAATCGAAAATTTGAAAGACTACAGCTAAGCCGCCATCTTGTTTATCAAATTTTTTCTACTTTTTCTATTAATCGTTTCCTAATTTCTTCTAGAATTGCGAGTTTTAACGAAATCGGTAGGAAAACAAAAATGTTACAAAAATCACGTCGGCCGCCATCTTGTTTTTGTTTGAGCAGCCCTTTTCTATCTACAATACCCTTCCCGGGCTCCTCAACCATCTTACTTACCCTCAATCATCATGTCTTCCCATATTTTTCTGTGAGAATTCTCTGAAGAACCGCATCAAAGGCAATTCAATATTCACCATATATTTTCTATGAAAAAATGAATTCCGCCATTTTGAATTTTTTTTCCATTCATCAAGTAGACCTTCGGATTTTGATCATCTTTTGCTAAGAAATCACTCTTCCATCTTTTATACCCTCCGAGATGGATACCGATGAAATTTGTATGGCGGCCATCTTTTTTTCGCCATTTTGAATTTTTTTTCAGCTCACTCCCAATTGGACAACGTTTCGAATGACATTTGCTCGAGCACCCCCCACCTATCTTCAATACTTTCAGCGTACCCTTCACCCGTCTCCGAAACCCTCAATCATCAGCTCTCTCCATATTTTTTTCGGAATAAATTTTTGTCTTCTTTGTGAAACCATTAGTGAAAAAAAAATTTTTCATACAAAATTTTACAGGAGGAAATTTTTGAGGAAATCTCAAAAACTACCCTAAATGTGGCAACACTGTGTACATACTTCGATACTGACGGTTGAGTTACACAATCGATTCACACATGTCAACTTTCTAAAATGTTGCCAACTGCCTCAAAAACATGATCAAATTTTTTTAAAACACCCAACAACAATACAAAATGGCCGCCAACTTGTTTTATATAAATAATTCACATAGTTTTATAATTTTTTCAATAAGTACAGTATATACCGCTCCTGATGACGTTTTAATTTTGTATCTCGCTCGCACCCAGGCGAAATCATTGCCCCTGACAAAAGACCATGTCGCGAAAATCACTTTTTCTTTGATAAATTCCAGTGTTGCCAGTCCCCGAGGACAAAAATACTCAAATGTCATTGGTACAAGTAAAATACATGGTTGCTCATACTCGGATTTTGCAAAAAGTCCGTATTTCGATTTTTTAATTTTTGGGGTAAATCTTGAAATTTCCCCAAAAGTGGGGTATTTTTTTTATCGCCAATTTATACCTCGAGTCAATGCAAACAATCGCTTCATAGAAGTCGAAACGTTCCGATGTTGCCAACTGTGAGAAATTTGATTTTTAAAATTGGGTTTTTTCGTACCTCAAACCCAATGGCCGCCACGACAGCCGCCATTTTGAATTTTTAAAAACCACTCTCGTTCTGTCAAAATTAAGGGTAATTGTGGGCGAATACAGGAAAAAAATATTATCGTCAATCACCCCGTTTCGGAGCTGTGGTGCCGCGGTTTGGGGTCGAAAAATCAAAAATTTTAAAAACCTAAATCTCGGCCGCCATCTTGTTTTTTCAATTTTTTCCACTTTTTCTAATAATCATTTACTAATTTCTTAAAAACCTGCGAATTTTAACGAAATCGGTTGAAAAACAAAAAAGTTACAAAAATTACGTCGGCCGCCATCTTGTTTTTCTGAAATGTCATAATTTTTCCCTACTCGACTCCCGCACCCAAACATATCTTCCATACATTATTGTATCGTTTTCTGTCTCTTTCTAGGAGAACAATTATGTCAATGAGTCAGTCAGTCAGTCAGTCAGTCAGTGGTAATTGAGCTATATATAGTATAATGGAGATAGAGTTTCGGAAGTTGAGACTTTTTTATTGGAAATTTCCTCTTCTTTAACGAGCTTTTTTCAAAATTGCTTAAATATAAATATTTTACGAGTTATTAACATTAAACGAAGTATCATTTTTTTTTTCATCTTATTTTGTTAATAACAATTGCAATTTTTTACCTGCACCAAAATCCTTCAAAAACATTTTTAACCCCCGACGCAAAAACGACGGGGTGTTATAAGTTTGACGTGTCTGTGTGTGTGTGTGTGTGTGTGTGTGTGTGTGTGTGTGTGTGTGTGTGTGTGTGTGTCTGTCTGTTCCCCTGTGGCGCTCAAACGGGTGAACCGATTTGAATGCGGTTTTTTTTTGTTCGAAAGGTGATTTAGTCGAGAGTGTTCTTAGCTATGTTTGATGAAAATTGGTCCAAGATGGCCGCCGCTACAAAATGGCGGATTACATATTTTTTCACAAATCCCTTAATATGGGTATCAAATGAAAGGGCTTGACTAGTAGAATAGCACTATTGCAAATCCAAGATGGTTGCCGCCACAAAACGGCGAATGTCGGGGGTTTTTTAAATTTTCAATTTACACTTGTTTTATATGTAATTCCGAATCGAATGAGCTATCGCTCATATTTTTAGGACTTTTATCTCTATTTTTCACGTTTTCGAACTTGTTGACCAGTCTATCGGCAACAGATACGACAACAGCGATGTAGTAAGATAAATCCATTTTACGAGAAAATGTACTTATTAGAAAAAAAACGCGTTGTGATAAAACACCCTATAAACTCACAGTGAGCACGAGCTACAATTTCCTGGACAAAAACCACTTATCATAACATTTGTGTAAGACGCGTGTGGTTTTATCAATACCACCACTGTGCGTGATAAGAGGGGGTGCATTCGACAAACAATTGATAAGATTGCGCGCGCAAGGTGCGTCGTATCAATGTCGCGATTAGAATGACAAATATTTGTTTTATGTCTCAATAGAGGATTTGTTGGTTTCTTGTTTTTATTGTATTTCGTAAAATTAAGGCAGGTGCGGTTCGTCCCCTTAGTAATACAAAAACGTATCTCGATTTTGTTCAATTTGAGAAAACAGATAAAAACTGTGCGACATGATACAATACTGAGAATATAATAGGGTATTTGACTAATTTTTGGAAATTGTTTTAAATTATTCTTTATTACTTATTAAAACACACTACATTGATATTTTTCGCAATATCTACAGTATTATGAATTAAATCAATGATAAAGTTTAAGTTTTGAAAACCACGCCAAAAACGACATTTCTGATCACATGATACGCGTGACGTCACAAATCGCTATGCAAGTCACTTCTCTCGCTCGCTCCTTTTCGGAACTCGATGCGTGCGACAGAGACGCTACGCAAGGCGACTGCTATATCGTAATGTTGTAAGTTGTTATACTACTCATTTTAATATCAATCTTATTCTTTCAAGTATAAAGTTTAGTTTCGGTTGACTTGATAAACTTCAATTATAACAACCAAGTTAGGTGCAATCTATTGACGTCACAAACAATCCCAGAGCGTTCACGTTCCTGATAAAATTTCAAAAATTATTATGTTTTATTTCGTGCAAAATATCGCGTAAAATTACATAGTTTAGTTTGATTGAGTGAAATATGTCTTTTTTAGGCTATTATCTGATAAGATGACCACAATCAATAGTATATTTTCAATGTTGTCAAATACCCTATTACTACTTTTGAATATAATGTTTAATGCTTAAAAATACGTTTCAGATCTTACTCGTATATAGGGTCGCAAAGCAAGTAATTTATTATTTTTAAATGCTTTATTTAAATAAATAGTTGGGAATAAGGTACATAGATACGTTTTTGTGTTACTAAGGGGACGGTTTGTGACTTGATATAAGTTGCATTCTTTTTGAAGTTATACTTCTTTAGGCGCGTTATGAAAAAAATATGAGAGATGAGAGACACGAGAAACGACATGTTGAAGCCGTCTGTCGCGCCATCTAGTGTCTGATAGTAATTAATTATTTGCATGCAAAGAAGTATAACTTCTTACGCGAGTAGGTACATAGTACACACGCCTTTTTTTATTAATTCAAAATTCAAATATATTTTTACATCTGGTGAACATGACAAGTCGCAGGGAGCCGCTAGATACAAGCGACATGATACCTCGGTGTGTGGAAGTCTCTATAAGTGCGCTATGTCCACTGTCCAGCAGTGGGCGGTGGATTGACGAGGACTCTGTAAAGAAACGATGCACTGCCCTCCGCCAATTTAATTTATCGTCGCTCGCCGACAAAGTAGCACCACGTAGCACTAAATACCTTACTAAAAACATTACTTTTTACTATAAAAAGCTGGTGTACCTCACACAGCGTTCTAGCGTTCTATATTTAGACCTTAGTTTAGTCTGTTAATATATCGTAAATTATAACAGACTTAATTTCACGGCTGATTCCGACCAGCGCCGGTATTGGAGTTCCCAAATGCAAGTCTTAGTCTACACGCGCATTACTGAATTTTTGTCGCCAGGAAAATGATGACTGAGAAGCTGATGACTTTTAACCCCACAAATATTTAAAAAATTAGTACTAGTACCTATACTACTATGTACCTAAAGGTTGGTTTGTATCGGTATGTTGAGTGTTAATATTATCATAACGATTTTTATCGAAATCAATAGGGATTCGTAGTTTAATTCATAATTTAATTCGTTCGAAGAGCGTCATTTACAACATATTAGTCAATTTTGTAAAAAAATGGTTGTCTGTAAAGTCGGTTTACGGACGATAATTTTACATGATAACGTCATAAAAGAACAAAGATACTTAGATGCATCACAAGCCGAACGCTTAAGCCGATCGTCGCTTCTCTATCGCTTGTTCCGCACTGTCGCTTGCACGCGGTACGGACAATGAGTCATGTTTTTCGTGCATGTAGCCGACGTTCATCGATTTATTAGACGTTATCGCGTCAAAAATATCACACTATCTTTCGCACAGCTTTGTAAACATACAATCAAATAAAAATACACTTCATTATCAAAGATTCCACAACAATGCCAATTTCTTTCCGTGTGACGTGATGTAAAACCGTAATGCGCATCAAGCCTTAAGTCTACAATTAGGATAGATTTCACGTTATAGTTTAGCGTGAAAGGCAAATGGTAATACAAGTTCCTTAATCTTAGGTAGGTATTTAAGAAATCACTCAGCTCCGTACAGACAAACATATTTTTATTAATTAGAAGAACTATTAATACTACGTTTTTGACAAGGCAAGGTCTCTCACTAGCTCACGACCTACAAGGTAAGGACATACTTACGACAAGGCAAGGTCTACTTAGGATGGATTCGAGTTAATCGAAAGATCGAAGAAGAGTTTAATCGTACCCCTACCCCTAATCGGTTTTTACGCCGTATCGTAATACATCAGAAAGCAAAATCGCCAAGCGGCACATCTTTTCCTCTCACCAAAGTTTGCTTGGTAATGATTGCTTTGGTATCAATAAGGCCGCCTTTGCATGCATAGTTTTAAGCGATATCTGTACTTGTAGGTACCTATTATCATTCTTGTATGCAATAAAGTGTCTATCTATCTTTTCCGGTAGGGCGGTATCTAGATCCGATCTCGCACTAGACCAGAGACAATTTAGAAAGTATGAAAATTCCCAGATTTCCCCTGCCGGAAATCGAACCCGGGTCCTCCGCCGCAGCACTCACCACGGCGCCAAGGAGGTCGTTAGACTTCCACGTTATATGGTCCTCATTTGTATCAATAAGTTAACGCCAGCAACGACAGAGAAACTTTAACATTGATGTACGTAGGTATAACAAACATAGAAATCAATGCATGTATGTATGCGAGTTATGATATGTGTATGAGTACATTACATTTTTCACCGAGCACATGTTCCCACGTGCGCCTGTCTATATAACACACAATACTTGCAGTTTCACCTAAACGAATCCAATACATCCAGCGTGATATACCTAATTGATAACTGAGAAATGATGATGAATGATGATTTATTATGAAAACTGGCAAAGTGCAACACTTTCAGTACAGGAATATTTCATTTTGTCGTTCATACACTCGTAGGACGCGACGTTTCGAAAGCACAGAGTTAAATTGAAAAATTTACTGGTTTAAGTTTCAGTATGACTGTTTGACTTGAATTCTACCATAGATAAATGAATAAGAAGAGATATGGCAAGGGGGCGTGGTTCCTGAGAACTTTTCTGGTGTTAAATACACCTGAGAACCGTTTCTGTCTTTAGTCGAATGTCGTCCACCGATCGTTTCACCGCTCTCGATTTTTAACAAAATGCCGTGTTGTTCAGTGGTTGTTTGAAAAAAATCAAGCAAAAAAGGGAATCACACGAAAGATGGCATCTCATTTCACACTTATGTACAAGTTATTGTTGTTATTTTCCATAAAAAACAAGAAAACATTATTATGTATATTTACATTATGCTCAAAAAGTGTTAAATTGAGAAGTCTGTATCTCATTATGAACAAAATCCATTGCTTGCTTAGTAGAAATCAAACATTGAATCGGTCGGTCTTAGGACGCAATGGTACTTGTACTATATAAATATATTCTTTCACTAAAACTTTAGACCTTTCATGGAACGGGCGCCTTCACTCAACATCGATAACGTGTGATGTACGGTGATTGAAATTGAACGCTGTGTACTAAACAATAAAGTATATATTTGCTGGTGCTGCTTGCACTGATCTATCAGTATGCAATATAGCATTTTGTAGCAAGTGGTGGGGACAAACTAACGACAGCAGGTTTCCATACAATTTGATGTAAAGGGCAATTCTCCCTCTTATTCATTATTCTATGAATTCTACGCATGTTCGAAGAGGTAGCAATCTTAACGCAGGCAGACTGACACCTGACATATTTGGCATCGCAGAGTTGGTCTTTATCATGTGAGCCCAGCATCACTCATTTCGGAGATCGTTATCAAAATTATGGTCTCTTAAGCGAAGCAGTGCGCACACTAGTGTCATTCAGTAGGTACACTTTTTACACGGATTTAGTAAAAACCTAAATCCCTCGCGGGCATCAACTATTTATAGCTTTACTATATTTCTGAAACGTTGGATATCTACTTCAACATCACAGATATTTATTACCTTAACACGTTGGGGCTAAACAGTGTTATCTCATGTCCGAGATTTTTTGCGCGGTGCGTCGAGAGACTCGGGTGGACAAAATCCGTGCCGGGACATGTAAACGAATAATTGGACGCAGAGGTACCCTGGCAATGAAGCCTTTGTGGTCGCCGCCGCCCATCCATCACGGTTGTTTGTCAGGGCTTAGGACGGCCATTCCAGTGAAATGGGCGTAAAATTCTGTCGATACATCTCAATGGCTCGATCCTGTTTAGGGCGTAATTACTTTAGGGGTTTCGGTCGAGCGATATGAGGTTGGACAAATTATTGTGTTGCTGGGTTTATAGTTGGAAGGATATGTTATTGTAGTAAATGTACGACATATTTATTAGACTACAATAAATAAACGATTCTAAGTATGTTGATTCAAATTAAACTATTCACACTGAGAGGAATCTCCTAAAGTTCCTTCTGTATTTAAATTTTAATTTTACGGGAAAAAAATTCAACCGAAATGGAAGAGAAATTATTTCTAAGGGGCTCTATCAAATTCTACTTCAATAAGCAGAAGGATACCTACTTGCGACAAAAATATCCATTCATATAAATGGGAAAGAGTGTCTGTCTGTCTGCTAGCTTTTCACGGCCCAACAGTTTAACCGACTTTAAGGAAAAATACAGAGTTAGCTTACATCCCGGGGACGACCATAGGCTACTTTTTATTCCGGAAAATTAAAGAATTCCCTCGGAATTCTTAAAGGTCCATCTGTTTAACCCGGCCCGGTGTCCCATAAATTGATTTCTAGGCAACTTTTATCCCGGAAAAGCAAATAAGTATCCACCATCGATGTCTAAGTTCTCACAGGATTTTAAAATCCTAAATTCACTCAGACGAAGTCGCGGACATCATCTAGTAATAGTCAAAGTTGACGTAGAAGGACTAAGCGCTCGTACGCATTAGCGGTTGCGGTAGCGGTGCGGTTATATTTTTATATGCAACCGCTACCGCAACCGCTAACGCGAGCGCTTAGTGCGTACAAAATGAGCGGTTGCACATCACTACATAGTATAAAACAAAGTTGCTTTCTCTGTCCCTATGTCCCTATGTATGCTTAAATCTTTAAAACTACGCAACGGATTTTGATGCGGTGTTTTTTAATAGATAGAGTGATTCAAGAGGAAGGTTTATAAGTAGAAAAATTGGACCCGGTAGGTGGCGCTAATAGCGGGCAGGACGACGTCTGCCGGGTCCGCTAGTAAAAATATAAAAAGCGGCTAGCCGCACCGCTACCGCAACCGCTAATGCGTATGAGGGCTTAGACAACTTTTGCTCGAATGCTATTTGATTGTAAAACTTTTTTCTTCAAGACTGGACATTGAGTCACCAAGAATACTTCCGAATACTTTTGTACTTTTTTTTCTACTTTCGGTTGCGATCTTTTAACTCGCTATTCTATTCAATTGGAGGTGTAAATTCAATAATACAAGTGTGTTACAACGATGGGCATTTTATCCTGTTCCGTTAAAGTCCGGCCACCGGGGTAGGTGTTTCTAAGTAACCGCGTAATATGTTTAAGATTCCTGTTTTTTTCGGTTATTTGACATTACTTATTGCAAATATTCTATTCACGTTCCTTTAAGTCTAATCTTTGAGCTTTATTTTTTACACTTCGTTCTCTATAGATATATGTAGTAGATTTTAGTTCTTACGGATACTTACCTACTTTCTGTTTTCTTTTTGAAGGTCGAAGCGAGGTCTTCGAATCTGCTTGCACTTGCTGTTGTTGTGTTGTAAATTCACAAATACGTCGTTAACATATTATGTAAATTATAGCCCAAAGCCGAAAATTATAAAACAACTATAAAACTTAAATTTAGAGAAGAAATATAGTAATATAGAAATATAGTAAATATATAATATTAGTGGTGGCGCTCATAGAATTATATGGGGAAAAAATATTTTTGGCTAATGGGGTCAAGAAAATAAAAGAACATTTGAAAAGCTCAACTTTTTTAAATTAGGTAGAAATACCTACTTCAATTTACGATTTGAGGGGCTACCAAATTCACTGCTCTTAATTTGTCGCGGGTCTATCTCAAAATTGACTTTACATCAAAAGCTATAACTTATATATTCATGTACCTAATTTCAATCATATTGTTTAGTTAAACAGCAAATACTTATATCAGTTAACTAGCTTCTGCCCGCGGCTTCACCGGCGTGTATTTCGGTTTTTAACAAATCCCGAGGGAATCGTGGAATTCGCGTTCCCGTTCCCACTCCCTTTTCCAACATTTATACCTACTTTAAAGAAAGTTTTCTATAGTAATCTACCTATAGGTGCAGCTATAGATTTTGGTTTTTTTAAAATCCCGTGGGAACTGTGGATTTTTCCAGGATAAAAAGTACTTAGCCTATGTGTCAAAGTCAGGGCATAATCTAAATTTCAGCCAAATCGGTTTAGTAGTTGCGGCGTTAAAAAGTAACAAACATACACACACACAAACTATCGCCTTTATAATATTAGTGTGATTATCAAATTAAAATAAAATTATTATAGTTTTTCCTTGCAAAAGTTTCCCTTCCCATAGCCAAAAATTTACACTAATTGTCCTAATAGATGGTGCTAACGCCGATATTTTGAAATTCTTTTAGCACTGTATTAGGAGCTATCTCAGCAGCATAAGGCTAGAAGCGACGTCGGGCGTCTGTCCCAGTAGCCGGGCGCAGCTCTGCTGGTGCAGCTCGCGACAGTACGCCCGCGTGAACCTCTGGCCGCAGAACTTGCATTTGAACAGGCTCGGCAGTCTTCTGCTCGCGTCGAGCACGTGCCGGCACACGCAACAGTCCCTGAAATAACAAACGAAAACAAATGATAAATAATAAACATTGCCCCAATCCCCATAGTTTAGGTGGGCAGTACCCCTGCAGCATCAGGATTGAGGAGTTGAAGCAAAAAAAAATTATGGGACCATTTCGCGAACTTCCTCTCTATTTAAAAAAAAATCGCGCAGTAAAATCCAGTTTAGAAATATCGGAGTAATCGGTGTACATACATATACAAAAAAAAAATACGCGTCCAATTGCTAACCTCCTCCTTTTTGGAAGTCGGTTTGTTAGCAATAATAAAATAAATTAGACTATAACCCCGTGATGAGCCTTGCAACACTGGCGCGTTTCCGGCTCCTCGATTCCGCCGTGTCCGCCATCTTCTAATATACCTGTCCTGTGTAACGCGTTATCTCAAGCATTGTGAAATTTGTTTTTTACTAAATACTTTTATTAAAATACGTATATTGTTCTTCGGGCATTTTAATTTATTTCCACAGGTTATGGGCCGTCCCATATGCCTAAAGTAACGTCTGAGTATAGTATTTTTAACCGAAAAGTACCGAATAGTAAAAACCGCGTGCTTCGTACATTCATGCAAAATGAACATCGGCATGAACAACTTACATTTGGAGAAGTTGTCTGGAAGAGATAATTACAATACCTGGAAATTTGCAGTAAGGACATATTTAGAACACGAAGATCTCTGGAAATATGTGGACCCCAATTCTAAGGAAGTTGATGACAAGAATGACATTAAAGCTAAGTCTAAAATAATTTTGTTGGTCGAACCTATAAATTTTGTCCATATAGAAAACGCAAAAACAGCTCGCGAAGTATGGAAAAACCTTCAAAATGCATTCGAGGACTCCGGGCTGTCAAGAAAAGTTGGCTTATTGAAAGATTTAATTAATACTTCCTTGGACAGTTGTGCTAGCATTGAAGATTATGTAAACAAAATAATGACAACTGCTCACAAATTAAGAAATATTTCTTTCAAGGTAGATGACGAGTGGTTGGGGACACTAATGTTAGCGGGTTTGCCAGATAATTATAAGCCCATGATAATGGGCATAGAGAGCTCTGGGGTGAAAATATCTGCAGATTTCATAAAAACAAAACTCTTACAAGAAGTTTCAGAATCTTCAGTCTTTTTCACAAGGAATAACCAAAATACACATAGTAATAATCTGTCTAAAAATAAAAAATCTAAAGGAAAAGGTCCCCGTTGCTTCAATTGCAACCGATATGGTCATTTTAAAAATCAGTGCAAAATCAAGAAACAGGATAATAAAGACACCGTTTTTTCAGCAATTTTTTCAGCCTATACTTCAATAGATGAAAACAACTGGTACATCGACTCCGGTGCAACAATGCACATGTCAAGGCGCAAGGACTGGATGTATGATTTGCAACCACCTTCCATTCAGAAGATATTAGTGGCAAACAGTGATGCTGTCTCCGTGCAAATGATGGGTAATGTAAATATTCAGACCAGAATATGCAATGATGAGCATCTGATCCAGGTGAGGAATGTTTTATTTATTCCTGACCTTGCGGCAAACTTGTTATCGGTTAGTCAGCTGACCAAAAACGGCTGTAAAGTTGAGTTCACTGATAATGGCTGTAACATATACAATTCAAAACATATGATTATAGCATCAGCATCACTGGTCAATAACATGTACAAGCTTGATATTGTTAGTGGCAATGCATGTGCTACTTTTCCTAATGAGAGCAAGGCTGACATTAATACTTGGCACAGAAGAATGGGGCACCTTAATATGACAGATGTCAAAAAGTTAGAATTATGTGCTGAGGGGATAAATATCACAAAAAAGGATGAAAATCCTGTATGTATACCTTGTTGTGAAGGTAAACAAACAAGACTTCCGTTTCCACACTCCGGTTCTAAAGCAAGCACTTTGTTGGAAACAGTACACTCCGATCTATGTGGTCCGATGGAGACCCCCTCCATGGGTGGCGCTAAATACTTCATAACTTTCATAGATGATTGCTCGCACAAAGTGTATGTATATTTTTTAAAGAACAAGTTGGATATAAAGTCTATATTTGAAAAATTTAAAGTTGAAGTAGAGAATGAACTAGACAAGAAAATAAAAATACTAAGAACAGACAATGGTAAAGAATATTGTAATAAAGAACTATGTAAATTTCTAGCAGATTCCGGCATCAAGCACCAAACTTCCACTCCGTACACACCAGAGCAAAATGGGTTAGCGGAGCGGATGAACAGGACGCTGGTGGAGCGTGCTAAGTGTATGCTGTTCGATGCAAATCTACAAAAAAGTTATTGGGCTGAAGCTGTGGCGACTGCGGCTTACATTGTGAACAGATCACCGTCTCGAGCTCTGGCTGAGGTAACGCCATATGAAAAATGGACCGGTAAGAAACCAAATATCTCACATTTTAAAGTTTTTGGGTCAAAAGCTATGGTTCACATTCCAAAACAAAAACGATTAAAATGGGATCGTAAATCACAGGAGTTATTGTTCATGGGTTATTGTGACAACACTAAAGGATACAGACTTTATGACCCTAAAGCTAGAAAAACCATAATAAGTAGAGACGTGATATTCATTGAAAACAGTAAGACTGCAAATACTAGTGCACAAGAGCCTGTATCGTCGCCACAGTTGATCTCAGTTCCTCTGAAATCCAATGTTGAAGCCTCAGATTCAAACATTGTATCCCAGGGAGGGGAAGAGGTTATATGTATTACTGACAGCCCACAAATTTCATCACCGAGTTCTTCATTTGATAGTTGTGAGACATCTATAGATGTAAATGATGAAACATACCATCCTTCTATTCATTCCATCAATAGTTCCAGTGATGACTGTGATAGTCCTGAGGGTTTAAACAGGAACATGACTTTACGTCCGCGTCAGAGACAGAATGAAAATAATAAAAATTTCCTTTGCATTACACAAATTTCAGATCCATTGACTGTTGATGAAGCTTTGTCCAGTTGTGAAGCTGAACACTGGAAAAATGCTATGGATGAAGAATACAAGTCCCTGATGGAAAATGGTACATGGGAAATTACTACTCTACCACAAAACAAGCGTGCCATACCTTGTAAGTGGGTCTTCAAAACAAAGACAAATGAAAAAGGTAAAATTGTAAAATATAAAGCTCGACTTGTCATAAAGGGATGTTCACAGAAAAAGGGAATAGACTACAATGAAGTTTTTTCTCCGGTAGTACGTTTTTCATCTCTACGCTATTTGTTTGCCATGGCAGCTAAGTATGACTTAGACATAATTTTAATGGATGCTGTGTCAGCATTTCTTCAAGGTGATATTGATGAGGAAATCTATATGGTTCAGCCACCTCTTTATGAGAAAAATAAGGATGAGGTATGTCTATTAAGAAAGTCATTATATGGGCTTAAACAGGCTAGTCGCCAGTGGAATAAAAAATTAAATGCTACATTGAAGAGTATGGGTCTCATACAGTCAAAATTAGACCCATGTATTTACCATAAAATTGTTGGTGTCAACGATATATTATTTGTAGCCATTTATGTGGACGATTTATTGATTTTCACAAATAACGAAAGTTCTAAGAAATATATTAAAGAAGAATTAAATAGTAGATTTAAAATGAAAGATCTTGGAGACTTAAGCTATTGTATCGGAATACATGTTGAAAGAGACAGGAAGAAAGGAATAATATATTTAGATCAGAAGAAATATATATTAGAAGTATTAAGCAAATATAATATGTCTGACTGTAAACCTGTCAAAACGCCGATTGACACGAATACAAAATTACAGAAAAATTTGGATGAAAATAAAATCTTACATAATATTCCCTATCAAGAATTAGTGGGGTGTTTACTGTACATTTCACAAATTACAAGACCCGATATAAGCTATGTTATAAACACATTAAGTAGATATAATAATAAGCCTGAGATGCAGCACTGGGTTGCACTGAAACGTGTCATGCGCTATCTAAAGGGTACTCAAGATTATAGACTGAGCTATAAACAAAATCCTAATGAATGTATGATACATGGATACTGTGACTCTGACTGGGCCAGCTCCGAAGATGACAGAAAGTCATGCACAGGATACACATTCTTGTTCCAGGGAGGAGCAATAAGCTGGAACTCCAAACGTCAGCCCACTGTAGCTTTGTCAACAACAGAAGCAGAGTACATGTCACTTTCATCATGTGTACAAGAAGCTTTATGGCTGAAGCAATTTCAAGAGGATTTTTGGCCACAGTTGAACAAAACTGCTATGATTATATACAGTGATAATCAAAGTTCTATTAAACTTGCAGGTTCTGATGGCTACCATCCCCGTACCAAGCACATTGACGTACGGCACCACTTTGTACGCGACAATATCATTGGAGGGGCAATAGACGTGCGCTATATACAAACCGACTTGATGGTTGCAGATGCTCTGACCAAACCCCTCACTCAGGCGAAGCTCGAATATTGTGGAACCACGATGGGGTTAAGTCTAAGGGAGGATGTTAGCAATAATAAAATAAATTAGACTATAACCCCGTGATGAGCCTTGCAACACTGGCGCGTTTCCGGCTCCTCGATTCCGCCGTGTCCGCCATCTTCTAATATACCTGTCCTGTGTAACGCGTTATCTCAAGCATTGTGAAATTTGTTTTTTACTAAATACTTTTATTAAAATACGTATATTGTTCTTCGGGCATTTTAATTTATTTCCACACGGTTAATAAATTAATCCTCAGGTGGAACAATTTGAGGAAACAGACAAACACAAAAATTTCAAAAATGACTTTTTTACGTTCTATTACTTATCCCTAACATGCCCCAGTTATTATTTTGCAAAAATCTTTAATATACAGACGGCAAGTCTACGATTTTATTATATGTATAGATAATTGTTGTTTTTAATATTAATTAAGTGTGGACATGACGTTATTTATATTTTTTAAAGATAAAAACATTGTAAATTACAAAACTGACATTTCCATCAGGTTTCAATATACCCATTCGGTCTGACAAATCATAAACATTATTTAATATTTCACGGTTATTTTACGTTTACGTAAGGGAAGACCTGCATTACTAATGTACTTTGTGTGTCTTTATTTGCATAATTACCAAAATGCACATTACAGATAAGACTGATAGTAGCACTGCACAGGAAACGAGAAATTATAAGAGCATAAAACAATTCACTGGTTAATTTAAGTATTATGATTTATTTTTATTTACTTACCTCGTTTTTCCCAGGGTATGTTCTTTAATGTGGTCGCTGAGTGCAGACGGTTTATTGAAAGCGGCGCCGCAAATGTTGCAAATGTAATGAGATTCAACTTTTCTTGTCATTTGTGAGAAAGGAAGAAACGCTAAGTAGGAATAGTAGTTTATATTGGGCACGTGCGATAGCAAACGCATCAAAGCCTCCGTAGATATTCTTAAAAGAGACAAGAAATTAAATGGATCAGTGTTCACGGCTATTGTCATTTGCTGCGTAGGCGTATGTTCAGCAGTTGTGATTTCTTCGATTATTTCAGCTGTAGCGTCCTTATGTTGTTTAGATAAAGATTTTGTTACTTCTGTAGAGCAATCTCTTGTTGGTACTTCAAATGTAATGTTAAGAGAACACGGCTGACTTTTGAACAACGTATCTTTGGAGCTGGATTTGTCAATTTCCTTGAGTATTTTGTCTATTTCCGATGATTTCGGCACTGCACAAGGATAAAAGTTAGACGCTGCAATTGTACTTTCAGAACTATCTTTCAGTATTTCACCACTAACTAAACTATCCTTTCTTGCCGTTTTAATCATCTGAACAATATCACTATTAGTTATATTTATTTTTTTATTTCTAATGTTATTCAAGTCACACGTTACAGATACAGGTTTGGTTTTTCGTTTTGATTTTCTGTTTAATTTTATTTCATCGATAAAATTATTTATACAATCGATAAGAGTTTCAAGTTTATTTTCTATATTTACAAGAGATTTGGGATTTACGATACTCCCACCATCTTGGCGTATTTCTTCAATTCTTTTGTTACTTTCAAAAGTTTGTATCAACTCATCTATTAAAACATTATTTGTTTTATTTCTAATCTTATTTTTACTTATATTTTCTCTAAATTTATCGGTTTTAATAGCACAACTTTTAATATTGGAGTCTGAAATATTTTTGTTATTATTAGGCATAAATGAAGACTTCAAATTTTGTTTTTCAGCTACATGTCTCTCGTAATCGTTTTTATTTAGGTAATTATTTTCATATTTAAAATTATCATTATTAAAAAAATTATACCTTTGATTGGTAAATTTATTTCTTCTCTCCTGTTCGAGCATATTAAATCTTCTTTGAGATGCAGTGGGATAGCAATATGAGTCTGTATCATATGGTAGAGAATAGCGATTTGAATATAGCTGGTCATGTGCTCGTCGGCTGCTATAATATGTTTGTTGAGGCGGTGCATAATATCCTCCATACAAATCATGTAATAAATTTCTACAAGGCCTAGATTGTTGCCATGAAAATCTGGTGTCATAGTAATCATCAAAAATATCTGGTGTAATGTATTTTCCAGGATCGAATTGTGGTGAATATGTCCATTGGCAGGCGTTACAACTAGGAACGTGCTTATTTTTCAGGTTATTTATATAATTGTTCCAATTCACATTCTGTTTTTCTCGCTGTCTAGCAATTGCCAACTTTTTGACCAATCTTTTGAGTCTAGAGTTTCTTTCCATTGTGTTGTATATAAAGTCTTCATTGTAGAGGCTTGCAACTGGGCGACAATAAGTTGCTTTATCGGTATAGAGCTTATCTCTTGATGTTAAACCTGTTTGTTCGCAAAACTCCATATTTTTATGGGTTGAGTTGTTTCGTTCTATAAAGGCGACTTTATGTTGCATATTTTCATTTAATATGGGATTTTGTTTTGTAAAATTACTCGTTATTGTAGAACCATGATTATCTTTATTACCAGAAATTGGAAAATACTTAGGTTCACAATAATTATAAAAATTCTGAACAGATTTTGAAAACCCTCCATTTTCATTGGAAAAAGCGAGTTCGCCTAATGTACTATTAAATTTTTGATCGCTATATTTACTACGTGCATTTTTCAACTTTTGATCTATATATTTTTGTATAATATTATCTACATCATAAGCTTGATACTTATTTCGGCCACTATTTTCCTCTTTATTATCGACATCTTGTAAAAATGTTCTCGGTAAGATGTTATCTTTCACGTTATTATTTTCTACAACAAATGTGTGTGTCGACGACCGTTCATGGGTGGTTTTTCCTCTTTGTAGATCCATTTCTTATCAACAAAATAATAACACCATTTCAACACAGAAAATTTTATGAAATTTTGAATGAAATGATTGACCTAAGATGATTGACTGACATGACTGGTAATATCAAATGACATTAATGACAATTTTAATGACATATTTCGAAACGTTTCGAAAATCTTTTTGATAAATACTATGATATACCTACTTAAAGTAAATAAATTGGTAGAAAGAAGTCTCCTATACAAGTGTGGATGACCCAAGAATGTACTTATGTTAATAAATTGAGATTTTTTAGTTACAACAAATATGCTAATAAAGACGTCGAAGTCCTAATGCGCCGCTAACGAAACAATGTTTTGGTGTTAAGGACCTTCAGATTTGCAGAGGTGTGTGTGGCCTCATCGTGATAGTGTAAGTATTAAAGGTACACAAAGTTACTCTACAAAAATTTTGACTAGGTTCCTTACTTAGTAACTACCTACTACCTACGAGTAGGTATTATTTTATTCAAATATACTTTTTTCTGGGGCTTAAATGGTATTCGAAAGTCTTTTTTATACAACGTCAACTTAGCGCTTTACACTTTGATTTCCAATATAAAAGTTCCATCTCCGGGGTGCAAGCTATCATTTTGCTAAACGTCTAGATCGATTCAGCTCTTGGGCCGTAAAATTTAATATTTATAATATATTATGGACTACTACTATAGACCATTTATGTATGAATTGCGATGTTTTGTTAGATAGAAGCACGCTAACCTGGAAGAGTGGTGACAGTTTATTGATCCCATATTCTATCTATACCGCATCGTACCAATTTACATTTTTATGAGATTTTCGTCATATGATAATCAAATTCAGGTACCTACATCATTGTTACTTTAAAGTTTAAATCAACCTAAGCAGTAATCGTTATTAGAAAGTGGTGAGAGCCACTTTATATTGAACTTTATCTAGCTCACGGTAGTCGGTACCCTAATCTTTGATAACTCAGACCACCTAAAACTCGGGTCGTAAAATAAGAATAATATGATAAAAGGTGGACACTCTCGTAACTTATGCCTTATCGACTGCAGTCGACCCGAACACTGCAGAAGCAAAACTGACTTAATTATAACATTAAATTAAAATACCTACATTTAAATTCCTTTACCTGTTCGTGGTATTTAGTTATAACTTTATCTTATTATACCAAACGTTCAAGATCTTGTAATATAAATTACAAGATCTTTAGCGACAAAAAGTTTGAGATCAAAATTGATCACAAATTCTACATTAACTTGAGAATACTGCTTTCACTCTTATAACTAATAACTAATTACTGTATATTTTATTATAAATATTGTGCGATCACAGTGAAAAGCAAAGTTCTTATATTACCTACATATTTCATTCTTTAAAGCGGGAGTCCGATCCCCATTTGAAAACTTTTTATTTTTATTTTATTTGTAAGTATGTTTGCATTTTTATAAGATCCCTCAGTGACACGGCCGCACCTCGTTCGCAGGTTGTCATACGATTATGTAAATGCTCCAATAGAATATTCATTGAAAACCCACCCTTGTACGTTAACTTTGTTGTCATTGTCCCTTCGGTGTCAGTTGAACGTTCGAAGTCCGACATGACATCCTCGACCAATTCCCGACGATGTCATTCCGTTTTGATGTTCTTTTCTCATCTAAATATTATACTAAGTATCTGCCGGTAAGCTTTTACTTTGTTATGATAAAGTTGTTATAATAAAGATAAATGCCTCAATGGTTAGTGGCTTATAGCTTATTTGGCTGAGGATCTCGAAGTTTTGCATTCTATTCTTACTTTGGAGTCGTGCAAAAAAACTTATTGAGTTTTTAACAAATTCACAGTAACAGCCCGAAGTTAGGAAGTTAGCGGTGTTTGATATACCTACCCCCGAAGAACATCTCGATCGATCTCTCTCCGCATGTGTCGCATTGGCGTCCACTCGGACTATATGTATAGAGTGCAAGAATAGAGGGTGCGACTGTGTTTGCGCATTTGTGCACTCTATTATCTCCTGGCCAGTCCCTTCCTCCGTTGAGATTGGCCGCTGCGGCCGAAATTCAGTCGGGAGGACCGATATTTCACCTTTTTGTAGATACTTTTTGGACAAGATGATCTCTCTGACATTATAAGAGAAGTTATCCATAAAATCATCTATTATAGTGATCTACGCCACAGGCACCAATTAGTTTAACAAAAGTTATTCAAATCGTTTGCAATTATTAGCCTATAAAATTTTATATAGGCAGATAGCGTTATAATCAAACGGCTTTCATTTGAATTGCAAATTAGGTACTTATCTAATTCAATAATCCCTTTCTATTATACTTAAATCAACCCGAGGCAACACCATAATTACCGACACTCTTACATAAAAAACCCCTGTAGCTATCCAGCCGATTTCCCCTCCGCGACTTCAATAGTAATTCAATTACCCTTCTCGATGAACAAAAAGTCGTGTAAACAACTCCTGAGGAGAATAAAGGATGCCCTTCAAAGGGTCACCTTAAAAGTAGATGCCCCAATAACTTACCCTGCGATACCCCCATACCGTTTAAACTCCTTACCACGTGCCTTATGATAATGTATATTCTTATTATGTTGAATACCCATTACTCTTTTATTTATATGGAACAAAATACATTGACGTATAAAACCTCATTGGAAGTATAAGATTTATTTGTGTTACGCATAATCAAAGGCTTCATAGTAATTTATTCCTTAACATTTTACCAGACGAAGCCGTTGAGCCAAGGTGAAGGTCGGAGCTTGCTGAGAGGCGTTGCCATAGTGAACCTTATTTTATGATGATTGCTAATCACCTATTCAATCCATATTTATATTAAAAATGCGAGATTATTTGTCTGTTTGTTACCTTTTCTAGTTAAAGCGACCGATCTTGATGATATTTAGTAGACATTATATTTTGCAATTCAATCAGTCAACAAACAAATACAGGTTACATTTTATCCACACTAATATTTAAAAAAATTAAGTGGCTGTGTGTCTCTTAATCAAATTTTTACGGCTTGATCTCGAAAACGATCTCCATGAAAGTTATAGAATTAATTTACAATCTGGAAACAGAAATCGGTTTTCTTAGCTTACATGTTTTAGTTAAATGGGAAACCGACAATTCGAAAAAGCATTATTACTATGCGGACGAAGTCGCGTGCAATAGCTAGGTAAAAATAATTGTAGAAAGAGTACTCTCTGGAATCTGAGTCAGCCAATTAGAATAATTTTCTCATCGGTTGCCAACTTGAATTGTAGTATTTGTAGATAGGTCTATTGAAAAGATAAAGGCGTTTGGAGTACACATCGTGAAACTTAATGAGCACATTGATCCAAATGTACCTTACAATGAATATAAAATTATTTTGCTATAATCCGCTAACAGTGACAAATTTGTAGGCACAACACCACACAATCTTGTAGGCACAACACCACACAATCTTGTAGGCACAACACCACACAAATTCACCACAAAACAAACTCGACGATCGTTTCGCTCCGACACCGGAGCATCTTCAGGAGATGTCGACTTCACAACGGACGATTGCAAAGTGAGTTCGTGTCGAATGAGCGGTCTTATATATACTATCCCCGCTTAGTCATCTACCCTCCTTTCTCTTTCTCTCTGGCCACGCCCCCTAAATATGTTGAGCAACGGTGAAGATGACACATTTATTTGCTCATTCAGCAATTCGACACTTCTACCGCTGTGCCCAACTATTTCCAATTGTTCCAACACGCACAGTCTTAAACTTTTACAGCATGTGTGTAAAATTTCAAATGTATGACCCTCGTCTATCCTATGTCCACTATCCAAAAGATGTTTTGCGAAATGAGATCTTTGAGGCTGGTTGTTTCTAAAGGCAGCCATATGTTCTTTATATCGAGTTACAAAATTGCGCCCAGTTTGACCAACATATACATACATTTCATACATTTGAAATTTTACACACATGCTGTAAAAGTTTAAGACTGTGCGTGTTGGAACAATTGGAAATAGTTGGGCACAGCGGTAGAAGTGTCGAATTGCTGAATGAGCAAATAAATGTGTCATCTTCACCGTTGCTCAACATATTTAGGGGGCGTGGCCAGAGAGAAAGAGAAAGGAGGGTAGATGACTAAGCGGGGATAGTATATATAAGACCGCTCATTCGACACGAACTCACTTTGCAATCGTCCGTTGTGAAGTCGACATCTCCTGAAGATGCTCCGGTGTCGGAGCGAAACGATCGTCGAGTTTGTTTTGTGGTGAATTTGTGTGGTGTTGTGCCTACAAGATTGTGTGGTGTTGTGCCTACAAGATTGTGTGGTGTTGTGCCTACAAATTTGTCACTGTTAGCGGATTATAGCAAAATAATTTTATATTCATTGTATATCATGGAATTCCGCAAAGTAACGCCTGCTTCCATTCAACACCAAATGTACCTATAAAAACAGTTATTAAGGCGGTCTAAAACTACTACTTTACACAGAAGCAACGAAATGTAGCAAAAAGCCTTCTTTAAAAAAATATTTTTTGCTGTTTATTAGATAAACTTTCACTATGATTGACATGAAAAATATTTAAAAACCCAAACGAAATCTTACAAAATGTAAAACTTGCAATGGCATAATTACCGTTTCTGGTACCATTAATGGATGTCCGATTAATTAATACTTACAGCCTTACATCAACGTTGTATAGCGGGTGAATAGTTACACACCATTTATCGCTCTCTGTCATTAGTAATTTGCCATTCGAAAGAAGAAGACAAAGCATTGTGTAACTATACAACCGCTACACGAGGTGTATTGGTAATGGGATAAAGTTTCCCATAATCTAGAACTTAGACCGCGGTTGATATAAACTTAGTGGCTAATTATTCCAAAATACGACTAATAAAGAGACTACGTAACTTTAATATATTTTAAAGAAAAAAACAAACGTATTAAAATCAAAATTTAATTCCATTGAGCGAGATGAAAACGAAGAAAAAAATACCATCTTTGTGAAGGCGCGACCGTACGAGACGAAACTATTGCATTGTATTACCATAATGGTTTGTCTACATGCTTACACGATTGTGCTTCAACTCGGGGGGGTTTTATTTGATCTTATTATTCATAGGTAAGCACCATTGTATCGCGGCCTATTTTAGGGTTCTCGCAACTTTAACTTAACTTTAAATAACTTTTTCCGTAAATATTTATCACCATTGCCTGTACCTAAATTGACGTTCAAAAAGTGTACAGTGTACCAATTTTGAATAAAGTTTATTTGATTTGATTTGATTTGATTTACTCCCAATTTATTGATGACAGCGACCCTGACAAACTAGTGTTTTATGTCTCGGGAAAAATGGGATATGTAGTATGTACATATAATCAACTTTTCTTTAGCTAACTTCTGATAAACAAATCGCAGGAAAATTCTAGGAGAATACTTAGAAACCATGTTTAAAAGTGGTATATTTTTTTAAGTAGTAAGGTCATAGCTCTTATGATAATGAGGTATGTGAAGACTCTACCGCCAGTTTTATTTCTCTTTATTATTTCTTCTCTGGAAAGTCAATCAAAGGAAAATTTTACCTCACTTTAGTAACATTTAAATCTCTCTTACGATATAATTGCAGCCACAAGTTTTATGAATGTGAATGCGAATTTCCTAAATAATGAATTGGTGGCATATTTCAACGCAAGTTTCACACAACACCCAGTCGAAAATTCCGAACACAGTTATCTAAATAATACAGGGTGTAAATGACATCTTAATGAAAACTTTGAGGCAAGGTTGCATTTAATGTGTTATGTGAAAATACTGAATTCATTTATGTCAGAAATGATTGGTTTCAAATATTGCCATTTTTGAGCGCGCAATGTATTGCATACAACGCGATCACAACGCACGCAACGCTCCGCGCAAAATTCACAATATGAGACTTTTATGAGTTAAAGCGTGGCCTTGACGTCGCGCGCCCGGCACTTCTTTTGACTGTGCCGCGAGCCTCATTATAAATTCAAGGCCAGTACGAATATAGGTTAACCTGTATTCACACTAGTTCACTAGCAATCAGCTGTTCGACGAAAATCTTAAATTTGATAACATTACCGTTTTAAGTGAAAATAATGAAATAATTACTTTTTCATTTATAATTGCGTTGAGACAGATAGTAATAATGATTTTATACAGTATTCAGTTAAAAAAGAGGTAAAAAATATCGGAAATTTCATGGAAAATTCGACGAAAAATTTCACCACTGGGGAACCTAGAATCATGTACTGAATCCGTGGGACGCGTTTTGGAAAACATGTCTGAATACATCCTTTATATTGAATAGTATAAATATGTATACAGAACCCACTCGCACAGGGCGGTGCTAACAATGTTTTTTCACACCATGGGCTTATGTGAGGAATGCGAAGTTGAGGAGATTACCGGCTTGGTTGCCATGGTTACCCCATTGTAAGCGCCATGAATGAGTGCGACCATTGTGAGCTTTTTTTCGACAACCGAATGTAAGATATGAGGCATCATTTGTACTACTTTATTAATCGTGCCGGCAGAATCGCAGTACATTGTTACGTGACATAGTTTCAATAGCATATAATCTAAATAGCATGCGATGTATTTGCTTTATGGCATTCCAGAAGGCAATTCTCAGTTTAAAAAGTTACTGGTTTTTTCTAGTGTTAGTTCAAATTTAATCAATTTGAAACAGATTTAAATGACTGTAATCTGATACAAATCCCACCTATTGTTTATGCTCAAGACTCAAGTGTTAGGTTAGATAGGAATGCGTGAAAAGCGTTATGGTGAGGTATGTGTTATGATTATAAAAACAAAGGGAAAACCACATAGATGTAAGCACAGGTGTCACAAACATGGCTATCGACGATAAGCCGACGCAGCGGAGGCTCCCACGGCCCCTGACCACGTCACTTGTGAAACACATGACTGTGTTTCAGCGAAACAGCTTTATCTTTCATAATGCTTTTATTTAAATACAAGAGATAATTTTTTATTTAGAAGAAATATTCCTATCAGTAGTAGAGTCAATACCAATAGACCTATTAATACAATTGACGCGTAAATCAAATCTCAAAAATTCAAGTACAATTTTCGCCATGATGCTTCATGTACTTCGACTTTTGAATTTGTGGAATAGGTATTACCAAAGCAGTTCACAATTGTTGGAAACGTCGGGGTTGATTTACTTTAAGTAGTATTGTTATATATGTGCTACAGCACTTGAATAAACGTGTTTTTTTTTCAGTTTATAGAAAAAGGCGTTTTGAAATAAGTTTTCCACTTATGGAGTTTATATACGTACCTCCAATAAAGTTGGTTTTGATTATGCTCGTTACTGATGGGGGTGTCTGCCTACACAGCGCTTTCCAGTGCGAGGTCGCCATTTCAGCATCTTGGTACCCCAACGTCCATCTGTTGCTCGTGCTAGTCGCAGGACTCAGCTGGATACAAGCGGCGTAAAGCCGTGGCGTAATAAACTCCCTTCGAGATATCTATATTCACCAGTATAGGTATCTATCTATCGGTTGATGACAAACGATATTACTCATAATTGATTTTGTGCATCACGGTGATATCGAGCAGTGCAGTTTTTAATCCTGAAGCAAAAAGACTCCATTGCTACCATTTGGGGCATTTCCAGGTTCAAGAAACATAAAAATGTGACAACGGAAAATGTGACAAAGAGATTATAGCGTTTTAAAAACCGATTTTACTTACTTTAGAAATTTTTATTTGTTTCTACACGCAACTGCTACAGATATAGTTTTGCCCGTAGAGCCGTTCCCACTAGGTAACAAAGTCTCCCCCTGAGGCTTTAATTATCCATATTCACTAACAGACTTATCGAAAAGAATTCATCCAATTTTAATTCTAATTACAAAACACAAAATCAATTAATTACCATTTCAAAGTCAAGGTTGCAGCGAATACTTCGCATTCCACGGAGCGAGATAAATCTTCACACAAATAAAACGCGTCCGAAACATGGAGTACGTTTTAGCTGGCCTTATAAAAAAGGAACGCTTTTTTAGGGATCCAGGGTTAACGAAGAAAGGCCATAAGGGTCTTTCTTCGTTAACCCTGGATCCCTTTTTGATTTTCGTCAGGCCATGAACTTTGGTAATGGTCTTCGAAAATTCTGAGTTCACAGGGCAAAGGACAACTCTGCTAAATATGTCTGACAGCAATAAATTGTTGCGTTACTTATTATATACTGAAACGGATTAAATTTTTAGAGGTATGGTACCATTTGAGTAAGGAACTCAAATTCCTATTATTTGTCGCATATTACTTTGAATGATGTACTACAATCTGACCAAATTTTAAACTTGTCTGATATATTATTATCTTTCGGAGAGATCATAGAGCTGAAACAAATAGGCTTAAAAATAGGCAATTTTTCAAAGTTTATTGTATTGGGAATTTCAAACAAGGTTTGAAAAATATATATTTTTTATTTTTTTATTATTTGCCGTAATAGAAGCCTGATTATAATAGACACCATAATAGGTAGCTGAAGCTGTAGACAGCTATAACAGGCGGACGGACGGGTAGACAGCAAAGGCTAGTAACAAGAAAATTTGAAGAGTTAAATACTTAGTTCTTTTGAAATAACTATTCAAACGGGACTGAAAACTGATGGTTCAAAAATTGTTTAAGTAGTTCAGATGTGTAAGAGCTTTTTAAATCTCTTTAATATATATATAGCTGCTCGTGCTGATTCATTGACTGACTCACTGATTGATCACCCCTCCTGTAAAATTTTGTATGAAAATTTTTTTTTTCACTAATGGTTTCGTATAGAGGACAAAAATTCATTCGGAACAAAAATATGGAGAGAGCTGATGATTGAGGATTTCGGAGACAGGTGAGCAGCACGCTTAAGGTATTGAAGATAGGTGGGGGGTGCTCGAACAAATGTCACTCGAAACGTCATCCAATTGGCAGTTAGCTGAAAAAAAATTCAAAATGGCGAAAAAAAGATGGCCGCCATACAAATTTCATCGGTCTCCATCTCGGAGGGTATAAAAGATGGAAGAGTGGTTTCTTCGCAAAAGATGATGAGGATCCAAAGGTCTACTTGATGAATTGAAAAAAAAAAATCAAAATGGCGGAATTTATTTTTCCATAGAAAATGTATGGCGAATATTGAAGAGACTACAAGTTGTAAACTATGCAAGGCTTTGATGCGATTCTTTGGAGAACTCTCAAAGAAAAATATGGAAAGACATGATGATTGAGGGTTTGGAAGATGGATCCTCCTGATCCATCTTCCAAACCCTCAATCAGGGTAGGGTATTGTAGATGGATGGGGGCTGCTCCAACAAAAAATACTCAGAACCTCATCCAATTGGCACTGAGCTGAAGAAAACATCAAAATGGCGGATTCAAGATGGCGGCTATACAAATTTCGTCGGTGTAGATCTCACCAAGTCTAAAAGATCGAAGAGTGGTTTCTTAGAAAAATATGATCAAGAACTAAAGATCTACAATTTGATGAACAGAAAAAAATCAAGACGGCGGAATTTATTTTTTCCCCACAAAATATATGGCGAATATTGAAGAGACTATAAGTTGGGAAACTATAAAACAAATTTTGAAAAGGAACCGTATCAAAGTCTTACTTTGATACGGTTCCTTTTCAAAATTTGTTTTTATGGAAGAACTTTCCTTCCGGCAAATGATTCGGAGAAAAAAAATTGGAGAGTGATGATGATCAAGGGTTTGGAAGATGGATGAGGAGCACGGCCAGGGTTAAAGATGCTGAAAATGATAGAAGAAGGTGGAGGCTTCTAAAACAAAAATAATACTGAAATCCCCGCGGTCCGCTTTAGCGGGCCGCGCAGCCAAGCGCCCTACTAGTTAATATATATATAGCTGCTCGTGCTGATTCACTGACTCACTGATTCACTGACTCATTGATCGCCTCTCCTGAACAATTTTGTATGAAAAATTTTTTTTTCACTAATGGGTTCGTATAGAAGATAAAAATTCATTCGGAGGAAAAATATGGAGAGAGCTGATGATTGAGGATTTCAGAGACGAGCGAATGGCACGCTTAAGGTATTGAAGATAGGTGGGGGGTGCTCGAGCAAATGTCACTCGAAACGTCATCCAATTAGCAGTGAGCTGAAAAAAAATTCAAAATGGCGAAAAAAAGATGGCCGCCATACAAATTTCGTCAGTGTCCATCTCGGAGGATATAAAAGATGGAAGAGTGGTTTCTTCGCAAAAGATGATCAGGATCCGAAGGTCTACTCGATGAATAGAAAAAAATTCAAAATGGTGGAATTTATTTTTCCATAGAAAATGTATGGCGAATATTGAAGAGACTATAAGTTGTAAACTATGCAAGGCTTTGATGCGGTTCTTTGGAGAACTCTCAAAGAAAAATATGGGAAGACATGATGATTGAGGGTTTGGAAGATGGATGAGGAGCCCGGGCAGGGTATTGCAGATAGATGGGAGGTGCTCAAAAAAAATTACTCAGAATCTCATCCAATTGGCACTGAGTTGACAAAAAAAAACAAAATGGCGGATTCAAGATGGCGGCTATACAAATTTCGTCGGTGTCTATCTCACCAAGTATAAAAGATGGAAAAGTAGTTTCTTAGAAAAATATGATCAAAAACTAAAAATCTACTCGATGAACAGAAAAAAAACAAGATGACGGAATTTATGTTTTCACACAAAAAGTTTTTTTTAATGATGGTTTCGTATAGAAGACAAAAATTCATGCAGAGGAAAAATATGGAGAAATATAATTCACTCGAAACCTCATCCAATTGACAATGTGCTGAAAAAAAAGTCAAAAATTCTGGATTCAAGATGGCGGCCATACAAATTTCGTCGATGACTATCTCACTGAGTATAAAAGATGGAAGAGTGGTTTTTTTGGCAAAAGATGATCAAGACCTCAAAGGTCTATTTGATGAACAAAAAAAAAACATGATTGCGGAATTTATTTTTCCATACATATTTTTTTTTTCACTGATGTTTTCTTATAGAAGACAAAAATTCATCCGGAGGAAAAATATGGAGAGGAGAGCTGATGATTGAGGATTTCAGAGATGGGTGAGGACCACGGCCGCGACCAGGTTATTGAAGATAGGTGGGGAGTGTTCAAACCAGACTACTCGAAACCCCGCGGTCCGCTTTAGCGGGCCGCGCAGCCACGCGCAATACTAGTTCCAGTATAAAGAGTTAGTTCACGAGTTGTCACAAGGACATAATTATTGTTTCTTCTACGGTTACCTTATTTTTATTTGTAGAAATTACCACGGAACCCTACCATAATATTATGTGTGACCAAATACTTGACGGACTTTTTTTAATGTACCTACCCAATGGTTTTGAATTCCTTCACCACGCCTACTAATACAAAGTCGAACTTCAAGACGAAGTTGCCACGGATTTATGGTAATTATTTTTCCCTCGTAACTTGTAAGCCATGTTTTAAACATATAGGTCAGGTTTTGAGCTGGCTATCACTTGTGTGGCTATTTTTTAACGTTTATAATACTTAGTCTGAATAAAGTTAATGAAAGTAAAAATTTGAAAAGATCCCCGGAAAATTGGGAACTTCAGAAAAAACTGAAAGTGCTCTTTCTACGGAACTTTTGTACGAACTAAAGATTGTTGACTTGTTTGGACAGCACAATGTAGACTCGTATGTCGGATCAGTTAGTTACCGTAGGTAACACCTTCAAAAACCTTCATAAACAGTATACACCTTCTAAAAGTTGCAACGAATGCAAATTGAATTTGAAGAATTTTACACATGTACATAATATTATCTATCAAAACAACCTTAAAATTTACATATAGGTAGAGATGGTTTATGGGCATGGTGCTCAAGACGCGGTCACTATAATTGCCTCCCTATAATATTGCCACGCTGCTCCGTTGGGCTAAATGGGCGGCCAGTTTTTGGGTCACCTGACACGTGAACCAATTTATGAGACCCGACATTGATAAAATGTTTCATATCTGATGGCCACGTATTGAATTGACCAAAAAGCCTGTTTATTTTAAAATCAAGATGGGCTAAGGCACGGGCGATTTCGCCTCTGGAAAATAAAGATAAATTATCTCAATTCTTATCCAGTAAGATTAAAGTAAGCCATACCTCTAATACTCAGTAAAAACTTCGAAGAGGTTGAATGAGGTCTCCAAGCGACTGAATGACCTCTAGAGGAGCATATCGCTATTATAATGTTGAAGATTACTTTTGGCCGCGCTATCTTGTAGAGATTAGAGTCATATAAAATTAGAATCATAAGTAGTAAGTAGGATTACGTCTAATGCCCGCGACCTCGTTCGCGTGGATTTCGTTATTTAAAAATCCCGTGTGAACAGTTTGATTTTCCGAGACAGAAAGTATCCTTTGTCCGTCTCCAATATGTAAGCTACCTCTGCGCGCTTCAAAATCGGTTCAACTTTCGCATGTAGCATGCATGCTACATGCGAAAGTTGAACAAAAGTTGTAGAAAAGTCGTCATAGCCTAATGGTTGAAACTTCGGCCTCCCTTTCGGCGATACCCAGTTCGATCTCCGGCCTCTAACTTTTCGGAGTTATGTGCGCTTTAAGCAATTAAATATCACTTGTTTTGATGGTGAAGGAAAACATCGTGAGGAAACCTGTATGCCTGAGAGTTCTCCATAATGTTCTCAAAGGTATGAAATATATCAATCCGCACTCGGCCAGCGTGGTGGATTACTGCTTAAACCCTTCTTACTCTGAGAGGAGACCCGTGCCCTCCAGTGGGCAGGTGATGGGTTGATAATGATGATGATGATGGTGAGGTATGAATGTGTCGTAGGTCTATTGCAAGGATCGCCACAAAACACGATCTTGTGGCGCTTGTGTTCATTGGCTGCCAGCGATTCGCTTGAGATCGTACGTCCACCTAGTAGGTGCAAAGTCACCATTCAAAGACCTTGAATATAATTATAATTTAGACTATAATAGTGAATGTACAAAATATGACTGACAAAATATAAAGTCAAAACAGTTCAAAAAAGATCTAGGAAAAAATTAATAAGTCAGATGAATACTTAGGAGAAAATGGAACCTGGGATATCACTGTTTGCTTTTGTTTATGTTAAGGTAATGATAAAAGTAAATCAACACCAAACCAATCAATTAGTAACCAAAAGATCCAATTGGATTAAATTCTTTACAAAAAAGGTCTGCAGCCAGTCATCTTATCTATAAAGAACAACCACCCGTAAATTGAAGTGTGTAGAGTTCATATTCAGCTGCTTTGTTGGTGAACAAAAAACTAATAGAAAGGCGATAGAGCCTCCACTTTTAATTATCGTTTACCGACTATTGTCTAAGCGTAAAAGATACTGATAAAAAATTACCAAGAGCAAATCAAGTTCGAGTGTTGAGGGTTCCGTGTCATTAGATTCAAATTCAAAATTATTTGTCTCATGTAGGCCATGTGGCTTTTATCACAAGTCAAGGCTCTATCATTGTGTCGGTCGGAAAGTATAACTATAAATTTTTAGTAGTATTGGTTAGTAGAAACAATAGTGATTTAAAATTGAGAACCACAGACATCTTTCATCTCACAAGAATCTTTCAAGAGTGTAATAAGCATCATGACTATAAATATCACTCTTTTCCATATTCAAAATAATTGTCTAGAACTCATTGTGTATAAAAATATTATTTATTAAGTACTAGCTGACCCCCGCGACTTCGTTCGCGTGTTTTTCTTTGCTATAAACCTCACGGAGCCCGAGATCTTTCCAACGAATGCAAAACCGTGGAAATCGGTTCGTGAGTTCTGGAGTTATAGCGTCAGGAAGGAAAACCCGACTTATTTTTATTATCAAGAAGACAGTAGTATTATTAACTCCATAAACAAAAAAAATCAAAAGTCTGAGACTTATGTCAGGAACATAATATTTATTTGTGTTCCGTTTTAACTCTGCCTCAAGTATGAGAGATCTCTATAGATCTCAGTCTAGACTTTACTTTTACGTTACTCCGTTACTCAGACGTTTATTCTTTTATCTACACCCATGCTTTAAATCCTCTATTAAAGATTCTGAAACAGTTAGCTTATTGCCAACATTAAAACACCCAATGTCCTAATAACCATTACATCATCCAAACGGATGATGTTATTTTGTACTGAATTTCATAACAACACTCCTTTGTTTTTTTTTTCAATCCCTTCATGCGCAAACAGTTTCAATATACAGCCACATTCATTGCTTGATGCGCGGTATCTGTATGAATTTCAAAAAAAGAACATTTTCGTTTACACGCGTTCTGACTACGTCGCGCGCCGTAAAAAAATTAAGTTATTCGAATCCCCGCCATTTTTCTTCGATATTTTTATTGTTACAAAAAATGAGCGATTCAAGTTTTAATAGCACACCGCCAGATATTTTAAACGCTGCAAAAGACATTTACAATAAATTACTACCGGAAAAATCAAGAACGCGTTATGAAAAAACGTATCAAGATTTTATGAATTGGAAACTATCAAAGGGTTCATCATCATTTTCTGAAGAAGTACTTTTAGTTTATTTTCAAGCTTTATCAGAGAAATTTAAATCTTCATCCCTATGGACCTTCTACTCAATGCTCAAAAGTACACTGAGTATTAATCACAACGTGGATATCTCAAAATATTCAAAATTAATTACCTTGTTGAAACGTAAAGGAGAAGGCTAGAAATCGAAAACGTTTTCACCTGATGAAATAAATAGGTTTTTAAGCCAAGCGCTTGATCAACTATATCTAGCGATAAAGGTACGTTAGTTACTTACTTCATTATAATGTTATTTTTCTTGTGATATGATGAATAAATTACAATATTATTCTTTCAGACTGCGCTAATATTCGGAACCATGGGCGCATGCCATACAAAATGTAAATTACTACTAAAATAAATAATTCTTTCATTAATTCTTAGTTTATTTGTATATTAGTAATGGATGATATTAGGTTACTACTAGGACTGGCTGTTTTAATGTTAGCAGTAAGCTAACTGTTTCAGAATCTTATAGAGGATTCATATTATGGGTGTAGATAAAGTCTTGTATGCAACTGTTGATAATTAGGTATTAAAACACTCATGTGATACTATTATCACACTCAGCTTCGCTTCGTGTGATAAACCCACATTCGTGTTTTAATACCCCTTATTACACAACAGTTGCATAAATAACTATTGATACGATTTTGAGGAACCCTAAATATGTCCGAGAAGGAATATAGTTGTCGGCGTCGATGGCAATCCATTTAAAGGCGTAGATAGTAACTCTTTTTTGTAAAAGCTCGGAAAAAGTGACACCGAGTATTTGTCCACATCGTATCGTGAAGCGCTTGGGTCTACGATTTATTATCGTTATCGTATCGTTAGCGATAGAGATATCGTTGAAGACCTCCCTGGCACTGTGGTGGTAGTGTTCTTATGGGGAAGACCCGAATTTAATTACCGGCTGGGTTAATTTTGACCTAATTACCGTTTCTATTTTTTATTTCAGTAAAAAAACTAAATTACTTCGAAATTAAACAAAATAATACATATCTTAAATTCAAAAGAATTTTATTGTTACGTTAACCTTTATTACTTACGTAAATACATGTTTTAAATTAGTTTTATTGCTTTATTGTTGTCTCGATATTTTATATAAGAAAAATAATGTCGTTTTATTCTAGGTAGGTTAGTTACCTACTTTACAAAATATATTTTTCTTTTCCGTATTTATTTATATTGTTAGCTTTTTTAATTCTCCAGTTCTTCTTAAGTGCGGCGTTTACTAGCGTCGAATATGCCAAGAGACGCTAGAAGGGAGTTTTATTTTTGTGTCCTTTGGATTGGAGACTTTGGGGGCGGCCTTTTAAGAATTATCAAAAAGGGTCATCGAGTCTACTGGGGATCCAAGAGCTGGCAGCTGTACCTCTTATTGTTTAATTAGTTTGGTCATACATACGGTCAATTGCTGCGCAAATAAAAACGCATAAAATGTAATGTCCTCCATACGGCAATCGTATCGCCCCGTCTAAAAGCTCTCGCCGAGTGGTCCAAGTGAGTTTTATTTTTTGTAGTTTCGTAGATTTCATGGCAGCGCCGTTCCCACACGCGTCCGAACCCGACCCCCGACTTCGATCCCGGTTTTTTGACCCACTCCCCCGCTTCCCCTCCCCTCCCCCACCACCGGACTGTAGGTATTTTTAACACGTTAATTTGTGCCTAATAGATTCCTTAATCTTTAACAGAACTCAAAATCTCAATAAAGAAGCTCAAAAAAGAAAAAAGAAAAAGAGCTTATCAGTCGTGTCTAAACCGATAGAGGTCCATTGCTGGATCGTCGTACAATACGATTTGGAATCTTGTGCCGCTTGAATCCAGCGAATGCCAGAATTACTCGCTTTGAATCGTCCATCCTATGTGAGTCGGGAGGTACTTTCAAAAGAGTTTTTCCGGTGGGAGGTTGACATTCGAGCGCCTTTGGAACCCAAACCCAAACTCGAGCAATGTCCTCGTACCTACCCCGCCTCTCAACTGCGCGACTCGATGATCTATGTCGGTACCTAACTATATCATAGTTCGCTTACGTACCTATGATGCCGTAGGGATACTTTGAGAATACTTAGCTCTTTCTTAGCTAGGGACCATGTTTCGAAATTACTAATACTGACAACACGCACTGTTCGAAGACTTTCGTCTTCAGACATTGAGGTACCTTGGACGAGAAGACATTTCGAAACTTCCCATTTAATTAATAGTGATAAAGAATTATTATTTAAATTTTTGGCTTAGGTATTTGGTATTTGTAAAACAATTACTAAGCAGAGTACAGAGATCTAGCGAACAGATAATTTCCAGATATGTCTCTCTTTCATCGAAATAATATAAGCTTTTTACATGATGAGAATAATATGAATATTTAAAGAGTAAGTAGGTATGTACCGTTTCATTTGGCCATTGTATAGCTGAGGATATTAAACTTTGTACCTATTTACACTTTACATTGAGAGTGTGGTTCAACTACTAAATCTATTCAAATCATCGGGGCGCGAATGCATTAAATAAATAAATTCAAATAAAAATTCGTTCTATTTACAATTCTATAACAAACAGAAAAAACGTGCATTTCGGATTAAGTACATTGAGAGTTTCCTGACGTTCCTTCTTTCTTTTTTCTTATTTCAATAGCGAGCAAACGAGTAGGTAGGTCACCTGATGCTAAGTGATTACCGCCACCCGTTTTGCAGCACTAGAAGAGCTGCCTGTAATCCTAAGGAATTTGTTCATCCGCCCTTTGAATTGCCCCATATTTGTTTTGGGGGACCTCAGCTGGTGGAAGTTGGTTTTGATTTTGTCATTAAAAAAGCTTTTCCTTTCTCGAAACCTACTAGTACGTTACGAAGTAGAAAATTGCAGAATTCCTACCACAATCGCAAAATAAATAACTCCCGAGCTGTAGTCGACCAATATAATTATATCTACTTGAGATTGATACGAGTACGACTATAGAACCCTTATACGTATTCTGGCCATAGAGTAATAATAAGTTTATGGTTCTAACACGCATTATTTGAACAGTTAATACGTGTATTAGACAGAATATACTAAATACTTATTAAATACCTAAGAATCATTATTCTTAGGTATGCAAAATACCATTCATTAACTGATCACTTAATCTGCCACCCTACCTTATACGTATTCTGGCTAAAGAGTAATAATAAGTTTATGGTTCTAACACGCATTATTTGAAGAGATAATACGTGTATTAGACAGAATATACTAAATACTTATTAAATACCTAAGAATAATGACGATATGCAAAATACCATTCATTAATTACTGACCACTTAATCTGCCACTCTAACATAGCTCAATAAATAATTAATTATTGCTGTTTAAGAACACGCGTTAAAAGCTTGGCCAATATACCCAAGAAGTTACCTATTTATTAATTTTTCTCCTTGCAATAGGATAGTCAAACACAAGAAAAATTCTCATAGGTAGGTATTTGGTACCTATTCGTCAATATTCTTTCAAACTTTCGTTTCACAAACCTCCCTGGAACGTTGATACGTGATCGCGCTCCGATGCGCCTCATCTTACCGGGATCCAAAAATCCAGGAAACATTCCTGCTGTCCGAGTGTTTTACATCCATTGCTCATTGTCTGAGGAAAACTTTTGAATTAAATTGTTCTGGAGCTCTATTGGATATCTCTTTGGCTTTTATTTACGGAAATGTCAATGAATCGAAAAATTTTGAGATTCCAAAGCACAGCAGGTTTAAAAAAAAAACAATAAAAAATACAACTACGTAAGTACAATCGAGTGGTGTGAACTATTTTTCTCACTGTAGACGCTGTCTGTACTAGACAGACAGCGTCTACAGTGAGAACACACATCTGCTCTTTTATACGTCGTTTACTATATTATAGTAGTCTATAGTATAGTACTAATTCGCCTCGGCTTTGCACAGCGGGACTATATATTCTGTAGACTTCTTTGTAGACTTGACTGCGAATGTATCACGTTATGTCTTCTAAATACCTAATGGTGAAAACCTCATGGAAATCGAATTGCGATTCTTTTATATTATTCAAAAAAAATGAAGAGTACTTTAATATGTACCTACATAGTCGTTATTTACAAACTCATCCATCATACTATTGAGCTCAACACAATAACCACAATATTTCCACTTCAAAAGAAATATGGAAACATCCTCGTATAAAATATACCACTAGTTCTCGACAACATGTTTATTTATTATTCATAATATAATATTATGTTATGATGTGCTCAATGCTCATATCTCCTTGTATAATAAAATGGCTCGTTAAATAATGTATTGAGTTTCACATACGCTTCCTAGTAAAACACCGTCTCTAAAACATCCTCCACGCAGGTGGTCCGAACTGTTAGATAAATTAGTCAAACTACAATATTTGTGCAATAATTCTTCACGTATCACACAAACTCCTGCTCTGTCATTACATCGCCGAACTGTTTGTTATGTGCCGCGATCTGAATACTACCAGTTTTTGCCAAATCTTCATCGCCAACATAATTTCTGAATTTTAAACCATAACATCAGGGCATAGAGTCCATGATTCTGTAACTTTCAATTATGTTTTTACTAAATATACATCACTACATTCACCATGAACAATTTTATCATTTCCACTTTTATTTCTACTACGTAGAATTTATTTTTCCTTGATTTTTGGATTGTTATGATTGTCTTAATTTGTAAGTTGTCCGTCGGTATCTTTCAAGTCTTAAATTGTTTGGAGATGGTCAAGAGGCGGGTCTTCGGTGATCAGTGTTTGATTTGCCGCAGTTTCGACAGATTAACGCCGACAACCTAATTCTACTTGTGATTAGTTTTTTGCCCGTATCTGTATACCGTCATTTCTCATGTAT
This sequence comes from Melanargia galathea, assembly GCA_920104075.1. Taxonomy (NCBI): domain Eukaryota; kingdom Metazoa; phylum Arthropoda; class Insecta; order Lepidoptera; family Nymphalidae; genus Melanargia; species Melanargia galathea. Next base: position 23,744,078 of record OV049855.1, read on the forward strand.
CTCGTACTGTGTGGTCCTCTGTATTGTCAATCATCCTGTAAACGATAGTGTTGGCTCTCTGACAGGTTGATGTACATTTCGCTAGAGATTTGTTTTGTTTTCTGCCTGTTTTTTGGTAACTTTGATATCATTTACAATCTACTATATAAAAATAAGTCGGGATTTCCTTCCTGACGCTATAACTCCAGAACGCACGAACCGATTTCCACGGTTTTGCGTTCGTTGGAAAGGTCTCGGGCTCCGTGAGGTTTATAGCAAAGAAAAACACGCGAACGAAGTCGCGGGGGTCAGCTAGTGTACTTATAATAAGTATGTGTGTTTTTTGTATGTTTGTATCGTCAGACCTGCACATGCGGATTCACTTCGAGTTTCGATTTGGAAAGCGACATGACTTGAACACTGCTTTGTTATGTACAATGTATGGAGAGCATTGGAGGTGAGCGATTGTGACGCGCGACACTTATGACAGATAGCAGTGTCGCGTGTCGATATCTGAGTCCAACTCAAACTCTACCTTATGGAAATCGTCACAGGACTTAGTATCATAAAATCCGCGCTGACTAACTTACATCGTCAATTACAACTAGCCCCATGAATAGCAATACTGCAACCTGCAGCAAGTAGCGGCGACAACATCCCGTGACGTCACGTCCGCTCCCGGCGCTCAGCTGACGCCGCGCCGCCCGGCACCGCCACTACAACACTGAAAGTCAAACAACCTGTGTATTAGTCATAACTCTTAAGTCACAATCATAACCCATAACCCATCGTCTTCTAAACTGATAAGTTCATTGAGTCTTACTGAAGTTCCATAAAATATTTCTTTACGTGATTTTGAAAAACCTTAAACCACGCTGAATATTATAGTCAGTTTTATATTGTTGTGTTCGGCTGATGTCTGATGGATGACCTGTGGATTTGTTAAGACATGCAATCCAGATTTTGCAAAAAAAACATCTTATACTTTGCGATCACTTTTATCTATGTTTGCGATATTGGGTCTATTCTGAGCGCCACAGTCCGCACATAAAAAGGAAGTAAATAAAAACGTACAAACTATAAACCATTGCAAAGTAAGTGGAAGGAAATACGCAGGCGTCTGATTAAACCCATCGTCTACTGCTATGCAATAACGTATGTGTGGAGACCAACTCATGAGCGAAAGCGGAGATCAAAATATTATATCTCTATTATGCTTTATAATTTTTTATGTGAAACTACTTGGCTTTCTTTCCTGATACAAGCGGCGCAAGAGCATACCGTGTGGCTGTCCCTGCAAGTGTAAGAGTCTTGATCAATTAACCACTTCGTTGAACTAGCTATCGGCCTCGATAAGATTGATTGCTCGGAGTGATGAACCGGGGATGTACCTTGAGACTATGCTCACAATTTCTCTATGATCTGTAGAAAAATCAGTCACTGACATATTATTATAGCAACGGGACTGGTTGCGAAGCTGAAGTGGGAATGGGCGGGGCACATAGTTCGAAGATCTCGATAGACCGCGTTGGGGTCCCAAGAATGATGACCTCAGTCCTCACAAAGCAGTATTGGCAAACCCCCTCCGCTTAGGTGGATCGACGATATCACACGAGGCGCAGGGAGCCGGTCACTAGCGGCACAGGACCGCGGCTTACGGAAGCATTGTACATTTATCAGTTGATAACGACGATAGGTGAGACGAACCCAACCTTATCGCGATTCCCCGTGAGTCGGCCGTATGGATGCATACTCCCACATGGCGGAAGTGTGAGTCACGAGGGTCTGCGCGCCCAGACGGAGCTGCGAGTGCGCGGGGGTGATGGTGCGCGGAGCACAAGCGTGCGCCGCGCGCCGTGCCGCGACTCACAACCGCGCAGCAAAGGATGTGGGATTGATTGACCATAGAATAAACCTACAATAATAAATCTACGGTGTATTGCTAATTATTTTAATAATAAATAATTTTGCATTAATCACTACATAGTATAAAACAAAGTAGCCTTCTCTGTCCCTATGTCCCTATGTATGCTTAATTCTTTAAAAGATTTTGATGCGGTTTTTTTAATAGATAGAGTGATTCAAGAGGAAGGTTTGTAAGTAGAAAAATTGGACCCGGTAGGTGGCGCTAATAGCGGGCAGGACGACGTCTGCCGGGTCCGCTAGTAGATAATATACAAAAGACATGAGTTAGCTTAGAAACGCAGGACAAGGCGTATGATTGAGAATGACGTTTGACATGATAAGTAATATGACTTAATAGTCTTTGTTTCCTAAATAATATGTGTAGGCGCAACGTCGTCGATCAGTTTTGTGTTCTACGAAGTCTATATTCTATGCAGCAAGCTTGTCAAGTTATTGAACATTTAGATTCATTTCTTGCTAGCTCGCGATTATGGTTATGATAAGAAGCCTCAATATTAAGTCCCATCGCCGTAAGTCACACAAAGTGTGCGGTAAAGCGATAAAGCGAACGGCGTAATGTCCGACATCACTTACCCGCTTGGCCTGCTTCCAAATCGATTTTCCCGAGACGCTCCGATTTCGTGCCATTTCGGTCTTTACATTCCCGCTGCTTAGGAATGAATTGTGAATTGGACGAAATCTTCACAATACATAGCTTTGTCTCTATTGTTACAAGTAGACACGCTGCACTAACTATTGAAGCAATTTGGTCATCACCATTTTGGCGCTCATCGCTAGGATCCACTAAGTAGTTATAAATATATTGCATCTCCTCCTGCAATCTCCTTTATTGTATTGTCAATGCGGTTCTATTCATTGTTTATGCTAAGTCTAGTAAGTAAGTAAAGTCTAAAAGTAAGTGAATTATACTTTACAAGTACCTACTTATCATACGATTTAAATGACGATTGACGGTGATGATAATGAAATAGGTGACGAGCTTGTTGATTCAAAAACTTACACTCAGAGTTCTGATATTGCAACTACACATTTCTAAAACTACGCTGCACGCCGTCAGTGTGTGTGTACCTTAACACCAGTACGGGACCCGCTATTACAATGGGAGCCTTCCCAGAAGGCCGCTACGTGTCTGGGGCCGCACGGTGCGCATAGAGGTGTCTCGCGAATCCAAATCACTGGAAAAAGCAGAAAAAGTGGAAAAAAAACCGGCACCCATACGTGCTCGCCGACTGACGAGCGCACACTGTCTGGGAAAACACAATATCCTTGCACTTCTTCTATGGCTTAAATTAATAAATTAATCAAAACTTTAAACCACTCCATCACTACATAGTATAAAACAAAGTCCCTTTCTCTGTCCCTATATCCCTATGTATGCTTAAATCTTTAAAACTAAGCAACGGATTTTGATGCGGTTTTTTTTAATAGATAGAGTGATTCAAGAGGAAGGTTTATAAGTAGAAAAATTGGACCCGGTAGGTGGCGCTAATAGCGGGCAGGACGACGTCTGCCAGGTCCGCTAGTAATATTATAAAACGTCCAGCTGATTTTTTGTATGCAGCTTAGTAAATAGGTACATACTTACATAATGAAATGGCTACATAGTCCTACAAAAGTGGAACGATTTCCCACCCGAGCGAATCGAAATGTTTAACACCTGCGCACTCGAATAGCTACCTCCATCGAGAATTGCCATAGATAAAAAACTTGGTCGTTTCGTCGAAACGAACCTACTAACGAAAATTCAGCCTGTTATTAATCACAAAAAATTGTTTTCCGGCTGCCGGACCATAAGTAAATTATTATAAAGTATTAAGCATTTTATGGAATGTAATAGAAAATTTCGCGATCTAATAATATACACGGTACTTATTGCTAATGTCTCAAGTTTGCGGAACAATAGATGTATTTTTCTAATTGCTGCACCTCTGCGACTCGTAAGGAATGTATGAATCAGGATCGATCTCAAACAAACACATGAAAGAGATTCCATACCGATGTGTGAGACACTATCTACCTCTAGTTCCTAGTCCCAGACCTCTATATTCATTACATGCAACGAATCTTAAGATTTTTTCGACCTTTTCGCCCAAGCATTTTCTCAGCAGTATAATCCGGTAATCCGCTTGATCCGGTATTCAAATCAGGTTCTTATTTATTAGATTAGCTCTTGATGAAGACCTATCTGATGTTAATAAATAATCTGGAAGAAGAATGACAGATACTATTGTAAACATCATCATTACAGAAGCAGGATATGATTTAATATTAAAACTACTTAAATCAAACTATTATTAAAATATCTTTATTTATCACCCGCACAAACTTAATTAATATCGAATCACAGATTAGTTTAACTGAGATCTCTTCTCAAATCTATTTTATACTAATTAATTAATTACACTCAGCCAAGTCCAAAATGGCAGCATTTATTCGATTAGGGTGTGATTGCTATCGCAACCCTCAATCAAATATCACGACCTAGACACTAAAGCATCTAATAGTCAGTTGAGTCTCTGGTGGAGACTGAATTCATGGCTTCGAAGTGCCCGTATTTATACCAATAATTCAAGATGGCGGTTCGGCGCCAATAAATGAAGCAAATGTCAGTTCATTCTTACATATTTCCATTATGAAATTAATAATCTGTAAACCATTTCTAAAAATTCTAATTGAATTTCAACAATAATCTGACACTATAATGTCACAAATAGATTCCTATGAAAAACTGAAAAGGTTTTCATAGGAATCTGAGGCTTTACGAAAATATAATTTTCCTACTGGGGAGTGGAATTGAACCAGGACCTTTAAACTTGCGATGTCATAACGGTCATAACGTTCGTCACATGTAATTCGGATTGGGAGCGAGGCTGGGTATTGTTCGCCATGTTATTTATACCAGCAAGAACGATGTTTATAGTATGCTCTAATAAATAAGGTCAACTACGCTACATGAATTTTTCATATTTTTAACAATACTTAATCGAAAAGTCTGATTGATGAGTGTACTCTTGTCCAGCCCTGGATATGGCATCGTTTATTACAAAATTAATCCTCAATAACTGAACTATATGAACATGGATTGATACAGAATTGTATGGTTGAAACTGAACGTGTTGTGTAAAATTGTGTAAAAATGTATAAAATATGATTTTAAGATATCTGTCACGACATTTAAGGTAAGTTCATGGGCAAAAAATGTTTTAAGAGCAACCACCTTTAAATTAAGAGCTTAATTGTTTTTAAAATATTGTTCTTTAATGGGTTATTAACACTGTAAAGTCACGGCATAATTGTTACAAGCACGAAATACAATGACTTGCCGAAAAATCTGTACAAAACAATTAAATCTAACTTGGCAGCTGAAGCGTATAAAACAAGTCACCAAGTAGGTATAAGTTTTATAAAAGACGTGCCTTCAATTTGACAATTGATATCATACTACATAATACGGCTACGATCGTACTCATAGGTACCTTCGATAAATCTCGCTAATTTTTCAAAATAACTGGACTCTGCGAAAAAATGTACACAAATATCAAGCTCTGTTTTTAAAATTGTTCTTTAATAATTTGTTAGACTGAATAAAAAACTTTTCTACTCTATTCTCAACTGATAGACGTCCACTGGTCTTGCAAGGATTGCCACAGAGCACGATCTTGTATCGCTTGCCAACGTTCCGGCGATTTTATCCAGCGGCTGCCAGCGATGACTCGCCTGAGATCGTCCGTCCACCTAGTGGCGGGGGGGTCATTCCAGCACCTTGGAACCCTAAATTATAACGGTTTTTTAAACTAAGCGCGCTGCCCATTGCGATTCCAGCTTTGCAACACATTGAGCTATGTCACGACTTTGCTCCTTTGCTTCAAATTCCGTGCAAAGTCGTCATTTCAGTACCTTAGGATCCCAAAGTCCATCGGTTCTTCATGCGCTCCGCCCATTTCCCTCCAGCTTTACGACCCGTTTTGACTTTGGTTCTTAATCTTCTCACTTCTGACTTGACCACGAGAAGAAACTGCGAGCATAGCTCTCTCCTATAGCATTAATCTTACCTAAGTAAAACATTCTCCTCACGAGTTCGTTTCTTGTTCACCAGTGCGAGGAGTCCATGTCAGCGGGCGACATGTGCGTGTCGGCGGCGCGCGCGGGCCCCTCCGCGCGGTGGCACCCCGCCTGCTTCGTGTGCGGCACGTGCCAGGAGCTGCTGGTCGACCTGGTATACTTCTGGAAGGACGGCCGACTGTACTGCGGCCGACACCACGCCGAGACCCTGAAGCCGCGCTGCTCTGCGTGTGATGAGGTAACTACGACCTTACTGCCTCTACACAAGAACGAGTATAGCTTGGAACAAGCCAGGTGTGCGGGGACGTTCCCCGCATGCGATAAGACCTCGGCTGAGACAAATTTCTTCTTAGCCATACCCAAGCATATGTCTCCAATACTCCTACCATGTTGTATACTATCGCTTAGTTTAGACAAAACCTAGTCATATTAGTATTACAATTCTTCTCATTCTCTAATCATGAGTAGAAAGGATTGAAGTGGTCGAATTACACCCATAGGACTATTAGCTTACTTATTGTTCTTTTTCTAAATGGATTGACGTCTACAACTGCACAGCTCTCTTGCAAGGATCGCCATAGAACACCATTTTGTGCCACTTATATCTAGCGGTTCTCGAACACTGCCCAGCAAAGTTGAATTCGGTGGTTTTAGCATACTTACTTACTTCTAGTACTTACCTATATTCTTCACGATTTGTAGGACAGAATCTGACGCAATTTTTTCGGAATTTGACGGAAAGCACAAAATAATATTAGACTTAACTGACCTCATTTGAAACAGATTATATATATGGACGCCTATAATAAATAATCCTATAGAAAAGGACATCCCAAAAATTAATTAGACACCCAGGGTGTCTAATTAATTTTTGCCCCTGATTCGAGTCTATACTCGATTCGAGTATAGGCCATAGGGCGAATCAGGAGCTACCCGAGTTCGATGGACTCTACAGGCTGCAACAAAAGATTATGGTTACAGGGGACCTAATCCTTTAACGATACGCCAAAATAACTTGTTCGTCTTGTCACACGCTCGACAGTCCTTACAGAGTGGAGGGGAGTGGAGGGTTCCGCGATAGTATCGCAGTTCCGCAGGATGCGCCGCTTGGCTCGCCAATTACACCCTCCGCGGACACAAAGCCGGTGCGATTGCCCACTTCACTGCGGATAGTACAAGATTGTACAACAGTAGGGTTATGCCAAGTCTGCATACTTCGACAACGCTACTAGATTTCAAATATCGAAAAACTACAATATCAGAGCAAAATGGACGCAAAGCCCCGCAAAAAAGAAAGTTAACTTTTAAAGTCGTACATACTCCCAATTTTTATTTTCCAAAATTACCGCTTGGTGCACTGGCTCGTATGGACGAACTTAAATCTTATACATATATCATATACAACTAAACCAGTTTAGATATATTTTACTTTGAAGTTATTGTATTTTGATACTCGAATTCGATCAACGTTGCCGCAATGTGCAAACTCGACCATTTAACGCCACAGCTTATGGATTTCGTGTATCGAAATCCCATAGCGACATACCAGTAAAAGGACCTAACGCTACTTGATTTAAGGTCGAAAATTGAGTTCTATCGTTTTTTATGTCTCCAAGTTTCCGCTTGGGGCGCTGCTGGCTGTAGATGTATGGACGAACTCCTTAAAACTGTTGAGGTTGAGGTCCATTTTACTCTGACGTTATAATGTGTCGATATTCGAAATCTATCTACGTTGTCTGGATGAGCAAACTCGTACTAACTCTGCTGTCCATATTATGGTGTATCGTTTACCGATGAGTTAAGTTGATAATCTTGAAGTTGAGATGAATAGGAAGTAAGTATTTTGTCTATTATCCAATGGATAAGACGTCTCGTGGGTGTTTTGCGAGCGAAAAAGTTACTCGGAATTAGTGTCAACTTTTTTATTTGATAACTAAGTAGCTGAAGCTTCTTGAAAAAACCTGTATAGGAAATCTTAATTTTTCAGTTCAAAAAGTAGCCTATCCCGTATTCGGGATTACAAATATCTCTATGCATGTCTTTTTATGAAAGAACTCTAAATATTTCCTTGTAAAAATGTACCTCGGATCACTTTTTAGGGTTCCGTACCTAAAGGGTAAAAACGGAGCCCTATTAATGTCACTCGGCTGTCTGTCTGTCTGTCCGTCTGTTCGCCGGTCACAGGTCTCTAGCTCGCAGACGAAATGAGTTACAAAGCTGAAATTTTGGTATTTGGTGTAAAACGTTGACCCAAAATCAAATATTGAATTAAAAATTGAATTAAATTATTTTTCAGGGGGGCTCCCATACATGAGAAAGGAGCCGGAAAAATTTTTTTTTCTTACCCTAGCTTGTGGGGTATCATTGTTTAGAGCTCATTGAGTAGAGTACGAATATATATTTTTTTAATTTTTTGCTTAAAAAGTAAGGAAATGGGGGGTCATCAAAATTGTCAATTTTAGACCATTTTTGTGACGGGGGCTATCTAAAAAACTAAACTAGTTAGGAATATGATATTTCGGTATATTATGTACTATATGCTCTATTTGTACAACAAATACTGAAAACAACGATTCATAAAATAGTTTATAAGCTGTGACCAAAACAAACGAACTTATTTTGCGTTTTTCTTTCACGGTTTCTTGCGATGTCTAACTCGGAAATTAAATATTTCTTAGACCCAAAATATTATATTGTTCATAATTATGTACGGAACCCTGAAAGAGCGAGGCCCGACTCGCACTTGGCTGATTTTTGTATAATGATGGCATTATACAAACAGTGTTTACCCGCCTATAAAGTTCAGACAAAATCGGTTCAGCCGTTCCGAAGATTAGCTCGCCCAAACAGACAAACAAAATTATTTTAAAACGTAATCTTTGGCTTACCCTAAGCGTTTAAATGCGTTTAAATAATCGTGACTCGGTCGGGAGGACAACAATTTTGTACATAAATTTCTACCGAAATTTCCATGTCCAGGTCGTCGACCCTCGCAGTTGCGGGCCAATAAATCAAATGGCCTATCAAAATGGCCACGGAGGGCTTTCGTACTCGTAAGTGGCCCAGGGAGGAAACAGCCCCCGCCGGAAGCGATAAGGATTGAGGTCGAAAGCGGTTAACCCTCTTTTCGAAAAGCCCTTTCTCGACTTAAACGCGCTAGCGACGACGTAATTGGCGGTACCTAATTTGGGGGTAGTTGTAATGAAATCACTAGGCATTATGTGAAAATCTAGATTGTAAGAACACAAGTACTTATTGCCTATTATTTTTGGTGAAAATACGCTTTCTATTTCAGCTTATAAAACGTAATTTTGTGTGAACTCAGGCAAGGAACTCGATTATGATAAGGCCTGTAACTAGCCTTATTTTATTATGATTTTTATAGCGCTACAAAAGTGAGCTTTATTTTATTGTGATTTTTACAGCGCTACTAAAGTGAGCTTTTGTTTTATTATAATTTTTATAGCGCTAGAATAAGGCTTCATAAAATATTACTCGTGTAGCTACAATACTTTTAATCTCTATTAATATCTTCTTCCTCATCGTAGCGTTTGTACTGGCTTATACCAGGAAATCTATATTGTGTGTAGTATATTACCAGTTAAGTATAGTCTGATTTTCAATTCGGTGGAATTCTGACAGTTGTCATTTTATACATATGTTATTTGTATGAAAAACAGAGTCATCCTATAGTCTGATTTTTAATTCGGTGGAATTCTGACAGTTGTCAGATTATAGATTTATGTGAAAAACAGGGTTACCACCTGAAGTTCGATTTTATCTACCCCAAACTAAAGTACCTGAAGTATCTGTCAGGCATTTGTCATATTTATGTAAGTTTTGAATGTAGGTATTATCTTTTTTTGTGGAAACTATATTTTTGTCTCCGGTAACATTAAGAAACGTCAGAATTCCACAGAATTAAAAATCAGAGTATACCTGAAGTTTGATTGTACCCCAAACTACTTTAAATCCCTGTCAACATAAAAAAGTCCTAATCTGCGTAATAATATGAGTCGTTTCGCCCTAAAATACGCTATATATAGATTTTTATTAACTTTTGAATTTATTATCTTTTTTGTGGGAACTGCTTTATTTCTGGTAACATTAAGAAACGTCAGAATTCCACGGAATTAAAAATCAGTTTAGTCATTGTCATAATCGAAGCGGAAACCTCAGTTGGCATTAGTGCTCATTGAACTAAACACATTATATATTTTAAAAAAACATTCAGATAGGTACCGTTAAGAACATTTAGTTTGGTTTTTTTTAAATCTGTTATAATTTAGAAATGAACATTAATTAATGGATTAAAATTTTAAAATTTATTCCCCTATTTCTGCACTTCTTCTAACCCTAACCAAACTTCTAACTCTAACCCAACAAACTTCTTAGGGGTTGAATTTCCAAAACCCTTTCTTAGCAAACGCCTACATCATAATAGCTATCTGCATGGCAAACAGCCTCATCCGTCCAGTGGTTTACCGTTTAAGCTGTGCGTTAATAGACTAGTCAGTCAGTCACCCTTTCCTTTTATATGAGGTATACAAAAGATTTTGGATCGATAAGAATTAAGTACTTAATTCGAAGGCGATATGCAAATTCAAAAAACAATGACTTTCTTTAACATGATGTAATTATTTGCGATGTCAGTTATTACACGGCACTTAGCAAATTTAATGAGCGATGCAGATTACCCGGAAGAAAAGTTATTTCGCTCAATTAGCTATACAAATGCAAAGTGCATTTTTGCGCGAAAGTAATTTTGGAATGGTTAAATGTATGGAACACTGTTTTCGCATAGTTTTGTGTTATTACGGTTCAATCTTTTATTGATCATTATCTGTATGTATAAAGCTGTACGAGTGTGTCCTACGTGTAACAATGTAATGACTTGGTTACTGACAGTTGAATTAAAAGTCGTTCAACACGCGAGTTATGTTGGGTGTAGATGGTCAAAGGACTCAAAGGCCGACATAGAGCTCAAAGAATAAGCCAGCTGAAGTGACAATGGGCAGGTCACTGCCAGGTCATATCTGTCGGAAAATCGACCGCGTACATTGGAGGACGATCTCTAACACGGTGAAACGATGACCTCAAGAAAGTGGCTGGCAGGTGGATGAGGAAGGTAGAAGACCGTGCTTAGAGATACACCCTCGAAAGTTCAGTGGACGACGTGCTGATGGAAGGGAGGTGTGACACCACCAACTCTCCAAATCTGGCCTGCTACTGAGAATTTCTCTACAGAAAAATCCAACACCTTCATTCTACGCGATTCTCGAACCCCGGACCTCATGCCCCGCAGTCATATAAACTAGCCATTAGGGTGCCAATAGGCATTATTAATGAAGCAGCTTGATATAAAAATAAGTGCGGGTAGTAATTAATTTCACAGTAGTGTGGTATTCCGATGAGGAACGATAGCACGGCCGCGCCGGCTCTACGCTGGTGACACATGCGACAAAGAACCGGTCCGGAATAATACGACTAATAAATATAATTAAATATGAAATTGGTAAATAGAATCAAATTCAGATCCATTTATTGCATATAATTGTGGCTACTAAAACAATAAAAACAAATGAATATGAGAGAAATAATTAAATAAGTTCTTTATTGTTCATAAAAACATGATTAGGTACAAGTAAAAATGTGCATTTTATAATGAAATTCTTATAGTCTTACTTAAATAAGAAGGCATGCAGAAGATAACTGATTTACAATCGAATAATTATTAGAAAAATCAATAAAATGATTTTTCAGAAAATAATAGGTATAAGGAGTAGACATGTAAAAAGTGCTAACATTTTTTTTCTTACACTGGCATGTGAAGTTTTATTATACAATCACTGAGAAAAGTATAAAACAAAACAAATAGGAGGTTCGTTAAAGTTGTCAATTCAGACTATTTTTATCATGTCTCGTAAACTAAACTACATAATATTATGTAGTTAAGAGTTTGGAATTTCTGTATTATGTACCTACCATAACTTCTACCATACCATACATTCTTTATTATGTAGGTACTATACTCTTTGAACTGTACTCAAACAATAATTACTGAAAAACTGTTAAAAGTTCACTGGCGGTTGTTTAGGTAAATCAAAATGTAAACATCCACCAGTAAAAGTCCCATCAAAATTGGTCCAGCCTTTCAGAGATTAGCCAGTAGTCTTGAAAGTATCTACTTTCTACCAAAAAAAAGAATTAATGAAATCGGACCACGCGTTAATGAATTACAGCTAAGTACACATTTTGACTTTCATCCCCTCTCCCAAGGGAACCGTGTTGAATTTCGGGATAAAAAGTATCCTATATGTTACTACGTAGTATGAACTTAAATCATACCAAGTTTCATTTCAATCCATTCAGTAGTTTTTGCGTGATGCGCGCACAAACATACAGACAAACAGACAAACAGAAAAACAGACAAACAGAAATAAACAGACAAACAGACAAAAATTTCAAATTTAAATTAAAAAAAATAGCTTTTTTACGTTCTATTGCTTATCCCTAACATCCCCGAGTTATTATTTTGCAAAAATCTTTAATGTACAGATACGGCAAGTCTACGATTTTATTATATTATGTATAGATTTTAGTTGGTTTATAAAAAGGAAGCCAGGCTCGATGCGAACTTGGCCGATTTTTCTTTTTTAGAAACAAGCGCACAGTCTAGCGGACGAGGCAAGGTCACCTGTTAAGTAATTGGCCCAATAATTTATTGGCAATTAGCAACAAATTACGACATACACAACACAATAATTACCAACCGCAAAGAGACCGCACATAATCTCATTACTTAAATAAACGGCAACTTAGGCTCCACACACACACGCGCAGACATGGCGACAATGGATTCTTCAATCAATGGTTTACTTTTTAACCCTCGACGCAAAAATGACGGGGTGTTATAAGTTTGACGTGCGTGCGTATGTGCGTGCGTGCGTGCGTGCGTGCGTGTGTGTCTGTCTGTTCCCCTGTAGCGCTCAAACGGGTAGCGTAGCGCCGCTACAAAATGGCGGATTACATATTTTTTCACAACACCCTTAATATGAGTATCAAATGAAAGGGCTTGACTAGTTGACTAGTAGAATAGCACTTTGCAAATCCAAGATGGCCGCCGCCACAAAATGGCGAATGTCGGGGGTTTTCTAAATTTTTAATTTAAATACTTGTGACAATGCGGTGACCGTCCTGATGCAGGTAAGACGGAATAATTAAGTATATATTGCCCTCTATAGCTTTTTAAGATACACTGGCAGATCATCATCATTATCAACATATTAACGGCTTCCCACTGGGTACGGGTCTCGTCTCTGAAGGGTTTAAGCCGCAGTTCACCACGCTGGCCAAGTGCGGATTGGTAGAGTACACACGCTTTGAGAACTTTATGTAGAATTCTCAGGCTGCTTGCCTGAGATTTCCTCACAATGTTTTCCTTCACCATTAAAGCAAGTGATGTTTAATCGCAAAGTTATAGAGTTGCGTGCCTAGGCCTGAACTCGGTCACTCCGAAGGGACGCGGACGGCCAAACGCTACCACCGCTTTTTTCAACCGACAAACTTACAAGAGCCACTTCTGGACATAGATCTCTTTTACAGACTTCCACACGCCTCGGTCTAGCACCACTTTGATGCAGCCGTACCTGCGTCTCGTTTAATGTCATAATAATTATGTCAGTACACCTACTGGGGGGACTGCCAACACTGCACTTTTCAGCTTTGCAACCCGCTTTGCTATAAATATCGGTGACTCTAATTATTATTATTCCTTTAAGGATCTCCTCATTTCTGATTTGATTATGCTGAGAAACTCCGAGCGCAGCTCTCTCTATCGCCAATTGAGTGTCTCTGAACTTACAAAATAAATTATTATGTATCTATCTATTAATTAAATTATTCCATATCCCACATCCGAATTTTCAACACTCGCACGTATTAGTCCTCAGAACACGGTCCTTCCAAACCCGCCTAGTTACAAGAAATTTTTGTTAATTTATGTGAAACAAGTAAGTACGAATAAAAATCGACGTGCGCTAGCGTGTCAGACGCTCGTAAGGCCCGCCCCGACATCGACACGCGACGACAGCCCGCGATGCATGGCCCATTGTGAGCAGGGGATTTAATATTGCTTATCTTTTGATCTAAAACAATTTCTCCCAACCTTTTTATTGTTGTGACTCCTGAAAAAATCAAAATAGAAGGGTTAGGTTTTATGCAAGATAACTATGAAACACCGGTCAAGTGTGAGTCGAAGTCGCGCAACATCACGCAACATAAATTCGTCTACTTTATCTATATCTATACTAATAAATAAAATTGAAGTGTCTGTCTGTAATATCGAAATAACTACCTCATATTAAGCTCATATGGTTATTTGAACGATACTTTAACCGAATCACACGTTTTTAAAATTTTTGTCTGTCTGTCTGTCTGTCTGTCTGTCTGTCTGTCTGTTTGAACGGGCTAATCTTTGGAACGGCTGAACCGATTTTGACGGGACTTTCACATACAAGTAGAGAATTAACCAGGGAGTAACATAGGCTACTTTTTTAACCGACTTTCAAAAAAGGAGGAGTTGTGTTTTTCTACCTATGTACACCGATATCTCCGAGATTTCTGAACCGATTTGCGTAATTTTTTTTTAATCGATAGAGAAACATTGCGACACTGTCCTACAAAAAATTTGGATTCCAACTCCTCAATCCTGATGCTGTAGGGGTTCTGATCCCCAACACTAATGGGATTTAAGCACTGTCGGTTATTTAAATTGATATTGGGGATACCAATTAAAGACTTTATTGTTGAATGACCTCGAGTAGGTACATGTCCAACTCCTCAACCCTGATGCTGTAAGGAATTGCATTCCGAAATCGTAAGGATCCCACGGAATTTTTCCGTTTAGTGGACGTTTTACTACTACTTACTACAGATAGGCTACTTTTTGTTCTGGAAAATCAAAGTTCCCACGAGATTTTTACAAACCACACGGGCGAAGCCGTGGGCATCATCTAGTATACAATAATTATTATTATTTTAAGTACCATAGAAATAGAAACAAGGCGCTAAAATGTAAATGTAAAAGAACATAATTTTTGGTAGGTATTTGTTTTTAACTATGGACTTATGGAGTACTTATGTAGGTAAATAAACAACTCTCTGAGTACACTTGAAGTGTACTTTCAAGTGTACTCAAAAAAGTGTAAACGAAAAAATTTTGATCAATAATAATTTTGAAAAAATGCCATTTTTCAAGATTTTTGTTTCCACTTTGTTAACACTTTGGATTTCAATTTGATTCAATTTTTTTAATTTTTATCATATTCACCGTGTCACGTATTCTGTGAACTATTAAGGTAAAGTCTCCTTATTCCGTGGTATTCTAAAATTGGCACCCAATTCCGAGGTATATAGAAAAACAGCGTTTTCAACCGATCACCAAGCTATTTTTTACTGCAACATATCTTAATCAATTGATAGTTTATCATTCCATAGATAAATGACGAAATTGTTGGTTTTATATGTATATGTTTTAAAATAACCGGCAAGTTTTACACTAGCAGCCGGCCCGAACGCATGTTTCATACATTTTGGACCTCGTGCACGAAATACCTACATTTTTTTAAATAGTGTTTATCCGTTAATTTTGAGCTTTATTTGTTTTTATTTAGATTTGAATATTTGAAGGACTATATTTTCAATCGAAAACAATCAACTCTTGTGAATATTTGTAAAGAAATTAAGGTGAAAATAGGTTTTGAAAATACCTCGGCGTTAGGTGCCAAATATTTTAGCCGGTTCCTAACGCCGTGGTATACCGCGGAATTGCGATTTCATAGACTTCATAACTTTTTCAATTTTTAGAGTCGTTTTATGTTAAATACTTCTTGTTTCGGTTTTGAATATTTAAATAGGCAATAAGGTTACAGAGTCCTAATTACGAGGTACACTTTGGCGTCTCAATCACTAACTATACCGTGTCAAAGTTTACCTATTTAGGTAATTTATTGATAGATTGTATGGGAAAGCTAAAGAAAATTAATTTAAAAGAAAATTAAATTTATATATATTTTGATGCAATTTTGAGAGAGTATTGTACATATTTACGAAGATAATCTAATTAAGCTTTAAATTATTTGTTTATTATGGAAAAATCTTTTCTTTTTTTACACTCGGAATTAGGAAACGTGTTTTTTGTTACAAAACTCAATTCCGTGGTATTACCTCGGAATAAGGTTCTATGAGCCCCTAATTATGTGGTATGGATAGAAATACTACCTCGGAATAAGGTTCTATGAGCCTCTAATTACGTGGTATGTATAGAAATAAAATACAGGATGCTCACAATATTTCAGTATGGTTTCAGTTACACCAAGTATCATTCGCGTTCAGTCACGCAAACATTCATATTCTAAAACGTTTATCTTATTATTGCTCGTGCTGATTCATTCACTGACTCACTCATTGATCACCCCTCCTGTAAAATTTTGTATAAAAAATTTTTTTTCACTAATGATTCCGTATAGAAGACAAAAATTCATTCGGAACAAAAATATGGAGAGAGCTGATGATTGAGGATTTCGGAGACGGGTGAAGAGCACGCTTAAGGTATTGAAGATAGGAGGGGGGTGCTTGAGCAAATGTCATTCAAAACGTCATCCAATTGGCAGTGAGCTGAAAAAAAATCAAAATGGCGAAAAAAAAGATGGCCGCCATACAAATTTTGTCGGTGTCCACCTCGGACGGTAAAAAAAATGGAAGAGTGGTTTCCTAGCAACAGATGATCAGGATCCAAAGGTCTATTCGATGAATAGAAAAAAAACCAAAATGGTGGAATTTATTTTTCCATAGAAAATGTATGGCGAATATTGAAGAGACTACAAGTTGTAAACTATGCAAGGCTTTGATGTGGTTTTTTGGAGAAATCTCAAAGAAAAATATGGGAAGATATGATGATTGAGGGTTCGGAAGATGGTTGAGGAGCCCGGGCAGGGTATTGTAGACAGGTGGGAGGTGCTCAAGCAAAAATTACTCGAAACCTCATCCAGTTGGCACTGAACTGAAAAAAAACCCCAAAATGGTAGATTCAAAATGGCGGCTATACTAATTTCGTCGATGTCTCACTAAGTATAAAAGATGGAAGAGTATTTTCTGGGCAAAATACGATCAAGACCTAAAGATCTACTAAATGGATAGAATATAAATCAAGATGTCAGAATTTATTTTTCCGTACAAATTGTTTTTTTCATTGATGGTTTCGTATAGAAGACAAAAAATCATGCGAAGGAAAAATATTGAGACAGATGATGATTGAGGATTTAGGAGACGGATGAGGAGCACGGCCAGTGCACCTATTGAAGATTGGTGGGTGGTGCTCAAACAAATATCACTCAAAACATCATCCGATTAGCAGTGAGCTAAAAATAATATACACAGTAGTACAATATTATACAGTAGTAATACAGAGTACAATATTATACTGCCAGCCCTCCAGTCACCCGTGGACTCCACGAGACGGGATGACAGGCCCTTAAAAAAGGACCTAGCATCCTCGCCCTACGAACCCATGGTCTCCTCCCCAAAAGGCACAAATATGAAATTATTTTCTATATTTTCATATTTGCGCCTCTTGGCCCTTTCCGTCTTAGTGGCTGCCGCTCCGGCCGCCACGGAGCTCACCTGTATGTGAGACAGTGCCAGTGTATCCACACACGTGGCATCCCATCCAAGCTACCTCCTTTGCTTCCATGGAACAAGAGTCACACCGTCATACCTAAACCTGTCATGTTATCAAATCTAAGATTTTTGTCGAACAGCTGATTGCTAACCTAGTGAGTACAGAGGCGTTATGCCGACTTTGTACATTGGGGAAACGATGATAGAAATTCGAGTATCGAAACACATTGACTAACATGACTTGAGAGTGAAATGCAACTAAACTGGCTGGTTTTAAGGTTTGAGTCCGCCAATATATTCAGCCATTCGTCTACGCCCCAAGCAGAAATTTTTAAAATAAATATTCGAAGTACCCTACTACATTATGACTTTAAAATCTTATTTGACTGTAAGAGCATTAGGGTTAATTTTGCTCTGATATTATAGTTTTTCGATATTCAAATCTAGTACCGTTTTCGAAGTGTGCAAGCTCGAACTAACCATACAGGTCGTTAACTTACATTCGTACGCACCGCCTTGAATTTATTGAAGCTCGCGGTACTGTCAAAGGAAGTAAAGGCCACGCGACTTCAAGGCCACTATTTGACTCCTATTAAGTTTTGATCATCTTTTGCTAAAAAAACCACTCTTCCATCTTTTATACTTAGTGAGATAATCACCGACGAAATTTGTATGGCCGCTATCTTGTATCCACCATTTTGGGTTTTTCTTCAGCTCAGTGCCAATGGGATGAGGTTTTGAGTAATTTTTGTTTGAGCACCTCCCACCTATCTACAATACCCTGCCCGGGCTGCTCGACCGTCTTCCAAACCCTCAATCATCATGTCTTCCCATATTTTTCTTTGAGAGTTCTCCAAAGAACCACATCAAAGGCCTGCATTGTTCACAACTTCTCTCTCTCAATATTCGCCATACATTTTCTATGGAAAAATAAATTCCGCCATTTTGTTTTTTTTTTCTATTTATCCAATAAACCATCGGATCTTGATCATTTTTTGCCAAAAAACCACTCTTCTATCTTTTATACCTTCCGAGATGGAGACCGACGAAATTTGTATGGCGGCCATCTTATTTTCGCCATTTTGAATTTTTTTTCAGCTCACTGCCAATTGGATGACGTTTCGAGTGACATTTGCTCGAGCACCTGCCACCTATCTTCAATACCTTAAGCGTGCCCATCGCTCGTCTCTGAAATCCTCAATCATCAGCTCTCTCCATATTTTTGTCCTGAATGAATTTTTATCCTCTACACGAAACCATTTGTGAAAAAAATAATTTTCATACAAAATTTTACAGGAGAGGTGATCAATCAGTCAGTCAGTCAGTGAGTGAGTGAATCAGCACGAGCAGCTATATATATATTAACTAGTAGGGCGCGTGGCTGCGCGGCCCGCTAAAGCGGACCGCGGGGTTTCGAGTAGGTTGTTTTTGTTTGAGTAGCCTCCACCTATCTTTAATACCCTGGATGTGCCGTGCCTCACCCATCTTCAAAATCTTCAATCATCAGCTCTTTCCATATTTTTCCTCCGCATACATTTTTTTCTTCTATACGAAACCATTAATGAATATATATTTTTTTTTTTGTGTGAAAATATAATTCCGCACTCTTGATTTTTTTTCTGTTCATCAAGTATATCTTTATTTCTTGATCATATTTTTCAAAGAAACTACTCTTCCATCTTTTATACTTGGTGAGATAGACACCGACGAAATTTTTATAGCCGCCATCTTGAATCCGCCATTTTGGTTTTTTTTTTATCACTGCCAGTTGGATGAGGTTTCGAGTACTTTTAGATTGAGCACCTCTCACCTATCTTCATAAATTCCAAAACATAAATTCCGCCATCTTTTCTTTTTCTGTTCATCTAGTTGATTTTTGGTTTTTGGTCATATTTTTCAAATAAACCACTCTTCCATCTTTTATACTTGGTGAGATAGACACCGACGAAATTTTTATAGCCGCCATCTTGAATCCGCCATTTTGGTATTTTTTTTTTATCACTGCCAATTGGATGAGGTTCTGAGTATTTTTTGTTTGAGCAGCCCCCATCTATCTACAATACTCTACCCGGGCTCATTAACCATCTTCCAAACCCTCAATCATCATGTCTTCCCATATTTTTCTTTGAGATTTCTCCAAAGAACCGCATCAACCGCCTTGCATAGTTCACAACTTCTCTCTCTCAATATTCGCCATACATTTTCTATGGAAAAATAAATTCCGCCATTTTGATTTTTTTTTCTATTCATCGAGTAGACCTTCGGATCTTGATCATCTTCTGCGAAGAAACCACTCTTCCATCTTTTATATCCTTCGAGATGGACACTGACGAAATTTGTATGGCGGCCATCTTTTTTTCGCCATTTTGAATTTTTTTTCAGCCCACTGCCAATTGGATGACGTTTCGAGTGACATTTGCTCGAGCACCCCCCACCTATCTTCAGTACCTTAAGCGTGCCCGTCGCTCGTCTCTGAAATCCTCAATCATCAGCTCTCTCCATATTTTTGTTCCGAATGAATTTTTGTCCTCTCTACGACACCATTATTGAAAAAAAAAAATTTCATACAAAATTGTTCAGGAGAGGTGATCAATCAGTCAGTCAGTCAGTCAGTGAATGAATCAGCACGAGCAGCTATATATATATATTAATAATATACATATATTAATATTTTACACACAAACATAATTAAACAATTACATACGTATCGAATTGATTTTGAAATCTATTAATAAATACAGTTCATTTTTGAACACCATGTAGAATTCCTTCTACTCGTTTCCCTTTGTATTTTGTACCCTCGGAATTAGGAGCCATTTGCCTCGGAATTAGGATTTTTACCTCGGAATTGGAGCATTCGGACTTTCTTCATATTTAATTTAATTTTACATTTAAATCAAGTTGTAATTGTTGTCCTTTTAGGATATTTCAAGAGTTAAATAAATAACGCTTCTGATAAAAATAGCCAGTTCTTCAGAAAGGTGTAGTAAATGCTTAATTTTTGACGTTCTTTCGAGTTTTTATGAAAATACCACGGAATAAGGGGACTTTACCTTACGGCTGAAGCTGTAGACCCCTAGACCCTTGTGAAACGAAAATTTAAATAAAAATATGACGTGACAAACGGACGAACGGGCATTTTAGTAGGTAGATCGAGAAGTTTAGTAGGATCCCATTTAGCATCCTTTGGGTACGGAACACAATAATAGTCAAATACTCCCTCGCTTGAAATGCTTTTCACTGAAGGTTTAGAACTTCGCACTCGGCGCTAATCCTTCACCAAAATGTCAAGAGCGATGCAGTGCAGGCAACAGTGCAGCGTGTTACGTTACATACGGACAGCAATGCGGCATTTTACGTGAACACGATACTCTAATGGTCAGTATACTCTGATTTTTAATTCGGTGGAATTCTGACAGCTGTCATTGTCATTTACAGATGAGTTATTTGTATGGAAAACAGGGTTAACATCTACAAAGTACGATTTTACCCCAAACTACTTTAATTCCCTGTCAACATAAAAAATCCTAAGCGGCACGGCGTAATAATATTATAGTTGTTTCGCCCTAAAATAGAATTCGCTAAGAGTGGAAACTAGAAAGTGCACACTAACAGCAATAGAAAACAAAAGAAGCACATTGAAAAAATTTATTCAAAAATGGAAGTCGAATGACATTATCACCATGAAGTGTCTGTCAGGCATTTGTCATATCTACATGCCTGCGTACTTTTTATTTACATAAGTTTTGAATTTTTTATCTTTTTTGTGGGAATTGTTTTATCTCTGGTAACATTACGAAACGTCAGAATTCCACGGAATTAAAAATCAGAGTATACGTATTAGGGACCGTTCAGATAGACCGGCGCGGAGAGCATCGGAGAGCATTTCTTTTTTCACACAGACCGGCCGTTCAAATTTGCTCTGCTCTCCGCGCCGGTCTGTGTGAACGGACACGCGGATGCGTTCGGAACCGAGCGTATGCTCTTGGGCCGGACGGCAGAGCAATTCGGCCTACGGTCGGCTGTGCGAGCATGAAACAGCACGCGAACGGAGCCGGTCGGATGCTCGAGCGCGAAAGAGCACAAGCATGGAGCAGCCGACCGGCTCGACGAGCAGCCGACCGGCTCGACGAGCAGCCGAGCGGCTGCTCTTAATATTTCACACAGAGCGTATTGGGAGCATCCTCGCGAATCCTCTTATCATAAAAGAGATAAAATGTTAAAATAAAGCTTATTTCAATGTCTTAAAATTCTATTTTAAATGCGATTAAAATTTGCTCTGCTCTCCGCGCCGGTCTATCTGAAAGGTCCCCAATGACACTCTACGCAAAGCTCGTCGGTTCGAACCCTAGTTCAATAGTGGAGTATTTCATAACAACTTTGTGCTAAAAATGTTTACAATAATTTAAATGGCCCTTCACGCTAATAAGAAACACCATTAGAAAATCTAATATCTTAGGGGAATTTCTAAGATATTCCGATTTAACCCGCTTTGTAGCAGTGCAGTAGGTACCTACCTATTTATGTTTTTATTTCTGACGTACCTATGAACAAGAAGGTTTTTGTTGTCATACTGCTATATATTAATTTAGCTGACTCATTACATACTCACCTACATAATGCTATAACATCATTATGTAGGGGTTGACAAGTGAGGCAAGGTAAAACAATCAAGATAGTATAATTATACCCGTGTATACTAATTAACTAGCTTTTGCCCGCGGCTTCGCCCGCGTGAATTTCGGTTTTTCACAAATCCTGAGGGATAAGTAGATTTCTGGTCCACCCGCCCCCCGCCGCACGGCGGCGTACCGCGGTACCGCGTACGGCGGGCGCAGGGCGCAGGGGCGCGGCGCGGCGCGGGGAGTTCCATGCAGCGCGAGCGTGCGTCGGCCGCCGCGAGCAGCGAAAATACCTATCAGGGCGTTTTTTACCGATTTCAACACAACTCCTTTTTTGAAAGTCGGTTAAAAAAGTAGCCTATGTTACTCCTTGGTTAATCCTCTACTTGTCTGTGAAAGTCCCGTCAAAATCGGTTCAGGCGTTTCGAAGATTAGCCCGTTCAAACAGACAGACAGACAGACAAAAATTTAAAAAACGTGTGATTCGGTTATGGTATCGTCCAAATAACCATATGAGCTTAATATGTGGTAGTTATTTCGAAATTACAGACAGACACTTCAATTTTATTTATTAGTATAGACAGGGTATTCTACTGTGTTTGAAAAAGCACTTCAAAATGTTGTTTTTGTTAATAAAAAGCCACAAAAAATATATTTCGGCAAAATAAACACGCGTTCATGCCATAAAATTAAATTAAATTTTAAACATTTTTAATCCCGCGTAAAACGCTGTCAGCCAATAAGTCAGCCATTTCATGACGTAACAATGAAGGTTATAAATGTATTCTATATAACACTGGAGTTTGCGCCTTAAATATTGTAGTAAAGATAAAGTCATTCGCCTGGGCTACTTTTTCTTTATTACTAATACTTTTTGGACGATATATCGATAGTTTGATATCGAAATGTAGATACAAAAATGTAGGTACAAAATCATCGTAAACTTAATAATCTACCGTATTTCATTTAAAATATATTATGTTTTTTCTGTATTCCTAGTTTACATACTTACATCTTAAAACGAAATGTAATTTTATATAGATATACCTCTGTGGTAAAAAAATAGGGACATTCACTAGTGAAAAATAAATTAAAAAATTTAATAAAATTGAAAATTTATGTAGAAATATACTTAAATATTCTGATTTTGAGTAATAAAAGCACATTATTTTTTTATTAAATTAAAATTAAAAGTTGTAATCTTTAATCTGTATATCACGTGACCTTAAACACGAGCCGCCTTGTTGTGACGTCATAATGATAGTTAATACTAATCATTAATCTATGGTCATATAGACAAAAACCATAAAGTTCATTGTACTCTGAAGCAACAACTTTCAGTTCAGTGTAAACAGATCAACTTTATCTTCAAGGAGTATTAAGTAATTGTGTTTTTTCGTAGGTACATTTTATTTTTATCTATTTATTTATTAATATGCAAACCAGTTGTGTAAAAGCAGATAGTACTAATCTGCCAAAAATTGATTCAATTATGGTTGCAAAGTTCTTTGCATGTAACCAGTGGCGTAACTATAGGGTGGCATTTCGGCAAAATGCCACGGGCCCCCAGCCGGAAAGGGCTCCCGGTCCGAAAATATAAACTTTAACGTTGGCCGAGCTTCTTTAAATATTGGGCAGGAGAGGCCCCATTCGATGAATTTGCCACGGGCCTCAAACGGTATAGTTACGCCACTGCATGTAACCCAGACTTCTGTTCTGCCGAATTCCAGAATGTTAAAACATCTTTGTAAACATCATTAGTTATCTGTCAAGTCGGCTTACGGATGAATATTTTACGTGATAACGTCATTTAAAAATATTGGTATAAGGCCCTGTTTCACCACCATCTGATAAGTGTCGGATAGCTTATTCAGAACTATAGTCCTTGTCACTTGACATAAGTAAGGAAGTGACAAAACTTACGTTTAGGCTATCCCGACACTTATCAGAAGGTAGTGGAACAGGCCATATTGTACCTTATTTAAATAAAATAATTACTAAGAACTATAACCTAACATAATATATATTTATAATTTAATTTGTTTAATAAAGATACTGGACTATAATATAACTGTGTAATCATTTTTGAAGTGACTTACGATTTTTTAAATAAAGCCGATATATCGAAATATCGATATTTTTTTCGGTATATCGAACTCCGATATCGATATATTTAAAAATATAGATATATCGAAAATATTTATTTATATAATATATTAAAAAATATCAACAGTCCTTTTTTGTTTGGAGTTAAGATTCCATAGGTTCTATCTTTCTTATATGACCACAGATTAATATTAGTTTTTGCTTATATGACCACAGATTAATATTAGTATTTTTTATCATTATGACGTCACAACAAGGCGGCTCGTGTTTTAGGTCACGTGATATACAGATGGGAAATTACGACTTTTAATTTTAACTTAATAAAATAATCACGTGCTTTTATGACTCAAAATCAGAATATTTAAGTATATTTCTACATAAATTTTTATTTTTATCAAATTTCATAATTTATTTTTCACTAACGAAAGTACCCTATTTATTTATATATAGTTATAAATATAACTAAACAAATAAATGTTTTACGTAGATTATTACGTCAATTTGCTTAGCAATATTAATATGACGTGACTGCACTATTTGTAATATATTTAGGTACACTGGTTTTCCTGAATAGCTTAGAGGATAAAACATATTCAATGAATGTAATTTTCAAACCTACATAATATAATTATAGTGTCATATCATC
Organism: Melanargia galathea; assembly: GCA_920104075.1. NCBI lineage: Eukaryota > Metazoa > Arthropoda > Insecta > Lepidoptera > Nymphalidae > Melanargia > Melanargia galathea. The sequence goes on from OV049855.1 coordinate 23,769,098, forward strand.
AAGAATAGGTACATTCTAAGGAAAAAATTACCTTAAAAAATTATCGGTGGGAATAAACCAATAATGTACCTAAACAGCGTAATTTAAAACTATCAATAATGCTATCAATATTAAAATCACAAAATTAAATTAATTAATCATACAGAGCTATATATCCGTGTGGCATACCTATTCATAGGAAATAGGAATTCCAATACAAATGCCGTCAGGACGTGAGTATGAGCTATAAGTTACGTAAAGTGCATTGGAGCACGTGGCGTGATGTTTCCAAAACATACACGACTGTCACGAGCAAAATTATATTTGAACTAAGAATTAAGTACATATTATATATTCTCTCACACTTTCTGTCAATAAAACTGTGTTATTTTACTGTGGTAATCGATATATGGACCTCATAAGAAAGCTCAGAGTCACTCAGAGAGCGATGGAGAGAGCTATGCTCGGAGTTTTTCTTGCGCGATCAAATCAGAAATGAGGAGATCCGTTAAACATGCGTTAAACCAGAGTCACCGAGCGCAACGGTTGCGAAACTGAAATTCGTAGAACCGATAGACGTTGGGGTCCCAAAGTGCTAGAATTGCGACCTCGCAGCGGAAAGCGCAGTGCCGGCAAACCCCACAGGTGGACCGCCGACATCAGACGAAAGGAGTCGAAAGGAGCCGCTGGATACAAGCGGCACAAGATAGCGGTGTGTGAAAATCCCTACAAGAGATATGTCCAGCTATGAACGTCTTTCGGTTGATATTGACGAATCGAGAAAACGTGAACGTGAAACTATATTTTGAATATTGCAAATAACTAAACGAATTCGATTCACTCAAAAACTTACACTAAGCGACTCGAAGCCGAGATAACGATCGAAATATTCAAAACAGCGTTATTCAAAACAGCGTTCTAAGTTTCTCAAATATAATTATATAGTTAAAAGTTAATGTAATTGTTGAAGTGTTCAGCGCGAGACAATAACCGCGGCGTGATAATGAGAGCGATAACGCGGCTCCCAGGGCCGCTCAGACGCCGAGCTCGCGCCGCGCGCCGGCCAGTGAGAGCCAGCCGCCAGGCGACCTGCGAGTGGCCTGGGGAACTCGCGTCTTAAGCTGACTCTCCACCAAAAATATACTGTCCACTTTTTAACCGATTTCAAAAAAGAAGGTTCTGTATTCGATCCGTATGCAAGTGTGTATATGCATAGATAAATAAATAAGAGTGTGTATGTATGTTCGCGATTATTTAAAAAACCAATGAAACGATTTTTATGATTTTTTCACTATCGTAATCTGTACTTTCAGGAAGGTTTTAGTATATAACACATCTACTTAGTTATCATTTCTATGTACGGAACGAAGTTTCATGTATCCATATATCTATACTAATAAATAAAATTGAAGTGTCTGTCTGTAATATCGAAATAACTACCTCATATTAAGCTCATATGGTTATTTGAACGCTACCATAACCGAATCACACGTTTTTAAAATTTTTGTCTGTCTGTCTGTCTGTCTGTCTGTCTGTCTGTCTGTCTGTCTGTTTGAACGGGCTAATCTTCGGAACGGCTGAACCGATTTTGACGGGACTTTCACATACAAGTAGAGAATTAACCAGGGAGTAACATAGGCTACTTTTTTAACCGACTTTCAAAAAAGGAGGAGTTGTGTTTTTCTACCTATGTACACCGATATCTCCGAGATTTCTGAACCGATTTGCGTAATTTTTTTTTAATCGATAGAGAAACATTGCGACCCTGTTCTATAAAAAAATTGGATTACAACTCCTCAATCCTGATGCTGTAGGGGACCTAATCCCCAAAACTAATGCGTTTTAGAAACTTTCGGTTATTTAAATTGATATTGGGGGTACCAATTAAAGACTTTATCGTTGAATGAACTTGAGTAGGTACATATCCAACTCCTCAACCCTGATGCTGTAAGGAATTGTATTCCGAAATCGTGGGGATCCCACGGGATTTTTCCGTTTTGGGGACGGGTTTCTACAGATAAGCTACTTTTTGTTCTGGAAAATTAAAAGTTCCCACGGGATTTTTAAAAACCTAAATCCACACGGGCGAAGCCGTGGGCATCATCTAGTCGCTAATATTTTTGATTGAGATTTCTCGAGATTCTCTTTTCTCTGAGATTGCTGGACCGAAGTTGGTTTAATTTTTTCTATAATAGTAGGTTAAAGTAAGCTTACTTTAACCTACTATCAACCCGTGTCACGTGTGGGTGACAAAATGTAAAGCTACTCGTATGTCTCAACCACCCAAGAAAAATTGCCAACTTTTGTGTTGTCAACACGTGTTGCCAGTGACAAAAATTGGCAATTTGTCTTTGGTGGAGACCCAGCTTTACAAAATACACTTTGTTCCTTGCATTGTGTAAACTTAAAACCGATGTTTGCTTTGCAGTTCGCAACGCGAGACCTAGATTTGTAACACTAGAACTATTGTTTTATATTATTGAGCAGCCTTATTTTTTTCTACTTATTAATTATTACAAAACAGCTTGGAATTATGTACGCAGAACATATTATAATTATTATGAATTTCAAATTTTTTAACTAGTGTAACTTTTCATATTATAAGTAGTGTATTTTACGTAGATAAGCTCATTTGAACATGACAAGTTACACTTTAGGTCATAACCTATGGTTATTAAATTTGTACTAAGTGACATAAGCGATAAGATATCAAATAATTTAGTATACCTAGGTACGTACATATCAGTGATTTAATATAATGTGTACATACTTTTAACAAGTAGATTTTTTATATTGAATTAAGAATCAACATAACGTAGGTATTTAGTAGGAATGTAGCTACTTATGATGAAAATGTCAAAAGTTAATTTCCATACTAAGTGATAGATTAATAACGCGCAGTTAACGTTAGTTACAACAATCTTACTAAACGCCTGGTTAACCTACCTCGGATGTCACGGTTTTTAGGGTTCCTAAAGGATAAAAACGGAACCCTATTAATGTCATTCTTCTGTCTGTCTGTCTGTCCGTCTGTCCGCTGGTCACAGGTCTCTAGCTCGTAGACGAAATGAGTTGCAAACCTGAAATTTTTGTATTTGATGTAGAACGTTGACCCAAAACCAAATATTGAATTAGAAATTTAATTAAATTATTTTTCAGGGGGGCTCCCATACATGAAAAAGGAGCCGGAAAAAAATTTCTATCATATCATCATCATCAGGTATCATTTAGAGCTCATTGAGTAGAGTACGAATATATTTTTACTAGATGATGCCCACGGCTTCGCCCGTGTGGATTTAGGTTTTTAAAAATCCCGTGGGAACTTTTGATTTTCCAGAACAAAAAGTAGCTTATCTGTAGTAACCCGTCTCCAAAACGGAAAAATCCCGTGGATCCCCGCGATTTCAGAATGCAATTCCTTACAGCATCAGGGTTGAGGAGTTGGATATGTACCTACTCGAATTCATTCAACGATAAAGTCTTTAATTGGTACGCCCAATATTAATTTAAATAACCGAAAGTTTCTAAATCTCATTAGTTTTGGGGATCAGGTCCCCTACAGCATCAGGATCGAGGAGTTGGAATCCAATTTTTTATAGAATAGGGACGCAATGTTTCTCTATCCATTTCATACTAGCACTGATTTATGTTAGTTAGATAGGTACATACATGGGAATTTCACTCAATTTTAGGAAAACCTGCATGCCTGAGAGTTCTCCATAATGTTTTCAAAGGCGTGTGAAGTCTACCAATCCGCACTTGACCCGTGGTAGACTACGGCCTAAACGCTTCTCATTCTGAGAGGAGACCCGTGCCCTGTAGTGGGCCGGTAATGGTTTGATAAAAATGAATCACTGGACATATTATATTTTAGTGGCTATAACTCATTAGATGAATTTTGACATTACATATTTACATTTTTTTTTATTGAAGAATTAAAACATGCCCAATTGCCCAAAGCACACACGAATTTAGAATCGGACGTGTCACAATGTTAGCGCCAGCACTGACTTAGCGCTCTCGACAGATATACCGTTTTACAAAATATTAATAACTCCGTAGCCCACTAACGAACGTACAGAATGTATAATCTCGGCGTGGGAACCCATTGTTGTGCCGGGAACTTTCCTGGGGTCGAACGCTGAACCTACTGATAACGTACAAAGCCCAATTAGACATGTTTGCCTGCTAATTAATTAGCCGAGCCGAATATGGATTAATTACGGAGTGGGGGCAAACGTCAGAGCAGATATTGATGTCACTTTGTGCCAGGTTTCAATGAAATCCGCCGATTCCGTGGCACTAAATAGTTGTTTTGGTTTTTTTTTTGCTTCCTCGTACCCAGAGATTATATCAAACGCTCCGGTTCGCCGTCTATATTATGTACGTCCGTCTGTCACAGGTTTCTGCAGCTTCAGCCGTTTATTGAGCCATGCAGTTGAGATTTTCAAATTTTCAAAAATTTCCTGTTACCATAAACTTCTTTCACAGAAAATGATGAAAATTGAAAAAAAAAAGTTAGAATCCAGGGGGGTTATTTGATTTATAGTTCAAATTGTACTCGTATACTAACCTATCCTCCTCCATTTTTGAAAGTCGGTTAAAACTCGAAAACTTTATTTTAGACAATTTTCTGTTTGAAAAGACAGATATAACCATGAGATATAATATAATATAATATTATCGTTAATATGTATCTAGATCAGAGAAACACCTAACTTTTTATTGTTACCATTAGCAATGTACGTGCAATGACGTACGAATATTAATGCGGCATTGACAAATTCAGGTCCTTGCCCCGACATGTAAAACAAAAATTAATTGTTACCATAATCACCTGTTAATTAAAAATCACATATTATTTTATAACGACACACTGTATCTCCTAATTTATGCAATTTTTTTCTCCTCGACTCGAACATCTTTCATTAATAAAATTGTTGCTTAATTGTGTATGAAAAAAATTAAATCGTTTCTTAACATTGCATAAAAATTTAACAATGTATTCAAGAGAGTAATTAAGTCCAAATTAAGCCAAATATTAACACTACCATAGGATACGACAGAGTCATTACGACAGCAATTTTTTATTCTCTCTTTTATTTGTTAGGCTGGTAGGTTTACCTACTGCTCTGTGGGCTGGAAGACCCATTGACAGGAAAAGCTGTAAACTCACAGCGCGTGGCATCTTTAGCACAGTTACAACGCAAAATTTCATGAAATTGGGCCACAACTAATAGATAGATAGATATCATGAAATTCATGTAATTTAGAAAAACCATAATTGATAAAGAAATCATGTTAAACTTCATTGTGTCCATCAAGGTGTCCAGTTTCTTTAATACTTTAAGATGTTATTCGCGTTATGTCTTATTTGAGCGTTTCTTTCGCAGATCATCCTAGCCGATGAGTGCACGGAGGCGGAAGGCAGAGCTTGGCACATGAAGCACTTCGCTTGCGCCGAGTGCTCGAAGCAGCTCGGCGGCCAGCGCTACATCATGAGGGAAGCGCGGCCTTACTGCTTGCCCTGCTTCGACAACTGCTTCGCGGAGTACTGCGACGCTTGCGGCGAGCCCATAGGCGTCGACCAGGGCCAAATGTCGCACGAGGGCCAGCACTGGCACGCGACCGAGCGATGCTTCGCCTGCCACACGTGTCGAGCCAGCTTACTGGGTCGCCCGTTCCTACCTCGCAAAGGGGCGATATTCTGTTCCATAGCGTGTTCGAAAGGTGAGCCGCCCACGCCGTCCGACTCCTCAGGTCCCGGACTCCGACCGCCTAGGGTCCCTCGACCGAGAAGGATGCCGTCGCCGAAATCACCCACTAAGAGTAGATCGCCGCAACGAGAACCTTCGCCCCATAACATAGATGCGGACTCAGAACCGAGCGGTTCCATGGCCTTAGAAACCCCTCCGCCGCACCCGCCACCGCCTCATGCTTGCCTCAGCCTGGATAGAGCACTAGCTGATCTCAGGTTAGAACAGTCCATGACGGAACATCAAATACAGCCTTCCCCGACATCCGAAGAGGTAGATGACGTTCCTGACTCGAACTGGAAGCCGCCTCACCCGGTGGAGGCACAGACTGTCGTCACACCCGGGCACTCCACGTCGATGCCTGAATTGACGTTAGTAGACGGCAAAGCTAGAAAGCCCAGAGGAGGTAGAACGGTCAGGTTCAGTGGAGATGACAATGAAGCGTTCGAACCCGATGAACCGATTAAAAAAGAGAAGATCAGAGACGATGATGCAAACAGCTACTGCAGCACATGCTCGTCGTCGTCTTCCTCGACGGAGTCGTACACCTTGCCCACCAGAAGGGCGTACGGCGGAGTTAGGATATCGTACGTCCCGAACGACGCGGTGGCCTGCGCGAAACGAGAGAGACAGAGGAAGAATGCCCAACACGATAAGAACTGCATCATTTCGTGATCTTGGCTCCTCGTCGTGCCGCATCCTTCCTAGTGACACCAACCTCCGAGCGAAAGACTGACTTTTTGATAAAGATAGATTCTGTAACCCCCTACAACACGCCATAGTATAATAAATAGCATTATGTAAGAAAACTGTCTTCCTTGGAAAAGGGGTGTAAGTGACAAATAATATATAGTAAGCAGATGGCAAACGCAGGCACATGTCGCTAATAATGTTTTGACATAAACGCGGACATTATGCCTGGGTATAAAAGGCGATATTAAAGGATTTCGAACAAATTTGTCTAATTTTATAATTGTATTCTTAATCCGCCGATGAATGCCATCGCATTGAACGGGATACACCTTTTCTATTGACGGATATCGACAAGGGTTATTTTTTGCAAACATTAAATATTTTGCAAAGGGGTTTAGAACGACCTCGGTGGTCGAAAAATCAGCTTTAAATTACCGAAAAATTATATATTTTATGCTTGCTAAATTAATTTACATATCTATTACAAGCTTCAGTAATGTGACATGAGGCTAGTTTTTCAAGCTAAGATAGGTAGTAAGTTTTATTTTCAGTCTAGAAAGCTAGTAAACTAGCGACTGAAGCTAGATTAGTCAATACCAACACCGATTTTACCACCGTGACTTGTGTACTAACTTATTTTGGCCGGCGAAGATAGTACTCGATCCGAGAAGTATGCAGTGAAGACGAAAAAATTTATTTTTGACCCAATAAATGCCGAAACTAAGCAGCGACATTAATCTATAATTTGTAAAATGTTATCGTGAGGAGAAATGTATGTGGAACGGAATGCCACTGTTCATAAAAACAAATCTTTACGTAATTTTACACATTCTGAAAAACTGACCTCATGTGATCTGGGCATAATATGTACGTATAATATACCTACTCATATCGTGTTTGAGAAACGTTATATTTAGGACATATCCCACTTTGCCACTTAGCTATAAGGGTTTGTAAGTAATAAATAAGAGATTATTATAAAAATGTAAAGAGACTCAGTACAAAACTGCCTTGTATTATTTTGTAATACATTTTTGTATTTCAAGAATGTGTGTTCAAATTGTAAATACGTTGTAGAAATTAATGTTAGGTTTAAGAATGCCTTAAGGTCACAGTTCATTTTCCTCACTCAACAATTTACGAAAAATATGAAGTACAATATTATAAGTATAGGTACACACAAAATTCTTGATGATAATCTCTTTTCATAATCTCTTAACATTTTGCGTTTTATTTTTGCATTTTATGTATTTGATTGACTAAAAAATGTATTTCAATTTTTATAAATTTTACACTTTTTATTTAGTACTAGCTACTGCCCACAACTTCGTCCTTTTGAATTTAGGTTTTTTAAAATCACACGAGAATTCTTTGATTTGTTGGGATACAAAGTTTCCGGGAATCATTGTGTCAAATTTTGTCAAGATCAGTTCAGCGGTTATTTGTAAAATGTATTGTACCAAATGTCAATAGTTTTTATTTTTTTACGCAGGAGCCCTAGCTATATTCGGGACAAAATAGCGCAAATTATTCTTCGTGTAATTCTCTACCTGGCTGTCAAAGTCTCATTAAAATTGGTTCTGCTCTTCTGAAAATTATCCTGGACAAACAGACAGACAAATAAAAATTTTGAAAATTGTGTTTGGTTGCTATCTTTCAAATAATAATCATTTATTATGAACTTCATATGAACTTAATTAAATAACAGGCAGCAATTTTATTTATTTGTTTAGATAATTATTCCACTTTAAAATCTTTATGAACATTCCGGAAAATGTTAATAACTTTTCAAATGCTACAAATCTCCCAAATTCCACAAAAAAAAAAAATTGTTACCCACTGATTTTTGATCTGTTTGACAATAATTACTGACGAACTAACTGAAGACATTTCCTCGTACACTTCATAATGAGAGCTTTATTTTCGTTTTGTTGGTCTTCTCCTAACTACTCGTAGTAATTAAACATTGTTCTACTGTAACTATTATAAAACTTGATTTAATATAAAGTTTCTTAAGTTATTTTGTAACTTCGAGAGAATAAAATGTTTTCTATATAATGTTGCTTTATTTGAATAATAATCCCTGATATACTCGTAACATGCGGCCCAGCATATCAGAGTTGCGCCATCGCATCGCAAGTGCTAAACGTCACTTGCTTTAACGGTGACGGACAGCATCGTGAGGAAACCTGCATGCCTGAGAGTTCTCCAAAATGTTCTTAAAGTGGTGGAATGACTACGGCCTAAACCGTTCTCATTCTGAGAGGAGACACGTACCCGGTAATGGGTTGATAATGATGATGATGAAATGAATAGAATCATATCGCTATAGGTATATAGCTTTGCCTATGTACACATCCTTTATTTCTGTTTTTGTAACTAATTTGGTACATGAATAATAAATAAATAAATAAATATATTTATATACAATCTTACTTGGTCTTACTTGGTACCTACTTACTTAGTCGGTCCGAAGTTTTATTCATCATATTTTCTCATTATCATCATCATTGCAAACTGGCGAAAACAGATAAGAACAGATTATAAAAGTTTCCCCAAATTCCTTAAAGTTTAGCTAACTTTAAGGAAATTGGGGTGATTGGACATCCGTTGCAAATAACAGTAACATTTTTATATTCATTAATTAATTTTCAATTAATTATTTAGTTTTTTTTCTTGGTAATGTAAATGTACTGTGGTAGGTACCTATGCGCCACTTTCGGATCGGACAGGGTTTTTTTACATATTGTAGCGGTTAGAAGTGGCCACATGATAACATATAGACTGAACTGATAAATAAAGACTGAACTCCAACAAGATTGATTTGATTCATAGCCATAGAGTGTTATCATTATGCGACACGACAGTTAGCCTGTCCTGTGAGCTGAGAAAGCGTTCGTCATTGAATACAGTCTAGGGCTGCCACAGGAACATTACAAAAATCGAATTTTTTTCTTTATTGAATTTAAATCCACTGATGAATAAAATTAAAACTGTGTTTTAAATTATAATTGTTTTAAGTTTTAAATAAAACCGAGTGTTTCAGTTTGTGACTAGGGAAGACACAAATCTAAAGGCCACAACCTCATACTATTCCGTGAGCGATTTTCTGCTGCAAATATTCCTATAGCTCGTCCCAGCGTGGAATAGAACCTTTATATCCCGTTTATAAGGCAAACGGGATATAACACAACGCTGTATCAGGACAGAATGTGCCTTCATCTTATTGTCTTTAATTCATATTCAAACTTATGACAAGTCGAAACTCTACCACCAGTTCACGGTGAAGCGGATTCTGCTCATAAGAGTCGGCAACAAACTCAGCAGTTACTCTTTCCAAAATACACTTACATTATTTAACTACAAGTATATCCTTCACAGTATCCTGTGGACAGCTGAATGCAAAGTCAGTTTTTACCATGCAAAGTCATTAAGAAATTCAATAATAGTGTACCTGACAAGTTTATGTGTGAATTTGTTTTTACACATTATTTAAATCTTTGTAATGACAAATCTAAAAATTCTTTCGGAATTAAGTTATAAAAGTATTAAAAAGTGAAGGTGACAACCCTGTTGCAGAAGTATGGTGGGAAAAACGAATAATCACATAATGGCAGGCGGAAGACACGCGGAACTGCTCGCTGGGAGCTGACCCGTGGCCGAGCAGCTTAAGTAGCTATTACGAACTGTTGTGTAATAGCGTAATAGCTTAGTATGCAGATTTCAATTGTGGCCTTAAGTTGTTCTATGAAGTGATTTCACGCTTATAAATAGTAAGAAAGTAAAAGATAGAGCGAGCGTAATGTCTAGATATATTATGTCACACATAGTAGATACTTCAGTACCTGAAGATGCAAGTCTTCGAACAATACTTATTGCTAGTGAATAGTGATAGCAACGGCTCCGAGACACGTTGGCTAACTACGCGATACCTCTGGGCTCAAAGCGCGTAAAGCCCTTTGTGCCTTAATGTGCTTTACGCCCTTTGAGCCCATATGTATCAAACGGGCCTCATAAGAACGCTTAGAGTCACTCAGCGGGCGATGGAGAGCTATGCTCGGAATATCTCTTCATTGACAGGTTGCGAAGCTGATGTGTTAAGAGCGGGACACATAGTTCGAAGAACTGATATATGTTGAGGTCCAAAGGTGCTGGAATGACGACGTCACACCGGAAAGCGCAGTATTGGTAGACCTCCCACTAGGTGGGCCGACGACATCATACGATCGGGTACTTTCGACATAATACAGCGACGTGAGGACGTCCCTAAAAGAAACCTGTGTCCAGCAGCGACGTTTATATCTATATCAGCGTTTATATCAGCTAATGATGACGATGACGACAGTAAGTACACATGAGAATGTAAGTAAGTCTAAACTGCAAGAATCTCTATTGGTTAAGAAAGAAGCTATACCTACCTACCATCAAAGCACAACTCCCTATATTATGATGCTGTGTAGAACTTTAACTCAAATACAAAAAATCGTAAACATTACAGCATTTATCCATTCTGTGTCAACAAAATTAGCCGCATTACTATTTTATTTCCGTTCATTTGCAACCCTCGCCTTGGGCTAAAGGGGTAGAACCGACCGCGACGTCCAACAATCCATCACACGCTAATATCCCCTAACGATGTGACGTGACAAGTTCATTAAGACCCGCCCTGGCTGAAGGGTTAATTGTAATTAAACTTTCAGGGGTGCGGTGCCAAGGTCGGCCGCGCCCTGACTGTTGGGGTAGGTTGGGGATCATTTTGTCTGTAATTTATATTAAACGCAGAAAATTGATGAGGAATGTTTACGAACAGTAACATTTTCAGTACCTAAATTCAGTATTTAATAGGAAAAGTTTGAAAAAATATAATTTGCCGATTTGCTCCATGTAAAAGAAGATGCTCATAGTGAAAATATTATTGAAAAAAGACAGCGGAATAAATATATAAAAAGAGCGGGGACTTTGGCGTCTTTATAGTTGAGAAACTAGGAAACAAAGGGTGACTTTTGTCCACACCTAAGATATATTATGTTTCTGGTCTCAAAGTAGGTACCACTACAGCCTTTTAACGTTCCACGGCTGGGCACAGGCCTCCTCTCTCATAGGAGAGAGGGATCTAGAGCTTAGACCTGCCACGCTGCTGCAACGCGGGGTGGTGGGGTACACATATCAAAACCAGTTTTATCTCATACAAAATATTGAAAGTAGTCACGACGGCCAATTTTAATACATAGGGACAGAACCAAATATATCATAATATTATATTGCACAAATGTGTAGGTATACACACACCCTCTATTCTACACTGCCTCGTTGGTCTAGCGGTTAGCACGTTCGACTTTGGATCACGAGGTCCTGGGTTCGATTCCCGGGTCGAACCAATAAAAAAAATGAGGTATTGGGTTTTTCTGTCAAGAAATTCTCAGTGCCAGCCCGGAGTTGGAAGTTGGCGGTGTTAGATACACCCCGTGCCTCGGAGAGCACGTAAAGCCGTCGGTCCTGCGCCTAATCTCTCTCCGGTCGTGTCGCATTGGCGTCCCATCGGACTATGAGAGTGAGGGAATAGAGAGTGCACCTGTGTATACGCACACACTTGTGCACTATAATATCTCCTGCGCAGATGGCTAGTCTCTGCCTCGGTTGAGATTGGCCGCCGTGGCCGAAATTCGGTCAGGAGGACATTATTATTATTATTGTAGACCGGAGAGAGATCAGGCAAAGGATCCGACGACTTTACGTGCTCCTCGAGGCACGGAGGTGTAAGTGTAACTACACACCGCAAACTTCCCAGCTGAGACTTTCTTGATAGAAAAACCAAATATTTTTAACCCCCAACGCAAAAACGTCGGGATGTTATAAGTTTGACGTATCTGCTTGTGTATGTGTGTTTGTGTGTCTGTCTGTTCCTCCGTAGCGCTCAAACGGGTGAACCGATTTGAATGCGGTTCTTTTGTTTAAAAGGTGAATTAGTCGGGAGTGTTCTTAGCTATGTTTGATGAAAATCGGTCCAAGATTGCCGCCGCCACAAAATGGCGGATTACATATTTTTTCACAACTCCCTCAATATGGGTATCAAATGAAAGGGCTTGACTAGTAGAATATGCAAATCCAAGATGGCCGCCACCAAAAAATGGCGAATGTCGGGGGTTTTTAAATTTTTAATTTATACTTGTTATTTTTGCTCGCACCAGGACTTGCGCCCAAGACCTCGCGATCCACAGACCAACAAGCTAGCGACGAATGAGGCAGCCGTTCACCCTTAAAAATGAAATATCATCCCCATACAATATCGCACGTTGCGTTGTCCACAGTGTTAACTGTTAATGAGCCGGAGTTAATGAGTTATGGCAACGACTATCATTGGACACGGCGCGGGCGAGCCGTCGAAGCAGAACGAGCCACAGTGCACAGGTGGCAGGTGGCGTCACGGTGGTCGCCCTCACCTGATCCACCGGCATCGATCCACTTTTGACACTCGGTACTTTATGACTCCCGTACACGTTGACCCAATGCTTCGGCAAATTCGATTAATGCCAAAGCCAAATCTGCGGATAGAAGCAGGCGTTACCGGAAGTCCATGACGCATAAACTATAAGTCTGCTGTCAGTTTTCTAACCTATCTCTCAATAACCCTCAGTAATCTCTTAGACACAATACATCTACCAATGATCAGCATCTGGAACATCTTTTGTTCCATGAGTCATTTATCAGCATCACTCACGTTTGAGTTATCGTCTAATGGTTCCCTTACAGGAATACCCCCTCTACCATGGGCGCCGGCAGAAATAATTTCCAGGTGGTGCAGATTTTAGTTTTCTTACAATGTTCGCCGTATTATGATTGTTAATAAAAAACTGAAATTTTAGTCGGAAATGAAAACCGAAATCTGAAGCCCGGTTTATTTTATGTTCGAGACATTTACAAAATGATTTCCAACAGACGGCTTTTTATTTCAATAATTCCTGTTGATCCCGAGATTCCCAAGGGGTGCAAGTGCACCACCTGGCACCCCCCTGCCGGCGCCCATGCCCTCTACGTACCTGGAGTACATCGACGGTACCCGCGAAAAAGACTAGAACTGTTGGGGGGTGAGATAGATCCACCTCCCCCTAACCCAGCCCATCTCACAGTGCGGTTTCAGTAGTTCGGTTCCCACCATAATTAAGCACAATTTAATGAGGAAGTTTATACCGTATAAGTTTAAGTTTATCTAGGTAACTCCGGCCGCAGTATGAAATTCGTTCTAGATGAAGTCGCGGGCAACTGCTAGTATCTGGTAGTCTGGTACTATAAAAGCATTAATTAATTATTATTAACAAAACAAAAAAAGCAAAACTTGCAGTAAATCATAAAAACAGGAAGTACTTATTTTGTAATTAGGAAACAATTATGTTAGTAATGTGCTAAAAGCATTCCTTGAAAATATGTTAGGAAGTCTGCGGTGCTAACTGCTAACAATGAAATATTTCGGCGGTTGCGCCAAAATTTAGCTTCTTGTATAGGTACCACAAATATTGCTCAAGAATTCGTGGCATTTTCTGTTCGGTTATAAATTATTATTTCTCACGATAACTATTTAGCTTTTCACGTGCAAAAATTATTATTTTACATTAGTCCAATGTAAATATTACTATTTAATTATTTACTAATATTTACGTTAGACTGTCGGTAAACCACGAAATAAGCCCTTATATCACTATTTGAAATTAGTATACACTTACAGGTAGGAATATATTTATATTTGAAATGAAAAGTAGGTAGGTAGAGATCGACCAGAATCTCATGAAAAATAGGGAAATTAAATTTTGTAGTAAGCAACACTAGGTTAACTCGGCTGCCCTAGAGATAAACAAAGTAATTACATTCAGAACACCTTACATGGGATCATTTCACGAAACGAAAAATCAAGCAACTGCATTTTAAATACAATAAAACCGGCCCAGTGCGTGGCGGGCCACGCGCAGTATAGGGTTCCGTAGTCACAATCCTCGAAAAACAGATATAACTCCTTAACCTGTGAAACCTAATTAGCCATGATAGTTTTCCTTTAAAATTGATTATATATACTACTGCTGTGAATTTTTTCAAGTTCCCATATACTGCCATTTGGCTGATAGAGGGGGGAGGTCACTTGACTCTAATAAAAATTAGCATTTTAAAACATCATATTTTACAAACGGATCTAGAAATCGAAAAATGATGTTCCCACACCCACAGTATTTTTAAAAGACCTATTCAACGATACCCCACACTATGGGGTGGACGAGAAAAAAATATTCATCCCCACTTTACATGTAGGGGAGCTACCCTAAAAAAAATATTTATCAAAACTTTATTTCACCACTTTGTCGGCGTGATTAATATTTATACCCATGCCAAATTACACATTTCTGGCATTAATAGTCTCTGAGATTAACCGAGGACGGACGGACGGACAGACAGACGGACGGACATGGCGAAACTATAAGGGTTCCTTGTTTACTACGGAACCCTAAAAACAAAGTAATCAACATCCAATTACTTTGTTTTTGTGTTGTGCTTGTTGTTCACTTTGTTTTTGCATTTATATTCCGGGTTAGTGAGTGCAGTTACTTTGTTTGGGCAATTTAAATTTCAGTAAACGGTTCAAGTTATTTGAAATATTAAACTGTGGTAAAAAACTACTCGACATAAAACTTTTGTTAATGCAAAAAGTCAATTTCACAAAAAATGTCAGTTACTTTGATTATCGCTAGGGCAGCCGTAGTGTTGCTAACCTTGGAATTTCATTTCCCTATTTTTCATGAGATTCTGGTCGATCTATATCTATTGTATTTGATTCAGCCAGAACTGGCAGCCCCAGCACAATCGGTGCGACTACGCTCTTTCGCGTGGTTTTTTAACCCCCGACGCAAAAACGACGGGGTGTTATAAGTTTGACGTGTCTGTGTGTGTGTGTGTGTGTGTCTGTCTGTTCCCCTGTGGCGCTCAAACGGGTGGACCGATTTGAATGCGGTTTTTTTTGTTTGAAAGGTGAATTAGTCGAGAGTGTTCTTAGCTATGTTTGATGAAAATCGGTCCAAGATGGCCGCCGCTACAAAATGGCGGATAATATATTTTTTCACAACTCCCTTGATATGGGTATCAAATGAAAGGGCTTGACTAGTAGAATAGCACTATTGCAAATTCAAGATGGCCGCCGCCACTAAATGGCGAATGTCGGGGGTTTTTTAAATTTTCAATTTACACTTGTACATCGAAATGTTGAGGAAATACCAAATTCATCATTCTGCAGTCGCTGTTATAGCATACCTACAGCTACTGCATACCTACCAGCTCGGCGCTGATAATAATTTGCCAAAAAAAGGCAATCAAGGCTAACACTGACCTTTCGCAAACGCGAAATCCATACACGATTCTAGTCCATCCACCTCCCGCCACCATCCTTTCCTATCCAGCTGAGGGGACAGAGCACGGGGACAGAATAATCCCTTCCTAAGGTCATGAGTCCAGCGGGCTGAAGTTCGTCCAATGCTGCGTTTGCGGCAACGCGTTCTCCACCCCAGAACTCCCACCATCTTGTATTGATTACAAGAAACTTAAATTGTAAAAGTAAATTACAAGTTATTTGTGTGGCAGCCGGCAGAGGCAGAGCAAAGCGAGCGGACATGAATCGATACGGCCACGACCCTTGGTAACGCGATCCCCTGCGGTCGGAACAGAACGGTACATCACAACGCACGAGCTCCACCACACACTCTTTGTTTGACGAAATGTCCGCAAGATATAGAATGATTAATTACTTAAGTAACTCACTTCCACATTGTGTTCCATTGCATCTAGTGAAAGAAAAGCCCCTGAACCAGAAGAAAACGCGTGGGATAGACTCAACTCCACGTTTCATCAAACGAAAGCCCTTGAACACAGATATTTTCTTATCTGTGCCCCTGAACCATTTTACCATCTCTCATATATTATTAGTGCTACCAGACTAATAGTGACAAATTCTCTGTCAAGTCTGTCTGTATGTGGTAAAGAACGGATGTTTCTGTTTTGAACCGATGTTTTAGAACTCGAGACAATTATTTTAATTACTATTTACAATTGAAAGAAACAATAATTGTTTTTGTGTAATTAAACGCAGTCTTAATTGGAACCTAATGAGGTATTTACGCGCCAGCCTAAAAAATGTGAACATGACTCCCACTCTTAAATACTTTCACGGTTTTCCACGGTTTATTAGGGAATATTTTAAGTGGAATAAAGCACCAAGGACCGTCGCGAGAATGACGTCGAAGTCGGAAGCGTGAACAACTTATAGGTAAGAAGTGGTAGGAGTCAGTCGATGATTCGAACTTGTAACAGTTAGGTAATTTGAATAAAAAACTTTTTAAATTCTTTTTCTATAAAAGACCTTGCTAAGCATATACTGGTAGGTACTGGATTTTTGTATGTCTTATCCTTTTGTATGTTTTATCCTCTGTGACCATTTACTCTTTGTGACTCAACTTTGGTAGGATGGAGATAGATAGTAACTAGTTAGATTAGGACAGAAAACTTTTTTAATTTTTGTGTTATAAAATGGCATAATAAGTGTGTTAGTTTCGTTTTCCACATAAATTAAGTACGCCAGTCAAATTTGACATTAAAATCGCAAACGAACGGCTAGTTCTGATTTTTTAATATGTTGTTAGGACCACTACCAGTAGTCTAAATTCAATTTTGCAGCTTCGAAAGACCTGTGCTAATTTTGTAGCACTCGAAAAACCGCGAAATTTTTGCACTTTTTTTGGGTTTTTCAATATAAGTCCTAAACTATGCGTTTCTAAAAAAATATTTTTCTATACTTTTTTAAAGTAGACTAAAATTGCTACAATTTAAGACCAAAACTAGCTCTTTAAATTCAATATTTATTGAGATACAGCTCTCCAAAAATTGACAATTAATTCCAAAAAAGTGAAATTTTAAGATTCGGTCAATTTTAAACCCCGATATCGGGGAAAATACTCATTTTACGAGTAAAGTTAATAGAAAAAATGTTGTAGTAAATATAATTAGCTTTAATTTAAACACTAAACAACGTCTGTAGCCCATATAGTTTACTTACAAATCCTAAAAGTTTAAAAAATGCGAAAATTGCAGTTTTCTCTTTAGTTTGTTTTGAATGTAATTTGAAAGAAAAAACCATGTACATCCACAAGAAATATGTATTAAAACTATTACTAAGTATTTAAATTAAGTATTTATAATGTTTAATTTATTCAAGAAAAAAATTATTTATATTATTATTGATATTTATTGATTTTTATGAAACATATTAATCTGTATTAAAATGACATTATGAGTTCCGAGCAATATAAGTCGTAAACTACGCATTTTTGTTTAATATTTTCTACACATTTTTAAAGTAGACTAAAATAGCTACAGTTTGACATCAGAACCAGTTCTGTAGCTTCAATAATTGCCGAGATACAGCTCTCCTAAAATTGAACTTTTTTCAAAAAAAGTGAAAATTTAAGAGTTGGTCAATTTTCGACCGCGATCTTGGGGATAATACTCATTTTATGTGTAGAATTATAGGTAAAAATGTTATAGTAAATCTAATTAACTTTAATTTAAGGGTAATACGACATCTCTAGGACATATAGTTTACTCACAAATCTTAAAAGTCCAAAAAATGGGAAAACAATTTTCGTAAATTTGCTCTGCTTAGTTTGGTTTGTGAGTACCTTGAAAGGAAAAACCATGAACATCCACAAGAAATGTACATTTAATCTATTATTATAGTATTCATAATGTTATTTATGAAAAAAAAAATATTTATTTATCTTATTTTATTGATATTTATGAAGCATATTAACCTGCATTACAAAGATATTATTTTTGGTTATAATTGTTCATTAAGGTTTGTGAGTAAACTATATGGCCTAGAGACGTCGTTCCACCCTTAAATTAAAGCTAATTAGATTTACTACAACATTTTGACTATAATTTTACCCTTATAATGAGTATTATCCTCAAGATGGCGGTCGAAAATTGACCAAATCTTAAATTTTCACTTTTTTTTTGGAAAAAGTTCTATTTTAGGAGAGCTGTATCTCGGCAAGTATTGAAGTTACAGAACTGGCTCTGGTGTCAAATTGTAGCAATTTTAGTTTACTTTAAAAATGTATAGAAAATATTTAAAAAAAATGCGTAGTTTACGACTTATATTGCTCGGAACTCATAATGTCCTTTAAATACAGGTTAATACGTTTCATAAAAATCAATAAATATCAATAATAATATAAATAATTTTTTTCTTGAATAAATAACATTATAAATACTAAATGTAAATACTTAGTAATAGTTTTAATACATATTTCTTGTGGGTGTACATGGTTTTTTCTTTCAAACTAAGTACATTCAAAACAAACTGAAGAGAAAACTGCAATTTTCCCATTTTTTAAACTTTTAGGATTTATAAGTAAACTATATGGGCTACAGACGTCGTTTAGTGTTTAAATTAAAGCTAATTATATTTACTATAACATCTTTACAATTAACTTTATCCGTAAAATGAGTATTTTCCCCGATAGCGGGGTTTAAAATTGACCAAATCTTAAAATTTCACTTTTTCGGAATTAATTGTCAATTTTTGGAGAGCTGTATCTCAGCAAATATTGAATTTAAAGAGCTAGTTTTGGTCTTAAATTGTAGCAATTTTAATCTTCTTTAAAAACGTATAGAAAATATTTTTTTTAAACCCATAGTTTAGGACTTATATTGAAAAAACCAAAAGTAGTGCGAAAATTTCGCGGTTTTTCGAGTGCTGCAAAGTTAGCACAGGTCTTTCGAAGCTGCAAAATTGGATTTACACTACTGGTAGTGGTCCTAACAACATATTAAAAAATCAGAACTAGCCGTTCGTTTGCGATTTTAGCCACTTTTGGAGTCAAATTTGACTGCACTAAAGATAATGTTACTTTTCTCATGAAAATTTTACTTTTTGAGCTGTCTGATGTTACATTTGAGTATCTGCCACTGGTAACACTGACTCTCGAGTCTCGGCCACGATAAATCCCTCGCCTGCGGCTCGTGTATTGTTTGCGCTTTGCGACTGTAATTTTCGACTTACCGCACTTGTAGCATAAATTAGCTATTCACACTTGTGTTTACTTGTTAGATTTCAAGAAACGTGCAATAAAATCATTCGAGTAACAATCGCAGCGGTCAACCGAGCGCGCTCACACTTGTGCGAATTCCAAACAACTTGATGACTTAATTGGACAAAGTTACAACTGACACAGCGCATGAACAAACGTAGAACCGTGTGGAGGTGAGCTTAACCGTGACACAGTAGCTGCCGCCCCGCAAGGACGTTCGGAAATGACTCAACTCACATCTTGTCTTGATAGCATAGTCTGGGAGTCGGTGACAGGAACTAGGTATGAAACGATTTCAACTTCATAGACAACCAATTTTTTTATCAACATCGAATAATTATTAAGAAAAGAAGAAGAATAGAGGCGCAAATATAAATTTAAGAAACCTACTTAGTTTTTTAAATACCTTTATGTCATGTTATAACATGACATAAATATTTGAAGGGGACAAGGGATTGTTACTCAGGTATACCTGAGTAACAATCCCTTGTCCCCTTCAAATTCAAAATCAAAATCAAATAAACTTTATTCAAAATTTCTACCTACACTGTACACTTTTTGAACATCAATAAATACAAGTAGGTAGGTACATAGAAGTAAGGGATTGGTGATAATTACTTACTTACGAAAACTAAAAAATACGAGAGTATCAAACGCGCCCGGTCTGAGAAGAGCCCACAAAAAACTTAGACGAGTTTTTTTTATTATCACCATGTCAGCTATACTATGTCGTCGTTGGCTATACTAAATAACGATAAGCTCGTGTTAGAAGTGAGTAGGTAGATACCTACGACAATAACGCAACGGGCTGGGTTTAAACCGTCGACCCTAGATGTCAGTTAGCTCCTTGCCAGTTGCTCAAGTAGGTATGAGAATTTCTATTTATTTACATTTCTATGATACCTAGATTGTCATGAATGTGGCAATTTAGGTCTCATTAGTAATGGGGCTCTAAATTGTCACAAGCTCCCTGACTATGATAGTCGACAGCGGGAAGCGGATCGGAACGAAAACGGGCGCGAAAATTTTTACGATACTGTGACTCATGTCATTCATAAGCAATAAGCATCAAGACTCGCGACTGAGCCGGAATCAACTAGGTAGCTATAGGTAGGTATATAAGTATTTGCAACTTTTTAGGTGGTGAAAATATGCATTGGAATTCCTACAACGTCCTTCATGATTCATCGAGCAGCTATCTCGAGTTGCACAAGACAAGTTAATACGTACATAATATGTATTTATTATTCATTTATTAAATTGAATTAACAATATTATTACCGGTTAGATAACGAGCATAAATCATTTTTGTGAATATCTAAAAGTAGGTACCTACCTAGCATTTTAATCCTACACAGTATAAACGGGTGTAAGGGGACCACTCTCGGAAACGAAAACAGGTAGGTACCTACATTAGTGACAAGAAACCTACCACAAAAAAAAATTTAAATATTTCCTGCATTATAAACTTCGCAATGTAGAGCAATCAGCCGACGCTAGAGTTCAACGAACGTTGGGTAAATACCTAAAGTTATCGCCGTGGTTTGCACGCTGTCATTGCCGGTTTGAAAAATACTAAATACTAAACCACATTTACCACAAGATTTTCAAGACCTTCATGGTTTGGAAGAAGAAAAAGCTCCCACTAGGTAGAGAGACGATCTCGAACAAGTAGCTGGCAGCCTCTGGAATCTGAATACAAGCATCACAGGATAGTGTTCTAACTTCTAAGGCGATCCTTGCAAGATAACTCTGTCCAGCCGTGGTCGATTATCGTTAGAGACGACGACGACTGCCATAATTTGACAGCGTTGACATCCTCTCGCTTCACTAAAATTGACTTCTTGTCCGGTGAACCTGTGAAATTGTATCCCAATGTATTATGTATGAATTATTATTATTAAGGAAATTTTATTATATTTTATTAATTAAATTGTAATTTATACTAACATAGTTTCTAAGCATTGTTTATACTAACAAAATATGGGTCTCTGTTACCTTAATAAAGAAAATTATTTATTATTATTATTATTATTATAAAAGCATCTGCTTATTACTAAGCATAAGCAAAGTTCAACCCACAAATTACCACTAAACATCGCAATTTACGAGCACAATATATGTATATAGGTACGAATATATTGATTGTACCTTTCTTGTAGTACTTATAAGCAATTATCGAATAGCCAACTAAGCAAGTAATATAAGAATAGCCAAGTAAGTATATGACTGGATTCAAACCCGCATCTGTCGGGGAACATAATTATAACAAACGCAACCGGTTCTAATGTACCAGGCATCTTTGTGAATGTTTTAATGATATGGAGTACCTACTACTTAGGCTTAGTAAAGTGGGACAGGAATTGTTCAATTTATCCCTTTAAGTAGGTCACACTAGTGTAATGATAGAGATAACGTAAATTAACGTAACAAGTATAAATTAAAAATTTAAAAAACCCCCGGCATTCGCCATTTTGTGGCAGCGGCCATCTTGGATTTGCAATAGTGCTATTCTACTAGTCAAGCCCTTTCATTTGATACCCATATTAAGGAAGTTGTGAAAAAATATGTAATCCGCCATTTTGTAATGGACCGATTTTCTTCAAATATAGCTAACAACACTCTCGACTCAGCGCATTTTTCTTCTAAATTTTCCTGAGGTGGGTCCCCAAAATCACAAGGGTGCACTTTTTTATACGTATATCTACTATTTGTGATTAATTCTGCCGTCCTAACGAAGAGTGCAATAAGTCGAGTTTTTGGTCAAATTGACTTAAGACCATATCCGTAATCAGGAAAATGAGCTCTATATTTTCGTCTTAGACGTCTTTTTTGTATCTTCAATAGTTTCGGTTCTGTTGGTTACCATAACTGCAATATCTAATATAACGATGTGTAAGGAGCTAATCATAACCGAAATATCTTGAGTTATGACTTGGATAGCTTTGATATTTTGTAATATTACATAAAATAATCGCAATAAGTCCAGTTATTGCACTTATGACTATAGTACGTTTTATAAATTTTTGGTACATTTACTAGTCATAAGCGCAAGAAGTAAGAGTTATTGCAGTTATCATAAGGAAACTTATTACTTAAAATGTCTAGCTTACTAAATGTATTATACTAAAGTAAAGTTAAAATAAACAAAAAGTTTTTGATTTTGACGATTTTGTGGATTTTGTGAAATTGTCAAATTCGTAGATTTTTACTTTTACAAGCACAAAATTAGAAACACAACCACTTAAAGAAAATTTTGGAAGTCAAAAGTCATTGGCTGAAAGGGGACAATTTTCATTGAAAGTCAAAGAAAAACATTCAGCTGATTGGAGAGAATTAGAATTAGACAAATGAAAATTATCAAAAATAAAAAAAAACTAGATATCTGTACTAATATAATAAAGCGGAAGAGTTTGTCTGTTTGAACGCGCTAATCTCTGGAAGTACCAGTCGGATTTGAAAAATTATTTTTGCATTTGGTAGTACAGTTTTCTGGAAAGGCTATTTAACATTCCTAAAATCTTCCTCTAAGGGGGTAAAATGGGGGTAGAAAGTTTGTATGAAAGTCCTATGTTTTTAAAGTTACAGACCTGAAATCGGCATTTAGATTATTAGTTTTAAATAATATAAACCTGTATATTTTATTCTGAAAAATCTTCCCTTAAGGGTGGTAAAATAGGGGTTGAAAGTTTTTATGTTAAGTTTTAATTATTGTTATTATCAACTTGTAATTTGGAAGGTAGGTTTATTCTAAGGCTTAGATATCAGCCTAGAAAAGATTTCACGAAAATCCTCCCCTAAGGGGGTAAAATGGGGGTAGGAAGGTTATATGAAAGTTCTATGTTTTTGAAGTTACAGATATGAAAATAGGCATTTAGATTATGAATTTTAAATAATAAAAACTTGTATAAGTTGTTCTGAAAAATCTCCCATTAAGGGTGGTAAAAAAGGGGATGAAAGTTTTTGTGAAGTTTTAATTATTGTTATTATTATCTTGAAATTTGGACGGTAGGTTCTTTCTAGGGCGTAGATATCAGCCTAGAAAATATTATAGGAAATTTCTCCCCTATGTAAAATATATAAGGGGGTAAAATGGGGGTAGGACGGTTATATGAAAGTTCTATGTTTTTGAATTCAGTTACAGATACGAAAATCGTCATGTAAGTTATTAGTTTTAAATAATAAAAACCTATTTAAATTATTTTGATGAATCTCTTTTATTCTTATTATGTTCTTGCAATCACCTTATATCTAATTAAAATAATTCACTAAGGAAAACCGTACATATGGTTGGAAGAAACTATAGGGCATCATATAGTTTGTGCTACACAAATAAGTAGTATGTAGGTTTACTAACAAAAACTGCAATAAGTAGTGTAGTTATTGCAATTATGATTAGGAATGCTATATCAAAACAATTCATAAGTCCTAATGATAAATACATTATTGCGTTTTTAGTGTGTATATAAACTTATGTACAAATATAATATACTACATAACATTAAGCATTATTTTATCTGTCGTTCAGTAAAAGTTTCAAACCAATAGCTTTTATAGTTACGAAGTTACACACAAAACAAAAATTAAATCTTTAACTGCAAATATCTCGAAAGTAGTCAAAACCTAGTTATTGCACTCTTCGTTAGGACGGCAGAATTGATGAATTTATGTCTTTTAAAATCCCTTGGGAACTCTTAGACTTTCCGTAGTAAATGTAACCTCGTTCGTCGCTGAGATAGCAAACTATCTCAGCACGAAATTTTAAAAGAAAACAATCTTCTCCCTTCGTATCGCCCTCAAATGAAAATATATATTATATTATACGAATATGTTGTCATAAAGAAGTAATTCATCTCACAAACATTGGTTATGTGTTGGTGCGATATGATTCATGGGTATAGTAGCATGTCCCCACCAATCACCATTAATAGGGATATTGGGATCTAACGAAACATACATAATATTATGTAAGAAAGTTTTTCCAAATGTGTGAAAACATTTGGATGCGCAATAGGCGCCAGCGTTGAGTCAACCGTCAGCGGCTGGTGATTGCGTGATTGCCCTCGATTGCATGATTGCTTCTCGCTACTGATCCGCACAGGCCACTTGGACACATCCTGCTCACGTGCTCACGTGCCCGCCGAGTACGCCGAGCAAGCGCGGTACATGACACCCGTTATTGTAGGTACTCTACCTGTTTGTTGTTGTTTATTCAATGACAAGTTGGGCCTTAGACTGCGATCTGGTATAATCTGCGACGTGGTAAGTGTCGATGCAGTCTTAGCTGCAAGCGGGCTAACTTGAATGGAGTATGGAAGATTAATCAAATCTATAGGCAGTAGGCACCATAACTTCTAAATGCCTGAACAGATTTGGATGTATGGGGTATCGTTAGAATTCACATCATCCCGAGTGACACGTTTGTTTTTTTTTACTTTTTAGTTCGTTTTTGACTATTTTAATTAATTATTATCATAGCTAGTTTATTGTCCATGCTTGTATCTGCAGCTATGCTCATTTTCGCCTAGATAAGGGGGGACACTCTTATCTAGGCGAAAATGATTGTACCATCTATCAGATTTTCTCTATTAAAATTTCTATATCTCCTAATTAAATTATTATGTACCTACATACAATGAAAGTAAATTCATTCATTAATTTATCCACTCGGACATCAGCTAGTTAATATCAATTCCATCTTTCCTATAACATTCCGATTTAAAAATAATAAAAATTAAAAAGTGATTCACAGTACTTAGATACTGTACTAAGAAGTAGGATTTACGTAATTTCTGAGGAGCAAAGTCTAGATTTGAGGTGTTCGGTCATTTCCCAGGTGCGAACAACAGATAAGCCACGTCTGTGTGCATTAGTAATGGATGCCTCATCCGTCATTTCACTGCGTCATCAATGCTGTGTTAAGATGGGTAAATTACCTTGTCTGTCCCATTTTAAGGTTTAAGGTTAATTTATACCGCTAATATTTTATATATTTTTTACAATCTCGGAGTCTAAATCTACGCCGTAGAAACAATCGAATTAAACGATTGCAATAGAAAGTTGTTATAAAACTGGAAGAGATCATTCGCTCAACGACGTGACGGTAAATCACCGAATTCGTCACACGCGGCGCAATCAGCTGAATCAATTCGATGATCTGGGTTGCTCGAACGCAGAGATCTGTTAATCACGCCTATTCTCAACCTCGAGTGACGGCGTGCATCATCGCGGATCATCGGCGATCGCGGTGGCGCCTCATCGTTGATGGCATCGCTATTTCGGACCACTTTCTCATTGTAGGTAATATACAATTTCTGTGCTCCACAAAAGTTACTAGTAAGTAAATTACCACTTTTGGGGTCATAATAGCCACCTAATATTATGAATGCGATACTGTGTCTGTCTTCTGCTTTTCTATCTGTTTATTTATCTATCCGTCTATCTGTCTGTCTTTCTGTGAACTTTTCACAGCCTATAAGATTATGGATCTTTAAGCAATTTTGCAAATGGATAGTTTGCATCCCGGAAACACACTATCCTGCTAACGTTTAATGCCGAAAAATATTAACGAACGAAATTCGAATCTTGAAAAAATGTAGATAGGTACCTACCTATATGGTATCACTCAAAGGACTTATTTTACGAAGAACTTTCAAAAACACGGAGCCTAGATAAAACTAGCTTGTCGGAGCTGAAATATTACCAAAAATATATGCTTGGTTTTATTTTCAAGAGGTTCATAATGATTCAAATAATATAAGTAGATAATATTCATTCCATTCAACACTATCACGGCCTTAGGATGTTTTCTTATCCAAGGTAATTCATTATTTCTAATACTCATAATCATCCTAATTTACGAGTAATTGGACAACCAGAGTCAACAAAATTCGCACTGTCAGAAATATTTGTCACGCAATATTTGTCACTGCAACACCCTGCATAGGAGTGAAGAAGCAGTTATTCGATGACTACTAGCTAGTGAATAATAAATAATTTGACTTTTACGAGGACATTAGCACTTAGGTAGGTGCTTTTCATAAACAATACTAATTCATTCAGAGAATTGCCGATTTCCGGTAAAAAGATGAGTAACTTAATTTTGAATGCAGGTCAATTGTGTGCGGGCTGCAGTTCGAGCAGTCGTAAGTTCAAACCCTACCCCTTAGAATAAAGCCGAAGGCATGTAGGTATTCCCAGTACAAACTTATATCAATTCAGTCGGAGTAGAGTGGAATATGTCGGTGTCGTCATCAACTGATGGATCATCTCCTGGACATAGATCTCTTGGAGGAACTTCCATAAATCGCAATCTTGTGTTCCTTGCATCCAGCGGCTGTGGATGTGGCTCGCCTGATATCGTCAATTACTTACCTATAAATATATAGCAAAGGGTCTGCTAATCCAGAACCTCGGGACCACGACGTTTAGCGGTTCTTCGAACTATGTGCCCCGCCCTTTGCCATTTCAGTTTCGAAACCCTATGTTGTGACTCTGGTTCTTTTACGGATCTCCTCACTTCTAATTTGATCCACGTAGAGAAACTGCAGCATAACTCTGTCCATTGCTCTATGAGTGACTCTGCGCTTTCCTATGCATAGTTAATGATCTATGTCTCAACACTCACTGTCTGAAGACTTTTGTCTTGAGACGTAGGTATGCGGAACGATTTGCCAGCCCATCGCATTATAATAATGCGATGGGCTGGCAAATCTTGGGATACATGGGAATCGTGGGATACGTGGGAATCGTGGAATCGTGGTGGTATAACCCAAGGATAACCTTTTCCATTAGGTATAAGTATAAGAGTAATGGAAATCGGTCACCACCCTTGGCAACGACGAACACGACGCACTCCTCGTTTTCTTTGAGTAAGTAAATCAAAGCGGTGACAGCCTAGTGGTTAAAACACCGGCCTCCCTTCCGGGGGGCACCGAGTTCGATCCCTTGCACGCATCTTTAACTTTTCAGCAATTAAAATTTAAACATCACTTGCTTTAACAGTGAAAGAGAACATCGTGACGAAACTTACGTGCCTGAGAGTTCTCCCTAATATTCTCAAAGACGTGTGAAGTCTACCAAGCCACACTTGGCCAGCGTGGTGGACCTGTGCCCAGTCGTGGGTTGGTAATGGGTTGATAATGATGATGGTGAAGAAGTAAATCAAAACAGCAGTTCACACTCTTTGCTGCTTATGTAAAATCTCCTAGGTTATCTGCAACAGATGTGTTAAGCAGGTACAGAAAGCTCGTATAATCTCTTTTGTTTCCAGCTTTTGGCCTCGTGTTGCCCATTGTTCGTGGTGTTTGCTGGTGGCGCTTGGGCGTGCACAGATAACAAAATGCGCCGTTGTTCAAACGTACCTACTTAAGATAATGACTTATTGACAAAGATTATAGTTTTGTGGAAACACAGGTGAAACAGGCTTTTGTGCTGAATCCGTAACAGATGTGGCGTTTAAGCATTTTTTTATTTTATTATCCCACTAGTTAGCCCTTGACTGCGATATCACGATGGTGGTAAGAAGCTAAGGGCGCCGACAACGGGCGGGTAACGTGGGAACGCAATAAAGACATTACCTTTTACACAAACACCTTATCTCAGTTTGAAGCCAACCATTCATACCTTGCCCATTCTTATGTCTTTTGTATTCACAATAACGAACGGTCTTAAAATTACTGTTTTGTTATAAAGAATGACACGTTTCAACAACAGCTGATTACCTACCTCAACTCATGCCATCAAGCTCATTTCATTTTGTGCACGGAGTAGGTACTGCAGTTGCCTCTATGATGGCTCCGCAAAGTACCTACCAAATGGCGGTATTAGGTTTTAGTTGCTGCCAGTTGGTACTTAGTAGGTACCTACCTAATGTTTGAACTAGGATACTCATTGGCGAAGACCCGACACTTCTGCCAAACTTCAGAGCCTCGATCATCACCGAAAGGTAGCCAAATGCCAGCATATCGGTGTTTTACAAGATTTATTTCGGTGAATGTAGGAAGGTTCTCTTAGATCTTGTTCCCGTCCACCTTTCTACCACCGCCGTACCGCAAGACACCGCGACCGGGCCGGATTTTTATCCCTACGTCGTTGTTATTCATTCCTAACATAATAATATTAATATGGCTAAGCTTCCTATACATATGGCTAAGGTTTTGAATATGCTTCGAAGAATCTGTGTTTTCTGTTATGTATAATCTGGCTAGGTATAGATAGTGCCTAAATAAAGGTTGTCAAAGTTAAATCTACGTGGAATAGGTAATTCACAGGAAAATTAAAATACACCTCCCTAAAGGATCATCACTTCGCAAACTTATGTAAGTATAGGTTTAATACCTAATCCCTGTAAACTTCGCAAAATTATATAATAACTCTTCCTAAGTAGGTAGATACTTACTTACCTACTTACTATATGCTAAAAAATAACCCATCTAGGTACCTAACTACCTACTTATTCAATTACCCATTCATGATGTTAGATGCTGATGTTCAAAGAATTCGTCTCATTCACCAAATATTACAAACAGTTTTTGCACCTATTATTCAATTGTTGTTTTGTAGTCATCTCATCAATGAATCCTTTGCCCTACCGTGCGAAAATGCCTTCTCTAATAGGGCTGTCCAACTTTGTTATTTATTTAGCTGAAAATGATCTAGGCACACTTGATCTGAACAAAATTTTATGCATATATGCATAATGCTCAATGCGGAAGAAAAATTACACTTTTCTTGGGTAGTCACTTCGGTTGAGGATTCAAAAGAAAAATAAAACAATCTAGTAATCTAACAATCTAGTATTCTTTACAAACAAACAATTATGCGATCCCAAATAAAAGGAATTTGTTGAAGGAGAGTCTCTACATAGCGACCCTATCCTAGGTTTTGCAGCCAGGAGGTCCATTTCATTTGTTTCGTTCAATGAATACACAATAGATTTGTCACCTGCGGTTTGGACTTTGGACGCGAGCCAATTACTATTGTTGTGTATTTTTGTGTTTACGACGTGGGAACGGGGCTTTTGAATGGATCTCTTGCAATCTCTTGCTCTTGTACGTCACGTTCATTGAGACAATTTTACGGGGTGTCAAATTTTTGCATCGAAGTCCCATTGTTGATTTAGTAGCTTTATTATTTATTTTTGTACCTACGTTCATTCACTAATTTTGATGTTCTTTATTAGGTAGGCACTGTTTGAAGGCTGCGTAGATATCAATCGACGTGAGGTCTTAGGATGAGATCTTATAGATCGTGCTCTAACTCAGACTCAGAGTTAAAACGAGACAGATTTATTTCAAGGACATAATATGTACTCAAAGAATTCCAACTGTACTATAATTTATTATTTCGATACCAGAAATTTCAATTGTCGTAAAGGACATGGACAGTCAAGGGCGTCGCCAGCCGCTAGCCAAGGGGGGGGCAAGTTGGTGATATTATAGTATGCGAAAAGTGTAAATAGGCCAGTCATATTTTTCAAGTGCTGCAAAGTTTGCACATGTCTTCCGAAACTGCAAAATTGGAGACTACTGGTAGTGGTCCTAACAACATATTAAAAAAATCAGAATTTTCTTTTCAAACTATAGCATATTTATATTTTCTCAAATCTCTAGGGGGGGGCAGCTGCCCCCCCCCTGCCCCTACCTGGCGACGCCCTTGTGGACAGTACTGTCCTTTACGACAATTGAAATTTCTGGTATCGATTTATATCCCGTTTTAACTCTGTCTTAGAGTCTGAGTAGAGTCAGAATACCTAGGTATGCTCTGAAGAACTCAGAATTAATAAGAGGCGAATCATTGTTAGGAATTGTTCAAGCGAGCTCCACTTGACCCATATTGCGTAGGTATAGAGTCTAGACGTGTGCGCCGATGCTAAAATCTCCGGCGGCGCACGCCGGTCAAAAATCGGCGGCGGCGGCGTGTTTTCGGCGTAAATTCGGCGCGGATAATTTTAATAAAACTGTCTAACTTGTAGAATTATTTTTACGGAAAATCAGATAGGTTCAATTAAATAAAACTTTTGCAATAACAACAACTTGCCAAATAGTCCAGTAACTTTAACGTTTGCAAGTATGGGGTACCTAGCGTTCAGATTTTGGCGATTTTGGCGAACCGTAAAGGACTAGTTTTTGATAGTACATTTTAAGGACGTTTACAATAACTTCTATTTATGATAAATAAGTAAATAATTATAATTATGATGTAGGGACTAGGGGCCCACTAAAAAAGGATTATTGGAAATTCTACCCCTAAGGGGGTTAAATAGGGGATAAAAGTTTGTATGAAAGTCTATCATTTTTTTAAGTTATATCCATGAAAATTGGTATTTAGGCTTGCGATAAAAAATAAAAATAAAATATATTTCAGGATTTTTGAAAATTCTATCCCCAAGTACGTTAAATAGGGGATGAAAATTTAAATGAGACCCCGTCACGTTTTCATGTCATTTATGAAGTTATATCCATGAAAATTGGTATTTCGATTTTCGGTTAAAAATGAAGAATTACGTGTTTAAGAAATTTTGGAAAAACTACCCCCAAGTTGGTTGAATAGGAGGAGATGGAAGTTTGTATGACATTAAGAATATACGCGGGCGAAGTCACGAGCATCTCAGTAAGTAATGTATCTACAGAGCTGGTTCTGGTCTTAAATTATAGCAATTTTATTCTACTAGGATGACCTAAACAAATTAAGGACCAGGTTAACATAGGTGCCAGGTGATGACGGAATCACAGCGGAACTCCTGAAAGCAGGTGGAAAACCAGTTCTTAAAGTCTTTCAGCGACTGTTCAATTCCGTCATCGACGAGGGCATTACGCCAGAGGCATGACACAGAGGCGTGGTGGTTCTTTTCTTCAAAAAGGACGATAATACCCTGTTGAAGAATTATAGACCTATCTCGCTGCTGAGCCATGTCTATAAGTTGTTCTCGAGAGTCTTTACGAATCGTCTCGCTTGTAGGTTCGATGACTTCCAGCCTCCCGAACAAACCGGGTTCCGAAAAGACTTCAGTACCATAGACCACATTCATACGCTGCGGCAGATTATACAGAAGACTGGAGACTATAACCGACCACTTTGCTAACGTTGAAGTGTTTGTACTAAAACGCCACTATGTCAGGACTGACATAGTGGCGTTTTCGTATGCGGACGTATACAGGACCAGATTACGAGGTTAATCTGTCAGGGAGATGTTATCTTCCCGAAGATATTTACCGCTGCGTTGGAAGAGGTCTTTAAGCTTCTGGACTGGAACGGACTTGGCATCAAGTCCGAAGAGAGGGGGAGGACTCGATACGTGAGTATAATGGACTGATAAATGGAATGATAAACGTCATCACTCACCTACGGTTTGCCGATGATATAGTCGTGATGGCAGATACTCTGGAAGACCTCAGTACAATGCTCAATGATTTCAGCAGAGTTTCTCAACAGGTGGGCTTAAAAATGAACATGAGTAAGACGAAGGTCATGTCTAATGCTCATGTTCCGCTCTACCCGGTAATCGTTGAGAACTCGGCACTCAAAATTGTAGACTAGTACATATACCTGGGACACACGGTCCAGCTAGGTAGATCCAATTTTGAGAAAGAGATCAACTGTCGAATCCAACTCGTCTGGGCAACGTTCGGGAAACTTCGAGATGTATTTTCGTCCAATATCCCTCAGTGTCTCGTGTTGCCAGTGATGACTTACGGATCTGAGACATGGTCGCTAACAATGGGCCTCATAAGAAGGCTCAGGGTCACTCAGCGGGCGATGGAGAGAGCTATGCTCGGAGTATCCCTGCGGGATCAAATTGGAAATGAGGAGATCCGCAGGAGAACCAGAGTTACCGACATAGCTCAACGAGTCGCGAAACTGAAGTAGCAGAGGGCGGGGCACATTGCTCGAAGAACCGATGGACGTTGGGTCCCAAGGTGCTTGAATGGCGACCTCGCACCATTAAACGAAGCATAGGTAGACCCCCCACTCGATGGACAGACGAGTTCAAAGTTACTGGACTAAAGGTCTGTTGTGAGAACTGCATAGGTCTGAATTTTTGCCAATATAATATCTTGTTACGTGTGTGTTAACATGGAGTCGTATAATAAATCAGTTTAAGGCTTCTCTAGAGATAGTGGTTCGAGTCGGTATTATCTTCTTTTCTATAATTATTGACCTCATATTTCGTCAATAGATTGATACCAATTACCAGTGGTAGATTCAATTGACGATTCAAAAGTAGGTAAAAGTTTATTTGAATAAAAAACATTTATATTCTATTCTATTCTAATAAGTCTTCTAACCCCTCGTTAGATACACTATCGAAAGGTATGAGTGATCTACAAATCGACAAACATAAATCCCTTGCGAGAAGATTCTCGGAAAGCCAAAATAAATGGATATTTATTGTATAGAAATATGGAATATGAGTGGTGTAATCGTTAGGTTATTTGGTATAGAAGAGGGTGAATGATGTTGGAGGGTGTTCTAAAACATTTAGAATTCGCGCCGATTTTACGCCGATACGCAGATCGGCGGCGGCGGCGTCCAAAAAATGACGGCGGCGGCGGCGGGTCGGCGCGGCGCACACGTCTAGTATAGACTAGGTGTTCATAGTCCCAGAGCCGGTTGCAATATTATCGAAACACAAAATTCACTGACAGAATTGTACTTAATTGTTATCTGGACCATTCTAATGGAACTTCAAACCGCTCAGCTATTATGATTTCAGTGTTTTGAGCATATTTTTCGTAGGAGGGTGCCCTACATAATGCTATTAGGTTACAGCTTAAACTCTTTGAACTGACTGCATCCGTGGCGGATATAACCGTCATCTCTTACGCTGTGGGCAGGTCGTGTCGTAGGATATAGCCCTTACGAATGCGTTCACCACAATTTACTACGTAGGCAGGCCTGTCTCACTTTGCTGTACAATCACCGAGTTAAAAAAACCGGCCAAGTGCGAGTCGTATTCGCGCACAAAGGGTTCCGTACCATTCATTATCTATAATAACGGCAAAAAATTCACGTTTGCTGTATGGGATCCCCCTTAAATATTTATTTTATTGTTTTTTAGTATTAATGTTGTTATAGCGGCAACAGAAATACATCATCTGTGAAAATTTCAACTGTCTATCGGGGTCCATGAGATACTTACAGCCTGGTGACAGACGGACGGACAGACAGACAGACGGACAGTGGAGTTTTAGTAATAGGGCCCTGTTTTACCCTTTGGGTACGGAACCCAAACTAGTCCTACCTACTTCGTCAGGTAGATAGAAAGAGAGATATAGAGAGGTGCTTTGTTGGTGAATATAAAGTTTAGTCACTCATCATTGTGCGAGCTAAACTGCATTTTATTGCGTCAAAGAAAGAGTCGATTTTTAGTTAAATGTCGATGTGGAGTGAGCAGGTAGGTAATTAAATGTAGGTATAGAAGTAAAGGGAACACAAGAACTACCTATATTCTTTTTCGAAATAATCTAAACTAAATAATATACATTTTGAATTTTCCTCCAATTTCTATGTGAATCTTTTTGTAGTCTACAGGCTACGTATCTACTATCATCTAAAATCTAAATGTATAAAAAAAAAATGGTTGTCTGTAAAGTCGGTTTACGGACTATAGATAATTTTACGTAGGTAATAACGTCATAAGTAAATATTGCCTCTCTATCACTTGTTCCGCGCTCTCATGCTTTTTCGTGCGTGTAGCCGGCGTACATCGATTTATAAGACGTTATCACGTCAAAAGAACATGGTCATTTGGGTTTTATATTCGAGATTTTACTACCAACTGTACTGTAACTATTATGTACCTACAAGTTATGACCTGTGTTATGACCGATATATAAATTATGAGATCGTTCATGTTTATATGACTCTAATAATGCCTTTGGAACTACGTTTGGGGATTAATAATTAAAAGGAGTAATTTTCTTGGACTTGGACTCATGCTTTTGTCGCGTCGCGTCGGGTTTGTTCACGCGCGCTTCAGTTTCTATGACTTTAACATTGCATTGTTGGGCACAGGTCTCCTCTTTTTAACCCCCGACGCAAAAATGACGGGGTTTTATAAGTTTGACGTGTCTGTGTGTGTGTGTGTGTGTCTGTCTGTTCCCCTGTAGCGCTCAAACGGGTGAACCGATTTGAATGTGGTTTTTTTTTATTTGAAAGGTGAATTAGTCGAGAGTGTTGTTAGCTATGTTTGATGAAAATCGATCCAAGATGGCCGCCGCTACAAAATTGCGGGTTACATATATTATCACAACGCCCTCAATATGGGTATCAAATGAAAGGGCTTGACTAGTAGAATAGCACTATGCATACCCAAGATGGCTGCCACAACAAAATAGCGAATGTCGGGGGTTTTTAAATTTTCAATTTATACTTGTTTAAGATAAAAAAATTGGTTGTCTTTAAAGTCGGTTTACGGGCGATAATTTTACGTGATAACGTCAACGAGATTTGTCACAAGCCGAACGCTTTGGCCGATCGTGCATTCTCTATCGCTTGTTCCGCGCTCTCGCTTGCACGCGGAACGTGACAATGAGTCATGATTTTTTGTGCGTGTAGTCGGCGTTCATCGATTTATAAGACGTTATCACGTCAAAATATAATTAAGAGTTTAAACCTGCCAAGTGCCAGCTTGCGCTGCTCCGGGATTGGCAGGCTGTAACTAAGTAGGTAGGTAGGTCCTGTACTATTGTCGCATAATAGTGTCAATAATCTGGATCGACAGTTTAACGCTCTCCGAGGCATAAGGAGTGCAACATCGTCAACTACCAACTCTAGGCTGGCACTGAGTCTTTCATTGTCAGAAAACCCCAATAAGTATACCTAGCCAGACCTGAGATTCCAATCCAGGGCTTCGTGATCCGCAGCCGAACAGAGGCAGATACCTTAATTAGACCAGAGAGATAATGTGACAGACAATAATTATAATTAATTATTTATTTTAAAAAAAAGCTGTGATAGCCTAGTGGTTAGGACGACCGACTTCTAATCGGAGGTCGTGGGTTCGATCCCGGGGCACGCACCTCTAACTTTTCGGAGTTATGTGCGTTTTAAGTATTTAAATATCACTTGCTTTAACGATGAAGGAAAACATCGTGAGAAAACCTGCACGCCTGAGAGTTCTCCATAACGTTCTCAAAGGTGTGTGAAGTCTGCCAATCCGCTTGGCCAGCGTGGTAGACTATGGCCAAAACCCTTCTCACTCTGAGAGGAGACCCGTGCTCTGTAGTGAGCCGGTAATGGGTTGATCATGATGATTTATTAAACTGCGCTATCTACTTATCCGCTTCTTTTCAAAAAGCTGGATCCCCTACACTAGTGACTGACGGCTTGGAAAACTCGGTACTCCTACACGCTGCCTTGTCTAGACAGGAAGTTAAGACATCGAAATCCACATCTATCTAGCCCCGTATTATACCTTCGATGTATCTACCATTTATCTATGTACCATCATTGGGATAAGATGTTATGAAAATCTTTAGAGTAAGTAAGTAATCCTTGTCAAGTTTATAAGATGTACCAATAATCGTCAAAGTACAGGTATTCAAAGGAATTCCGCCAATTAAGATGAAATATTAAGTATAGTTAGATCGAAATTGGCACCCTGTACAAAGGGTGATAATTATTGATGACAACTTAAAACTAAAGCTACGTCTCGGGTTCCAAAGGTGGTCTAGAAAAGAAGTAGAAACAACAAATTCCTTTTATTAGATATCACCAAAAGCACTTCATCACATCACTTATTATTATAATACTTGCCTATTAGAACTAAATTGACTATTAGAGCAACTCATGTGCAACGTTAATTGTCATTAAAGTAATCGTTTACTCTGTAATTTATTAGATACAAGTTGACACTAGCGACTTCGTTTGCATGGATATTGGTTTTTAATAATCCCGTGGGAACTTTTTGTTTTTTCTAAGCTCCTTTGAGCTCATACCCTGCTGGCATCTGCCAGTGAAAGTCCCATCAAAATCAATCCAGCCTTTCGGAGATTAGCCGGAACAAATAGACACACAACGCACACGCGATAAGCCATACGTTCAAAGGTTCCTATACAAATCGGCCCGGGTTCCAAGTTATATGGAACACTGAGGGTTGTGATGGCTGTAATTTCTGAACTACAAAACCGATGTTACCGATAAGTATACATTTTGACTTTCATCCCCTCTCCCAAGGGAACCGTTCTGAATTTCGTTACTTATCCCTAACATCTCCTAGTTATTTTTTTGCAAAAATATTTAATGTACAGACACGGTAAGTAGGTACTCTACGATTTTATTATATGTATAGATTAAAACAGGTCCAAGCCACGTATGACAGCAATATACTTAGTTAGTTCGATTATTTTAAATCTGTGACCAACATTTCTATCATGTAAATTCAGGATGCAATTAGAGTTTCCCCAATTCTACAATATGCAAAAACTTGAGGACGCGTGAATCATAGAGTAGTTCGTGTAGTGTTGGATACGATGGACGGTGGACGGTGGTCTGTAGGTAAATCGCCGGCATCCTGCTTAGGACAATAATTGGTGTAATGGCGCCGCTTCCCGCGCAAAAGTGACGCGCGGCAAACATGGCGGCCGCCCGTGCCGTCGCCGCGCCGCCGCCGCGCCGGATCTATTCAGAAATTGAATAATCATAGATAAGTATTATTATTTTTTGTCAACTAGGTACACTCCTTGCGTAAGCTAAGGAAACTAGGAATTGAGCAATACATGGAGTTAGGTTTGAAGCATGTTTGAAGCCCTTTATTTTCCCGGAATAAAAAGTATCCTATGTATGATGTCTTTAACTGTACATACTCAAGAAAGTAATCACATCGATCCATAGCTCTGTTGAGGCGTTATTGAAGGGTAAACAAAAAACCAATAAAGAGACACACTTTCGATTTGTAAATAAACTGTATGACCTACAGACGTCGTTTTATTATTTAAATTAAAGCTAATAATATTTACTACAAAATCTTTTCTTTCATCTTTACCCGTAAAAGGAGTAGGTATTTTCCCCGATATCGGAGTTTAAAAGTTTAATTAATATTAATTTTATTTTTGGAGAGCTGAAAAGTGCAAAATTTCTCGGTTTTTCGAGTGCTGCAAAGTTAGCACAGGTCTTTCGAAGCTCCCGTGTGGGGTTGCTGGTCCCCCATCGGGCGCGTCCCCCCGGTGGCGGATGGGGGAACGCCTCCCAGATATGGGAGGTACCGGGGAAACCCGGCGCGGACCAAAACCAGCAGGGGGTTGCCGCTTGGAGGCTCCTGGTACTTCTCTGTTCATCAGAGTGGACTGTGGAGACTCCGGGCGGCGACAATTGGGGGGGAGGCTTTCGGGCCGTGAGGAAGAAAACCTCGTTAAAAAATTACCGGAGGGGGTGGAAACTGGAAACGCCCTGCGCGGCGGCTCCGCTGGTCTTTGTGGCCGGTGGGCGCTGGCTTCGGCCACCGTCGGGCAACCCGTAATCCGCACTGAGCGGAACCGGGGGCCCCACGCACTGAGCGAGGGGCCGCGAGGAAGAAAACCTCTATAAAAAATTACACGAGGGGTGAACCTCTTGAGGGTCGCCTGCGGGTGTGGCCCTCTTGAGGGTTGTCTCTGGCGAGGAACTCCGGGTGATGGAATGGCGTATCCGTCGCCCGTTGAGACGCCTCGGGTCGGGAGGCGCACCACTATGTTCCTGGTGCGCCTCAGACGGTGTTAGGGGGCCTTTAGGTCCCCCGGTGGAGGGTCTGCCTTCGGCGGACGGCGCCGGCTGGGTCGCGGATGATTGCGCAAGTGTACCCGTAACCCAGCCACCAGGCGACACGGAGGAACATCGCTGGGTTTTAGTGGGTATTCTGGCCACTTCTTGGCCTGCCTGAGTCCCACACTACCTTCCGGAAGCATTGCAGTTCGCTGTAAGGCTTCCGGAGGGTGTGCGTAAATGCATTTCCCAGCGTCAAAAAAAAAAAAAAGGTCTTTCGAAGCTGCAAAATTGGATTTAGACTACTGGTAGTGGTCCTAATACATCGATGTCCTAATAACATATTAAAAAATCAGAACTAGCCGTTTGATTGCGATTTTAGCGATTTTTTGAGTAAAGAACAATGGCGGCTTTGGCCGTGAAAAATTCTGAATTTTGTAACGAGATGAGACTGTTACAAAACTATAGAACATTGTTAATGTAATTAACCCATATCATTAGTTTATTTTTAAAACTAGGAGAAATAAAGATATTCGTTTTCAAAAATATAACGTAAAGTTATCAGAACGCAGGTTAGAATATCATAGTTTTGAACGCATCCGTAATGATTTCCGTTCCTAGTGAAGTCCATACGATTTTCAGTTATATATCGATTTTATTTTTTAATCAAAAGTAGGTAAATTCTAGGCAATGTCAATCAAAATCAAGTTTATTTATAAAGATACTTAAAGAATTGATGTAATTTACATATAAATTGTTTTAATAAAGCCATGTTAAACATTAAAAATGAATAATTTTATGATAATCGATATTGTCGTAAATCGATTTTATTTATTAACCTTCCCTATTATTGACAAGTAAACAAAAAAGTGACATTTGTATATATATGGCGGAAAGTCTACTTTTTCATTTAAACGTGTTTAGAACTAAGCTAAAGGTTATGAACGCATGTATAATTTTTATAGAGAAAAAACTTCTGATTTCTAGTTCATTTCAAAATGTTATAGATTAATAATATGCCACATAACCTCAAAAAACGTATTATACTATTACTTGGTTCCCCAAGCTTTTAAAAATAATATATTAACTGCCGTATTGTCATATATTTATAAAGGCAAATGAATTAACATATGTTTCATTCAATTACATTTTATTCGATTTTCCAAGTCCAAGTATGTTAGGAAAGCTGCCATTGTTCTTTGACTGGCGTAGTAAAATAGGGTATTCTACTGTGTTTGAAAAAGCACTTCAAAATATTGTTTTTGTTAATAAAAAGCCACAAAAAATATATTTCGGCAAAATAAACACGCGTTCATGCCATAAAATTAAATTAAATTTTAAACATTTTTTAATGCCGCGAAAACGCTGTCAGCCAATAAGTCAGCCATTTCATGACGTAACAATGATATACAAGAAGGTTATAAATGTATTCTATATAACACTGGAGTTTGCGCCTTAAATATTGTAGTGAAGATAAAGTCATTCACCTGGGCTACTTTTTCTTTATTACTAATATTTTTTGGACGATATATCGATAGTTTGATATCGAAATGTAGATACAAAAAGCTGTGATAAAGCTGTGATAGCCTAATGGCTAGGACGACCGACTTCTAATCGGAGGTCGTGGGTTCGATCCCGGGCACGCACTTCTAACTTTTCGGAGTTATGTGCGTTTTAAGAATTTAAATATCACTTGCTTTAACGGTGAAGGAAAACATTGTGAGGAAACCTGCATGCCTGAGAGTTCTCCATAACGTTCTCAAAGGTGTGTGAAGTCTACCAATCCGCTTGGCCAGCGTGGTGGACTATGGCCAAGGCCCTCTCACTCTGAGAGGAGATCCGTGCTCTGTAGTGAGCCGGTAATGGGTTGATCATGATGATGATGATGATACCTCTGTGGTAATAAATAGGTACATTCGCTAGTGAAAAATAAATTAAGAAATTTGATAAAAATAAAAATTTATATTGAAATATACTTAAATATTCTGATTTTGAGTCATAAAAGCACATTATTTTTTTATTAAATTAAAATTAAAAGTCGTAATCGTTAATCTGTATATCACGTAACCTTGAACACGAGCCGCCTTGTTTTGACGTCATAATGATAGTTAATACTAATCATTAATCTATGGTCATATAGACAAAAACCATAAAGTTCATTGTACTCTGAAGCAACAACTTTTGCATGTAACCCAGACTTCTGTTCTGCCGAATTCCAGAATGTTAAAACATCTTTGTAAACATCATTAGTTGTCTGTCAAGTCGGCTTACGGATGAATATTTTACGTGATAACGTCATTTAAAAATATTGGTATAAGGCCCTGTTTCACCACCATCTGATAAGTGTCGGATAGCTTATTCACAACTATAGTCCTTGTCACTTGACATAAGTAAGGAAGTGACAAAACTTACGTTTAGGCTATCCCGACACTTATCAGAAGCACTACCTTCTGATAAGTGTCGGGAACAGGCCATATTGTACCTTATTTTAATAAAATAATTACTAAGAACTATAACCTAACACATATATATATATTTATAATTTAATTTGTTTGATAAAGATACTGGACTATAATATAACTGTGTAATCATTTTTGAAGTGACTTACGATTTTTTAAATAAAGCTGATATATCGAAATATCGATATTTTTTTCGGTATATCGAACTCCGATATCGATATATTTAAAAATATAGATATATCGAAAATATTTATTTATATAATACTATATTAAAAAATATCAACATTCCTTTTTTGTTTGGAGTTTAGATTCCATAGGTTCTATCTTTCTTGTATGACCACAGATTAATATTAGTTTTTGCTTATATGACCACAGATTAATATTAGTATTTTCTATCA
Source organism: Melanargia galathea (assembly GCA_920104075.1). Taxonomy (NCBI): domain Eukaryota; kingdom Metazoa; phylum Arthropoda; class Insecta; order Lepidoptera; family Nymphalidae; genus Melanargia; species Melanargia galathea. Next base: position 23,810,188 of record OV049855.1, read on the forward strand.
TTATGACGTCACAACAAGGCGGCTCGTGTTTTAGGTCACGTGATATACAGATGGGAACTTACGACTTTTAATTTTAATTTAATAAAATAATCATGTGCTTTTATGACTCAAAATCAGAATATTTAAGTATATTTCTACATAAATTTTTATTTTTATCAAATTTCATAATTTATTTTTCACTAACGAAAGTACCCTATTCAAGCTTCTGAATAAAACGGTTGTGAGTTGTGACAGATCACAGATCACGACAGAAATAGACGGAGAGGTGGTTCCAAAAGTGTTGACTTTGTCTTTCGAGTACGGAACTTTGAAAGTGAATGACCTATTTAAAGTATTTAGTTGATTTTGAAATCCAATAAAACTCAATAAAACTATGTAGATTAGATTGCGTTGCGATAAACAGGTCAACACAAAGCGTACTGACAAATGAGGAATTAAGGATACTTAGTACCTTCTTAAAATATAATTATTACTACGCGCTATGATTGTGTGGCGTGGTAGAGTCTAGTCGAGCAAAACAGGTCATCAAAGAGTTGTAGTCAATGAAATAAGTACATAATGAAATCATAATAAAACCCGTTGTGTGCGTACTGCGTAGTTGTGTTGTGTACCGCGGCAGAGCGCAGCGCTGGCAAGCATCGGCCACTACGATTCCGTTTAGAAAACTGAGTAAACAGTACCGAGGTAAATCTCTCACGGCAGAGGCTTTGGCTACGGTGGCCACAAAGCTCGGAACAAAGTATAAGAAATAAGAATTTTGAATTCACATTAAAAACTAAACTCTCGATTGCTGCCAAGTGCCACCGCTGTTCACACAAATGGATGGTTGAATCATTACGTTGCAATAAGGACCAAACTTATAGCTGTCACTGTACAAAAATAGCTATTAACTAATATATCACTAACCGTATAGATTAGAATATAGTTAGATATTAATTGCATAAATAAAAAAGGCTTTATTTTTTATTAATAACGGGTATAAGGGGACCGCTTTCGGAAACGATGACAGGTAATAAATAGTACCTAATGATGATTACTTACTCACAAGACACCACAAAAAAATCGCGAAAAAAAATATTAAATAATTTCTTGTATTTTTCATAAAGTTTGCAAAATGTAACGCAGTTAGCTAACGTCTAAATACCTAAAGTTGTCCTAACTAAGAAACTAATACTACAAAATACAAATATACGACAAATAGTTATTGGCATTGGATTATGTTTAGGTAGCATAGTGTTAAGTTTTCGAAAGCGGTCCCCTTATTGTATAAGCTCGCCAATGCGACACGATCGGAGAAAGATCAGATTTTGTGCACTTAAACAAATAAATTACTTAAAAATCTCATAGCGTAGGTACTTACTTACTGAGTGTGATTTTGGTTTGTGCACAACTTTGCATCACTTTGGCTCTCGTTTTCCTCCCACTTCGCCGCTCTATCCTTGATAATATATTTCTATGCACGCTATATATAATGAAAGTTTGTATCGGTCGAGTGTTGTATAGCGGAGTCCCAGGACTGGGTGCACGGTGGTCCCCGCAGCCCCGCCGCGAGCCTCGCGTGGGAGACGCCATGGGCCGTAGGTACAAGGCGCGCTGACGTCACAGCACCGGCGCGGCCGTGACGTTGCACCGCGCGCCACGACCATGCTGGCGAGAGAAACAAATCATTCCGCAAACAGACTGTTGGGATAGGAGGAACTTTATTGCCCAATACCACTTACGGCCGAATGAATAGCCTATCCAATCCCCAATCTACAGATCGAAGGTCGAAAAAATCCAGATATTTTGGCTAATTCTGTTGTACACAGTCTCTAAACTAAATTAAATTGACATGCCTAAATATGTTGCCTTCCTTTGATTGTGGCAATGATTTACATACATACATATATGCAAATCTCAGACAAATCGGGGGGCTCCCTCCAACAGAACCTGCTGGAATTAGAGGCTGCGATCTTTAATATCTCAGTAGGTGCAAATTAGATTGCAATCTCAATATTATTGTGTGATGAAACGCTTTACTTGTGTAAAAACGCTCCATAAACCGCTAAGCTAATGTGGCTTTAACAATAATACGAAGAGCAGGGGAAATAAGAAAATAAAAAAGTTGCTTCGCTGGTACCTAACTACCTACCTAGTTCAACGGAAAAATATGATTTAGCTTAGATGAAACAGCAGAAACCTCAATATCTGATCCTGAGTTGCCTAATGTAAGGGACATTCTAAAGGTTTAGAATAGTTTAGAATAGAAAGGGTTAAGAGGTACGCGACCTCAAAGTTTACCTTGACTTCAATCATCAGACCTCCCAGAATAGGCAACACAACTATCCAAGTCTAATATTTGTTTCTTGAAAAAGTGTTTAATCGAAGGACGTGCGTAGCGATTTTGTGAACAGTTACTCGAGACATTTTACGCTAAATGAGATCAAAACCTCCAAATTATAACCAACTGTATGGTACTAGACGGAGGACGCATAATTGTTTGCCCCTTATCTCTATTTTCTCACGGCTCTGGGCTTGTCACTGTTAGTAAAAATACAAGGAAAACGAAGAAATACTCGTAATTCGTATAAACAGAAAGATTACTTCAGTGGAAGTGTAAAAATAGCAATGCATTACTACTTAGGTAATAATGCAATTATCGATTATTTTAATATTCACGACTATAGGCTTGCCACTGTTAGTAAAAATACTGCAAGGAAAACGAACAAATAGTACTCGTAGATAATTCGTAAACAGAAATATTATTTCGATGGAAGAATAAAAATAGCAACTCAGGACTAGTTAGGTGACATTACAATTATCGATCGATTACGTAATATCCTGAACATTCGAAAGATAAAGAAAATCAGCTTAGAATTATTAATCATATTTTTCGTCATGAAGTTTTTCCTTTAAAAAACTGTGCATGATAAATGCGAATCACATTAGACTTAGCGCGTGGAAGCGGAAATGTAATAAAGAATTGAGGCGATAATTTGACAATCAAAGTTCACATCTGGGAACCCTCACGGCTGCTAGCGTATTGTGCGAAACGCGGTCGACTATTTTTATTTCACTTTTGATGAGAATATGAACTTAATATGTAGTCATATAGGATGTACAATGTACATATCTATATCTATACTTCTATATCTATATCTATGCTCTATACTATATAATAAAGCGGAAGAGTTTGTTTGTTTGAACGCGCTAATCTCAGGAACTACTGGACCGATTTCAAAAATTCTTTCACCGTTGGATATGTACGTGATCCCTGAGTGCTATAGGCTATATATTATGTACCACGGGCGAAGCCGGGTTGACCGCTAGTGTAATAATATATCTTAATTCAAATTAGGTACTTAATATTAATTAAATTATTAAACAAACCATGTAGGAGGGGATCGATGTCAAGAATAACTACTGGCTACATTTCCACACTGTACAAACAGGCTGATTCTTTGAGTCAAAGAATCAGACCCAACACAGAGCCAAATCTTCTGTTACTAAATGAGGCAATTGACCGCGGTGATGCCTCTTAAGATTTTTTTTAATTGAAAAATGAAGACAGTGCTGTGTCCAATTTATATTGTAGGTAACTTAGCGATCCTACAGCCTAAAGTTCTGTAGAGTCAGATAATAATACCTGAGTGTACCTACAGGCTACATACATAATAGACCTTCCTCCGGAACGCAGAAATCAACTCATTCTAAACCATAGGGATCTAGCAGCTAGACAAGATCCTTTCAAAAGATGTAATAGGCGATGCAATGGATGCCTATTTGACGAAAAAACGCAAAACACAGACAGTTTAATTCTAAGTTTAAAAAAAATACAATAACAGTAACGTAGTGTGTTTATTAAATCTCGAAAACAATCACTAACCGCGCCGTAAGTAAACAAAATAATGTCAATTGCCTTTCAATAGACTGTTTACACCCACCGCTGGCCATTGTACAAGACCTCTAAACTAAACACTAGGAAAAGTTTTTTGAATTATTTACAAATAATAATTCAAACTACAACGACCTAGATAGATAGAACCATTAGGTATACATATGTACCTATTGAAAGTTCGTGCTATAATTTTGATATCGTCCACGTGAAATTATATTTTTAAAAATTCCCGGGGAAAATCTTCGATTTTCCTGAATAGAATGTATCCTATCATCTCTTCCAATGCAAGCTATTTGTGGCTGGTTTTGTCAGCGACTTTGATGTGAAAAGGTAATACACAAACAGTTACACTTTCGCATTTATAATATCACAAATATATGGATTGCAATGAAGACATCAAACATCTCCAATTCCTCAATTCATTGCATCCCACACCTTCCAAGGCCTTCTTTATTGTTTCTACATCCAAGTATATAAACCAGTAGAGTCTACATCATGTGTCGATTCACTATCTATTGAAGAAAAAATAGAAGAAGATTGTCCAGAATCTTACCTAAAATACATCACTTCTTTAGCGATCAACTGACAAAACACTGTCCTGGCCTTTCAGTAGGGAAAAATTCAAATGGATAGCCTATTCATCATCATCTTTGACCTGAAATAAGAGGCTACATCTATACACAACAGATAACTTACCTCTGATAATAATGTAGAAGTACTTAATTAAAGTGAATAAATATTGATTTAACATAAATTAACTTAAATGTTGAAGGGGGCGCAGGATCATTTAGCGTACCGAGTCCACGTGAAAACCGTGTCGCGCCCGCATCCACGGAATCAAAGGGAATTTATTTGTATCACGGAGATATGCTAATTCACTCCACGAAGACAAACCTACCGAGCGTCTGATAGCTAGCTAAGAAGGTTAAATAATTCATTATAATGTGAAAGAAAAAGATACTTCATTTCAGGTGAAACTATGCAGCGTATAGTTGAATTTTATGGGTTAGGCACTTCATGATCTCATTCTTCTTGGACCTTCACATAATTACCGATATTCCCGAAATAGTTAGATTTATTAGTGCATCGTTTCGTTTTGGTTCCTAATCTGGAATTTCCTTCCAGCATTTTTCTTCTCTACGCTAGTTTTCAGAATCCGTCTACAAAAATCTTAGATAGATAAATAGAATACTCGTAGATATACTCTATTTGTAGACCACATATTTAACACAAAATATACAGACAAAAGTAGAATAGAAAATACCTTATCGCTTATCGCAAGAAGTAAAATGCATGTGGCGGCTTTATACATAAAACATATTGATTTTTGGATTTGGATGCTTTCGCCAAAACTCAGACGTCTGAACTACCTAGTACCTACCGCCCTACCGTTTCTCTTGTAACAAGACATTTTATGAACTTCAAGAAACAACGTACAGGAATCATGTTAAGTCGTAGCATTAGTGATTAGACAAAGTAGATAATGTGGCCAATTCTGTTGTACACAATCTCTAAACCTAAACTAAAATGACAGGTCTAAATTTATTCCTATCTCTTTCATAGTGCTCACTGCAGAAAAGGATAGCAATAGATTTAGGCCTGTCATTTTAGTTTAGGTTTAGAGATTTTGTAGGCAGAATTAGCCACATTGTCCTAGAAAAAGCGCTAGAATATAACTTCCTTCGCCGCCGCTCTGAGTCACAGTCGCAGTTCGCAGGCTACCCAGATTGTAATTCCTCAGCGATGTGACAATATGAGCCCTAATTGGACACTACACCGAGGTATATTATATATCAAGAGATTGTCAAAGATACAGTCACGCGATTTACTAACAGTGTGGTGGTCTCTCTATATACGAACGATGAATATTCAAATATTCATTTATATAAACTTTATTTTAAATTAGTACACTGTAAGTACCCTTTTTGAACGTTTTACGTTCGTGAATCGATTATTATCCGTTGTCCTATTAAAGTGTAACTTGACAGAAATACAGTTTGCATCTTGGATACTTTTGTACCAGAAAAGAAATCCCCCGGGAATGAAGTCACGAGCAAGTATTTTTTTTTTATTGAAGCCAAAATATTACAATAAGCTTTGGGTAACTAGTGTAATAATAATTTCCAAATTTCCTGATTTGATGATTTCCATTATTCATGTTTGTTTTTCCAATAAACCATTTTAGCCGACTGCCAAAAAGTAAGTAGGTTTTGAATTATTCGGTGCGTAATTTTTTAAGATACTATATATAACGAACGAGAAATCTTCAATCAGTTTCAGCTCTCTACTAAGCGCTTGTTACACCACCAGAAAATTCTTTGTACAGCATGAAAGTGGCTTGAAAAGGAAAACAATCGGTAAAATCTGCGGCCATCTCAGATGCTATGCGCTGTTAGCGGCTGAGGCGGCGCGGCGTGGGAAACAGTGTACCAGCTGGCAGAAGGCTCGCTCTGTCTAGATCGGATACTGAATTCTCTAGGTCAGGGTTTCTTAACCTTTTTCTAGTCATGGACCCCTCTCAAAGTTTCAAAGAGCCCAAGTTACTCTCCAAAAAGATAACAAAAACGAGGTAACGAAGTTTTATAAGCTTTTATTGTTTGTGGCTGCTGCTGCATTAGAACGTCAAATTACCAGTGCCGGATTATGTAAGCGTAGAACCCGTAGCAAATTCTTTCAAGGAAATAGTTGGTTACCGATTGTCTGACGTGGATTGTCTTAGTAGCAAACTAGTTTTGCGCTCGGTGCGCGAGCTGCAAGCAGCTCGCGGGCCTTGTAGTCTCTTCAATATTCGTAAAATAAAGAAATGGAAGGCCATACCAAATACCAGAATATTCTGGAAAATCTCTTGAAAGATAGAAAGAAATATTGGTATCACGTTTCTGAAAGGACACTAATCAGTTCTATGCATGCATTTAGTGAAAAAAAAGGACCTATACAAAAATGTTCTGGAGAGCCACTTGAAAATTAAAAAGAAATTTTGTATGGACACGAATTTTTTTGTTCCGTAGCTGTCTTTTTTTTACTGGCTCACCAAAGGGCCTAAGCCCTAAGGTCTTGAACATTTTTAGTTTCAGGACCATGCCTCTACGATTGATAGTTTTTGAGGGCCGTTAAGGTACTCTGGTAATTTTTCCACATTCACTACGTTTTGTATTTTTTGTGAAAAAAATCTTTAAGTTCTATTTATATGTGTAGTGGGGGAAAGAATTTCCATACAAAATTGTTCTGGAGAACCTCTTAAAAGAACCCAAAAAATTTGTATGGAGAGAATTTTTTTTTGTTCGGCGGCCATCTTTTTTTTGCCGGTTCACCTAATGGCCCAAGGTCTTTAACAACATTTGTTTGGAACCATGCCTGTATGACTGGTAGTTTTGGAGGACCCATAAGGTACTTTGGTAAATTTTCCACAATCATGACGTTTCAGAATTTTCCTGAAGGAAGACCCATAAGTTCGATATATATAAATAGTTAATGAAAAGGTTCCATACAAAATTGTTCTGGAGAGCCTCTTGAAAAGAACCCAAAAAATTTGTATGGAGAGAAATTTTTTTTGTTCGGCGGCCATCTTTTTTTTACCGGTTCACCTAATGGCCCAAGGTCTTTAATAACATTTGTTTGGGACCATGTCTGTATGACTGGTAGTTTTGGAGGACCCATGAGGTACTCTGGTAAATTTTCCACATTCATGACGTTTCATAATTTTCTGAAGGAAGACCCATAAGTCTTACGCACATAAATAGTGAAGGGAAAAAAGTTCCATACAAAATTGTTCTGGAGAGCCTCTTGAAAATTACCCAAAAAATTTGTATGGAGAGAATTTTTTTTTGTTCGGCGGCCATCTTTTTTTTACCGGTTCACCTAATGGCCCAAGGTCTTTAATAACATTTGTTTGGGACCATGTCTGTATGACTGGTAGTTTTGGAGGACCCATGAGGTACTCTGGTAAATTTTCCACATTCATGACGTTTCATAATTTTCTGAAGGAAGACCCATAAGTTCTACGCACATAAGTAGTGAAGGGAAAAAAGTTTCATACAAAATTGTTCTGGAGAGCCTCTTGAAAATTAGGAAATTTTTTGTATGGAGACGAAATTTTTTTTGTATGGTGGCCATATTTTTTTTACCGGTTCACCCAATGGCCCAAGGTTTTGAACATTTTTTGTTTCGAGACGATACCTCTCCGACTGATAGTTTTCGAGATCCCTTAGGGCACTCTAGTCAGTTTTCCACGTCCAGCTCTCTCTATAATTTTGGTGACCTAGAATTTTTGAATTTTACACACATGGAAAGTATGGTGAAAAAGTTTCATACAAAATTGTTCAGGAGAGGTGATCAGTCCGTAACTTCAAGTAGCTTTATATATATAACTAGTACGGCGCGTGGGTGCGCGGCCCGCTAAAGCGGACCGCGTAGATGAGTGGACAGGGGTCCGTTTGGATTTAAAGTTTTGGTGTGTAACAGTTTTGCGTTTTAGGGTTTATCGGAAAAAAATATTTATTCTTACCCTAGCTACTCTTATATTAGGCTACTTTTATTTAGAAAAAGGGATAGCGGGTTCCGCGCAAAAAAAACCTAAAATATTTTTTATATAATAAAAACTTATATTTACTTACTTATACTTATTAATTTATATAATAAAAAAGTGTAAGTGTAAATATAAGCCAGTTTCCAAGCCACCCTGGAGGTATGACTCCAGCTCGTTTTTTTTTACGTGGTTCTCCCATTTTCAGCCATTTTAAACAGAATAAAAATTTTGACTGCGAAATCATAAACTCTCCTTTTGGCTTTGCCGTAATCGGGTAGAAAGTATTCTGCATGCCTGAATAATGAGACCTATTGCAATGTAGCAAAAATATTATAAAAATTTAAATATTTTTGCGACCTTGCTCCACGATACATAAATAAATAGCATAAACACTAAAACAAATATGTGTCCTAACTATAACAAAAATACATCTACATACCTACTTATTTAAAAATATGTTTTGATATAGGTAAGCAAGCAAAAGATGCCTATAATTCAGACATTAAAGATGTTAGAATTGGTACCCTTTAGTCCGTTCAATTTACCTTCTATTACTGTTAATAGTTGAAAACTTAACATATGAAGCCAATAAAATAATAATAATAAAACAGAAATAAGAACCTATAGAATGTGAACACATTGTTCAAGAATATTCTAATTTTAACGTAATCTACCTACATAACACATTACATATTAGATATTTACACATAAGGTACGTATTATTTACATATTACATGTTTTTTTAATTAATTACAGAAGCAAACTTTGAAAAGATTTTTTTACAGAATATTAGTCATGACGAACATGACTAATATTCTTCTTTCTCCTCCAATTAAGTGAAAACCTGTGCTAAGAGTGGGTACGACAATGGGGTTTGATCCTATGGTTTGATCCGTCGACCTCACGGTTTTTTGATCTGCGCCACCACCACCGACCACCGTTGCGGTATTGAGATGCTTCTTGAGGAGAATTATTGCGTTATTGAGGAGAATTAAGGTTTTTGTACGATTTTCTTTTGAATTTTAGTTTATTAATGATTTATAAACTATATTTTTTGTAAGAGCGTAATTTCTGCTGACTCTTTCTGGCGGGATTAAAACTTGCAAATTATGACTGTGTCGCACTCTGCCCAAAGCGACGTACAGTTGTCCATGTGAAAAAACATCACTTCTTAGATCTACTCCCACACGATCAAGAGTTTGCCCTTGAGATTTATTAAATGTCATAGCATAAGCCAACTTGACAGGGAATTGCTTGCGAGTCATTTCTACACCGTTTCGGCCTATTTTAAATTTAAAAGTTATGCGAGGTATGACGATAGGCTCACTACTATTTGGGTGATGTGCTAAGAGAGTGAATTTTGAAATTTTATCTATAATTAGTTTTGTACCATTAACTAAACGGTGTGTGAAACTGATATTTCGAATAAGAATTACGACCGCTCCTACTTTCAGTTTCAAGTCATGATCCGGCACACCGGGTGCTGTGATAGAATTTAAAACATTGCCTTCTAATCGTTCAGCTGAGTTGTCATTCAGGTGGTCGGTGGTGTCAGCACTGTAACAGATAGTCATTGGTCCAGGTATCAATTCAAGTATTTTTTGATTTATATCTCTTATGTTTTCATTAGTTCCAGATAGAATAGCTCTTTTACATATATTTTCAGGATCACAGACTTCGTACTGTGGATATATATTATCAATTAATTGTTGCAAACTATTTACGTAATTGATTTTTTTTAAAATTAATAAATCTTCTTCAGTCGTTTCAGCTTCACCTTCACCAATACTCAACACAAATTTAGCAAACTGTGGGTCTTCTTTTGCACGCTGATTTTCAGTTAACTTGAATTTTTGAATGTAGCGCCAGATTTCAGAATTTTTTATTGACGCTCGGCATATGTCACGTTCTCCTGCTCCTGTTATCACCGGTGGTATTTGTCTAAAATCACCGGCCAATACCAACACTTTGCCTCCAAAGGGTTTGGTATTGCATTCCATTAGATCTTTGAGACCACGGTCAATTGTTTCAAGCAGGTACCTGTGAGCCATTGGTGCCTCATCGATAATGATAAGACGTGCTGCTTTGATCAGAGCTGCTCTTTGAGAATTGTTTGAAATTCCCCACACTGCATTACCACCTTCAAAGTCCAACGGTAACTTAAACATTGAATGTGCTGTAACACCTCCGTCGTGATTTAGTGCAGCTATGCCCGTGGAAGCCGTACATAGGGCAATATGTCCATTAGAACGAATTTTTGCAGCTATCACGTTAAGCAAGATGGTTTTTCCGGTTCCGGCGGGACCATCGATGAACACCGGGGGCGTATCCTCACAATCATCTTTAGTAAGTAATACGATTGTGTTATATATAGCCCGTTGCTGCGAATTTAATTTTGACTCCCATTCATTTAATATGACAGTTGCCTCATCATTCCATCTTCCAGTTTCTCTGTCAAGCTCGGTAATACTGTGTCTTACATCTGGCAAACCGAAATCTGATAGCGAGCGACCATGAGCACGTAACATTTGTTCCATGTCTCGAAGGCCGTGGTCGTAAGCGGCTTCCATTTCAGATTCACATCCTCTGTGATAATCATCGCACAAATGATCACGGTATTTATCCCATAACAGAAGGGCTGGGGCACCGTCCATGATAAGTGCGAAGAAAAGCTGACGTAAACCTTTGCCGGTCTTGAAGCCGGCTGCCTCTTCTATTGCCGATTCATACTCCTGGTTATCGTTCAGAATACCACGTTCGAACGCTGCTTTTTGAAAAGTGTCGTAAATTATATTGTTGACAGTTCGCAGTTCGTCGTAGCTCCGGCACGGATAACGCATGAGTAACATTCGCAGAAAATAAAGTTCACCGAGTGTAGGAGATATAAAGACAATCCGAGCCACGATTTCGCCTCGTACTCTTTTTGTAATAAAATATTTTCCAGATTCATGAGCCAACACTTGTACAGTTGAATTAGGCCGGACCTGAGTTTCGACATTGTACCTTTCATAAAACATTATGTAAGTACATTCATCCAACTCAGGATCTGAAGGCCTCGTCATGTAAATTTTCAATTTGGACATATAATTTTCTGATGCTTGCGCCTCGGTTCCGGTACGGAAAACAATCGCGTCTCCGTCGGGTAAATGTACCGGTAGTGCAACAACAGTTGGGTATCTGCAGCTGATGTCAAACTCCAATAGACGCCACATTGCATCTGAAGCGCTCACATATCGATATTGAGCGTAGTGTTCTATTTCGTCAAATACTTCTGTCACCCCCGCTTTTGCGTGATCAGGACCTTTGTGCAGATACTTGTAAAGGTATTTAACCACTTTGGAGGTGGAAGCAATTTCCAAATTGCAATGACACTCCATCATCAATAGTATCGTCGGGTTGTACGGCACAATCCACCTGTTAGTGACTGAAGTTTGATTTCGTTCACGAATTGCCGGCTGATCGCCAGCTGGACGTTTGTAGTGTACTGTGCCTCGTTCATCCGTGTACGTCACTTCAGTGTAACTTTTAGGGAATTTTTTCGAACATTTCCCAGCAGCTTGATCATAGCAGGGTGACCTTTCTGTGCCACATGGGCCGTGCACCATGTGTTGCAAAACCAGTTGTCTCAGTCGTCCCTGTTCCGGTGGAGGTATAGTTGCTTGAATAAATTTATCAATATCCATACTATCGATGGGCCCTCCTCCTTCTACGCGGAACGTAATGTGTGCGTGAGGTAAACGCCTTTTCTGGAATTCTATAACATGTAGAATTGACACAATGGTACCAAAGAAATCTTTTGATCTGATTTTTTTCAACAGTATTGACAACTTTAGTTGAAATACTCTCACACACAAATCAGGGCGATCTGTTGACTGTTGGCCGGGATATAAACTGTTAGTTATTTCTGGCCATTTCGGGTTACATGTAACAGTGAGGAAAAAGCTTGGTTTTCCCAACCGTGCAACAATGGCCATAGCATCATGGTACCTGATCTGCATATAACGTGGGCTATTCGTAAGACTCGCCGGTAAATATACTTTACCGGGTCGGATGCCTTCACCTACCATCGTTTCGTCAATTTCACGTCGGGTTGCAATTCTTAGTTCGCTTTGAATCCCTTTGAAATATTGTAGACGCTCTTCTTCGGTCCGGCACCACATATCAACAAAGTATTCTTGCGAAAGGCGTCGTAAGATTGCAAACCGCTCTTCAGATAAGAGTTGGCAACGATAGTATTTTACTTGACTTAGTTTATTGCCAGCTTTATCTTTAATATCAATGGAATATCTTTCAGGAGCTCTAGGAAACAGTAAAGGATACTGAAACGCTTCATATGCGGGATGTAAGTAGTGTACTGTGTGTGGTTTTGCTTCACCAATTTTCCATATTACTACTGCTCGCGGGTGATGTTCGTTTGAAGTTTCAATCAAACCTGCAAGCTCATTCGACACCGGTCTATCTCCTAATATTGGTCCATGAGTACGTCGACTTGTATTTTGAAAAATTAATCGAGCTTCTGAACTCGGGTGATTATTTAATAAGTGTAAATTTTTTATCAAGGGATTGTTATTTTTTAAGTACGCATAAATCTCCTTGATAAGATTGGGGCACAAATTTTGTTGAGTTCCTAATCTTTGATGTTCTTCTCCGTCGTGTATATACACGGTGCAATTTTTATCGTCTTCCACAAGCAAACCAGTTAATGTATCCAGTGCCTACTATCTATTAGTATAATAATAATAAAAAATAAATAACATTCGAATGACTAATATTCAAAAAAAATAAACGAAAACGTTTCATTTAAAAACACCCTATGGCGAACATAATAACTACAGACCGCGGCGCGGCGACTCCGATATTTGAGGTCATTCACATCAAGTATACCTACCTATAGACTGTCTATTTTATTATTAGTTTTTAACAGCTCACGCCCATAAAGTTTCGTATTGTTTAAGTTAAAATTTCATACAAATAATATTGTACTTCATGGACGGGTACCGCCCCCTTAGTGATGTGCCACACATAAAGATTACTACGGTTGTGCCACACATTACAAATAATTGGTAGAAATAAGTAAATGCTAAGATGTAAGTAAGGTGTAATAATATGTTATTTAATCAGGAAGACAGCAAAAAGTCTTCTTGACTAGATAACATACTTACTACAGTTTTATTAAAGTTTTTCTTCTTAGTATAAGGCATACAAATAAAATAACTAAGTAAAATAGCTTAAATTTTTTTATCACACGAGTCGTCAGAATCGTCATTTACCTATACTAGATTCGTCCGATGAGGAGTCTTCAGTAATTAATGATTAGCTCTTGTGTGCATAAATTATCAAATGCAATATCACGGTTCAAATCAAACTTTATGACTCTTTTAGTTCTCTCCACCACACTTGCCCAGTTCTCAGCCGTCACGTCACGTCACAAGCATTTTTGAGTACCTAATTGCAACATTTTATTCGCTGTGAACCGGGGGCTTGTATTGTTTCTTGCAGCATGCCTTTTTACTTGTGCCCATATAAGTTCTATGGCGTTGTATTGTCAGTGATATGGAGGAATCCTAAGCACGATATGACCATATTATGCTGCCATTTCATCGATCACATACCGATATCGATATCAATTATTAGGTCCTTTAGGACATCACTATAACTTATAAGCGGCATAAAGCGGCCGGCTAGACGGGGCGGGGCATATTACATAACAAAGAACACCGCGTGCGCATCGTTGGCTGTCGGTTTCCATCAAAGAAAAGCGCGAGCGTCGACATTGGTTGACGGTCCACGTGGACTTTTACAAAATACGCTTCGCTATTGGTTGGCTATAATTTCACTTGTATGATAAATCTTTCCTTGAACTTGTATCCAAGTTCAATGGCTTGACCTAGTTTCTAAAACATTAAACAGGCTGTTTCATAAATGCTTTAAATTTTAATAATTTTTTATCACTAATATGTGTATTGTCCGGAACTAATTTTGAATATTACCTAAAGATTTCTTACATCGGATACCTAACTGGGGCCGCTCTTGATCGACGATGGAAAAAACACCGTGTATAATGCTGTATTATTTGTACTACCATTATAAGCCAAATCAAAGACGCGATGGTAAATGCGCCCTTGTACTTTGACTAAATTAGGACCGTGACCCGCAGGTCTTTGAAAGCCGTGAGTTGTACCTAGCGCTGAAAAGCTGAACAGATTATTATACGCTCTAGCGTTTTTTAAAAAAAATTCGTTTGCATAAAACTGGGCATCTAGTGGTCCAAGTGGGTCAACATTATATTTGCCCTGTCCACAACACCACTTTGTGCGAGACTTTTCTTCATCAAAAAGTCTTGCGCCGCAGTGAATACACCTATAAGTTTCTTCACACAGAAGAGAATGTTTTAAACGAATTGGCTTAATTTGATCTAAATCGTTGCCTTTCAGTGCACCCGTTAAACCGAGCCCACGTATTTCTAAAGGAATATTTCTAACTCGACGTATTTCATCTCGATGTGTTTCACAATATTTATTAACACTTTCACGATGGGTTTGAGGATGCAAGCGCTGATATCTTAACGCAGCCTGTCTATTTACTTCAGGATGCGCAGCTGTATATACTTGCACTGCCCCTCGGTGCACGTCGGGGTGTGCAGCGGTATACCGATGCACTGCTTTCCTATTAGATTGTGGCTTATATTTTTGGTAACGCAAAACAGCCTCTAAATTCCTACGTTTTTTTTCAGCTGCAGTATTATGTTTTTTTGGCCTACCACGTGACCGTTTACAGTTTTGTTGATACATTTCTTTTCTATCAGTTTTATTTTGTAATAATTCTGTTATATGTGGATTATCAACAGGCAATCGCTCTAATACTACTTTACATGGACGAAGGCTATATTTTATGCTACAGGGCTGTGACTCTGTAAATGTAGGAGATTCAATTTCATTTGCCAAAATTTGTCCATCGCTTGCCAAAGAACGTTCTTCATGAACAGTGGTGATTAATGACACACTGCCAGACCTATTACTTTTAAGATTTAAACAATAGGGTTGCGACTCCGTAAATGTTGGAGATTCAACTTGATTTGTTAGTATTTGCCCATCGCTTGCCAAACAACGTTCTTCGTTTATGATGGCACTTAATGAGACACTGCCAGAACTATTACTATTTACTTTTAAACAATAGGGTTGCGACTCCGTAAATGTTGGAGATTCAACTTGATTTGTTAGTATTTGCCCATCGCTTGCCAAACAACGTTCTTCGTTTATGATGGCACTTAATGAGACACTGCCAGAACTATTACTATTTACTTTTAAACAATAGGGTTGCGACTCCGTAAATGTTGGAGATTCAACTTGATTTGTTAGTATTTGCCCATCGCTTGCCAAAGAACGTTCTTCGTTTATGATGGTACTTAATGAGACACTGCCGGAACTATTACTATTCACTTTTAAACAGTAGGGTTGCGACTCCGTGAAAGTAGGAGAAAACGTGAGAGTAGGAGAATTTATCAATATTTGCTTCCTATTTGGCAAAGAACATTCTGTATTACTAATAGTCATTAATGATTCATTGCTATTCAGATTTGAACTATAAGATTGTGACTCTGTAAACGTTAGAGATTTGGCCTCATTGATTTGCCCACCGCTGGGCGAATCGCGAATATGGAGTTCATTAGAGTGACTATTTATTGAAGGGACCTGATTTACGTTCTTTTCGATGAAAACATCAAAATGACCGCTCGTGAGATGCCCTGTAAAACCGATCATTTTTTCTATAGGTCCGGTACCGAATGCTTGCGCATAAACACCTTCTATGTACAGTTTAAACATATAATCTTTATATATTTCTCCTGCCATCGTCAATTCGGTAGTAGTGCCGTAAATTCCGTTTTGCATCATTTCATTGCGATATTCTTCAGCCGACCCATACGGGCTTTCGTCACGACGCATTGTAAACATGCCATATCGATCCCAATTCGAAACAATCCCTCCAACAATACGCGATCGTATTTCCTGAGATCGGTTTATATGACCGTATATATGAAAAGATAGCGCCGAAAACATGCAGTTCCCGTCCCCGGGAATATTATATAAGAAAACTTCTCGAGTAGGTGCATCGAAATTAGCAGCTTCCTTGACTTGCACGGTCCGAAGAGAAGACGAAGAATAAGAAGCCATCATTGCACCTCAGTAATAAAATATTGTCACTTACCACAAAATCAGCTACAACACTTAATAAATGTTTAGTACGAAATAATACCAGACTGAAATATTTAATTCAATAAGTTATTGAGATGGATAAATCTCTAAAAATATCTTTAAAACAATTATATCACCCTAAGCAGATGAAATACAACGTAGAAAGAAAGAAAAAAAGAGAATTTTTACCGCCTTTTGTTTTGTTTTTTTTTTTCAGTCTATGGATTTAAATAAAAGTACGTCATTCGTATTTAGAACTCGTCTAAGAAGTTCTACGTAGTATTATTATGTATTAAAAAAAATACAATTAATATTATTTTTTTTATAATATTAAACGTAAAATTTATAACGTTTTATCATAAGTATTTTATTATTATTAAAAAAAATGGTTATCTGTAAAGTCGGTTTACGGACGATAATTTTACGTGATAACGTCATAAGAAAACATTGCCTCTCCATCGCTTGTTCCGCGTTCTCGCTTGCACGCAGTACGTGGCAATGAGTCATGCCTTTTCATGCGTGCGGCTGGCGTTCATCGACTTATAAGACGATAACACGTCAAAAATTGATTTCCAAAATCATCCTGACACTTTTTGTTCTCTGAATAATTATTATCAATTGTCGCTTTAATCATACAAAGAGAAATTTAGTTAAAACTTCTTACAGCTTTGCGCTGCTAAAAAGTCACAGATTAATGATTAGTATCTACGACGATATAAAAAGTACAGGTAGACAACCACAGATTAGAATCATAAATAAATTATTGAATCTTATTTTTTTTTTATTTTTTTTTCTTGTATTGAGAATGGGTAACATTGATATAGTGGCGGGGATTTTTAGGATGCAATCAAAAGAGTTTTGCGTAAATGTGGTAGGTAGGTATATTTTGTAAAATTAGATGTTCCTAGAGGTGACTAACTACCTCGTTGATCTAGTGGTTAGCATATTTGACTGCAGATCACGAGGTCCCGGGTTCGATTCCCGGTTCGGACAAATTATTGTGAGGCATAGGGTTTTTCTGTCAAGAAATTTTTAATACCAGCCCGGAGTTGGTAGTTGGCGGTATTTCACCCCCGTGCCTCAGAGAGCATATTAAGCAGTTGGTCCTGGTTATTATCACTATCATGTGACAATAGTCGTTAAAGCCCGCCAACCCGCATTGGAGCAGCGTGGCGGGTCTAAGCTCTAAATCCTTCTCTCCTATGAGAGAGGAAGCCTGTGCCCAGCAGTGGGACGTAAAGAGACTGTAGTGGTGGTGGAAAGGTGACTGGATAATCTGCAATACAAAACAAATATTAAAAGTCGTTAATCTAGTGCTTTATAAATCTGATTTTTATGCTATGACAGTACAGTAAGTAGTGGACAGTGAATAGTGGTGTTCATCAAGTAGATCTTTAGGTCGTGATCATTTTTAGGGTTCCGTACCTCAAAAAGTAAAAAGGAACCCTTATAAGATCACTTTCTTGTCTGTCTGTCCGTCTGTCCGTGTGTCACCACCAATTTTCTCAGGAATGGGTGGACCTAGCAAGTTGAAATTTATACCAGATACTAAGATCTATAGTCCCTATTAGATGTATAAAAATTAAAGTCCTGAGTCCACACAAGAAAAAGATATGGGCAAATTTAGATTTTCACGAAAACTTGTAAGTACCAAAATTTACCTTAATTTTCAAAATTTATTATTTTTCAGAATTTTTCCTTTATTTGATCTGTAAGACCTTGCTTTTAACCAAAATTGACAAATCTAGGTCAACCGGCAGTACCCTATAGGTTTTGGGTCGAAAATCTAAATGGTAGTTCCAGTTGACCTAGAATTACGAAATTAGGCAAAAAGCCAGGTCTTACAGCACAATTAAAGGAAAAATTCCAAAAACTAAAAAAAGTTGGAAATTAAAGGGTGTTCCCATACATACATAGTTGAGTCAATTAAGATAGACCTCTGAGTTGTATGAGCGCTCATACAATTTAGAGGCCTAGCTTAATTAGCACCTTACCTTTTAAAACAAACTAATGAAAAACAGATTGTACTTATACTTCTGGAGTACGGAACCCTCGGTGCGCGAGTCTGACTCGTACTTGACCAGTTTTTTGCCAAGATACCACTCTTCCATCTTTTATCCTTGGTGAATAGACCGCCAACCCGCATTGGTGCAGCGTGGCGGGTCTAAGCTCTATATCCGTCTCTCCTATGAGAAAGGAGGCCTGTGCCCAGCTGTAGGACGTTAAAAAGCTGAAGTGGTGGAGATAGACACCGACGAAATTTATATAGCCGCCATATTGGGTTTTTTTCAGCTTAGTGCCAATTGGATGAGGTTTCGAGTAATTTTTGTTTGAGCAACTCCCACCTATCTACAATACCCTGCCCGGGCTCCTCAACCATCTTCCAAACCCTCAGTCATCATATTTTTGAATATTTTTCTTTGAGACATCCCCAAAGAACCGCATCAAAGCCTTGCATAGTTCACAACTTGTAGTCTCTTCAATATTCGCCATACATTTTCTATGGAAAAATAAAGTCCGCCATTTTGAATTTTTTTTGTATTCATCGAGTAGATCTTTGGATCCTGATCATGTTTTGCTAAGAAACAACTCTTCCATCTTTTATACCCTTCGAGATGGACACCGACGAAATTTGTATGGCGGCCATCTTTTTTTCGCCATTTTGAATTTTTTTTCGGCTCCCTGCCAATTGGATGACGTTTCGAGTGACATTTGTTCGAGCACCCCCCACCTATCTTCAATACCTTAAGCGTGCTCTTCAACCGTCTCCGAAATCCTCAATCATCAGCTCTCTCCATATTTTTCCTCTTAATGAATTTTTGTCCTCTATACGAAACCATTTGTGAAAAAAAAATTTTTCATACAAAATTTTACAGGAGAGGCGATGAATGAGTCAGTGAATCAGAACGAACAGCTATATATATATTAAAGTTGTAACGTTTCACGTTTTTGTATCATCAAGTAAATTCAATAGGATCTTAATAAGTTTCACTCAAAAAATTACGCTCAGGCAAAGATATTGTTTAAATATGCGGGGCTCCCTTGCGCGCGGGGCCCGTAGCAATTGCTACTCTTGCTACGTGGTTAATCCGGCACTGCAAATTACCTACATAGTATTAACTCATAATATAAATATTGTACCTTTACTTACCAATTTTTATAATTAATGCATTAAGTTAGGTTGGCTCACCATGGACCCCCAGCCTTAATTACACGGATCCCTAAGGGGTCCATGGACCACAGGTTAAGAAACCCTGCTCTAGGTATATTATGCTGACGTAAGACGTCGAACGTTCTCACGGGGCTTATTAGAGTAAAAACTGCCTCATTAGTCTAGTGGTTAGCTTGTCTATGAGGTCCTGGGTTCCCAGGACGGGTCAAAAAAGTAAAGTAGGTACCTATCTATTTAATTTTTTTCTGTCAAATAATTTCTCAATAACAGCATGGAGTTGGGAAGTTGTTAGATACACCCTCGCGCTTCGGAGAGTACGTAAAGCGGTCGGTTCTACGCCTAATCTCTCTCCCGTCGTGTCACTTATCGCATTGGCGTCCAACAACGACACGTGTGCACTGTAATATCTCCTGGTTAGTTGGCTAATCTCCGCCTCCGTTGAGATTGGCAGCCGTGACCGAAATTCGGTTAGGTCGAGATCAGTAGGTATACGTGACAGAAAGCTCGCTCTGTCGACATGGAATACCCACTGAGGTGTAACATAATATAATGTACTAGCGGTCCGCCCCGGCTTCGCCCGTGATACATATAGCACACAAGCCTATAGCACTCAAGGATCACTTACATATCCAACGGTGAAAGAATTTTTGAAATCGGTCCAGTAGTTCCTGAGATTAGCGCGTTCAAACAAACAAACTCTTCCGCTTTATTATATTAGCTGTTATGCTGTCGTAAGCAGTAGTGCATTTTCATGGTGCTTATTAATTCTAAGTAGGTACTTCAAATTTAAACTTCCATGCATTTCTTTCATTGGCAAAGCAATTCCCATCTACGGTATTCCCTAAATCTTCGATATTAAATGATATGAATAATTAATTGACATGAATATTTGGTGGACGCTCGTCATATAATACAGTCCATTCATTACACGATGTGGGTAGACGAGCAGTTATCTGGCCGTAAAGTCGCCGCGGCGCGCGCTTACGTCACACGCTCCGACCCAGAGACATCACTAAAGTAAACGCTTTTCTCTCTACAAGGAAATAAAGAACGTCTTCAGTTCTAAGTCAATCATTTTCCAGCTTTGCGCTTCGTAACCTTTTGACAACTCTCTTGGTATTAAAGTTAAATGAGTGAACTGTGTAACTTTAGAGACGTAGGGCCCCAATATTCAGCAGATTCGAAAAATTCAGGAAAAATAAAAAAACCTGGAGGAAGTCGCAGAAACAACATACATAACAAGTACCCATACAGTTCGAGAAGAATAAGCTCCGCTTTGTGTTTATGTGTGTAGTAGGTATAGGTACCTACATACCAATAGAATATTCCGCTTATGGCTTAAAACGTTTTGTAACTACATACTGCTTTTTGGTACCCAGGTTATAGATATTAAGGTACTTTTCGCAATCACTTACACAATTGCAAAGCTAAGCTTATGCCTCGCGGACTGTACACATCACGGCGCCGGACGGAAAGTGAAACATTAAGCGCAGATATTAGTGACATCGTCGCCGCGATATTACTGAAACAAGGTTAATGTCGGCCGTTTCAGTGTTCAGGTCACAGACTGCAAACATAACAATTTACGAGCCGGAGGGATATCGCCTGGAATTACTGACAGATTTGCTAAATCAAATATAACATCTTTATTAACCCCCGACGCAAAAACGACGGGGTGTTATAAGTTTGACGTGTCTCTGTGTGTGTGCGTATGTGTGTGTGTTTGTCTGTTCCCCTGTAGCGCTCAAACGGGTGGACCGATTTGAATGCGGTTTTTTTTGTTTGAAAGGTGAATTAGTCGAGAGTGTTGTTAGCTATGTTTGATTAAAATCGACCCAAGATGGCCGCCGCTACAAAATGGCGGATTACATATTTTATCACAACGCCCTCAATGTGGGTATCAAATGAAAGGACTTGACTAGTAGAATAGCACTATGCAAATCCAAGATGGCCGCCACCACAAAATGGCGAATGTCGGGGGTTTATTAAATTTTTAATTTATACCTACTTGTTAACAAAACAAGCAAACGATATCTGATTTTGTCTTCGGTAAAAAAAACAATAAAGCTACCTATTACTTTCATGATGAGTACCTAAAGTTCAATACATTAACTATTTTCAAATTATTTCAGATGAGTTTTTAACCCCCGACGCAAAAACGACGGGGTGTTATAAGTTTGACGTGTCTGTGTGTGTGTGTGTGTGTGTGTGTGTGTGTGTGTCTGTCTGTTCCCCTGTGGCGCTCAAACGGGTGAACCGATTTGAATGCGGTTTTTTTTGTTCGAAAGGTGATTTAGTCGAGAGTGTTCTTAGCTATGTTTGATGAAAATCGGTCCAAGATGGCCGCCGCTACAAAATGGCGGATTACATATTTTTTCACAAATCCCTTAATATGGGTATCAAATGAAAGGGCTTTACTAGTAGAATACTGTATACTATGAAAATTTCAAATCCAAGATGGCCGCCACCACAAAATGGCAAATTACATATCTTTTTCACAACTCCCTCAGTATTGATATTAAATGAAAGGTCTGGACTAGTAGAATATTATACATTCTGAAAAATTTCAAATCCAAGATGGCTGCCACCACAAAATGGCAAATTACATATTATGTTTCACAACTCCCTTTATATGGATATCAAATGAAAGGGCTCGACGAGTAGAATACTGTACACTATGAAAATTTCAAATCCAAGATGGCCGCTACCACAAAATGGCAAATTACATATTTTTTCACAACACCCTCAGTATTGATATCAAATGAAAGGTCTGGACTAGTAGAATATACACATTATGAAAAATTTCAAATCCAAGATGGCTGCCACCACAAAATGGCAAATTACATATTTTGTTTCACAACTCCCTCAATATTGGTATCAAATGAAAGATCTTGACTAGTAGAATACTACGCACTATGATTATAAGTTTGACGTGTCTGTGTGTGTGTGTGTGTGTGTGTGTGTGTGTATGTGTGTGTGTGTGTGTGTGTGTGTCTGTCTGTTCCCCTGTGGCGCTCAAACGGGTGGACCGATTTGAATGCGGTTTTTTTTGTTTGAAAAGTGATTTAGTCGAGAGTGTTGTTAGCTATGTTTGATGAAAATCGGTCCAAGATGTCCGCCGCTACAAAATGGCGGATTACTTATTTTTTCACAACTCCCTTAATATGGGTATCAAATGAAAGGGCTTGACTAGTAGAATAGCACTATTGCAAATCCAAGATGGCCGCCGCCACAAAATGGCGAATGTCGGGGGTTTTTTAAATTTTAAATTTACACTTGTATAGAGTTTGTATACCAAGAAGTTTTTGGATTAAGTGTCTTCAATTTGATGATTAAGTATCGCGCATCAGATAAAGTAGCCCCTGAGATTTCGATTTAGAAAGAAAATTATTGCAATTATCAGGCTAAGCATTTCTACTTTTGTGTAAAATATACGATCATCGCAACATTCCTACTTCCCTATTAATAGGTATATTATAAACTAGTGTTGCGCTCGGTGCGCGAGCTGCAAGCAGCTCGCGGGCCTTGTAGTCTCTTCAATATTCGTAAAATAAAGAAATGGGAGGTCATACCAAATACCAGAATATTCTAGATTCTCTTGAAAGATAGAAAGAAATATTGGTATCACGTTTTGTATGTATTCTGAAAGGACACTAATAAGTTCTATGCATGCGTTTAGTGGGAAAAATCCGTTAGGGTACTCTGGTAATTTTTCCACATTCACTACGTTTTGTATTTTTTTGTGAAAAAAAAAATCTTTATGTTCTATTTATACGTGTAGTGGGGGGAAAAAGTTTCATACAAAAATGTCTAAGAGAGCCTCTTGAAAAGAACCCAAAAAATTTGTATGGAGAAAAATTTTTTTTTGTTCGGCGGCCATCTTTTTTTTACCGGTTCACCCAATGGCCCAAGGTCTTAAACAACATTTGTTTGGGACCATGCCTGTATGACTGGTAGTTTTGGAGGACCCATGAGGTACTCTGGTAAATTTTCCACATTCATGACGTTTCATAATTTTCTGAAGGAAGACTCATAAGTTCTACGCACATAAATAGTGAAAGGAAAAAAGTTCCATACAAAATTGTTCTGGAGAGCCTCTTGAATAGAACCCAAAAAATTTGTATGGAGAATTTTTTTTGTTCGGCGGCCATCTTTTTTTTACCGGTTCACCTAATGGCCCAAGGTCTTTAATAACATTTGTTTGGGACCATGTCTGTATGACTGGTAGTTTCGGAGGACCCATGAGGTACTCTGGTAAATTTTCTACATTCATGACGTTTCATAATTTTCTGAAAGAAGACCCATAACTTCTACGCACATAAGTAGTGAAGGGAAAAAGTTCCATACAAAATTGTTCTGGAGAGCCTCTTGAAAATTAGGAAATTTTTTGTATGGAGACGAAATTTTTTTTGTATGGTGGACATATTTTTTTTACCGGTTCACCCAATTGCCCAAGGTTTTGAACATTTTTTGTTTCGAGACGATACCTCTCCGACTGATAGTTTTCGAGATCCCCTAGGGCACTCTAGTCAGTTTTCCACGTCCAGCTCTCTCTATAATTTTGGTGACCTAGAATTTTTGAATTTTACACACATGGAAAGTATGGTGAAAAAGTTCCATACAAAATTGTTCAGGAGAGGTGATCAGTCCGTAACTTCAAGTAGCTTTATATATATAACTAGTATTGCGCGTGGCTGCGCGGCCCGCTAAAGCGGACCGCGGGGTTTCGAGTAGTCTGGTTTGAACACCCCCGACCTATCTTCAATAACCTGGTCGCGGCCGTGGTCCTCACCCATCTCTGAAATCCTCAATCATCAGCTCTCTCCATATTTTTCCTCCGGATGAATTTTTGTCTTCTATAAGAAAACATCAGTGAAAAAAAAAATTATGTATGGAAAAATAAATTCCGCAATCATGTTTTTTTTTTGTTCATCAAATAGACCTTTGAGGTCTTGATCATCTTTTGCCAAAAAAACCACTGTTCCATCTTTTATACTCAGTGAGATAGTCATCGACGAAATTTGTATGGCCGCCATCTTGAATCCAGAATTTTTGACTTTTTTTCAGCGCATTGTCAATTGGATGAGGTTTCGAGTGACATTTGTCATTTGCTCAAGCACCTATCGAGTAATTTTTGTTTTAGCACCTATCTTCAGTAGGTACCCTGTCCGTGCTCCTCACCCGTCTCCAAAATCTTCAATCATCAGCTCTCTCCATATTTTTCCTCCGCATGAATTTTTGTCTTTTATACGAAACCATCATTAAAAAAAACTTTTTGTGTGAAAACATAAATTCCGTCATCTTGTTTTTTTTCTGTTCATCGAGTAGATTTTTAGTTCTTGATCATCTTTTGCCAAGAAACCACTCTTCCCATCTTTTATACTTGGTGAGATAGACACCGACGAAATTTGTATAGCCGCCATCTTGAATCCGCCATTTTTTTCTCAGCTCAGTGCCAATTGGATGAGGTTTTGAGTAATTTTTGTTTGAGCACCTCCCATCTATCTGCCATACCCTGCCCGGGCTCCTCAACCATCTTCCAAACCCTCAATCATCATGTCTTCCCATATTTTTCATTGAGAGTTCTCCAAAGAACCGCATCAAAGCCTTGCATAGTTTACAACTTGTAGTCTCTTCAATATTCGCCATACATTTTCTATGGAAAAATAAATTCCGCCATTTTGAATTTTTTTTCTATTCATCGGGTAGACCTTTGGATCCTGATCATCTATTGCGAAGAAACCACTCTTCCATCTTTTATACCCTCCAAGATGGACACCGACGAAATTTGTATGGCGGCCATCTTTTTTTCGCCATTTTGAATTTTTTTTCAGCTGACTGCCAATTGGATGACGTTTCGAGTGACATTTGCTCGAGCACCCCCCACCTATCTTCAATACCTTAAGCGCGCCCGTCGCTCGTCTCTGAAATCCTCAATCATCAGCTCTCTCCATATTTTTCCTCTTAATGAATTTTTGTCCTCTATACGACACCATTATTGAAAAAAAAATTTTCATACAAAATTGTTCAGGAGAGGTGATCAATGAGTGAGTCACCCAATCAGCACGAGCAGCTATATATATATTAATGCGAAAGTAATTCTGTCTGTCTGTATGTTAGTTACGTTTTCACGCCTAAACCGCTGAACCGATTTTGATGATTACAGAGTACAGAGATAGATTAGATCTTGGAGAAGGACATAGGCTACTTTTTATCCCGAATTAAAAATAACTGAAGTCGTGGACATCAGCTAGTAATAAATAATCACAATATTTTTCTTAATATGTACTCATACATGATGACAGTCAGTTATGGAGGCTGTCATCGAAAAAAAACCCCTCCTCGCATGGACAGTTTTCGCTGATGACTTTCAAGTTCGACAACTCATGTGGACCAATTAGGTTTTTTATAGTAGCGCATGCTGGATGATGCCACTTCGTTAAACAATGACGTGCTAACCGGCAGGTGACACGTGCGATCGGAACTTTTTCAGCCCACCCTCCGATTCTCGAGGGCTAAAAACTGCCACAGACTGACAAAGGTATGTAGAGAATAAGTAGAGAGTTTATGAAAAATAAGAGAACAATTAATTACACCTACTCGTAAGTAATATTATTGTTTTGTTTGCACTTGCTCGTAAAATGAAACTTAATAAATCGCTATCGAATTTGTAAAGTTGATTTTACTTAGGTACATGACTACATAACTATTACCAGTTACCACATACAAAAGCCGTGTTGTAAAGATCAAAAATTGCACGTGCGCGGTAAAATAACTCTTTCTTCCCGCTAACATTCGCAATATAATTTATAAGTATGTACCTAGGTACCGAAATGTTGCAAAAACGAAACTGTAAGAAAATTGTAAAAAAAAAGTTAACAGTAGGTGCAAAGTCACGACTGTTGGCATTTACGTATAGGGTAGTACAACCCTATGTTTATCCAATATGATAGCTATTTGTATTGTATGATAACTATTTGTATGTATTTACCATGGGACTGGTATTACTGGTGATCATAATATTATGTTGTTGCAATGTCGCAACCTAAGGTCACAATTCCCTCAAGTCGTCTCAAATCTACGCTAATTCCCCCCGCGTACGAAACCTCCAGATGTGCCGCTTGCTTGTGTAGAGAACAATGCGTCCACCGCACCGCACGCCTCGTAGTATCAGCGTGATCTATATTGGTGTTTTTGGCGCACGTGCCGCCATCTGGCGCAGGAAGAGGCACTCGAGCGCGCAGGGGCTTCCACTCCGCACGGCAATCAACAGGCTGACGAGCCCGGCGAGCCGCAGCCGCGTACGAAAACACGCGCAACTTCGAATAATAAGTTTCTGGACTCAGGGCAAAGGATGCTGAAATAGGCCAATCGTCTCCCGCCATCGCCGGGCAACGTAGAAGCATATCTAGATCGACAAGGTCGCCATTCGAGCACTTTGAGACCCCTATATATACCATTCCATTTTTTTCCATTCCATCAGCCTGTAGACGTCCACTGCTGAACATAGGCCTTTTCAAGTGCGCGCCACCAAACACGGTCCTCCGCCTTCCTCATCCACCCGCTTCCCGTCGCCTTCTTAAGGTCATCGGTCCAGCGGGCTGGAGGTCGTCCTACACTGCGCTTGCCAGTACGTGGTCTCCACTCTAGAACACGTCTGCCCCATCGGCTGTCGGTTCTGCGACAGACATGACTGATGACCTGCCCACTGCCACTTCAGCTTGCTTATCCTCTGAGCTATGTCGGTCACTTTGGTTCTCCTACGATATATATCGTAGAAATCCTCCCCTCAAATAATAGACAGGGGGTATCCCTGTCTATTATTTGAGCTGTGTGCCCATTAAAATTGTAAGTCCCATTAATTTCTAAAATTGTAATCCCATTAATGTGTATCTAAGTAAAACTTAACTGAAATACGGAATAATACATTTGGAATGCTTTGCATGAATAAGGTCAAAAATAATGTAATTTATAATTTCTAAATTGGCTCAGATCTGGTTTGATTTTCACCGCTAAGCTATAGAGCAGTCCTGTATGAGCTACGGCTGCGTAAAACCGACTACCGATACCTTCTCTCAAAAGAAACTAAAGAAAGGTAGTTATTATAGGTAGAATTGAAGCTTAAAAGCCGTTTCGCACATATCAGTGAAGCATCAGTACCGGCGCAGTTCCGGCACAGTGGAAAAACTGAAAAATATTTTTTCATACATTCATCATTCTTCATTATCGCTGGCGACAAGTCCGCGGAAAAATCTGCGTGTGAATGGTATCCGCGAGCCTGATCGCGAACCGCGAACACTACCATTCACACGCAGAATTTGTCCGCGAACTGGTGCGCCCGTGAATGGTAGGCATAACACTTCTAAACAAAACTTAAAAATTTAAACTAAAACACTAAATCGGCCTTAAATGTTTAAAGGAACAAACTGAAATGACACTGTCTTTTGTCGTGCCCAGTTGAAGGGGAAAAGGAAAAATTAAATGGTTTTTTTAACGCAAAATCGCCCAAGTTCGTCTTATCTATGTTCTAGTGAATGGACACAGCGAGGCAGTAGGCACAGGTGCTGGACGAAAAACTGACGCGACTGGTTTGTGCACTTGGAAATATTGTTGCCGCATCGATCCGCGCATTGTGCGCGCTGTAATGTGCAACTTGGCTACATAGACCTGAGTTTGCTACGCACCAAATACTACTAAATACTTACTATATAGATAAGTAGATACGTACTTAGATCATATAACCTGAGCAATGGTTTCTATAGTAGAACTGCATTTCAACTTCAAAAGAATTTGGCCTCTCTGTCTTCTTTTTCATTTTTAAACCCAGACGCAAATAGTTTGATCGTTTTGTCTGTCTGTGTGATGAACCGATTTCAATAATGTATTTTTTATTCGAGGACGGATTTGGATAATTCGTAGCAATTTTGCCTCCTTGATCTACTGATTAGCATGTTCGACTGCGGTTCTTCACGACGCCACGGGTTTGATTTCCGGGGCAAGTAAGTATATAATTGTTAGTTATTGGGTTTTTCTGTAAATAAATTCTCAGAGCCAGCACGGAGTTAGTAGTTGGCGATGTTTCACCCTCGTGCCTTGGAGAGCACGTTTGGTCTTGACTAGTAATTGGTAGACAAATTTGGTTGATGATGATAGAGTATATCGTAAATAGATCCATGATTCCACATTTAAATTTTTAATTTACACTTAAAATAAAATATAAACAAAATTGTTTGGATGTCTCATGAAAGTAGACCATCCAAATGACCCATTTGTCATGCCAAGTCGCCGCCGACATTTGCGTGCTAATGATGAAATCATGCCGAAAATTAACGAACGAGCATAATTCAATAAAACATCCGCAAACTAGCACTTTTGGTTAGAGCGGCTGCAGATTCGCCAACAAGTCGGCTACCGATTCGCGCCGACGTGACCGGTGGTTCCTATTTTGTTCTATGGAACATGAAATCATCGAACGAAATGAGTCTATTTTTAAGTTTTTTTGACGGTTCACGACGTGTTCCATATAACAAAATCAGACCGATCACTTCTGGTAAAAGTATAAAGATAAATAGGTAGGTAGTCAGCAGTCCTTCGATTTCCTAATAAAACTGGGGTTTTCACCAATAAATTGATAGACTCTCGAAGAAGGTCCACAACTCAATGCCGTAGGCATTTTTCAGTTGATAAAGAAGGAAAACCAGTTCAGTTCAGTTGAGGAAACCTCTGTTACTGAGAGCTGAGTTCTAAGTTATGTATACCAAAGAGCGAATACCAGATGCAGATTTTTGATACTTCCGTAGTGCCTCTGCAATCTACATGGTTTCGAGCCTGGCAAGTGGCAATCGATCGGAGCGGTGAGTAGCACGTTTGGTCCACCAACCAAAAGTTGTACAAAAAAGTCGGCTGTTGGCATTGGAAATTGGCAATTGGCATGTCTGTAGATGCTACAGTGGCCAACATAATGGATTTCCCGGTTGGATTTCACCAAGCGACTATCATCGCTGGGCTTAGCGTAACACAGTGCACTATGGCTTTAGGTACATGTTACGACTTAAGTTGCTTAACGAGGAGCCACGACTTCTTCGTAGAAGCGGCAGTTCAGTGTGAACAACTGAGCAGTTGAAGCAGGCCACGGAGCATCACATTTGACGAGACAGACCAAGTGAGAGCTGGAATGGGGTTGTGGTTTGTTTACATGACTGGACAAGGAAGGTCACTTGTCAGAGAGTAGTAAAGGCTGATAGAGGCTTAATTATGTGTACCTACTATATAGGCACCTAAGAAAATTAGCACCAATTAATTTTGTACTTCATTTGAGCTTGCTGTACGATAAAGCGAAAAAAAAATGCTTAGAACTTGGAGGATGTTTCAAGCTATCGCTTACACTACGGAGCGGTGGCCCCGCGTCGCCGGTGATGTAGTAGGAAGATTTTCGCGGAGCATAATGACAAAGTGGGCCGGACACGTAGGCATGTTAATTGGACGCAATGACCACCGCGCGTCGCCATAAAGGAAGCGCGCGTGGGCCGAGCGACGCTGCGTCTCCACACGCGACCAGCCCCACGGAGCCCCGCTTCTGTGCCTCGCGACAGAACCTCGTTCATCTGTCCCTTCGTATCCTCTGAATCACCTACTCATTCTGTATAAAAACACATTTATTAAGATGAGGTTATCTATCACTACATAGTATAAAACAAAGTCGCTTTCTCCGTCCCTATATCCCTATGTCCCTATGTCCCTATGTCCCTATGTCCCTATGTCCCTATGTATGCTTAAATCTTTAAAACTACGCAACGGATTTTGATGCGGTTTTTTTTAATAGATAGAGTGATTCAAGAGGAAGGTTTATATGTATAATAACATCCATTAAATAGTGGAGAAATACTGTTATTTTTGAGGTTTCTAATGTGATGTCGTAAATAATTACATTTTTTCCGCTTACATTGCAAACGCAGGCTGAACCCTGCGAGATTTATCAAAATAATGTACTAAGTATTGTACACATTGAAAAGGTCTACAAAAAAGTCCGCGATGGTATATGTCTATCTCTTATGGATATCCCACAATAACATTTTTTTGTCATTTACTTTTTACGACAAATAATGGCTAATTTTCGAAGCGATTTCAAACAATACAGGATTAATCCTTATCTAATTAAATACCTTAAATACATTGTTGATTTAATATAAATCCATATGGCCCTTTACAGCATATGATTTAAATGAATACTTTCGAAGATATTACAGATTTAAAAATTGCGGCGGCGGGAGCGTGCCTATAAGCGCGTCGGTGGCCGCGGTTCTCCTATATTAGCCCAGTGTCGATAATTTTTGAAACCAAAAAAAAAATCACAGTACGTAGGATAAAACCCATTGGAAAAGGAGGAGAATATTATAAAATACAAGGAAAAATAATTTACGGGCGATCTGAGCTCGGGAAAAATGGGGGGAGTTTTAAGGGTAAAAAACGGTTTATCTCGATTTCCGGCAAAACTAGAAGTCCTATGGAAAAAAATCAAATGGCAAAGTTGTAGGTAATAAAAAGATCTACAACTTTTGTATTTACACTTTTTTCACATAACCTCAAAATTTATGTGAAAAGTTCAAAAAACCAAGTTTTTGGTTTTTTATTTTTATCTTTTAAAATGAATATTTTTTTTTCACGGAATCTGGTGAAAACTTACCTTTTTATGTCCCAAATACACTGTAATTTATTTGATTTGAAATATTTAGTTTTTCTCCTTATTTTTGACTTAATATCGACTTAATTCTGACAGCTGTCATTGTCATTTACAGATGAGTTATTTATATGGAGAACAAGGTTAACATCTACGAAGTACGATTTTACCCCAAACTACTTTAATTCCCTGTGAACATAAATAAAGCTCTAAGCCGCTTAATAATATTAATTGTTTCGCCCTAAAATATAAATTGCTAAGAATGGAAACTAGAAAGTGCACACTAACAGCAATAGAAAACAAAAGAAGCACATTGAAAAAAATTATTCAAAAATGGAAGTCGAATGACATTATCACCATGAAGTGTCTGTCAGGCATTTGTTATATCTACATGCAGCAGTTGATTTGTATTTGCATAAGTTTTGAATTTTTTATCTTTTTTGTGGGAATTGTTTTATTTCTGGTAACATTATGAAACGTCAGAATTCCACGGAATTAGTAATTCGGGTATAAGGTGAGATATAGTAAGTTCATTGTGGAAAATATCGCAAAAAGTCAAGCCGCCTGGGAGCTTTCATCGAAAACGCTGCCTAATCCCTGAGCGGGTAGTACCTACGCATAATATTCTCTACTACCCGTGCGAAGCCGGGGCGGGTCGCTAGTACTTAATATAATAAAGCGGAAGAGATCTAGTTATCTATACAAAAGTTGCATGAAATCCTTGCTTTCAAATAGTGTAAAAATTAGTTACAATGATGTACCTAGATAAAATATTGTTACTTTGAATTTTAAAAAGAGCAACTGCTGAGTTCCTCGCCAGTTCTTCCCAGCAGAACCTGCTTTAACAACCGGTGGTAGAATCTTGACTAGTCATAAGAGCTACAAGGTGCCGCTACGAGATACTGCATGGAATTAAAGATTGTGGATTTCGATTTTTTTAAAGCTTTGTGGATGTGAGGAGGTCAAGCAACGCTGGTGGCGGGAGACACTCGTTTCGCCTCGAGTTGATGTGTTCATTCACAGTTCTGCCGCGGACGTCATCAAATACCTTAATGTTTTATTTCCTACGTTTTGAACAGAACAGGCGAAACGTTTTGAGTATCTGCTGACATAATTTGTGCAAATTAATTCAATTGGCTTATCTTATTTGTTGAGGAAATTTAGACGTAGGTAGGTATTTACTTCAAATAGGACTTACAAAATCGTATCTCGTAATTCTCGTATTACCTACTTAGGTAGGAACCTTAAATATTACTTTGTCTCTTCTTGGTGGACTTTATTTCGGTTTTACTGGGAAAATCGCATGTCTACGTATTTTTAGGGTTCAAGGAATACCTAAGCACCGGCAGGGCAGGGGCTTTGCTTGCACCGTGCTTGCACCCCAAAGTCAAAACTTTTAGGTACATGCCAAGTATTTCTCATTTAATCATTTAATGTTCTTATCAAACAAATTGTAACGTTATACTGACTGTAAACTGTAAAGTTTGAAAGAATTCATTCTTCCACACTTTTTAAAGCTCTTTGATCAAAATCACTAGGTAGCTAAACCGCGCTTTACATAGATAGCTCTGAATTAAACTCCTAGCAAGGCTGTCGCACAAACTTCTTTGACCAAAGTGGCTGGAACTTGGAAGTCTAAACTGAAATTCGTATACTTGGCCGAGACTGTCTAGCTAAGCTACGAGTACCTATCTCTGAGCCCGTCAAGGTCCATTTAGTGTTTGAGCCATGATAGATAACAGTCAGCTATAGATTTACTTTCGCATTTTTAATATTAGTTTCTACCTAGGTACTATAAATTGATGCCTATACAATATAATACTATAATAGTACTGTACAAGTAGACTAGGTTTGTTTTAAAGACCTTGTTTCGCACGTTTTCGATGGTGTACCCAAAAATCTAAGTCTGTAATAAATTCGTCGAATTTAGCTTCACGCGATTTTTTATTAGAAAGAATGAATATACCTAAATTATCTGTAGGTATGTGCGAAAAGGTTTTATCAATGCCAAATTGACAATGGCGATCCTGGGCCGGCAAACGGAGTGTCGGAAGACCTTCCACGGATGGCCTATCTTAAGCGGGTTGCTGGCACTTGCCAGCCACTGGATTCGAGGAGCACAAGATTTTGTTCTTTTGCGATCCATGCAAGAAAGACCTGTGTCCTCACTCTCAGTCCTCAGCTGCGGCCTGCAGCCGCTCTGCTGTCGCTAGGTTCGAGAATTCGATCGATGAACTGATGCGTGGCCGCAGCGCGGGTGTAGCGCTGAAACCGCGCGTTGTTTATTTACATAGATTTACAAAGTAGCGCGGCTGCAGCGCTGCAGACGCGCTGCCACCGCGCGGTACTTTGTGGCTTTGTAGGCGCCCTTAGGATGACGGCTTGATGACGGGTAAGTATCAGTTGAAACGATGTGACGCGGACGGCCCCTTACGGGACTCGAACCCTGATCGTGTACGGTTCCACTTACCACGCATTCTTATCACTACATTGCATCTAAATTCCTATAATAGTAAACAATTGAACCCATTTTGAGGCTTGCATTTAGTGGGCAGTAATCTGAGCGGCGGCGGTTCTGCTTGGCTTGGCTCGGAGCGCGCAGAGTGCTCGCCGCGCCGTCGCGTCGCGTCGTTACACAATGTTGGGTAACACACCGCATTGCCGCCGATCACAACATTAACAAAAAATGTGACGTATAGTAAGATTATTCCGAGATTATTATTCATTCATACCTGCCTACCTACTGATTATAATTTTATCGCATTCTTGAACTAAGAATATTTATGTGACTGGACTGGATTAGAATAAGTATTATGATAGTAGTTACCAGTCAATCCTTACCAATGTTTTTTTTAATATAGGTACACATATTAAGTATACCTACCTCTACATCATCATCATCATCATCGTGATCAACCCATTACCGGCTCACTACAGAGCACGGGTCTCCTCTCAGAGTGAGAAGGGTTTTGGCCATAGTCTACCACGCTGGCCAAGCGGATTGGCAGACTTCACACACCTTTGAGAACGTTATGAGAGAACTCTCAGGCATGCAGGTTTCCTCACGATGTTTTCCTTCACCGTTAAAGCAAGTGATATTTAAATACTTAAAACGCACATAACTCCGAAAAGTTAGAGGTGCGTGCCCGGGATCGAATCCACGACCTCCGATTAGAAGTCGGTTGTCCTAACCACTAGGCTATCACAGCTTTACATAGATTTACAAAGATTTACCTCTACATATATAAAGGTAACTTACATGACAGAGTGTGGTGAAATTGAATACTTCCGTCTTTCTACTACGTCAGATACCGAGATGCATACATACATACAGACGTTCGTATGTGGAACGCTGGCCAACTGCTAAATTGCAGTTTAGATTCGGTTTCAAGACAGTTGCCACAACTGCGTCGCAACTACACGCGACTGACTGCACAGTGCACACTGCAGTGTAGATGGCGTGCGATCGGCTTACATTTGTTGCACGGGTAGTGAGAACTGCACACGGACTGCGCACTCAGTCGACTTGCAGTCTGTCTGATTACAGACATACAGTATAATAGAATAATAGAGCAAACCTAAGCTCGTCAGGAGAACTTATTAATTTCCCTAGCTTACTTATTCCGAGTCGGAGTATTCACCTCATCTATCTCGAAGCAATAAACGGCTTTGTGCTTTTGAAAGTGTGCCGTAAAGTGTTCTAATCCCCATTCATGACACGTCGACATCCTGCCCGGTTCCAACAAAACGCTCTTCCCTCATAAGTGCGGCCGTTAGTTCGGTATCGAACTCCGAAAACGGCTTTAATCTTCATCGGCGCGTCTATTTCGGGCGTTGTCCATCCATGTTTGTGATACGCGGGTATTTCTGGCGGGGCACGGGCGCACGGGCGCACGGGCGCACGGGGCAGGTTTCGGGGAATGTCAACAAACGAACGGGCGCTCATTCAATGAACTCTGTGCGACGCCGGTGGCGAGTGGCGGCCGACCGGTCTGCGGCTCTGCGCTGCGGTACGCTGCGGCGAGGGTACCTACCTATTCATAAAAATGCTACGGCAGCTTCAATGGACGTACCCGAGCGCCGAGCGACGAGCGCCCGACTGTCCCGTTTTCTAGGTCCTTTGATTCCTTTGTGCTTAGAGATACGATGAGATTATTGAAACGGTCACTAAAACTTACGAGATAGAAATTTTATTACCTAAACGACTTGAAAAAAGGAGGTTCTGTATTCGATCCGTATATTGTATGTGTATGTGCATAATATTATGTTCGCGATTATTTCAAAAACCAATAAACCGATTTTGATGATTTTTCACAATCGTAATCTAGGTAGGTAGGTATAACTATATAGTTTCAGGAAGCTTTTAGTATATACATAAGTATGTACATAATTTCGATTAGTAGGTAACTAGGTATGTACACCGATTTCTCTGAGATTGCTGGACTGAAGTCGGTTTAATTTTTTGTAAAATATAGGTTATCACAGTTCCTACTTAGTTCTTATCCCATTCTTACTGGCAGTTATTTTTGCCAAATTTTTTTTTTTTAAATACTCACACACACACGGTCGTTTGTTCCTAAAGTAGGCAACTTAATGCCTGTGTTATAGGTAACAGCCGACTGATAGACATATTTACATATAAATACATATATATTTTAATAAAGGTATACATACATACATAATATTATAAATACACCCAGACTCGAGGCAGGAATCGAACCCACGGTCCCGGAGTGGTAGGCAGGGTCACTGCCAACTACGCCAACGGGACAGTGGAATATATAATGAATATAATTTAGCTAGGTACCTACCTACGTAATGAAAAAAAATTCATCGTAAAAACCGATAACTCTATATTTCGATTTCTTATATTAATAAAACCTAGGTATGTAGGTACGACAGATTTGTACGCTTTCATTTGCGTGCAACTCGCGTAGATTAACTGAAGTTAATCTAGCCTTAGCCTTTTTTCCTTTGTTTTTGTAACAAATCAATAAAAATAATGTAAGTGCCTGTCTGTCATTTTGAAATAGGTAGGTACCTACTTGCCTTTTATCAAGCTCATAACACTAAATACGATTATAAGCCAACGCAAACTCACGTTTTTAAAATTTTTGTCTGTCTGGGCCAATCCTCGGCCAATATCAATAAATAGCTAAGCCTCCAAAATCAATAGCTAAACCGATTTCAGCGGGACTTCTACAGGAGTGATCTCGGCTAGTTTTTGTCCACGGGGTTTTAAAAAAACCGCGGGAATCAGGTACAACAGTTAGGCAATAATATGAAATCCTAGATACAAAACATTTCCCTGATCTGGTTTAACTCATTAGGTATCACTTGACTTGACCATTCATATACTTACCTATACGTATTTATATACATAAAGGCGTGTGATAAACATTATCTTTAATCTAATTTAAATAATAACCACTGGTAGGTATTGCACAAGACAACGAAAACCGATACAAACCTGTAGGTGGCAGGTCGGTCAGCTGTAGGGTTGTCAATTATATACGTATCTAATGTAGGTATACTCTGATTTTTAATTCCGTGAAATTCTAACGTTTCTTAATGTTGCCAGAGATAAAACAGTTCCCACAAAAAAGATAATAAATTCAAAACTTACATATAAATAAAAATCAATTGCCGTATGCAGATATGACAAGCCTGACAGATACTTCAGGTACTTTAGTTTGGGGTAAAATCGAACTTCAGGTGGTAACCCTGTTTTTCATACAAATAACTCATTTTATTTTTGAATGACAACTGTCAGAATTCCACTGAATTAAAAATCAGACTATTAGTAATAGTATCATTCGGTTTTACTGTAGTCGGTACTCTGTGTACTCGGTCTTTTTTTTCAGTACTCTTACTCGTCCGAATAACTCAGTTCAGTTTTTACGCAAATTGTTAGTTTAATAAGGAAGTGATAAGGAAGATGCTATTCTTAGAATCTATTAAAAGAAGTAACGTTGCAGAGAGTTCCAGTAGCGGTGAAGAAAATGAAACCAATATTTCAAGACTTTCACAAAACGCTCGTGTAGCTTTTTGGAGTTGCTAGTCGCTCTAGAGTTAGATCACTATGTAAGCGAGAGTTTGTTGTCGCGAGACCAAAGTTCATTAGAGTGGTGGGCAAAACCTTGGTCACTAGAACCGAGTTATTCGGCCGAGTAAGAGTACTGAAAAAAAAGACCGAGTACACAGAGTACCGACTACCGAGTAATAAACGACTAGTTAGGAACTTACCGGCGCATCTCTAGTTTTCACCAACAGACAGAATGATTCATGAGGTGTATAATTTGTTAAGGTTTTATGTAAATTGGTTAAAATATGACGATAATTGTTAAAAATTACAGAAAAAGTCAAGCGGCAAGCCGTCTGGAAGCTTTGGAAACAATATAATGGTTGGATATGATAGAAAAAACATGAAGCATAATATGTTCTACTACCCGTGCGAAGGCGGGGCGGGTCGTTAGTGTATAATAATGTGAAAATAACAATATATTTCAGATGAATGGAATGGATGGATTAATCTTTTTTGTCCCACTGGAACTAATAAAAAATGAGCCCCTGATCTACATTAAAAATGTAAGTGTAATGCGTCTAATATGTGTGATCGAAGCTATAATGCGATTAAATAAATATAAAACTTTAATGAAATTGTAAGCAAAAAATTATTACATCTTGTAATAATGTGCAAGAGTGCAAAAAAAAATAGTTTTTACATATAAAAATGAATAAATACCTAGCTTAGAATTAGAATCATATCTTGTTTTTATTTTTAATCTTTATACTTATTTAATATATTAATATCTACTTACCTATTTTTTATGGCTTCGTCTGGAATACTTTAACCAGTCGTTAAATATCTAAAGATATGTTTGGCAACCCTAGCTGTGAGGCAGGTATGACGCCGACGGTTTACCCAACAACCACTCATTACAATATTTGCACAACTTTGATATTATTGATAGAAAACATGATACACCGATGTACCCACATAGGTAGTCAACGCTTACGGTCATAGAATTTTATTGGTCTCCGCTGCGCTCCGTTTACAGTTTATACGGGGTTCCAAAATACAAGGGCAAGCAGGAAACAACGGGTAAGTAGCTCTACGACTATCCAAGAACAAAATAATATTTTGAAAATCGTGAATTCACCACAAAGACTGGCAGAACTGCTGCGGGCTAGATAGCCATACGTAGAGGAACCATAAACTTAGTATTGGTAGAAGACAGCTTTTATATTGTCAAGTCAAGTCAAGGACCTAGGAAACTGAGCTCCTGAAAATTTTGATAAGACTCTAAGAGCATATTGTTACAATGTTGTACTGTACGATATATTATAATAATATAGTTTGTACTGTACGTACTAGGTACCTACCTACCTACATACTTCTAATTAGCAAAAGGTATCTTTCGGTCTTTATTTCAAAATGAGGTCAAGATTAAAATGATTATCGAAGTATCAGCTGCATAGTTACCTACCTACGTCATACCTGGCTATATCAACACGTAAAGAAGCTACTCTGTGTACTTTTTCTAACGAAAAGTAGCATTTTACCGAGAGGTAGTCAAATCCTGAACGTTTCTAGAGTTCTATTTATGTAACTGTGTATCTAAGTAAGTGCTATAAAGCTAATGGACGACATTAATTTAATCATTTTGTAAAAATAAAACTTAATAACCTGAATATATGGATACTAATTAATAGGTAGGCAGAGTAATTAATTATTCTTCCTATTAATAAGTAGGATCTATAATAAAATTGTATCTTATATTATGTAGCTAGCTATCGTATCGTTCGTCGGCTGGTCGTGGAAGCCGAAATGATCATGTGCCTGCGCTAGTTTAGGACAGGTAATATGTCCACTTCTGACTAGGTACCATTACGATACACATTGAGCCTCGGTCCAATATTATTTGATCCGAAGTGGCATTAAAGTCTGGACAACATACGAGTACTTTAGCGAGTTATTGATCATCTTGTTCGATCAGTGTTATCTGTTCTTTATGAGTAAGGCCTAGCGTGCGTAATTTTGAGTTGGAGTAGCGTTTTTTGAGTCACGTAATTTACGCTGCAAATGGTTTCATACATTAAAGTCCGGTTTGAGCCACATAACGACGTAAACAGAACAGTCAGTGACGCGACCTATACCTCACAAAATGACGCTCGTTAGGCCTCACCCTTATTGTCATAATTTTCACCAGCAAATATCAAATATTTGTCTCGAGAAACTTCGATAAACTGTCGGATTCAATGCACGTGTCCATTCACGGCGGAAGACATGGCGCTAAGTGTAGGCGGAGGTGAGGTGGCCGAGGCGAATCAAATAACTTTTTTTAAGGATTTAGTTTCGTATAATTTTCTTTTAACAAATAATGATCAATAGAAAACTGTATAATTAACAATGTAGCGTCTTAACAGGTATTTCGAAATTATTAGCAATGTAGGTAATATTTTACATAATATACTTTGGAATGTTCATAGAGACGATCTCATTAGAATCGATACAAGTTAGGACTCGAGATAGGTAAAGGTCGACCAGAATCTCATGAAAAATACGGAAATGAAAATCCAAAGTTAGCAACACTACGGCTGCCCTAGCGATAAACAAAGTAACTGAAATTTTTTGTGAAATTGACTTTTTTGCATTAACAAAAGTTTTATGTCGAGTAGCTTCTTACCACAGTTTAATATTTCAAATAACTTGAACCGTTTACTGAAAATTGAATTGCCCAAACAATGTAACTGCACACACTAACCCGGAATATAAATGCAAAACCAAGTAAACAACAAGCACAACACAAAAACAAAGTAATTGGATGTTGATTACTTTGTTTTTGTATTTAAAATGCAGTTGCTTGATTTTTCGTTTCGTTGAAACGTCGCGTCGTTTGAAACGATCCCAGGTAAGGTGTTCTGAATGTAATTACTTTGTTTATCACTAGGGCAGCCGAGTTAACCTAGTGTTGCTTACGACAAAATTTAATATCCCTATTTTTCATGAGATTCTGGTCGATCTATACATCGGAAACACTATCTGTCGATTTGGGAACTGTCAAGACGGCGGCGGCACACACAGTCAAATTGTTAAAATTGCCATACGACTACAGCAGACACGGTCTAAAGTAAAACATAAACCGACTTGACAGTTTCCAAATACACGTCCGAAGACACAGTTTAGAAACGAATTTGCGATTTTTTTGTGTCGCCCCTGCAGCGAGAGCCACGCACATTAGACAGACCGCAGCTAAACGCACTGTCGGCTCGATTAGACTATAAGCTATATATAGACATAGATAGAGACTAATATGCTGCGACGCGGCTGTGCGCGGTCAGCAAGCCGCCGAGAACAAAATAATGACGACAGACAATAGAGCAGACAGGAGTCACCGAGCGAGACACAGATGAGGTCGTACGTCAGAGGCGGAAACGAGCGGCTCGCACTGCGCGGGGCGCGGGGTTTACACACGTCCAATGTTTTACGATTTTTACAATAGGCGAGATTCACAATGAGATTACAATAGGGAATACGATACGATACGCGAGGCCGTGCTTAGCAAAGGTTTAGATGCAACCGTTGATTAGTTATTAGGTGAGATGGACGCGGCTGATCATCGAGTTCAACTAAATAAAGCAGTCAATAAATAAACGTTCATAAATATCTAATAAATACCTACGAGGGCTATATTTACAAGAAGCCTTCATCGAGGACACGACTCAGCCTTTAAATGAATATAATACAGCTCTATCCCACCGGGATATCAGGTATAAATTAAAAAATAAAGTAAAGCTGCCGGCTTAACATGTATTACAAAATAATACTGATCCGCTGATGGAATGTGCTGCGGCTAGGAACTGCCACGCTGGCTCTCAGGCAGCCAATTCATCACATTCATTATACAACTATAGTACACAGACGGGGTGCCCGAGGCTGAGGCCCGCACGCCTCGGCACCATATACACATATACAGTCCACTCGCTGCCGATTGCATTACTGCCGGTGCATTGCAGTACCCGCCCAATGCAAGCGTCAGCGGCACAGCGGCCTCCACAGACCCTAAACATTTGCTACATTACAAACAATAACATGCAGTAGGACCAGAGACATCCGCTGCTGCCCTGCCCCACCCACGCACCTTACAGTACTCCTGTCAAAGAGAAACATCACATCACCAACTGACACAGGCACGGTGCAAGCGTGGGAAGGACAAGGCTGCAGCGTCCTGCAACACTGTGCCAACAATATACAACATAACAGCTCTACTTTGAAGCGAGTAGCATAGGTATACGGTCATCGCTAACCTCACAAGTCCAATACACTGAATACCAACAAAATAATACAGATTACATTTCACAAACACCGAGGACTGAAATTTGACGAACGCAACACTCCTGAACGGCTCAGATCCATATGTACAGAAGAATTCCTTTGAATAAATTATGAGCTCCGTAAAATAATTATCACATAAATTTAATATCTCGTGGGCTCCCAACGCGCAACGCGCACTGTTACACGTACTAGCTGTAGGTACTGCTGGCGTCGGGCTGCGCGTGCAGGCGCACCTCCCCGCGCGGCGCCGCCACGGCCACCAGCTGCACCAGGCCGCGCGCGGGCGGCGCCGGCGCCTTGCGCGGCGCGCGGTGCAGGCGCACCCAGGCGCCGAAGCAGACTAGAATGGCGAGGAACACGGCCACCGTGGCGCCGCCCGCGATGGACGCCGTCTCCATCATGAGCTGGCGGCTCGTCAGCACGTACGAGTCGTCCAGGTCCTTGAACTCGCAGCGCGGGCCCACGAAGCCGCTGCGACACTCGCAGTTGTAGATGGGGCTGTCCGAGATCACCACCGTGAAGCACACGCCGCCGTTCAGGCAGTAGTACTCCGAGTAGTCGGGCTCGCACTTGAACGTGGGGAACGTGACGTTGAGGCGCGGCTGCGGCGCCGGGCGCGGGCGCGCCGGCCGCGCGGGCCGCTTGCTGATGCTGCTGCTGCACGCGCCCGCCGGCGGCCAGGCGCCGCACACCAGCGCCGCCACCCACCACCACGCTACCACCGCACGCATCGTCCGCACTCTCCGCACTCTCCGCACTGTCCGCACTGGCCGCTCCGGCCGCGGTTTGACATTGGACGGTGACTTATACGAAATCCGAGAGGCGATGACATGACCGCTTTCGAATTTCGAACTCGAACCCTTCGCTCGCATCCGCGTCGACGGTCCGCCCAGACATGTTTCCTGTGTCAACTTTTTTTACGTCGACGATCACTCGCTCATGACGGAGGCGCGGTTTCTACGAGCGCCCGAGATATCGCATCGATCCCTCAGCGAGCATGTCGAAAGTTAAAACACTGAACCGCTTTATACACTTTGTTCGTGGCTTAATGAATCTTCACGGAATTATCTTTCACGGAGCACAAACACACAATGTCCCGTTCGAGAATCGAGATGATACACACAAAATGGTGCTAAGCAATAAGCAAAACAAAATAGCACTGCGCTCGGAGAGTTGTCTATGTGCGACTGACGGAAGGCGTTAGGCGTCTACTGCATCCGCCATCTGCCGACGGGAATGAATGCCGTGAAGTTGAACTCGCCGCCTCGCGCTAGTGTGCGTGCCTTCTGCCTTGTTTGTATTACTCTAAAGTCTAGTGTGCGTTAAAAGCAAACATGTGTGTGTACACTTTTTTCTTTTGTATGGGACAAAACTTCAAAAGAGAATAAAAAATCCCATTGGTGTAGGCTTTTATACGGGCACTAAGTAATTCATATTTTAACTCTGCAAACTTAAACCTTATTTTATAGGAACAAGAACATACTTAACTAAGTTTAAATTAATTTTATGATTCCACTCTTTTCTGTGGAGATAAGTAAGACCTAGTACCTTATTATTCGGTATTAGGTAAGTGTAATAAATTATACCTATTTGATACATCGATGTAAATCGATGATTTGAAAAAATAGGGTTTTCTTACCGGTTATCGTCCATTTAGTGGAGTTACTGAGTTTGAGAGGGTGAAAATATATGTTCTATAAAAAAAATTAAACAAAAACTTGTTGGAATATACTTCTAGTATAGTCTATTTTCATTGCATGTTAGTATTTTTTTAGTCAGATAACTAGTTTTTTTTTAATCCTAATAAAAAGCTGAAAATGCCGATTTCACCGGTTATCGTCCACTAAATCTAGTTATCGTCCACCCTTGTACCTGTTATCCGTCCACTAATTTCTATGAGAAATTTACTATGAAAAAGTATACATGTAATGCGTAAGTAATTGAATATGTAATATTAACACCACTTTAATATGTATTTAATATCTATACCAATTAAAATTAACTTCCTGTCCGTGTTTTCGAAATATATGGGTTTTTATTAGTGAACTTATGTTTACTTATACATTATTAAAAAGCCACATAACCGTTTATAAAAAAAATTGCTTTTCTGTTTTTCGTCTATTCGTAATACTTACTTTTCAAAACAGCTGAACCTATTTTGACAGAACTTTCACAGGGTGGTAGAGAACTTTATACAAAGTGGTGTGATACGCATACGCAATAGCGGTCAACTGCTTGTTTTAAAATAAAACAGGTAAAAAAACTATTGCCTTGTTAACGCGGTTTATAGGTTCTACAATATGACAATATCTTTGCCAGGTTGCGCCTATATATCTTGCATCGTCTTTTACCACATCACACTTACATTATATTAAAGTAGGTACATATAATTAGGCAGCCTCCCTGGCGCAGGGGTAAGTCTTATTAGTGGAAGGTCCTTTACTTGATTCTCGAATATCGGCAGAGCAATTTGGTAAATTCAATTTAATAATTTCAAAATTGTCTCTAGTCTAGTATGCCTTACTTCCAAGGCATTTAGCGTTTAAGGGTACGGATTCTGCCGTACCTCTTTCAGGTTATCCCGCATCCATCTTAGACTGCATCGTCACTTAACATCAGATGAAATCGCAGTCAAGGACTAACTTGTAGATGAATATAAAATAAATTATAGATATTTGAGTAATAATCAAAATTCGCCTAAATAATAACATAATATTAAAAAATATATGTTTTTCATACAGTTTAAAATATAGGTGGACGGATAACGGGTGCACTTCAGATTCTCTATTTTAAATTTCGTCCACAAATTATAATGATCGACAATACTATCTTAACTTATAAAAATATCGAAGTTCCAAGGAGAAACACATAAAATATAAGGTAGTTCTTTTGTCAAACAAGTTTAATTATTTATATTATTACTAAATCTATTTATTTTCAAATAATAGCTTGGCGGCCGAAACTTAGAATATTTATTCAGTGCAAATTTAGATATCGTCCACGCGTGATTTTTAAGACCCATAGTTTTATGTACA
Source organism: Melanargia galathea (assembly GCA_920104075.1). Lineage (NCBI taxonomy): Eukaryota > Metazoa > Arthropoda > Insecta > Lepidoptera > Nymphalidae > Melanargia > Melanargia galathea. The sequence continues at coordinate 23,855,005 of OV049855.1, forward strand.
ATGAGAAAAAAGTGGACGAAGACTAGTCACTAACTAGTGTATGTGTATAGGATTGAATTAATAAACTTAATTCCAATTTTGTGCACACCTCGATTGATAACTAGAACTACCTAAAATTAGGACGCTAAACCTGTGTTTGACCGCCCGGACGATAACAGGTTTTCTTAAGAAAATAGTGAACTAGTTGCCGTCCACCCCTTTTTTTTATGTTCCAATGTAATCAAAAGTAAAAAAACATGTTTACAGTATTTTATGAAACATAAGTAAGTGCTACAAAGAAGAATCAAACTAAATATTATAGTAAAATGTTTGATAACTTTCCGTGATAGTTGAAGCATGGCACTAATTTTTTTGCTCCACACGGCTCGTTTTCATTCCTTAATTGCATACTCAAAATTCAATCGCTTTGTTTTCGAAGAAACTTAAGTGAAATAGACTTTTTTCTTTCTGTGTGTCTTGATAAGACATTCAAGTTGGCATAGAGATGCATTATTTTTATGTGAGTCTTATAATTTTTCTATTTTTAAGCATTCCTTAAGAGTGATCCGCTCGGTGGACGATAACAGGTGTGTGTCCGGTAACCGGTGTTCCTACCCTACTTACAAATAAAATCCAATATCTCTTACTCATTCTACATGCTAGCATTATTAAAACTTGCTTTTAAAAGATTTCGAGTAGATCTAATAAGTTAGGTAGGTACTTACTATTACTAGTATAAAGTAGTAGTATTATTATTTTTAGTAAGTAGTAATAAAACTGAATTTTGAGATAGGTACTTACCTTCGTAAGTACCTATCTCAAAATTCAGTTTTATTTAAACTACTAAGCAGATTTTGATGAAACTTTCAATTTCTACAAAACACTATGGGCGTCTTTTTTGGGAGAGCTATTTATTTAATATTATCTAGGTACCTTAACTTATTGAATAGTGGTTTATTATGTATTATTTAAGTTAGTACTTAGATAATATTACTATCTAGGACCTAGGTAGTTTACCTTTTCTGAAAATGAATCAAGTGTTCGGGAAATAAATAATATTTATTACCTATATAATTAATTTTTGGACACTATAACAATCAAGGATACCAATTATTTGTTTACGAATTTTTGTTGAATTATAAAATTATATGTATACTTATTAAAATTATAAAATAGATATTAGGTACATTTCAGTCAGTTTTTATATAGATAGCTTTTCATAATAATTAATATGATTAATTTTAAATATAATACATTTATGATTTAATAGATCTTTGAATTTTGAAATGGAAAGATCTTCAGGTAATAAAATGTTTTATTTTTTCTGTCACTCAATAATACTGATATTATTGCCAATAATTATCCGTAGCTACATATTTGTACCGTACTATAGTATCATATTGAAATTAACGTCATTTATTTTGTTACATGGTGGTTACATGTTGTTTAACGTTAACAAGTCATGACGTCTATACATATTTATCTTGGTTCTTGTCGATAATAATAATTATTCGTCTGTGGGGACTTGTAGGTATAGATCGACCAGAATCTCATGAAAAATAGGGAAATGAAATTCCAAGGTTAGCAACACTACGGCTGCCCTAGCGATAAACAAAGTAACTGACATTTTTTGTGAAATTGACTTTTTGCATTAACAAAAGTTTTATGTCGAGTAGTTTTTACCACAGTTTAATATTTCAAATAACTTGAACCGTTTACTGAAATTTAAATTGCCCAAACTGCACTCACTAACCCGGAATATAAATGCAAAAACCAAGTAAACAACAAGCACAACCCAAAAACAAAGTAATTGGATGTTGATTACTTTGTTTTTGTATTTAAAATGCAGTTGCTTAATTTTTCGTTTCTTGAAACGATCCCAGGTAAGGTGTTCTGAATGTAATTACTTTGTTTATCACTAGGGCAGCCGAGTTAACCTAGTGTTGCTTACTACAAAATTTAATTTCCCTATTCATTCATTTCTGGTCGATCTATAGATCGACCAGAATCTCATGAAAAATAGGGAAATGAAATTTCAAGGTTAGCAACACTACGGCTGCCCTAGCGATAAACAAAGTAACTGTCATTTTTTGTTAAATTGACTTTTTGCATTAACAAAAGTTTTATGTCGAGTAGTTTTTTACCACAGTTTAATATTTTAAATAACTTGAACCGTTGACTGAAATTTAAATTGCCCAAACAAAGTAACTGTACTCACTAACCTGGAATATAAATCCAAAAACCAAGTAAACAACAAGCACAACACAAAAACAAAGTAATTGGATGTTGATTACTTTGTTTTTGTATTTAAAATGCAGTTGCTTGATTTTTCGTTTCGTGAAACGATCCCAAGTAAGGTGTTCTGAATGTAATTACTTTGTTTATCACTAGGGTAGCCGAGTTAACCTAGTGTTGCTTACTACAAAATTTAATTTCCCTATTTTTCATGAGATTCTGGTATATATATATACATTTAGAATGATTGATACTAGGTATGGATTCTGAGCTCCAAACAAAACGTTGAAGCATTCTTTGCTTGTTGAAGCATTCAGGCCTTGAAGAGGTCTGAAGTTGCTTTGTCTCGTTCTCACCTACTTAAATAGTGTGTGAGGTATAGAAAAACTAGAGAGATAAAATAGCTCAGGTGAATGATCTTGTTTTTCAATGTTTTAGGTGCAGTCTCCAGTGTCAACATAGAATATATATACCAATCCGTTTAAAACGAAAAAACCCGTTTAATTCCGAAATAAACCATTTTTTCCGGTATAAAACGATTGATATTGATGACTGTTTTCAACCCCCGACGCAAAAAATGACGGAGTACTATAAGTTTAACATGTCTGTATGTGTGTGTATGTGTGCGTGTGTTTGTCTGTCTGTTCCACCGTAGCACTCAAACGGGTGAACTGATTTGAATGCGGTTTTTTTTGTTTGAAAGGTGAATTAGTCGGGAGTATTTTTAGCTATGAAAATCAGCCCAAGATAGCCACCGCTTCAAAATGGCGGATAACATATTTTTTCACAACTCCCTCAATATGCGTATCAAATTAAAGAGCTTGACTAGTAGAATAGCACTATGCAAATCCAAGATGGCCGCCACCACAAAATGGCAAACGTCGGAGATTTTTTAAATTTTTAATTTATACTTGTTTCTTGATTTTACCGAGGTAGGGATATAATACCTACTTATAAACTATGTAAAGATTTTCAAATGTGTGATTTATACTTACTGATATTGATATACTTAGCGGGTTGGTCCGTCTCCATCCGACCAAGCGTAGATAGTACTTACCTACCTAAGTTATAGAAGCTCTGTTTATAGATTAAAAATTCTGTATTGGTAAATAAACATTTTTTATCATTGTTTTCGAACGATAAACATAATATCAATTTGATTCCGTTTAAAACCAAACTCACAAACTCGCACTCTCGTTGACGTCGTCATTCGTGACTCGATTATGTACTGTGTGCATATATATAGATATATATGTACACCAATCTGTGGTACAATACCAGCTGCCTATTTATGTATTTAACACGTAATTTAACACCTTATCCACTGCTGTATTCACAAATAAATAGAGGACATGAAAAGTATAACAGTAAAACTATGGGCGTTTGCGGCGTTTCAAAAATCAATGTGCAGCAAAGATTTATTTTTGGAATTCTTAAATTCTCTAGTTTTCAGATAAAACTTTCAGGGATCTAGAGGCTCAGAAAACTGAGAAAAATAAAGAAGTTTTACCAAATAACTCTGCTTTTCGATACTAGATGGCGCTAGGCATTGTGTTTATCAAGTATAAAACGTAAAAAAAAGGTTTTCTACTATTTAACGTCATCTAGGCGGAACTTTGCATGTTCAGATAAAAAATTATTCAGATATTATTAAAGTTTTACGAAATAGCTCTGCCTTTTAATACTAGATGGCGCTAGGCATTTAGGTTATTAAGTCTAAAGTTTTTAACCGTATAAAACGGTATAGTTAAGGTTTAAAATGGCAAAATTATGTATAAAACGTTTTATACCGGTATACTTACATCTATAGCAGAAAGTCCCAAAAAGTATTGATATATATATCGTATCGATATTTTTAAAAAATTGAGAAATTAATAGTAGTGGAGGAGCCATACCTACTTTAAAAACGTGTCAAAAATACATTCACATACGCTTAGATTCGGTATCATACACGCACAATCCGAAAACATAAAATGGCGCGTGTTCATTGTGATGTCTCAAGTTGTGCGTGTGTGAGTGTTCATGTACATACATTTTAGGGAGGCCATCTTTTGTCTTGAGTCTGCCGCAAACTGTTTTATTATTGTCAAACATGTAATGTTGTCTCTTACACACTTATGAAAATTTTGATAAGCTTGATCTATTTTCCGATCCACTATTTTCTATAGGACATTATGGCATCTCTATAAGGGTGGTTATCGATTTTCGTTCGAAACACCTTGCAAAGGCTAAAATCGCTATGTTTTATCTATTATGGAAAAAATGGTTATGATTATCTTGTTAAGACACAAACGATGCAAGAAGGCATCCTATTACAAAAGGGCTGAATGCTCAGGGTAAAAAGAAAATTAGGAAAATCCTGTAAAAAAGTCATTAATCTCCGTGTGCAAATGCCCATCTATTGAATTACATATTTTTTTACTCAATTCGTGTGCATCAAACGAATTAGTTAATTTGTTTTTCAAATTAAACAATGATATAAGATTAGACTGTTTACCCTTTGTAATTTATAAAGCCATTCTAACCCTGAAATAATCCAACTTTTAATTTTGTCAATCGCAAACGGTCATTACGTTCCCTGGTAATGGAATCGCTACTTCACGACGTGTTCAAACGTGTACAGCAACGATTTACCCTCCTGCGTATACGGCGTCTCAGTTAGTACCGCTGCTATTCTGTTATAGTATGGTGATCTTTCAATTAACACAAAAAAATTGCATTCGCGAGTAGTCAGAAGTATTTTGTCACGCGGTAGAGTTCATTACGTTCCATCGATTTTCAACGTGACTTAATTTTTTTAATTTTTTCTAGATTTACTACTAGGATTTATGTTTTGTTTCTATTCAGAGTTCTATTTCGGAGATTTTATGCATTCACGTATCTCGAGTATTTTAAATTTAAAATCGATTTGGTCATTTGTTTCCAGTTCATTTATATCCATTCCGTTCCAAAAAAACAAGTGGACATGAGTAAAACAAAGAAAAAACTTACAAAAGAAGTAAAGTTAGCTAAAGATAGAGCCAGAAAACGCCAAAATTAAGAGAAATTAAAAAAACAATTCAGGAATTATTAAAATTAAGAAAGAAAAATAGCGAAAAAATTACCTTTTAAGAAAAGAACAGAAAAAGATTCGCAGCATCATTGAAATGTCCGCTTGAGCACAACATGAACAGAAAAAAACTCTTTGAAATAAAAAAAAAGAGGGCAAAATAAAGTTAAAGAGATAAGTATTGGTCAACGATACCCCTGAAGTTCCTCAAAAAGAGAATTAAACTGGAAATATTTCACCTGAAATTACAGAAACCAATCAAATTATTGTCAAACCTATCTCCTCAGACAAGGCGACTACTTAACTCGGTTTAACAAAGATTGAGACGTAAAATTTCTGCAAGACCAGCCTCGTCAAATCTAAAATTTTTAATTCATTTTTTTAATTTATTTAAAATGATTATGCTTGTTTACTGTTAATCTAAACTCAAGGTTTAGATTTTATTTCAATTTTATTCGTTTTTTTCATATAATTGTTCATTATTTCATAAAATAATCAAAGATGGGCTACTAAAAAGCTTCTGAATTCATTTTTATCCGACGATAGGTCATTACATTCCAAGTGATTTTCATTTCTTTCCACTGGTTCATTACACTCCATTAATTTTCCGGAAAACTGCTAGAGTTACGAAGAGGCCTTGTACATGTAATTTTTTCTCATACTGTAATCTATAAGTGTATATACAAAAAATAATAATAAAAAGAAAAAAAAAAAATTTTTTTTTCAAAAACTGCGAAATTAAAACGAAAATCGATAATCACCCATAATATCATTATTATTATTATCACTATGGGTGATACTTTGACTTGGGTGTCGCGACAGGCTCGACGGGAACACGGACTCCTCTCACCGCTAGATGGCGTTGTAATAATAATTGCATAAGTTGATAAAAAATGCTATGCAATAGCTGTACCGCGGCAGTCCTTGAGTGCCACATATCTTTTTTTCCGACTCCTTTTTCATGTATGGGTGCCCCCTGAAAAATTATTTAATTCAATTCCTAATTCAATATTTGGTTTTGGGTCAATATTCTCCAACAAATACCAAAATTTCAGGTTTGTAACTCATTTCATCTACGAGCTAGTGACCTATGACCGGCGGACAAACGGACGGACGGACGGACAGACAGACAGCAGAGTGACATTAATAGGGCACCGTTTTTACCCTTTGGGTACGGAACCCTAAAAAATCATTAATCTGTGATCTCAAATGTGCAAAGAGTGAGATGATCTGTGCAAAATGCAAATGTCTCTTCTGTGTCTCAAGTTGTCTATGGACAGTGCGAAATATCCATTGTTATTGGTCTGTGGTGCGAAACACAGACCAATAACATATAGGATCGAAACAAACGCGAATTTGATTAGGCTCAAAAAAGTTAGAACCCAGAGCCGTAAAACCAGTTAATAAAAAAAACGCGAATTTGATTTTGTTTGTTACCTTACTTATTTTGACTTTTAATTGTATGCACTAATGTGAAGTTTCGTGGGTTGTCACTTTTTAACGAAAATAAAATAGGGATGGGGTACAAGTGATTGATTTGAATCATTCAATTATTCTATTTAAATTAAAGTTTATATTTTAAGTACAAAGGTTACATATATATATGTATATATATAGTATATATATAAATACATATATCTTTAATATATAAAACAAAGTCTGGTTTGTTTGAACACTTATAACTCGAGAACGGCTGGACCGATTTTCATGGTTTTTGATTTGTTGTATTTGTCTCTGGCCCGAATAGCAGAATAGTTAACTGTTAAAAATATTTGAAAATTGACGAAAAAATAAAAGAAAAAACATTTTCCCATACAAAATGTTCATGGATTTCGTAACTGTCAAACATTGAATGTTCATCCCGTCGACATGGAACTCTCTCACCCATACCGATATAATTCTTCTGTACTTTGTTCTAAAGGGCTGGACTGATTTGGATGAAATTTTGTGTGTATATTTCAATGGGTTCCTGGATAGTTTGGAAACACCATTATCCTCTAAGTATAGCTAACCGGTCGGGTCTTGGTAGGTGGCGCTGATATTGGTATGTCACCAGGCAGGACGACGTCTGCCGGGATCGCTAGTATATATAGATATATATATATGTGAAAAATGAAAATGTCGAATGACAAACGAAGAAATATTCGCCGAGCGTCAGTGTCAACAGCGTCAACAGCAGCCTGAAAAAGCGTAACCTCGATCATCGGTGTTTAAAAGGATCGACATAAAGAACCTTTTTAAAGGACTGACTGAAGAAAAAGGAGGTTATATGATCTGGTTTTCAGTTAAATGCTTTGAGTAATAAGTCTTCACTCTTCAAAAATTATAGTTATGGACCCGTATTTAAAACGTATTGTTTTCTTTAGAAATACCTAGTTAACAAAAGCAAGTTTTTTTTAAAGCTCACAGTTTAATCAATAAAATTACCTAAAATTATACAACAAGCTATAATTTAAAAATTAAAAAAACCCGACTGCCATGCTAAAAAACGAACTAAAAAATTAATAAACTACCACCGTACCACTTACAGTGTAGTTGTTATTTATTTTGTTTTTCATGATTTGTCACTCCAAATTGATTTAAAACATATAGATTGTATACATTTTCGTACTCGCCTTTTAAAGCCCTTTATTTTGATACCCCACTCGAGGGTCTTGAAGAAAAAATTTTTTTTCAGCCCGCACATTAAAGTGCATAACATTCGCCATTTTGATTTTTTTATGAATTTTATGTACCCAGTAACATTTGCGCCGTCAAGACAAATCTAGTGACGTATAATTTATCAAAATAGGTTGAGCCATTAGGTAGTTACGAACTGACATAGGAAACGGTCATTTTCTACGATTTATCACTCCAAATTGTTTCCAAATATATAAATTTATACATTTTCGTATTTGCCTTTTGAATACCTTTATTTTGATACCCCACTCGAGGTTCTTGAAGAAAAAATTTTTTTTCAGCTCGCACATTAAAGCGCATAAAGTCCGCCATTTTGATTTTTTTTTTAATTTAGGTACCCTATAACACTCGCGTCATTGAGACAAATCTAATGACGTATCATTTATCAAAATCCGTTGAGCCGTTGATTAGTTACAAGCGGACATAGGAATGGACATACATACACACAGGTGAAACACATATACCTAGTCGGGTAAAAAGTATTTCACATTGTTTGTTAGTAAAATCACAAATTAACAAAAAAAAATCTTAACTGGCGTAAAAAAAAGCATCTCAAGAAACCAGTACACTAACGCTGAGTTGTATACTAACGCTGAGTTGTACAAAATAAATTTCCATTCCCTCTTCCAAGGAAGTCGTGCTGAACTAAGTAGATACAGACAAACAAGAATCAAAACAAGTAATTTTGGCTTAAGTATCGATGAATTAATTGGAAGTCATCTTTTAGTTATTTATGTAATAACTAAAAGATGACTTCGATGATAATAAACGTAACAACACGATAAAAAAATTATGCAGATTGGCCGGAAGCATAAACAAGTGTAAGTCTAAAATTACAATTTGGTACGTTTATTTTTACGACACTATGGGCCTGTTTCACCACCTTGTGATAAGTATCGGATAGCTATCTACAACTTTTGTCTTTGTCACTTGACATAAAGTAAGAAAGTGACAAAACTTACGTTTAGGCTATCAGACACTTATCAGAAGGTGGTAAAACAGGCCAACAGGCTGTTATACTGCAAATAGAAAATAGTACTTCTTACTTTTTTTTCAATTAAAGCTCATATTATATATTGTACCAATAGGATGCGTTTGCCACAAAAAGTCAAGATGACAAAATTGTTAATTTGGCTTTTATACGTAGGAGCCATCGATTTACTTAGTAGATAAATAAAATTATGATGATAATGAAAGAGTCACTTTGAACGAAACTTTTGTGAATGAAATTGAATGAATTGAACGTGTCACATCACTATAGAAATGGGGTTGGCAACATTATTTTACGGAATGACATTAGGAAACGTCAGATTACTGCAGATAATTAAAAGTCGAACATAGTTTTTCGTTTTGTAAATTAGAATTTAGAATTCACTGAGCAATATTAAAATTATTATCTCTATTGCACTAGCCTGAAGCCTAACCTAAACCTATGAATATGATCAACTAAATATAAATTTATGAGCTTACTACACATCCACCATGTCAGAGTCATCTAAATCCTCAAAGTCCTCAAACTTAAATCCGTCGCCGACTCTTCAGTGCAAGGATCTTCACGAGTACTTAAAAACTCGCCCGGCTCAATTTTTGGAAACTTTATACAATTATCCTACTATATGCCTAGCAGTTTATCGGTAAGAACTTAACTTGTATTCGTGTAAGGGAAGTGTTGTATTTGTGTAAGTGTAAAAGGATAGGTTAGGGATTCAACGTTAATTTTTTTTTTGCAGGGAGCTTCCAGAATTAGCGCGACACTTTGTAATAAGGCTTCTGTTTGTGGAGCAACCCGTCCCGCAAGCTGTAGTGGCGTCATGGGTCACACAGACACATGCTAAGTATGAATCAATCTTTATTGAAGTAGGTACATATAACTCATCATAATCATTTTATATTTATTGAAGTAGACACATATGTGTTTTAACTCTCTCCAGTCAGTCTAATTTTTTTTTTCATATTCTGCAGTATGTTTGGCTATTAGGGGATACATGTCCTTTCATGTTATGCAACATCAAGCAAAGTTGTCTCCCATCCAGTTCTAATATGTGCATCTTTATGGCAATGTGTTTCGGTGTTTCTCTAATCTTAGCTTGATTTCTTGCAATGTTTGTTCACTTCTTTATTTGCCTCTGCACTTATCTGTAGGCTTGACTTGTTGATTCCCATGACCGAGGATTGTGATTACAATTGGCGAGTTATTTACGACTTTTCTTCCACCTTTCCATGGGTGAAATGGTCCACATATAGGACTGATTACCCGCCTAGCGATGGCAGGCATCCCCTCTTTAAATGAAATACACTTCCTTCCACCAACTCCTATCCATTGCCCATTTGGATAGTGTAGAAACTCAGCTCAAGCTTTAACTTGGGCTATCTGCCACATGGCTTTACCCTCTACACTCCCAACATTATGCATTTATTGTGTTTGCAAACTGGTGGTAGTCTTGAAATAAATAATTTTGAAATTTTATTTTATAGGGAACAGAGCAAGGCATGCGAGGCATTGTCTGAGTTGTTTGTGTGGCAGGAAGCACCCATCCCTGGGGGCCTGCCGGGCTGGATGCTCACACAATCCTTCAAGAAGAACCTCAAAGTTGCTTTACTGGGAGGGTAAGTTCATTGCTTCCATGCAATTTTGTCATTAAGAAACACAATGTTTAAATATTTGTAATTGCAAATCTAAATTTCTTTCAGAATGAAGTTATTAAAAAAGCATAATATATATATATATATATATATTCCACAAAAGATTTCTGTATTTGATGTAGGGGAAGTGAAAGTGTTGGTAGGTTATGACTGTGTGTGATATTAACATAATTCTTTTCTCTAAACCGTGGTAATGATGACAGAGGTCGTCCGTGGAGCATGTCGTCGTCGCTGGAGCCGGACGGCAAGGCGCGCGACGTGGCGTTCCTCGACGCGTACGCGCTGGAGCGGTGGGAGTGCGTGCTGCACTACATGGTGGGGTCGGCGCAGACCGAGGGCATCAGCGCCGACGCGGTCAGGATTCTGCTGCATGCTGGACTCATGACCAGGTACTGACGCGGTTAGGATTCTGCTGCACGCTGGGTGACCAGGTACTGACGCAGTTAGAATTCTGCTGCATGGTGGACTCATGACCAGGGGGGTTATTCTGTAACTTAGTTAGCAACTGAAAATAGTTGCCAACGAATTAGTTTGATATACACTGCTGCTTTACTGTGTAAAATTATGAAAACACTTTATATTTCCCACAGTAAAGCAGCAATGTATATCAAACTAATTCGTTGGCAACTATTTTCAGTAATAACCCAGCAGGTACTGACGCAGTTAGGATTCTGCTGCACCCTGGACTCATGACCAGGTCATTATCACTAATATTAAACAAAATCACCTATAACCATAAAAAGAGAGCGAAGAGATGAAAAAGTCTCTATTATAGAAAAATAATAGTGAACCGCCTCTGGCTTCGCAGGGTTGGTAGACCAAACCCATAAATGTATTGTTTTGTTATATCTCGAAAGGGATTAGGCAGCGTTTTTGATGAATGCTCCCAGGTGGCTTGACTTTTTCTCACATTTTCAACAATTATTGTCATACTTAAACCAATTTACACAAAATGTTAACAAATCATACACCTAAACCTTCCTCATGAATCACACTGTCTATTGGTGAAAACCACATGAAAATTAACATTTATTACTTTTTAAGTTTATTGCTAACAAACAGATATATTATGCGGTCAGGGACTTTGTTTTATAATATGTGTATAGTTTTACTATTAAATAGTAAATTTTTACCGTTTTTGTTTCAGAGATGCTGAAGATGGTTCAGCAGTTATAACTAGGGCCGGTTTCCAATTTTTACTACTGAGTACTGCTAAACAGGTACAATACTCTTTTGATACTGAAACATTCCTATAAGGAAAACAATAAATGAATGTATATTTTATTACAGGTATGGTTGTTCCTTCAACACTATCTTCACACTGCTGAGAAGAGGAGTCTGAGCGCGGCAGAATGTTTGGCATTTCTTTACCAGCTCAGCTTCAGTACACTAGGAAAGGTAATTCATATAGTACATGTAAAACTGATTGTCATAGAGTAAAAGTTACAGGGAGCCATTGGATACAAGCCCTAACAAGGTACTGCATCACTTAGTGGACGTCTGTTGGTTTACGGTGACGAAACTAATTGATCAATAACAAAATAGTTAGCCAAAGCAAAAGCGGTGTGATAATAATAATTATTTCTTCAATTTGTTTGTATTTGACAGGATTACAGTACAGAAGGAATGAGTAACAACATGTTGGTGTTTTTGCAACATTTGAGGGAGTTTGGTCTCGTTTACCAGAGGAAGGTGAGAAATTGGTAATTCTTGACATTTTGTATTACATATTTAATTGCAAAACCAACGAATTTAAGTAGTTTAAAACTAATTACAGGTTTTCTGAAAACTTTTCACATATAAACAAGTAGCAATTTGAATGCAATTTTATTGCCGTTTACACAGCTGACTGCCGACTGGCTTGTGGGTTCAAATGTGAACTGCAAGCCAATCCGCCTGTCTGTAAAATTAAATTGTTTGCAGCGCAAAGCGGGTCGCTTCTACCCCACGCGCCTGGCGCTCAACATAACTTGCGTCAAGGACGGCGTCGCGCCGCTGGACACCACCGCCAGCAGCGGGTACATCATCGTGGAGACCAACTACCGCGTGTACGCGTACACGCAGAGCGGCCTGCAGGTGGCGCTGTTGGGGCTCTTCACTGAGCTCATATACAGGTGAAGCACGCTTCCACCACACGAGTAGATAGGTACAGAGAGGAAGCTTCATACAAACGGCCCGCTGTAGGTACACTCACACAAACACACTCACCAACGGTTCACGGACGCCCGCTCGGTCCCCCAACCGGTACAGTTGGGTGACAAACGTGCGCATATGTGTGAGTGTACCTACAGCGGGCCGCTTGTAGAAGCTTCCCCTCTGTACTTATCTACTCGTGTGCTTCCACCTTACTATCTACTTCTGATATTTATACAGGAATCTTGTATGCCAACCGCGTTGGATTCTGCGGTTGACCTCTTTCTCGAAATGCTATAAACTATAGGGTCGCAGTGCTAACAACTAACAATAGTGATTTGTCAGGTTCCCGAACGTGGTGGTGGGCGTGCTGACGCGCGAGTCGGTGCGCGCGGCGCTTCGCGGCGGCATCTCGGCGCAGCAGATCATACGCTACCTCGAGCAGCACTCGCATCCGCAGGTATACACACTACCTCGAGCAGTATCATACGCTGCCTTGAGCATCTCTCGCATCCGCAGGTATATAACATACGCTACCTCGAGCAGCACTCGCATCCGCAGGTATACACACTACCTCGAGCAGTATCATACGCTGCCTTGAGCATCTCTCGCATCCGCAGGTATATAACATACGCTACCTCGAGCAGCACTCGCATCCGCAGGTATGTATGCACTACCTCGAGCAGTATCATACGCTGCCTTGAGCATCTCTCGCATCCGCAGGTATATAACATACGCTACCTCGAGCAGCACTCGCATCCGCAGGTATGTATGCACTACCTCGAGCAGTATCATACGCTGCCTTAAGCATCTCTCGCATCCGCAGGTATATAACATACGCTACCTCGAGCAGCACTCGCATCCGCAGGTATGTATGCACTACCTCGAGCAGTATCATACGCTGCCTTGAGCATCTCTCGCATCCGCAGGTATATAACATACGCTACCTCGAGCAGCACTCGCATCCGCAGGTATGTATACACTACCTCGAGCAGTATCATACGCTGCCTTGAGCATCTCTCGCATCCGCAGGTATATAACATACGCTACCTCGAGCAGCACTCGCATCCGCAGGTATACACACTACGTCGAGCAGTATCATACGCTGCCTTGAGCATCTCTCGCATCCGCAGGTATATAACATACGCTACCTCGAGCAGCACTCGCATCCGCAGGTATGTATACACTACCTCGAGCAGTATCATACGCTGCCTTGAGCATCTCTCGCATCCGCAGGTATATAACATACGCTACCTCGAGCAGCACTCGCATCCGCAGGTATGTATACACTACCTCGAGCAGTATCATACGCTGCCTTGAGCATCTCTCGCATCCGCAGGTATATAACATACGCTACCTCGAGCAGCACTCGCATCCGCAGGTATATAACATACGCTACCTCGAGCAGCACTCGCATCCGCAGGTATATAACATACGCTACCTCGAGCAGCACTCGCATCCGCATACTACGGGAGCTCGATGACCAATTGAAAAAGTCATTTTATACCGACTGGAAATTTTAACAACAATAGTTTAGACCGAACCCATCACAGCTCCGAACGTCAGCTGCCGCACCAGTGGTGGAGTTAAGAGTGAGAGCATGTGAAAGTGCTTGAAAATCAAAGCACTCCGAGTGATTTTATCCCGGACAAAAATGGTCTTAAATCATTGTTCCGATCATTTTTGATACAGAAACAATCGTCAGCTGCGGCGCCGAGGGTGGGTTATACGTCCGCTACGCGCATGAAGTGCATTAAAATTTTGGCAAAAAAAGTTATTTTATACCTTATGAAATTTATGCAGCAGAATTTTCACACTTTTAAAATAATAAAGAAAATCGTCAGCTGCACTTCTGGTGGGGGAAAGACCGTCAGTCAGCGTGATAAACATTTTGCGCGCACAGTACATTTAGCCTAGTAAATCTAGGAAAAATATCCTATAGTTTCAAAAATTAGCCAAATGTATTCTTTGGGCCTTCTTCTTGAATATATCCAAAAACCCCATATGGGGGATGCATAACCAGCCGCCATTTTTAATTTTGTCCTTTTTTCGGTTTTTTTCTCATATCACGAAAATCTCTACGAATAGCATCATAATTACTTCTGACAAAAGTTTTAACATACAATTTGCCACAAATGTAGTCTCTTGCAGTTTTACTCTAAGTTTATTACTTTAGGAGCTATAGGGTATTTTAGGTCCCTTTTTCGTTTTTTTTGCTCATATCTCGAAAGTCTCTACGAATAGCATTATAATTACTTCTGATAAAAGTTTTCGTATAAAATTTTCTACAAATTTGGTTCCATGCATTTTTACTCTAAGTTTATTATTTTAAGAGCTATAGGATGTTTAAGTTAATATTTGAGGTCCTTTTTTTAATTTTTTGCTCATATCTCGAAAATCTCTACGAATAGTATTATAATTACTCCTGTAAAAAGTTTTTACATAAAATTTTGTACAAATTCGGTCATGGTAATTTTTACGCTAAGCTTACTACTTTAGGAGTTATAGGGTGTTTAAGTTTATATTTGAGGTCCCTTTTTCAGTTTTTTGCTCATATCTCGAAAATCTCTACGAATACCAATAAAATTACTTCTGACAAAAGTTTTAATATAAAATTTTCTACAAATTTTGTTCTGTTCATTTTTACGCATTTCAAACAAAAAAACCGCATTGCGGTTTTTTTTGTATGAAAGGTGAATTAGTCGGAAGTGTTCTTAGCTATGTTTGATGAAAATTGGTCCAAGATAGCCGCCGCCACAAAATAACGAATGTCAGGGGATTAATCTATACTAGTTTATCTCTCTGTTAAATTTAACACTCTGTAGCTCCTAAAGTAATAAGCTCAGCGTAAATTAAATAGGACCAAATTTGTAGAAAATTTTATGTAAAAACTTTTGCCAGAAGTAATTAAAATGCTATTCGTAGAGATTTTCGAGATATGAGCAAAAAACTGAAAAAGGGACCTCAAATATTAACTTAAACAACCTATAACTCCTAAAGTAGTAAGCTTAGCGTAAAAATTACCATGACCAAATTTGTACAAAATTTTATGTAAAAACTTTTTACAGGAGTAATTATAATGCTATTCGTAGAGATTTTCGAGATATGAGCAAAAAACTAAAAAAAGGACCTCAAATATTAACTTAAACATCCTATAGCTCTTAAAATAATAAACTTAGAGTAAAAATGCATGGAACCAAATTTGTAGAAAATTTTATACGAAAACTTTTATCAGAAGTAATTATAATGCTTTTCGTAGAGACTTTCGAGATATGAGCAAAAAAAACGAAAAAGGGACCTAAAATACCCTAAAGCTCCTAAAGTAATAAACTTAGAGTAAAACTGCAAGAGACTACATTTGTGGCAAATTGTATAATAAAACTTTTGTCAGAAGTAATTATAATGCTATTCGTAGAGATTTTCGTGATATGAGAAAAAAACCGAAAAAAAGGACAAAATTAAAAATGGCGGCTGGTTATGCACGCCCCATATGTGGTTTTTGGATATATTCTAGAGGAAGGCCCAAAAAATACATTTGGATAATTTTTAAAACTATAGGATATTCTTCCTAGATTTACAGGCTAAATGTACTGAGCGCGCAAAATGTTTATCACGCTGACTGACGGTCTTTCCCCCACCAGAAGTGCAGCTGACGATTTTCTTTATTATTTTAAAAGTGTGAAAATTCTGCTGCATAAATTTCATAAGGTATAAAATAACTTTTTTTGCCAAAATTTTAATGCACTTCATGCGCGTAGCGGACGTATAACCCACCCTCGGCGCCGCAGCTGACGATTGTTTCTGTATCAAAAATGATCGGAACAATGATTTAAGACCATTTTTGTCCGGGATAAAATCACTCGGAGCGCTTTGATTTTCAAGCACTTTCACATGCTCTCACTCTTAACTCCACCACTGGTGCGGCAGCTGACGTTCGGAGCTGTGATGGGTTCGGTCTAAACTATTGTTGTTAAAATTTCCAGTCGGTATGAAATGACTTTTTCAATTGGTCATCGACCTCCCGTAGTAGCAGGTATATAACATACGCTACCTCGAGCAGCACTCGCATCCGCAGGTATATAACATACGCTACCTCGAGCAGCACTCGCATCCACAGGTACACAATGGACATAGGGCCAGGGCGATTTTTTTTTATAACCAGTGACTGCCTTTTTGAGTTTAAATGTATAAGTAATACCCACCACAACATTCCGGAATATTCTGGAACAGACCCGAATTTTCTGAAAGATTTTATAACCATGTGAACCATTCACAAACCTGTTGCAGTTCCAAGTGCAAACTGTCATGGTTAAGGGCTACCATATAACCCACTACCTTCGCTCGCACCTCGTACCGCTGCCTGTATCTGTCGCCGTTTGTCCAGATGCTGAAGGCGGACACGGGCGGCGTGCGCACGGCGTCCGTGCTGCCGCCCACGGTCGTGGACCAGATCCAGCTGTGGGAGAGCGAGCGCAACCGGTTCACCTACACCGAGGGCGTGGTGTACAACCAGTTCCTCTCGCAGGTGCAGACACAATCTGATAACATTCTAACTATTCATCAATTCAAACTTGAAAAATGACGCACTTTCGTACAAACTTCCATGAAAGAAAAAAACTCGGGGATGAAAATATTGAAAATTCTGAAACACATCTCTTCATTAAATGAGAGCCCAAACACCAATTTTTATGGACTTGATAATGACGTAAAACGACGTAGACTCTACCTATAGAGCGTACTCTGACTCTACTCAGACTCAAAACAGAGTTAAAACGGGATGTAAATATGTCCGTGGCATAAATCTGTCTCGTTTTAACTCTGTCTTGGTCTGAGTACGCTCTACAGGTCTTACCCTAAGTCGAGTTTGACTTTGAGTCGTTTGTTAGGCGGAGTTCGCGGTGCTGCGTGACTACGCTCGGAGCACGGGCGTGCTGACGTGGCAGAGCGAGCGCGCGCGCACCATGGTGGTGACGCGCGCCTCGCACGACGACGTCAAGCGCTTCTGGAAACGACACTCCAAGGCTTCCTAACCCGCTCCCACCACCACACACCACACACCACACACACCACAGACAGGGTGGATCACACTGTTCCATTCCGTATGGAAATACTGTTACAGGTTAGGGCACTGTTTCAATAGTACACCATTGGTAGCGGAACCAGTCGCGGTATTAACAAAATCTATGTATACAGCTCTATGGAAAGTACCGCACCTGTCCGCTTGGTTAAGCGTCCTAATGAGATATTGGCCTTACACTTGTCTATTGTAACATATTGTTAGAGAAGTCTGTGCGGCAAGATAGCGATGAAAAATGCAGCCCGTTTTTCGGTTTTTATTTAATTGAAACACCGGCTTTAACTCACGTGTATTTTGTCGGAGTGTGCCCGACTAGTTTCGAGCCCATCCGGGGCCCTTAGTCATGAGCATGTTCGCGCGGCGCGGCGCAAATCAAACTGCGAGCCGCTCGCGCTGCCGCGCGGAGAGCGCGCTGCGAGGGGGGCTGAGGTTGGGGGGAAGCTGGCTCCGTCACAGCTTCCGACGGTTCATGCTGGTCTTCATCGCTGACACCGTCGTCGTATTGGAGGCATGCCGAACTCACAGTGTCTGGTTCCAAATTTTGCGATCGCGTAGTATTGGCGTTAAAAAGCGGTTTCCACGCTGGTGGCAAAACCCATCCACTATCCCGATTGAAATTCGGGTTACGACTTATTTCGATCGCTTCTCGTATTTTCCGCGGTACTAGATGCTTTTCCCTGGATAATACGGTAGCCTTGTCGAAACGTATGTAGTGAGTCGTACCCGAATTGTGTATGTGTTCCGCTATTGCTGAACCATTGGTGTCCACATTTTTAACGCTGCGGATGTGTTCCCTTATCCTCGTTTGTATGTTGCGACGAGTCTCACCAATATAATTCTTGCCGCAGTCACAGGGGATCATATATACTCCGGGAACGTTAAGAGGATCCCTGTCTTTGGGAGAGCGCAACATACTCCGTATTTGTCCAGGTGGACGAAACCTCGTCTTGACGTCGAATTTTCGTCGGAGATATTGAGCAATCTTGTCCGTCACTCCCTTTACATACGTTAAGTAAGCCGGTGAACGTTCTGCACCAACTGGTTTGGGCTTACATGATGTCTGCGCCCATCGGGAACTCTGACGCCAATTGTAACCATTCAATTCCAAGGCCTGTCTGACCTGTCCCAGTTCTTCTTCTATGTAAGGCGGGTCACATAGATTTAGGGCTCGGTTAATAAGACTTCTCGGCACAGAAGACAGGTGCGACGGATGGTGATGGAAACTCGCATGTAGGTATCTGTTGGTATGTGTGGGTTTCCGGTATACTTTGGTTTGGAAACTGCCTCCCGGCACCCTTATCACCATAACATCCAAAAAGGGCAACATACCATTCTTCTCTTCCTCAACCGTGAAGTGCACCTTCCTGTGTAACCCGTTCAGATCCCGGAATATATCAGCTAGGTCGTTTTTATCTACAATGGCGAACACGTCATCCACATAACGCAGCCAGAGTCGAGGTTTAGTCGTCATTTTCTCTATTAGCTCTCCTTCTACCCATTCCATAAAAATATTAGCCGCTACGGGTGCTATAGGAGAACCCATCGCAACACCATCGACTTGAAGGTAATAATCACCCCGCCACCTAAAATATCCGTTTCTGAGGCAAAACTCGCTTAAGTCTACATATCCAGTGGGTAAACCAGACTTGTTTAGTCGGTCGGGCACACTCCGACAAAATACACGTGAGTTAAAGCCGGTGTTTCAATTAAATAAAAATGAATATCACTCACGATAGTTTAAACGTTTTTCGGTTATTGGAATTTCGCTAGCTTAGCAGCCCTTGGATATATCCAAAGCGTGTTTAAAGTCAGCCTTATAAGACTGACTTTGCACATGCTTAAAACTGCGTTAAAACGAGATAAAATGTCGGGACATATTTTTCTACTTTTAACTCTGGGCAGTTTACTGTGTAGATCTCGACCTGAAATTATACTTTCGATTCACGGTGATATTATGTTGACATCAAGGAAAAGTGCTTCAATTTTATTGTTTAGATTAAGTTAAATTAAACAAGACTGTAAAAATAATGTAAATAAATTTGTTATTTTGAGTTCATTGTTTAATTTCAAGATAGAAAAAGTAAGTAAAACACACATATACGTACTTATTTAAATAGTATATATTTCATTTAGTCTTTAATTTATATTTACATCTTGGTCGACCTATACAGAGTGCAAGTATGCGTACAGATGACGTCGGGTAAAAAGAACACTGACCTGGACCCAACGCAAGGGTGATTTGTCGATCAATTTGTGGCTTACTGCTATTTGCTAAAATGTACCGTTATTGGCTAAAATATACCGTTATTGGCGAAACTACCATTATTGGTTAAAATGTAATGTTATTGGCTAAAATGTATGTTGCTGCAAGAATACCTAAGAAAAGAATATAAATATCACAACGTTCGTGCTGAGGGGTGGAGTTTTTTTCTATCTGACGGCATCTGTCACAATCACTCGCTCGTCGAGTCACTACACTCGTCACCGGCTGAGTGCAGTGACTATGGTGGGGATTGCAGGTTGTCAGAAGGTGAGAGCGTAGGGGATGGCGGCGGGGAAGATTGTCAGGAAGTGAGGGATGTAGGGGGTGGTGGCAGGGAAGATTGTCAGGAAGTGAGGGATGTAGGGGGTGGTGGCAGGGAAGATTGTCAGGAAGTGAGGGATGTAGGGGGTGGTGGCAGGGAAGATTGTCAGGAAGTGAGGGATGTAGGGGGCGGTGGCGGGGAAGATTGTCAGGAAGTGAGGGATGTAGGGGGTGGTGACGTGGAAGATTGTCAGAAAGTGAGAGGTGGTGGCGGGAAGATTGTCAGGAAGTGAGAGGTGGTGGCGGGGAAGATTGTCAGGAAGTGAACAGTGTGGGAGGTGGTGACGGGAAAGATTGTCATGATGTGAGGGGCGTGGGGGGAGGGGGCGGCTTGACCGGCGCAAGCGCGGCGTACAATTTACTTAATGCCGAGTGCACCGTCCGTTCCAGGCCCTCGTCTTCCGTACACTTCACTTCCTGCAAATAAACGACCACCCGTAAATAACAGTTTTCCAGAATCACAAAACTTTTCTAAAAAACCAATGAATGTTCGTTAGAAACAAAGGATGAGGCAAAAATGTATGCAGCGTGCTCTTATCTATTAAATTAATGGATGTCGTATAGCCGACTACCAAAGAGTAACAGAGTTCTTTGGTTTTCTTCTTCTGGCAACACTAACTTTAAAACGTCATTAAAATATGTTAATTTAATTCAGAAATAATGGCTTTTCCTAATGGTTTAGGAGTAATATTTGGGCACATGTGAAAAATAAACGGTCATCATGTCGCATGGGTATGATTTTTTACAGGCTTCAAGACTCCGCGCACTTGGGCATGAAAATACTAATTTATGTATTGCAATGAAAAAAGATTTTTTATTTTTCTGGTCAGGCTTTATCAAATATTTGATTTTAGATTGCAATATCATGAAACTTGTTATGACAAGCGAATAAAAAAGTCGAGTCGAATTATAAAGGTTGACATCCTAAATTCCGCAAAACAAATGTAAACGCCAGGTAAAAAGAACTCTGACCTTGAAGGTGCTCTTGTTTGGTGGACGTCTGTCTCGCCGCGCTATATATTCGTCAGTAAACCTTTTTCTATCTGCGTTGTACGGAGGTACAGTACGCAAGCTCAGGCACATTACCTCCATTGTCCCTCAAGAGCTCTTTTTACCTGACGGCATGTGTAAATGATAGCCTAGTGGTTAAGACATCGGCCTCTTTCAGGGTGACCGAGTTCCATCGCGGCGCGCATTTCTAACTTTTCGGGTTTATATGCATTTTAAACAATTAAATATCACTCGCTTTAACGGTGAAAACATCTTGAGAGAAAACATCGTGAAACCTGCACGTATGAGAGTAGGTACTCCATAATGTTCTCAAAGGCGTATGAAGTCTACCAACCCGAACTCGGCCAGCGTGGTGGACTGTGGCCTAAATCTTTCTCTGAGAGGAGACCTGTGCCCTGTAGAAGTCGGTAATGGGTTTGGATGATGATGATAAATTAAAAAATTTAAAAACCCCCGACATTCGCCATTTTGTGGCGGCGGCCATCTTGAATTTGAAATAGTGCTATTCTACTAGTCAAGCCCTTTCATTTGATACCCATATTAAAGGAGTTGTGAAAAATATGTAATCCGCCATTTTGTAGCGGCGGCCATCTTGGACCGATTTTCATCAAACATAGCTAACAACACTCTCGACTAATTCACCTTTCAAACAAAAAAATTTGAATGCGGTATTCAAATCGGTCCACCCCTTTGAGCGTCACAGGGGAACAGACAGACAGACACACACACAGAGACACGTCAAACTTATAACACCACGTCGTTTTTGCGTCGGGGGTTAATGATGACGATGACGATGATGATGATGATGATGATGACGATGATGATGTGTAAATAATAGCTCGAATGTTACCATGGCGAGGAGATCGATGTAGGCGCGTTTCCCGTCCACCTCCACGTGTAGCTTATCTCCTTTGAACATCTTGGGCACGGAGTCTTCACCAAACATCTCCTGCAGCATCTCGATCACGCACTCCTATGGATAAAAATATACAGGGTATCAGGGGACCGCTATCGAAAACTTAGCGCTATTATTATACCACCTAAACACAATCCAATACCAATAACCATTTGTCTTATAGATACTTTTAGTATTAGTGGTTTAATATTTACTATTTTTCAAACCGGCAATGTACAGCGTGCAACCCCGAGTTTGCGCCGCGGCGATAACTTTAAAGTATTTACCCATCGTTCTTTGAACTCTAGCGTCAGCTGATTGCATTACTTATATTGTGAACTTTAAAAAATACAGGATATATTTTTTGTAATCATCACAATAGTGATGTACGGGTAATTACCCGTCTTCGTTTTAGATAGCGGTCCCTATATCAAGATTGAATTTTCAGGGTTTCAGTGGTGCCAAATTGTTTAATCAAGTAACGCGCTACCGCCAACGCTTTGATTTTTGTCGCCTTGATGTTGCTATGGCATCTATCTTGTTATTTAATAGAAGTTATGTGTCGTGGTACGAAACTCTTTGTACACGAGTCCAACTCACAGTTGGCCAGTTTTTTTCAAGAAGATTGGCATACCAAATTATTATGCCAAAACAGTTCTAGCTATCTCGGCCATACTCCAGCCAAGATAGCCAGAATCCAATCCAATCTAAAAAGCTTAAGGCGGGGAAACTTTGGCTATAACAGCAACAGCCTATTCAATTTCTGTTCATCCTCATCAGTTCCTTCCTTCTAGTGTCCTTAAAAACCTGTTATTGTACTCAAATTAATCAAATGTGAGACATCAGGCGGGATCAGTTGTGAGACCAGTTGAGAGATGTGATGCGAGACCAGTTGTGAGAGCTGATGCGAGACCAGTCATCGACCCTGTACCTCACCTTGAAGTGCATCCGGTCGAGCTTAGGCGCGAGCGGCAGATGTGTGGGCGCGGGTAAAGAGGACGCCGCCAGTACGGCCGCCACCACTGCGTCTGCGTACATGTCCGACACGGGCGCCGCTTGCCACTGTCAATATAACACTTCATTTATTACAACAATCCTTTCAAAAGATCACCTTGTCTTTATACGCCTCTGACCTCTATTAATACATGTACGCTGAACCAGGTTTTGGTCATACGAACTACAAAGTGATTCTTGTGCCGATTCAAAGCGCCCCATATAAACAAGTATCTCTAGAATAGCAACTAGTTTCACTGATCGAGGCTGATCGAGCAGATGACGAAACTCCTCCAAGGCCGACCGAGGATATCTTAAAATGCGTATCGTTCGAGTGCGAATGGCTACAATAAATTGTCAAGGCCACTTGGCATGCCCAATCGAGGCCGACCGAGGTGGTGGAGAAGCACATTTGTACAGCAGTTCAACGTGGTCACCTCGAGCGTGACGATGGGCAGGTCCAGCAAGAGGTCGAGGCAGCCGTAGAGGCGCCAGCGCGCGTCGGTCAGGAACTCCACGGGGCCCGCCAGCCGCAACACGGCGTGCCGCAGCAGCGCCGCCGACCCGCCGTACGACACCGACACGCGCTGCGACACCTCCGACTGCGACAGCTCCGTGTACTCTGACAGAGACAGACGATATACAGAGTGTAAGGGGACGCTATCGGAAATGAAGACAGTTAGTGATGATGACTGACTCTTGTCAGTCTGTCTGTCTGTCTTGTTGTGTGACTACCACAGAAAAAACGCAAAAAAAATATTTCCTGTATTTTTTAAAAGTTCACAATGTAATGCAATCAGCTGACACCTAAATACCTAAAGTTGTCGCCGATCACCCTCCGCTCGCGGGGCTCTGACCCCGAGTTGTGCACGCTGCACATTTCCGGTTTGAGAAATACTAAACCACTAATACTATAAGTATAAGAATGGTTATTGTGGTATTGGATTGTGTTTAGGTAATAGGTATATAGCGCTAAATTTCGACAGCGGTCTCCTAGAATATGAACCCTGTAGAATAGAAAAAAGAATAGTTGCTTTCTTCGTGAAAAACCAAAAAAAGCAAATAACAGCCAGATTCTTCACGAAGAATTCAGCGCTCAGTAGGTACTGCAGTTATTTTCAAAGCATTCTGAGTGCTTAGTCTAAGATCGGAGCACTCGAAAACTATTGATCGATTTCAGAGTAAAATAGACCTAAAATGGCTTGTATTAAGGTTTGAGTTCGCCAATACATTCAGCATTCGAACACAACGAGCGCCCCAAGCAGAAATGTTGTAAAATACATATTCGAACTATGGAATTACGACTTTAAAATACGAGTATTTGAGTTCATTTTGCTCTGAATTCACTTGTGATTCGATCAATAGTTTTCGAGTTCGTTTTCGAGTGCTCCGATCTTAGACTAAGCACACAGGACGTATCCGAATGAATCCACAAAATCACTTCTTCGTGTTGTAGAGGCAGGTTATCAAAGGCCTCGTCCTCAAAAATGAACGAGTTGCTACTTTCGATATTTATGTCCATTCTCGGATGCTCCTAAGCCACAACTTTTTTATTTTACATCTGAGAACATGGCCCAAAAACTGACCTTTCTGCGTCATATGAAAGGTTAGTTTTAGTCCTAATGGTCAAAATTTGATCTTTACTTTTACCGGCGCGTCGTTAGGACCTATTCGTTTCTTACTTCCGAAGCGAATTTATTTGCAACGTTAAAAATTTAACGCAATTTAGCTATTTACTACTACTAACTAAGTAACTACATTTATCTATTTACTAACTACTGGTACATACCATTAACAGTTGATGGTCCCTTCTCGTTTTTTTGGTCATGATAACTCTTTTGTCAGGCGCTATAAATACAAACATTGGACAGGCGGAGAGTTGCTCTTTATCCTGTGAACCCAGAATCAGCAATTCCGGAGATCGTTACCAAATTAGTTACGCTCTCTTTCCTATACCACCCAATGTTGATGTACCTAACCTCAAACCAGAAACAGAAAATAAATCGTATTGAATAAATAAAATAAATACTCACTGTTGAGATCTGAAGGCGCTAGGATGTGGTAGTTAAAGTTTCTCTTCACCAGAATGCCTTGCAGTTCTTTGCCTGGCTCAGGGGGTTCCATAGCTAACGACCCCATCACCTATCAAATCACAAGGTTTTTGAATTGGAGAAAGAAAAAAGCGAACATCTGAACATCAAGTTGTTCCTTTTCACAAAAATCATAGTGATAAGTACACCTCACTTTTGAAACGATAACTTATGTAATACCTACAAATCAACAAAAACCAAAGGAATTTGCTAAATTCACTTGAGAGGATAGCAAAAAAAATTTTTTTTAAATAATAAAACTTAAGATGGCTTTGACATACGCTGAGCATATATTTGTCCAAATGTAATTTCTATCAGACCGGAGGAGCCTGAGCCAGGAACGACCCGTAACCCTTAACCCGTAGACGTCAAAATGGAACATGCACTCCATCAAGCATTTAGCCATGAACCCAGGCAGGCGTTAGATTGGAACCCGCAAAATAAAACACGAACAGACAAATCATACTTGGCGATGTGATAGTCTTGATTATATCTTGATGAGGAAAAACATCGGATTTACTTGGGGTACTTGACACAGAATTTGATGATGAGAAGTGGTTTGGAAGGTTCGTCTGATATCCCAAGTAACACATGACAGCCGCATAGTGACTTGATTATAGAATTTGTGACTACTTAAGGCTGTTTTAGTTTCCTGCATAAGGGCTGTGTAGTTAGCTACTCAGACCTTGTAATTCTAATTTGGGCCCCAAATTAACCAGCTCTGAGCATTACAGTGGCTGGGTAACGGCAGTATAATCATTGAAACAGCTGAACAGGACCTGTACAGTAGCTTATACAGCTATACAACAGCCATTGCAGCATAACATTCAGCTACTTAAATTCTCTTCAACAGCTTTTAGATGTTTTGACGCTTTGTAATAGCTTTTATTAAGATATAAATAACCAAAAAAATATTTATTTATTTATTTTGTGTATTATGTGACAGCTACATATTTATTGTTTGTTTAGAATGTGTAGGCAGACATATTTAATGTAAGATATAATATTTTTTATAGTTTTCTCGTTGGTTTTCAGTATCATATTGTAAGTAAATTGAGTTGGGAGTACCATTTTACTGTAAATGTGTATATGCAATTACATCAAATATTTCATGCGCCATCAAAATACTATCGCGTTAATGAAAATATTTCACAAGATTAATTTTATAAGTATTAATTTATCACTCAAATGATTGCTTTCTAACTCATTGTATTCTATTTAGGAAATAAGTGGAAAATATATATGTATTTTGAATTAAAAGCTATCAAGTATCCTGAAATCTTTATGATAAATCATTTGGATATTTAATAACAAATCTTTTATGTACTGCTAAAATGGTGTCCATTTGTTATCCAGCACAAATTCTCCATAAATGCATTTGAAAAGCTATTTGATGTGCAGTGGTGTAACCAAAGTCTATTATAACGCTGAAAGCTGTAAAATAGCTGCTAGCTATACTTTATGCATTGTGATTAGAAAGGAGTACAACTACTCCAATTTACAACTGAGGGTGTTTAATGACACTTTTAAACAGCTATTAACAAGCTCGTTGAAGTAGAATTAGAATTGAATTAGTGTACACCAATTTAAAGCCAGTGGATACTTCAATGCAGCCCGCAGCATTACAAGAGAGGTGAATTTTCCGTATTAACCAGTCGTTAACAAGCTTTGGACTTCTAAATCAGCTAGTAGTATCACATGCAGCCAATAGCTGGACAAGATTTTAGTTAAATTCTTTTAGTTTAATTTTTCGCCATTATAAAGACATTAGTCAGCTATGCTGTTTAATAGTGTATAATATTTCTTCAGTACAGCCTAAAGACTCATTCTATCCTTTAGTACATCTGCATAAAAGCAATAGACTGTAATGTAGCTTGTTTATAACGTAATTCATCGCTAATGTGCTACTTGGGATGTCCTTTATCGCTTGGTTGTTCGATCAGGAATACTTCACACACAAGGTCTCACATTTGGTCTCGCATCCAGGTCTCACAACTATTCTCACGACAAGTGGTACCTTGGCAGTTTTGTCTCCGCGGAAGGTGAGGCACAGCTGCTGCGTGTTCCGCGGCGTGTGGATGGCGAGCTTGCCGCGGTGCTCGCGCTGCAGCGCCGCCTTCAGACGAGACATCTCGTTCTGCTCGCCGTGCACCAGCACCTGCCAAACACAACTACGTCGTCATCTCCTATTACCAGCCCAATACAGGGCACGAGTCTCCACTTAGAGTGGAAGGGTTTAGGCCAGGGGTTCCCAAACTTTTTTTGCTCATAGACCACTTTCAAAATTTAGCTAGTTCCGATGGACCCCCTGTAGCTATATTTCTACCATATTCCCAAAACTCGAAAAAAAAATGTGAATATTATATCTTACTATGGAAATTTGCATTGCGGCTGAGTTCCAACCACGAAATTAGTTTTCGAAAAAAGTGAGAATTGATTGGTTAATTGATTGTGCTGTGAGTGGACGTCAAAAAGTAAAGTTCTTAAAATATTATATATTCTTAAAATATTATCTGCCTACATTGTTAGGTGAAGTCAAGTCAACATTTTAGGTCTTCATAATAGAAAGCAGATAAATTTTCGTGGACCCCCGCTTACAACTCGTGAACCGCCATTTTTTTGTCACGCCAACGTAGACCCCCGTCGAGTCTCCCGTGGACCCTTGGGGGTCCACCTGGACCACTTTGGGAACTACTGGTTTAGGCCGTAGTCCACCACGCTGGCCGATTGCGGATTTGTAACTTCATACGCCTTTGAGAAAATTATGGAGAACTCGCGGGCATGTAGGTTTATTTGTAACCTGTTGTTGTGCAGAAATGGTGGCACTCACTACATGCGGCGGTTTGAGTATGTTAATGAACTCTGAGGTCTGCTGGTAGTTGCTGTGCGCGGAGAACGATATGTAGTCCACCGACATCTTCAGCGGCAGCTTCTGGCCCGACATCGTGGTGATGTCCTCTGGCTCCGACAGGATCGTCTTGGCGAGAGTGCCTTTTACGCAATAACCTGTAGGTGGCACTCACCACATGCGGCGGTTTGAGTATGTTGATGAACTCTGAGGTCTGCTGGTAGTTGCTGTGCGCGGAGAACGATATGTAGTCCACCGACATCTTCAGCGGCAGCTTCTAGCCCGACATCGTGGTGATGTCCTCTGGCTCCGACAGGATCGTCTTGGCGAGAGTGCCTTTTACGCAGTAACCTGTAGGTGGCACTCACCACATGCGGCGGTTTGAGTATGTTGATGAACTCTGAGGTCTGCTGGTAGTTGCTGTGCGCGGAGAACGATATGTAGTCCACCGACATCTTCAGCGGCAGCTTCTGGCCCGACATCGTGGTGATGTCCTCTGGCTCCGACAGGATCGTCTTGGCGAGAGTGCCTTTTACGCAGTAACCTGTAGGTGGCACTCACCACATGCGGCGGTTTGAGTATGTTGATGAACTCTGAGGTCTGCTGGTAGTTGCTGTGCGCGGAGAACGATATGTAGTCCACCGACATCTTCAGCGGCAGCTTCTGGCCCGACATCGTGGTGATGTCCTCTGGCTCCGACAGGATCGTCTTGGCGAGAGTGCCTTTTACGCAGTAACCTGTAGGTGGCACTCACCACATGCGGCGGTTTGAGTATGTTGATGAACTCTGAGGTCTGCTGGTAGTTGCTGTGCGCGGAGAACGATATGTAGTCCACCGACATCTTCAGCGGCAGCTTCTGGCCCGACATCGTGGTGATGTCCTCTGGCTCCGACAGGATCGTCTTGGCGAGAGTGCCTTTTACGCAGTAACCTGTAGGTGGCACTCACCACATGCGGCGGTTTGAGTATGTTGATGAACTCTGAGGTCTGCTGGTAGTTGCTGTGCGCGGAGAACGATATGTAGTCCACCGACATCTTCAGCGGCAGCTTCTGGCCCGACATCGTGGTGATGTCCTCTGGCTCCGACAGGATCGTCTTGGCGAGAGTGCCTTTTACGCAGTAACCTGTAGGTGGCACTCACCACATGCGGCGGTTTGAGTATGTTGATGAACTCTGAGGTCTGCTGGTAGTTGCTGTGCGCGGAGAACGATATGTAGTCCACCGACATCTTCAGCGGCAGCTTCTGGCCCGACATCGTGGTGATGTCCTCTGGCTCCGACAGGATCGTCTTGGCGAGAGTGCCTTTTACGCAGTAACCTGTAGGTGGCACTCACCACATGCGGCGGTTTGAGTATGTTGATGAACTCTGAGGTCTGCTGGTAGTTGCTGTGCGCGGAGAACGATATGTAGTCCACCGACATCTTCAGCGGCAGCTTCTAGCCCGACATCGTGGTGATGTCCTCTGGCTCCGACAGGATCGTCTTGGCGAGAGTGCCTTTTACGCAGTAACCTGTAGGTGGCACTCACCACATGCGGCGGTTTGAGTATGTTGATGAACTCTGAGGTCTGCTGGTAGTTGCTGTGCGCGGAGAACGATATGTAGTCCACCGACATCTTCAGCGGCAGCTTCTGGCCCGACATCGTGGTGATGTCCTCTGGCTCCGACAGGATCGTCTTGGCGAGAGTGCCTTTTACGCAGTAACCTGTAGGTGGCACTCACCACATGCGGCGGTTTGAGTATGTTGATGAACTCTGAGGTCTGCTGGTAGTTGCTGTGCGCGGAGAACGATATGTAGTCCACCGACATCTTCAGCGGCAGCTTCTGGCCCGACATCGTGGTGATGTCCTCTGGCTCCGACAGGATCGTCTTGGCGAGAGTGCCTTTTACGCAGTAACCTGTAGGTGGCACTCACCACATGCGGCGGTTTGAGTATGTTGATGAACTCTGAGGTCTGCTGGTAGTTGCTGTGCGCGGAGAACGATATGTAGTCCACCGACATCTTCAGCGGCAGCTTCTGGCCCGACATCGTGGTGATGTCCTCTGGCTCCGACAGGATCGTCTTGGCGAGAGTGCCTTTTACGCAGTAACCTGTAGGTGGCACTCACCACATGCGGCGGTTTGAGTATGTTGATGAACTCTGAGGTCTGCTGGTAGTTGCTGTGCGCGGAGAACGATATGTAGTCCACCGACATCTTCAGCGGCAGCTTCTGGCCCGACATCGTGGTGATGTCCTCTGGCTCCGACAGGATCGTCTTGGCGAGAGTGCCTTTTACGCAGTAACCTGTAGGTGGCACTCACCACATGCGGCGGTTTGAGTATGTTGATGAACTCTGAGGTCTGCTGGTAGTTGCTGTGCGCGGAGAACGATATGTAGTCCACCGACATCTTCAGCGGCAGCTTCTGGCCCGACATCGTGGTGATGTCCTCTGGCTCCGACAGGATCGTCTTGGCGAGAGTGCCTTTTACGCAGTAACCTGTAGGTGGCACTCACCACATGCGGCGGTTTGAGTATGTTGATGAACTCTGAGGTCTGCTGGTAGTTGCTGTGCGCGGAGAACGATATGTAGTCCACCGACATCTTCAGCGGCAGCTTCTGGCCCGACATCGTGGTGATGTCCTCTGGCTCCGACAGGATCGTCTTGGCGAGAGTGCCTTTTACGCAGTAACCTGTAGGTGGCACTCACCACATGCGGCGGTTTGAGTATGTTGATGAACTCTGAGGTCTGCTGGTAGTTGCTGTGCGCGGAGAACGATATGTAGTCCACCGACATCTTCAGCGGCAGCTTCTGGCCCGACATCGTGGTGATGTCCTCTGGCTCCGACAGGATCGTCTTGGCGAGAGTGCCTTTTACGCAGTAACCTGTAGGTGGCACTCACCACATGCGGCGGTTTGAGTATGTTGATGAACTCTGAGGTCTGCTGGTAGTTGCTGTGCGCGGAGAACGATATGTAGTCCACCGACATCTTCAGCGGCAGCTTCTGGCCCGACATCGTGGTGATGTCCTCTGGCTCCGACAGGATCGTCTTGGCGAGAGTGCCTTTTACGCAGTAACCTGTAGGTGGCACTCACCACATGCGGCGGTTTGAGTATGTTGATGAACTCTGAGGTCTGCTGGTAGTTGCTGTGCGCGGAGAACGATATGTAGTCCACCGACATCTTCAGCGGCAGCTTCTGGCCCGACATCGTGGTGATGTCCTCTGGCTCCGACAGGATCGTCTTGGCGAGAGTGCCTTTTACGCAGTAACCTGTAGGTGGCACTCACCACATGCGGCGGTTTGAGTATGTTGATGAACTCTGAGGTCTGCTGGTAGTTGCTGTGCGCGGAGAACGATATGTAGTCCACCGACATCTTCAGCGGCAGCTTCTGGCCCGACATCGTGGTGATGTCCTCTGGCTCCGACAGGATCGTCTTGGCGAGAGTGCCTTTTACGCAGTAACCTGTAGGTGGCACTCACCACATGCGGCGGTTTGAGTATGTTGATGAACTCTGAGGTCTGCTGGTAGTTGCTGTGCGCGGAGAACGATATGTAGTCCACCGACATCTTCAGCGGCAGCTTCTGGCCCGACATCGTGGTGATGTCCTCTGGCTCCGACAGGATCGTCTTGGCGAGAGTGCCTTTTACGCAGTAACCTGTAGGTGGCAATCACCACATGCGGCGGTTTGAGTATGTTGATGAACTCTGAGGTCTGCTGGTAGTTGCTGTGCGCGGAGAACGATATGTAGTCCACCGACATCTTCAGCGGCAGCTTCTGGCCCGACATCGTGGTGATGTCCTCTGGCTCCGACAGGATCGTCTTGGCGAGAGTGCCTTTTACGCAGTAACCTGTAGGTGGCACTCACCACATGCGGCGGTTTGAGTATGTTGATGAACTCGGAGGTCTGCTGGTAGTCGGTGTGCGCGGAGAATGATATGTAGTCCACCGACATTTTCAGCGGCAGCTTCTGGCCCGACATCGTGGTGATCTCCTCTGGCTCCGACAGAATAGTTTTGGCGAGCGTGCCTTCCACGCAGTAACCTGCAGGGGCAAAACCTGACTGCATAAGAGTATTTTAACAAGTATCATCGACATTATCATCATGATCAACCCATTACCGGCCCACTACAGGGCACGGGTCTCCTCTCAGAGTGAGAAGGGTTTAGGCCGTAGTTCACCACGCTGGTGGTGTACGTGTGCGGTTTGGTAGACTTCACACGTCTTTGAGAACATTATGAAGAAGTCTCAAGCATGCAGGTTTACTCGCGATTTTTTCCTTCACCGTTAAAGCAAGTGATATTTAATTGCTTAAGTAATCGATCTGAAGTGAATGATCGACGCAGCTCTACCTGCAATAATAACTCCGTTCTTAGGGTCCGTACACCACGACTCGAACAGCTCCCGAGAGAGCCCCGACTGCATCATGCCGGGCGACGCCATGATCACACACGGCCCGATGTCCTCGAAATGGTCTATACCCTGAAACAATACATTATTTATTTAAAGATTACAGATTTTTCTTCGTTCCCTCTTATTCGGGTAATAATTAGAGTCGAAAGGTGCTAGAGACCGTGTAGACTAGAGCCATCCGCTCCGTTAGCTTTAAATCCATCTCTAGGGTAGTAGCGGTGGTGGTGGTAGCTATTTTAATCAAGTTTTATTTAAAAAAACGCTTTCCTAGCGTTAATAATAATTATTATTGACGCCTCCAAAAGTTTAACCCCAAAAGCATGGAACTATCTCCAAAAATTACATTTTACAGGAGAGGCAATAAAGTTTAAAATGTCTATATTTTCAACTTCAATTTCATGTAAAATAAAATTAATACGACTTTAATGTGTTAAAGGTCAACATTATAAGAAGAAAGAAGATTACAATGAGTGATCTAGGCTCCTTTTCATGCTGGAAAATAAAAAACCGTGGCATTTTAAAAACCTAAATCCACGCAGATGAAGTCGCAAACGTAGTTTATAATTGTATGTTTTTATCCTTGACATTGCGTATAATAGTTATGTATAGGCGACACGAAAACGTTTAATCATACGTCGAATCTGCCTTGAATTGTAATCAAGGTCAACGCAGATTTTAGCAGCTGATATTTTTCAAGTATAAGTATTTTCACTAAACTAACTATTTTGAAAACTATATTAATAGCTAAAAGTTGAAAACTATTTTGAATAGCTTGTAGAGTCTACAATGTAGACTGTTGTAGATATTGTTACATAACATTTGTTTTTTTTTTTATTCAGTTTTTTTCTATTATTATACATAGTTTCAAATCTTAGTTTGGTCTTCTAAATCGTTTTTTTATCGGAGTTATGTGAGGTAAGCAACGTTTAGCAGCCGTTCGATACTAACATTATCTCCGGTCTTATCTATTTTTTCATATTTTTGTGTATTAATTGCGATGTCCAAAGTCGCAGTGTCAATGCCAAAATTAAGTGATTATAGTGAAATTTTAGGTTATAAGAGGTAACTACTTCACTCACTTTTAACCACTACAAGTTATGTTACAAATAATGTATTTTAAAGAAAGAATCGTATTTTTACCCGACTACGGCAAAGCAAAAGGGAGGGTTATGATCTTTAATATACAAAATACTCGTAAGTAAATAAAATTGGAAACTTATGTTATTTCGGAATACCTGCCTTTTATGAAGCTCTTACACTTATTTTACTTACCTACATCTTATCAAAACCTTAACCTTCATTCTTTTAATTTTGTATGTCCCGGCTTATCTTCGAAACGGTTGAGCCGATTTTGACGGGATTTTCACAGACAAAAGCTAGTATCTTAATAAATACACCGTAACATGCTGGACAATCACTTAACATTTCACAAGTTAAATTTTTATAACTTGATTCTGAATTAATTTTTAGAATGAATGTAGAAAAAATGTATGACAAAATTGCATGAATGGAATCGGTACACCAGTGGTTGTCTTGAGTTCTCATATATTTCGGCTAACATGATTTTTTTATACATGATATACTATACAAGCTGATAGCCGCGACTTCGTGACGCGACTGATCCGCGTGGATTTAGGTTTTTAAAATGCCTTGGTCACTATGATTTTCCGGGATAAAAAGTCCTCTATCGCTGTACCTTTCGTCAAAATCGGTGCAGCGGTTTAGTCGTGAAAGCCTAGCATACAGACAGACAGAGTTAATTTCGCTTTTATAATATTAGTACGTATTTTCAGGTAACCCAGCAGCATGTTCCCGCGTTGGGTCAAGAAACGTTTAATCCAATGGCTGGAGGAGCACCGCGAGCTGGTGGTGTGCGCATTCTGTTTGCCCGCCAGCTTCCTCTTCACGTTACTGCTGCGTCTCAGAGCGTTTGTACGCGCGCTGCACAGCGACCCCCAGCGCCATGACAGTGCGGTGCGGGCAATACAATCCAAGGTGAATAAATATCTGGTATACATAGGTCTCTTGTTGGAATGGACCTCACGCTTCAGTCTTGTGCCGCTTGTATCCGACAGCTGCCTGCGACTCACGTAATTTAATCTGTCCGCCTAGTAGGGTACTTGCCAACACTGCGCTTTCCGGTGCGAAGTTGCCTTGGAACCCCAACGTCTGATTATTTAATTAAGATTCAGGCTTTTTTAAAAATCTCATTAGAACTCTTTCATTTTCTGGGATGAAAAGTAACCCTCTACCTAACTGTGAAATCCGGTCAAAATTGTGACAACATTTTTGCACTCCTTTGAATTTGTTTAATTTAAAAAATGTTGCCAAGTTGAAAACAATAAAACTATTCTCAGTCCCAAATGAGCTTCATATTATAGTGTTATTAGTAAGACATAAATTATTTAAAAATATTTTAACAGGATCATTAGGAATAGTATGACAGCTTGAGGGTGATCGAAGAAGATATACCTTCTAAAACTGTATGGTTTCATTTATCGAGCCTAGCAAAGGACTTGGTCATAATTTTTGATATCAGTACTTTTAATGGCCGAAACTTTTTGATAGGAAGTTGGCCTTATTATTCACATGAAATGTTTTTGTTTGGTTATATATTAATCAATCGCTTTGAGAGTATATTGGACGCTAAGTTAAAAACAATAAAAAACGAAATTGTGGAACAACTGAAATCGACCATCCTCACGGAATTAAAAAGCGAAATTGTCTCATTATCGTCAGAGTTTTCCCAACTGCAGGTCTCACATAGTCAACTCCAGTTAGAAAATGATCAACTGAAAAGTGACCTACGTACGCTGCACGAGCGCGTCACGTCCTCTGAGGATCAGCTCTCGGATCTTCGCTCCCAGTTTGGCAGGCAGCAGCAACAGGGTAGAATAAATAATTTGGAAATTGCAGGACTCCCCGAGACTAAGAGTGAATCGCCCATTGATCTTGTTTTAAAAATCGCAGAATACGCCGGTGTCGAACTGAGACGAGATGACATTGAATTCGCACATCGCGTCCAGCCCCAGAAGGCCGTAGCGGGAAGACCTAAACCTATTGTTGCGAAGTTGAGAGACCGGATGTCCAAAGATAGAGTACTTTCAGGTTTAAAAAGAAAAAAGGGGATTTGCACGAAAGATATAGGCATCAATGGAATGGAGAAAAAATTCTTCGTGAACGAACATCTAACGCCAGAGAACAAGCAGCTTCTTAAAAAAACTAAATCTTTTGCGCAAGAAAAGGCTTTTAAATTTGTCTGGGTTAGAAATTGTAATATTTTTTTACGGAAAAACGAAGAATCACCGGCTATAAGCATACGCACGGACAAGGATTTAGCCAAGTTAAAGTGATTACTCACCAAATTATACATGCTTTACCCACACATATCACAATCACGAACACACAACATTCTGCACCTCATACTCAACAACTTTCTCGTTCATTATGCACACTGTACTCATCTGCCAGACGCTACAATATCCTAAAAACTAATGGTTGCTTTATGTTATTTCGGCCTATAAATCTCAGAATTTTCAATGTAATTGTCGATTCGTGTTATAAACCACGCACATTACTCATAAAATTATATGTCGGTAATTTATTTTGGTACTTACATTTTATTCACAGGCGCTAACCCCATAAGTATCGTGTATCAGAATGTGCGCGGTTTACGCACTAAAACCAACGAAATTCGACAAAATATACAAAACCACGACTATGATTTAGTTTTAATCACAGAGTCCTGGTTAACAAGTGGTATTTTCGATCATGAAATCTGCGATAGTAGATACGACATCTTACGTTGTGATCGTAACACTGACACATCCACAAAGAAGCTGGGTGGTGGAGTATTAATATGTGCCTCTAAGAAGCTGCAAATCCAACATCAATGTGATTGGGTCTGTCCTGGCGTTGAGTCTCTGTGGGTGACCATACCAGCAGAAACTCTCCACGTCCAAGGAAGACGCAATGTCCACATTGGGCTAATTTATGCACCACCTGACAACCAGTTACCAGCTCGTATTGAATCAATCACTACTTGTCTCGCAAAAATTGTGGCATCACATCCAAATGACTTTATCCTCTTGGCTGGGGACTTTAACCTACCTAACATCGTATGGTCAGACTCTGGGCCAGTAATGCACAAAAAAGGCTCAGTAGAGCTACAAAATTCTTTTCTGAATCTTAACGATATCTGTAACCTGTCTGGCCTAAAACAACAGAATGTAATAAAAAATACCAAACAAAATACGTTAGACTTATTGTTTAGTAATATCCATTTTGATGTTCACCATTGTTCTGTACCCCTTGTTCCTGAAGATGTATACCATCCCTGTCTCGAGTTCGATCTTTCTAGCTTGTTAGTCCGTAATACACATCATAAACCTGTTAAACGCCCTAACTTCTTTAAAGGAGACTATACTAATATAAATGAATTCTTGTCTACCATTAAGTGGGATGAGGTACTATTAGGAAATTCAATTAATGACGTATTAGAAATTTTTTACTTCTATTTAAAAGAAAGTATAGACAACTACATCCCAGTAAAATTTAAGTCTAAATCAAACTTTCCTGTATGGTATTCAAAATCACTGACTCACATAGTAAAGGAAAAACTCAAAAAACACAGAAACTGGAAAGAAACTAATAATCCTCGTGACTATGATGAGTTCGCAATACTAAGATCAAGGCAAAAAGTTGTCCAGCAGAAATGTTTTAAATCTTATACAGAGCGTATGCAAAGTTACATTCGTAAAGATCCTAAGCTACTATTTTCCTACATGAACTCATTGAGAAAAAACAATTACGGGTATCCTACAAAACTCACACTAGGACAATCTACATACTCTAATGAAGTTTCAATATGCAATGGCTTCAGTGAATATTTTGAGAGTGTATTTGTAAAACCTGCGAACTCATATGACGCGCCGAGCCCTTCAACTTTGGCACATAACGAAACTATCTGCAAAATAAATATTGGTGAAGCTGAAGTTCGGAAATTGCTTAAAGCGTTGAAAACAAATAAAGGAGCAGGTAGTGATGGTATTCCATCAATTTTTCTAAACAAATGTGCCTCTACTTTGGCTAAGCCCCTTTCCATTATATTTAACCTATCTCTTAATGTTTTCTGCGCCTTCCCAGATAAATGGAAAGAAGCGTTAATAGTTCCCATTCACAAAGGTGGATCAAAAACTCAAATTGAAAATTACCGGCCAATATCAATTCTCAATGGGATGAGCAAGTTATTCGAGTCAGTTGTTTACAGTCGCATATGCCCATTTATTACAAGATCAATACCCTACGAGCAGCATGGTTTTGTGAAAAATCGCTCCACTGTGACTAATTTGGCAGTATTCACGGATTACGTACTAAAAAGCATGGACGAAAGTTGTCAGGTGGATGTGATCTACACAGACTTTGAAAAGGCCTTCGATCGAGTGGACCACGTAATCCTACTCCAGAAATTAAATATGCTGGGAATTAGTGGGAGTTTACATCGATGGTTCACTTCATACATCAAGAATCGTATGCAGGCAGTCGTGACGGGAAGCGCCAGAAGTAATTTTGTAACAATACCCTCGGGCGTACCTCAAGGGTCTATTTTAGGCCCTCTTTTGTATAACGCCTATTTATTCGACATAGGAAGCTGCTTTTCTCACGCTCAACATTTAATGTTCGCAGATGACAAAAAAGTCTTCCTCAGAATACGAAACAATTATGATTGCCACCATTTGCAAGCAGATCTTAATGCCTTAACGGAATACTACATCAAAAATAGAATTGTCGTCAATGTCAAAAAATGCCACCATATAACCATAACTCGTAAATTAAATTCCATATTATTCGATTACCAGATAAACGGTGTACCCATACCAAAAGTGAATACTGTTAGAGATTTAGGCATCAAAGTCGACACTAAGCTTTCTATGAATGACCATGTTGATATTGTAGCAGACAAGGCATATAGGCAACTAGGTTTTATTAAACGCGTAACTCATAACTTTAACAACATAGAGTGCATAAAAACACTCTATTTCACTTATGTTCGTAGTGTACTCGAATACGCTTGTAACGTCTGGTCGCCTTACTATATCATTCACTCTCAAAGGATTGAATCCATTCAAAGACAATTTATAAAATATCTTTCGTTCAAAGATTTTAAAAAATTCTCAAGTTATGAGGAAGCTTGCAAATATTACAAAATTGACACCTTAGAGAAGCGAAGGAGCTTAAGCGACATGTTACTGCTGCAATCAATCCTATCTGGTAAAATTGACTGTCCCGCTTTGCTGGCAAGCTTCTCACTTAATGTCTCATCTTTTAGACCTCGACGCCCGCGCCTTTTAGTGGTACCTAGAGTTCATACAAACTATGCACAAAATTCTGTTCTTGTACGTCTGGCTAGAACCTACAATAAAGTTTATTACAATTTAGACCTATTTCACTTAACAAAAGAGCAGCTAAAAAAAGAAATAATAAAATTACATAGGAAAAACAGTTAAACACCTAATAATCAATAACGATCTACCCTCTTTTGCACGCACAGGCACACACTCTCACACACACACACACACACACACACACACACACACACACACACACACACACACACACACACACACACACACACACACACACACACACACACACACACACACACACACACACACACACACACACACACACACACACACACACACACACACACACACACACACACACACACACACACACACACACACACACACACACACACACACACACACACACACACACACACACACACACACACACACACACACACACACACACACACACACACACACACACACACACACACACACACACACACACACACACACACACACACACACACACACACACACACACACACACACACACACACACACACACACACACACACACACACACACACACACACACACACACACACACACACACACACACACACACACACACACACACACACACACACACACACACACACACACACACACACACACACACACACACACACACACACACACACACACACACACACACACACACACACACACACACACACACACACACACACACACACACACACACACACACACACACACACACACACACACACACACACACACACACACACACACACACACACACACACACACACACACACACACACACACACACACACACACACACACACACACACACACACACACACACACACACACACACACACACACACACACACACACACACACACACACACACACACACACACACACACACACACACACACACACACACACACACACACACACACACACACACACACACACACACACACACACACACACACACACACACACACACACACACACACACACACACACACACACACACACACACACACACACACACACACACACACACACACACACACACACACACACACACACACACACACACACACACACACACACACACACACACACACACACACACACACACACACACACACATATTATGTCTACAGTGCTTAGCTATCATTAATTGTAAACCTAATACCCTATTGTTATTGTAATTTAGTACTTACTTACTATACCTAGTATATATAGTATATATACTATACCTATATAGTTATTAGTTTGTCAGACTTCTATTTAATTACACTTGTTACATTTTTTTCTTTACTTATACTTGTATATAAAATTAATATTGTGTAATCTGTTTGGCCTTATTGTTTATAAAGTGATATAATTGTATACATATAAGATGTTAACGCTGTTGATTACCTTATAAATAAATAAATAAATAAATAAAATAAATATCGCTAAAATAATGATATGAGCCTATTAAATTCATATGATAAAGGCAGCTATTTCAAATTCGGAGAGAAACATTTCAGTAATTGTTCTAGGTCCAAAAATGGAACAAACTGCCTCCAAAAGACCGTCGCCTCCTGTGCACATCACGGCCCAACTGGCTGTCTCTGAGCACCACATTCTTCGAGAAGCATCTACACCATCAAGTTGCAATACCATTATACGACATATTGGAGCTGGATGAATCAGCAATGACTGTGAGGGTAGAACCTATGGTGACCATAGGGGATATAACCGAGTATTTAATACCTAAGGGGTATTCTTTGGCCGTGACTATAGAACTGGTTGATGCTACTTTGGGAGGTACGTACTCCTATTTGATAATCGAGACCTATAAGAATCTAATAAGGCTGGGGTCAGTTCGGCAAGTTATTTTGTTATATATTATTTTTAACTGACTTCAAAAAAAGGAGGTAACTAAATTAGTATTTTTGAGTAACCGACTTTTCAATACCCTAAACCTTTTCAACACGTTTTTCTTACGTTCTACTGATTCTAACTTCTCTTTTCTCGTAATTTATTTACTTTATTAAACCGTCCCTTGAATGAGTCGTTCATATATTTTAACTTAAAACAATAAATTTATCACGACAAAAACACAAAAATAACCAACGAAAAGTCATAAGATTTGAGAAGAAGAGATTGCTTGACATTTCGCTATACCTTTAATTTCAGTGGTCAAAATTTTTGTCTTGATAGCCCTCATTACAATCAACAATTTTCTGTTACAGGTCTTGCCTTCGGAACTGGTATGTCAACTCACTCGCACAAAGCCGGACTCTATCATGAAACCATCACAAGCTACGAAGTAGTTTTAGGCGACGGCTCTCTGGTTACTGCCACAGAAAACAATGAGTACTCGGACTTGTACAAAGCTCTACCCTGGTGCCACGGCAGCTTAGGCTTCCTAGTCGCTTTGACCTTGAAAATTGTCAAAATAAAACCGTACATAAAAATCAGGTACACCCCCGTCGAAGGGCAGAAGAACTACTGCGATATGCTCAGAGAAGTTTCGGGGACTAACCAAGCCAAACCATCCTACCATCCAGATTATATAGAGGGGACTATATTCAGCAAGGATAAAGCTGTAATTATGACTGGTGATTATTCAGACCATGACAATAAAATCACAGTTAATCATTGCTCGAGGT
Source organism: Melanargia galathea (assembly GCA_920104075.1). NCBI lineage: Eukaryota > Metazoa > Arthropoda > Insecta > Lepidoptera > Nymphalidae > Melanargia > Melanargia galathea. The sequence continues at coordinate 23,896,663 of OV049855.1, forward strand.
GGTACAAACCGTGGTTTTACAGACATGTGGAATCCTTCCTTGAAAAGGGCGAACGAGTGGAATTAATTCCGCTAAGGGATTACTTGCTACGTCATAACAGACCGATTTTCTGGGTTGTCGAAGATATGATTTCTTTTGGAAACAATCCAATTTTTAGAATATTATTCGGCTGGCTTCTACCCCCGAAACCTGCATTCCTCAAATTCACAACAACCCCAGGCGTCCGAGCTTATACTTTCACCAAGCAGGTGTTCCAAGATATTGTACTGCCGCTTATGGAATTAGAGAAACAGATTGCGGTTGCTAGCGAATTGTTCGAAAAGTTTCCTCTACTGGTCTACCCGTGCAAAATAATCGATCACGGTCCGATGTCGGGTCAGTTGCGTAGACCACAAGGGAAGTACCACAAGGGAAGTACCTAGTGCCTCAAACAAATTACTCGATGTACAACGATTTAGGAGTATACGGCGTTCCCGGGAAGGTGAAAGATAAGAAACCGTACAATCCAGTTGACGCAATGAGAAAAATGGAGAGGTTCACACGCGAAGTTGGCGGTTATTCATTTTTGTACGCAGATATTTTCATGAATAGGAAAGAATTCGAGGAAATGTTTGATTTGACACTGTATGAGATCGTAAGGAAGAAATATAAAGCGGAGAACGCGTTCCCGCATTTGTATGATAAAGTTAAACCTGAAATAGATGTGTTTGCTATTGGTGAAGAGAATGCTACAACTGGAAACTAAAATATTACCATAATAAAGATATTTTTAAACGTACAACCTTTGTATATTTTTTTCCTTACCTTAAGCACTTTGGCGAAAAAAGTCGGAGATGTTATTGTAGACAAACGCTCTTCTTTATATTAAAGAAAAGATCCTGTTTTTCTGTGTCAATTTCTTCAATAGTCATGTATAGAACTAGCCAGTTTTATTTATTTCCGGATCGATCATTTATAAAGTAAAACGGTTACACTTTCGAGTCAATGTTATTTAGCATTATGGGTCTACATATATTTTAAGAGGTGATAAATGTAACAATCTTCGAAATTGCTGTATCTGAGTTCAAAAGTAAAGAGCAATGATGCCAAATGTCAGTCTCATCTATTCACGCCAACTGAAGTTCTTTGAAAGGGCATTGCTCTATATTGCTTGATTACTCCACACGCAGGCAGACTGACATATTTGGCGTCTTTATTATATCCTTTGAACCAAGAATCAGGTATTTCGAATATAGTCGCCAAAATCACCTCATAGATTAATTATTAGGGAGCGAGAACGAGAGACCGCTCACCAACTAGATAGTCCGGCCAGCTGAAGGAGTACAGCAGATGTAAATTCTACCACATGGTTAAAATGGCCACCAACAGAAGCTGGTGGAAACAGCTAATCCATTTGAGGGCAGTATCCTAGGACCACGATCTCCAGCAATGAAGGAACGACCGGAGAGTGAGAGATTATTAGGAGTTTAGTGTTTCTGAAGGATCACAAAGTTCACAAACCTTCAGGTTGGATATGTGTCGGAACACGAAGGGGTTGTTGACGGCGATCTGGCGGCGGATGCGGTCGTTCATCGCGTTGACGTACGTCTGGTACACGGCCATGCACTTCTTGGCCAGCGACGACGCGTAGTAGATGGGGATGTCCTGCAGCTCGGGGTGAAACGACCAGTATTCGTCTGCAAGGGAACATCGGGTTACATCTCAAGCACACAAATGGCGGCTCAGTTCGGTTTTCAGTTCGCGCTCTGACTGTTACGCTATTGTCTATGGAAATTACCGTTAATTCGGATTCAGGGATTCAGGAGAGTGAATTGAAAGTATGACATAAGATTCTAGATGTTTAGAATGGTCGAACAATGTTACCCAGTATGAGCAGTAGCTCCTGCGCCCGGCCCAGCGCGAACACGGGGATGAGGCAGCGGCCGCCGCGCTGCACGATGTCGCTCACCAGCCCCGTGAACCGGCTCTCGCGCTCCTCGCGCTTCTCGTGGATATGGGTGCCGTATGTTGATTCCTGAACAAACACTTTTTATTTTCGGATTGTGTATACTGCACGCAAGAAGGCTCAGGGTCACTCAGCGGGCGATGGAGTGAGCTATGCTTGGAATATCCCTGCGGGATCAAATCAGCAATGAAAAAATCTGCAGCCGAACTAGAGTTACCGACAAAGCTTATTGAGTCGCAAAACTGAAGTGGCAATGGGCGGGGCAATTTTGACTCTTTTTCGTTTCGGTTAAAATGAGTTTTGACCGGTTGAGTTTTAACTGTAACAGATACGTGTTTCACTGTAGGTTAACTCCTTTTTTATTATTGAAAACTTCATCTTAGGGTTTCGTGTCTTGTAGACTACCTACGTGACGTGATGACAAATCCAATATGGCGGATATGATGCACAAAAATACGCCAAGAAAAAATGAAATTGACGTATTAATTTAGAGTTTCGTATTCATTTAAAGTTTGGTATTAATTTGAATGTATTTTCATCAGTGGCGTAGCGTACCTTGGCGGGGCCCCATTTAAAAATTTGTTTGGGGGCCCTTATGAAGGGTAAAGATTTCTAACAATAGAAAAAAAAATGTTTGCATAAAATTAAAAGCAATATTTATTCATCATAATTATTTCTGTCACTTTTTCTAAAATTTTTACAAACAATTCAAATTAAATATATACTCTCCTTGCCCTTTTTTTTCGGCAAACTGATTTATTAAATCATTTATAGCTGATGATGACTTTAGTTTTTCTAAAAATTCTGCCTCTATGGACAACTTTTTGGACAACATTTTTTGACTTTTGTCATTTCTGAAATAAACAAAACTTTGGGAAGTTTTTGTTAATTTTTGCTTACGCACCTCGGGGGCCCCGTGGCTTGGGGGCCCCGTATAATTGATACGGCATATACGGCGGTAGCTACGCCCCTGATTTTCATGGTGCTATTTCAAAAGAGTTTCAATAGATATTTTATGAGCAACTAGCTGATGCTAGCGACTTCGTCCGCTTGGATTCTTATAAATCTCACTTAGGGGTGGAATTTCCAAAATTCCTGAAACACGTAATTCTCTATTTTTAACTGACAATACAAATACCGATTTTCATTGATGTAACTTTTCGCAAATATGGTTGAGCGAAGCAATGGCTGGATCATGCGTCATGCTCGTGAACGGGTGCCGCCGTCGGAAATGGGGCTACTTTTGTCTGCCCTTCTTAACGTGTAGAATTGTAAGCACCATTCCGAACCAGTGGTAGATTCATTTGTCGATTCAAAAGCACTTGTAAAAGTTTATCTGAATAAAAAATATGTCTTAGACTTGCCTTTACACAAGTTTAAGAAATCTATTAAAAGTATGCTCATAAAAAAAGCTTATTATACAATTGAAGATTATATAAACGATAAAAAAGCTTGGATTTAACTCGTTCCAGCAATGCGCGAGACGGCATTTCAATCATGTACATTAATAATAATAATTGTTATAATATTATTTTTATTTTTAAAAAAGAGCAACCGCCGAGTTTCTTGCAGGTTCTTCTCGGCTGGAACTGCATTCCGAACCTGTGGTAGACTCAATTGACGATTCAAAAGTACTTGTAAAAGTTTATTTGAATAAAAAACTTTTCTATTCTATTCTATTCTATTCAATAATCCTTTCTTAGTGTGCGCCTACGTCATAAAAGAAAGCTACTGTGAAAATTTCAAGTTTCTAGCTTCAGTGGTTTTGGCTGTCCGTTGATGATCAGTCAGTCAGTCAGGACAAGCTACTTTATATTATTATAGATAGAATTATAAAATGAACAATTTAAAAACAACAAAAAGTAGTTACAGTAATAAGCACGTCAGGGTGGACGGTGGGTATTTCGGCCGCCATCAGATGACGATCCTCTTGTCTCGAGAAATCGCCCGTGTACAGTATCTGTAGACAGAACGTAATTGTAAATATAATCATTTATTTAATAAATTATTATATATATAAAAATAAATTTCAATTGACGTAAAGGACAGTCCTGTCTATGTCCTTTACGACAATTGAAATATCTGGTATCGATATGTTCACAGCATACATGTCAGAGATTGCGAGAGATTGTACCTTAACACCTGCAATTTCGATCATAAACATGGCCGCGCCGAGCACGTGGCCCGCGTTGTACGCCCAGAAGCGCACGCCGCGGACGTCCTTCTCTTCGTGGAAGTTGATGGTCTCTATGCGGTCCATGGAGCCTTCCAGATCAGACTCTGTGTACAGCATTTGCTCTGTTGATATGTTGCTGCAACGAAAAAAAGAAAGTTATTTAGTGCGAAATAAACGCACAGTTATACTTTTAAAATTTGTTGAAACAATATGTTGATTCAAATCAAATTGTGGCAATGTTTTCGAGTAAAATCAAAATACAAACATCCATATTCAAATAGCTCTCATAAAAAATCGCGTCACCGCATCGTCATCAACTCATCACGTTGATATTTGTTTTGTAGCAATGGTTACTTATGCGATTGGTTACAGAATTATATGCAGCACATTAATTGATGGACTGGCAAGTGGTGCATCCACCAGTCATGTGTGACTGTGGATGTGTGACGTGTGCCATAGGAAAATGATTTAAGGGATTTCTGGCATTTCAACTAGCTTACTCACTCCAGTTTCACACTGTTGGGCTTATTTATTTTATACACAAGTGAACATGTTGTACATAAAACATTTTTGATATAATCTTTTAAATATTTGTGAAAACTGCATTGAAATCACTAAGAAGTTTAGTAGTTATTTATAAATGCACAGACAGATTCAAATTGAACATTGTTTTATACTGGTTACAAACATCTATTTTTTTTAACTAAATGGCCTTGTAAAATGCCTATATGATAACATAATCAGCAGAATACTCACCTGACTTTTATATAATCTGACACAAGCCACCGGTAAATGGCTTTAGTTGCGTGAGTCATGAACACACGGCCCTTGAACGAGGTCTTGGTGAGGAACCAGGGCAGAGCGCCGCTGTGGTCCAGGTGGAAACTGAAAGAACATCATCATCATCATCATCGGCCAGTGTGCATCCACCATTGAACATAGGCCTCTTTGAAGCCTTGAAAAAACATCACATTTTTGTTTATTTCATTATAAAAAAAACAAATGTTCAAAACATGTCACAAATGCAGTTCAAAATGGGTAACCTGCATTTCATTCTGCACCAATTTTACTTGAATTTCAATCAATTTTACAAGTATATATATTATTTATGTAAGCTAGTGGTGATAATAATTATTATTTATGAAAATTTAAATTAAAGCTACAACAGTTCCGAAAACAACCTCATCTACGAAGTCATTCTTTTTACTATCACAATCATTTAGGCTAAGTATTAGCTAAAAGAGCAACTCATTTGCAAGATTTTAGATAACATGGCAAAGGTACTTTTTTGCTAAAATTTTTTTGGTAAGAAATACTATTTATTGTCCCAGTACAATTTCGGTTTATTTTCAAAAGGTGTGTCAACCTTTTGAGAATAATAAATAAAATGTAAATTGTACTTGCAAAATAAAATTATTATTACGTAAATAAAAAAAAACTTAAAAATACTTTTTCACAGGATACAATAATATTTTATTCAGTTAAATAGTTTACAATATCTTACTGTGATATCAATAATAAGTCCACTTCATCCGCTTCAATTAAATCCACAAAGGGCAATGCATCCATTCCAGACAACCCTGGGTGGATTCCGCAATCCAACTGGAAAGAGATAAATGAATTAAATTATTAGGCTACTGTAAAAAAATAAACTGTCAAGCCCAAAAATTTTAAGGTCATGAAAACCTTTGCTTCCTCATATTCACCATTATTTTCTTTCCTTTGAACTCTAGCATGATGCAGGACCTGCCCACTTCTTGACCAGCCCCTCTGCAATAATGTTGTTAAGTTAACATATCTGTGTACAATGCCTCTTATTAAACTGAGACAGTAGTGCTAGATCGTTTCTACAGAATCTCTTTTTGACTTATTAAACTAAATAATTGATAGATCAAAATGTAGTGCTGTTGTTTTTCACAGGGAACATTGTTAAATGCAGAACACTATTTTTTAGATTCAATTAGCACCATTTTAAGCGATATAAGATTAGTGTAGGATATTTTGTAAGTGATGTTACTTTAACAGTATCAAATAATTTGTAAATTGTTGAATACTTGAGCTATGTATGTAAAAAAAACTTAGTCCATCCCAGTAATAAATATAATTCATTATAATATCAAACCGCTGTAAATATTTATTCTAAATATTTGTAGGTAGTCTTCGATAACATATTAGTACAGTAAAAAAGAATAACAGTGATTTACTATGATGTAAAATACGGAAAATACAAGTTATTTACAAAGGTCTGATAGTGAGTTGATCGCTCTCCTCCAAAGGTGCAGGGTCAGTCCCCTTCCGTGGATTAGTAGTCATGATTATTAGTAATTTCTTTCTTTCTTTACACCACTCAGTACATTTATTTTTACACTAAATACAAAGAAAGGAAAATTAAGTTTTAAAAACAAAACGCACGCGCTTCCCGGCTGTTCCCGGCGATTTGTCAAATTGTGTCAAATGTCAATTGTCAATTTGTCATTGACAAATGTCATCATTTGTCACTTGTCAAGTTCGTCCCATAGAGATAATAGAGTTCGTCCACTGAGTCTGTCAACTGTCAATCTTCTTTTTTTAGTCTGTAACTGTAACTGTAGTAACTACAAAGTTGATATTCGCCGCAAAAACAATATTTTTTTAAAATTTAATAACTGGCTTCATGATTCTCAGCTGTAGAGTATAGCCTTTTAGAGCCTAAAATAAATCAACTCGCTGCGTATTGTAAAGTTGCTCAGTCAAAACTGGCGTCCATCTTGGATTTGCAATAGTGCTATTCTACTATTCATTTGATACCCATATTAAGGGAGTTGTGGAAAAATATGTAATCCACCATTTTGTAGCAGCGGCCATCTCGGACCGATTTTCATCAAACATAACTAAAACATTCTCGACTAATTCACCTTTCAAACAAAAAAAAACCGCATTCAAATCGGTCCATCCGTTTGAGCGCCACAGGGGAACAGACAGACACACACACACGCACACACAGACACGTCAAACTTATAACACCCCGTCGTTTTTGCGTCGGGGGTTAAAAACACTGAGAAAGTAATAGTAGTGGAGGAGCCATACCTACTTTAAAAACGTGTCAAAAATACACTCACACACGCTTAGATTAGGTATCATACATGCACAATCCGAAAACATAAAATGGCGCCTGTTCATTGCGATCATAGAGATAATAATAATAAAATAGAGTTGGCATAATGTCCTATAGAAAATAGTAGATCGGAAAATAGCTCAAGCTTATCAAAATTTTCATAAGTGTGTAAGAGACAACATTACTTTTTTGACATAATAATAAAACAGTTTGAGGCCGACTGACCACTAAAGATGGCCTCCCTAAAATGTATACATGAACACTCACACACGCACAACTTCAGACATCACAATGAACAGGCGCCATTTTATGTGGTCGGATTGTGCATGTATGATACCTAATCTAAGCATGTGTGAGTGTATTTTTGACACGTTTTTAAAGTAGGTATGGCTGCTCCATTAGTCTATCTCTATGATTGCGATGCAATGAAATTGTGATCAATTTGAAAAGTAAAGTTTTTAACACAGGTTTTTAAAGTAGGTAGGTATGGGTCCTCTAGGCTCTATTTAACATTATTATCTCTATGCAAAATTGACACAGGTTCTGACTTCTGACATTGACGGACATTGACATCTTTTAGGTTGTTTCATGGTTGTTTCCATGTTTCATTCAAAAATATTCAATGTTCAAAATCGCTATGCATTTTTTGAAAGAAATATAATAATTTAATAATTTTAGAATTGATGAACTAAAAATCATATGCTTTTCAGTTTATTTACAATAACTTTGTGATGATATAGCTCAATAAATGTAATACTAACAAACTGCATGGACAATCTGTGAAATATGTCTAAAAAGAAACTGTTTGATGAAGATTCGGAGGAAGATGTGGCAATTAAAACTGAGAACGAGTATGCGAAAAAGTACGATGCTTGGCGTGAAAAAGAAGAACTGCACAAATGTAAGTGGTTTTCAATATACTTTGTTATCTAGCCTTTTAAAGGTTTATATTCCTGGTCCTAATGCTTCAATGTACCAGTCAAAATTATTTATTTCATAATATACATATCTAAATGTAAACAAACCTTACTTCTTTACTCAGACCACATAGACGTTATGACAGAACACAGCCTTAATTTCTTTATTGGTTTGAGACTTATAAATGAAAACTACTAATATTATAAATGCAAAGTGGTGTCTTCAGACTGTCCATCTGTTAGTTACTGTATCTTGACAATTATTGATATGAAATTTGACATAGAAATGATAGCTTATATCCTGGAGATGGACATAAGATACTTTTTATCGTGGAAAATCAAAGAGTACCCCACTTATTTAAAAGACCTAAACCTATATTTTATGTTTTTACTTGATATCTTACAGTGGAACAGAAATATGGCTCAAAAGCTTTGAACTCAGATGCCTCTTCATCATCTGACAGTGAGGACGACAGCGATGAGCCAGTGGAGGTATCTGAGGAAGTGGAGAAGCAGTTCCTCAAGACCCTGGCACTCTTGAAGACCAAGGACCCTCGGATATATGACCCTAACTATAAGTTCTTTGATGAAAAACTTGAAAAAGAAAAAGGTAATATTTTATTTATAATATCTGTATATGATTTCCAAATAACTGCTCTTTTATTAAGTTCATATTATTTGAATGATAGCATTACCAACACAGTTTTTTTATTGGAACACTTTTGTCAATTTCAAAGAGACTTTCTACAGGCAGGTAGAGAATTATACAGGGAATGAAGCTAATTACTTTTTATTCTGGAAATCTTTTGAGGGCCTACCTATACTCCGATTTTTAATTCGGTGGAATTCTGACAGCTGTCATTGTCATTTACAGATGAGTTATTTGTATGGAAAACAGGGTTAACATCTATGAAGTATCATTTTACCCCAAACTACTTTAATTCCCTGTCAACATAAAAAAGCCCTAAGCCACGTAATAATATTAGTCATTCCGCCTTAAAATAGAAATCGCTAAGAGTGGAAACTAGAAAGTGCACACTAACAGCAATAGAAAACAAAAGAAGCACATTGAAAAATTTATTCAAAAATGGAAGTCGAATGGTACATTATCACCATGAAGTGTCTTTATCACCATGAAGTGTCTCAGGCATTTGTCATATCTACATGTGGCAGTTGATTTTTATTTACATAAGTCTTGAATTTTTTATCTTTTTTGTGGGAATTGTTTTATCTCTGGTAACATTACGAAACGTCAGAATTCCACAGAATTAAAAATCAGAGTATATACAACAATAAAAATTGTTTCTATTAGGGACAATAGATTTCATGGGCATTTCATGCATGGGATGTTTTCATGGGCTAACAACCATTGAAACAATTTTAACAAAATTTGGCATACTTAGAGAGAGAGAGAAATCAGCTGAGATGCATATTATAGTCTACTTTTTATCGAAGGAAATGGAAAAGAATGGTTTACAAAAATCCCACTAGATTTTTAAAAATTCAATTCTACATGGAAAAATCATTGTTACCAAACCTATTTATGGTTTACAGAGAAGGAACCTGAAACTAAAAAGTTAACATTTGATGATAGTGATGATGATGATGACAATGATGATCCCAATATATTCAGCATTGAGAAGAAAGCTGAAATTGACCACTCGGACAATTATACAGACCCAAATGGAAAATCTGCTAAGGTATTGTATCAAACCAAATATCCAAATTTGTATCCAAAAACTCTAATCGTCGAGTTTACTTCAGCATTATTTTTGTACCTACAACCATTTTCATTGAAATTTCAACTTAAATGTCATGTAATTACTAATTATGGTTCATTATTATTCACTAGCTTCTGCCCGCGGCTTCGCCCGCGTGAATTTCGGTTTTTCAAAAATCTCGAGGGAATTGTGGATTTCCGGTACCCTTTTCTGCTCCCTTTTCCAAACTTTATATCTACTTTCAAGGAAGTTTGCATTCAAAGTCTCCATTCAAAATTTCTGCCAAATCGGTTCAGTAGTTGCGGCGTTAAAGAGTAACAAACATTAACGCCTTTGTAATATTAGTGTGGTTATTTGAAATATATATATATATTGCTGTGTGCGCCGGCCATTAGTGTTACAATGAAAAAAGTAAAAGTGGTGCCCCCACCAGCCAGAGTTTTAAATTATTTTTATAATAATAATATTTTCTGGTCTATGTTTTGATTTTGTCTTTCAGGAAGACAAGCTGAAAGACTACCTAACTGGGAAAGCAGAGCATGTGGATCAAGAGCTGGAGAGCGAGCTGGCGCCGCTCCGCGCGCTGTGGTCAGACCCCAACATAAACGATGGCGAGGCTTTCCTTAGGGACTATATTCTTAATAAAAGGCAAGGCTGAACTTTTTACTTGAGCCATAAATATTATAAACCCGATGGGCCGATATATATATATATATATTTATTTATATCCCGAATAAATGATTATTTATTTAAACCAGAATGCTATATTTCGGAAATCTTCATTGTGCAAGAACTGTACACTGACTGTACATTTTCTGAGCACGGATTGGGCGTTTTCTGCACGCGGCCTGTCACAATACAATATAATACATTTATTTTGTACAAATTAACTTTTTTATTCAATTCTTTTCGTCAAAATTAAAAATTGCTTATTATGGTTGTAACTGTGGAACTCTTTGACAAACAAACAGACAGCGGAGGCTTAGTAATAGGGTACAGTTTGGCACGCTTTGGATTCGCCATTTTAACAAGCTATAATTTAGGAAAAATTAAACAGACTTTGGTCCGGCAATCTCAGAGAAATCAGTATCAATAATATGGTACCTTTATGCATATAACTATGTACATAAGAATGAAAACAAAGATTTACGAAATTACGAAAGATTAGTGAAAAAAATCATAAAAATGTTCATCATCATCATCTTTGGTTTCTGAAATAATCGCGAACATACATACAGGTCGAATACAGAACCTTCTTTTTTTGAAGTCGGTTAAAAATAGCCTGCTTTAATATAATACTCGTAGGTACTTGGAAGACGGCGATGCGGGCGGAGCCGAAGACAAGATCCGCGACGACGCTGCGCTGGAGGAAGACGAGAAGCAGGTGGAGGAGCAGGGCAAGTTCGAACGCGCTTACAACTTCCGCTTCGAAGAGCCGGACGACGAATACGTGAGTCATCTGTTTTAATGGCCATATTAGGCCTAGGCTGCACTGCGAAATTTATTCGCGCGAATTTTTTCGCAAAATTCTGTGACATATGGGATTGTATGAAGCTGCACGCACGTGCGATTTAAAATTCGCGAGAAAAATATATTAAAATGCGGAATATAAACCGCGCGAATAATTTTCGCAGTGCGGCCCCGCTCTTATAGTAGATCTGGAGATTTTTGGTTCTAAAACACGAGATTTCTGTCTTATCTCAGAACTTGTAAAAATTGTTTTAATAAAAACCTCGTTGTCTCAATTGATAGACGTCCACTGCTAGATATAGCAAGCTAGATATCTATACTAATATTATAAAGCTGAAGAGTTTGTTTGAACGCGCTAATCTCAGGAACTACTGGACCGATTTCTAAAATTCTTTCACCATTATATATGTATGTGATCCCTGAGTGCTATAGGCTATATTATATTATGTACCACGGGCGAAGCCGGGGCGGACCGCTAGTGCAATATACTGCTCTTGCAAGATCGTCACGGAACACAATCCTGTGCCGCACGTGTCTAGCGGGTGTCGACGACTCACTCGCTTGAGATCGTCGCCACTCGCACATTTTGTCGGTTCTTCGCGCTATGTGCGCCGTCCATTACCACTTCAGTTTCGCTCCAGACTCTCCAGACTCGACGAGCTATGCCGGTAACTCTGGTTTTCCTCACTTCTGATTTGATCCCCCGGGGATCATGTGTAGCTCCATCTCTATAAGTTCTTCGCGCTGAAACTTCCCTCTCTTTCCCTCCAGATAAGCGAAAGCTTGTGTTAGGAGTGGGTACGACCATAGTGTAGTGGGTGAGGTGTGAACCGTCGACCTTTCGGTTATCGATCCACGTCCGATGACTGTTGCGCTTCGCAATTTGATCATGTACATAACATAAAATTGTTTTTTTTTTTAATTTAAAAAAGAGCAACCGCCGAGTTTTTCCGGATCTTCTCGGCGGAAATGGCATTCGGAACCAGTGTTTAAGCATTTGCAAAAGTTTATTTGAGTAAAAAACTTTTATATTGTATGTTGTATTGGTATGTTTCCAGCTGAAACGTTTCCCGCGCACAATGAACTACATCCGGCCCAAGGACGAGCGGCGCCCGCGCAAGCGCGCCGAGCTGCGCGCGCGGAAGGACGACGAGAAGAAGCAGAAGATGGAGGAGATCGCGCGCATGAAGGCGCTCAAGCTGAAGGACATCCAGGAGAAGATCGCCAAGATCAAGGAGGTCACCGGCAACCAGGACCTCGCCTTCCAGGTGACTTACTTTACTCCATACGCATTCCTTTAAATAGATCATCATCATCATTATCATCATCATCACCATCATCATCATCAACCCATTACCTACACTTCAGGGCACGAGTCGTATTGGTAGCGAATTGGTAGACTTCACACGCCTTTGAATACATTATAGAGGACTCGCTCGTGCAGGTGTCCTCATGATGTTTTCCTTCACTGTTAAAGCGAGTGATATTTAATTGCTTCAAACGCACATAACTCCGAAGTTAGAGATAAGAAGAAGAAGAAGAAGAAGAAGTTAGAAAGAAAGGCCGATGTCTAAAATCACTAAGCTCACCGACGTATTACCGACGTACTGTTAGGACTAACATTAATAATTACTTGGGAACTTTCATACAACCTAAGGTATAACTAGAATGTGTCACACCAATGAAAGAGCCCCGGCTCAGCAAAAATATTATGGATACTTATTACATTTCTCTAAAAACTCAAGGACGTTTCTATCTTTAGTTCAATATGTGAATCTTCATTGGATCAGTCAAATCAGGTATAGATATCGCCAAACAAAATATTCGTCTCTGAGCTTCGTGCGAGAGTGAACTCGCGCAGGTTCGCGCTAGCTCCTATCCGTCCACTGATACCAAAAATATGCTATTGCGACGCGCTTTGCGGTTAGATTCAGAGGCGAATATTTGTTTGGCGGCACCTATATAAACATCGGCACGTATATCGAACGCTGAACGAAACGTGGAGGGGTTAGCTGCGCATGGGTACTGTCGCGCACGTAATACAATCATTGCTTTAATTATTTAATAGTACCTATTTAATTTAGCTATTAATTGTGCCTGCCTTCTCAAAATAGTATTTTTTATAGGCATGTTCACTGTTTAAAGCAGTAGTTCCCAAAGTGGTCCAGGTGGACCCCCAAGGGTCCACGGGAGACTCGACGGGGGTCTACGTTGGCGTGACAAAAAAATGGGGGTTCACGAGTTGTAAGCGTGGTCCACGAAAATTTATCTGCTTTCGATAGTGAATACCTAAAAATGTTGGCGTGACTTCACCTAATAATGTAGGGAAATAATATTTTAAGAAGCTAAGAGACTGTTACATTCAGTACTCAGTACTTATCTTTACTTTTTTGACGTCCACTCACAGCGCAATCAATTAACCAATCAATTCTCACTTTTTTTCGAAAACTATAAATTCGTGGTTGGAACTCAGCCGTAACGCAAATTTCCGTAGTAAAATCTAATCTTCACATTTTTGTCGAGTTTTGGGAATCTTGTAGAAATGTAGCTACAGGGGGTCCACCAGAACTAGCAAAATTTTGAAAGTGGTCTATGAGAAAAAAAGTTTGGGTACCCCTGGTTTAAAGTCACAAACAAACTTAATAAAAACAAATTAACAAACTCAATCTTAACAAAATATAACAACAAAAATTAACCGCAATAACAATACAATTAAGAACGCGACTGTACACTGGACGTGCGCGGGGCGTCCTTAGCTAACCCCTCCACTTTCCTTCAGCGTTCGATGTACGTGCCGATGTCTATACCATCAAATTATCATATGAATGTGACCCCAGGAGGCGGACATCGAAGGCGACTTTGATCCGGACGAGCACGACAAGCGCATGCGGGCGCTGTTCGACGAGCAGTACTACGGCGACGCGGACGAGCGCAAGCCCGTCTTCCCCGACCTCGACGACGAGCTGGAGATCGGTGAGACACACCCGCAAGATCCACACAGTTCAAGCAGAATTACAGCAGTGAAGGGCTAACTTTGTAGATGTATAAAAAACTAGTGGACCCGGCAGACTTCGTCCTGTCCGGTGACATACCGACATCAGCGCCTCATACCGAGACCCGATAGGTTACCTATACCTACCCGGTAATACCCACCCAGGATTGAAATATATAAACAAAATTTCATCCAAATCGGTCCAGCCGTTTAGGAGGAGTTAGGTGACAAACACACGTACGGAAGAATTATATAGGTACGGGTGAGAGAGTTTACCGTATTCACGCGACGGGATGTTTGACAGTTACGAAACCCGTGAACAATTTGTATGGGAAAATGTTTTTTCTTTTATTTTATTTTTTCGTCAATTTTCCAATGTTTTTAATAGTTATTCTGCTATTCGGGATGGAGACAAATACAACAAATCAATAACTATGAAAATCGCTCCAGCCGTTCTCGAGTTATAAGTGTTCGAACTAACACGACTTTGTTTTATATATTATATAGATTTAAAAAAATTCACTGAGCATTGGCATGGACATTGTTCGAAGAGTCGATGGACGTTGGGGCTTAGAATGAAGACCTCGCACCAGAAAGCGCTGTATTTGGTAGACCCCTTACTGGGTAGACCGACGACAGTGATGAATAAAAACAGATTTTTCCACAATTAAACTTCACAAGTGCTTTCCAATTGTCAAATGAAAACGATTAGTCCGTTTTGGACCCTAATACCTAACTAATATTTATTTGCAGTAACATTTCTTACAATATGATTTAATAGAATATATTGTTAATAATTAATTTCTATAATCTTCTAGAAAATTGGGAAAAATACGACCAACAAGAATACAGTCGGGAAAACCAAGATGTAGATGAAGATGGTCCGCATTGCGAAGATGAAAATTTCAATGTAAGAATCGAAACAATCGGCCAAGTGCGAGTTGGCCCTCACTCTAGTAGGGTTCCGTACCAACTAACAAAAACATGTTCATTTGTATTTTATTTTTTCCATGAATCTGTATTTTCTGTATAATTTGTATCACTATCACTGCATATTATTATAAAACAAAGTCCCCGCCGTCGTCTGTCTGTCTGTTCGCGTAAAACTCAAAAACTACTGAACGGATTTTCATGCAGTTTTCACCAATAGACACAATGATTCATGAGGGAGGGTTACAAGTATAATTTGTTAAGGTTTTGTGTAAATTGGTAATGTCGGAAAAAATCAAGCCTCCTGGGAGTTTTCATCGAAGATACTGCCTAATCTCTTTGAGATCTAACAAAAGTCAAAATAGTGTATGGTGGCTTTTACTATTATAATTACTACCCTTGTGAAGCTGGGCCGGGTTGCTAGTACAGTATATATAGAGATTCCAAATTCCTAACTACTTAGGAACTATTAGTTTATTTTAATTATTATTATTAACCCTGTAATAAATGTTTTCATATTGAATAGAAATTCAGTAGAAATTAATAAATAATAAAATGTTCAACAGATGGACGCAGACTACGACCCGAAGCTAGCGAAACTGAACCTTCTAGAAGAATTAAAACGCAACATGGGCAAGAAGCGCAGGAATCGCAAACGCAAATCCAAGTTGGCCCAACTCCTGTCGGACGACAAGCCCAAGTTCGTTCCCGACCTGGAAAAGAAGTACTCCGAGTTTATGGAGGAGTACTATAGGATGGACTGCGAGGATGTGATAGGAGGGGATCTGCCCACCAGGTTCAAATACAGGGAGGTTGTTCCCAATGACTTTGGGCTGACTATTGAAGAGGTAATCCTAACTAATATTATAAATGTGAAAGTAACTATGTCTGTTTGTATGATACGCTTTCACGCCTAAACCGCTGAACCGAATTTAAGGAAATTCGGTGCAGAGGTAGACTAGACCTTGGAAAAGGACATGACTACTTTTTATCCCGAAAAATCACGGAGTTTCCAAGAAATTAAAAAAAAAACTAAATCCACGCGGATGAAATCGCGGGCATAATTTATTTATTAATCAGCTTTAATAGATTGAAACGCAACACGCTCCTATTTAGGCGGACTGACGACATCAAAAGAGTCAGGGAGCCGCTGGATACAAGTGGCACAATACCGCGGCGTGTGGAAGTCCCTACAAGAGAACTATGTCCAGCAGTGGACGTCTATCGGTCGATAACGACGACAATGAATGGATTTAGGTTTATAGGTAGGTAGGTAAAATCTCCGGGTTGCAAGCTAACTCTGTGCCAAACGTTAAGAAAATGTTTTAACAACCCACATATATGTATGCCTAACATACTACATTGATATCTCCCACTAGAATGTGAGATTGCTGTCAATGGTTATAGTCTGTGGTAGCTAAACATTTAAAACTGTATGTAATCGTAGAAATAAAATTGTAATTAGTGAAAAATTATTTGCAGATCCTTCTAGCAGATGACAAAGAGCTAACGCAGTGGGTGCCATTGAAGAAGATCGTCAAGTATCGGCCGGAGAACGTGGAGAAAGGAGAAGTTAAGACGTACTCGCAGAAGGCGGCAGACGAACGGCTGAAGAAGAAGATTCTACCCAGCCTGTTTAAGGATTTACCAGAGTGAGTTTATGCGTACTAATATTATTAATGCCTCCAATTACTGTTTTAAATTTTTAATAATAATCCCCGATCTGTGGGAAAACCTAACATCTCACCACCCTTCTGCTTTAAACGTCATAACCTTGATCACTGTCACTATGCGTCTACCAAGTACTAGTTGAGACTAATTTAACTACAAAAAACCGCATTCAAATCGGTTCACCCGTTTAACAGCTACGGTGCGCAGACACGCACCTAGACAGGCACACATAGCAGTCATGCGCAGCTACGGTCAAACTTTTAACACCCCTTCGTTTGTGTCAGGGGTTATAAATCAGGACACATTGTTTCTTGTCTGATATAAAAAAAGAGAAGTTAAATTGCAAAACTATTTAACATACCACATTATTACTTTGCAGGGAACCAGAAATAGTAGTTCCATCTGAAGAAATTAACAAGAAGAGAAAGAAGAAGAAAAAAAAGAAAAATAAAGAACAAGACAACACAGAAGAAACAGAAACTAACATAACTGTTGGCGACGACTCGGTAAATGAAAATGTTGAAGCGAATGACACATTTAATGAAAACGAAAAAGTATCAAAGAAGAAGAAAAGGAAATATGATAATAACAAAGGAGATAACGATAGTGAAACTGTGGAAATTTATAAAAGTGATACTAATACAACAGAAGTAGATAGTGAAAAACCTAAGAAAAAGAAGAAACGAAAACATGATATCTTAGTAGAAAACAACTCTGTAGAGTTTGATAATGATAATATAGAAGTGTCTATTAATAAAAATCATATAGACAGTGAAAATAAACAAAGAACAGGAAAAGAATTCGTAAAAAGTGATGATTTAAGTAATGAACATAATAAGAAAATTGACAAAAACAAAGGCTCTAAAGATAAAACACATAAAGAGTTGGCAAGTAATGAAGTCACAAACACTATATTAAAAGAGTGTAGAGTACGAAAAGAATCAATGAATAGTGAAAGTGTTGCTAACACTTCAGATTTAAATAATGAAAATAGTACAATACGTGACAAAAAGAAAAAGTCCAAAAACCATTTTACTGTGGATACTGTACTCAATGAAGGACCGACTAGAATTACAGATGTAAAAGTTAATGGACAAAAAGAAGGCAATAAGAAAAATAAACACGTAAATAATTTTGTTGTTGAAATTATAAACGAACAGAACAGTCAAATTAGTAGACAGCAAGTTGAAAATTGTGAAAAGAAAGGTGATGATAAAAAGAAAAACAATTTGAAACGTAGATTAGAACCAGTTTTAAGTACCAGCATCCCCAAAAAGAAACAAAAGAAAAATAAACAAAAAAATAATTCGCAAGTTAACATTAATAAAACAGATATTAAGAACAAATTTAAGAAAAAAAATAAACTATCCAGTGCCAAGGAAAAGACGAATAATCCTTTGGGAAATTTATCCGACGAGAGACTTAAAGCGTACGGTTTGAATCCGAAAAAGTATCGAAGCTTCTTGAAATACAAGAAATTTTAACTTTTTTTTATAATTCAGTACAAAATAATATGTGTAAATGGTGATTATTTAACTGTAATAATATTGTTAAATTATATTGTATAATTTTTTATTAATATAAATATGTAAAATAAAAAAAATCTGCGTATTTTTTAAAGTGTTTGATTGCAGAAATAACACAAACAGCACAAAACTTGTTCTGTGACGATCCTTGTGAGAGACGATGGACAGTGTGCAGAACGCGTCCTGGCTTTTCTAATAAAACATATGGTCTCTTGTTCACACGCCGTGAAAAGTTACGGTTACGGTTAACGGTCGTCAGTGTTATATGGAGCACAATGGGAGCTTGTTAAAACGCCGTGCGGAACTACGGCGGCGGCGCTGTGCTGTATAAACCGTGCCTATTAACAAGCTACCATAACCGTAACTGTAATTTTTCACGGCGTGTGAACAAGAAGCCTAACGCGTCAGTCTAATATCACCTAATATCATTGAATTATTTTCTTCAAAGCATTATGGCCGCCACTGAGTGCCACCTTAACAAAAATAACGTGTTGTGGATGATTTCAAGATGCCACGCGTGAGCTGCTTTTTGCTCCAAAAGCGACAACCTATCTACCCACATGAATTTATAGTTGGAACTTGGGACATTACAAACGTGCGATCCGACCATAATTAATCACTTTTATCGGACTTCGCTCGCACTAATTACAGGCCTTATGGAACTGAAACCGGTTGATCTGGTGTTATGTGTAACAGTAAAATAAGGATTTGTCGATAGTCGATAAGAGACTATAAATACCGAGGGCGAGGTTAAGAAAATGATACAAAATATTATTTAGTGTTATTTCATTTCTGCTTCTTAAAACATACTGTTTTAAATGCTATAAAACTTATTATAATTTAATTATACATAAGTATTTTTGTAAAATTAGGCTAATTTTATGTATTTACAACGATATTTACACATATTATATTTAAATTACAAAGCAACCACTTTAAAAAGACTCATTTGCTTAATTATATGGACCATTGCCCTATCGCGTCGCCCCAGTTACCTGCGTCCGAACTCGTGTGGTCCGAACGGTATGCCTTTATCGATAACGACACAAGTCACAACTGTCCGTAACGTTTTATGGCTCGGAAGTCGGAGCGCACGTTTGTAATATTAATATTAATATTAATATATATATAGCTGTTCGTTCTGATTCACTGACTCATTCATCGCCCCTCCTGTAAAATTTTGTATGAAAATTTTTTTTTTCACTAATGGTTTCGTATAGAGGACAAAAATTGAAGTAGAACAAAAATATGGAGAGAGCTGATGATTGAGGATTTCGGAGACGGGTGAAGAGCACGCTTAAGGTATTGAAGATAGGTGGGGGGTGCTCGAGCAAATGTCACTCGAAACGTCATCCAATTGGCAGTCAGCTGAAAAAAAATTCAAAATGGCGAAAAAAAGATGGCTGCCATACAAATTTCGTCGGTCTCCATCTCGGAGGGTATAAAAGATGGAAGAGTGGTTTCTTTGCAAAAGATGATGAGAATCCAAAGGTCTACTTGATGAATTGAAAAAAAATTCAAAATGGCGGAATTTATTTTTCCATAGAAAATGTATGGCGAATATTGAAGAGACTACAAGTTGTGAACTATGCAAGGCTTTAATGCGGTTTTTTGGAGAACTCTCAAAGAAAAATATCGGAAGACATGATGATTGAGGGTTTGGAAGTTGGTTGAGGAGCCCGGGCAGGGTATTGAAGATAGGTAGGAGGTGCTCAAACAAAAATTACTCGAAACATCATCCAATTGGCAGTGAGCTGAAAAAAAGTTCAAAATGGCGGATTCAAGATGGCGGCCATACAAACATCGGTGTCTATCTCACCAAGTATAAAAGATGGAAGAGTAGTTTTGGCCAAAAGATGATTAAGACCTTAAGTTCTACTTGATGAGCAGAATGATTCGAAGAAAAAATATGGAGAGTGATAATGATCGAGGATTAGGAATAGGGGAGAGATAAAGGATATGGAGGCTGCTCAAACCAAAATACCCGAAAGCGAAACCTCGCGGTCCGCTTGCGGGCCGCGCACCCACGCGCCCTACTAGTTAATATATATATAGCTGCTCGTGCTGATTCATTGACTGACTCACTGATTGATCACCCCTCCTGTAAAATTTTGTATGAAATTTTTTTTTTTCACTAATGGTTTCATATAGAGGACAAAAATTCATTCGGAACAAAAATATGGAGAGAGCTGATGATTGAGGATTTCGAAGACTGGTGAAGAGCACGCTTAAGGTATTGAAGATAGGTGGAGGGTGCTCGAACAAATGTCACTCGAAACGTCATCCAATTGGCAGTGAGCTGAAAAAAAATTCAAAATGGCGAAAAAAAGATGGCCGCCATACTTTCGTCGGTGTCCATCTCGGAGGGTATAAAAGATGGAAGAGTGATTTCTTCGCAAAGGATGATCAGGATCCAAAGGTCTACTTGATGAATAGAAAAAAAAAATCAAAATGGCGGAATTTATTTTTCCATAGAAAATGTATGGCGAATATTGAAGAGACTACAAGTTGTAAACTATGCAAGGCTTTGATGCGGTTCTTTGGAGAATTCTCAAAGAAAAATATGGGAAGACATGATGATTGAGGGTTTGGAAGTTGGTTGAGGAGCCCGGGCAGGGTATTGAAGATAGGTAGGATAGGAGGTGCTCAAACAAAAATTACTCGAAACATCATCCAATTGGCAGTGAGCTGAAAAAAGTCCAAAATGGCGGATTCAAGATGGCGGCCATACAAACATCGGTGTCTATCTCACCAAGTATAAAAGATGGAAGAGTAGTTTCTTAGAAAAATATAATCAAGAACTAAAAATCTACTTGATGAACAGAAAAAAACAACATGGCGAAATTTATTATTCCATACAAAATATATGGCGAATATTGAAGAGAATGTAAGTTGGGAACTATGCAAGACTTTGACGCCGTTCCTTTTCAATTTTTAAATTTTTTTTATGGAAGAACTCTCATTCTGACAAATTATTCGGAGAAAAAATATGGAGAGTGATAATGATCGAGGGTTAGGAAGATGGATGAGGAGCACGGCCAGTTAAAGATGCTGAAAATGATAGAAGAAGGTGGAGGCTGCTAAAACAAAATTAATACTGAAATCCCCGCGGTCCGCTTTAGCGGGCCGCGCAGCCAAGCGCCCTACTAGTTAATATATATATAGCTGCTCGTGCTGATTCATTGACTGACTCACTGATTGATCACCCCTCCTGTAAAATTTTGTATGAAAAATTTTTTTTTCACTAATGGTATCGTATAGAGGACAAAAATTCATTCGGAACAAAAATATGGAGAGAGCTGATGATTGAGGATTTCAGAGACGAGCGAATGGCACGCTTAAGGTATTGAAGATAGGTGGGGGGTGCTCGAACAAATGTCACTCGAAACGTCATCCAATTAGCAGTGAGCTGAAAAAAAATTCAAAATGGCGAAAAAAAGATGGCCACCATACAAATTTCGTCGGTCTCCATCTCGGAGGGTATAAAAGATGGAAGAGTGGTTTCTTCGCAAAAGATGATGAGAATCCAAAGGTCTACTTGATGAATTGAAATAAAATTCAAAATGGCGGAATTTATTTTTCCATAGAAAATGTATGGCGAATATTGAAGAGACTACAAGTTGTAAACTATGCAAGGCTTGATGCGGTTCTTTGGAGAACTCTCAAAGAAAAATATGGGAAGACATGATGATTGAGGGTTTGGAAGATGGTTGAGGAGCCCGGGCAGGGTATGGCAGATAGATGGGAGGTGCTCAAACAAAAATTACTCAAAACCTCATCCAATTGGCACTGAGCTGAAAAAAAAACAAAATGGCGGATTCAAGATGGCAGCTATACAAATTTCGTCGGTGTCTATCTCACCAAGTATAAAAGATGGAAGAGTGATTTCTTGGCAAAAGATGATCAAGAACTGAAGATCTACAATTTGATGAACAGAAAAAAATCAAGATGGCAAAATTTATTTTTTTCACACAAAATATATGGCGAATATTGAAGAGACTAAGTTGGGAAACTATACAAGACTTTGATACGGTTCCTTTTCAAAATTTGTTTTTATGGAAGAACTCTCCTTCTGGCAAATGATTCGGAGAAAAAAATTTGGAGTGATGATGATCGAGGGTTTGGAAGATGGATGAGGAGCACGGCCAGGGTTAAAGATGCTGAAACTGATAGAAGGTGGAGGCTGCTAAAACAAAAATAATACTGAAATCCCCGCGGTCCGCTTTAGCGGGCCGCGCAGCCAAGCGCCCTACTAGTATAGATATAAAGCTACTTGAAGTAAGGTACTGATCACCTCTCCTGAACAATTTTGTATGGAACTTTTTCACCATACTTTCCGTGTGTGTAAAATTTAAAAATTCTAGGTCAACAAAATTATAGAGAGAGCTGAAGGTGGAAAACTGACTAGGGTGCCCTAAGGGATCTCAAAAACTATCAGTCGGAGAGGTACCGTCCTGAAACAAAAAATGTTCAAAACCTTGGCCTATTGGGTGAACCGGTGAAAAAAATATGGCCACCAAACAAAAAAAATTTTCGTCTCCATACAAAAATTTCCTAATTTTCAAGAGGCTCTCCAGAACAATTTTGTATGGAACTTTTTTCCCTTTACTATTTACATGCGTAGAACTTATAGGTCTTCCTTCAGGAAAATTATGAAACGTCGTGAATGTGGAAAATTTACCAGAGTACCCCAAAGGATCTCAAAAACTATTAATCATAGAAGCATGGTCCTGAAAGCGAAAATGTTCAAGACCTTGGGCCCTTTGGTGAGCCAGTAAAAAAAAGATAGGTACCGAACAAAAAAAATTTTCGCGTCCATACAAATTTTTTTTAAAATTTTCAAGAGGCTCTCCAGAACATTTTTGTATGGAACTTTTTTCTATCTCTAAGCGCATGCATAGAACTCATGATTGTCCTTTCAGGAAAAATACGAAACGTTATGAATGTGGAATATTTACCAGGGTACCTCATGGTCCTCCAAAACTACCAGTCATACAGACATGGTCCCAAACAAATGTTATTAAAGACCTTGGGCCATTGGGTAAACCGGTAAAAAAAAGATGGCCGCCGAACAAAAAAAAATTTTCTCCATACAAATTTTTTGGGTTCTTTTCAAGAGGCTCTCCAGAACAATTTTGTATGGAACTTTTTCTCTTCACTATTTATGTGCGTAGAACTTATGGATCTTCCTTCAGGAAAATTATGAAACGTCATAAATGTGGAAAATTTACCAGAGTACCTCATGGGTCCTCCAAAACTACCAGTCATACAGACATGGTCCCAAACAAATGTTTTTAAAGACCTTGGGCCATTGGGTGAACCGGTAAAAAAAGATGGCCGCCGAACAAAAAAAAATTTCTCCATACAAATTTTTTGGGTTCTTTTCAAGAGGCTCTCTTAGACATTTTTGTATGAAAGTTTTTTTCCCCCTACTACACTTATAAATAGAACTTACAGATTTTTTTTCACAAAAATCACAAAACGTAGTTAATGTGGAAATATTACCAGAGTACCCTAACGGCCCTCAAAAACTATCAATCATAGAGGCATGGTCCTGAAACTAAAAATGTTCAAGACCTTAGGCTCTTTAGTGAGCCAGTAAAAAAAATATAGCTACGGAACAAAAAAATTCGTGTCCATACAAAATTTCTTTTTAATTTTCAAGTGGCTCTCTCCAGAACATTTTTGTATAGATCCTTTTTTTTCCACTAAACGCATGCATAGAACTGATTAGTGTCCTTTCAGAAAAGATACGAAACGTGATACCAATATTTCTTTCTATCTTTCAAGAGACTCTCCAGAGTATTCTGGTATTTGGTATGGCCTCCCATTTCTTTAATTTACGAATATTGAAAAGACTACAAGGCCCGCGAGCTGCTTGCAGCTCGCGCACCGAGCGCAACACTAGTTCCAGCTATAATTGTTTTTCGTTAAAAGTTAAAATAGTTTATAATAGGCGAAAAGTCAAGAGTCAAGACACAAGAACATACAACGCATCAATGCCTGTACATACGTCCTATAAGTACGTTTAGGCTCCTATCCCACTGGCGTTTTGCGAGCGTTCGCGTTTCTCCAACGTCTGTGCAGCGACAACGTCGCGTTGACGCGACGTTAACGTTGAGCGTGTCTAATAGTAGCGGAGCCCAAGAGGGGATTTTTGGATTTACTCGAGCGCGTCAGATTAAGATAAGAGAGGCGAGCCATCTTGCATCCTGCTGAGTACCCTCTACCATATATAAGCCCTTTAAATAGAGCCGCACGAAAAATAAAAAAATGATGAACAGAAATACTCAGGAACGCCAGATTAAGATATGGTGGGTTAATTACGAACTAAGAAAAGTATATTTAGAAAATCAGACTATTTGAACGTAACGTACGAGAATGGGAGCGTTACAAAGTTGCAAGAAAAACGTTATCTTGACCTTCTCGAATCTCGAGGGTAGTTGAATTTTTTTCTATTTTGAAGGAAATGATGCAAAAAAATTTATATAATCAGCCGATTTCCACAAGCCGAAGTTATAAAAATCGTCTATTGAAGATGAGAGCGTGCAGCTAGAAGCTTTCCCCACCACTGAAATGGAAAACCTTATATAACCTTTTATTCTTCCTATCAACTAATCTATAAAATCTACTAGGTCCCGACGACGCTTGAGTAAATCCGCATTTAGCATCCTCGGCTCCCCTACTATAATGGCAACCCTTCACGCTTCGACTTCGCAATGTCAACGCAACGTTAACGTCGCGACAACGCTGCGCAGACGTTGGAGGAACGTCTACGCTCGCAAAACGCCAGTGGGATAGTAAACGAGATACATAACTTAAAGTATTTTGATAGTAGTTCTACTTTTTCCAGGTTAAATAAATGTATTGCTGTCTAATCCAAAATCGATGTTCGATACTCGGAAATCGGAATTCGAATCTAATGCGCAATTATTTTTGCATAGATATACCTACTAGGTAGGTAAGGTCGACCAGAATCTCATGAAAAATACGGAAATGAAATCCAAAGTTAGCAACACTACGGCAACAAAGTAACTGACATTTTTTGTGAAAATGACTTTTTTGCAATATCAAAAGTTATATGTCGAGTAGTTTTTTACCACAGTTTAATATTTCAAATAACTTGAACCGTTTACTGAAATTTGAATTGCCTAAACAAAGTGACTGCACACACTATTACACTAACCCGGAATGTTAATGCAAAACCAAGTAAACAACAAGCACAACACAAAAACAAAGTAATTGGATGTTGATTACTTTGTTTTTGTATTTAAAATGCAGTTGCTTGATTTTTCGTTTCGTGAAACGATCCCAGGTAAGGTGTTCTGAATGTAATTACTTTGTTTATCACTAGGGCAGCCGAGTAAACCTAGTGTTGCTTACTACAAAATTTAATTTCCCCATTTTTCATGAGATTCTGGTCGATCTATACCTACTGCTCCCGTGGTAGGTACTGCTAAACAGGAAGTATCGTAGAATTACTAATCAATAATCTGTGACAGGAAGTGCGACTGAGGTAGTGACCAAGAAGGTTATAAGTATATATTCTATGCATACACTGGAGACTGCACCTAAATAATTGTAGTGAAGACAAGATTATTCACGGCTATTTTGTCTCTAGTTTTTGTATACCTCACACACTCTATTTAAGTAGGTAAGAACGAGACAAAGCAACTCCAGAGCTGTTCAAGGCCTTTCTTTGCTTCAACATTATAGGTATATAGGTACGTAATTGGAGCTCAAAGTGACTATGACCATAGACAAAGTAAACGACTGACGTAAATGACGTTGACATTTAAAATGACAAGTTTGTGAAGTTTGACATTTTGCAGATTGCTACTCTTCGTCTTCCATTTTGTTTAGAAATAGAATTCTTCTTTTTCGGCGAGCGGCGTGAGTTGTAGGTGCGTATGTTAAATATTTTTAATTTTAATTTTTTTGTAAAAATTACAACAGTATGTATGTATTACAGTAGTTAAAATACATTGTTTATAGAGGTTTTCTTGTTACATATTAACGAATAAAGCAGACTATTTTACCAATAACTACTGGTATCGGATGATGAAAACCGATTTAAAAACATAACCTCTAAATATGATGTTTTGATTTTGAATCATGTGTACTTTTAACCTTTAATATTTTGTGCCTTGAATAGAGCATATCAACCTTTATAGGTTGACGTGTGGGACAAAAAGGCGAGAGTAATGCCACTTGCTACGATTCCCAAGCGTATTGAATCCAGGTGATTATACCCTCCTATTGCCTGGTATTTGACGTTTGCAACGGTTAGTGGCGACAAACCCCCCAAACTTATTTAGGTACTAAGGGTCAGTTGCACCATGCACGTTGGCGGTTAAAATGAAGTTACCATTAAACTTGCATAATAAAACTGCCTGATGTGTTACTGGCCCTTAGCATTTATAATAATTAATAGGTCCAAATAATAGCATCTGCTATGTGAAGTCTTCGCCAATATTTCTGAGAGCTCTGAACCACGCGGCGAGATCCACCGACTTATTAGACGAGCTTGAAGTTGAGCATAGAAAATAAAATTTAAAACCAATTTCCTCAGCTCGCCATCATGGTGAACAACCGTGTGCCCTCGGTCTTCTCAAAGACCTACGTGACCCCACGCCGTCCCTTCGAGAAGGCTCGTCTGGACCAGGAGTTGAAGATCATTGGTGAATATGGGCTCAGGAACAAGCGCGAGGTGTGGAGGGTCAAGTACACGCTGGCCAGGATCCGGAAAGCTGCCCGTGAGCTGTTGACCTTGGAAGAGAAGGACCCTAAAAGGCTTTTCGAAGGTAACAACCAACAGTGGAACGGAGCAAACAATTTTCTTACGAGCTGTTTTTTTTTTAAAAGAAAAGAATATTGGTTGTTACAATACTATACTACCAATATTTATTTTTCTCCTTGATTGTTAAATGTGTATAATTTATTACTAAACTTCTAACTTACCTATTAAATGATAGGTAATGCCAGGTAGAGGTTTATTAAATCTGTTTGTTAACAATTATTATAACGAGACATCTTGATAATTTCAAATACTGGACATTACTTGCTAAGGGCTTATCATAAACATCCAAATGCCTGAATAATTTTCCTAACACAATACTATACAGCCAATGATGAAATAAAAATCTGGCAAACCTCTTGTCAGAATAACCCTGTTGAAAGATGATTTCTTCTGATAACTATATCTGTTGCACTTTATGCTACTTTATTGTTAGGTGCGACTAACTTGATACTCTCAACCAGGTAACGCACTTTTGCGTCGTCTGGTGAGGATTGGCGTGCTGGATGAGAAGCAAATGAAGCTTGATTACGTCCTGGGTCTCAAGATTGAAGACTTTTTGGAGCGCCGCCTGCAGACCCAGGTCTTCAAGGCTGGTCTCGCTAAGTCAATCCATCACGCCCGTATCTTGATCAGGCAGAGACATATCCGGTAAATATCCCATGTATTTCTCAGTTCAGTTTTAATTAGGTTTACTGCAAACTTTTAGATGTTTACAACAGATACACACAGACAGACTTATCCCTATGTGTAACCATGGAACTTGTATGCTAAACTGATTGCACAATGGAATGCGCCATCGATGTTAATTTTGATTTCTTTGAAATAACAAAGTTGCATTAATGTGTAATCAGATTATCATACATTTAACAGTTTAGAATTTCAGTCATTTATTTCATTTAATAATTAACAGTAAACATATTTGATAATAATGATCAAATACAGGTGATGGCGCGGCAGCTCAGTCATCAAGCTGCTGGTTTTAATCATTTGTTCCTAAAGACCACTTGATCTTCAAACCTGTTTTGAGATCAATGTCTTGAAATGTATAAGCTCTTTTTGAGCAAAGTTCAGGTAATGTATTCCATTTCACTTAGTAGTGAAACTTCTTTGATTTCACAATTAGTGTTGATTCTGTGATAAGATGGAACTTGCAAATCTGACTTGCTGTGGGTGGCCAGTCTGCCTAAAATGGAACCAAAGAAACACTAGTTACTTATTGTTGACTAATACTAATATTTTGAATGTACATTGTAATTGTTATAATATTTTCATCAAGTCAAATTACAAAACTTTAAAATTTGCCAATATGTCTTTATGTACAAAATGTATTTTCGGAATCTACACTCATTTACACTGAGACAAGTCTCAAATATTTTCAAAATCTAAAGGATGAGACATTTTTGATGACTCAAACTGAATGGATTATTTAATTAAACGCTTATTTTTATACTCCCCTACAATGCTGGAATACCTTCAAGGCTCATGTCAATGTTATGTATGGAAACTAAAGTTACTTGAAAGGGAAAAAATAATGTAATGTTGTATTGCAGCGTCCGCAAGCAGGTGGTGAACATCCCGTCGTTCATCGTGCGCCTGGACTCGGGCAAGCACATCGACTTCTCGCTCAAGTCGCCGTTCGGCGGCGGCCGGCCCGGCCGCGTCAAGAGGAAGAACCTGCGCAAGGGCCAGGGCACCGGCGCCGCCAACGACGAGGAGGAGGATTAGACTCAATAAATAAACCTTTATCTACTTAAATTAATTAGTTTTATTTAATTTTTTCAAGTTGCACTTGAGTGTAGTTCGGGCTACGAGAGTACTACAATAATCTATACTAATAGATAAAATTGAAGTGTCTGTCTGTAATTTCGAAATAACTACCTCTTAAGGTTATTTGAACTGTATCATAACAGTACTTGAATCACACGTTTTTAAAATTTTTGTCTGTCTGAATCTGCTAATTAATCTTCGGAACGGCTGAACCGATTTTAACGGGACTCTCATACAAGTAGAGAATTAACCAAGGAGTAACAAGCTAATTTTTTAACCGACTTTCAAAAAGGAGTTGTTTTTCTACCTATGTACACCGATGTCTCCGGTGTCCATCAGAACCGCGGACGGAAATCTTAAAATCAAGTGAAACCTTATCTATAATTTAGTAGTTTTTTAGTAGTATTTGGTAGCTTAGCTAAAATATTTAGTAGTTCAATATAACCAAAATTAAATCTATACTAATAAATAAAATTGAAGTGTCTGTCTGTAATATCGAAATAACTACCTCATATTAAGCTCATATGGTTATTTGAACGCTACCATAACCGAATCACACGTTTTTAAAATTTTTGTCTGTCTGTCTGTTTGAACGGGCTAATCTTCGGAACGGCTGAACCGATTTTGACGGGACCTTCACATACAAGTAGAGAATTAACCAGGGAGTAACATAGGCTACTTTTTTAACCGACTTTCAAAAAAGGAGGAGTTGTGTTTTTCTACCTATGTACACCAATATCTCCGAGATTTCTGAACCGATTTGCGTAATTTTTTTTTAAATCGATAGAGAAACATTGCGACCCTGTTCTATAAAAAAATTGGATTCCAACTCCTCAATCCTGATGCTGCAGGGGACCTAATCCCCAAAACTAATGGGTTTTAGAAACTTTCGGTTATTTAAATTGATATTGGGGGTACCAATTAAAGACTTTATCGTTGAATGAACTCGAGTAAGTACATATCCAACTCCTCAACCCTGATGCTGTAAGGAATGCTGTATTCCGAAATCGTGGGGATCCCACGGGATTTTTCCGTTTTGGGGACGGGTTTCTACAGATAAGCTACTTTTTGTTCTGGAAAATCAAAAGTTCCCACGGGATTTTTAAAAACCTAAATCCACACGGGCGAAGCCGTGGGCATCATCTAGTACTATCTATACTAATAAATAAAATTGAAGTGTCTGTCTGTAATATCGAAATAACTACCTCATATTAAGCTCATATGGTTATTTGAACGATACTATAACCGAATCACACGTTTTTAAAATTTTTGTCTGTCTGTCTGTCTGTCTGTCTGTCTGTTTGAACGGGCTAATCTTTGGAACGGCTGAACTGATTTTGACGGGACTTTCACATACAAGTAGAGAATTAACCAGGGAGTGACATAGGCTACTTTTTTAACCGACTTTCAAAAAAGGAGGAGTTGTGTTTTTCTACCTATGTACACCGATATCTCCGAGATTTCTGAACCGATTTGCGTATTTTTTTTTTTTAATCGATAGAGAAACATTGCGACACTGTTCTATTAAAATTTGGATTCCAACTCCTCAATCCTGATGCTGTAGGGGACCTAATCCCCAAAACTAATGGGTTTTAGGCACTGTCGGTTATTTAAATTGATATTGGGGATACCAATTAAAGACTTTATTGTTGAATGACCTCGAGTAGGTACATGTCCAACTCCTCAACCCTGATGCTGTAAGGAATTGCATTCCGAAATTGTAAGGATCCCACGGAATTTTTCCGTTTTGTGGACGGGTTACTACTTACTACAGATAGGCTACTTTTTGTTCTGGAAAATCAAAGTTCCCACGAGATTTTTACAAACCTAAATACACACGGGCGAAGCCGTGGGCATCATCTAGTCTAGTAATATAATAAAATGGAAGTTTGTTTGTTTGAACGCGCTAATCTCAGGAACTACTGGACCGATTTCAAAAATTCTTTCATCGTTGGATATGTACATGATCCTTGAGTGCTATAGGCTATATATGTACCACGGGCGAAGCCGGGGCGGACCGCTAGTGAAAAATAAAGTGCGCCGCCAAGCTGACGTCAGGTTGGCGGGTGGAATTTAAACGGCGTACAATACTTTGAAAATATATATGTCAAATTTTAGTAGTCTTTTGGTAGTTTAATAAAATTACGTTAAATCTTATTCACGCCTTTGTTTATAGACTGGAAAATATATTTTCTTTTTCTTCATCGGAAACGCCTGTGGAAATTAAATTAGTTCTGCTGAAACATTGCTATGATAATTTCCACAGGCGTTTCCGATGAAGAAAAAGAAAATATATTTTCCAGTCTATAAACAAAGGCGTGAATAAGATTTAACGTAATTTTATTAAACTACCAAAAGACTACTAAAATTTGTGTCCGTCAGATCCACGGACGGAAATCTTAAAATCAAGTGAAACCTTATCTATAATTTAGTAGTTTTTTAGTAGTATTTGGTAGCTAAGCTAAAATATTTAGTAGTTCAATATAACCAAAATTAAATGAAAAATAAATTGCGCCGCCAAGCTGACGTCAGGTTGGCGGGTGGAATTTAAACGGCGTACAATACTTTGAAAATATATATGTCAAATTTTAGTAGTCTTTTGGTAGTTTAATAAAATTACGTTAAATCTTATTCACGCCTTTGTTTATAGACTGGAAAATATATTTTCTTTTTCTTCATCGGAAACGCCTGTGGAAATTATCATAGCAATGTTTCAGCAGAACTAATTTAATTTCCACAGGCGTTTCCGATGAAGAAAAAGAAAATATATTTTCCAGTCTATAAACAAAGGCGTGAATAAGATTTAACGTAATTTTATTAAACTACCAAAAGACTACTAAAATTTGACATATATATTTTCAAAGTATTGTACGCCGTTTAAATTCCACCCGCCAACCTGACGTCAGCTTGGCGGCGCACTTTATTTTTCATTTAATTTTGGTTATATTGAACTACTAAATATTTTAGCTAAGCTACCAAATACTACTAAAAAACTACTAAATTATAGATAAGGTTTCACTTGATTTTAAGATTCCGTCCGCGGTTCTGACGGACACATGTCTCCGAAATTTCTGAACCGATTGCGTAATTTTTTTTAATCGATAGTGAAACCGACACTTCACACTTGTATAAAAAACACATAGGTCTGGAAAAAGTGTTCCTGTAGGACTTAAATAGATAGACTTCAAAAAAAGCGATAGATGGCGCTGATTGTTCGTAGGTCACGCTAACATAACACATTATTGCAATAGTTTGCTGTCGTTGCATGCATTTGCATGAATTAATTGTCGTTTCCACAGTTCCCACGGGATTTTGAAAAACCGAAATCTATAGCTACAGCTATAGGTAGATTACTATAGCAAACTTCCTTGAAGTAGATTTATAGGTTGGAAAAGGGAACGGGAACCGGAAATACACGATTCCCTCGGGATTTGTGAAAAACCCAAATTCTCGCGGGCAAAAGCTAGTTATTGATACAGGTCACTGCACAGTCCACACCAACAGACATTGGAATAAAAGACCCTTCTTTCGACCCAATAAAGTACAGTTGAGGCATAGCGATGAGCTAATTGAGGCATAGATAAACTTTATATTCATCTACCATGCTTTCTATCGCGTAATTTTTATCTTATCTGACGCGTAGAATAATGAAATATGCATCAACATTCAAAAGCATGTCTTGTAAATTTTAAGTAAGTAAAAAACGAAACGTAAGTAAAAAAAGTAAGTAGGTAGTTAAGTAAGTTTATTTAAGTAAAAAACTTTTCTATTCTAAAAATAAATTAATATTTGATAAGTAATACTTAATAATTATATTAGTACTTAACATTACATAGGTACTTAACATGTAGGGAAAATAAGTTCTATCTATAAAATTGTATAAGTCTATACTAATTATGTCAAAAATCCTCCAGCTCGTATATGAAGAACAAAAATCATCAAACTACCTTCACCAGTCTGTAAATGATATTATACAAGATAAAAATTCTAGTATTAAAAGTATAATATGTACTTACTTAAATTAATATAATAATAATAATAAATACTCACACATACACACACGGTCGTCTGTTCCTAAAGTAGGCAACTTAATGCCTGTGTTATAGGTAACAGCCGACTGATAGACATATTTACATATAATAATATAAATACATATATATTTTAATAAAGGTATACATACATACATATTATAAATACACCCAGACTCGGGGCGGGAATCGAACCCGCGACCCCGGAGCGGACGGCAGGGTCACTGCCAACCACGCCAACGTGCCAGTCATATATAAATTATATAAACATTAAATAACAATAGTAAAACATCTTTCATATCAAAAGCGTGATTACAAAATACAAGTAGATACTAATTAATATGATTATTACGAACTCAATACTGAATACATATAATATATTCTACAATTTTGACTAAATATGAATTTTTAAATTTTAACTATAATTAATTTGCTTCCATCAATCTGTATTGACAACTGATGATCATAATGATCATATTATATAATAATCCGGTGGACACTGGACAGCCACCCACTGATAATTGTATTAACTTGTCTCGGTGGATAAGGCTAGATTTAGACCGGGCAATTTAGTTAAGAGATTGTGTATAGCAGAATTACCACACTACTTATTTCTTAACCGCTCAACTGGTCAAAAGACATATTATGTCTTTTTTCAAAACCTCCGTTAACTGCTAAAAAGACATATTATGTCTTTTCGAGTTTTTAAGTTTTATTTTTCGGCATTTTAAGGTATAAAATTGTTTGCAGGGACAAACAAACTATATGAAAAACGAGAACAACATACACAGCGACAGTAGATCTTGCCGTTTTTCCGTTCAAACTTTAGCCCTTTCTCAGAGCTCATTTTAGGTATACGTGGCGCGTATTATGACGAGTTGGTTAGCAGTTGACTCATATTACACAATATAGCTGCGGCAGCTGAGCGGTTAATCTAAGGAAAGCTTATTTCGCATCTTTTCTGTAACTTCTTTGGCAGATTCCATAGAGGCAATCTGTTCTAAACATAATTCCAATATCCTCTCAAGGGCCTTGGCACACTGGTCAGTGGAATAAATATTCATATCTGGTACATGAACAAAGATTGTTCTTGTGTTGTCAACACTCAGGGATGTGTAGTAAATATACTCGCAGAGATACCTGAAATAAGTGGAAAAGATGTTTAGTGTAAAATAAAGCGCACACTTGTGGTAATAATAATAGCAACCGCATGCTGACTACTTAAGTAAAATTTTTGGGATAAAACATGAGAAATTTTGGAATATGCAATAAAGTATAGCTCGCCAATTGGTTTAGAAGGGAACAAGAACACCTAGCAGCCAAAATTTAGATGCAGGCAAGATAATGTAAGTTACATTGATATTGTGGCCGATTCTGTTGACACAATCTCTAAATCTAAACTAAAATGACAGGTCTAAATATATTCCTGTCTCTTTCACAATCCTCCCTGCTGAAGGGGATAGCACTATTTTTAAACCTGTCAATTTAGTTTAGGTTTAGAGATTGTGTACAACAGAATTAGCCACATTGTAAGATTTTGTAATTTGAAAAGAATCACACTAGGGTTTTGTCAGCTTTTCTCAACAAAATCTACTTTCTGTTGACCTACATGAAAAAAAAATTTGATTCAATTTACCTTCCGGCATCTCTGGAAGTGATAGCACTTGTATCCATCTGTGGATTATCATTGAAGTCTTTGCATATTCTCTCTACATCTAGTTTGGTGTGTATTCTGATGGCTCCATCTGCAGGACATGTATGATTGGCAGGGCACTTGTCAAAGTAGTCAAGTCTTTGGTACCCTTTCCTGTGGGCTTGAGTCTCTAGGGTTATATTTTTTGCTATATTGGATACACCAACATGTATCATCAGCTAAAACAAGCAAAAATAACATATACTTATTAAATGACTGGGTTAATTTCATTTCATTTAGATTTAACTAAATAATTAACATTCTTTTAGGAGTGTTAAGTAGTTAGTTAAATCTAAGAACCGACGTTGGGGAGACCAAGGTTCTGCAATGGAGACTTCACACTGAAAAGCACAGTGTTGGTTTTTCGCCTGTCTGGCCTACCAACAGACTCAACCAACCAACCAGTCGCAGGGATCCGCTGGATACAAGCGGCATAAAACCACGGCTTGTATAAGCCACCACAAGAGATTTATGTCAACAATAATAGAACGACGACGTAGCCATAGGTATAGGTACTCACCTTGGGAGTATGTGTTTTCCAGAGTGCTGGAACGAAATCATCCACATTCTCATACGTGACGGGTAGCTCCAGCTGCACTAGTTCTATATTATGCTTATTCTCTAGCTCCTCTTTATTCATAGCTCTCACAGCTTCCCAGCTTGCGTTCACTGGGTGATTAAGAAACGGCCCAAAACCAGTCACCAGTACTATCGGCTTATACAAAAAATCTAGGTCGTTCATTATCAGATATACTTTTCAATAATTTTAATGTAAATAGCTAACTAAAACTGGTTTTTTAACTTCAACTCACAATTTGTTTTGGATTATTCAAATTTTTGTAGAATATTTGGTATTGGTAGTCAGCTGATTATATTTGTAATGTTGGTATTATAATTTTTTTTTTAAATGTCCACGATTCACGAATGAAATTAATGCGGCTACGGATTCGGCAAGATTTAGTTTTTTTTAATTTAATTGTTAATTGGCAATTAACGTTAAATAGTAAGTTAACCGGTATAACGAGCAGAAATACCGTTAAATCCATTACCGTTACTTTGTAGCGTTGAGTGGAGTTAACGTTACTAATATTAACGGTATTTGTAACGGAAACGGCTTGCTGTTTTGACAGTTCGAACTTCGATTGTCAATTGTGATTGTCATTTGTCAAATCATCTCAATTTTCGTATTTTTCGGAAAGTGATGCTCGTGAAAAATATTTCAATGGCGCGTTGTACAATTTGCAATTTATAATGAACTATCATATTTAGTTCTCAGTTTGTTAAAGCAAGTGCAATTTTGTTTCTTTATTTATATATACATATAACAAATAAAGTTTTCAAACGGCAACGTGAACTTGACATATTCGCTGTTTACCTTGCTTTTAGGTTATGTTAGTAAGAGGTTTTTTACTGAATAAATCGTATAAACGATGACCGAGGGAGAATCTGGAAACAATTGTTGGATTGTAGCGATACCATGTTCGTTCGAGAAGCGGAAAGTCGAATGCGCTGGAGGTTCATTCTTGAGATATTACAATGTAAAGTGTCACGGGGAAGATACATCTCTGCTCACGTCGAAGTCGAAAGATAAGGCTGAAGGAGTGATTTTTGAGGATGATGTGGACTACCTCCGTAGTTTAGACCCTAAAGAATGGAAGAAACAGGACCACTATGCAGTTTTAGGTATAAAAAATTTGCGGTACAAAGCCACAGACGACGATATTAAACGTGCGTATAGACAAAAGGTACTAAAACACCATCCCGATAAGCGTAAAGCATTAGGAGAAGAGGTAAGAAGCGATGACGATTACTTTACGTGCATAACTAAAGCATATGAAATCCTTGGTACACCTAAAAGTAGGAGATCATACGATTCTGTTGACCCAGAAGTTGATGACACTATTCCGTCGATAAGTGAAATAAAGAAAGATGGCTTCTACAAAATATTTGGCAAATGTTTTGAGATCAACGCACGCTGGTCAGAGAGGAAGAATGTACCTTTACTCGGGGATGAGGACAGCCCCCGTGAATTCGTAGAGAAGTTCTATTCATTTTGGTATGAATTTGATTCTTGGCGTGAATTCTCCTACTTGGACGAAGAGGAGAAAGAGAAAGGGTCGGATAGGGAAGAGAGGAGATGGATAGAGAAACAAAATAAAGTGGCCCGTGCAAAACTAAAAAAGGAGGAAATGGCACGAGTGAGAAGCTTGGTTGACCTAGCCTATGCCAATGATCCGAGGATACAGAGGTTCAAACAGGAGGATAAGGATAAGAAGTTGGCTGCCAAGCGCGCCAGACAGGTGATATATAGCACTTAGGCCTCTTGTTCACACATGTTTTTTTGCCATGAAAAATTACAGTTGATTCTCTTGAATGATAACTTAAAATCCATAGAAGGGTTCTATTGATGTAGCCAATTAATCATTTCTCTGTGCATTGATAATGTTCAGTCATTGCTTTCTAGATACCAAGCAGCAAGTATTTCTTATTCGCGAACACAACCAAATTATTTGTTGGAATGGGAGTTTTTTCTAATTTTAGTATAACTGTAATGATTTACTTTAATTAAGAAAAACAAAATCAATTTACGTTAATTATTTTAAGATTATTTGATGCTTTAAAAAAATTTGACCTGACTGATTGAAACTATTCATTCACTTTTTCTCTTCTTTTTTGGGCACACCTATGTACACAATATGTCGCTTGTCTAATAATAGGTAGATTGGTAGAAAATGCTATCAACACTAAATATACTTTTCTCTAAATTTCTGGAAATTAAATTTCAGGATGCAGTGCAAGCTAAGAAAGCAGAAGAGGATAGACTGATGAAGGAAGCCCAGCTTGCCAAGCAGAAGGCTGACGAAGCTGAGAGGGCGAGGCTGGAAGTAGCGCGTGCTGAGAGGGAGCAACAGAAGAAATACCTACGCAAGGAACGAAAATCGCTCCGAGACGTATGCAAAGCTAACAATTACTATGCCAATGATGAAAACGAGATGGTTACACACATGGCTGCTGTTGAGAAAATATGTGAAATGCTGAAATT
Organism: Melanargia galathea; assembly: GCA_920104075.1. Classification (NCBI taxonomy): domain Eukaryota; kingdom Metazoa; phylum Arthropoda; class Insecta; order Lepidoptera; family Nymphalidae; genus Melanargia; species Melanargia galathea. The sequence continues at coordinate 23,934,436 of OV049855.1, forward strand.
AGTTGAACTACAGGAATTAATTAAGAATTTAGAAAGCGATGGACGCAATGCTTTCCTCAAATCGATGAATGAATCTGAAGAAAAATTGGAAGCGGAACGCAGAGCTCTATTTGAAACTAAGAAAGCAGAAGAACAAAAAGCTAAGAAGAGCGCTGCTTTGAAAGCCCCCATAGAATGGTCGGTGGAAATGACTCAGTTACTAATAAAAGCAGTTAATTTATTCCCTGCTGGGACAAACCAACGTTGGGATGTAGTAGCTAACTTTTTAAATCAACATGGCACTTTTACGGACGAAAGACGTTTCAATGCAAAAGAGGTTTTAAACAAAGCCAAGGATTTACAAAGCTCGGATTTCTCTAAAAGCAGTCTAAAGAAAGCGGCAAATGATGAAGCGTTTGATCAGTTTGAGAAGGACAAAAAGAAAGTGATGAATGTGGTTGATGACAGCAGTATATCAAAGATGGACGAAGCACCCAAACTAGTTAATGGTACAGCTAAGCCTAAAATCAATGGAGATATCAAGGTATATCAATCTCTTTATAAATTACTAGCGGTCCGCCCCGGCTTCGCCCGTGGTACATATAATATAGCCTATAGCACTCAGGGATCACATACATATCCAACGGTGAAAGAATTTTTGAAATTGGTCCAGTAGTTCCTGAGATTAGCGCGTTCAAACAAACTCTTCCGCTTTATTATATTAGTATAGATTATTATAGAACTGTGTGACCTAAATCTTCACTTAAGTAATGCTTATTTGCTTACTTCCTGCGGCACTATAACCCTTAAATTTTTAAACTGTTAAGCATAACTTAAATGCAGAAATAGGGTCACACATGTGCTTTTAAATGGTTTACGGTGGTGGTATAATTGGTGGCTTAAGTACAGTAGCCCAGTAGTGTGGCATTAATCGCCCCCACTAACTAACATTGTGCATTAATAAACTACTTAAAGTGTAGGCCACAATTGGGAGTGAATCGAAACAAAAAGAGGTTCATTTCGCTTCACTCCCACCCACTGCTGTGGCGTGTTTAAGTCACTCATGTATTGTACCTATTTAATACTGCATTCAAATATTTTGACAACTCCTTGGTGCTGTGGTCTTATAAGGGGGAGGTCTCTAGTTTGATTCCCGGTTGGGGCAATTTGGAAATTATTAATTTTTCTAAATTGTCTCTGGTCTGATCTGGTGGCTAGTTACCACACTACTGGCAAAAGCCATGCTGCGATGGTAATATGGCTGATAATGATTGATGTTTATTATTTTATGTATATTTTTTGGTCTGTTGTGATGGGTTATTGAATTACCTGAAATAAATGAATTATTAATATTATTATTATTAGACTGCATCATCACTTAGGATTAGGTTACGTCGAGATTAGTCAAGGGTTAACTTATAAAAAAAATTTATTGTCTGTAAAGTCGGTTACAGACGATAATTTTGCGTGATTAAACGTCTTAAGAAAACATTGATGAAGCTGAACGCTTAGGCCGATCGTGCCTCTCTATCGCTTATTCCGCGCTCTCGCTTGTACGCTCGGCTCAGGCGGAACGTGACACTGAATTATGCTTTTTCGTGCGTGCAGCCGGCGTTCATCGATTTCTAAGACGTTATCACGTCAAAAAATCACATTTTCACTTATCATCACTTAACATCGCCAACAAATTGGAAATGAAATGAATTATTTATGAATTCACTTATTTTTAAGTTGGTTAAAAAGAACAAATACCTATATAATATATTATACCTATATAATATTCTTGGTAGTTTTTGTTTTGGCAATAATCGTCATGTCTTGGTTTTTAAGATTTTATATGATAGTGTTTATGTGTAAAACTAGATGGCGCCAGCAGCAAGTTAGGTCGCGGGGTTGTTGGCTGTGCCTCCGAATGATATAAGTCACTGGTTTGAGTTATTCTTCCTCACGATAATGTTTTCCTTCACCGAATGGTCATTGTGACCATTAATTTTTTTGAACGCTACGTATGCACCCTCGCATACAGCGTAATCTTACTTTAAAGTTTAATTTAAAAATAATATTAACGCGAAAGTTTGGAATTATTATATGTAATGGATATTTGTTAGGTACTCTGTCACGCAAAAACTACTGAATGCATTGGGTTGAAATTTGGAACTGAGATAGATTATACCCTAGATTAACACATAGGCTACATATTTTATCACGGAAAATAAAAAGAGTTCTCGCGGGAACCAAAAATCACAATCCACGCGGACACGAAGTCGCAGGTTCATCCAGTAATATAATAAGGCAGACAAGGAACAGGGTGGAATAATCGTATGACGTCAAAATCATAGTCAGATAAACTTTATTCAAAACTAGTAGATGCCCGCGACTTCGTCCGCATGGAATGAGGTTTTATAAAAATTCTTTTATAACGTCTTATAAATCGATGAACGCCGTCTATACACACGAAAAAGCATGACTCATTGTCGCGTATCGCATGCAAGCGAGAGCGCAGAACAAGCGATAGAGAAGCAATGTTTTCTTATCGCGTAAATCGTGATAACAATAACGTTATCACGTAAAATTATGGTCCGTAAACCGACTTTACAGACTACCAATTTTTTTTTCTAGGAAAAGGAATGTAAAGAGGAGCGCGCGTGGACCAAAACGGAGCAGGAGCTGCTCGAGCAGGCCATCAAGACGTTCCCGGCGAGCACTGCGGAGCGCTGGGACAAGATCGCGGCGTGCGTGCCGCAGCGCAGCCGCAGGGACTGCATGAAGCGGTACAAGGAGCTGGTGGAGCTCGTGCGCGCGAAGAAGCAGGCCTCCAACATTACCAAGTAGCACCCACCGCCTACCACGTCGTGTTAGGTGAACGACAAACGCGACGCGACGCGACACGACGCGCGCGGTACGACTCCACAGAAAACGACAAACTTATCCACCAAACGCGATGCGATGCGACACGATACGACGCGTTACGTTACGATGCGACTCGATAGAAAATGACAAACTTATCTACGCGACATCGTAGGCCGCGTCGTATCGTGTCACGATCTCGCGTTTGTCGTTCACCTAGGACAACGGGGTCATGCTGAAGTCGCAGGGGCCTGCAAGCATGAGGCGGTACAAGGAGCTGGTGGAGCTCGTGCGACCCAAGAAACAGGCCTCCAACATCGCCAAGTAGCGCCCGCCGCCTCTCGTCCGTCGTGTTAGCTCGTATCCCCACTATAGTTGGGACATTACAAACGTGCGAACCGAATCATAAATTATTTTTATCGGACTTCTCGGTCGCACTTACAGGCCCTATGGAACTGGAACCTGTTTGTCTAGTGTTGTGTGTAACAGTAAAAAAGGATTTGTCGATAGTCGATAACAGGTTATAAAGAACGAGGGAGAGCGCTCACAACCCTATGAATGTTTTATGGCTCAGTTCACACGTTTGTAATGTACCAACTATAGGCGAACAGTGTGGCTGATTCCCAACTTATTCAGTGAGTTCAGTGAGCGGCTGATTCGCCTGCAAAATTTATTTATTTATATATAATACCTACAAAACTACGAGAGATCTATAGTTATGAGTTAGCGACCAATACAACGCTCAGAGTCAGCCAGCGGACAGTCAGCCGCTCACTGTTCGCCTAGTGGGGAGACGGCCTTAGGCCGGCTCCACATGTTGGCGCCAACGCTTGTACCAATGTTGGTCGGTTATTTTCGTGAGCGTCCACATGTTGCTATTATGATTATTTCTCTCCGGTCAGAGCCAACGTGAAGATGTCCGATATACAGAAATCGAAATTGCTCTATACCCGTATTACTAATTCCCTGGAATTCCGACGTTTCGTAATGTTACCAGAGATAAAACAATTCCCACAAAAAAGATAAAAAATTCAAAACTTATGCAAATACAAATCAACTGCCGCATGTAGATACGACAAATGCCTGACAGACACTTCATGGTGATATTGTTATTCGACATCCATTTTTGAATAATTTTTTTCAATGTGCTTCTTTTGTTTTCTGTTGCTGTCAGTGTGCACTTTCTATTTTCCGCTCTTGGTATTTCCTATTTTAATGCGAAACGAGTAATATTATTACGCGGCATATGGCTTTTTATGATGACAGGGAATTAAAGTAGTTTGGGGTAAAATCGTACTTCGTAGATGGTAACCCTGTTCTCCATACAAATAACTCATCTGTAAATGACAATGACAGCTGTCAGAATTCCGGGGAATTAGTAATACGGGTATAAGTGCTTTTACAGTACTGAGTGCATATAATTTGAATTTATTAATGAAAAAAAAAGCAAAAGCCACGTCAAAGAAGATGGTGGATGACACATCATAAAACACGGAAAAAGACTGAAGTTGGCGGTAACGTGTGGACGGATCGCGAACGTTGGCAGAGATTTATTTGAAAAAACCAACAGAAACCAACAGAACGGCGAACTCTCAACATTCGCGCAACTGTTGGGCCCAATGCTCATTTTCCGTCCCACACGTTGAACGAACAATATTGGGACCAGCGTTGGAGCAAACGTGTGGAGCCTCGTTATGCTGAGATCTATACAGCTTGCTCTGACTACTCAGACTCAAGACAGTTAAAACGGGACATAAATATGTTTCCGACATAAGTCTGTCTCGTTTTAAGTCTTGACTCTAAGCCCTCATACGCATTAGCGGTTGCGGTAGCGGTGCGGCTAGCCGCTTTTATATTTTTATATGCAACCGCTACCGCAACCGCTAATGCGTACGAGCGCTTAGTGCGTACAAAATGAGCGGTTGCATAATATAAAAATATAAAAAGCGGCTAGCCGCACCGCTACCGCAACCGCTAATGCGTATGAGGGCTCAGTGGAGCTAAAGTAAACTCTATAGAATAGCGCCATACTCAATTGTATCCTTCCATCTCCGATCTATATTATATTATATGGGTCAGACACGGTTCCCAAAGTATCGATCCCGTACGGGAGGGCTGAAGGACTTATGGCAGTATCTCACTAGGACGCCACTGGACTGGTAACGTAAACTGTTGCGCTACCAACGAAATGTATACAGGTCTACTACTACAGGAGGGTACTACCTCACTTGGTGTCCGCTTGGTTGCGCAACCAACTGATGGCGGCGGCCGGGATTACTCGCTGGTAGCACAACCATGGTGTTCTAGTGAGATAGTGCCCTTATCTCTTCCATCGACCCTCACACCGTGCTGCTTAACCGCAAAGCTTATAAAGTCTGTTTTTCCTTACTTGTCTTAAAAGGTGAAAGAATGGACTTGTTTTCCATTCTCGCGGAAACGCGTAAGTGACGCATTTTGCACGGTGCATAGGACGTTCTTACCGCGGTAAGAACGTCCTATGCACCGTGCAAAATGAGGTAATGATTTAGGTGAAAATTCAAATACAAGAACGTCTAAAGCGACTGGGAAAGGGCGTTACTTACGCGTTTCTCTAAGATTTTTGCGATTTGTTTACCATTTAAGACAACTAAAGAAAAATAGACTGTACATAAGCTGCCTGTCTTTAAAAAGTGTCCGTGAAAATCCGGGATTCGTGTAACTTCGCTAGAGAACACATCGCAATGTGCTTCTAAAAGTTGTAATTTTTTTTTATTATTCATTTAAGTTTTTAAAAATTCAAACAAATTGTAAAAGTTCAAACCGTTCGTAGGTGAGAATAACGGACACTTTTTCACCTGGAGTTCATATGAGACTGCGTATCGAGTGCATTATATCATATAATGCATTGATCGAAGCCTTACATCCAAAACAAAAAAGTGTATACTATTTAAACCTTAAGTTAACCTTTTATTTATCAGCAAAAAAATAAATAAATTGCAAATTATAACTGCACGCTATAAGGTCGCGCGCGCACGTACCTTGCAGCTATCGACTTTGCACGTGCGCGCGCACCTTAACGAAATTTATCTCCAGGCTAGATTTGTCTAGATTATCCAGACCTCTAATACACAGAATAAAAATTTTGGTTTTCTGTAAAGTCGGTTTACGGACGATAATTTTACGTGATAACGTCATATGAAAACATTGCCTCTCTATCGCTTGTTCCGCGCTCTCGCTTGCGCGCGGTACGTGACAATGAGTCATGCTTTTTCGTGCGTGTGACCGGCGTTCATCGATTTATAAGACGTTATCACGTCAAAAAGGTACAGAAAGACTAACAGGCGCGCACATATGGAATGGTTATTTTAGTTAATTTTACGCCACATGCAGCGCTGTTGGCGTGATAAGTGCTGCCCTCTATAGTTTTAGCTGAGTCCCTATAGCTCAAGGTTAACCTTTTGTTCCTTTTATTTTGTGCCTACCTAGATTTTGTGACTGTCTATAGCCCTTATTCTTTTTGACATTAACGACAACTGTGTGTCGCCACATACACGTCTTGGACTGCAAAATTGCAGTTCGAATGCAGTTGTCACAACTGCATCGCAAAGCCCGACGGAGGCTGCAGCGTGCAAGCCTACCGTTTAACTGGGACGTGAACTGCAATAGAACTGTCTCAAACCTGCAATTTTGCAATCGATTTGCAGTCTATGGAATCCGTATGTTTGACCCTTAGTCTGTTTCAACTAAAGGTACAAGACATACATAGGTAGATACACGGACAAAAGTTTCTAGCTTAAACAGAAATAATGACACATTACTTTTAGTTTAGGAATTCGACAACATGGTTATAATAATTAAAAACTCATTAACGTAAAATAAAGCGTCTGTGACACACAGACTGATATCGCGATGATCCCGGAAGTGTCCCATTTTTAATATTATAACACCAAAAAACGGAGAAGTTTAAATATTTTTAATTTATAGATCGACCAGAATCTCATGAAAAATAGGGAAATTAAATTCCAAAGTTAGCAACATTACGGCTGCCCTAGCGATAAACAAAGTATCTGGCATTTTTTGTGAAATTGACTTTTTTGCATTAACAAAAGTTTTATGTCGAGTAGTTTTTTACCACAGTTTAATATTTCAAATAACTTGAACCGTTTACTGAAATTTGAATTGCCCAAACAAAGTAACTGCACACACTAACCCGGAATATAAATGCAAAAACCAAGTAAACAACAAGCACAACACAAAAACAAAGTAATTGGATGTTGATTACTTTGTTTTTGTATTTAAAATGCAGTTGCTTGATTTATCGATTCGTGAAACGAACGAAACTGTATCGTACGAAGGTGTTCTGAATGTAATTACTTTGTTTATCACTAGGGCAGCCGAGTTAACCTAGTGTTGCTTACTACAAAATTTAATTTCCCTATTTTTCATGAGATTCTGGTCGATCTATAACTGTCTTAATCTTAAATTAATTTTTGCTACAAAAACTAAATCAACTGTGATCTGCACGTTTTGATTAGATCTTGTTAAACCGAAACATTCGGTTTTTGTCATAGATTTGCTAAATTAAAAGGTATTTTTTTGTTAAGTAATAAAAAATTTGGACGCAATTACACCTGCCTTAATACCTAAGTAAAAAATAAATATAATGATTAAATACATTTTAAGTAGTCCAATGTAATATGATACTTAAGGATCGTTTGCTCCAGTCGTCAGGTCGAAATCACTTGCCCTTAAGGCGCCAGAACCAAAATCAGTTTTTCCATAGTTGTCATAAAAGGTAAACAAATGCAAAAAAACTTCTCATAGCTTCTCACTTAAGTATAAGAGACGCTCTTTCCAAGGCGCTTTAGACGTTCTTGTATTTGAATTTTCACTTAAATTATGGCCTCATTGGTTCGCAGTAAGATCTCCATCCATGCGGGCAAAGCGGGTCGCTTACGCGTTTCTGCGTGAAGAGACTTGACTGCATTTAAGACAGTTAAGGAAAAACAGATTGTAGTCGTTTGACTAAACAGACTACCGGTGTGAACAACCCCTTATGTAAATTACCTGATGTGAACGAGCCCTTATGGAAACTAGAAATATAAAAAAACAATCCATAGTTTTTGTTAACGACATATATCGCGATTTTCCACCTGACTATGAAAATCAGAGTGGCATATTATGTTAGCTTGTGTCTATCTACGTTAATTTATTGCTTCGTCTCTCCCAAGCTACTCATTTCACAGACTCTTTTTCTCTTTGACGTCACTAAAAAAACGATCAAAAATCATGTCGAAAAAAGCATCTACTTTATTTTCAAATGAAAGGTTTTATGGCGTTGATTTCGAAAATATGTATAAAATATCTAAGCAAAAATAAAAAAATAGACTTGATTCCATTGTGACCAGAGTAGAAGTCGGGTTTTAATTATCATTGAACTAATTAAAACCCATTTAACTACATTTTTAAATTAGTATAATTTAAAGATCCCAAATATTCTGTTGTACCATCCTGTCTTCATGTAAAGGCTCCAGTATACATTGGCGGTTGGCCTAATGCGTTCGGCGAAGTCCGCCAAGATCCTTCGTGAACCAACAAAAGTCGGCAACTCGGACAGCGCTGGTCGCACATGGCAAATATACGCCGGGTGGCCCTGTACAATTCTATTTGTAGATTCAAAGAAGTTTAATTGTAGATTAAAAATATATACACCTAGTAGTTTGAAAGTTATACGAGCGAAAAGATTAGCCAAGCGCGTTGGGCCAATGTGTACTCGGCGCATAGTATATTTAGCTTAGCATTGTTTTCGTGGGTTCCCAAACCGTTTAATGTAATAGTAAACCTCAGCTCATATTTTTGTATTGTATTTATATTTATTTTATGTGAAGAATGAATATAGTCAATTGGAGATTTTATTGTTTTTTTTTTTTTATATTATTCAGTAGGCAAAGATTTACCATTCGACACGAATAATATTAGGGCGGTTGAATTCTACGCAAATGGAGCTACCTACCTATTATATGAATATGTACTGAGTTGTTGCTGATACGTGGGTACTTATGCATACAATGGTTTCCACTTGGCAGTGTTTGATGGGACCACACTTTGATTAACTATACGGTTACAGGGTATCAGGAGAACGCTCTCGGAAACGAAGACAGGTTTGAGGTTATCTGTCTTCGTACTGATAAGGTAGGTACCATAAAAAAATCGTTTTTACAAAAAAAACATCATTTTTTGTGCAATACCATATACCAGTTTTGGAGAGTTCAACAGAACAGTAATTGCAAAAAATTATGTTTCTGTATTTTTAAAGTTCGTAAGTATCTAATTCAAATAAAATCAGCTGACGCTGGAGGTCAACGAACGTTGTGTTAGCTACGAGTAGATAAGTACCTACTATTGCGGGCCGCGTCCCGCGATATCTACCTACCCTATAAGGCAAATAACGTACTCTCCGAGGCACGAAAGGGTGAAACACCGTCACCTACCAACTCCGGGCTGGTACTGTGAATTTCTTGACAGAAAAACCCAGTACCTAACAATTATTTGCCCGACCAGGGAATCGAACCGGGGACCTCGTGATCCGCAGTCCAATATGCTAACCACAAGGTGACTAGACCAAGGAGGCAGTTATTTAACGTACGTTGCCTAATTATAATATTATCCTAATCTGATACAGAATATACTTGCTTCTGATTTTAAGTTTTTATAGCTTTTGGAAAATCGGAATCTTAGATATTGACGATTTTGGTTGTCCCATAGAACTTCTCTAGAGATAGCGCATAAATATTGGTCCACTGCTGAACATATCACACAGGTCTCTAGTAGAGACTTTACGCGGTCTTGCGTCGCTTGTATTCCAGCGGCTCCTTAACAACTCGTCGCATGACATCGGCCTCTTTACAAACTTAATACACAGACACACAACAAAGTTCTATAAAAATTGGTTCAGTAAATCTCAATATTATGTAGCCTATACTTGTCTATATGTATATTCGTATTTACATAGGTAACAGGTAACTGATAATGGTAAACATGGTTAATTATTTCCTATGTTCGTAGGTACTTCGTATGTACATTATGTACTATTACGTATGTACTTTAGATAAAACAAATGGCGAAATGCGACGGTCGACGAACCCTTGAGAGATCCCAGGTTTGATGTTTGACTGTTCTAGTTTTACATTCAAGACATAAGTTAGAAGTAGGTTCGAAAAAAAAACGTACTGTAATATAATAATTATTTATTAAACATTAAATTAAACATCATTCGACGAGTTTGGTTCGGTTTCATTAAGGCACGCTAAAGGCCGTACATTGCGATTAAAGCTAATCATTATTCACAGTAAATATAATCAAAAATCGTAATATTATTTTGTAAAATGAATGTTTTATTTTAACAATTCTGCCGTGCTATGACAATACACTGTATCTCGAATATGGTTGAGCGAAGCAATGGCTGGATCATGCGTCATGCTCGTGAACGGGTGCCACCGTCGGAAATGGGGCTACTTTTGTCTGCCCTTCTTCACATGTGTAGAATTGTAAGCACCATTCCGAACCTGTGGTAGATTCATTTGTCGATTCGTAAACGCTTCCGAAAGTTTATCTGAATAAAATTATGATTACTTATATAAATGATAAAAAGGCGTGGATTTGACTCGTTCCAGCAATGCGCGAGACGGCAATTCAATCATGTACTTACCATAAAATTGTTATATTGATATTGTAAATTTGGAAAAGAGCAACCGCCGAGTTTCTTGCTGGTTCTTCTCGGTTGGAACGGCATTCCGAACCAGTGGTAGATTCATCTGACTATTCAAAAGCACTTGTAAAAGTTTATTTGAATAAAAAACTTTTCTATTCTATTCTATTCTATTCTATCTGAAAATCATGCATTTTTGGCAAATCACGATTTTTTTATTTTTTTGGGAATTGGCCATAAAATCTTTAATATCTGTTTAATTTTTTTGAATTTGGAATATGTTTTGAAATGGATTAGTTATTGTGCAGCCATATAGAAAAACATCATCAAGAACTAGCCCTTTGGATTATAATCGCCAAAATCTGAAAAAACTTAGATTATTCATTGGGCTAACATCATGAACAAGTCTGCAAAAAATCAGAACTACACGATTTAACGCAAGTTTGGATTATAATATTGTAATGAAAAAACTGTCGTTAGCTTCCGAGTCGCGAGTTTGTTATGACAAAACACTACGCATATATGCCGGTCGACAAAATAAAGAGTTGTGCTCCCACCCACCAGACCAGACCAGAGACAATTTAGAAATTATAAAATCCCAAATTGCTTCTGCCGGGAATCGAACCCGGGTCCTCCCGCTTATAAGACTACAGCGCTCACTACTGCGCCAGGGAGGTCGTCAAACCTCCTTGTGCGAGTAGCTCATTTATTGATGTTACGACTGTATCTGAAGATAGTGTATTGTCATGGCACGGCAGAATTTTTATACTAACTCATGTTTTACACACATTCATTTTACAATGAAAACATATAATGATACCCTTTAAAAAAGTTCTCTTTTAAAACAGGCGTGTTTCGACCAAATATTATTTGGACCATAATATGACCAATTTTATTAAAAAGATAGTCGCAATACTGACATTGTGAAAATTCCCTTCAAAATTACGCTTGATTTGAAGAGGCAGGAGACCTAAATGTTTGAGATTACTAAATTGAACAAATCGAGAGAAATATCTATGCTCGAATAGGTATATGATAAATCTAAATTATATAAAAATATAATATTTCCAAGAAGAAAAAAAGAGCACCAAAAAACTAAATAATTTAACCGTTCTTATTTTAACTTAAATCAATTATTCTTCAGAAAAGAAACAAAAAATTCTACTGTTTGGAATACTTTGTGTTAAAAAAATTAACCTTATAATCAGTCTTAAGTTTTATATAATTTTAAAATTAAGTACAGTAAATCGACAAAATTACCCAAAAAAATTATATATTCTACAGAATGTCTTAAAATTGACTGTCTTCCATTCCACCAAAAAAACCTATAAAATAAAGATTTTTGTGCATATCAATCATATTCAGACACGATAATTTAAAAACTCCCAAAAATAATTTTAAATTCAAATAATGAAAACAATTGGAGATTCACAAACAGAAAAATCATTCTTGATTCAAATGAAGCTATATTTTAATTTAACACACTTTTTAAAGTTTAAAGATCCATGTAATTGGCATAAAAAAGAAAGTTAAAATTAAATAAAGTAATTATGTAAATTACCCTGGATTTCTATTTCCTTAATAAATCAAACACCAAAAAAAAAGAGCTGAAATCACAAAGAAACAAAAATATTAGAGAAATCACAAAATTTGGAATGTATATTATAAAATTAAAAAGGTACCTCTACCTAAGAGTTATAACTTGTAAAAAATGGCTCATTGGTTTAAATCCTGCAGGTACTACAGAGTAAATAAAGTATATAAATATAAATAAATTCCTAAAACACTAAAGTACATTTATGTATATTGAAAAATATTCGAGTTACAATAAATGTAAATTAAAATACTAGGTACCAATTTCTAAATTACACAATTTTAATTTTGATATTATTAAACCTGTTAAAAGATACACATGTTTTATATATCATGTTATTCATTCTGTAAATACTAGTCTTAGTCACACCCTGTAGTTAAATGACTATTTATAAGACTTGTGAAAGTCTATGTACAAAGCCTTTCTTTTACAATAAATGTTGAAAGTTTTATCATTAATTGAACATTAAAAGTTTATTATTGTATAAAGACAATCATCTTTTATACACCAGAACAAAAGGTATATTGAACTTTACTATTAACAGTACAAGGTTTATTATTGTTTAGAAAGGAGACTTGCAGTGTTTATTCAGATGGTAAATTCTAAGAATAACTGTGGAATTGCCAAGTATTAATTAATAATCAACTGTTTAATGTCCCGCTGGACAAGAGAACTGTTATGTATGCTAACTAATCCTAGAGAACCTACGCACACACTGCAGACATTTTATAGGAGCCAAAATTAGAAGACATCATCAGTCAACATCATCACATACATTGTAAGCACCTATTATTTTTTATGTGATGGAAGCTGATGATTTTTACTTTGTATTTGTCTTCATTAATGGTTTGCATTCTGCGCCTTTGGCTCAATTCAATAGAATCATGCCAGGAATGATTGAAATACGATTTATCTAAAAGATAGTTTAGGTTATTTCTATAACTTTGTTCACACACTCAAACAACAGTGCTCTCTAACTGTGGACCTTTATTGTATCTTGCATCCCCTTCTTTTCTTCTGCATATCAGCTTGCTTACTCTTTTTCTTTGCGAGCCCCTCAGCTGTTATGTCAGATATTACTGACAACCTTTTTGAAGGATCTTGTCTTGTCTGCTGCTGAGGTGTAGAATGGTCGGGAGGGTATGTTGAGCTGTATAGGTTGTTATTTTCACTGACACTGTGTTGCATTGAGGTGTTGGGACTGTTTGGACTGTCAGTCAGGATGTTATCAGTGGGATAATGAGATGCAGGCCTAATGCTCACAGGGTCTGGAAATCTTGGCTTTTTGCCAGTTGATGGTGGAGGTGGAGGATGTCTATGGTGTATTGAACTGTTTGGTTTGTCAGAATCAAACGATTTTGAATGCTTATGAGATATATTCAAATTGGAGCTTGAAGTACTAGGTTCCTGGTAGTATTGTTTGGATATTTCTTTGGATAACAAAGCACTGTTTTTAGACTGAATATGCTCCCGCTCAAATGGTTCAACATAGTTTAAATCAGAGTCAACAGATTTACAGAGACGCAATCCGTTATCTCTGATTCCCATTCCTTCACGAATCATGTCTCGTGGGTTGCTGTATGCATCACATAGAGTAGCTTGAGGAGGTTGCGGCAGAGGCATTTGCTGGAGTCTTTGCTGCTTTTTGAGTAGTGCTTTTTGTTTTGCCTTTTCCTTTGCCCGTTGTAGTTTTTTGTATTCACGTTGCTGGAGCAGTCTGGCCAGCTCCCCATCCTGAGCTTCCACCGCACACTTCATGTCGGCCAGTAAGACGTCTTCGCCCCGGACTTCGTGGCTGAGTGCTCTGGCTAGCCTGGCATCTCTCTCCTCTTGCTCTAAGCGCAACCTCATCTCTTCGATCTCGGCTGCAGATAAGCCTAGCTCTTCCGGGTCGATGTCTGGTGGTGGAAACATTTTGGACGTGCACGGTTGAGGTATGGGAGGCGGCGGTTCCGGATCGTGCTTGTAGCGTTGCCTGCGGAGGTTGATTTCCGCCATTTCCCTCGCGATCTCCGCGTCGATGTCCGCCTGTCGACGGCGCGCCAGTTCGCGCAACTTCACTTCGTGTTCGATGTCTCGTTGCTCGTTCAACGCCAGAGGGAAGTCTTCCCGTATCTGTTGGTTGCGGTACCTGTTCTCGCAGAGATGTGACGAGATCTCCCGGTCCTGCAAGTGATGCGCCAGAGCGCCGTCCGTCCGCACTAACCACTGCTCCCGTAAGTCGGTCACGTGCCCGATTTTGGGCATTGTATCACTCGTTTTTACGCCCGACATTTATATTTCATGGCATAACCGTTGTTTTTCACAAGGCCGATCTTGAATGGGCCCGAAAGCGTATTACGTAGAAACGAAGATAATCACCACGGACGAAAATTCTTGTTGAAACTTAAAAATAACACGGGTATTATCAACGAATACCTTTCACAATGAATAGAAACTTTCTTCGCGGCACGTGAGAATAAGCATGCACTTTTTACGATTCACAGCGATCTATCTCTGTGTGAACAATAGCTTTGATCATCTACATAATTAATTACTGAACTTGCACTTTGCTACGCCACACGACGAACAAACAAATTCAATTCATATCCCTTCTCCTCACCTCTGTGCTCCTCACATCACAAGCCGTCGCCCGTCACAAGCTCACAAACAAATTCAAGAATTCATTTAAAAACAATGATCATGGCAGGTGAATTCCTGTTAGTGATGTGCCAATGTTGAATGTTATATTTCAAAGTATTTCAAAATCGATTACGTTATCGATCAAACATTACGAAGTAATAGTTTCAACTTTCAATAGAAAATTGTCTATAGAATGTACGCCACAGATTACTAGAGTTTAGTGTTATTGGTCTGTGATACTACGTGTGCCGTTGTTTAGGTACTCGTCAAGGAGGTTTTATGTATGGATATGACAAACATTTTGATTCTACGCGGTTTATCTTTATTAGGTGAAATCATAATTTCAGATTTTAATATTTACTAGAGGACGACTTAATCCGCGTAGATTTAGGTTTTAAAATTCGAAGGGAACTTTTTGTTTTTTCTAAGCTCCTTTGAGCTCATACCTTGCTAAAAACTGTTAAAAGTTCACTGGCGGATATTTAGGTACATCAAAATGTAAACGTCCACCAGTGAAAGTCCCATCAAAATCGATTCAGCCTTTCAGAGTTTAGCTGGTAATCTTTAAAGAATCTTCTTTCTAACAAAAAAAGAATGAATGAAATCGGACCACGCGTTAATGAATTACAGATATGTACACACTTTGACTTTCATCCACTCTACCAAGGGAACCGTGCTGAATTTCGGGATAAAAAGTATCCTATATGTTACTACGTACTATGAAATTAAATCATGCCAAGTTTCATTTTAATATATTCAGTAGTTTTTGCGTGATGCGTGCACAAACATACAGACAAACAGACAAAAATTTCAAAAATACCTTTTTTACGTTCCATTACATATCCCGTACAACCCCCAGTTATTATTATTATTTTGCAAATACATAGTTTTAATGTACAGATACGGCAAGTCTACGATTTTATTATATGTATAGATTTTACTTCTTTTTATTTCATTTCATTAATAAATAAAACCCATTCTTTTCATTTACAAAAATAATTTAATTTTCAAATAATAGAGACATCAATCATATTATTATTAGCAAAAATTATCTTTCAGCCAATTTGCCTCCTGTTGATCGTCTCGTCAACGAGGACCGCGTGCATTTGTTCACATCTCTTGAGTCAAGTATGTTACCAGTATCTGGGGATTAAAAAAAAAGATTGATTATTATAATTTTTTTGCACACAATGTAACGGAACGGAACTTTACCTTTTTTAAAAGTACTTAACTAGGAGTAGGTAGGTTGTTTTGATGTGGTTTTTTGGATCACATCAAAACAGGTTCATAGACGTACCCTATGCTATTTATGGTTACAAGCTATGACGGAATGCTGCAGTTGATATGTACTGCTAAAACGCCTTTTTTAACTCATTTACCTTCCTTTCACAGCCTTTTAATGTCCCACTGCTGGGCATAGGCCTCCTCTCTCATAGGACACAAGGATTTAGAGCTTAGACGCTCTAAATCTCTAGCTCTCTAGCTTAGAATGCCACGCTGCTCCAATGCACGTTGGCGGGCTTTAACGACTATTGTCACATGATAGTGATGATAACCGGGACCAACTGCTTAATGTGCTCTCCGAAGCACGGGAGTGAAACACCACCAACCACTAACTCCGGGCTGGCACTGAGAATTTTTTGACAGAAAAACCCAGTACTGTAAACAACCCAGTACAGTACAATAAACAATTATTTGTCCGACTCGGGAATCAAACCTGGAACCTCGTGATCTGCGGTCGAATATACTAACCACGAGACCAACGAGGCAGTTTCATTTACCTTAATCTATTGAAAATATTTGGATTTTTCTTTAGGTACTTACCAATTCTTTTAGTGAATTCATTAAGTCCTTTGATATTACCTGTTGTGAAAAATGGTTCTTTAGACATCCGAAACATCCAGCTCAATAGTACAGGATACCTAGAAAGAGAATCATTGTTATCATGTTTTTTTTTTTACTACTAATTAAGTATTGTGTAAGGTCTTGGGTTCGCGTCTCTATTCAGGTTTAAAAAAATTAAAGTTATTGGGTATTCTGTCAAGAAATTCGAAGTAGCTGAGAGCCATTGGCCTTGTGCCTGAACTCTCTCTGGTTAGTTCGTATTAGCGTTGTTGGCATTGGACATGAGAGTGAAGGAATAGAGTGTGTACCTGTTATTGCGCACTATTAATAATTTTGTATAAGTGATTGCGCAATATCCTGCAAAGTTAAGTCTCCATCACCGGCGAGATTGACCACCGTGACCGAAATTCGGTTTAAATCGGTAGGAAGGACATTATTATTATTATGTCAAGGTATATATAAGTTATAGATTAAAATAAGTGCGTTACTTGTCTCTATCCACCGGCACCAAAACGTTCAGCGTGGTGACGGTAGCTGCGATGGATATGTCCCCGAGCGTCATGTTGGCACCACTGAACCACGTACGGCCTTTTAACATGCTTTCAAGTTCCTGATACGCACGCTCAACTTCCCTTATTTGTTGTGGCATAACAAACCGGCAGTTTTCGTATAAGACTGGGTACTGAAAAATAAAGAGGTAGGTATAATTTATTTTTTACTTTGAAACTTGAATTTATTTATTAACTTAAAATTTTAACTTACTTAAAATTACATACTTACAGCACAAGCACGATATTGTGGGTACAGTATCCCGCTCTCGTAGTGCAACAATTGGTCAACAATCGCGCGACCGGCCGGATTGGTGGGTAGTAGTTTTTCACAATCGCAATAACGAGAAGCTATATAAGTGTTTATAGCGTGACTGAAATATAATGAATACAAGAGACACTAAGATAACGTTGAATGAAAATAAATATTTATACTTATTGATTGTTTTATTTCTTGAAAAATTATATTGTGGAAAGTACCTATCGCACAATATAAACTCATTGTCCTTCAGAATTGGTAAAGTTTGATGTGGATTCATCTGAAACGATATAATATAACATTTATATTTTGCATCAACTCTTGAATAGGTCTCCTTGGAGGTATGGCTAACGTTTCCTGTGTTAAGTTCAGCCTTTCTCCGATGAAAGTACTGTAACACTTGTAACAGGTATGGTAAACAAAGCCTCTATGCATAAATGAAGAGCGATTATAATCTATACTTCTATCTATACTAATATAATAAAGCGGAAGAGTTTGTTTGTTTGAACGCGCTAATCTCGGAAACTACTGGACCGATTTCAAAAATTCTTTCACCGTTGTATATGTAGGAGATCCTTGAGTGCTATAGGCTATATTATATTATGTACCACGGGCGAAGCCGAGGCGGACCGCTAGTTTTATTATACTTCCTAAATTCACTCTGATCTACACTTGCCAGTTTCCACCTTGAACGGCATTGTTGGGTATGATCTATCTATCTATCTTCTATCTATCTGTCTATAATATATTAAAACTGTAACAGATCCAATTCTGTACATTGAAGATATTTTGAAAATTTTGATTGGAGGGCACTCTATAATCGATACTGAAGCCAAAACTGCAATTTGTTTTATTTTTGTCTGTCTGTCTGTCTGTCTGTCTGTATCTTGGCCGTGCATCACGCCAAAACTACTGAATGGATTCAAATGAAACTTGGTACGATTTGAGTTTATACTCCCGAGGTAGGATACTTTTTATTCCGGAATTCAGCACGGTTCCCTTAGGAGAGGGGATGAAAGTTAAAACGTGTATTTGGCTGTAATTCATTAACGCGTTGTTCGATTTCACTCATTCTTTTTTTTGTTAGAAAGGTAGTACTTTGTATATTGTCTCATAAATATTTCAAGGTCATAGGTTTTTTAGTTCAGAAATTACAGACATTACAACTCTCAGTACCTACTGGGTTCAAATAACTTGGGACCCGGATCTTTGAACGTACGGCTTATTTTAAACTGGTGTGCGTTTAAATTTATGTTTGTCGGTCTGTCTATTTGTTCCAACTAATCTCCGAAATGACTGGATCGATTTTAACGGATCTTTCAATGGCAGATTGGTGATGTTTTAAGGAGTAACTTAGTCTACATTTAGTTTAGACTGCATAAAAGAATTATGGAATCCGATCCGATCCTATAGGTATAAAACCTATAAACACGCGAACGAAGTCGCGGGGGTCAGCTAGTCAAGAATAAAATTATAACAAAACATTTTGAAACACAAGTATTCACGAACCGAAAAAATCTTTAATTCATTTTTGTGACAATTTATTCATGGCACGGTAGGATGACTTCAACCAAATGCAGTGAAGATTTTTTATAACAATACTTAACAGACTGATGAAGCACTGCCACGTTTATATAGTAGCTACTTAGCTTGTTTTTTCTGCAGATCACGAGGTGCTGGGTTCGGATTTCGGGTCGGGCCAAAAAGGTTACCTACCTATGTTTTTCTGTCAGGTAATTTTCAGTAGCAGCATGGACTTGCGAAGTTGTAGGGGCTAGATATAACTACCCTCGTGCCTTCGGAGGACACGTTAAGCCATCAATATTGTGCCTGATCTCATGTGTGTCAAATTGGCTTCCTATTGGATTATGATGTCTACGGAGAAGAGACTTGACTATTGACATTAGAATCAATAGACAGTGAAGTTGTACATTATAAGATCGTCGCGTAATTTGCTAGGTTCTGCTTCTGTTAAGATTGGCCGCCGTGGCTTTAAGTCACGAGGACAATATTATCACCTTATAGAATTAAGTTGCTCACTGCAATAATTTCAGGAGTCCGATGCTCAGCTTTGTCCATGTCGATATCGACTTCCGTGAGGCTGACATTCATGGCGTCAAGACCCATCATGACGGCACGGCATGCCGGGCTCGGGTCCGATTTCCACAGTGTGCAGTGGCTTTATTATACAAAACATGATTATCATGATTAATATAAACCAAATTGTATAAGCAAACATGCTTGAACTCCAGCTGTACCTCTTGTGTTAAGCTAGAAATAAACTATCGGACGCAACATAAGTCGCAACAGAAAATCGCCGCTTATGCAGTGAGTGTGGTGTAGGAAAAAAAGTATTGCTTCGCCGACAGTCACGAAATGGCCAAGCCATACTTTTTCCCAGATTGAAGATGTAGAGTATTTACAGTCAGAGTTAGATATTTGTTCTATGTTATAAATGTGGTACAGTTAAAGCGTTTTGGGCTTGGGACAGGTCCCATGGACTATGATGCGCAGCAGAAATCTAAGCTCGCAATATTTCTTATTTATAAATTAATATTATTTATAAATATCAAAATTTATGATATGGCTAAACGTAGATTTCCAAATCGACAAACGTTGACAATTTTAAACGATATGGCCATGAAATGTTATTGGGATCAAGAAATACCACCATTTCATGAAATAGCCGGACGCTTCATGATTTTGGTAATTTTGCGGTTGTGTTACGACATAAATAATACCTATGCTGGAACTTCTTTAATTCTCTACAAATAAATGCTAGTAACTTACAATAGACACGTAGGTATGTTTTTACTACCAACTGATCCCATTATCAGCACATACTTATTCGATATATTTTATCATAAAAAATAATATAAAGTTGATTTAATGATAGAAGTTACAAAAATATGAATTTTATATTTGGACAATTTTGCAATTACATATTTTATAAAACTTGTCAAAGATTATCAATGGTGTGTGGATGCTAAATTATGTCATTTAAGTAGGTATTTTAAATTTTATAGTTTATTTGAGTTCATTTTCTAGACAACCAGCAATATTATTTATTTTCTTTAAAAAAAAAGCATGACCACTTAGAATAAATAGGTAAAGAAAGGCAGTCGTCGACGCGGCGATAAGCCGTTTTTAGCTCGCCTCGGCGGCTAGCTACGTCTATCGTCGCGTCAGTGCTCAAGGTCGAGTCTTAGTACTACGAGCTCGTAAAAATCATTTAAAAATGACATACTGTGCTGTAGAAAGGTGTCATGATGCATCACACAATCATCAAAAACATTTAAAGATCACATTTCACTCGTAAGCACTACCGAACAGATTACATTTTGGAGTAAAACATTTTTTAAAACTTTAAAATAAATCGTAAATATCACAGACGCCATTACAATGAAAATGTTGCTAGCTCTGGGGAAAATATTTTACCATCATTTTACCCCATATCTTTTTTCTTATTCTAAGTACCTATTGTTTTTAATGCCGATTCACATTAGTACTACTGTGTATTACTAGGGTGACCAAATACTTAATTAGGATGACCACATGTTACATGAGAAAAAATATTGTGTTGATTTTCTTGTTTCTATAAAAACAAGATATTTGAACCAGTTTTGGCTATTTTTAGTAACTTACATTTTCTAACAAATATCAAAATTGCAGCGCACATCAAATAATGACATTTATAGGCAAACTAGCTGATGCTCGCGATTTCGCCCGCGTGTATTCTTATAAATGTCACTTGTGGGTGGAATTTCCAATATTCCTGAAACACGTAATTCTTTAATTTTAACCGAAAGTATAAATACCGATTTTCATTGATATAACTTTAAAAATGACGAACTTTCATACAAACTTTCAACTCCCATTTAACCCACTTGGAGGTAGTCTTTCCAAAATTCCTTAAACTCATAACTCTTTATTTTCAACTGAAAACCTAAATACCAATTTTCATGGATATAACTTGAAAAATGACGGACTTTCATACAAACTTGCATCCCCTATTTAACCCTCTTAGGGGTGGAATTTCCAATTATTCTTTCTTAGTGTGCACTCAAGTCATAAAAGGAAGCTACTGTGAAAATTTCAAGTTTCTAGCCTCAGTGGTTTAGGCTGTGCGTTGATCATCAGTCAGTCAGGACAAGCTTCTTTATATTATTATAGATAGATAGATTTTCGATACCCAGGGTAACATTATTGTACCTTTAAAGTTTCACTTTTACCGTGTATGAATTGCATTCAAACACATTTTTTTCACGTTTATATTGTGGTATCTTGTCACCACTACTATTACCTGTCTTCGTTTCCGAAAGTGGTCCCCTTTTACCTGTTATTTTATTTTAGAATCTGTACAAAATACATGTGCAGAAAAAATATTACCCTCCTGGATCAGTAAGTTTATACCAGTACATTTAGGGAGAATGTACCCTACATTTAGGGAGAATGTCGTTCCACGTGCAGCATTACTCATGCGCTTGTGTGCGTGTCGGCAAATGTAGTTACAGGGCACTTACACATTCATGGGTTGATTTATAGCTTACGTTTCGAGCGGAAATTTGTTAGAAACTTACATTCTAAGCGTAATAGTTCGATGCATGACCATGGATTTTAAATTTCTTCTACCATATGTCCACAGAATTCTACTAGCAGAGCACACATGTCCTATAGCACCAACGGCTATCGGTATTAGAACAGCTAGATCTCTAAAAACTAGAAACAAAACATACTGTGCGACCAATCTATCTGTGAACTGAGGGAGGTTGTTAGTGTCGCTTTAGTGTTGCCATACAATCGTTTTTTTCGACAAATTTACGGAAATACCATAGCAGTACTTACGAGGTGTGGTAAGTCGTCCAAGAATAGTAATCCCAATGTGGGACTCACTGCGACTCGTCGCATCACATGCAGTCCCGCCAAAACGCATTACTAATATCGTCACTTTAATATTTACATTTTACATATTTATACGTAGGTAAGTATATTGATGGTAAATTTAGTCTGTTTTTAAATGGTTTTTAACAGGTCGCAAACCAGTTACTTGATAGCACTGACCTGTACCAGCAGATACTCGATTTTATATTTGATTATATGAATTTTAGGAGCCTGCAGATGCTGTCCTGCAAAAAATGTCTTTAACTTCAGAATTCTATTCCGGGCATCACTTTTAATATCTTTTGGTATCGTTAAAGCTAAGAAATAATTACGGATGAGAAGATTCTATAATAATTTCCGAAAAGATTTTTCATAGTATAATTAATTAGGTAGGTATTTTAAATTTAAGGAACTGAAAACACTAATATGTTGTCAAATTGAATGACTTTTCAAGATGGCGGCCGTAGTTCCACTTTTCGCCATTTCACAGAAAGGTTGGTCGCACTATAGATGTATCTACTTATAGATTAATTATACCTGACCAGCAAAACTTGGTCCAATGATATCTGCGCAAGTATCTTTCGTCTACAGTCAAGTATAATATGTGGATATACAGAATCTAAACGATATTAAGGCCATTGACCACTTGCATTACGTGAGTCGAATATTCCTCGTCATCGTGCGTGCTATGTGTGGTCGGTCAACATGGATTAATAATTCCCCAAGACATTGGTACACAATAATGTTTATAATTCTGTTTTACACAATCTCTTAACTAAAATGACAGTTCTTAATCTATTCTAATCTCTTTCGAATTGCTCCCTGCGGAAAAGGATAGTACTATTTTCAACCTGTCAATTTAATTTAGATAAAGATAGTGTACAACGGATAAGCCACATTGAAGTTTTAGGACTGCAGTGTTTTTACTTTTTGTCTCTAAATAAGTAGCCCAGCCCAAGCCGGCATATGGAAGAAAATTGATTATTAATGTATTTAAATAAGTTATAGCTCCCGCGACCCTCCGCTTCATTCACATAAGTTGATAGTGCCTTGATACACCTATCTATTTGTTTGAAAATGCTGATGATACGATTAATAATTAATAAAAGTGCATGCAGAAAGTTTTTGCGATATTGCAATTTCAGTACATTGGAGTAAGTGTTTTCGGTTTTGAGTTACATTATCTATATTATATTCTATTCACGTATGTACTTATGTGTGTGAATATAATATATTTTGGTGATACATCAAGAACAATACATCATGATCAACCCATTACCGACTGAAAGACACAATATAGTCCTCAAACGTTCAACTTTAAAGTCTTGAAGTGTTCGAAGTCAAAAAGTGCGGACTAGAGCTGTAGAATCGATCCCACCCATTGGACTATTCTCGTAGGTACAAACGTTATGTATAGATCGACAACGTTTTACTCCTAGCATGAGCTTTTGATGCTTAGTTGGAGGAGAAAGGGGAATATAAATCACGTTATGACTTGGTTGATATTCTAATTATCATCATCATCATCATGATCAACCCATTACCGGCTCACTACAGAGCACGGGTCTCCTCTCAGAGTGAGAAGGGTTTTGGCCATAGTCTACCACGCTGGCCAAGCGGATTGGCAGACTTCACACACCTTTGAGAACGTTATGGAGAACTCTCAGGCGTGCAGGTTTCCTCACGATGTTTTCCTTCACCGTTAAACAAGTGATATTTAAATACTTAAAACGCACATAACTCCGAAAAGTTAGAGGTGCGTGCCCGGGATCGAACCCACGACCTCCGATTAGAAGTCGGTCGTCCTAATCACTAGGCTATCACAGCTTGTAGCAAGAACAATACATTGTAAAGCATTATTTTAATCCAATATAAGTACCTACATTAAATTTAGTAGGACTTTAAAAAATCCTCCTCTAACGTTAGTCTATATTGTGATAAGCAAAGAATATACCTACTACTCTCTACGAGAGGTGATAGGTGTGAATCTAGGAAGTTGGGAACAACGTGAATAGTGTGTTTCTTGGTTCCTTGATAATGACAATTCTTATTTTAAACAGGACTCATGAAAGGACTCCAGTGATGAAAATTCCAGTTGTTTATGGTGATGAAATATCTCCGCCGGTGAGATTTGTTACGATGACAGCATCTATTTTAGGAATCGATTTAGATTTTCGTAAAATCGATTTATTTAAAAATGAAAACAGGAAGGAATTTTATAGCAAGGTAGACGTATATTATTTTATTCACAAAAATAATATTCTCTATGTAAAAATAATGAGGTTACATTAATAGATATAAGCCCCGCAGATTGGCATTGTACCTGGCCACCATTTTCATGACGTCAGCACCAGACAGACGTCGGTACCATTGACGAAAACTGTTGGCAGAATACGCGTATCGAGTTTTGAATAATTATTGTAAATTCACACATTTTGTTGTTATTATTGTTCACGCTGAAGTTAATGTGACAAGGTTCCAGCGCAATAGCAACGTGCGGGAGTTCAACTTGAATAATTATTTATTAATTGCTTAAATTTTCATATAAACCCTCTACAGAAAGTCCCAGCAATGGTGGTTGGAGATGTTACAATATGCGATAGCCATGCTATTGCTATTTATTTGTGTCAGATTAGTAACAGCAGGAGTCTCTACCCAGATGAACCTCTATACAGAGCTGAAATTAATCAAATGTTATTTTTTAATTGTAGTACTTTGTTTCGAATTGATAGTGAAATTTTGGTGAGTATTTTATGAATTTAATGTTTCAAAAACATCAAAAATACTACCACAGAACTTTGACGTCATACTGCTGTGCACAGGCTATCTTTTTTGTAGGAGTAAGAGTAGATCTTAGACCTGCCACACTGCTTCAATGCCTGTTGGTCGGTGGAATGTTAACAATGGTGAAAATATGGATAAGTAAGATATTAAAGAATTTTTTTAATAACCATGCTAAATGTTATTGATTTTGTTTTCAGACAGCTTATTTTTCTCAAAAATGGCCCATAAATGGCAAGAAAATAGAAGAATGGTTGTTAGCGCTTGATTACTTGGAATATAAATTAAATAAGAATAATTGGTTAGCTGGTGATAAGGTAAAAAATATGTTGTCAATCATATTTTCTCCAATAAAGTTTAGATTTTTATAACTATTCGAAAACGAAATTCAACGGAGTAAATTACTTACTCTAGCGGCACGCTATGATGGCCGGTTTGACGTTTGTCCGCTCATGAAGTTCCGTATTAATTGATAACGACTTTGAAGGAAATAATTGTATTACTTTATTGACGATAGTGATGTGCAGAGATTCATAAATTTTATCGAATGTAGTTTTAGGTTTAGGACTCAAAATTTATTTATTAAATTGATTTCTTAAATGTATACAAGTGTAGAAAAATCAGTTTGCACCATTTAAGGGGTGAATGTACTTGTGAATATGAACAATTTTCACTATGTGGACAAACCTCTGAAATCGCAAAAAAATATCAATAAATTTTTAAAAATGGAATCTAATACGATCGCCACATAGGATCGCTGGCTAGCACAACTACTACCTCCGGCAAACTCGCGTCAATGCTCAATGCAAAACAAAGCAGTTTCGAATTGACGTTGCTTCGAAAAGTATAAACTGTCAGTGCAATGCGATTGTGATATAGTTTTGACCTGGCTTTGGATTTCAAATATTGATACTGCATTACTGTTGACCCTTGCTCGTTAATTTGGACTCTGTTCAAGCCCTTTGTTGTGGATTTCGTCGATATGACCGAACGTACGCAGAGAACTGTTCTAAATAGTCAGACACGTGAGTTCGTAATACGCCTTCGTAACTATTTCGATCGTGAAGCTCAAAATGGAGGGCCAATTTTACCTATAACGTCAGTGGTTGAACGCGTAGCTGATGCGCTTAATATTGGACAACGAACTGTTAGACGGATAACTAAAAAAAAATATGGCGAGACTGGCACAGAAGAAAATAAACTTCACACACCAAAAAAGAGAAAACGAGCAAAACCAGTCGTAGGCATCGATAGCTTTGATGCCGATGCTATCCGAAGACATGTTTACGGCTACTATTTACAGAAGGAGTATCCAACAAGAAAAAAGTTGGTGCATTCACTGAAGGAAGCTGGATTATTCTTCGGTGGGGAAAGTTCTTTAACGAAGATTTTGAAGACCATTGGATTTCGATACAAAAAATGTAACAAACGCAAAATATTGATGGATAGATTTGATATAGCGATGGCAAGGTATACTTTTTTACGGCAAGTGAAAGAAATCAAAAATTGGCAAAATGTTGTGTTCTTGGATGAAACATGGCTTAATGCTAACCATACTGTAGGCCGTTCTTGGAACGATGACACAGCAGCATCTACTTCCAAAGTTCCTGTAGGAAAAGGATCGCGACTTATAATTTGTCACGCCGGAACCATCAACGGGTTTGTCGAAGGTTCTCTCATGGCTTTTGCGTCAAAAACCACTGGAGACTATCATGAAGACATGAATGGAGAAAAGTTTACTGAATGGTTTACCTCAATGTTGTGTAGCCTCCCTGAACCATCTATTATAATTATGGACAACGCCCCATACCACTCGATGCAAATTGACAAGCCACCTGCCCAATCCCAAAAGAAAGCTGATATCGTCGCATGGCTTCGTAAAAATGGCGTAGATGCAAACATGAATATGTTAAAAGCGGAATTAGTACGTCTTTTAAAAGAAAACAAACCAACCAAGATCCGATACGTCATTGACGAAATAGCATTAGAACATGGGCACAGAGTTATACGGTTACCGCCTTACCATTGTGAGTATAATGCGATTGAGTTGGTGTGGGCTCAAATTAAGGGATATGCTGCAAGACACAATACAGAACCCCCATTTACCACAAAAAAAATGCTAAAATTATTAGAAGAAGCTTGTGAACATGTGACTAAAGGAGACTGGGAAAAGGTTGTGAATAGAACTGTTAAATTAATAAGGGAAGATTATGAAAGAGATGTGAAAATAGATAATATTATAGAAAACGAACATATAATTATTAATGTATGTGATGATAGCAGTGACGACAGTGAAAATAGTAGTATGGACGAATCTGATTAATTATGGCCTTTTGTGGCACCTTTTTTGGTATCTTTTGTATTCATATGTTTCTTGTGTGCATATAAAGTATGTATATTCATTTTCGTTCAAATATTCAGTTCGTTCAAATAAATTAAATAAACATATACATTTTTGTTTTATTAAACCTATTTAATCAGGTACAAAAACAAAACTTAATTGTTTTTTGTTCGAGAATAAATTGACATTCCACATCACTATTGTAATGTGTCAAACCGGCCATCATAGCGTGCCGCTAGTGTAATAAGACGAACCAAGCACATTTAACAACATTTTATATGAATTTTTCAGATGCACCTCTGCGATATCTGTGCAGTGCCTGTAGTTACATCAATGTTAAAACTAATACCATTAACTGAAAGACACTCGAAAGTAGGACAGTGGATAAAGAAGTTCGAAGATTATCCATTTTATGAAATAAACGAGAGTGGTTTAGCTGCTTTACAAATTTGCCTTGATATGATGAAGAATGTGTACAACCGTTAAAATTTAATGATATATTATTTACTAGAGGATGTTCGCGACTTCGTCCGTGTAGATTTAGGTTTTTAAAAATCCCCCAGGAACTCTTTGTTTTTTCTAAGTTCCTTTAAGCTCATGTTGTTAAAAGTCGCGCATTAAAATGGAACTACAGTAATGAGTATTAATTGTTTAATACCTCTTTCCCATCACTATATTTTCACAATGAAAGTCCCATCAAAATCGATCTAGCATTTTGGAGACAAACAAACACAATGTTTTAATGTACCCCAGATGATAATCCCGACGTTTAAAGGTTCCTGCATAATCCGGGTTTCAAGTTATATGGAATACTGAAGGTTGTGATGGCTGTAATGTCTGAACTACAAAACTGATGACCTTGAAATATTTACAGTACAATATTTAAAGTATTTCCTTTCTAACAAAAAAAGAATGAATGAAATTAGACTACGCGTTAATTAATTATAGCTAAGTACACATTTTGACTTTCAACCCCTCTCCCAAGAGAACCGTGCTGAATTTTGGGATAAAAGTATTCTTAATGTTACTCCATGGTATGAACTTAAATCATACCAAGTTTTATTTCAATCCATTCAGTAGTTTTTGCGTGATGCGTGCACAAACATTCAGATAAACAGACAAACAGACAAAAATCTCAAAAATAGCTTTTTTACGTTCCATTACTTATTCCTAACATCCCCCAGTTATTATTTTGCAAAAATCTTTAATGTATAACCCCCGCATGTTGCTATTGTGCTGGAACCTTGTCACATTAACTTCAGCGTGACGTCAGACGAAACGAAAATATACCGTCGGCAGTAAGTTCTTTTCTTAAAAATGAATTAAACCGAATGAACAAATAATTTTCAGCTTTTGTAGATTTTAAATGAAAATGTTATCATAATTTACTAACTCCACTGATGTAATCACATTCTTGTAATTTGGATTAGAATTTTTCTCAGAGTCTGTTGTGTCTGAATCAGTATAATTTTTTGTGTTAATAATATTTATTATTAACACTCGTCAATTAATCTGTCTTTATTAAACAACAATTAAACGACAATAACAACAAAATGTCTGAATTTACAATAATTATTCAAAACTCGATACGCGTACTCTGCCAACAGTTTTTGTCAACGGTACCGATGTTTGTCTAGTGCTGACGTCATGAAAATCGCGGCCAGGCGCAATACCAATTTGCGGGGCTAATACAGACACGGCAAGTCTACGATTTTATTTTATTACTAGATGATGCCCACGGCTTCGCCCGTGTGGATTTAGGTTTTCAAAAATCCCGTGGAAACTTTTGATTTTCCAGAACAAAAAGTAGCCTATCTGTATTCTGTAGTAAGTAGTAACCCGTTCCCAAAACGGAAAAATCCCGCGAGATCCCCACGATTTCGGAATGCAATTCCTTACAGCATCAGCGTTGAGGAGTTGGACATGTACCTTCGAGTAGGTCATTCAACAATAAAGTCTTTAATTGGTATCCCCAATATCAATTTAAATAACCGACAGTGCCTAAATCCCATTAGTTTTGGGGATCAGATCCCCTACAACATCAGGATTGAGGAGTTGGAATCCAAATTTTTTGTAGGACAGTGTCGCAATGTTTCTCTATCGATTAAAAAAAAATTACGCAAATCGGTTCAGATTTCTCGGAGATATCGGTGTACATATGTAGGTAGAAAAACACAACTCCTCCTTTTTTGAAAGTCGGTTAAAAAAGTAGCCTATGTCACTCCCTGGTTAATTCTCTACTTGTATGTGAAAGTCCCGTCAAAATCGGTTCAGCCGTTCCAAAGATTAGCCCGTTCAAACAGACAGACAGACAGACAGACAGACAGACAGACAGACAGACAGACAGACAGACAGACAGACAAAAATTTTAAAAACGTGTGATTTGGTTATAGTATCGTTCAAATAACCCTATGAGCTTAATATGAGGTAGTTATTTCGATATTACAGACAGACACTTCAATTTTATTTATTAGTATAGATATGTATAGAGTACATTTTTATAATTATATTATATTAGTTACAAATAGTTAACTTAAAAACTACTGATGTCCTAATATAATATTTGGAGTTTTGGCGGGAAAATCGTAGGAATTGGATATAGCTCTCGGTTTATTTTCATTAATTTGCTGCATTTTAGAGTTTTATTAAGTAGAAGGCATTTTATTTAATATAGTTCTGTAAAGGTGCTCAAGTAAAGTGGAGATTAAGCAAGAGTGTTTTATGTGATTAATTCGATTTTCTCGCAGGACTCTAACATAAGTTTTGGTAAAGTTGCCTTCGCCTTACTAAAGCATGACATGACTTGACTAATTAGGACCGACTGACGGACAATGACGGACGATAGACTGTATTTGACCACTTTCGCCTAAATTGGGCAAATTATTTGATATTTTGTAACGTTATTACATAGTAAGACTGGCTTTATGCAACCATGCGAAGCCATCATGAAAAAAATATATATATAATATTTTTTAAATATTTTGTCCACAAGTCGGTCAAGGCTATCAAATCTTTATCGTAGCCAGGAATCGATATTATATCGATTTCGAGAGTAAGAAAGAAACCATAAATTGCAGTGTGTCCATCACTATGCCGACTGATTGCATCTGATTGTCAAATCTTGATTCTCTATGGACCCTATTGATTGGTCGAGGAGAGATGTAAAAAATGGCTGCCTTGCCTTCTCCTACTCAGGTAGAATTAACGCAAATTAAATTACTAGTGTAGTGATTATTAAACTATTTTACGCATTCAAATGATGTTCAATAAATTATCTACAGTTTAGTGAGGTTTGGTTAACAGAAAAGAAGTTGGAACAGTACTATATTCAACGTCGAAGTGTTGCGAACTGTAGACTCATTACGCTGTTTTAATAAAACTATTAATTTCTATAGTTTTATCCTATTATTACTATAGTTTGTTACTTAAAACAATAGTGTAGTGATTATTGGTGATGTTAATTTGCGTTGCAGCCTTCTAGTTACTTAGATATTCATTGAATCGGTTGTTTTGCGTGAACATTGAATGTCAAGAACACTAATATGTCACACCCATATAACGAATAAAAATAGTTGTGTTAAATAGTATTCTACCGTGAACTCCTTCTCAAAATGTGGATTGAACCATTGCAGGTGGCAGGGACCCACAGTTCTATATACGAAGCATATTATCACCAAGTGAGTATGTTTTGCTATGGTTTACTTTGATGTTCTAATTACTGTGTTATTCTTATTCCTATTTATTTAAAAAGACAAAGAACAAATGCTGGAGAATCCCTTTTGCTATACATTTTATTATAAGTAAAAGTTATCATAAAATCAATAAGTAAGTACAAGATTTGTGAGGTTGCTTTTATGTCTTAAAATTTGAATTTCTCATAATATATACATTTAAATTTGATTAACTCACATATATCTTTTGCATTTATTTATTTTAATAGTCTGCAGGTGATGGATATTCTAACAGTGGATGGATATCTAAAATCTAAACCAATCAATTGTTAAAATTTGGCATAGACCTTGCATCGTGAAGACTGACAAAGGATACTTTTAATGCTGGAAAGCCACAGATTTTTCTTAAAATTTTCAAAAACTGAAATTAATGTAGGCAATGTTGTAGGCACAAGCTGGTTATGTAATACTAGTGTTGCGCTCGGTGCGCGAGCTGCAAGCAGCTCGCGGGCCTTATGGTCTCTTCAATATTCGTAAAATAAAGAAATGGGAGGCCATACCAAATACCAGAATATTCTGAAGAGTCTCTTGAAAGATAGAAAGAAATATTGGTATCACGCATTGTATCTTTTCTGAAAGTACTCTAATGAGTTCTATGCATGCGTTTAGTAGGAAAAAAAAGATCTATACAAAAATGTTCTGGAGAGCCACTTGAAAATTAAAAAGAAATTTTGTATGAACACGAATTTTTTTGTTCCGTAGCTATCTTTTTTTTACTGGCTCACCAAAGGGCCTAAGGTCTTGAACATTTTTAGTTTCAGGACCATGCCTCTATGATTGATAGTTTTTGAGGGCCGTTAGGGTACTCTGGTAATTTTTCCTCATTCATTACGTTTTGTATTTTTTGTGAAAAAAAATATCTTTAAGTTCTATTTACTTATACGTGTATTGGGGGGAAAAAGTTTCATACAAAAATGTCTAAGAGAGCCTCTTAAAAAGAACCCAAAAATTTGTATGGAGAGAATTTTTTTTTGTT
The DNA here is from genome assembly GCA_920104075.1 of Melanargia galathea. Classification (NCBI taxonomy): domain Eukaryota; kingdom Metazoa; phylum Arthropoda; class Insecta; order Lepidoptera; family Nymphalidae; genus Melanargia; species Melanargia galathea. Next base: position 23,966,527 of record OV049855.1, read on the forward strand.
CGTCGGCCATCTTTTTTTACCCGTTTACCCAATGGCCCAAGGTCTTAAACAACATTTGTTTGGGACCATGCCTGTATGACTGGTAGTTTTCGAGGACCCATGAGGTACTCTGGTAAATTTTCCACAATCATGACTTTTCAGAATTTTCCTGAAGGAAGACCCATAAGTACGACATATATAAATAGTTAAGGGAAAAGGTTCCATACAAAATTGTTCTGAGAAGCCTCTTGAAAAGAACCCAAAAAATTTGTATGGAGAGAATTTTTTTTGTTCGGCGGCCATCTTTTTTTCACCGGTGCACCTAATGGCCCAAGGTCTTTAATAACATTTGTTTGGGACCATGTCTGTATGACTGGTAGTTTTGGAGGACCCATGAGGTATTCTGGTAAATTTTCCACATTCATGACGTTTCATAATTTTCTGAAGGAAGACCCATAAGTTCTACGCACATAAATAGTGAAGGGAAAAAAGTTCCATACAAAATTGTTTTGGAGAGCCTCTTGAAAATTACCCAAAAAAATTGTATGGAGAAAATTTTTTTTTGTTCGGCGGCCATCTTTTTTTTACCTGTTCACCTAATGGCCCAAGGTCTTTAATAACATTTGTTTGGGACCATGTCTGTATGACTGGTAGTTTCGGAGGGCCCATGAGGTACTCTGGTAAATTTTCCACATTCATGACGTTTCATAATTTTCTGAAGGAGGACCCATAAGTTCTATGCACATAAGTAGTGAAGGGAAAAAAGTTCCATACAAAATTGTTCTGGAGAGCCTCTTGAAAATTGGGAAATTTTTTGTATGGAGACGAAATTTTTTTTGTATGGTGGCCATATTTTTTCACCGGTTCACCCAATTGCCCAAGGTTTTGAACATTTTTTGTTTTGGGACGGTACCTTTCCGACTGATAGTTTTCGAGATCCCTTAGGGCACCCTAGTCAGTTTTCCACGTCCAGCTCTCTCTATAATTTTGTAGACCTTAAATTTTTGAATTTTACACACACGGAAAATATGGTGAAAAAGTCCCATACAAAATTGTTCAGGAGAGGTGATCAGTATGTAACTTCAAGTAGCTTTATATATATAACTAGTTGCTCGGTGCGCGAGCTGCTAAAGCAGCTCGCGGGGGGGCTTTCGACATTTGATATTCATCTTCCAAACACTCAATCATCATGTCTGCCCATACTTTACTTGTAAGTTCTCCAAAGAACCGCACCAAAGCCTTGCATAGCCAATATTCGCCATACATAAGTTTAAGTACCAAAAACATGGACCTCCACCCTATAGTTTCGGAGATATAAGCTTTTAAAAATCTGACCACGTAAGCACACAGACATCGCGAAAATAGGAATTTTGAGTACCAACAACATGGGGCTGCACCCTATAGTTTCGGAGATATAAGCTTTTAAAAATTTGATCATGTGAGCACATAGACATCGCGAAAATAAGAAGTTTGACTACCAGCAACATAGGGCTGAACCCTATAGTTTCGGAGATATAAGCTTTTAAAATCTAAGACGTAAGCAAACAGACTTCGCAAAAATAAGAAGTTCGAGTACCAATTACATGGGGTTTCAACCTATAGTTCCGGAAATATAAACTTTTAAAAATCTGACCACGTAAGCACACGGACATCGTGAAAATAAGAATCTTGCGTACCAACAACATGGGGCTACACCCTATAGTTTCGGAGATATAAGCTTTTAAAAATCTGACCACGTGAGCATATAGACATCGTGAAAATAAGAAGTTTGAGTACGAATAACATGGGGCTGCACCCTATAGTTTCGTATATAATATAAGCTTCTAAAAATCTGACCACATAAGCACACAGACATCGCGAAAATAAGAAGTTTGATTACCAACAACATGGGGCTGCACCCTATGGTTTTGTAGATATAAGCTTTTAAATCTCTGATCACTTGAGCACATAGACATCGCGAAAATTAAAAGTTTGAGTACCAACAACATGGGGCTGCACCCTATGGTTTCCGAGATATAAGCTTTTAAAAATCTGACCACGTGAGCCTATACATATCGCGAAAATAAGAAGTTTGAGTACCAAATTTGTATGGCGGCCATCTTTTTTCGCCATTTTGAATATTTTTCCAGCTCACTGCCAATTGGATGCCGTTTCGAGTGACATTTGCTCGAACACCTCCCACCTATCTTCAATACCTTAAACGTACCCTTCACCCGTCTCCGAGTTCCTCAATCATCAGCTCTATCCATATTTTTTTCTGAATAAATTTTTGTCTTCTTTGTGAAACCATTTGTGAAAAAAAAAAATTTCATACAAAATTTTACAGGAGGAAATTTTTGGGGAAAATGTCGTACACTACCCCGAAGGTGGCAACACTGTTTACATTTATCGATACTGCCAGTTAAGTTACACAGTCGATTCATACATTTCAACTTTCCAAAATGTTGCCAACTGCCTCAAAAACATGTTCAAAATCAATTCCAAAACAAATAAAATACAAAATGACCGTCAACTCATTTTACAGATTTATTTTAGAAAGTTGAATAATTTTTCCATTAAATACAGGAGATACCGCTCCTGATGACGTTTCAAGTTTTCATATCGCTCAAACACAGGCGAAATGATCACCCCTGAAAAAAGTCCGTATCGCGAAAACCACTTTTTCTTTGATAAATTTCAGTGTTGCCTGTCCCTGGCGATAAAAATATCCAAATTTCGTTTGTCCAAGTAAAAAACGTAGTTTGAGCAACTACGTTTTTTACTTGGACAAATGAAATTCTCGGATTTTGCAAAAAGTTCGTATTTCGATTTTTTAATATATGGGGTAGATCTTGAAATTTCCCCAAAAATGGGGTATTTTTTTCTCCAATCTATACTTCAAGTCTGTACATACAATAGCTTCTTAGAAGTAGAAACTCTCCGATGTTGTCAACTAAGAGAAATTTGAATTTTAAAATTGCGTTTTTTCGTACCTCAAACCGAATGGCCGCCACGACAGCCGCCATCTTGAATTTTTAAAAGCCACTCCTGATCTGTCAAAATGCAGGATAATTGTAGAAGGAAACAGGAAAAAATATTATCCTCAACTAACCCGTTTCGGTGCTGTGGCGCCACGGTTCGAGGTCGAAAAATCAAAAATTTGAAAGACTACATAGTTGTAGCCGCCATCTTGTTTTTTAATTTTTTTCTACTTTTTCTATTAAGCGTTTCCTAATTTCTTCTAGAATTGCGAGTTTTAACGAAATCGGTAGGAAAACAAAAAAGTTACAATAATCACGTCGGCCGTCATCTTGTTTTTGTTTGAGCAGCCCTTTTCTATCTACAATACCTTTCCCGGGCCAACCATCTTACTAACCCTCTATCATTATGTCTTCCCATATTTTTCTGTGCGAACTCTCTGAAGAACGCATCAAAGGCAATTCAATATTCACCATACATTTTCTATGAAAAAATGAATTCCGCCATTTTGAATTTTTTTCCATTCATCAAGTAGACCTTCGGATTTTGATCATCTTTTGCTAAGAAACCACTCTTCCATTTTTTATACCGTTCGAGATGGATACCGATGAAATATGTATGGCGGCCATCTTTTTTTCGCCATTTTGAATTTTTTTTTCAGTTCAATTCCAATTGGACGACGTTTCGAATGACATTTGCTCGAGCACCCCCACCTATCTTCAATACTTTCAGCGTGCCCTTAAACCGTCTCCGAAACCCTCAATCAGCTCTCTCCATATTTTTTTCGGAATAAATTTTTGTCTTCTTTGTGAAACCATTAGTGAAAAAAAATTTTTCATACAAAATTTTACAGGAGGAAATTTTTGGGGAAATCTCAAAAACTACCCTTAATGTGGCAACACTGTATACATACCTCGATACTGCCGGTTGAGTTGCACAATCGATTCATACATGTCAACTTTCTAAAATGTTGCCAACTGCCTCAAAAACATGATCAAGGTTTTCAAATAAAATACAAAATGGCCGCCAACTCGTTTGATAGATACATTTTAGAAAGTTTTATAAATTTACTATTAATATGGATATGCCGCTTCTGATGACGTTTTAATTTTTAATCTGGCTTGTACCCAGACTCAATGATTGCCCCTGAAATAAGAGCATGTCGCGAAAATCACTTTTTCTTTGATAAATTCCAGTGTTGCCAGTCCCCGACAACAAAAATACCCAAATGTGATTTGTACAAGTAAAACACGTGGTCGCTTATACTCGGATTTCGCAAAAAGTCCGTATTTCGATTTTTTAATTTTTGGGGTAAATCTTGAAATTTCCCCAAAAGTGGGGTATTTTTTTATAACCAGTTTATACTTCGAGTCTATGCAAACAATCGCTTCATAGAAATCGAAACGCTACAATGTTGCCAACTGCGAGAAATTTGAATTTTATAATTGCGTTTTTTCGTGAGTACCTCCAACCAAATGGCTGCCACAACAGCCGCCATTTTGAATTTTTAAAAACTACTTCCGTTTTGTCAAAATACAGGATAATTTTAGGCGGAAACAGTAAAAAAATCTTGTCCCCAACTGCCCGTTTCGGCGCTGTGGCGCCACGGTTTGGGGTCGAAAAATCAAAATTTTGAAAAAACTACAGCTCGGCCGCCATCTTGTTTTTTCAATTTTTTCTACTTTTTCTATTAATTGTTTACTAATTTCTTGTATAATTGCGAATTTTTGATGAAATCGGTTGAAAAAGAAAAAAGTTACAAAAATCACGTCGGCCGCCATTTTGTTTTTCTGAAATGGCATATATTTTTCCTACTCATACCGCGCACCCGAATATATCTCCCCAGACAAAAGACCATGCCGCGAAAATCACTTTTTCTTTGATAAATTCCAGTGTTGCCAGTCTCCGACGATAAAAATATCTAAATTTCGTTTGTACAAGTTAAAAACGTAGTTGCTCATACTCGGATTTTGCAAAAAGTTCGTATTTCGATTTTTTAATTTTTGGGGTAGATCTTGAAATTTCCCCAAAAATGGGGTATTTTTTTCACCAATCTATACTTCAAGTCTGTACATACAATAGCTTCATAGAAGTAGAAACGCTCCGATGTTGTCAACTGTGAGAAATTTGAATTTTAAAATTGCGTTTTTTCGTACCTCAAACCGAATGGCCGCCACGACAGCCGCCATCTTGAAATTTTAAAAACCACTCACGATCTGTCAAAATAAAGGATAATTGTAGACGGAAACAGGAAAAAAATATTATCCTCAACTAACCCGATTCGGTGCTGTGGCGCCGCGGTTTGGGGTCGAAAAATCAAAAATTTGAAAGACTACAGCTAAGCCGCCATCTTGTTTTTACAATTTTTTCTACTTTTTTTTGTTACTTGTTTACTAATTTCTTCAATAGCTGCGAGTTTTAACGAAATTGGTTTGAAAGCAAAAAAGTTACATAAATCACGTTGGCCGCCATCTTGTTTTTGTTTGAACAGCCCTTTTCTATCTACAATACCCTTTCCGGGCTCCCCAACCATCTTTCTAACCCTCAATCATCATGTCTTCCCATATTTTTCTGTGAGAATTCTCTGAAGAACCGCATCAAAGGCAATTCAATATTCACCATACATTTTCTATGAAAAAATAAACTCCGCCATTTTGAATTTTTTTTCCATTCATCAAGTAGACCTGTGGATTTTGATCATCTTTTGCTAAGAAACCACTCTTCGATCTTGTATAACCTCCGAGATGGATACTGATGAAATTTGTATGGCGGCCATCTTTTTTTCACCATTTTGAATTTTTTTTCAGTTCACTCCCAATTGGACGCCGTTTCGAATGACATTTGCTCGAGCACCCCTCACCTATCTTCAATACTTTCAGCGTGCCCTTCACCCGTCTCCGAAACCCTCAATCATCAGCTCTCTCCATATTTTTTTTGGAATAAATTTTTATCTTCTTTGTGAAACCATTAGTGAAAAAAAAATTTTCATACAAAATTTTACAGGAGGAAATTTTTGGGGAAATCTCAAAAACTACCATAAATGTGGCAACACTGTGTGCATACCTCGATACTGCCGGTTGAGTTGCACAATCGATTCATACATGTCAACTTTCTAAAATGTTGCCAACTTCCTCAAAAACCTGATCAAAATTTTCAAAAACACTCAACAACAATACAAAATGGCCGCCAACTCGTTTTATAGAAACAATTCACATAGTTTTATAATGTTTTCAATAAGTACAGGATATACCACTCCTGATGACGTTTTCATGTTCCATCTCACTCGCACCCAGGCGAAATGATTGCCCCTGAAAAAAGACCATGTCGCGAAAATCACTTTTTCTTTGATAAATTCCAGTGTTGCCAGTCTCTGGTGTCAAAAATACCCAAATGTCGTTTGTACAAGCAAAATACGTAGTCGCTCATACTCTGATTTTGCAAAAAGTCCGTATTTCGATTTTTTTATTTTTGGGGTAAATCTTGAAATTTCCCCAAAAGTGGGGTATTTTTTTACCACCAATTTATACCTCAAATCTATACATACAATCGCTTCATAGAAGTCGAAACGCTCCGATGTTGCAACTGTGAGAAATTTGAATTTTAAAATTAGGTTTTTTCGTACCTCAAACCGAATGGCCGCCACGACAGCCGCCATCTTGAATTTTTTAAAACCACTCTCGTTCTGTCAAAATTAAGGGTAATTGTGGGCGGAAACAGGAAAAAAATACTATCGTAAATTACCCCGTTTCGGAGCTGTGGTGCCGCGGTTTGGGGTCGAAAAATCAAAAATTTTAAAAATCTAAATCTCGGCCGCCATCTTGTTTTTCCAATTTTTTTTACTTTTTCTATTAATTGTTTACTAATTTTTTCAATTGTTGCGAGTTTGAAAGAAATCGGTTGGAAAACAAAAAAGTTACAAAAATCACATCGGCCGCCATCTTGTTTTTCTGAAATGTCATAATTTTTCCCTACTCGACTCCCCCATCCGAACACATCTCCCATACATGATTATATCGTTTTCTGTCTCTTTCTAGGAGAACAATTATGTCAATGAGTCAGTCAGTGAGTGGTAATTGAGCTATATATATTATAACTAGTTGCTCGGTGCGCGAGCTGCTAAAGCAGCTCGCGGGGGGGCTTTCGACATTTGATATTCATCTTCCAAACCCTCAATCATCATGTCTGCCCATATTTTACTTGAGAGTTCTCCAAAGAACCGCATCAAAGCCTTGCATAGTCAATATTCGCCATACATTTTCTATGAAAAAATGAATTCAGTCATTTTGAATTTTTTTTTCTATTCATCAAGTAGACTTTCGGATTTTGATCATCTTTTGCTAAGAAACCACTCTTCCATCTTTTATACCCTCCGAGATGGATACCGATGAAATTTGTATGGCCGCCATCTTTTTTTCGCCATTTTGAATTTTTTTTCAGTTCACTCCCAATTGGACGACGTTTCGAATGACATTTGCTCGAGCACCCCCCACCTATCTTCAATACCTTAAGCGTGCCCTTCACCCGTCTCCGAAACCCTCAATCATCAGCTCTCTCCATATTTCTTTCTGAATAAATTTTTGTCTTTGTGAAACCATTAGTGAAAAAAAAACTTTCATACAAAATTTTACAGGAGGAAATTTTTGGGGAAATCTAAAAAGTCCCCGGTTGGTCCTTAGTTGGTCCCTAGTCGGTCGCTAGTCGGTCCCTAGTCGGTCCATAGTCGGTCCGTAGTCGGTCCCTGGTCGGTCCGTAGTCGGTCCGTAGTCGGTCCCTAGTCGGTCCCTAGTCGGTCCGTAGTCGGTCCCTAGTCGGTCCTTTGTCGGTCCCTAGTCGGTCCATTGTCAGTCCCTAGTCGGTCTCTAGTCAGTCCGTAGTCGGTCCGTAGTCGATCCGTAGTCGGTCCTTTGTCGGTCCCTAGTCGGTCCATTGTCAGTCCCTAGTCGGTCTCTAGTCAGTCCGTAGTCGGTCCGTAGTCGGTCCGTAGTCAGTCCGTAGTCGGTCCCTAGTCGGACCGTAGTCGGTCCCTAGTCGGTCCGTAGTCGGTCTACCTAAGTCAGTCGGTAGTCGGTCCGTAGTCGGTCTCTAGTCAGTCCGTAGTCGGTCTCTAGTCGGTCCCTAGTCGATCCGTAGTCGGTCCCTAGTCGGTCTCTAGTCGGTCCGTAGTCGGTCCCTAGTCGGTCCCTAGTCGGTCTCTAGTTGGTCAGTAGTCGGTCCCTAGTCGGTCTCTAGTCGGTCCGTAGTCGGTCCGTAGTCGGTCCCTAGTCGGTCCCTAGTTGGTCTCTAGTCGGTCCGTAGTCGGTCCGTAGTCAGTCCGTAGTCGGTCCCTAGTCGGACCGTAGTCGGTTCCTAGTCGGTCCGTAGTCGGTCCGTAGTTGGTCCCTAGTCGGTCTACCTAACTCGGTCCGTAGTAGGTCCGTAGTCGGTCTCTAGTCGGTCCGTAGTCGGTCCGTAGTCGGTCCCTAGTCGGTCTCTAGTCGGTCCGTAGTCGGTCCGTAGTCGGTCCCTAGTCGGTCCGTAGTCGGTCCCTTGTCAGCCTCTAGTCGGTCCGTAGTCGGTCCCTAGTCGGTCTCTAGTTGGTCCGTAGTTGGTCCCTAGTCGGTCTCTAGTCGGTCCGTAGTCGGTCCGTAGTCGGTCCCTAGTCGGTCTCTAGTCGGTCCGTAGTCGGTCCGTAGTCGGTCCCTAGTCGGTCCGTAGTCGGTCCGTAGTCGGTCCGTAGTCGGTCCCTAGTCGGTCTCTAGTCGGTCCGTAGTCGGTCCGTAGTCGGTCCCTAGTCGGTCTCTAGTCGGTGCGTAGTCAGTAAGTAGTCGGTCCGTAGTCGGTCCCAAGTAGGTCCGTAGTTGGTCCCTAGTCGGTCCCTAGTCGATCCGAAATAAATTCCTCCATTTTGAATTTTTTTTTTCTAGTGATCAGGATCCGAAGGTCCTGATCATCTTTTGATAAGAAACCACTCTTCCATCTTTTATACCCTTTGATGGACACTGATGAAATTTGTATGGCGGCCATCTTTTTTCCACCATTTTGAATATTTTTCCAGCTCACTGCCAATTGGAAGCCGTTTCGAGTGACATTTGCTCGAGAACCTCCCACCTATCTTCAATACCTTAAGCGTGCCCTTCACCCGTCTCCGAGTTCCTCAATCATTAGCTCTATCCATATTTCTTTTCTGAATAAATTTTTGTCTTTTTTGTGAAACCATTTTGTGAAAAAATAAATTCATACAAAATTTTACAGGAGAAATTTTTGGGGAAAATCTCGTAAACTACCCCGAAGGTGGCAACACTGTCTACATTTATCGATACTGCCGGTTAAGTTACACAGTCGATTCATACATTTCAACTTTCCAAAATGTTGCCAACTGCCTCAAAAACATGTTCAAAATCAATTCCAAAACAAATAAAATACAAAATGGCCGTCAACTCATTTTACAGATTTATTTTAGAAAGTTGAATAATTTTTCCATTAAGTACAGGAGATACCGCTCCTGATGAGGTTTCAAGTTTTCATCTCGCTCGCACACAGGCGAAATGATCACCCCTGAAAAAAGACCGTATCGCGAAAACAACTTTTTCTTTGATAAATTTCAGTGTTGCCTGTCCCTGGCGATAAAAATATCCAAATTTCGTTTATACAGGTAAAAAATGTAGTTGCTCATACTCGGATTTTTCAAAAAGTTCGTATTTCGATTTTTTAATTTTTGGGGTAGATCTTGTAATTTCCCAAAAAATGGGGTAATTTTTTCACCAATCTATACTTCAAGTCTGTACATACAATAGCTTCATAGAAGTAGAAACGCTCCGATGTTGTCAACTGTGAGTAATTTGAATTTTAAAATTGCGTTTTTTCGTACCTCAAACTGAATGGCCGCCACGACAGCCACCATCTTGAATATTTAAAAACCACTCCCGATCTGTCAAAATACAGGATAATTGTAGACGGAAACAGGAAAAAAATATTATCCTCAACTAACCCGTTTCTATGCTGTGGCGCCGCGGTTTGGGGTCGAAAAATCGAAAATTTGAAAGACTACAGCTAAGCCGCCATCTTGTTTTTTTAAATTTTTTCTACTTTTTCTATTAATCGTTTCCTAATTTCTTCTAGAATTGCGAGTTGTAACGAAATCGGTAGGAAAACAAAAATGTTACAAAAATCACGTCGGCCGCCATCTTGTTTTTGTTTAAGCAGCCCTTTTCTATCTACAATACCCTTCCCGGGTTCCCCAACCATCTTACTAACCCTCAATCATCATGTCTTCCCATATTTTTCTGTGAGAATTCTCTGAAGAACCGCATCAAAGGCAATTCAATATTCACCATACATTTTCTATGAAAAAATAAATTCCGCCATTTTGAATTTTTTTTCCATTTATCAAGTAGACCTTCGGATTTTGATCATCTTTTGCTAAGAAACCACTCTTCCATCTTTTATACCCTCCGAGATGGATACCGATGAAATTTGTATGGCGGCCATCTTTTTTCCGCCATTTTGAATTTTTTTTCAGTTCACTCCCAATTGGACGACGTTTCGAATGACATTTGCTCGAGCACCCCCCACCTATCTTCAATACTTTCAGCGTGCCCTTCACCCGTCTCCGAAACCTTCAATCATCAGCTCTCTCCATATTTTTTTCGGAATAAATTTTTGTCTTCTTTGTGAAACCATAAGTGAAAAAAAAATTTTTCATACAAAATTTTACAGGAGGAAATTTTTGGGGAAATCTCAAAAACTACCCTAAATATGGCAACACTGTGTACATACTTCGATACTGCCAGTTGAGTTACACAATCGATTCATACATGTCAACTTTCTAAAATGTTGCCAACTGCCTCAAAAACATGATCAAAATTTTCAAAAACACCCAACAACAATACAAAATGGCCGCCAACTCCTTTTATAGAAATAATTCACATAGTTTTATAATTTTATCATTATCTACAGGATATACCGCTCCTGATGACGTTTTAATTTTTTATCTCACTCGCACCCAGGCGAAATGATTGCCCCTGAAAAAAACCAAGTTGCGAAAATCAATTTTTCTTTGATTAATTCCAGTGTTGCCAGTGCCCAATGACAAAAATACCCAAATGTCATTTGTATAAGTAAAACACATGGTTGCTCATACTCAAATTTTGCAAAAAGTCCGTATTTCGATTTTTTAATTTTTGGGGTAAATCTTGAAATTTCCCCAAAAGTGGGGTATTTTTTTATCGCCAATTTATACCTCGAGTCAATGCAAACAATCGCTTCATAGAAGTCGAAACGTTCCGATGTTGCCAACTGTGAGAAAATTTAATTTTAAAATTGCGTTTTTTCGTACCTCAAACCAAATGGCCGTCACAACAGCCGCCATCTTGAATTTTTAAAAACCACTCCCGTTCTGTCAAAACACAGGATAGTTGTAAGCGGAAACAAGAAAAAAATATTATCCTCAATTACCCCGTTTCGGAGCTGTGGTGCCGCGGTTTGGGGTCGAAAAATCAAAAATTTTAAAAATCTAAATCTCGGCCGCCATCTTGTTTTTTCAATTTTTTCCACTATTTCTTTTAATTGTTTACTAATTTTTTCAATTGTTGCGAGATTGAAAGAAATCGGTTGGAAAACAAAAAAGTTACAAAAATCACATCGGCCGCCATCTTGTTTTTCTGAAATGTCATAATTTTTCCCTACTCGACTCCCCCATCCGAACACATCTCCCATACATGATTATATCGTTTTCTGTCTCTTTCTAGGAGAACAATTATGTCAATGAGTCAGTCAGTGAGTGGTAATCGAGCTATATATATTATAATATTTTTATCAATACACACATATCAGAGAGATTCATCCTCTAACAATTTTATCTTATTACTTATCTGTCATGTTTGCTATTTTCCATTTCAATTCTTGAACCTACTTACTATGTGATTTTTCATTTTATAAATGCTGAAGACTGATAAAGATAAAATTAATAATAAATGTTTTTTTTAATTCTTTCACTCATAAAGCGTTTTAGTTTTTAAACCTTGTTTTTGGGTGGGCAACTTTAACTTCAATGATAACTTGACTTAAATGGCCTATCATGCAACTTTTCCCAAGAAGGCTCATAAAATAACCTAATAGTAATAATATTATATAAGCTGAGCTCCTTTTGAATGCAATGAAACCTTGTGGAGTGAAATCTTGAAAATGACATTACTAGAGCGAAGTAGGGTTAGCGAAGAAATTAAATATTTATCATTTATTTACAATCCCTCTTTGGGGTTACAAAATATACAAAAAAATTCACATTTGTAATTAAATATAATAAAAAAATGATTTTAAGTTTTAAATGTCATTCACAGTTACTCCCTTTATTTATATAATTTGACCTACTCTTATTCGACTCTGATTATTATTATTGTCCACTCTCTCTCAGAAGAGAGGGATTTAGAGCTTAGAACCGCCACACTGTTCCAATGCAGGTTGGCGGGCTTTAACAACTATTGTCACATAGTAGTGATAATAACCAACCAGGACCAACTGCTCAACATGCTCTGAGAGGCACGGGGGTGAAACATCGCCAACTACCAAATCCGGGCTGACACTTTCTTGACAGAAACACCCAATACCTAACAATTATTTGCCCAGCCCAAGATTCGAAACGTGGTCTGCAGTTGAATATGCTAACCACTGGACCAACAAGGCAGTTACCCCTCTTACCCTTATTCCAGGTGGACCCGAATGGCACGGGCGCGATCCAGGCGCTGGACGCCGCGCGCTTCCTCAAGAAGTCTCGCCTCAGCGATGTGGTGCTCAGCAAGATATGGGACCTGTCCGACCCCACGGGAAAGGGCTATCTGGATAAGGTGAGTTGTTATGATCAGTTGGCAGGCATACAAGCAGTAATATTGGGAATTAGCAAGTTAAATTTCTTGTGGGCAGATAATGGCTGTTGCAGTATTGAAAATACGAAAATAATGTTGCAATGACTGAAAATAGAATAATTTGTACATAATCTATACTAATATAATAAAGCGGAAGAGTTTGTTTGAATGCGCTAATCTCAGGAACTATTGGATCGATTTCAATAATTCTTTCACCGTTGGATATGTACGTGATCCTTGAGTGCTATAGGCTATATATGTACCACGGGCGAAGCCGGGGCGGACCACTAGTATATCTATATAAATAAAAAGCAACGTTTGTCTGTGTGTCTCTTATGCAATCAGATTAGGAACAGTTTAGGAAGCTAAACCGTTCATTAGATTGCGATGAAACTTTGGTAAATTATTCTGCATGATACGTCTGTGAAGGTTCTTGACCCAAAAAAATCTATAGAGAAATGGATGTTTGTATGTTTGTCGTCTTTGCGTTCTTAAACCATACTTTTCGTGGCATTGCAGCGCGTGCCGGGAACAGCTAGTCCATAATGTAATAATAATAATCGGTTTTAGTTTTCGAACTTTATCTTGTTCATAAACTAAAAACTTCGTGTATATTATCTCTTCTAGATCTATCACTTCATATGAATATACAGACATAGCTTAAATATAAAATCTATAATGTTCAAGTTCTATCCTTAGGCAACAGCCACAGGGGGCGGGCAATATACTCTTTACGGCTGGCATCCATCAAATTACGATGTTATTGCAATATTAAGCTGGGCACTCACGGTCGGTCCATCGCGCCAAATGGCATGATTATACAGACAAAGATCGTGAGTGTCTTCAAGTCAACATTTATTGCGATGTAAATAATGGATTTCCGTGCCCGTTATAATGCACAGCTTTAAGCCATTTGACGACATGCCATTTACCTGTGAGTGCGAAATCTGTTGCCGTAGCATCACGCCGCGCAGCCCATGAATGTGTGACTTCACATATATACATAGGCATAGGTATGTTCATTTCGCTATTGAATTTTTTTTTTTGAAATCCGTTGCTTTTTATTATTGGCTCATGCATTTGACTTCAGTCGATCGAAGTCACGCCAAATGGCTTGACCGTGAATGCCCAGCTTTAGCCAATATTTACTAGGAACATCACTTTTCAACTACATACAATTTTTACATGGTATACTGAGAATTTTATTCTGAATACCAGTATCGCAAACTATTATAAGGCTGGATGCTCATGGGCTACTGTCGCTTAGGCAGACGTATTTTCTCTCAGCAGCTGAGTGGCAAGAGTAAATAGACATCTTCTAAGCAAGCGCGCCCAAACCCAGACCTCATCACTTTCCATCGAGCATTATTTTTGTCAAGGGCTATTCAACTTGTAAAAATAAATAAAATTGTCACAACTAATAGACATCCACTAGATCATGATATACATGATATATGTATATACGTATAACGTCCATTCGATCAATAGAAGATGAATGCCCTGTGGAGATCCGTGCAAGCAGGGATCGCCACAGAGCATGTCGTCCGTCTACCTAGTGGGGATTTTCAATGCTGCGTTTGCTGGTGCGGGTTGTAGTACCACCCCGGCTGAGATCCCAACGTCTTCGAGCTATATGTCCGGCCGATTGCGACTCGATGAGTTTGCCAAATCATGAGTTTCGCGTGAAGATGAGAGGATCGCTCGACATCAAAAATGAAAGCAATCAGCAGACCGGTCTGTTTAGCAAAGTCTCGATCCACTGTAAACGGCGTAAAACGTTGTCGGTAGTATGAAAAGAACCCTCTTGTACCGAGCGCGTATAAAGGGCACTTCAGATTGCTTGCGTGCGGGCTCGCGGTTGCACACGATACGGGTTAGGGTGACACCCACTTCCTAGGATTTTAATTAAGATTATAATATTATATACCATTCATTATAAACTTACTCAAAAGTTTTTTTATACAAATAATTAGAATAAAAAGCTGTGATAGCCTAGTGGTTAGGACGACCGACTTATAATCGGAGGTCGTGGGTTCGATCCCGGGGCACGCACCTCTAACTTTTCGGAGTTATGTGCGTTTTAAGTATTTAAATATCACTTGCTTTAACGGTGAAGGAAAACATCGTGAGGAAACCTGCATGCCTGAGAGTTCTCCATAACATTCTCAAAGGTGTGTGAAGTCTGCCAATCCGCTTGGCCAGCGTGGTAGACTATGGCCAAAACCCTTCTCACTCTGAGAGGAGACCCGTGCTCTGTAGTGAGCCGGTAATGGGTTGATCATGATGATGATGATGATAATTAGAATATCAACCAAGTCATAACGTGATTTATATTCCCCTTTCTCCTCCAACTAAGCATCAAAAGCTCATGCTAGGAGTAAAACGTTGTCGATCTATACATAACGTTTGTACCTACGAGAATAGTCCAATGGGTGGGATCGATTCTACAGCTCTAGTCCGCACTTTTTGACTTCGAACACTTCAAGACTTTAAAGTTGAACGTTTGAGGACTATATTTTGTCTTTCAGTCCAGTACTTTTCAGGAAAATGGTAACGAAAAAGACGCACTAACAAATACAAATATCCGCCTGTACCATAGTTCCCAGACTTTCTGTTGCAGTGTGCCTCTTCCTTGAGTCATCCCATTTTCTGTTTTATATATTTTTGGATTTATAGCTAAGTTAGGCCGAATGTGAAGTTGGGCGACAGCCCAAAATTTATGTTTAATGCGGTCGTTGCGATACTTCCTCATTTTCCTAGCCTATTTACGCATTTTTTTTTCGAATAATGTAAGTTGAAAATTTGGCCGCATCTGCGCTGCTTTGTTTTAGCGTCATTTATACAGAAGTGGCGATAGAAACGAATCGATAGACGTCCAATGCTTGACATAAGTTTCTCGCAAGGATCGCCACCGAACACGATCTTGTGGCGCTTGTATCCATCGGCTGCCAGCGGCTCGAATGAGATCGTCCGTCCGCCTAGTGGGGATTGTGAAAATTTTTATTAATCGGAAATAGTATGCTTGTCGTTTTGGATGGAGGCGACTATTTTTTAAATTTTTTTAACCCCCGACGCAAAACGACGGGGTGTTATAAGTTTGACGTGTCTGTGTGTGTGTGTGTGTGTGTGTGTGTGTGTGTGTGTCTGTCTGTCTGTCTGTCTGTTCCCCTGTGGCGCTCAAACGGGTGGACCGATTTGAATGCGGTTTTTTTTGTTTGAAAGGTGATTTAGTCGAGAGTGTTGTTTGCTATGTTTGATGAAAATCGGTCCAAGATGGCCGCCGCTACAAAATGGCGGATTACATATTTTTTCACAACTCCCTTAATATGGGTATCAAATGAAAGGGCTTGACTAGTACAATAGCACTATTGCAAATCCAAGATGGCCGCCTCCACAAAATGGCGAATGTCGGGGGTTTTTTAAATTTTCAATTTACACTTGTTTTAATAAGAATATTAGCCATGCTGTACATGAGTAATATTCCCCTTTTCCCCTCCAAAATAAGCGTATAAGGCTTGTGCTAGGAGTGGGTACGATAATAGTGCAACGGCTGAGATTTCAACTGTCGACCTTTCGGTGTCAGTCCACATCCTGACCGCTGCGCTACTGAGGCTATGAATTGCTACGACGGAGTTTTGAAAAGGAATATAGCGCAGCTGTATTCCAATATCGACTCATTCCCTATTCGAAGGGCCCTCGACTCTCCCGTTTTGTGAATAGTTCTCTAATTGTGTGGAAAATTACGAATAGCAACCTAGTTTACTGAGGACTTTTCCTTTATGTCGTGAACCTTTTGTCAGACCTACGATTCGAACCCGAAAATGTATTAGATTGGAGACTAACGAGAATGTTTTTATTTCATGACGTAAAAGCGATAGATATCCACTGCTCGACATACTCTTAGCTCTCTTGTAGGTTTCCACACGCTTTGGTCTTGGGCCGCTTGTATCCTCTTACGAGGTTCTCAATTCGTCCGAATCTTTTTTAGGTTCCCCGATTACTCAGAGACGCCTTGACCAATTTGGAAATTCTTCTTTCGTTTGAAACGGTATACTTCCCAGGTGGTCCCGTGGTCCTCTGATCACGATGTGATGATAGGATCCTGGAGTAATCGAGGGAACTCTTTTTTTTTCTTAGAATATTGAAGTCGGTTTAATTTTTTCTAAAATAGGTACAATTTGTTATTCTTTGGAGTGGTGTTCGAAGTTGGTTTTTTTTTGATTGAAAATATTTTTCGCGAAGGCTTCGAGTATTCTTCAGGCTGTCACTGTGCATATCAAACGAATGAATAATTAAAGAATACGAGTGATAATGGGAGTATGTGTTTAATGAAATACATACATACATACATAAAATAAGTACATTTATTATTTATACGTGGTACACTATTGACTCAGTCGGCGTAGGATGTGTGCCGTGTTTGGTTACGTTACGTGGCGTGGCGATAGCGTGTTTTATCAGTGTATGTCTGGTTCAATGAAAAACTACTTTATTTATTAACAATTGTGAGTTTTTTCGAAAATATTTTCTCATCATAATTGTGTGAATCCTAAACATGTTCGCTAAGTATGATCGTAAAAGGCTCAGGGCAACTCAGCGGGCGATGGAGACAGCTCAGCTCGGAGTATCCCTGTGGGGTTAAATAAGAAACGCGATCCGTAGTAGAACCAAGGGCGGATCCAGCTTTGGTGTCAGGGGGGGGTCACATAGAAAGATAAAAAGTTATAATTTAATTTTATAATCATAGATGATAGATACAAGTAAAAAGTAGGTATTTTATTAATGTACTACTGTTGCCCGCGACTTCGTCCGCGGTATTATATTTTTCAAAAGTCCCACGGGAACCCTTTGTTTTCCCGGAATAAAATAGTAGCCTGACAACTCTCCAGGTCCTGAACTAAAAAAATGCAACTGCATAAAATCACGTCAATCTGTAGTCATGTCCGATAATAATTAGTATCTACAGGATCTTTGTATTATTGTATTTAAGTTCATAAACTGATGTCGTAATATACATGTCATAATATACCCCCTTTGGGGTGGATTTACGTAAAATTTTTAGCTGAAGCCTACCTCCTAGAAAGAACCTAACTTTCAAATTTTAAGTTAATAATATAGGTATAGTCAACAAGTTCAAAAACGTGAAAAATAGAGATTAAGGTCCTAAAAATATGAGCGATAGCTCATTCGATTCGGAATCACCTCTAAAAAATGTTTTTGAAGTATTTTGGTGCAGGAAAAAAATTGCAATTGTTAATAACAAAATAAGATGAAAAAAAATCATATTTCGTTTTTTGTTAATAACTCGAAAAATATTTATATTTAAGCAATTATGAAAAAAGTTTATTAAAGAGGAGAAAATTTCCGATTTTTTATCGGAAATTTTCTCCTCTTTCTAAAAGTCTCAGCTTTTGAAACTCTATCTTCATTATTTATAATTTTAATTTGACGTTGAAAATACGTTTCCACGCGTCTGTTACGGCATGCGCGCGCGAGAGTTCAGCAATAAAAATATTTTTTTTATAACATAAAATGTGATTTTAAAAATTCGAAAAAATTCTAGTATCTTCTTAATACCGCCCCGAATCGAGCCCCGAAGAAAAAAGTTTATCACCATTTTTCAATAAGTAATTGAATTGTTAACTAACAAATTTTTTCCCAATCTCCGTTGGTATAAACAATGTGATGAAAGGTATAAATAATAATAATTGGCCTAAAAATTTTAAACTTCGTGGAGCCCTTCTGATATATATATTTCATAAGATCCTGCGATAAATTTTCATAAAAGTTTATTAATTTGTTATGATTTTTTTTAAACTATTGAAAAATCATAATAATCATATAAATCTTATAGCTATAAAAATCATAATTAACAAATTAATAAAGGAGGATAGGCAAAAATGTATGAACGTTGGTCTACCTAATCAACACAAACGCCCTCTATAGAAATAAGAAGCTAATAAGTAGTTAATCAAATTACGTATAGCGTTTATGCCAAAATATATGGGAGTTTTTCAAAATTCACAAAAAAATAAATGTTTTAAAATTACTCTATATTAGTAATTCTACTATGAATTTAATTAATAGTGCGTAGCGTTCTACGTTAAACTGCCTCTTAGGTCTAATGGTTAGCATAATAGACTGCAGATCACGAGGTCCCGGGTTCGATTCCCGGGTCAGGCAAATAATTGTTAGGTATTGGGTTTTCCTGTCAAGAAATTCTCAGTGCCAGCTCGGAGTTGATAGTTGGCGCTGTTTCACCCCCGTGCCTCAGAGAGCACGTTAGGCAGTCGGCCCCGGTTATTATTACTATCATGTGACAATAATCGTTAAAGCCCACCAACCTACATTGGAGCAGCGTGGCGGGTTTAAGCTCTAAATCCCTCTCCTATGAGAGAGGAGGCCTGTGCTCAGCAGTGGGACGTTAAAAGGCTGTAGGTGGTGGTGGCGTAGCGTCTAGAATTAAATACATTGGTCAAGTTGGCAGCAGGGGGCACAAAACCGGCCTAATGTCGGGCCCAACATAACTAATAATAGTAATAAGTCGAGATTATTAGCACACAAGTAGATAGGTACAGAGGGAAAGCTTCATACAAACGGCTCGCTGTAGGTACACTCACACAAACACTTACCAACGGTTCGGTGTCAGTTTGATGACAAACGTGCGCATATGTGTGCGTGTACCTACAGCGGGCCGCTTGTAGAAGCTTCCCCTCTGTACCTATCTACTCGTGTGATTATTATCTTGATCGTTAGAAAGCTGCGAACTATTCCTACAGTTACTAGGTGGCATATTATGTCCTTCATAGCCTAATACTTCTATATCTTGCGGTCATAAAACAGAAAATAACGTAAGGGGCTGCATTATGTTTTTCTCGAAAATCTCTTGAACCCCAAGACTTACAGCTTTGCTTCCATATAATAAAATTAAGTAATAAAAATAAGCTTTTCATTGAAATAGGTTTCATTTGTGTTGAGTAGGTAGACCACTTTGCCCATCCTCCTTTTTATGAAAATTTATCGCAGGATCTTATGAAATATATATATATCAAAGGGCTCCACGAAGTTTCAAATTTTTAGGCCAATTATTTATACCTTTCATCACATTGTTTATGCCAACGGAGATTGGGAAAAAAATTGTTAGCTAACAATTGAATAATCTATAGCTGTGATAGCCTAGTGGTTAGGACGACCGACTTCTAATCGGAGGTCGTGGGTTCGATCCCGGGCACGCACCTCTAACTTTTCGGAGTTATGTGCGTTTTAAGTATTTAAATATCACTTGCTTTAACGGTGAAGGAAAACATCGTGAGGAAACCTGCATGCCTGAGAGTTCTCCATAACGTTCTCAAAGGCGTGTGAAGTCTGCCAATCCGCTTGGCCAGCGTGGTAGACTATGGCCAAAACCCTTCTCACTCTGAGAGGAGACCCGTGCTCTGTAGTGAGCCGGTAATGGGTTGATCATGATGATGATGATGAATTGAATAACTTATTGAAAAATAGTGATTAAACTTTTTTTTCTTCAGGGCACGATTCTTTCAAGTGTTAAGAAGATAAAAGAATTTTTTCAGTTTTTAAAATTACATTGTACGTTACAAAAAAAATAATATTTTTATTGCTGAATTCTCGCGCGCGCATGCTTTAACCGCCGCGCGGAAACCTATTTTCAACGTCAAATTAAAATTATAAATAACTAGAAAATGCCCGCGGCTTCGCCCGCGTGAATTTCGGTTTTAAACAAATCCCGAGGGAATCGTGGATTTCCGGTTCCCGTTCCCGCTCCCTTTTCCAACCTTTATACCTACTATCAATGAAGTTTACTATAGTAATCTACCTATAGCTGTAGCTATAGATTTCGGGGTTTTCAAAATCCCGTGGGAGCTGTGCATTTTTCCAGGATATAAAGTAGTCTATGTTTTAAGTCAGGGCATATTCTATCTCCATTCAAAATTTCAGCCAAATCAGTTCAGTAGTTACGGCGTGAAAGCGGAACAAACATACAAACAAACTCACTTTCCCATTTATAATATTAGTAAGGAAGTAAGGATGGAGATGGAGTTTCGGAAGTTGGGACTTTTTTATTGGAAATTTCCTCCTCTTTAACGGAATTTTTTTAAAGTGCTTAAATATAAATATTTTTCGAGTTATTAACAAAAAAATAAATATCATTTTTTTTTTTTTTCATCTTGTTTTGTTAATAACAACTGCAATTTTTAACCTGCACCAAAATCCTTCAAAAACATTTTTCTAGAGGTGATTCAAAATCGAATGAGCAATCGCTCATATTTTTAAGTCCTTTATCTCTATATTTCACGTTTTTGAACTTGTTGACTAGACTATATTATTAACTTACTACTACTGTACAAACTTCCATCCCCTATTTTACCAACCTTAATTTAAGTAGGTTTTTATTATTTAAAACTAATAACTTAAGTACATGCCGATTTCAGTATCTGTAACTTCAAAAACATACAACTTTCATGTTACCCATTTTACCCCATAGAGGAGGAAATATATATATATATATATATATTTTGTAAAATATTTTCTAGGCTGATATTATATCTACGATGTAGAAAGAACCTATCTTCCAAATTTCAAGTTAATAATAACAATAATTATTTCACATAAAAACTTTCATCCCCTATTTTACCACCCTAAAGGGGAGATTTTCAAAAATAAATTATACAGGTTTTTATTATTAAAAATTTATAATCTAAATGCCTATTTTCTTATATGTAACTGTCGAAAACATAGAACTTTCATATGACCTTCCTACTCCCATTTTATCCCCTTAAGGAAGGATTTTAGGGATATTAAACAGCCTATAACCTTCCCTAAAAATTGTACTACGAAATGCGAATTTCTCAAATCCGACAAGTACGTCCAGAGATTAGCGCGTTCAAACAAACAAACAAACAAAGAAACTCTTCCGCTTTATTATAATTATCAAGTATAGATGTAAGTAATTACTGTACATAAAAATACCTATATTTGAATAACAAACGCGTTATCACTTCATCTACTTCAATGGGTAAGTTTTTAAGGATGTGGAGAAGTACCAGTCCGGTTAGACGTTCTTCAATCATTGAAGCTCTTAGCCACGATTAGATTCTCATACAAAGTATTATATTAAATTGATTAAATATTGAAGGAACTTACACTAAATCTATATTGTGACAAAAATATATAAAAACATTATGTTTAACAATTTTTATTAGTGGTCCACCTAGGTCCTGGACACAGTCCAGGGGGGGGTCATGACCCCCATGACCCCCCCCCTGGATCCGCCCCTGAGTAGAACCAGAGTTATCGAGTCGCGTTTAAATGGCAATGGGCGGAACACATAGCGCGAAGAAACGATAGACGGTTGGGGTTTCAAGGTGCTGGAGTGGCGACCTCGCAACGAAGACCCCTTAGGTGGACGGACGATTTCAAGCTTGTCGCAGACGGCACAAGATCGTGTTCTGTGGCGAACCTCCCAGGAGATCTCTCTCCAGCCAGCCAGTCAGTGGACGTCTATCGGTTGAAATGGTTATTTAAGGGGCGGATCAACAAATTCCTCAAAGGCCAATGAGACATATTTAGTGGTTCCTCTGGTACTGTAATCACTTAACATCAGGCGACTCGTTTGCTCATTTGCTCGCAAAATATATAAAAAAAAGAAAAAAAGAAACGCCGCCGGCGAGTTTTAATATGGAAAAATCTTATTACATTGTAAGAGATAAGTGACAAAAAAAACCTTGGAATTGTTGATCATTTGATTATATTGAAGTGCCCTTGACAGTAAATTGTGGAGGAATGATATTGACACTGTTACCCAAACTATGTAGAACAATTGATATTTATTAAATACTAGTTGATGTAAGACCGACTGCGTTCTCGGACAACTCTTTTCCGCGGAAAAAGTATCCATCCATCTTGCAAGCATGCAAGCTATATGTCAAATTTCAGGTAAATCGGATGAACGTTACACGAACGCGTAATGGACGCCGTTCCTTGGAAAACTCTGCCGAGATAAAGACGAAGGTGGCTGGTTTCCTTGCTCGCAATGAACCTATCTCCTCGCAAAATTTTGTCGAAATCGTTTCAGCGGTTCAATTGTGAAAAGGTAACAGACAGTCAGAGTTACTTTCGCATTTATAATATCAGTATGGATTTCGTTGGCGTGTATTCAGGTTATTCATAAATCCCGCGGGAACTCTTTGATTTTCTGAGTAAAAAGTATCCGGTACCTGAACCCTATTGATAGAGTGCGCAGGTAGAAGTTGGCGGTGTTAGATACACGTACGCCTCCGTGCCTAAAGGCACCGGAGGCACGTAAATTCATGGGTATTGCGCCTGATCTCTCCGGTCGCGTCGCGTTCCATCGAGCTATGTCTGGTTTAAGTGTCACGCTGATCGTCGACGCTGAGTGTCGGCGCGTAGTTACGCCCTTTGTCCACCGCTACCGTCACCGGGACGTCACCGACAACGAGATGACGGCGCCGATTTAGTGATACATACATTTACTACGGCCGTGTGTCCACCGCACGCCCGTCACGTCAACTTGTTCTCGACCAGAAATAATCTCGTTCTCGGTGACGTCCCGGTGACGGTGGCGGTGGACAAACGCTCTTAGTGCTCATACGCATTAGCGGTCAACCGCGTGTGCGGCTAACCGCGCGGCTAGCTGCTTGTATAGAATTTCGTCGCGGTTTAGTGCGTACAAAATGAGCGGTTGCATATCTATACTAATAAATAAAATTGAAGTGTCTGTCTGTAATATCGAAATAACTACCTCATATTAAGCTCATATGGTTATTTGAACGATACCATAACCGAATCACACGTTTTTAAAATTTTTGTCTTTCTGTCTGTCTGTCTGTCTGTCTGTCTGTCTGTCTGTCTGTCTGTCTGTCTGTTTGAACGGGCTAATCTTCGGAACGGCTGAACCGATTTTGACGGGACCTTCACATACAAGTAGAGAATTAACCAGGGAGTAACATAGGCTACTTTTTTAACCGACTTTCAAAAAAGGAGGAGTTGTGTTTTTCTACCTATGTACACCGATATCTCCGAGATTTCTGAACCGATTTGCGTAATTTTTTTTTTAATCGATAGAGAAACATTGCGACACTGTCTTAGGCTACTTATTAACCGACTTTCAAAAAAAGAGGAGTTGTGTTTTTCTACCTATGTACACCGATATCTCCGAGATTTCTGAACCGATTTGCGTAATTTTTTTTTTAATCGATAGAGAAACATTGCGACCCTGTTCTATAAAAAATTTGGATTCCAACTCCTCAATCCTGATGCTGTAGGGGACCTGATCCCCAAAACTAATGGGTTTTAGAAACTTTCGGTTATTTAAATTGATATCGGGGGTACCAATTAAAGACTTTATCGTTGAATGAACTCGAGTAGGTACATATCCAACTCCTCAACCCTGATGCTGTAAGGAATTGTTTTCCGAAATCGTGGGGATCCCACGGGATTTTTCCGTTTTGGGGACGGGTTTCTACAGATAAGCTACTTTTTGTTCTGGAAAATCAAAAATTCCCACGGGATTTTCAAAAACCTAAATCCACACGGGCGAAGCCCTGGGCATCATCTAGTTAATAATATAAAAGCGGTTAGCCGCGCACGCGGTTGACCGCTAATGCGTATGAGGGCTTAGGCTCGGTTGTTTCAAAACGTTTGCTATCGTTAAATACATTCGTTGAAATGGTTTTCTTTGACATTTTGTTCTGTAACGCCATGTTTAACAGTTACGTTTCTGTTAAAATTTGCTGAATCAACCGTGCCTTAGCGCTCACAAGCGTCAGCGCTGAGATAGTCAAGTTAATCTGTTTGTTTGTTTGTTCGTTCGCAGGCGGGGCTGTTCGTGGCGCTGAAGCTGGTGGCGCTGGCGCAGGCCGGCAAGGACATCAACATGAGCAACATACACTCGGAGACGCCGCCGCCCAAAGTTGTGAGTTTGCTTACACCCCATACCACATACAGTGTTTCCGGAATAGTACTAGCGAATTCAGGGACGTCTCCAACAAATGACCACCCTCTGATGGGATGCACCCCTCACCCCTTCCCAAGGACAGCCATTTCGATTTGCTCCGAAAAAAAAAGTAATAACTTGAAAGTTTGTGGCTTGACTTCATAGGTACTTTCGCTAATATTAATATGGATTGGGCTTCTAAGTCTAGTCTCGCCATTCTTTCTCCTTTCCTCTTCTTTATCCTTATAAATTCCATACTATATTACTAGTTTACGATCGCGTAATCGTAAGATAAATCGATACTTAAAAGTCGATGTCCTTCAAACTGAGTACGGGCCCTTGAAAACTATTTATACTTATCGCTTAATAGCTCCTTGATTTAGTGGTCTCTTGAGTCGAGTCGACCGGGTTGCAGACACGGAGTCTTCATTATCGCATGGAAATCGATCCAGTATTGGCTTCTTGCCAGTACAACAGTACTTTATTTGCAGTCCTGAACAGTAGGTACTGTCGTTTTTTTGTCAGATCGCGAGAACTTCACGAAACTATTAGTAAAATTTTGGGGTTAACAATCGGACGACGATAAGCGACGAAAGTTCTTGGTTCCAATTTTGTCCTTAATGACGCAATATGCATTTTGTTTTGTCTCATCATCATTATCATCATGATCAACCCATTACCGGCTCACTACAGAGCGCGGGTCTCCTCTCAGAGTGAGAAGGGTTTTGGCCATAGTCTACCACGCTGGCCAAGCGGATTGGCAGACTTCACACACCTTTGAGAACGTTATGGAGAAACTCTCAGGCGTGCAGGTTTCCTCACGATGTTTTCCTTCACCGTTAAAGCAAGTGATATTTAAATACTTAAAACGCACTTAAGAGGCCGTATGCCGTCCCGCGCTGGTCAGTTTCGGCCCGAGTTTTAAATGTGTGCGTGTACCTCACAATGGCACCGTAAGCTGCACTCACACAAAGACACGGTATACTTAAAAGCGGTCGGACTAACGTACATTGATACTTTGCGTAGTCAATTCCAAATTCAACGCGCTATTAAAATAAAATTTTAGATCTTAGTATATTTTATATTACCTTTAATATTTTATATTAAATTAAATTATTAAGCGTACTAGTCGGGTTTTAGTTTACGAACTTTTTCTTGTTAAATGGTAAATTTAGGTAAGTATATAATTATCAAGATGTTATGTTATACTTTATACTTACACATAACACCTGTAAGATACAGCTATATCACTACCCATATTATAATGCGAATGTGTGTTTGTTTATTAGTTTATTGATTTGCTGGTTTCTCCTTCAATCACGCCGTAACGAAACAAAAGATTATACGATCAATGCTTATTATATTGGTCAATAGATTAATCTGGTTATTTCAGGTATACAGGTTGCTTTGATAAAGAAGTTCTCTCAGGTGTTCAATTATCTACTATGCAGTTACTAATCTTAGGTCATAAATAAAATTTGCACGTGCTCAATTCTTGCAGGAACACTTGTTGTATTCGTATTGCCTTCTTGTAACCGAATTTTTGTTTATTGTCAAGAATGGCCCGAGTACCTATAATATTTTATTACCAAAGACTTGATGAGTAGGTGCTAAACTAATATTTGTTCGTGTTCAAACCGTGATGTTATTATTATATTCTTTTTACTTGTACTAGTTGACTCGCCCAGGATTTACACATTTTCGTTTAGCCAATTTTGATGCAATTTAGTACACATATGGCTTACATCCCGAAGGTGGACAAAGGCTATTTTTTATCCTGGAAAATAATTTATTTTTCATAGAACTCTATTCTATGTGTTTATTATTAAAGACATTACTATCTAAAATTTAGGTATGTAACTGTTTTAACTTAATTAAATATAGTTGTGAGATAACATATCTCCCTCTATTTAGTCCGATCAAAATAGACATTCAATATTATATAATATACTAGCTATTGCCCGCGGCTTCGCCCGCGTGAATTTCGTTGTTAAAATATAAATGTTAAAATAAAAAAAAAAGTTAAAATATAAAAAATATGTTCTAAGCTAACAAAACTTGTTAGACCTTGGTGCCGATGACAAATACAGATAAATCAAAATCAATAATAATAAAAAATAAATATTTAATCAATTTTTATTATGGTACTTATATACAATATTTTATTTACATCTTAATTTTATTATAATACAGTGTCCCTGAGAGGCATAGATCGAGCTTTTCGGGAATCTAAAATTTCGGGAAGTAAACAGCAATAGTAAAATTTTACTAATTTTTTTTGCATGTTTTGTTTCCAAAAATTTAGATCTCGTTCAATTATTTCAGTTTTTAAATTAAAATTAGGGCCAGTCCACACAGCAAATAAACATCTGGGTTTTTGAGTAATATGTAACTGGCCCTGAATTTGGTAATACCAATCGTGATTTTTATTTAGTGTCATAGTTTTGTTTTTAGCTTTCCATATTTTAATTTTTTTTGCCCGTATGGCTTCTTCAGGGTCCATGCCAAAGGCGGACTGGGGACATTTTATTTCTATTATCCCGTCATCATACACCGCATCTGGTGTAGCACCCAAAAAATAATTTTCGGGGTCTATATAAAGGCCGCACCTTAAATTTCTTTTTTGAAAATAGGAATGTTTGTGCATTTTTAGTATATTAATTTGTAGCTAAAATAATAATATACCAGTATTGAAAGAGAAATGTGTTCAGTATGGTACTTATGATGAGATTTTGCATCTCTGATAGAATCGGACTGACACACACTTTATCGTTAAAGTAAAATGAACCTTAATAGCCATGTTTTAAAGCTCAAGTTCATCAACAGCCAACGCTCTAAGAAATTAAAATCAGTGGTACTGAATTTTAGGTTCATTTTATTCTGACGTTATTGTGTATCGATGCTCGAATCCTATCAACGTTGATGAGATGAAAAATTTCACACACAAATCAAGCAAATCAATTAATCAGTATTCAGTATGCTAAGTATGATATTTTATCTTATAATTCAAGTCCTGCTAAACAACTAAAATATCAAAATCAGGTAAACACATGAAAGATTTGAATAAAAAAAAATGCTTACCTTGTAAGTTTTAAATCCAAACTAAGGTCAAAATGTTAATTTCACTTACACTATAAACATTTTCCATAATATATATACTATATGGCAACGTCATTCGCGTCAACATGAACAGAAATGCTATAGGTACTTTATTGGTTTTGTTAGAAGCAGTAACTACCTCTATGATCGCGAACAATAGCATGAGTGAAGTTACATTGGTCGTTAAAAGAGTTTTATACTAATATTAAAACCTAGACCACCCCCTCCCCTCCAGGAATTAATAATGGTTGGTAATAAGCCGCTCATCATCAAAGGAACTCAATTACCAACCAAGGTTGACTACATCATTACACAAATGTTATCGCGGTTCGGAAACATCATAAAAGTACCTACTCGCAGGTATTTAATTGTATAATATGCAGGTGCAGTTTGCAGGTGCAATAGATTAGGTCATAAATAACATTTGTACGTGCCTAAATCTTGTAAGTATCTTTTCGTATGCATACTTCATTCTTATCGAATTTTATATTTGTTATAACAGTAAAGGTACGAGCAGAATCATTACCCATATTATAAATGCGAAAGTGTGTTAGATTGTTGGTTTGTCTTTCATCGGTCATCACAACGGAGCAACGGATTGACGTGATATTTTGCATGAATATAGTTTAAAATCTGAAGAGTAACATAGACTACTTTTTATCCCAGAAAATCAAAGAGATCCAACGGAATTATTAAAAACCTAAATGACTACGAGGACAAAATCGCTGGCACCAATTACTGTTTTATATACTTACTGGAAAAAAAATATTTAAATACTATTTTTTACTTGCAAAAATACGCGCCGAAATATAAACTTTCAATCTTCTGTTTGTTTCATCTTTCAAAATGGCGCTGAATTTTTTAAGTTTTGGTAACAGTTTCCTGTTTTGTGATCCTAGGGATCCTCAAATATTGATTTTGAACGAAATCGGTACAATCACAAAGAATTTCAAAATGGCGCCGACTTTTTTAAGTTTTGGTAACAGTTTCCTGTTTTGTGATCCCAGGGAGCTCTAAATATCGATTTTGAATGAAATTGGTCAATTAACAAAGAATTTCAAAATGGCGCCGACTTTTTTAAGTTTTGGTAACAGTTTCCTGTCAGGGACTGAATAAGCGGAATTTAATGGTAGTTTTATTTAGCGGTAATGGGCCTACCCTTTTAATAAAAGTACCGAATTGTTTAAATACCTATAATTTCGGTACCGCTTCATTTCGGTACCTCTTTATTTCTGTACCTTTATATTTCAGTTTACCGGTACCGAAATAAAATTTCGGTACCGCTATTTATATCGATATTTTTATCTAATAAGGCTTTACTTTGATGTGCCGTTGAATGAATCCCACCACTTCGGCATTCTATATTCTTTAATATTCTTATTTTTAGATTAAAATTAGCATTTGGAATTTCTTAAAATCCTTACGTTTTAACAAACATAGGAACCGACGGGAAGTGGGGGACGCGCGGCGCGCGGCACGTGGTCAAATTCTTCACCCCCGCGCGCGCACCTTTTCGTATTTTTTCGGTACCGAAATCGCAAAGCGGTTAAATAAAGGTATCTTTTATAAAGGTTGAGATTTCGGTACCTATTTTGTACCGGTATGATAACGGTGGTATGTACCGGTATGCTCTACCGCTTTCAGTCCCTGTTTCCTGTTTTGTGATCCCAGGGAGCTCTAAATATCGATTTTGAATGAAATTGGTCAATTAACAAAGAATTTCAAAATGGCATCGACTTTTTTAAGTTTTGGTAACAGTTTCCTGTTTTGTGATCCCAGGGAGCTCTAAATATCGATTTTGAATGAAATCGGTCAATTAACAAAGAATTTCAAAATGGCGTCGACTTTTTTAAGTTTTGGTAACAGTTTCCTGTTTTGTGATCCCAGGGAGCTCTAAATATCGATTTTGAATGAAATCGGTCAATTAACAAAGAATTTCAAAATGGCGTCGACTTTTTTAAGTTTTGGTAACAGTTTCCTGTTTTGTGATCCTAGAGATCCTCAGATATTGATTTTGAACGAAATTGGTCAATTAACAAAGAATTTCAAAATGGCGCCGACTTTTTTAAATTTTGGTAACAGTTTCCTGTTTTGTGATCCCAGGGAGCTCTAAATATCGATTTTGAATGAAATCGGTCAATTAACAAAGAATTTCAAAATGGCGTCGACTTTTTTAAGTTTTGGTAACAGTTTCCTGTTTTGTGATCTCAGGGAGCTCTAAATATCGATTTTGAATGAAATTGGTCAATTAACAAAGAAATTCAAAATGGCGTCGACTTTTTTAAGTTTTGGTAACAGTTTCCTGTTTTGTGATCCCAGGGAGCTCTAAATATCGATTTTGAATGAAATCGGTCAATTAACAAAGAATTTCAAAATGGCGTCGACTTTTTTAAGTTTTGGTAACAGTTTCCTGTTTTGTGATCCCAGGGAGCTCTAAATATCGATTTTGAATGAAATCGGTCAATTAACAAAGAATTTCAAAATGGCGTCGACTTTTTTAAGTTTTGGTAACAGTTTCCTGTTTTGTGATCTCAGGGAGCTCTAAATATCGATTTTGAATGAAATCGGTCAATTAACAAAGAATTTCAAAATGGCGTCGACTTTTTTAAGTTTTGGTAACAGTTTGTTCTAAAAAAACTGTTCCTATTCACCCATAAGTAGTTCCTATTCACCTCATTCTCATCCCTATTAACCCCTCTTTCGTCCCAAAAGAACTTCGAGTATGAGATTTTAATATTATGTCATACAAAAAATATTTCATTTCAATATATACATATATCAACACATACTTATACCAAAACATAGCATTAGCTATGTATTAGCTTAGCATTGATCAGATCGGACCACTAATGAAACAAAAACCTATGCACAAATCATCAAACTGAGTCGGTTGCGCTATAACTTTTACGTAACTTTTACGACAAGTCATTACACAGCTTTGCATGTGTGCGTGAGCTGCGTCGGGCAACAACACGTCCTCCCTCGAAGAGCGCTAAGCTCGGTATGGCATTCGTACTGTCTGCTGTGCCATTTTATTTGTAAATTTTAGGATACTTTGACAATTTTTTGTGGTCATATAAATAGTTTCTGGATTATTATTTTTTTACAATTATAGCTAAATGAATCCTAAACTTTCGTGCTATATATTTTTTTTATTAGTGAAATTGCGATAAATTAAAGAAATTGGGGTTAATCTAATGCTTAAATTTTCATAAATCGTACGTGCGGTTTTTATTTTTTTATTTACTAATTTTGTATAAAACATAGAAAAACTAATTCCAACATTCCAATTTTGAGGGTGTGTTCATAATATTAGTATTTTTTTTCAGTCGCTTTCTACAATTTTTAGTACTTATATGTGTGACGAAAGTTTCACTCAAAAGCGTAAAATCAGTAAACGTCTTCCGCAAGAATTAAGATTTGAATAATATTTTTTAATAAAATTAATATTTTATTCCCAACATTCCATTAAAAAAGGATTGATCTTTAATATTTGATAATTTTTTTTAAAGTAATCATTATATCTAAAGCACTATGGTGTTCAAAAGTTCGTAAAAAATTACGAATCCGGGTACCGGCCTCTTAACTCCGAAAAGTTAGAGGTGCGTGCCCCGGGATCGAACCCACGACCCCCGATTAGAAGTCGGTCGTCCTAATCACTAGGCTATCACAGCTTTTGTTTTGTCTGCGAAAGGATTTTTGTACTTTTATACTAATAATTATAAAGAGGTTTACTCAACCGTTTAATAAACCTTTTTATAATTATTTTATTTCATTCAGAAATAATTTTTTGATTTAGATTACACTTTTAACACGTGTAAAATCACATTTATTAAATCGACATTATTTTGCAGTTGATAAATTTCTTAATGATAAAGTTGCATGGAAGCAATCGGCTTTGCATTTAGCTGCCCACATGATAGTGTGAAGTGTCATAATAATTTGTTACATTGATATAGCCTTGTATTGCAACTTATGTCTTGAAAAAAGCAACTGCTGAGTTTGTTGTCGGATCTGTTATGACGACCTCCCTGGCGCAGTGGTGAGCGCTGTGGTCTTATAAGTGGGAGGTCCTGGGTTCGATTCCCGGCAGGGGCAATTTGAGATTTTATAATTTCTAAAATGTCTCTGGTCTGGTCTGGTGGGAGGCTTAAGCCGTGGCTGGTTACCACCCTACCGGCAAAGCCGTGCCGCTAAGCGATTTAGCGTTCCGGTACGATGCCGTGTAGAAACCGATCAGGGGTATGCATACCTCTTCCAAGTTAGCCCGCTTCCATCTTAGACTGCATCATCACTTACCATCAGGTAAGATTGCAGTCAAGGGCTAACTTGTAGTTGAATAAAAAAAAAAAAAACTTCTCCCTAATCCGCTTTCCGTACCGGACGTAGCTGTGACCTACCTGCTCATGACAATGGTAATGATTCAATATCATTGTCGTTATCATAAAGGTAATGGTATGGCCGATGGCACCACAAACGTAATGTAATCGTTACCATAAAAGTAAATCATGCCATACAATTATTGAAATGAAATGAAAATTTATTATTACAATATACGTCAGTTCATAAGTGTGTCGGGAATCCTGAATTAAGTTTTAAAAACCTGTATCTCAGGGTCCCCGTTCTTCCTCCTCCGCATACAATTACGTATGTACATTATAAAACAAAGTCCCCCGTCACGTGTGTCTGTCTGTTCGTGATAATTTAAACTACTGAACGGATTTTCGTGCGATTTTCACCAAAAGATAGGATGATTCATGAGGAAGGTCTAGGCGTATAATTTTTTAAGGTTTTGTGTAAATTAAATGAAATACTGGACGATAATTAATTATTATTGAAAATGTCGGAAAAAGTCCAGCCGCCTGTGAGCTTTCATCGCAAACGCTGCCCTATGAGATACAACAAAACAATGTATGGTGGGATAGTAACAAGTAACTACTGCCCGTGCGAAGTCGGGGTGGGTCGCTAGTATTAAATAAATGACAAATATTTTAATAATAAATAATAAATTTACGGCCTGTTTCACCACCTTCTGATAAGTGTTGGATAGCCTAAACGTAAGTTTTGTCACTTTCTTACTTTATGTCAAGTGACACAGACAAAAGTTGTAGATAGCTATCTAATACATATCAGAAGGTGGTGAAACAGGCACTTAATATATTAATTTAATATGCATTGAATTGAATTGAAGTGTGCGTGCGCATGTGTGTGCGCGTGTGTGTTTGTGTCTATTAAAATGGGTTATTATTGATCCCGTGTTCCAGGGTGAGTTGCCCAAGGTGCCGCCGGCTTCCGCGCCGCCGGCCGCCGGCGCCGCGCTGGCGCCGCTCAGCGACTGGAGCGTGAAGCCGGCGGAGCGCGACAAGTACAGCCAGCTGTTCGACTCGCTGCAGCCCAGCAACGGCCTCATCCCCGGCAACAAGGTCGGCGCCCGGCGGCGTGCCCTTCAAACACATTTCACTAATATAAACATCGGCACGTACATCGAACACTGAAGGAAAGTGGAGGGGGGAAGCTATTGTATTACGTGCGTGACAGTTCCCATACGCAGCTATCCCCTCCACGTTTTGTTCAGTGTTCTATCTACGTGCCGATGTTTATACACCCTCCCCAAGTTATATGAAGTGAGAGCAAGTGTTGCTTACTCGCTAGTCAACACGTTCAATAATACTAAACTTTCTGTGCGTGCGACATGACCTCTATGTTTCTCATACGCAACTTGACCGTGGTGCGTCACGAACATTTGCCTACATCACCTTCTATCTTTAAAGGTTAAATACTCAACGAAATTTTTGCATATTTTTACATACTTTTTTTTACAACGTGGCAAATATAATGATCACCGCAACCTATAGTTTGCAGCACCAGAGGAACCGCTAATGCATTGCCAGCTTTTAAGGAATTTGTTGATCTGCCGCTTGAATCCCATATCAAAGTTAGGTGGAAACACCGCCGAAGGGAGTTGATTCCACAATTTTTTTCAGTTGAGGTTCTCGCCAGGGATCGCAAAAATATTGGGCACCAGCTTTTGGGACTTGGCTTGGGCTAAATAGTACATTGTTCCTCGACGGGAGAAAGTGACCGATTACTACGAGGGTGTAGTTTGAGGCCCGAGGCCGTAGGCCGTAGGGCCGCAATACGCCCGAGCTAGGAATCGCACTTTCTCCCGAAGGGATACATAGTGCTTTATACTACACCTACGAGGAAAATAATAAAATAATCAAAAATATTAAAATTATTACCAGAAATCAATCAGAAAAAGACGTTGGGTTTCCATTGTAAAAAATCTTCATATGCTTTGTTGTATCTATTTTTATCTATTTCTAGATATCTTGGTTAAGATATTTTCAATTTAACAATAACTGCTTGGCCACATAATTTTAATTCCGGCGGCGTTGGGCGGCTCACTACCCTAAAGCTACTTGTAATTTTATAAATTGAAAATTTGGATAAGTAAAACAAAAGAAAGCGACTCACAAAATACAAAGAAAATAGCGCGAAAAAATATTTTCTATTTTTTACTTTTACTTTATATTCATATTTAATTGTATTAATTAAAATTGAATATATTTAAAATAGCGGACCCCGGTCGTGCTCGGTGACCCGATACCGACATCAGCGCCATCTACCGCGGCGGTTACTTATTTATTATAGGTGCTTTTTATGTCACCTTTGTCGAAATAGGTTTTTTTCATGTACTGATCGGATTTTATCAAAAATTAAAAAGAATAAAGCACGTTAGTAATGGAATTTCATAAATGGAATTTCCGCTCTAGCGCGTTAACAATGAATTCTCATACATGTTTTCGCCCCGCATATTTGTTTGACAGTAATGACGTACTTTTGACTTCGATAGGAGAAAAACCAGAAGGTACTTTCCGAGCAGGTGTAGTATAAAAGAATTTTAATCTTACAGGTCAAAGGTGTTTTGATGGAATCGAAACTCCCCTTAGAAACTCTGGGCAAGATCTGGGACTTGGCCGACCAAGACAAAGACGGCATGCTCGACAGACACGAGTTTATAGTGGTGAGTTGTGCCAACGACGGGTAGTAGATTCCTTTTTTATTTTGCGATTTTTTGGAATCAGAGTTCATGGAAGAATTCGTTTGGGACCAGTGGGGGTTATGCCGAGTTTGTACATTGCGGTAACGTTGATCGAATTCGAGTATGGAAACAATGAATGATTGGTTTCTCTGTCAAGAAATTCTCAGTTCCAGTCCGGATTTGGTAGTTGGCAGTGTTTCACCCACGTACCTCGGAGAGCACATTAAGCAGATGGTCCCGGTTATTATCACTATCATGTGACAATAGTCGTCAAAGTCCGCCAACCCGCATTGGAGCAGCGTGGCGGGTCTAAGCTCTAAATCCCTCTCTTCTATGAGAGAAGGTTAGGGACCAGCAGTGGGACGTTAAAAGGCTGTAGTGGTGGTGGTGGATACAGCCAGCGCCCCAAGCGGAAGTTTTGCAAAATAAAAATTTGAAGTATACTTATAGTGTGTGTGACTGTACAACTTTAATATAAAAGGCTTTGGATCCATTTTATTCTGATGTTATAGTTTTTCGATATTTAAAATCTAGTACAGTTTACAGAAGTTCACGTTACTGCCAAAGCCGTATTGGTATTCAATAATAATAATAATAATATGTATTTGTGATTTTTTCGCAGGCAATGCACTTGGTGTACAAGGCGTTGGAGAAGCACGCGGTGCCCACCACGCTGCCCCCGGAGCTGCGAGCGCGGCCCGCCCGGCCCCCGTCGCGGCCCCCGTCCCGTCCCCCCTCGCGTCCCCCGTCGCGGCCCCCGTCCCCCCAGCCGCGCGCTCCCCCGCCCCGCCCCGTGCCCCCGCCCCAGCAACCACAGTCCAACGCCTCGCTTCTGGAAGGTCTGCTGGATTTGTCAAGCGTGAGTACACTTGAAAACATGATTGTTATGATAGGTCCATGGCGTACGAGTGGCACCGACGCATCGTGCGTCGTTTTTGTCGTTTTTTTTATGCTCACCCGTCTCCGACAGACGTGTACAAACAAAAATCATTTTAATATTTCTTTGAAATCTATTTCGTTGAAAAGTATTTTTATATTTTTTGAATTTATACTACTTTAGGTGCGTTTCGAAAGAATGATGAGAGAGAATTTTTTTGATGCGCGTGCACAGGGACACGAAAAATGACATGTTGAATTTGGTAACATCTGACAGTCGAGAGGTTAGCGAGCAACTTGAAGTTGGTGTTGCACGCTTCGCTCGGCTCGATGATCATATGTAGCGTCTGTCGGTCCGCAGCCCCCCGCGCCGCAGCCCCCGACGGGCGCGCAGACGTGGATATCCGCGGCGGACCGCGCCAAGTACGACGCGCAGTTCACGGCCGCGGACACGGACATGGACGGCTACGTGTCCGGCGCCGAGATCCGCGACGTGTTCCTCAACAGCGGCCTGCCGCAGGCCACGCTGGCGCAGATCTGGTGAGTAGACGTAGGGGTGGACAGCACCTGGTAGCGATCGGACAGAGCCCGGTATGACGGAGCGTGTGCGCATTCCGCAGGGCGCTGTGCGACACGGAGGGCGCGGGCAAGCTGTCCCGGGACCAGTTCGCGGCGGCCATGTGCCTGGTGCAGCGCGCGCTGCGCGGCACGCCGCCGCCCGCCTCGCTGCCGCCCGACCTGCTCGCCAAGCCCGCCGCGCACGCGACGCACCCCGCGCACCCCACACACCCCACACACCCCACACACCCGCCGGTCAGTACATACCATCATACGTGTGAACCATCATCATCGTCGGCTGTCCTGTTCACTAGTTTTTGGGTTTATCGCGAACAGACAGACAGACTTATTATTAGATTTTTTTTAATTAGAAAAACCTTCTTTATTTAAACCTGCTGTACTAAACCTATTGAATATCATTTTTAATTTTAAAAATTGATAAATAAAATCTCTAATAATTCAAAAGAATATTTATTATTAATTTGCGCAGAATTTGCGTTGACGATAGTGTAAAATATGCTTTGTTAGTCTCAGCAGCAAAATTAAGAGAATGATAACAGCAACCAATGTCAATCGATTTCTGTACGTTTTCTCTGCACTAGTTGATGTTTCCAGCTTCACAACTCCCGCCAGTATGTTGTCTTGCCAGCAACTGGTAAAAAAATATTTTACGAGTGTTAAAATATCGAATTTTCCAGTAGAATATTGACATTCTGGAATACTAGTTAGACGACCTTCATGATGCAGTAGTCCTACAAGTGGGAGAGTTCCCGGGTTCGATTCCCGGCAAATTCAATTTGGGAATTCATAATTTCAAAATTTTCTTTGGTCTGTTCAGGCGTGGGCCGTGGCTAGTAGTAGTAACACTACTGGTAAACCCAAAAGCAACTAAGCGTTACAGTATGACGCTGCGTGCCCGGGCGAAACCAATCAGGGTGTAATGTATAAACTCTATTAATTTACAAGTTAATTTACAAGTTTGTTTCTATCTCAGACTGCAAAGGGCTAATTTGTAGATGAAATAATAAAACTAGTATAAGCTTGTAGCGTTTCCGTTCAATTTCAATAATAATTTTATTGAAAGTTAATTTTATTATTGCATAAATGCATTTATATTTTTTAATGTGTCCCCGATGCCGAATCGGATATTGTAGAAAGCTCTTATTAAAAATAACCCCCCCGAATAACAAAATATACCCTCGACGCAGAAACGACGGGGTGTTATAAGTTTGACGTGTCTGTGTATGTGTGTCGGTTCCACCGTAGCGCTCAAACGGGTGAACCGATTTGAATGCGGTTTTTTTTTGTTTGAATGGTGAATTATTAGTCGGGAGTGTTCTTAGCTATGTATGTTTAATGAAAATCGGTCCAAGATGGCCGCCACCACAAAATGGCGAATGTCGGGGGTTTTAAATTTTTTAATTTATACTTGTTGTTTGTTATTTTAAAGCACGATATTTCATACCTATACACATTGGCATCAGCATAATCTACGTCGTTGATAACAATATGGTCCCTGGCGTTTAGATGTACTCGACCGCTCGTTGCTGCATCCAGTCGCCGCGGCGCCGCCGGCTCGTCGCCGATGCGCCATGTGACGGGAGTGTCCCGCAGAATCGTTCTGAAATACATCATTCAAAGTCATATCGTCTATACAACGTCAAAATCAATAGACCAAGATCCCAGATTGATCTGACATAACTTATTTTCTGAAAGATGAAACCTAACTCTCAGTAGTGTCTCATTTGCTTTGAATAACTGCGTAAGTGTGTGGGGTACTTACGGAGATATCAAGTGTGAAAGGTAACTAAAAATAAGAATAAGTTAACTTACTTTCACATGGCTGATTTATATATATTGTAGAATATCACTCCGAACCACTACCAACAGTATCAGACACTTTCCATGGACCAGAACTTTTATCAGACACTTTAAAGCTCCACAAAAAATAAATGCATAATTAAGTCCAATTAAGATTGACCTCTGACTTGTATGGGCGCTCGTACAATTTAGAGGCCTAGCTTAATTGGCACTTAACTCAATATGAAGAAACATGAATATCAGCGAGCTTTTATGCAATTTGGAGATTCAGAGACTCTAAATGATTGATTATTATTTATTATAATTATATTTTTTAGATTCGTAGATGGGTCACCGACTAAAGCATTGCTAGAAGGCTCTTATAAGCGTTATTAATGAAACTAAGCATAGGATAAAATGTAATTATAATTTATGTTACCCTGGACATCGTATTAAAACTTTAGCTCCCGGTAGAACAAACATGGTTTCTCTGGCAATCGGAGGAGGTTGCAAAGGCTTGTTCTGGCATAGCGAGTAAACTCCAGCTGTGTTATTAGCTCGCTCTAAAACTTGCCCCGAATCGGACCGCATTTCAAAAATTCCTTCTTTGCAACGTACCTGAAAATAGAATGAAGATGGGCAAATATATCAAGCTTAAAATACGCGTTCAAAACAAGAAAATTATAACAAACAAACAATCATATAGGTCGACCAGAATCTCATGAAAAATAGGGAAATTAAATTTTGTAGTAAGCAACACTAGGTTAACTCGGCTGCCCTAGTGATAAACAAAGTAATTACATTCAGAACACCTTACCTGGGATCGTTTCACGAAACGAAAAAATCAAGCAACTGCATTTTAAATACAAAAACAAAGTAATCAACATACAATTACTTTGTTTTTGTGTTGTGCTTGTTGTTTACTTGGTTTTTGCATTTATATTCCGGGTTAGTGTGTGCAGTTACTTTGTTTGGGCAATTCAAATTTCAGTAAACGGTTCAAGTTATTTGAAATATTAAACTGTGGTAAAAAACTACTCGACATAAAACTTTTGTTAATGCAAAAAAGTCAATTTCACAAAAAATGTCAGTTACTTTGTTTATCGCTAGGGCAGCCGTAGTGTTTGGAATTTCATTTCCGTATTTTTCATGAGATTCTGGTCGACCTTTACCTTACACAATCCAATCATAATTTCATTATATCTCGTTTGAATTTCTGGTAGGCTTCTTAAGAATGGTGGTAACGATTGCGATCGGCAAGGGATGCCTTGGGGATAAACTGAAATACAGTTTTTGAATTTGTGATATGAAAAATAATAGCTGCTTTTTAGGGTTCCGTACCCGAAGGGTAAAAAACGGAGCCCTATTAATGTCACTCGGCTGTCTGTCCGTCTGTCCGCCGGTCACAGGTCTCTAGCTCGCAGACGAAATGAGTTACAAACCTGAAATTTTGGTATTTAGTGTAAAACGTTAACCCAAAATCAAATATTGAATTAAATTATTTTTCAGGGGGGCTCCCATACATGAAAAAGGAGCCGGAAAAAAAAATTTTTTCTTTACCCTAGCTTGTGGGGTATCATTGTTTAGAGCTCATTAAGTAGAGTACAAATATATATTTTTTTAAATTTTATCTCAAAAAATAAGGGAATGGGAGGCCATCAAAGTTGTCAGTTTTAGACCATTTTTGTGACGGGGGCTATCTCAAAAACTAAACTAGTTGGGAATATGATATTTCAGTATATTATGTACTATATGCTCTATTTAAACAACAAATACTGAAAACAACGATTTATTAAATAGTTTATAAGCTGTGACCAAAATAAACGAACATTTTTTTGGGTTTTTCTTTCACGGTTTGTTGCGATGTCTAGCTCGGAAATTAAATATTTCTTAGACCCAAAATATTATATTGTTCATAATTATGTACGGAACCCTGAAAGAGCGAGGCCCGACTCGCACTTGACTGATTTTTTATGTTTCCGTATCCAAAGTGTGCTAACAAAGTACTTGAGTTACTAAGCCTTTGCTGTCTCTCCGTCCGTTTGTCCATTTCTCCGTCTGCCTGTCTGTCAGTCTGTCACAGGGATTTACAGCTTCAGCTGTAGTTGAAATTTTCTATCACGGAAAATAATAAAAAATATACAAACTATACAAAAAACATTTAAAAAAATAATGATTTTTTCTGATTTGTTTCTCTGAATATTTGTAGTTCTATCTTAAGAACGATAATATACACGCTTTTTTCAAATTTAGTCACATTGTAACATGGCATCTATCTATTTATTTATTAGAAAAATATAACTGTGGTCTGTGGTGGTACGGAACTCTTTGTGCGCGAGTCCGACTCGCACTTGGCTGGTTATTATTATCAACTCGTGGGTTTTGTAAATTGTTATTGTTTACTTCTCAGAGGTTATCAATTTTTAATGCAGTATGTAACTCTACAATGTGGTAGGAACACTCGGCGTTAAATTGATTTCAATATTCGGTCCGCGAACAATGAGAATCTGGTTTGTTTTATTGGTTTTTGTGATAAAATAATGTGTGAAATTATTTTCGTACATATGTGTTTTAAGGAGTTCTCTTGAAGTATTGTATCGGATATAGTTACCGTGGAACAATTTGAAAACTTCGTCACTGACCAGTTCGCTGGAAGTATAATTATTATGTTTGGCAGTTTTGTTTGATATCTAAAATCGAAAGAATGGTAAGGTTATTGTTATTATGGTCAATTTCATGCAAATTATTAGAGTTAGCCTAAGGGTCCGTTCAGATAGACCGGCGCGGAGAGCAGAGCAAATTTTAATCGCATTTAAAATAGAATCTTAAAGCATTGAAATAAGGTTTATTTTTACATTTAATCTCTTTTATGATAAGAGGATGCTCGAGGATGCTCCCAAAAGAGATAAAATGTAAAAATAAACCTTATTTCAATGCCTTAAGATTCTATTTTAAATGCGATTAAAATTTGCTCTGCTCTCCGCGCCGGTCTATCTGAACGGACCCTAACGCTTAACTACAGAATTTGTCGCACTTTTCCTAACGTTCAAAGCAAATACACTTATTCTGTTCAAATTTAAATTCAAAATTATTTTTTTAATGTTGGCGAAAAGCAACTCAGTTATATTCAAGTCAAGGCGCAAGTTATGTATATCGATTTAACTAATGAGTTATGACACTTCACACTATCTTGTATGCAGCAGAATGCAAAACCGATTTCCATGCAACTTTCTCATTAAGAAATACATTAACTGTGCAATAACCTCGACTTAATGAATGCGTTTTTACGCATTGTTTTTTCAGAATCAATTATCAAATTATTAAAGCGTTTCTTCAACGCTTTGTACTATAATAACAAGCATAAATTAAAAATTTAAAAAACCCCCGACATTCGCCATTTTGTGGTGGCGGCCATCTTGGATTTGCATAGTGCTATTTTACTGGTCAAGCCCTTTCATTTGATACCCATATTAAGGGAGTTGTGAAAAAATATGTAATCCGCCTTTTTGTAGCGGCAGCCATTTTGAATCGATTTTCATCAAACATAGCTAACAACACTCGACTATTTTACCTTTCAAACAAAAAAACCGCATTCAAATCGGTTCACCCGTTTGAGCGCTACAGGGGAACAGAGAGACACACACACACACACACACACACAGACACGTCAAACTTATAACACCCCGTCGTTTTTGCGTCGGGGGTTAAAAA
The DNA here is from genome assembly GCA_920104075.1 of Melanargia galathea. NCBI lineage: Eukaryota > Metazoa > Arthropoda > Insecta > Lepidoptera > Nymphalidae > Melanargia > Melanargia galathea. The sequence continues at coordinate 24,008,366 of OV049855.1, forward strand.
TATGCGTCTATAAAATCAATAGTAAAATAAAAGTAAGGTTCACGTAATTTACTTCATTAAAAATCTCCCTTAAATACGCTTAGATAAACCTACATGTAAAGTAAAGAAAAATCTTTACCTCATAGTCGATAAAAGCTACATAGCATACACCGTAACGTCGTCGCCTGCCCACCTTACCGCATCTACTGCATTCACTCCACTGACTCCAATATGTGAATATGATCCAACTCTCGTTTAGTGCTGCCGGTGGAGATAGATATGGCCCGTGTGAAGATGATGGCTTAACCTGAAAAGATCAATTATTATACTAGCGGCACGCTATGATGGCCGGTTTGACACATTACAATAGTGATGTGGAATGTCAATTTATTCTCGAACAAAAAACAATTAAGTTTTGTTTTTGTACCTGATTAAATAGGTTTAATAAAACAAAAATGTATATGTTTATTTAATTTATTTGAACGAACTGAATATTTGAACGAAAATGAATATACATACTTTATATGCACACAAGAAACATATGAATACAAAAGATACCAAAAAAGGTGCCACAAAAGGCCATAATTAATCAGATTCGTCCATACTACTATTTTCACTGTCGTCACTGCTATCATCACATACATTAATAATTATATGTTCGTTTTCTATAATATTATCTATTTTCACATCTCTTTCATAATCTTCCCTTATTAATTTAACAGTTCTATTCACAACCTTTTCCCAGTCTCCTTTAGTCACATGTTCACAAGCTTCTTCTAATAATTTTAGCATTTTTTTGGTGGTAAATGGGGGTTCTGTATTGTGTCTTGCAGCATATCCCTTAATTTGAGCCCACACCAACTCAATCGCATTATACTCACAATGGTAAGGCGGTAACCGTATAACTCTGTGCCCATGTTCTAATGCTATTTCGTCAATGACGTATCGGATCTTGGTTGGTTTGTTTTCTTTTAAAAGACGTACTAATTCCGCTTTTAACATATTCATGTTTGCATCTACGCCATTTTTACGAAGCCATGCGACGATATCAGCTTTCTTTTGGGATTGGGCAGGTGGCTTGTCAATTTGCATCGAGTGGTATGGGGCGTTGTCCATAATTATAATAGATGGTTCAGGGAGGCTACACAACATTGAGGTAAACCATTCAGTAAACTTTTCTCCATTCATGTCTTCATGATAGTCTCCAGTGGTTTTTGACGCAAAAGCCATGAGAGAACCTTCGACAAACCCGTTGATGGTTCCGGCGTGACAAATTATAAGTCGCGATCCTTTTCCTACAGGAACTTTGGAAGTAGATGCTGCTGTGTCATCGTTCCAAGAACGGCCTACAGTATGGTTAGCATTAAGCCATGTTTCATCCAAGAACACAACATTTTGCCAATTTTTGATTTCTTTCACTTGCCGTAAAAAAGTATACCTTGCCATCGCTATATCAAATCTTTCCATCAATATTTTGCGTTTGTTACATTTTTTGTATCGAAATCCAATGGTCTTCAAAATCTTCGTTAAAGAACTTTCCCCACCGAAGAATAATCCAGCTTCCTTCAGTGAATGCACCAACTTTTTTCTTGTTGGATACTCCTTCTGTAAATAGTAGCCGTAAACATGTCTTCGGATAGCATCGGCATCAAAGCTATCGATGCCTACGACTGGTTTTGCTCGTTTTCTCTTTTTTGGTGTGTGAAGTTTATTTTCTTCTGTGCCAGTCTCGCCATATTTTTTTTTAGTTATCCGTCTAACAGTTCGTTGTCCAATATTAAGCGCATCAGCTACGCGTTCAACCACTGACGTTATAGGTAAAATTGGCCCTCCATTTTGAGCTTCACGATCGAAATAGTTACGAAGGCGTATTACGAACTCACGTGTCTAACTATTTAGAACAGTTCTCTGCGTACGTTCGGTCATATCGACGAAATCCACAACAAAGGGCTTGAACAGAGTCCAAATTAACGAGCAAGGGTCAACAGTAATGCAGTATCAATATTTGAAATCCAAAGCCAGGTCAAAACTATATCACAATCGCATTGCACTGACAGTTTATACTTTTCGAAGCAACGTCAATTCGAAACTGCTTTGTTTTGCATTGAGCATTGACGCGAGTTTGCCGGAGGTAGTAGTTGTGCTAGCCAGCGATCCTATGTGACGATCGTATTAGATTCCATTTTTAAAAATTTATTGATATTTTTTTGCGATTTCAGAGGTTTGTCCACATAGTGAAAATTGTTCATATTCACAAGTACATTCACCCCTTAAATGGTGCAAACTGATTTTTCTACACTTGTATACATTTAAGAATTCAATTTAATAAATAAATTTTGAGTCCTAAACCTAAAACTACATTCGATAAAATTTATGAATCTCTGCACATCACTATCGTCAATAAAGTAATACAATTATTTCCTTCAAAGTCGTTATCAATTAATACGGAACTTCATGAGAAACTACATTCGATAAAATTTATGAATCTCTGCACATCACTATCGTCAATAAAGTAATACAATTATTTCCTTCAAAGTCGTTATCAATTAATACGGAACTTCATGAGCGGACAAACGTCAAACCGGCCATCATAGCGTGCCGCTAGAGTATTGATTGAGTAATTTAGCGTAAAATATCACGGTATAAGAATCAGGTATCAATATATCAGAATTGTTATTTTTTTCATAAAACTCTTCTAAATGTCAAAACTATTAAAAAATGTACAGCAGTCTAGCGGTCCAATTGATTATTTGAAAAGAGATGGATGAACTTCGACTACTAACGATTTGGGCGTTATTCATTAATTGTTCAAAGCACATTGCTGGTAACGCATTTGCATTTCCACTTAGGTATAATATGTACTGCTTAGGTATATACTATTTCGTACTCCTCTTGAAAGCAGTAACCTCGTCTCTCCATCTTTTACGACTCACTTCAATCAAAATACTAACAACAGTATATTTCTCTTCATCTGTCACCTCCAACAGCGTAAGACCCCCATAGCTTTTCCCCACTTGGCACCGATAAACGCCTTCGTCCTCTGGTCTCGTGTAGTATAACGTTAGGTCTCCGTTGATAACTGCAGTTTCCTTCTCCTCTATTACACTGAATGACAAGTTTTTCACTGACTGAAATTTTTTCAAAAAAACATTGTTATTTAAAGCTGTAAACTTGGAAATATTAGGACTACATGGCAAGAGTAGTTTGACCTAGCGATGACTCCTTATAATTGGTAGCACCAATTATAATTGACAGTATCAATAATTTCTAAAAATTGCTTGAATTAGATATTCTGCTGTTATAATTCTCTTGTGCAATGCTCTCTACGGATAAGGATAGCATTGAGTTGTCAATTTAGAGATTTTGTACAATAGAATTGGTACCATTAAAAAAATTACAGAATATCATATTGACAATCTTTGTCATAAGGCGAACTTTACGCTGTTCATGCTTGGTCGTCATTAAGCTGGTGTTAATTTACAAGTTTATCAGTAGGGCGATTCAGAACACTTCGATAACGTAATTATCGATCGATTCGGTAAATTATCGTACGATATGATGTATTTTCAATTCAGAATAACCGTATCGACAGGGTAGTTGTCGAAACCTAAACCGAATCGAACCGTAATCGAAGTGTCGCCTTGCAGATGAGACCGAATATAAGATTTCAAATGATATGATACAAAGTTAGTTACCGCAGTGTACATCCAAACAACTTGAGTTTCCTCAATCGACGAAATGTACAAATGGCAAGGCAGTCTCGCAACTGACCCGACGTACACTCTCACTATTATGTTTGCTATTTCAAACTCTGCCTTTTTAGTTTTTTGGGATGAGAAGTTGTAATAATAATTAGGGCGATGCTGAACTTGATTTGTTCTATTTGCAGTGCAGTGTTCCATATTGTTTATAAGTGTCATTTCATTACTCTTCTCTTTAAGTTCTTTTAATTTTTCAGGTCTTATGTAATCATTTTCATAGTTTTTATGTTTACATAGTGCATTATGAAATTTTGAATCCAAAACGAGCATAAAAATAGTTGAAATTAACCAATTCATCTTTTCTTTTAGTTGAATAAAGAATTTTCGGCAAATCTCTAAATATTTCTGTCCTCCGCTAGGAGTATAAGTGTTCTGTGTTTCTGTCTGTTTCTGTCTATCATATTTGAAACACTTTTTTATGAAATGTCACCTAAGACACTTCTTGAACTTGAAATAAGTACTTATATTATTTTTCCTTTTCCTGCACCCAATAGGACAAAATTCTTGATGCTCCAATGGTATGTATCATTATCATTTTCTAAGGGCAGTTTCACAACTGGGTCTCATATTTCGGAGGTTTAGTAATCTGAAGTGGCCGTGGCAGGTCATGTATGTTGCTGAATCAATGGCCGACGCATACGGCCGAACTCACGTGCCCGACTAGTTTTGAATCTATCCGGGGCCTTTAATAATTATGCGTATTCAAGCGACGGAGTGCAGCTCAAACTTTTCATTAGAAAAAGTTTTTCTTTTCATCAAAAATAAAAATAAAACTGAATATCTGTTTGTGTTCTCTACGTGCTCCTAAAACATACTTACGTGGCATTGCAATGTATGCCGGGAACAGCTAGTTATATACATAAATCACGGCACTGACATGGATGTACGGCACATACGCCCTACTAGTTATCCGGGGTCAGTGCATGTCAAACTAGCGGCCGCGCGGCTACAGCGCGGCCCCGGCGTACCGGGTTAGGTTGCTTGTGAGGTTGAGGGAAAGTTGGATCTGCCTCACCTCCGGACGGTTCTTGCTAGTCTTCAGAAAATTGTGAGGAAATATCATGTTGTCATCCGAAACCGGAGCCGGTGAGCCTAGGGCCTCGGCCGACCCCCGAGATGGAAATAGCTCTATAACATTTTTTTTTTTTTTGAATAATTTTGAATGAAATATTATTTTGTCATCAGAAGCCGGAGCCAGTGAGCCTGGGGTTTCAGTCGACCCCGATGATGGAAATAGCCCCTTAACAATTTTTTATTAATTTTGAACATGTTGTGATCAGCAACCGGAGCCGGTGAGCCTGGGCCCTCAGCCGACGCCGGAGATGGAGGCCATAGCGCGCGAGGTGGACGCGCTGGCGCGCGAGCGGCTCGCGCTGGAGGCCGAGCTGGCGGCCCGCCAGCGGGAGCTCACTGTCAAGACTGGCGAAGCGGACAGTCTACAAGTGAGCACTTTACATTCCTTGTGGCTAGGAGAAAAAACCTTTTGACGCTAAAGTGTGTAACGATGAGGCTGACATGCTGTTCACCTATTTAGATTAATAGAAATTAAAGAAAAAAAAAGCTCAGTATAATCTATACTAATATAATAAAGCGGAAGAGTTTGTTTGTTTGTTTGTTTGTTTGTTTGTTTGTTTGAACGCGCTAATCTCTGGAAGTACCGATCGGATTTGAAAAATTCTTTTTGCATTTGGTTGTCCAACTTTTGGGGCAGGTTATAGGCTATTTAATATCCCTAAAATCCTCCCCTAAGGGGGTAAAATGGGGGTAGAAAGTTTGTATGAAAGTCCTATGTTTTTAAAGTTACAGACCTGGAAAATCGGCATTTAGATTATTAGTTTTAAATAATAAAACTCTGTATATTTTATTTTGAAAAATCTTCCCTTAAAGGTTGGTAAAATAGGGGATGAAAGTTTTAATGGGAAGTTTTAATTATAATTTTGCTATTATCAACTTGAAAGGAGATGGCCAAAAAAGTACATTCCACGTACACAACATAGTAAATATTTATTAAATATTAAAAATAGAAAGATACATTAATACATAGTTTTTATGCTCTCTGAACTTGTCAGTTTTTTTTTCAAAATATTATGAATTACAAGATAAATTCGTCAACTTCCGCCATAATGTACCATAATGGACGTTCCTCACCATGCGTATTACTATGTAGATACGTTATTTGGATGACAAATGCTTTTATTAGAAACATTTTAAGATTTTATTATATTAAGAAGTCGAAAATGAGGTATCTCGGGGTGTGAAGGGGTCGCGGGGAGGGCGTAGGGATCGTTCGTATAAGCACTGATTAGCTCTCGCAGATCCCTCGCAAGCGCTGATTGGCTCTCCAATCGTATTGTGTCCCGCTCACTCGTACGACGCTGCGCGCACTTGAAGGTCACCGCTCGACTTACGTGCCGGGGATTATACTACTTATATTATAATGTAACAAAACATTTTTATTTATTTTCTCTAATAAATAAGTAATTATTTTTACTCTTCTGTTTTATTTTTTGTTTGTAAACAACCTTTGCAATAAAAGGAATACGACCGGTGAGAAGGTGGCCTTTACCACACAAGTAGATAGGTACAGAGGGGAAGCTTCATACAAACGGCCCGCTGTAGGTACACTCACACAAACACACCAACAACGGTTCACGGACGCCCGCGTCTGTCCTCCAACCGGCTCAGTTGCTGTGTCAGTTGGATGACAAACGTGCGCATATGTGTGCCTGTACCCACAGCGGGCCGCTTGTAGAAGCTTCCCCTCTGTACCTATCTGCTGGTGTGCCTTTACCTTGTTTAAATGCCTATTATTACTAAAACCATATCAGTTTACCGTAATAATTCGCAACTGTTCGCTATTTTAAAGCGCCTTCAGTTATTAAATTGTAATCTATAACCTTAGACGTTTATGTCTAGTCTGTTGTAATGACAAGTTCGGTGAGTTTTTTATTTATAGCAATTTAATGTGCCTGTAATCACGAATTTATAACACCAAAAGTCATTGATGTACACTAAGTTCGACCGCTCATACAGAAATTGGCCATGTCCTTTGGAAGATAGGTTAATTATAGGGCTTAGATATCAGCCTGGAAAATATTTCACAAAAATCCTCCCCTAAGGGGGTAAAATGGGGGTTGGAAATTTATGTTTTTGAAGTTACAGATATAAAAATAGGATATGAAATTATAATTTTTAAATGATAAAAACCTGTATTAGTAATTCTGGAAAATCTCCCCTTAAGGGTGGTAAAATAGGGGATGAAATTTTTTATGAAAGTCCTATGTTTTTAAAGTTACAAACCTGAAAATCGGCATTTAGATTATGAGTTTTTAAATAATAAAACTCTGTATATTTTATTTTGAAAAATCTGCTTTTAAGGGTGGTAAAATAGGGGATGAAAGTTTTAATGGGAACTAAAAACGATTGCAGCGCCCTCTGGCGGTCTAACTTGAAGCGATCATAGCGCCCTTTGGCGCCCAAAACTGCAAACTAAAAAACGATCACAGCGCCCTCTGGTGGTCTAAGCCGGAAACTTGAAGCAATAGCAGCACCCCCTAGCAGCCAAAACTGGAAACTAAAAAAAAACGATTGCAGCGCCCTATAGCGGCGGCCAAAACTGGAAGCTAAAAAGATCGCAGCGCCCTCTGGCGGCCAAAACTGGAAACTAAAAAAACGAACACAGCGCCCTCTGGCGGCCTAAGCCGGAAACTTGGAGCAATAGCAGCGCCCTCTAGCAAAACTGGAAACTACAAAACGATTGCAGCGCCCTCTTGCGGCCAAAACTGGAAATTAAAACGATCACAGTGCCCTCTTGCGGAAAAAACTGGAAACTAAAAAACGATCGCAGCGCCCTCTGGCGGCCTAGGCCAGAAACTTGAAGTGCTTGCAGCGCCCTCGGGTGGTCAAAACTGGAAACTAAAAATAATCGCAGCGCCCTCTAGCGGCCTATGCCGGAAACTCGAAGCGATTGCAGTGCCCTCTTATAGTCAAAACTCTTGCGGCCGGAGCTGGAAACTCGAAGCAATTGCAATGACCTCTGACAGCCGCAGGCGGAATCTCGATACGACAGCTGCGCCCTCTGGTGGCCGAAAGCAATTAACTAAATACTAAATTAATAACTAAATCAATAAATAAATAACTAAATAAATAATGTAAAGCTATTTAGTTATTAAATAATTATCTAAATGTGAAAGTGCGGATATTTGGATGTTTAGATGTTTGGATGTTTGTTACTCTATAACGTCGCAACTACTGAACAGATTTGGCTGAAATTTTGAATGGAGATAATGCCCTGACTTAAAACATAGGCAACTTTTTATCCTGAAAAAATCCACAGTTCCCACGGGATTTTGAAAAAACCCAAATCTACAGCTATAGGTAGATCAATATAGCAAACTACCTTGAAAGTAAGTATAAAGATTGGAAAAGGGAGCGGGAACAGGAACCAGAAATCCACGATTCTCTCAGGATTTGTGAAAAACCGAAATTCACGCGGGCGAAGCCGCGGGCAACAGCTAGTACTCTATAAAATCGTAATCGGAGGTTCCTCGTAGAAATGACTAACTTAAAATATAAATATTAATGTTTTGATATTGTATGTACTGTTTCAGAGCGAATTGGATACTTTAACGGCTACATTGAAACAGTTAGAAAACCAAAAAGGCGAAGCGCAGAAAAGGTTAAACGATTTAAAAACACAAGTGAGTACAATCAAGTAATCAGTGAGCAAAGATTTTTTACGAAATCACTCCACTGCACCGTCTTGGGATGTCTAATTTAGTAAATAAATGGATAATTAAATATTTTTATCCTAGTTATTTATTTGTATAATATTATCAAGATATCATAATTAAAGTCCAGCCATCTTTTATAAGGATTCAGTATAATTCTCTTAACAAAAAAAAAGTGATATGTTCGTATTTTGTTCATCATCATCATCATCATCATTATGATGAGATAAGTAGTTGCAAACGGAATCAGAACTGACATAACTCATTTGACAAAGCGACGGGACGGCACTTATGCACGTCTCGTTCCCAAACTAAAAAACGTCATGCGCCCACAACATTCACAACATATTGCATTTTTTTTTTATATTAATGCATTATGATTGGCTCGCCATGGACTTCCAGAGTTAATCCACACGGACCCCTCAGAGGTACATGGACTACAGGTGAAGAAACCCTGCTTTATACCCTGTATTTGTTGTGGGAAGCATTATGTTAGGTAGGCTCGCTATGGACCCCCAGAGTTAATCACACGGACCTTTCAGGGTTCCATGGACTATAGGTTAAGAAACCCTGCTTTATAGTATTTGTATTTATATAATTTGTTGCGGGTAGGTGGAGAAGCTGCGGTCGCAGGTGTCGGCGCAGGAGGCGGCCGCGGCGGAGACGGAGGCGGAGGTGGCGGCGCGGCGCGCGGCCGCCGACACGCTGCGGGACAAGGAGCGCGCGCTGCAGGCCGAGGCCGCGGCCGCCGAGGCGCAGGCGGACGCGCTCACCGCGCAGCTCAGCCGGACCGTGCTCGCCGTCAGCCAGGCGAGACTAACTACCTTGTATACAAACAAACAGACACATGGTGTCACAAAAGTAGTCTATTCCACGAGTCAAACTCCTGGTACAAAATATTCGCACATCATTGGTCGATGCGCGCGGTTAGAGATAAGTGAACACGCGCCGCTTTAAAAGGTAGGCTTACATGCTGGCAGGCAACTCTATACTTTATATTTTTTATTAAAACAAACTTTTTCGTAGAACATCATTGTAATATGATTGAATGTTTATAATAATATTTTTTGTGTTATAAATTTAATTCACTTTTAAGATGACAATATTTTTCTCTAACACGTATGTACGACCACGTCACCTCAAGAACAACGTACTAAGAAAAATCCAGCATGTAAGGCGATCTAAAACGATTTGGCTAGTGAAGTTCACGCGTATTAACCAATGAGCGCACGAGGATAATTTCTTTTGGGAGCTTGTTTCGTGGAATGAACTACAGGAATGTAATATTTCGGTATCGCTTGCTCTTTCTAATTGATTGGTATTTATTCGCAGGCGAAAATAAAAATAAATCACCTAGAGGAGCAGTACCAGTCGCTGACGTCGGCGGTGGAGCAGCTGGCGGCGGGCGGCGCGGCGGCGGCCGGCGTGCTGACGCTGCAGCCGCTGCACACCGAGCAGCACCTGCAGCAGCTCGTCAGGGGCAGCACGCCCAACACGGCCGTCGTAAGTCACACACACGCACGCACGCACGCACGCACGCACGCACGCACGCACGCACGCACGCACGCACGCACGCACGCACACACACAATCAAGACAAATTTTAACAAACAGATAAGCGTTCGTTCGCCCTAATGAAGGAGGAGTAAAAAGCATTAGGTTTACTAGAAAATAGTAGATTGTATCATAAGGGAGCAAAATAATATTTTTACGGCGAGGGCGCTTTTTTGAATCCAGAGCGAAGTGAGGGATTGTATAGTAGAATCCCGAGCGTAGCGAGGGATTCTTTCGTACAATCCTGAACGTAGCGAGGGATTCAAAGTACGTCGCCCGAGCCAAAAATATATTGCGCCCGAGTGATACACTCTACTTTTCATCACCCTCTATGAGGAAATAAAAGGCGCCTCATATTTTTAACCCCCGCCGCAAAAACGACGGGGTGTAAAGTATAAGTTTGACGTCTATGTGTGTGTGTGTGTGTGTGTATGTCTGTCTGTTCCCCCATAGCTCTCAAACGGATGGACCGATTTGAATGCGGTTTTTTTATTTGAAAGGTGAATTAGTCGGGAGTGTTTTTAGCTATGTTTGTTTGATTAAAATCGGTCCAAGATGGCCGCCGCCACAAAATGGCGGATTAATAATACAAGTATAAATTAAAAATTTAAGAAATCCCCGACATTCGCCATTTTGTGATGGCGGCCATCTTGGATTTGCATAGTGTTATTCTACTAGTCAAGACCTTTCATTTGATACCCATATTGAGGGAGTTGTGAAAAAATATGTAATCCGCCATTTTGTGGCGGCGGCCATCTTGGACTAATTTTCATCGAACATAGCTAAGAACACTCCCGACTAATTCACCTTCCAAACAAAAAAAACCGCATTCATATCGGTTCAACCGTTAGCGGTATAGGGGAACAGAGAGACACACACACATACACACACAAACGTCAAAATGAAAGGTCTTGACGACAAGACCTTTAATTTGATACCCATGTTGAGGGAGTTGTGAAAAAATATGTAATCCGCCATTTTGTGGCGGCGGCCATCTTGGACCAATTTTCATAAAACATAGCTAAGAATACTCCCGACTAATTCACCTTTCAAACAAAAAAAACCGCATTCAAATCGGTTCAACCGTTTGAGCGCTACGGGGGAACAGACAGACACAAACGCACATACATACACAGACGTCAAACTTGTAACAACAATAACAACAATCGATACTATCGTTCGCGCCTAGCCCGGTGGGACCACGGGCTTTTCATCTTCAATAAGTGCGCCGCAATTATCTTTTACGCGCACTTATAAATAAGTGCGCGTAAAAGATCTTTTACGCGCACTTATAAAACTGCGCCGAAAACACCACCTTTGGGTGCACATAAAGGCGAACCAAGTCGTCCTTTTCGAATAGATGGGATGAAAAATTATAATAATATTATAAATAAAAATAATTATTATTTATCAATTTTTATAGTAGACCAAATGCTTTTTACCCCTGTTTCATTACGGCGAGCGACTTCTTAGCTGTTTATTGAGAAACAAAAAAATCAATAATAATTAATTAATGCTCGTTAAATACGAAATCTATATTTTCATTCAATTTATTTTTAAGCAACATAAATTGGGTCCAAATTGTATGTGCTTGTATTTCGTTGATGTCCACCGATGACTTTTTATTGGATGATTCAAATTGAACAATTATTACAAGTCACGGCAAATAAGTCTGGCTTTGACCTTCAATGCGCAGAAGTCGAAAATGAGGTATCTCGGGGTGTAAGGGGGTCGCGGGGAGGGCGTGGGGATCGTTCGTAAGCACTGATTAGCTCTCGCGGATCCCTCGTAAGTGCTGATATTGGCTCTCCAATCGTATTGGGTCCCGCTCACTCGTACGACGCTGCGCGCACTTGAAGGTCGCCGCTCGACTTACGTGCCGGGGGTTATATACTTGTTGTGTTTTTGGAAGAGTAGCGTAGACTAGTAAGTAGTACATGGTACAATGTTAAGATCAAGAATTATTACAAGCAGTTTTTCAGTGTAATTTCTCCCGCAGGATGACGATTCGTTCTCAAAGAACGAGTTCGGAACAATGAACGGAGGCAGCGGGTTCGCGTCCGACCCCTTCAAGGACGCCGCCTTCTCAAATCTTCCCAGCAACGACCCCTTCGCGCCCGCCGGGACCACTCACTCCGCAAAGGTATGTGAGGCACTAGGTAGGTATAAAGTTTTAAAAGAAAAAATATTAAATACTAGCTGTTCCTGGAATGCGTAAAGTATGATGCCCCGCATAGAGGACAAACAAACAAACATTCATTTTTATATGTATATATTATTAGATGAAAAAACAATAACAAGATGCCCAATCACTTGTGAAATCCAAGCAAATGTTTGTCTAAATTGATTATTTCAAATTTTTTAATGTCTAACTCCGGCGCCACACATAGCATAAACATTTGAATACTTGTTTGAATTTGAACACTTGTTTGAATAGTAGTAGAGGAGCCCTAATGTCCTATAGAAATTAGTGCATCGGAAAATAGCTCAAGCTTATCAAAATTTTCATAAGTGTGTAAGAGACAACATTACATTTTTGACATAATAATAAAACAGTTTGCGGCAGACTTAAGACAAAAGATGGCCTCCCTAAAATATATACATGAACACTCAACACGCACAACTTGAGACATCACAATGAACACGCGCCATTTTATGTCTTCGGATTGTGCGTGTATGATACCTAATCTAAGCGTGTGTGAGTGTATTTTTGACACGTTTTTAGGGTTCCGTACCCGAAGGGTAAAAAACGGAGCCCTATTAATGTCACTCGGCTGTCTGTCCGTCTGTCCGCCGGTCACAGGTCTCTAGCTCGCAGACGAAATGAGTTACAAACCTGAAATTTTGGTATTTAGTGTAAAACGTTAACCCAAAATCAAATATTGAATTAAATTATTTTTCAGGGGGGCTCCCATGCATGAAAAAGGAGCCGGAAAAAAAAAATTTTTCTTTACCCTAGCTTGTGGGGTAATCATTGTTTAGAGCTCATTAAGTAGAGTACAAATATATATTTTTTTAATTTTTATCTCAAAAAATAAGGGAATGGGAGGCCATCAAAGTTGTCAGTTTTAGACCATTTTTGTGATGGGGGCTATCTCAAAAACTAAACTAGTTGGGAATATGATATTTCAGTATATTATGTACTATATGCTCTATTTAAACAACAAATACTGAAAACAACGATTTATTAAATAGTTTGTAAGCTGTGACCAAAATAAACGAACATTTTTTTGGGTTTTTCTTTCACGGTTTGTTGCGATGTCTAGCTCGGAAATTAAATATTTCTTAGACCCAAAATATTATATTGTTCATAATTATGTACGGAACCCTGAAAGAGCGAGGCCCGACTCGCACTTGGCTGATTTTTAAAGTAGGTATGGCTTCACTACTATTAATTTCTCAATGGTTTGAAGTTTGAATTTGAACACATGTGTGGCTGGGTTCTTTGGTATTATTTTGTTCAAATTTTGAACACACATTTGCACTTTGCCATTCGGTATCGGTTTTTCGCACATTCGCGTTTAAAGGTCAAATTCAAATAAAGCGAACGTATTTGCAAAGTCTGTCTGGTGGGAAACAAACCTGTGTTCAAATGTGTGAGCAAAGTCTTTCAAAGTCTTTGTTCAAATGTTTGTCTATGTGTGGCGCCGGGGTAATAATGTGACAATATAATAATTTAGACCTTATGGTTTAGTCCAATAGGGTTTTAATAGTAGATTGTTTAACGAGACCGGAAGGGACCATTTACACCCAAAATATTTGTATGCGCGAGCGAAACGAGGGCATATATAGTTTGAGGGTGTAAATGGGCTTTCCCCGAGTTAAACATACTAGAAGAACAAAAAAATTTAAAAAAGTATTAAAATTAATTAATGTAAAAAATTCTTTGTGAGTATAAGCCATGTGTAGGTTAGAGATTGTGTTCCATTAGAGATTGTGTTCCAAATTGTGTTCTAATTTTGAATTAATTTCCCGCCCTAGGGAGGGCATGTAGCGTTTCGCATTCGCTGCTTAGACAAACAATGAAAATAAAATTGTACATTGCAGGACGCGTTCGGCAACGACGCGTTCGCATCGAACGCTGACCCGTTCGCCGGAGACGCGTTCGCGCCCGCCGAGCCCGCCAAGCCCGCTGACGTGAGTATGAGCTGAGTAGATGTGTCAACGTTCAGTCGAAACATCGCAACTTCTTTCATTTTCGGTGGCTGCGAATTTCGATTTTGGGTTAATCTTTGTCATTACAGCTCAAATCAAATTTTGGCTTTGACGATGTGGCTAATTCTGTTGTACACAAATCTCTAAACTAAACTAAAATGACAGGTTTAAATTTATTCTTATCTCTTTCACAGTGCTCATTGCGGAAAAGGATAGCAATAGATTTAGACCTGTCATTTTAGTTTAGGTTTAGAGATTGTGTACAACAGAATTGGCCACGATGTCTACTTAGTCGGTCCAGACATCCCTGGTGTATACGCTATGGTGGGAGTTGATCCAAACATCCTTATAGGATTGGTGGTCTTAGAAGTGGGAGGTCCCGGATTCGATTACCGGCAGGCGAAATTTGGGAATTTGTACTTTCTAAATTAATTCTGATCTGATCTACTCGGGACGCTACGAGCAAAGATGTGTCGCCTAGCGGTTTAGCGTTCCAGTACGATGCCGTGTAGAAACCGTTTAGGGGATTAATTAAGCCCCCATACCTCTGCCAACTTAGCCCGCTTCCATCTTAAGACTGTAATTATCGTGAAAAATTCTATCAAGGGTTAACTTTTCATCGAATAAAAAAACTTACACGGTCGACGTTTCAACCAAAGCTTCACCTGACGTTTGTCTGTAACGGGTATATTTTTGACCACAACTTAGTGTCAGTAGTAGTATTTTTGACCACAACTTAGTAGTAGACTGTCAAGTAGTCAGTCTCCATTAAAATTACCAGGGTGCGTGGGAAGCGGACCCCTTCGCAGTGCTGCACGCGCCCACGCGGAACTCCGTGGGCGCGGCGAGCGCGGGCAGCGTGGGCGGCGCGGGCAGCGTGGGCGTGGGCAGCGTGGGCGCGGGCAAGCGGCACAAGACGCCGCCGCCGCGCCCCGCCCCGCCCCGCCCCAACCCGCCGCATATGGTGTGTATCTTGATACGATGCCACTAGGTGTAGTTTCATTATTACTTACTAGCTGATGCCTGCGTGGATGGAAATAGGTTTTTTGAAAACCCCTTGGGAACAGGAACTTTTCCGGGATGAAAAGTAGCCTATGTCCTTCTCCAATGTCTAGTCTATCTCTGTACCAGATTTCGTCAAAATTGGTGAAGCGGTTTAGGTGTAAAAGCGTAACAGACCAAGTTACTTTCACATTTTTAATATTAGTATGGATCAGGTTAAATATAAGGATGTGGTCTCCACGTACATATTCGTAATGGTTTTGGATGAACTGAGGAAAGGACGGTTCAAACACCACATTTTTCTTGATAATAATTAGCTTTAAAAAAAACTAAAAATGCAAGCGTAGGTGATCTTGTAATATTTAAAGTTAAAATTTTTCGTTCTTACCACAAAAAATTCAAACAAGTTTTTTCGTTTTAAACTGTACTGTATAATTTGATAGGTTTCCAATACAAAAACGGTCGAACGTTAAATTCAGTCACCAGTAGTTTTAAGCTTGTTTTATTTTTGTGGTACGATCGTTTAGATTTTCTAATGTTTTACATTTATGCGTTTTCAATGAAAAAATGGATGATTTAAATTTTTTTTTTTGTTAACCAAAATTGTTTTCAGATTATTTTCTATTTGCCCCCTACTCGTATAACCGATTTAGTACATAGCGGCATGACGCAAGTAGCCGGCGGTTGCGACATTTTAAAGCTAAATGATTTTTTTTAATTATTTTTTCTTCTAACGCTGCAGAGAAAGTAAAACTAAATGTATGTAAACGTTGTCCTGTTTGTAACTACTGAATTAGATTTAGAATGCACGTCTTTTTTTTTTTCAAAATAGAGAGTGGCATTTTGTTAAAATATAGTTGTTTTATTTTTCGAAAATATCTGCCATTTGCGGACGTGCTTTTTTTTGGTAGCGTAGTATGTTTTATTTTGGTTTTTTACTTTCTCTGTTGCGCATAATGCCATTCTCGTGTTTTTTTGAACGCACAAGGTTTTGAAAGTATGAGAGTTTTGAGCTAAAAGTATAATTTTATTTTACAATTCTTAGAAAACGTGTTATACTAGAGTTTCTTTCGTCCAAAAATGGAGATATAATTATAATTTAAAAAAAAATGTCAATTTTTTTTGGCTAAAATTTTTTATACTTTCAAAATAAAATTAAAAAACTCAAATCAAATAAAGGTTTGAATACTAAGGGCAACACCCACCGGTGGAGTGGGATGGAGCATTTTTTTTTTGATAAAAATTCAAACTCGGCTTTATTTACTTTGGTGCGCCGCGAATTCAGGCGCGTCTACCTTTCTCGAAGTAAATACACCTATGTTTAAGTTATCGTAAACAGATGTTACGCCTCGGCTCCACTCGTATGCCTAAGAAGATTTCTTTCTGTTTTTCCTTTTGTAGCCTGACCAGAAAAATTTAAAACCTTGCCATGTTACGGATAATCAAAGGCATAGGTGATTTCTTCTACTGGCAACACAAGCTTTAAAATGCCACTAAATGTCAGATGTGAACATTAAACGTCATTGAGCGTCATATCGGCACAACTATATAAATAATGTTGCAATGAAAAAAAAAACGAAGTGCTAGGTTTTTATATTTCTGGTCACTCCAAAAATAATTGCTCGTAAGTAATTGTAATTTTTTGTATTTGAATTGAGTTTTAGCCAAGCTTCACTTAGCGATGCTTTTTGGGACAAGCATTCATTTATTTGCATATTATTATTACTATTACGTATTATTATCATGATTTTTCAATTCGTGTTTCGTTTCACACTGGTCCATCGGACGGTACATTCTGCATCATCCGATGCTGTTAATCATGACTGATGATGATGAATGACTGATATTGATCACGCAACCATCAGTCACGGCGTTTGTATCGTCCGATGGACCGCCATATTTATGCTTGCATGCTACACTTGAGTATTTAGTGAAGTAACATGTTTTGTGTCCTTATAATGGTATCAGTATTACGTTTTTGGTTTAGCCGTTTTAATGTAGTTTGCAAGGTATATAGTAACTGTACTAGTGTGGATTTAGGTTTGTTCAAACTTCCCGTGGGATCTTTTTAATTTCCGGGATAAAAATATAAATAAAATAAATAAATATACACACATACACACACGGTCGGCTGTTTCTAAAGTAGGCAACTTAATGCCTGTGTTATAGGTAACAACCGATATTTACATATATTACACATATAATATAAATATTTAATAAATGTATAAATACATAATACATACTTATATACTTACATAAATACACCCAGACTCGGGACGGGAATCGAACCCGCGACCCGGGAGAGGTAGGCAGGGTCACTGCCAACCGCGCCAACGGGCTAGTCAAAAATAATCCTGTGTCCGTCTCCAGGATGCACGCTATCTCTGTGCCAAATTTCATCAAGATCCGCAATTGAGCCTTAATATAATAAGCTTTATACAGTGTGTCCGGGATCGAATTAGCGATATTTTAGGGACATATTCTACAACTCATTATCTCTCTGAAAATACCACTTATTAGGGCCTGCCCCCCTCCCCCTCCCAGGGACAGCCATTTCAATTTGGTGTGCGTTTTTGTGGGTATGTGCGCACAAAAATTGTAATAACTCGAAAGTCTGCTGATGCACAGGTCTTCAAATGACCTTATTCGATTGGATACAATATTCTCCATCACTAAATACCAAACAATAGAATAAAATGTTAAAATAACTCGATCAAAAATGCTTCGGAAAAAAATTATTTTTTCAAAAATATTGAAAACTACAAGTTTTTGCTGCATTTTGCAAAAACGAGGTCATTAAGACCACATTATAAAGTAACAAATCGATAGCTTTTGAGATAAACAACAAAACGACATAAAAATTTTGACTGTAAGTTACTTACTTCTGGAGATATTGGTAATTGTAAGTACTTCGTCCCCAAGCATGAATTACGAGTATTGAACCCAAATTTAAGATTCATCATTTTTTTATTACAAATAAGGTAAAAAATCTTAACTTTATAATTTAATTTTTGTTAGTTATAAACTCAATAACTCTGATTTGTGTATGTGACACAAATCAGATATCCTAAAAACTAGGTTATTTCCGCCACAAACCGAAATTACCACCTCTGTTCTGTTAGCTAGTTGCTTCATGTTGGGAGGATCGTTGGATCATGTCCAAATACAATCTTATTTTATCTGCAACGGACAGGATCGTCTCCAATAATTCTTTTCTGGTATTTGGTACCATATAAAAGACCTTCTGCTTCATAGGTCCTCATAAAAAGAAGTCCAAAGGTGTAAGGTCTGGAGAATGAGGTGGCCATTCCATTGAATTGCTGCCACGTCCGATCCAAGGCGAATAGTTGACATCTAAATGCTCTCTTATTGGAAACCCACATTCGAATAACATAAGAACTTACGCGCTCGCGGTTAAGTTATGTTTAAATAATAATATCTCCAAAAGTAAATAACTTACAGTAAAAATTTTTATGTCGTTTTGTTGTTTATCTCAAAAACTGTCGATTTAATACTTAACAATGTAATCTTAACGACCTCGTTTTTGCAAAATGCAGCAAAAACTTGTAGTTTTCAATATTTTTGAAAAAATAATTTTTTTCCGAAGCATTTTTGATCGAGTTATTTTAACATTTTATTCTATTGTTTGGTATTTAGTGATGGAGAATATTGTATCCAATCGAATAAGGGCATTTGAAGACCTGTGCATCAGTAGACTTTCGAGTTATTGCATTTTTTGTGCGCACATACCCACAAAAACGCACGCAAAATTGAAATGGCTGTCCCTGAGAGGGGGAGGGGGGCAGGCCCTAATAAATGGTATTTTCAGAGAGGTAATGAGTTGTAGAATATGTCCCTAAAATATCGCTAATTCGATCCCGGACACACTGTATATATAACATTAGTATTAGTATATTAGCATTAGTGTATTAGTATAATAGTATGGATGTGGTGCTAAAATTTTGTTGGTACATATGTAGATAAAATGAAGAACAATATATTTTATCAGAAACTATATTTGACGTAGATAAATCTGGCTTGTTGTTTATAAATTGACTATATCTAGATGATGCCCGCGACTTCATGCGATTATATTTAGGTTTCTTAAAATCCTGAAGGAACTATTTTCTTTTCCGGGATAAAAGTTGCCTATGTCAATTTCAGGGACGAAAGCTACCTCTGTACTAAATTTCGTATAAATCGGTTAAACGGATGAACCTTCAAGAATCCCGCGGGAACTCTTTAATTTTCCGGGATAAAAGTTGACTATGGTCGACCTCAGGCTGTAAGATAACTTTGTACCGAACATCAAAATGAGTTGAACGGTTTGTGTATTTTAAATTTTTTGTCTTCCCGTGGGAATATGTTATTTTTCCGGGATAAAAAGTAGCCTATGTCCTACCCCGGGATTTCATCAAAATCGGTTACACTGTCGGGCCGTGAAAGGCTAGCAGACAGACAGACAGACCGACAGACAGACAGACAGACACACTTTAGCATTTTTAATATTAGTAAGGATTGTTTTGTTAGTGTGTAAAAATAGGTTTTTAAAATGTAGAAAGCATGTTGTTTGTTTTGTTGTTAAGGTGCTTTACATACAATACTTGCATGTTGTCCTTTTATATCTTATTTATTTAATTTATTTAATTTCTTATCATTTGAGTTATTATTGAATATTTATATAAATTTTTCATATTCACTATTTTATGAATATAAATTCTTTGTAAATAATACTTCTAATATCATTTCTACTTACATAACTCGACGCTAGTAAAATAAATGATGTTTTTGAAGCTGTGCAAAAACTTTGACTTGATCGACAGCATCAAAAGCCAACACGTCTTGTTCTGCTATTTTTGTTCAAATTACCAATTAAATTGGGCTTATTTGGCGTAGAGGTAGATAATTTCAATGCAGACACGAAAAATCCAATAGTTTATTTTACTAGCATCTTGCGATATCTAATATTGTTATTATGATGTTGATCGTCTCATAGCAACACTCGTCCACTAACACATGCTAACACGCTCGTGCTTGTCCCCACATTGCAGCGCTAAGCGGACGCGGCGGCGGCTCTTGTGCGTTCCCACACCCCACCCTCCCCACACGACCCGCGAACCTCCCCCTCATTCACACTTTGTGTTCGCCCAGAAACCCCGCAAACCCGCCCTCGACTTCACCGAGGACCCCTTCAAAGACTACAGATACGAGGACCCCTTCAACATCGAAGACCCCTTCTCCGACGTCACCGACTCGACGAGAGTCGACCCCTTCGCGAGATCCACCTCGGCCGCCGGCTTCGCGACCGAGGACCTCTTCGCGCCGTCGGCCGTCAACGGCCTCGCCGGCCCGGACCGGAGCAGCGGCCGGGTGTCCGCGCCGCCCGGCCCCTACGACCCGTTCCCGGCCGCCAGGTCCAACAACAACGACACCTGGGCCGCCTGGCCCGCGGACGACTGGGCCGCGGAGGACGCGTGGGCCAAGCCCGCGGAGGACGCCTGGGCGACCGCCGACGCGTCCAAAACGTCCAACGCTTCCCACGCATCCAAAAGTGGAGGCTTCGCCAGCGACTGGAAGACCGACAATTGGGCCAACAAAACCGAGAACAGTTGGTCCAGCAGAACCGAAAACAGCTGGTCCAGCAAAACGGACAATCGGTCCAACAAGACGGAAAATTGGGCGACCGACTGGGACTCGAACGCTAACACGACGACTACCAATAAAAACCTGAACGAAACCTGGCCGACGAACACGTTGCCGAGCAAGAAGGAGAAGTCCCCGAAGCCGGTGAAGTACGCGAGGTCGCTCGTCCACACGATCGGAGGCATAGGGAGGACGAGACACAACAAGGACAAGAAGGCCAAGCCCGTGGAGGCGAAGAGTTCGGAAGCGCTGCCTTCGGAGGAGCAGCAGTGGGCGTGGGCGGCGGCCGAGTCCAAGCGGCTGAACGAGGAGGCCGAGGCCAGGCGGAGGCGCGAGGACGCGGAGCTGCAGCTGGCCCTGGCCATATCGCGCCAGGAGAAGTGACACGGATCTTCTCCGTTCTCGGTCAACAGACAAAAACGCACTTAACGCGTATTCAAAGGATTGGTTGAAGGAGTATGGTAGCTGTCACGTGTGAATATAGGTGAATAAGGACTATATTGGCGTGTGCGATGAATCTTGCCTTAAGAATGCTCGAGCTTTGTCGATGTCTATTTCATTTTGATCTGAGAAACCTAGTGCGACCATCTTTAGAAAGCTCTCGAATATATTATATCACGTTGTAGGCGATGCTCACAACTTTGTTCGCGTAGATTAAGAAATAAAAAAAAATTACCACCGCTTTAGGAATGATATTTCAAAAATCCCTCCTTAGTGTACCTCTAGGGTATTCAAGAATATTTGTTCCATATTTCAAATCAGTAAGTCTGTCTTACGTCAGACAGCCAGTCAAGGTAGTGTTTTATTGGTGTAGTCTTCTAAAACGTTATAGTTTTACTTTAGGGCCAAAACCTGAAAGTGGTTTGTTCAGAATGAATATTGTATATCTAGAATCTTTTTTTTTTTCAAAAAAAAAAAAATTGACATTTCTTGGTGGTTGCGCTAGGTGACCTGTGATCTGTAATTGACAAATTCATTTGAATCAGCAGTATTTTTGTTGATTTTTTTTAATAATCCGCTAGTCATATTTTGGAAGTGTTGCAAGAGTAAAGGGGTATTTGACGAACAATACGAATACGAAGATGTCGAGCTGCGAAGCGAAGCCCCTGCGGCTGGCGTGGCGTTGAAAGTGACAGCTGTATTGTGACAAGTGACAGCTGTATTGTGACAAGTGACAGCTGTATTGTGACAAGTGACGTTTGGCAGTGCACTGTTTGGCATAATCACTTGTATGTAGGATGCCGCAGCGACACCGCAATCAGCCGTGTAGCTTTTCGCTCTTAAACTTTAATTTAACAGGAACAAATTGTTATTATATTTTGGAAGAATGGCCTAATCTTTGCTATAGAAATAATGATTATGTACAGTTTTTAGCTTTATCGTTTACTGAATTCCTACATTTTATCAAAATTATACTGGACAGTTTTTACCAATTTGCAGTTTTATTCAAAAAAATTCATAATTAAAGATCAAGAAATACGAATTAAAAAAATCTTATAAATATTTTGATAATGTTGAATATGTACTACATACAGACTATTTTATTAACTTAAGGTTTTTTTTGTTATGTTACGAGTGTTCAGAGGATTCTTTTTGTAAAGATTTCCATTTTTGATGATGATGGAAAGATTCTGCATCTTTCAAAAAAAAAAAAAAACGGTAAATTATTAAAATATAAAAAATACTTAAAAAGTTTTGTGTTGCTAAGTTATCGGTACGAAAAATGAACATAATACAAAAAAAGTATCAATGAATGCATGGAATCAGATAGGCATTTTATTCCGTATTATTATTGTTATGTACTTGTAAATTCGTTTATTCCCAGTTTTATTGTAGTTTTAATTAAACTGTCACTAGAAAAAAATACATTAGCAATATGTTGTTATAGCAGTACAAACATTTTTTGCTTAGTTTGTGGGTCATTACTTAAATTAAATGAGAGCATTTCTCAAGGAATTAGTAGTTCAAATGATATTTTTGTGTACATTAATTAATATAGATAATATAGTCACATATAAAATACTGCTTTTTGTGGTGACGGTCAGGGCGTGGTTTCACCGGGCGTATAGCTTGCAACGGACTGTTTGCATAAGGGCGCCTATCCACTAGAATGGACATGGGCTGAGCAGACCAATCAGATTATAAGTTATTCTTTTCATCCGCCTGGAAATGTTTCCTTGCTCTCCCGTTTTTTGCGATTTGAAAAACGACTAAATATCATTTTTTTAATCGACTTCAAAATGATCCGATCAAAACAAACCGTGCCCGATTGATCGCGCGTTTTGCGTGATTTGGAAAACGACTACCGTCTTTTAAACGACTTCAAAATTATCTGATCAAACAAATCACGCCCGATTGAAAGAGTTTAGCAACGAGGCATGAGATATTATATAGTATCGATTGAACATTCTGATCACGGCCTAGATGAGGAAGTAACTTATCAATGTGTGTCAACCTTAATAGTCAACCAGTGTACACTGTACAGTCAGTCGCAAGTGTACGCCCGGTGACACCGCGTCATTAAACTTTGTTTTCCATATACTTACCCCCCCTTTTACCACCGAACGTTATAAAAAACATCATAATATTTAATCAACATTTCACACTTGTGTATAAAAAAAACTTATAGGTAATATAACTTAAATTGTAAGTAATTGTGTAATTTGAATGTTATATGTTCTCTCGGACTGTGTCTTTATGTCTGGTGCCTTCGAGTTTTTCAGCTTGCAACCTATCTTCCAGAGTTCTCGTATCTGTGTTTCAGCGTCGAAACAATGTTTTACACGAATGTAAACCTTATTATGTGTTAAGTAAATGCGGTAATATAATATATTATCAGGTCGAGAATATGCTAAGTGACTTCAATTATAATCAGAGTTGTGTAAGCATAGCGTCTAAAATCTAAAATTATACTATTTCTATAATACGTTCAGTATGTTTGAGTACGCGTTACCCGTCGTGAACGAAGCAAAGCTAGTTGAAGTTTTTTCATATATAAACACCAATAAAGTTATGTAAACCAATAGTATACAAAACGGTGGATAATTTACAACGATAATGTGGCCGATTCTGTTGTACACAATCTCTAAATCTAAACTAAAATGACAGGTCTAAATATGTTCCTGTCTCTTTCACAATCCTCCCTGCTGAAGGGGATAGCACTATTTTTAAACCTGTCAATTTAGTTTAGGTTTAGAGATTGTGTACAACAGAATTAGCCACAATAATTTATTGTAGTGTATAACGTTTTGTACATTATAATTATGTCATTATACCACGAAATAAGTTCCCTACTTTTATTTAAAATGTTTATTTAACAATAGTTTGGAATACTTTATTAACTCTTAGCAAGGCAAGCTAAGCTAGTTTGGCTTCGTTCGCGATGGGTGTGGCACTTTAATGTATCAAACTCGTTTTCATACCAAATTGGTAGTTCTTAGCTTTAGCTACGTAGTCTAGCGTCGGGCAACACTCGCTTGCGCGCACGAGCCGGGAGCCGCCTCCGGTACAATAACTACTTTAGTATGCACGCTTGCAGAGACGACTGCAATTTATAAAACGACTTCAAAGTGACTTCGTCTATACAAACGACTTCATTGTGTTATAGATTATGTATGGTTGAAAAGTTTACTGTTTATCTACTGAACAATTACACTTATCGCGAGTTATTATGATCGAGATACTCTAACTTTTTAAGACATTACGCGTTTTTCTGCATGTACCGTAAAAACCCATTTGAAGCCGAAGATCAACTATTGAGAACTTATCTTAATAGTTCGGAAACAATAGACAATAGATTTTTCAACTACTATTAATATTATGCAGGCCCGGATCTAGGGGGGGGCAGGGGGGGGCCCGTGCCCCGGGCGGCAGAATCAGAGGGCGCCAAATTCAAAATGCTGAGTACCTACAGCATTATCGAAAGTTTGCGAAAAAAATATGATTGAACGCGCAGTATAATAGTAAAATAATCTATAGGTCAATTATGGCGGATTATTATAAGGCAAACTAGGCACGTGCCTAGGGGCGCGAGATTACAAGGGGCGCCAAAATTAAGTAAGCAAAGTTAGCACAGGTCTTTCGAAGCTGCAAACTTGGATTAGTGCCTACCTATATCTACACGACTTTTATTGGTCCTAACAACATATAAAAAAATCAGAACTAGCCGTTAGTTCTGTCAATCAGGGGCGCCGATAAGGTGCTGCCTAGAGCGCTGTCGACATAGATGTCGACAGCAATACAGTGGCAGATTAGAAATCCGCCACTGTATTGGTACATACCACTGTGTTCAGAAAATAACGGGAATTTTCATTTTTTGAAAAAAATATTTATTTATTCGTCTATATTAATATTGTCGCCTTCAAAATAGTCCCCATTAGATATTATGCACTTGTGCCAGCGCTGATTCCAATCCTCGAAACACTTCTCAAACTCGATCTTTGGGATAGCCTTTAGTTCTTTCAGCGATGCGCTTTTAATGTCCTCTATGCCTGTAAAACGACGATCCTTTAAGGTTCTCTTTATTTTTGAAAATAGGAAAAGGTCACACGGAACCATGTCTGGCGAATATGGAGGCTGGGGCTTCGTACAGTATTGGTTTTGGTCAAAAATTTGCGAACAAGCAATGAAATGTGTGCAGGTGCATTATCGTGGTGCAAATGCCATGAAATGTCTTTCCTCAAATCCGGGTGTTTCTTTTGGATTACTTCACGCAAACGGCGTTGAGCTTGTAGGTAGTACTCCTTATTGACCGTTGGACCTTGTGGCAAGAATTCATGACCATCTCTTTAACTTTTT
Source organism: Melanargia galathea (assembly GCA_920104075.1). Lineage (NCBI taxonomy): Eukaryota > Metazoa > Arthropoda > Insecta > Lepidoptera > Nymphalidae > Melanargia > Melanargia galathea. The sequence goes on from OV049855.1 coordinate 24,033,986, forward strand.
CTACGTTTTCATCAGGTTTTCATCGGTTGTTGATGTGCTGGGGCGTCCAGGGTGTTCATCATCTTCAACATCTTTACGTAAACTCGTAAATTCTTGATTTATTCATAGCAGACTCATCATAGGCCTTTATTAAAATTGCACACATTTTGTTACACTACATTTAATTTTTTATGCAAAATTTGATACAAATAATTTTTGATCCATTTCTTTTAATAAACGAAAATCGCCGAGCTCATAAAACACGTCTAACCTTAGCGGCTGCCAAAGACAAAGTAAATAATGTATACGACTGAAAATATTTTCATACTTCAGGGGCATGTATACCAACATAATAATTAAAAAAAAATTGACAATCGGATTCTCCAAACCCGCGAAATTTAAAGATTCCCGTTATTTTCTGAACACCCCTCGTACATATTTCAAACTGTTACAGGTCCAATTTTGTATTACATTGAAAATATTTTGAAAATTCTTTTGGATGGCACTGTATAATCGATACTGAACCTAAAACTGTGATTTTTAATTTTTGTCTGTCTGTCTATAATCTTGGCCACGAATCACGCCGAATCTACTACGCCAGTCAAATCTTACATTAAAATCGCAATCAAGCGGCAAGTTCAGATTTTTTAATATGATGTTAGTTACCAGTAGTATTGATCTAATTTTGCAGCTTCGAAAGACCTGTTCGAAATTTTTGCACTTTTTTTGGATTTTTCAATATAAGTCCTAAACTATGCGTTTTAAAAAATGTTTCAATACTTTTTTAAAGTAAACTAAAATTGCTACAATTTAAGACTAGAACCAGCTCTGAAAATTCAATATTTACTGAGATACAGCCCTTCAAAACTTGACAATTATTTCCAAAAAAGTGACATTTTAAGATTTGGTCAATTTTAAACTCCGATATCGGGGAAAATACTCATTTTACAGGTAAAGTTAAGTATATGAAAAGATGTTGTAGTAATTATACTTAATTAAATTTAATTTAAACATTTTTAGGCCATACTTAGTTTATTTACAAATCCTGAAAATTCAAAAAATAAGAAAACTGCATTTTTCACTTTAGTTTGTTTTGAAGATAAGTTTGAAAGAAAAAACCATATACATCCACGAAATATATGTATGTTTAAACTACTATTAAGTATTTATAATGGTATTTATTTATAAAAAAAAAATATTTATTATTATTAGATATTATTGATATAATTTAAGATTTATGATGCATTATAAGGACATTATGAGTGCCGAGCAATATAAGTCATAACCGGTCTAAAACTGCTCTTTCTCTGTGTAGCCTATATTTTTTCCAAAAATACATTGACGTGTATAGACGTTAAGACGAGCACTTGCCCTCCCCCCCCCCCCCCCGCCCCAGAAATTAATGTAATGTAAAAAAGTATACTTTTCCCTCCTCAAACTTTAAACTAAGACCTAGAGACATCGTTTTGTCCTTAAAATAATGCTAAATAGATTTGGTACACCATTTTTGCCTATAATTCTACCCGTAAAATGAGTAATATCCCCAACATCGCGGTCGAAAATTGTGCAATCTTAAAATTTCACTTTTTTAGAAAAAAAAAAAAAACAATTTTAGTCTACTTTCAAAATGTAACTATAGAAAATATTTAAAAAAATGCGTAGTTTATACTGGTGTATACCAAAAATATTGGTGGGGGCGGCATTTTTCAGTTTTTGCCCCCCCTCGAAAAAATTGAAGATCCGGGGCTGATATTATGTACAATGTACATACATACTCGTATGGCACATTAAGGTCGGTTGGTTTTTAAATCGATTTATTGCTGTGGCAGCACTGAAGTTTCTATTATTAATTAAAAAAATGTCTCCGCAAGCACTAGTTGTTTAGGTTAAGTAATTATTGTAAATGTAAACTTAATGATGTAATAATACTATTAATACCAACGTGTTTATGGGTAATATCCTAAAGTTGTTATCTCTTTCTTAGGCGCTGTTGTTTATGGCTCATCGGTCTGCGTGGACGCCATGTTTCTAGTTTGGTACGGTGTTGCCACTGAAATTATTTATTATATTTCTACAATTTACACTGTCAAAGATTAAATAATTATTATTATATGAACGATCGTGTAATTTTAGTGATATTATGTGAACTAATATTTTTACTTGTAACTGTATTAAAACTTAATTCGTTGTAAATTTTGTGGATGTATGTTGTATGTACCTAATATGAAAAAAGTTCTCAGTCTATTTGTATATTTGTTTCTCCTAAATAGATAGTATAATATTTATGTTAGTTAATATTCAATATTTATGTAATATCAAAAATATCTAACACTTCCAAATGTCCACGTGGCCCGAGCGACCCGTGTCTGTTATAAAAAATATATATTATAACGTACCTTCAATGATAGCGGATTAATGTAACAATAATATACATGAGTTCTCGACGTTAATGTGTATATGTGTATTTAAAGCTATAAATAAAGTAAATTTGATAAAACTATGTGTAAGTGACGCTTGTGGATCAATTCATTTCGCCAAAACGGATTTAACATATTTACATAATGTTGCCACATTTGTATCGTCAGTAAATAAGGTGGAATGTAATAAGTTCGGTATTGCACTCAGCTCGTCGTTCTAAAGTTTGCAAGCTTATAATGATCATGTGGCGCGTTGGCGTGATGGACGGATCCCGAGGGCCGGTAGTGACGGTGCGCGGGGAACTTGCGAGGCGTGCGCGAAACATGCCTCAAGCATTCTGTTAGCAAGGCTGCCGCACACGAGTAGATAAGTACAGAGGGGAAGCTTCTACAAGCGGCCCGCTGTAGGTACACTCACACATATGCGCACGTTTGTCACCCAACTGAACCGGTTGGGGGACCGAGCGGGCGTCCGTGAACCGTTGGTGAGTGTGTTTGTGTACCTACAGCGGGCCGTTTGTATGAAGCTTCCTCTCTGTACTTATCTACTCGTGTGGCTGCCGTGCGAGTGATGCCCTAAGTATGGGCATTCGAACACAACGTGTTGTGCACACTTCGACACGTAGCGAACGTTGCCAGGACACTAAGCACGTCTAGCGCACGCTGCGCAAGATCCGTACGAGGTTTTGATTGATTATGAAGGGAGCATGCTTCTCTATCGCACACCCTGTACTCGAGTAAGACGGCAATAGGTTTTGTAACGCTATTATAATCAGTATTATTCGGGACCGCGCGCCTAGTGTAGTGAAAAGAATTTATCTATTTGTATCGGTGGGTTCGAAGACACGGATTTAAGGGAAGAAATATAGACAAGAAACCGGCTGAAGAAAAAAGACAGTTTTATATGTAAGAAGCCGATTGCGCAATAGACGCTGTGTGCGTTTATTGCGCAAGCTTTGAACACATTGGCGTATATTCGATTGTATACAAATCTTGGAACTAAAATAAATTGACCAATCTAAATGTAGTGCCATCCTTTTTCTCAGGGAGCATACAGTACTTCAAAAGATTTGTGAAGTACAACCGAATAGGCACCATTGTGTGTTGTTTGCGCGCTTCTTGTCTACTTTCTTTTATTTTTACAAAAGTCTGTTTATTAAAAAAAAAACTAAAATCTTAATATACCGTGCACAGATGAACAAGCTTCTTTGCTCATATTATTATTATGTATCTAGTGTCTTTGACGCAACAGGTTGGTGTTGCCAGGAACGACCCGTTGTGGTAGTTTTAGTAGAAATCCAATGTACTCGTATGCGTATGAATATAAATTATTGAATCGTAAGCGAAACATAGCGATCAGCTTTATTGAATCATCACAAAATTAATTTAAAGTAATAATAATTCATTGTTGTATTAATGTAATGATTTTATAATTAACGCATTTATTGACGTTTTATATTTTGAATAGTTTATTGTAGGTACTGTAATGTATTGATTGAATTGGTTCGTCGCTTCTGATATGCATCGAATATAGTTTATTAGGTCTCTTGAATATCATTCCAATATTTATTAAACTACCCTCAATATTTACGTCCCAATGAATAATTTTTTGATTGTCGAATTTTTACTTTTACTTTGTAATTGAACTAATTTATTCATTGACTTCTATTAATACAAACCTTTGCTGAATCTGACCTGATCATTTTTTGTGCCGATTCAAAGCGCTCCAACGATCGTACCGGGAACTAAAAACATCACAATTCACATTAGTTCCGAGTATCTTCTCTAAGCTCTCACTTCTCTCAGCAATCAGCGCGTAAATGACGGTAGACAAATTATTGTTTTATTATTATAGTCCGTTTCAATAGAGTTGAGCTAAAATGTAAACTAACACACCGTTTTGCTAAAAAACTACAGAATGGATTGAAATGAAACTTGGCACGATTTAAGTTTGTAGTATAAACTTAAATCGTGCCAAGTTTCATTTCAATCCATTCTGTAGTTTTTTAGCAAAAAGGTGTGTTAGTTTACATTTTAGCTCAACTCTATTGAAACGAACCATACGTCGTTTATTGAAGTCAATCCAACATACCTACTTGTATCAATAGAGGTCGGTGAATACAAAGTTGTATACAAATCTCTAAATCAAACTGACGGTCCAAAAGCAGACTATCGTTTTTCTCGTAAGTTTTCCCTACATAATTTCGATTTGAACTAAAATCGAAGTGAGCTGATTCGTTGTGAAAAGGATAGCAATACTTTAGACCCGTCTTTAGAATAAGGAGATTTGTAGCAATCGATTCAGCAATGACGTCCATTGTTAGGTGTCCCAATTTGATCACCCATTTAATACTTTACTTACATTTTCTTTTGTCAATGTTACGTTATATCATATCCTATGAGATAATCGTAGGATTTCGTATGGTATCATCGAAGTACAATGTTTCATATCAAATGTTACGCGCATTCGAAGAAAGTTGTTTGTAACGAATAAACATTATCAATTCTCGAGATGTAGCATTGTATCTAAATATTATAATATCTATATCATTTAGCAGAGTAGCATATTGTTGGTTAGACTGTTGTCTAAATATTATTCTGTCCTTTTTAAGTACTTGCCTTAGCTCTGTGGAATAATTTTATGAAATCACATTCAGGCGTTGAAGCGTGATTGAGTAACAAACATCACAAACTTTCGCATTTATAAAATTAGTATAGATATATATATCATGGAAGTTGAAGAGTGGGTGGTTTGGGCAGGTCTGGTTTGTTCATATAGACATAGTAGGCAACTGCCCTAGGGTGCTCGAATTTAGGGGGGTGACGGCGTCAGCTCGCGCGCATGCTCTGTGTAGTACAAAATTACAAAAACCTATTACTAACTAATATTTTTTAACCTGAATTACTAGCTAAATGTCAAAATCAACTCTTGATTTCGCTTAAATATTTCCTAAAAAGTCTCCTATTGCACGATAGACCTTACTAAATGACACTAAAATATTTTAAAACAAGCTCGCGTCAAACCGCAAACTAAGCGAGTTTGCAGTACACGGCAAGTCGCCCGCCGCCGCGCCACTCCGCAAGGCCCTAGCCGTTGGTTTGATTTGGTTCATGAAAGTGGTATTACTAAATGGGCTGAATAATATTTTGAAGAAACAGTGAGCTATGCTAGAAAAAGGCTATTCATACTCCATATTTAAACATTAGAATTAGAGTCTACAATTCAATAAGATGTATCTATATTATGACGTTATGTATGGTTCATAGCTGCTGCAATTATATCTTTTACTTAGAACGTTATAAGTTATAAATAAATCTGAATACCGTACGACGTCTTATATTAAAATTTATCAAATAAGTAAACACTTTTTTATAATCTTTGTTGGATGTTACAATGTTGCCAGGTCACGTGGAGCTGTCATAGATTTTATTAATTACCTACATATCGTTCGCATCATCCCTCCTTTTGAAAGCTTTTAAAGTATTCTGTTAATGTTTGTAGACATTTTATACGCCTACCCCCACCAAAGGCTCCTCAGCGTGTAATATGCGCTTAATGTATGGCAGTAAGCGTCTAACAAACGCCAGTAGAGAGTTAACAGAAGGTTCACGTGAAACACGTGTGAAATGGCGAGGTCAGGCTGGATTAGCCAAATACCGGCTGAGCTGTATTCAACTCGGCCGGTATTTGGCTACCTCAGCCTATTGGCTGAGCTAGCCGTTGATCGCATCAATGTGTGAGTTCTACTGTTATGAATGATATTTATGTTTTCTCTCTATTTTGTTCCGTAAGGCCCAGCACCAGCAAACTTGTTGCAACTTCACAATTGCTGATATTTTCATACTAACAATAAGCTACGGCTAAAAGTTGCAAAACGTACTACTTGTAGCAGGAAAGTGCCAGCCAACCACTGTCGCATAGATTGCACCTTTGCATAGTGAGACCTTACGAGATTGTTGCCCTATTCAAATGTTAGCAGGCACGGCAGGCATGAGTGTAATAATATTGATAAGATAACGAAGTCGTGGGTGACGTCAGCAGGATGCGACAAACCGCGCATTTGATTAGGGTCAGACATGTTGTAAACAACAATTTGTCAAACCTGTAAAGTGTCATGAAAATTAATAAAATCAATTTCGTATCATATCTTTATACCTTTGATACGAATATATTATGTATTACAATTAATTATTATTTACGCACTAGATAAAATGCAAATTTAGTGAAAAGTCTTGTATTAGGTAATTTATTAAAAATTAAATGTTTATATGAATGCGAGCAACATTATGATTATTGTAATTATTATAGCAAGGAACTGACTCTACTGTCGTCTGTCAATACCTACTATATTATTATATCTCTTATAAATAACGCTATAAAGGGCTAGTTTTGAATAATGTATTTTGAATAAACGTTATTCAAAAAGTCACTGATTTTTATTACTGTGCCAGTTTTGAAAACGTGAATTACTTATGGGACCTACCTAATAATATAGTTGTTAGTATGTGTTTCAAATAAGAACATCGGGAAAGGTAGTAATGTATGTACTTTGTAACTCTATACTTACTTATCAAACTTGTGGAAGAATATGTAGAGGAATAAAAATATAATCGTATAATGTAATTTTTGACATGAAAATGAGCTGGAGTTCTTAATTGAGACACATAGTATTCGATTTTTTATGGTAGGTACTCAAAAACTGCATATTTTACCCAATATTGAAAGAGATCCATCAAAATTTGAAAATCTCTTATATTTTATCATATTCCTCAGTAAGGTGTATAGAAGATGCAATTCATACAAATTTCATTTTTGGTAAAGATTTTGACAGGTGGTTGTCGGTGTTGCTATTTGACCAAAATTAGCTACTAAATAAAACGTCAGCGAGGTATGATTGTTGTATAATGTATTTGTTGTAGAGTAGATGCACTATCGACCTAAATTGTATGTAGCTACATGTTATTTTTGATTGGCTGTGTTCTGTTGCGTTGTTATGACTATTTTCGAGTAAGTTATTGAATACCTACCGGTCACACGATACTTTTTAATTGGGGCTAACTTTTTGGCGCTTGTATGAACAAACAATTGAAACCATGATAGCTCAAAGATCCAGGAACAGATAGAATTCTGAAAGGCGGGGGGTTCTGAAATAATAATAATAGAAACCTGAAAACCCCACCCGTTGCACTATTATTGTCGTGCCCACTCCTGAAATCACACTGTATAACATTTTTTCGCAAAAGTTAAACTACTCTAAATTGACTAAAAATGCATTCAATTGCATGCATTCAATTCGTTGTGAAAATGATAGCATTGAATACCTATGTACCTTATCAATGGAATTAAACATTTGAATATTCGCGTTAGGGATTTAACATTGCCCGAACGCGTTATTCACGTTTATGAATAATTTTATTTATATTCGTGGATAAAGCGTTCGAGTGTTACGATATTTGAATAATTTGAATTTGAATATTACAATTTATGTAACTATTCTAAATATTATATTCAAGTTGTTCTTATAAATGTCGAATTAAGTATGCATCACAATTAAAAAGCGTTCCTTTAATTTATTTTTATAGCTGTACCGGTTAAAGACAAAAAGGAAGGTTTTGTGTTTAGCATAAGATTTAAGCAAACTTATCTATGTTTTAAGAATATAGGGATGTTTTGTTTTTTGAGAACTGTAATGGACCGACCTTGTATTACGAAACTTGTTGCTATCGCATTATGATCGTCACATTTCTTATTGACTGATTTTTATTGACTATAACCTCGAAGATCTCAACGGTATGCGAATAGGTTTCAACTCGGAATGATCACGGGACTTATCAATAGAGCTAGAGTTGTACTTATTGCGAGACGTATCAATTATACGTATTAGTTGTATGTTTACAGTCGAAATAATTTAATGTTTCTTGGGTTGCCAGTTTTTCGGGAAAAATGTTGTTGTGACAAAACGCTTACACGGCACTTTGAAGATCTAAGTATAATAATGGCTATTGAATGTTTAAATTTTATCCACGGTCAGTCGGTCATAAGAAGCAATGCGATTGTCGCAATCATCGCAACGAGTTTCGCAATGGGGGCTGGTCAGGTACGGCGTGCCGGCACTCGTCATTACCCGCTGGGAATTATCCATTGTAATGAAACTATTATTATTATACCTACCATATTAATATGAAAATAATTCCTGAGATAATAAAATGAACAGCATACTGTAATACACGCCGTGTTTTATTTGTACACTAGCTCATGTCATACAATTAATTCAGAATAGGTAAGTATTATTTTTGAAAATCTTCATCAATATCGATGCAAGCGTTTCCTTTGCAAACCGCCTGGTGTGCTGGAAAACTTTTTTGACTGTATGTAGGTACCTACTTACAATATTTACCATAGTCCATAAAAGACAAAAATATCTTGTGGTAGGTAATTTAATTTAATGAAATCTGTTTTGTGTTAGCCGTTTCGTAAAAAAATAAACTTAAGTAAACTTAGGTGGTTGATGTGTGGTAGGTGTAGGTAATAGGTGAATAGATATTTATTATTTACTAGAGAATGCCCGCGGCTTCGCCCGCGGATTTCCGGTTCCCGTTCCCGCTCCCTTTTCCAACCTTTATACCTACTTTCAAGGAAGTTTGCTATAGTAATCTACCTATAGTTGTAGCTATAGATTTCGGTTTTTTCAAAATCCCGTGGGAACTCTTTGATTTTTCGGGATAAAAAGTAGCCTATGTTTTACCTTTAAGTCAGGGCATAATCTATCTCTATTCAAAATTTCAGCTAAATCAGTTCAGTAGTTGCGACGTGATTGAGTAACAAACATCACACACTTTCACATTTATAATATTAGTAGGATTTTACATTTATGCGTGCAAAATCTAGGTAAAATAATGTTGGTAAGTACCTATCTACTTACCTATTTACAGTTTATGTTAAGTAGGTACTGACAGCACAGAATCGACAGAATACGTATACATATTATTACTGTCAGTAATTTGTAATACTTAATTGATTTGTACTAGGATCAACTACAAAGATGTTGTATTCTATACGTGCCGCTTTGACTGTGTGCGTGTCAATGAGCACAACGAGACATACTTCTATGTGCACGCAACACTCCTAATTAATTATGGTGTACACGTATAGCGCTACGTGCACTAACGCGTTAAATACTACTGTACTTAACAACATGTATGAAGTAAAAATAAAAAATAAAAAACCCCGACATTCGCCATTTTGTGGTGGCGGCCATCTTGGATTTACATAGTATTCTACTAGTCAAGCCCATAGATAAAATGAATAAGACTATAAACTTGAGGAATGTTCCCACTATGAAAGAGCCATCACAACAAAGGTGTTTTAACTTCATTCACATAATACGGAACATCACGAACCGGCGCATTCGTAAAACAATAATATAATAATGTATGTATTGTTCGCGGCTCCGCTATATCAGAGCATTATGCGTCGAGCGCCGGGCTGTCTGCTTAAGATCTGCTTTGTGAATCCCCTTTCATGAGGACGACGGCTTAAAACCTCATTTAGCGAGAACTCGACGCCTCTGCCGCTTAAGCGTTATGGCCTAAGAATATCGTCCCTTAATTTGAATAACTTTGTCGAGTCCTCCGCTCTATCCGTGGTCAAGCCCTTTCATTTGATAACCATATTGAGGGAGTTGTGAAAAAATATGTAATCCGCCATTTTGTGGCGGTGGCCATCTTGGACCGATTTTCATCAAACATAGTTAAGAATACTCCCGACTAATTCACCTTTGAAACAAAAAAAAAAAACTGCTTTCAAATCGGTTCACCCGTTTGGGCGCTACGGGGGAACAGACAGACAGACACACACAGACACGTCAAACTTTGAACACCCCGTCATTTGTGCGTCGGGGGTTAAAAAATAATTAAGTATAATCATTTAAAATATTCTTCATAAAAATATGTTATTAAATTGATATAGGTATAATAATATGTATAATATTTAAATTTAATTAAAACATTGACATTAATGATTAAAGTGTTAACTATTACTACAACAGCTGGGAACGGTTTTCAAATGACGGCCATTTTAACAAAGTCGTCGACGATATCGTTGAGGCGCTCCTTGTAGAGCGCGCTCGGGGTGAGCGCGAAGTCGGCGAGCGCGGTGTCCTTGCCGACAGTGGGCGCGTCCTGCGCGTCCACCACCACCAGCAGCAGGCAGAACATGGCCGTGGTCAGGCCGTACGGCAGCATCTGCGAACGTAATCATTAATCATTATAAAAATATACAAATTATAATGTAGAGGTCGCTAGGACCCGCCCTGGCTTCGCACGGGTAGTTACCCGTTACTATCCCACAATACATTTTTTTGTTATATTATCTCAAAGGCATCAAAAAAGGCAAAACGCAAAGGCAGCGTTTTCGATGACAGCTTTCAGGCGGGTTTTTTCCGGCATTTTCAACAATTATTTTATCTATCGTCATATTTTAACCAGTTTACTCAAAACCTAACCTAACCTAACCAAATTATACACCTAAAGATTCCTTTATCACTGCCTATTATCTAGTCGAAACCGCATGAAAGTCCGTTCAGTAGTTTTGAGTTTATCGCGAACAGACAGAGACGCGGCGGGGGACTTTTGTCCGTAGAGCGAAAATTTAACTATAGTAGGTCCTGCATGTGATACGGCAGAAGTAAAGTACATAACTCCCTCGTTGGTCTAGCGGTTGACAATATTTTCGAATGATCATAAGGTCCTGGGTTCGATTCCCGGGCCAGATCAAAAATTATGAGGTAAGTATCTATTAGGTTATTCTGTCAAGAAATTTTCAGTGTTTTTCAGCCTGGAGTTGGAAGTTGGCAGTATTTCAATCCTTTGTCGAGAGAGCACGTTATAAGCCGTCGGTGCCGGTTATTATTACTATCATGTGACAATAGCACAGACAATAGTCGTTAAAGCCCGCCAAACCGCATTGGAGCAGCGTGGCGGGTCTAAGCTCTAAATCCCTCTGTCCTATGAGAGAGAAGGCCTGTGCGGTGTGCCCAACAATGGGAGGTTAAAAGGGCTGTGTGGAGGAGTAAGTAACGCACAAAATAGCAAACATCTAAGCCCCTTGCCACACTCGTCGAGAGGCATGGGAAGTAGCGTGGAAAGGAAGGAAGAACCGTACCTAGAGCATGACTTGCGCTTGACGAGTATTGTTGTCACACTACGTCTCTGCCGCCTTTCCTCGCTACGTCCCATGCCACTCGACGAGTCTGGCAGGGGGTTCGCGAGCTACGACGCGAGTTTGCTAACGCTACGGCCTACGGCTGTCGGGCAGACAGCGCGTGCCTCAGTTCCAAAAGGTGCATCTCATTCTGAATGCTCGCGGAATATACCTACATAGTGTTCATGACAGATAAAATGCATTGTCTGATGTATGGTCCGTTTCAATAGAGTTGAGCTAAAATGTAAACTAACACACCTTTTTGCTAAAAAACTATTGAATGGATTGAAATGAAACTTGGCACGATTTAAGTTTGTAGTATAAACAAATTGAAACGGACTATAGGTACCTACACCAAGGCGACTGCGGTCAATCCGTCATTCTGGCGCTGCACGTCGGACGGATATAGGCAGTGGCGGGGCAAGACCTAAATTGTATGTGGGCAAGATATATTTTGTGAGGCCCTCTGATTTTTTTTTTCATACAAAATCATAGTAGGCACCTACTATACTATGTAAGTAACCTCCGGGTCGCGAGGCCCTCCAGAGCGCGAGGCCGTGGGCCTGGGCCCACATCGCCCACGCCTTCCGCCGCCTCTGGATATAGGGCGTGGTTGCCCTCGGGGCTGGTGTAGTGGTGAGCCAATGCAGCACTCATACTTATAGTTAAGTTATCTTTGTATTGGGAACACTACAACCATATAGCAATAGATCCACATACGTACCTTTTGCAACTCGAAGTCGAAGTGTTCCCGTGGGTATATCTCGTCGGGATCGAGGTGGAGTCTGCGCAGAGCGGCGCGCAGTTCCGCGTAGTAGCACTCCAGGGTCTGCTGGTAGTGGGCGTCGCGGAAGCGCTTGTCGGAGCCGGTGAACATGAAGTACATCAGGTCCAGGACCGGGTTGCCGCGCTGCAGGGTTTGGTAGTCGATGGAGATTATATTGACGGTGCCGTCCTGAAAACGGGATTAATTCACATTTAAAAATATGCTAGGACAAATTAAAAAGGAGCGCAGTGAGCGCAACATTTATAAAAAAAAATAAGAACAAATATTGGCAATTAATTTTCTTATTAGTAGATGGAAGTGTCTGTGATTGCGATTTGCGAGATTTTGATCTTTTATTTGGACCATAACAATATATATAACTATGCATATACCTACCATAGCATAAACTCGCTTTAAAAAAAATTGTCAGTTTGTCCACTTTGTATTTTTAAGACGTGCTTGGCGCAGTGGTGAGCGCTGTGGTCTTATAAGTGGATTATAAGTTGCATTCAATTGCAGGAACAATTTGGGAATTTACAATTTCTAGGTAGGTATCTTAATAAATTTGTAATCGAATATACCTAGAGGTACCTAAATTGCTTCTGGTCTGGTTTGGCGGGAAGCTTCAATCATGGCTTGTTACCACCCTACCGGCAAAGCCGTAGTGCCTAGTTAGCGTTCCAGTAGGTACGATGCTGAGTAGAATCCGATAGAGTGATTTTCAGAACGGCTGAATCGATCTTGACGGGATCTTCAGAGGTAGGTAGAGGATTATACTAGACTACTTTTTATACCGGGAAAATTAAAGTTACCTGCGTAAAAAATAAATTAGTTGAAATAGTTAGAGACTTCTATAGGTAAGTACTTACATATTTAAAGTAGGTTATTAGGTACATTTTCACAGCCCAATTTGTCTAAGAGATAGCTTGCATCCCGCAGACAAGTATTAGGCAGCATTTTATCCCGGGTATAAAGAGTTCCCACGGGATTTTTAAAATTTTAGTCCACACGGACGAAGTCGCGGGCATCAGCTAGTTAATAATAATCTCACCTCGTTAACCTTGTGCATTAAATTGCTCGGTCTGTAATCACCGTGGTTTATCACCGGCCGCTTTATGGGCTTGTAGAACGACATCATGTAATCTTTATCATCCTTTATTCTTTGTACGAATTTTGAAAGCCGTTCCTTATTCTCCTCGCGCGTAACCTCAACAGCGTTTGAGATCACCTTGTCCAAGTAAGCGATGATGCCATCCAAATTTTCGGCCATCGATATTGTGTCCGTCTTTTTAAACCCTTCCGGATCCTGGACAGACCAAGCGATGGACAGAGCGTGGAGTTTAGCCAGATTCTGAACACTTTTCGACGCATACTCCCAGTCTATTGCCTTGAATCTGTCGTAAGTAGTGTATCCGGACGCCGTCAAGTCTTCTAACACTATCGCTTCCCTCAAATACTCTTCACTGCTGCCGTAGAACTTCGGCATAACCAGTCTGTGCTCTTCCGCAACGTTGTGCTTTTCCTCGAGTTCTTTATACGTCTTCAGTAACTCGTTGTATGTGAAACTCTCGATTTCGAATATCCGGAACGGCGCTATGGCCCTCATCTTCTCACCGACTACCGCCACTTTCACGAATAACTTGAGCTCCTCTTTGTCCGGCGCTGTGATGCTGGCTTGGTATATGAAGCTGGTGTAGTTTGCTCCGCCGCTGGATAACTGTTTGGATGATATCTGGCAGTTGTCGTAGCCTTGTTCCTTGGCTACTTTCGCGAGCATTTCGTTTAGGACTTCCTCGGCTTCCGTCATCGTGGATCGCTACAAGTGGAATGGTGGTGCTAATCAGTGTTCATAAAACAAGCGATTCATAACAATAGATACTATGTAAGTAGGTACGATTATTTTTATAAAGATAACAAATAGATAGGTATGCTTGTTAATATACAGGATGAAAAGTGTGCGCAACTTAGAATAAATAGCGTAATAGTTCGATGGTGCGCAAGCATGGCGCAAGCGATTACTTTCTCACTAAAAGAGATACTGGATAGGTATCTCTTTTAGTGAGAAAGTAAAACTTGAAATTTGTTCTAAAACTTTTATGTAATCACGGGTACTTACCACGATAAAAATGTTTGTTTGTTTGTTCGATATTTCGATCCAGTTTCATGGATCACGTGGCACGACTCACGACGTAACCACGTGTCGGTGGAAAAATTACATTACATAAATATATTAAACAAGTATAAATTAAAAATTTAAAAAACCCTCGACAATCGCCATTTTGTGGCGGCGGCCATCTTGAATTTGCAATAGTGATATTGTACTAGTCATAAGCCCTTTCATTTGATACCCATATTAAGTGAGTTTTGAAAAAATATGTAATCCGCCATTTTGTAGCGGCGGCCATCTTGGACCGATTTTCATCAAACATAAGTAGTTAACAACACTCTCGACTTATTCACCTTTCAAACAAAAAAAAACCGCATTCAAATCGGTCCACCCGTTTGAGCGCCACAGGGGAACAGACAGACACGCGCACACACGCACACACACACACACACACACACACACACACACAAAGACACGTCAAACTTATAACACCCCGTCGTTTGTGCGTCGGGGGTTAATAAAACTGGCCAAGTGCGAGTCATACACGCGCACCGCGGGTTCCAAACTCCAGAAGTAATAGTTATTTATGCAACTGTTGTGTAATAAGGGGTATTAAAACACGAATGTGGGTTTATCACATGAGGCGAAGCCGAATGTGATAATAGTATCACATGAGTGTTTTAATACCTAATTATCAACAGTTGCATACAAGACTTTATCTACACCCATAATATGAATCCTCTATAAGATTCTAAAACAGTTAGCTTACTGCTAAACCCCCGACATTCGCCATTTTGTGTTGAAGCCATGTTGAATTTGCATTGTGCTATTCTACTAGTCAAGCCCTTTCATTTGATACCCATATTGAGGAAGTTGTGAAACAATATGTAATCCGCCATTTTGTGGCGGTTCAATTTTCATGAAACATAGCTAAGAACACTCCCGACTAATTCACCTTTCAAACAAAAAAAAAATCGAATTCGAATTCAAATCGGTTCACCCGTTAAGCACTACGGTGGAACAGACAAACAGACACACACACACACACACACATTCACACACCCACACACACATTCACACACCCACACCCCCATCCCCACCCCCACATTCAAACCGGTTTGAGCGCTACGGGGGAACAGACACACACACACACACACACCCCCCCACACCCACCCCTCACACCCACACTCCATCCTCACCCCCGCATTCAAACCGGTTCACCCGTTTGAGCGCTACGGGGGAACAGACAGACACACACACACAACACACACACACACCCACAACCGCATCCTCACCCAACCCACGCCCACGCCCACGCCCACACCAACATTCCCACCTCCGCATTCAAACCGGTTCACCTGTTTAAGCGCTACGGGGGAATAGACACACACACAGACACGTCAAACTTAACACCCCGTCGTATTTGCGTCGGGGTTAAAAACGGATGATGTAATATTGTTCCGAATTTCATTACATCACTCGTTTGGATAATGTAATGGTTGTTACAACATTGGGTGTTCTAAAGTTGGCAATAAGCTAACTGTTTCAGAATCTTTAATAGAGGATTTAAAGCATGGGTGTAGATAAAAGTATTTAACGTAATTATGTTAACACAAAGCCCTTCAAACTAACTTTGTTTGTAGAGATTTATTGTTAATTAAAAAAAAAACTATGCTAGTTAGAGCGTTGATTTTATTTTTCCTGTAAAATATCCATAAATTTCTATTGACCATAATTATTTCAGATTTTTCGATTGGTAAGTTTCGGAGATAAGGGGGGGGGGGGGCGGTATTTTTTTCGACATTTTGCATGATTAATCAAAAACTTTTAAAAATAAAGATAAATAAAAATCTGTTTTAGAATGTACAAGTAAAGCCCTTTCATATGATACCCCATTCGGTATAGATATCTTACTTTGAAATTTCAAAATCCCGATTTTCCCCCTTTTTTAATTAAACTAAAATAATTTTCTATTTTTTTACTATTCCAATAATGTTGGGCCACTATTATATATAACTATTCCAAATTTCATGTCTATAGCTTTAATAGTTACTGAAATAATTGACTGTGACAGACGGCCAGATAGACGGACAGACGGACGGAGAAATTCTCACCATAAGGGCTCCATTTTAACAATTTTGGTATGGAACCCTAAAAATAAAATAAACGTAATCTGTTAGAATTTTAAGCTTTTACCAGTGTATGTATGAATAAGCGCGCGGCTAACCTTAATGAGCAAGAGCGTCGCCAGTTGATTGACAAGGGGGGGGGGGGGTTGATTGACAACTTGCCTCCCCCCCTTGGAGGATGGGAAACGTATCAATTTTATGTACAGTCGACATGTTATGAAGCTGTAAAGCAAGTGTTACAAGCTTTTGACTTGACTTGACTGAAAACTTGTAGACATAGTTTAGACATAAGTAGTCAAATCTCTAGGGGGGTGGGCAGCTGCCCCTACCTGCACCCCCTTGGCGATGCCCTTGTTAATGAGACATACCTCATTGTCAATGAAACATCATACACCTCTTGTTAATGAGACATCATACACTGTCTATACTTAATATAAAAAAAACATATAAACTTACCTAATTAATTATTATCGTATCTTAAAATAATAAGTAACTGGTGCAACAATGATACGGGCTGACTTGGAAGGGGGTATGGCAGTTTAATTAATTACACTGCAATGTGCACTGCAGCTTGTGATTAGGAGTATGGGTTTAAACTCCTAATCACATGCTGTACACATTGATTTATTAACCTTAGTAGGTATCTATAGAAGTAAATTAAATACAATAAAAACTTTAATGTAAAAAATGTAAGTCTCGCAACGCAGTTGTTCTGCCGCAAAAAGTTGTGAGATTTAAATGTTAAACCAAGTCGTTTAATTTATTCACCACCAGCCCAACAACTTGATCATTGTTATCTAATTAGTTAACAATCTATATAATCTATCTTCTATACATATAATAAAATCGTAGACTTGCCGTATCTGTACATTAAAGATTTTTGCAAAATAATAACTGGGGGATGTTAGGGATAAGTAATAGAACGTAAAAAAGCAATTTTTGAAAATTTTATCTGTTTGTCTGTATGTTTGTGCGCGCATCACGCAAAAACTACTGGACGGATTGAAATGAAATTTGACACGATATAAGTTCATACTACGGAGTAACATAAAGGATAATTTTTATCCCGAAATTCAGCACGGTTCCCTTGGGATAGGGGATGAAAGTCAAAATGTGTAATTAGCTGTAATTCATTAACGCGTGGTCCGATTTCATTCATTCTTTTTTTTTGTTAGAAAGGAGATACTTTAAACATTACCGGCTAATCGATTCTTTTCGATCTTTTAAAGGCTGGATCGATTTTGATGGGACTTTCACCGGCGGATGTTTGCATTTGATCTACCTAAACTTCCGTCAGTGAATTTTTAACCGTTTTTAGCAAGGTGTTTGCTCAAAGGAACTTAGGAAAAACAAAATGATTCCCACGGGATTTTTAAAACCCAATATCCACACGAACGAAGTCGCGGGTATCCGCTTGTGTGTAATATAAATGTGTGCTCGGAAATTAAATATTTCTTACACCCAAAATATTATGTTATTCATAATTATGTACGGAACCCTAAAAGAGCGACGCCCGACTCGCACTTGGCCGATTTTTTGTTTTTGCTCAACTTGGCGAAAGCACTGCCGTGCTCCCAGATTACAATAAAATAAACATAGGTAATGAAAATAGTTGCCCAATAATTTTTTGGACAATGTTTATAACTCAAAATCACGTTTGTAAAATGTAGATAGGTACATACCGTAAATTCGTTATAATAAATTCATTTTTTTTTCAAATTCAAAATGATTTACCTATTCAAAATTGGTACATTGTTCACTTTTTGAACGTGAGGTAGGTAATGGTGATAATTACTACGAAAACTTCCAAACGCACCCTGGTCTGAGAAGAGAATACACTTCTGAACTGATCTTGATTCTTATTGAAAGGCACAGAGATAGCTCGTATTCTGGAGAAGGATATTATAGGTTACGTTTAATCCGCGAAATCAAACAGTTTTATCTCTCTAGAATCTAGATCCTCAACCCATGCAAGAAATTACGCCGATTCTGTTCCGGCGCGATCGAAAGACAAACAAACAAACAAACGTATTGATAACATTAGTAGGAATCTATAAATAATGGCTGAAAATAAAAACGCGATAGATAAGGAATTTCGCAATTATTTATCCGCGGCACTATAGTCAGCTGTTTAGCTTGGCTTGTTGCTAGGATCAACAAGAGAGAATACCTATTACAATTTACGTCGAAATAATACCAAACATAGTAGGTATTATAGTATATCCGGAACATAATTTTTTTATTAAGATTATTAAATGTTATCTTCGTAATATAAAATAACATACCTACTTCAGTACAATAAGGTAATCTATATTTACTACTTATCATTATATTATGGTAAGTACGAATATTATATTATGTATACCTACTTATGAAAAAAAAAAATGAAAAAAATTGTAATAGGTAGGTACCTACATTGTGTCTATCTATGACTTGCAAATAGCTGCCTCATAATGCTCGATTGTTTGTATGACAGGATATTACCTACTAAACGATATATTACATTGGGGCTAATTCTCTTAGCATTTCTCTAAATTTAAAATCGCTTATATTAAGACTTAGAGGGATGTGATATTCTACAATTATATACTTAAACTAGCTGATCCCCGCGACTTCGTCCGCGTGGATATAGGTTTTTATATAGGATCGGATTGGATCCCATAATCCTTTTTTGTACCTGAACTAAATGTAGCCTAAGTTACTCCTTACAACATCACCTATCTGCCATTGAAAGTTCTGTCAAAATCGATCCGACCGTTTCGGAAATAAGCTGGAACAAATAGACAGATCGACAAATATAAATTTAAACGCACACCAGTTTAAAATAAGCCGTACGTTCAAAGATCCGGGTCCCAAGTTATTTGAACCCAATAAATGCCTGTCATTTCTGAACTAAAAAACCTATAAATAACCTTGAAATATTTACGGGATAATACATAAAGTACTACCTTTCTAACAAAAAAAGAATGAGTGAAATCGAACTACGCGTTAATGAATTACAGCTAAATACACGTTTTAACTTTCATCCCCTCTCCCTAGGGAACCGTGGTGAATTTCGGGATAAAAAGTATCCTATGTCCTACCTCGGAGTATAAACTCAAATCGTACCAAGTTTCATTCGAATCCATTCAGTAGTTTCGGCGTGATGCGCGGCCAAGATACAGACAGACAGACAGACAAAAATGAAAAAAATTACTGTTTTGGCTTCAGTATCGATTATAGGGTGCCCTCCAACAAAAATTTTCTAAATATCTTCAATGTACAGAATTGGATCTGTAATCTGTTACAGTTTTATTATATTACTAGCTGACCCCCGCGACTTCGTTCGCGTGTTTATAGGTTTTATATAGGATCGGATCGGATCCCATAATTCTTTTATGTACCTAAACTAACTTAAAACATCACCTATCTGCCAATGAAAGTTCCAATAAAATCGATCCAGCCGTTTTGATGATTAGTTGGGACAAATAGACAGACCGACAAACATAAATTTAAATGCACACCAGTTTAAAATAAGCCGTATGTTCAATGATCCAGGTCCCAAGTTATTTGAACCCAATACTGAGGGTTGTAATGTCTGTCATTTCTGAACTAAAAAACCTATGACCTTGAAATATTTACGAGACAATATGTAAAGTACTACCTTTCCAATAAAAAAAGAATGAGTGACATCGAACAACGCGTTAATGAATTACAGCTAAATACACGTTTTAAATTTTATCCCCTATCCCAAGGAAACCGTGCTGAATTTCGGGATAAAAAGTATCCTACATATGTCCTACCTCGGAGTATAAACTCAAATCGTACCAAGTTTCATTACCTCGGAGTATAAACTCAAATCGTACCAAGTTTCATTCGAATCCATTCAGTAGTTTCGGCGTGATGCGCGGCCAAGATACAGACAGACAGACAGACAGACAGACAGACAAAAATGAAAAAAATTGCAGTTTTGGATTTAGTATCGATTATAGAGTGCCTTCCGATAAAAATTTTCAAAATATCTTCAATGTACAGAATTGGATCTGTTACAGTTTTATTATATTACTAGCTGACCCCCGCGACTTCGTTCGCGTGTTTATAGGTTTTATATAGGATCGGATCGGATCCCATAATCCTTTTTTGTACCTAAACTAAATGTAGCCTAAGTTACTCCCTATAACATCACCTATCTGCCATTGAAAGTTCCATTAATATCGATCCAGCCGTTTCGGAGATTAGTTGGAACAAATAGACAGACCGATAAACATAAATTTAAACGCACACCAGTTTAAAATAAGCCGCACCTTCAAAGATCCGGGTCCCAAGTTATTTGAACCCAATAAATGTCTGTCATTTCTGAACTAAAAAACCTATGACCTTGAAATATTTACGGGACAATATTTAAAGTACTACCTTTCTAACAAAAAAAGAATGAGTAAAATCGAACCACGCGTTAATGAATTACAGCTAAATACATGTTTTAACTTTCTTCCCCTCTCCCACGGGAACCGTGCTGAATTTCGGGATAAAAAGTATCCTATGTCCTACCTCAGAGTATAAACTCAAATCCTACCAAGTTTCATTCGAATCCATTCAGTAGTTTCGGCGTGATGCGCGGCCAAGATACAGACAGACAGACAGACAGACAGACAGACAGACAGACAGACAGACAGACAGACAGACAGACAAAAATGAAACAAATTTCAATTTTGGCTTCAGTATCGATTATAGAACGCCCTCCAACAAAAATTTTCAAAATATCTTCAATGTACAGAATTGGATCTGTTACAGTTTTATTATATTATAGATATTACTAGCTGACCCCCGCGACTTCGTCCGCGTGGTTATATAGGTTTATATGTAGGATCGGATTGGATCCCATAATCCTTTTTTGTACCTAAACTAAATGTAGCCTAAGTTACTCCTTGTAACATCACCTATCTGCCATTGAAAGTTTCTTCAAAATCGATCCAGCCGTTTCGGAGATTAGCTGGAGCAAATTGACAGGCCGACAAAATAAGCCATACGTACAAAAATCCGGGTCCCAAGTTATTTGAACCCAATAAATGTCTGTCATTTTTGAAATAAAAAACCTACGACCTTGAAATATTTACGGGTCAATAATTCTTTCTAACAAAAAAAGAATGAGTTAAATCGAACTGCGCGTTAATGAATTACAGCTAAATACATGTTTTAACTTTCTTCCCCTCTCCCATGGGAACCATGTTGAATTTCGGGATAAAAAGTATCCTATGTCCTACCTCGGAGTATAAACTCAAATCGTACCAAGTTTCATTGAAATCCATTTAGTAGTTTCGGCGTGATGTGCGGCCAAGATACAGACAGACAGACAGACAGACAGACAGACTGACAGACAGACAGACAAAAATGAAAAAAAATTGCAGTTTTGGCTTCAGTATCGAATTTAGAGTGCCCTCCAATAAAAATTTTCAAAATATCTTCAATGTACAGAATTGGATCTGTTACAGTTTTATTATATTACAAGCGGAGACCCGCGACTTCGTTCGCGTGGATATTGGTTTTTAAAAATCCCGTGGAAATCATTTTATTTTCCTAAGCTCCTTTGAGTTCATACCTTGCTAAAAACTGTTTAAAGTTCACTGGCGGATGTTTAGGTAGACCAAAATGTAAACATCTGCCAGTAAAAGTCCCATCAAAATCGATCCAGCCTTTCTGAGATTAGCTGGTAATCTTTAAAGTATCTCCTTTCTAACAAAAAAAGAATGAATGAAATCGGACCACGCGTTAATGAATTACAGCTAAGTACACATTTTAACTTTCATCCCCTCTCCCAAGGGAACCGTGCTGAATTTCGGGATAAAAAGTATCCTATATGTTACTCCGTAGTATGAACTTAAATTATACCAAGTTTCATTTCATTCCATTCAGTAGTTTTTGCGTGATGCGCGCACAAACATACAGACAAACAGACAAACAGATAAACAGACAAACAGATAAACAGATAAACAGACAAACAGACAAAAATTTCAAAAATAGCTTTTTTACGTTCTATTACTTATCCCTAACATCCCCCAGTTATTATTTTGCAAAGATATTTAATGTACAGATACGGCAAGTCTACGATTTTATTATATGTATGTATAGATAGATAGATAGATAGAAGATAGATAGATAGATGACAGGTCTAATTTAAAATTGATTTTGACAGCACTAAACTATTCAATTTAGATTTTAGACAGCAATTAAAGCTATTCTGTTGTGTCAAACACAACAGAATAGCTTTAATGTGTGTGTGTTGTACACACTAAGTGTCAAAATTAAGAAACGTCAACTTAAAATTCGCTAAAATTAAAGAGGACCTCTCGAGGTGCCCACTAAATTTATGTTGTCCGTCTAAACTAAAGTCAAAAACCGCGGAATAAATGAAAAGAAATAATATATTAGGGTTTCGGTTTTCCTTAAAAGTTATATATTTTTTTCGTATTCTATGATTTAAGTGAGAAAACCTTGGTTTAGTTGTATTTAGTCTTTTTTACCTTGGATTTTAAGTTGCTGTAGGTACCTACATGTGATAACCTTAAAATGGAAGTACCTATACGTTGTTGCAGCTCTGACTGATTCCAGAGACCGGTAATTTTGTAAAATTCTTAATTTTAGATCGCTAAATAACTAGTACCTACGTATTCTAAAGATCTGTAGTCTCTTTTAGGCACAAACTTTAAAGGAAAGAATGATCTAAGTAGCCAATTAACAAAGTCAATCTTCTATACATATAATAAAATCGTAGACTTGCCGTATCTGTACATTGAATATTTTTGCAAAATAATAACTGGGGGATGTTAGGGATAAGTAATAGAACGTAAAAAAGCTATTTTTGAAATTTTTGTCTGTTTGTCTGTTTATCTGTTTGTCTGTTTATCTATTTGTCTGTTTGTCTGTATGTTTGTGCGCGCATCACGCAAAAACTACTGAACGGATTGAAATGAAACTTGGCAGGATTTAAGTTCATACTACGGAGTAACATATAGGATACTTTTTATCCCGAAATTCAGCACGGTTCCCTTGGGAGAGGGGATGAAAGTCAAAATGTGTACTTAGCTGTAATTCATTAACCCGTGGTCCGATTTCATTCATTATTTTTTTGTTAGAAAGGAGATAGTTTAAAGATTACCGGGTAATCTCTGAAAGGCTGTATCGATTTTGATGGGACTTTCAGTGGTGGATATTTATATTTTTATCTACCTAAACATCCACCAGTGAACTTTTAACAGTTTTTAGCAAGATATGAGCTCAAAAGAGATTAAGAAAAACAAAAAGTTCCCGCGGGGTTTTTAAAAACCGATATCCACGCGAAGGAAGTCGCGGGTGTCCGCTTGTTAATCAATAATTATGAAAATTTCAACTGTCTAACTATCACAATTCATGTGCCTGGTGACATGTGGGCAGACAGACGGACAGCGGAGTAATAGGGTCCCGTTTTACCCTTTGGGTATGGAACCCTAAAAATGGGTGTTTGGGTTTTGATATTTGTTGAAATAATCTGAGCCCAACATATAAAATGACGAATAAAGAAAAGCCAATTGCTTTGTAATCACAGATATTCCACATTTTGATAAATTAACAATTGACAAATAAGAAAATCTAAAATTTTGTTTAGGTTAGAGAGTAGGTATGTTTAACAGAATTATTGCTACCAATGTCTAGAGTCTAGACTAAACGTAAACAGACGCTTTTAAAAAATTTCTATCCTCCATTTTAACGGACTAATCTTAGAACTAAACATTTCAACCAATTTCGTAAACAATTATTATAATTTTTCAAGATATCGTCAGACATTCGACTTATAAATCTTTATTTACGAGTACTTATACCTAGTATGAACGCCGCCGGAAGAGCAAATGTAGTGATTTTGACCTCCACAGTAACTTGGCAGCTGTGCTTGTCAGTCACGTAACATGAAAACCATTAACATAAACGAATATTCGAACTTTATGTAGGTAAGTATATAGAAAAATAAAAAAAAATCATACCAATACCAATATCCTGTAATGTCTATAAAGAGTCGTAAATCCACACACAGCTTGTATGTACGAAACCTTGAACTAAACTGATTGATGATTCAATTCTCTCGCGAGATAGCTATGTACCTAATAGATAGGTACCTATTCAACAGGCAAATAGATTATTTTATACGTCTAGTTCGTATGAGACGTATAGTGGTTGTTAGTCAATAGATCTGTGTAAAAATAATTAATTACAAATTAGTGTAGGTATTTAATATAATCAGAGACGTCTGGCGACAAGATTAATTACCTAATTAAATAATGCTGGGTCCACATAATCAATTTATCTCTCACGACAGTGGAATTTAAAGTTTGTTTATAATTATTTCATGCATGCATGCATGCATGCATAGTACATAATTAAAGAAATACGTGTTTCAGGATATTCATAAAATTCGTATGAGATTTTATGAATCCTCGCGGCCTGCTCTATAAACGGGTGTTGATATTCGCGTACTCGCTCTTCTCCCGGCCAGCGTCGACGAGTTCTGCTTGCTTGTCTCTGTGTCTGTCCGTGCGTCCGGAGCTCCAGTGCTTCGTGAGCTTCACGAAGGGCGTCTCCACGAGCAGCCACAGCGGCAGCGCTGCCGAGAACGAGACCACGGTCACGCAGACCAGCAGCAACCACTGAGAATATCACATCACAATCTATATTTTAGAAAATTAAACCAATTTTGTTCCAGCAATCCACAGAAATCGGTGTACCAATCAAAAATATTCGTGGCACACTAGTGGCATATTTGGGACATTTATGCGTAACTTCGTACCTTCGTACTTAAGAATGATAACTAGGTGGGTTATATAGTTACTAAAACCTTCCTGGAAGAAGGTAGGTATGTACCTAGATTAGGTTAGTGAAAAACTCATCTAAGTCGTTTCCTTGGTTTTTGAAATAAGAAATCGCGAACATATTATATACAATACATAATGGTCGAATACAGAACCTCCGTTTTTGAAGTCGGGTTACAGTACCATCGAAAAAATACGTATCGATTATATCTAAAAGGTATTCACTACAAAATGACAATTGCTTTTACTTCTGTGGCTAATTATATTTAACACAATTTCTAAACTAAATTGACAAGTTTAAAAATAGTGATATCCTTTTCCGTAGGAAGCATTCTGAAAAAGATAGGAATGGATTTTATTTTATAGTTTATTTTAAGTAAGTAGTTTAGTTTAGAGATTGTCTACAAGTATAAATTGAAAATTTAAAAAAACCCCGACATTCTCCATTTTGTGGCGGCGGCCATCTTGGATTTGCAATTGTGCTATTCTGCTAGTCAAGCCCTTTCGTTTAATACCCACACACACACACACACACGCACGCACGCACGCACGCACGCACGCACGCACGCACGCACGCACGCACGCACGCACGCACGCACGCACGCACGCACGCACGCACGCACGCACGCACACACACACACACAGACACGTCAAACTTATAGCACCCCGTCGTTTTTGCGTCGGGGGTTAAAAACAGAATTGGCCCCACAATTATAGTAGCTAACTGTTAGCTCTCGACTCCCGCAGTGCATAGATGCACCAATTAGACAGATTATGTAGATTAGCGGAAGCATAATGAAGTAAAAAGCATAATAAAATAAAAAATAAGAAAAATAGCTGATAATCCTTAGCTTCACTTATAGCGGAACAAATTTTCAAATCCGACTTAACATTAAAAAACATTTCCATCCGTTTGAGAGCTACGCTGACAGACAAAGTGGTCAAACTTATATATATAAACACCCCATGTTTTGTGTCGGTGTTTAAAAAGTCACCTGGTTCGATGTGGAAAGGGTCAGCAGAGTGGTTCTCGAAGACAAGAATATCCTGAGACAGGGCAGGTGGATGATGTACACGCAGTAGCTCAGCCGGCTCGGCACCGTCCACACCTTCCACTCCATCACTCCCCTGTACACATCTGAAAGGAGGTGGTGTATTGGAGAAACGAAGGGATCCGTTGAAGAACCAGAGTAGTTAACTATCAGCGTCTTAACAGCTGATGTAATATTTTGTGCTCAATAACATTGCAGAGAAATGAGGAGATCGGTTGAACAACAAGAGTAACTATAAGCGTCTTAACAGCTGATGTAATATTTTGTGTTCAATAACATTGCAGAGAAATGAGGAGATCGGTTGAACAACCAGAGTTACAATTAATTATCAGCGTCTTAACAGCTGATGTAATATTTTGTGCTCAATAACATTGCAACAAGAAAAGGAGAACCGTTGAACAACTAGAGTAACTATCAACGTCTTACAGCTGATGAACTTAATATTTTGTGCTCAATAATACTACAAGTAAGGTCAGGGGGCTAATTTAGTCTACCGGGACAATACCGTCTTTATGTTAATGTTACTACAATAGCTGCTATAATCGAGTTGCGCCTTTGATTTTTATATCAGCAATCGAAGAAGACCCACACGAGATTGTTGATGTAAAAATCAAAGGCGCAGCTCGATTGTAACGAGCGTAGTAACAAAAAGCCAGAGACTTCGGCCTGCCTTTCGGGGGGTTCGAGTTCGATCCCCGGAGCACCTCTAGTTTTTCCGAGTTATGTACATTTTAAGCAATCAAATAGCGATCGCATTAACGCTGAAGTAAAACCTCATGAGGAAACCTGCACACCAATCCACACTGGGCCAGCGTGGCAGACTACGGTCTAAACACTTCTTATTTTGAGAGGAGACCCGTGCCCTGTAGTGGGCCGGTAATGGATTGATAATGAGCTGATGCAACTTACTCTCTAATTTGAAGATCGTTCCACATATGAGGCCCGCAGTTATGATGCCAAAGACGGGTTTAACGAGAGCACCGTAAAGTGCTCGTATGTAAGTGGGGTCTCTTGGAGCATCCCGGTAGAAGATGCTTCCTGATAGCACAATACCTAGGAGCAGGAAAGGTAGAGACCAGTAGATGTAGCGGTATTTCTGAAAAAAAAAAGTGTCTGTGCAATTCACACACGGCAGAAGTGAAACTTATTAATATATATATAGCTGCTCGTGCTGATTCATTGACTGACTCACTGATTGATCACCCCTCCTGTAAAATTTTGTATGAAAAATTTTTTTTTCACTAATGGTTTCGTATAGAGGACAAAAATTCATTCGGAACAAAAATATGGAGAGAGCTGATGATTGAGGATTTCGGAGACAGGTGAGCAGCACGCTTAAGGTATTGAAGATAGGTGGGGGGTGCTCGAACAAATGTCACTCGAAACGTCATCCAATTGGCAGTTAGCTGAAAAAAAATTCAAAATGGCGAAAAAAAGATGGCCGCCATACAAATTTCATCGGTCTCCATCTCGGAGGGTATAAAAGATGGAAGAGTGGTTTCTTGGCAAAAGATGATGAGGATCCAAAGGTCTACTTGATGAATTGAAAAAAAATTCAAAATGGCGGAATTTATTTTTCCATAGAAAATGTATGGCGAATATTGAAGAGACTACAAGTTGTAAACTATGCAAGGCTTTGATGCGGTTTGTAACGACCCAATATTCCATACTAAATAAAAATTATTAAAAGTATATGGTTCGATAGTACAATTTTTTTTTATTTGAATCTCATCAAAATGGGTTCAGTAATTAAGTATAAGGATGTACTCTCATATGGGATCATAAAAATAACAATTTTTATAAACTTTGATTTTCGTGTCGTTAGCGCTGTTTTGTAGCCGTCCGCTATGTGAGAGGGACCACAGCGGCCGCGGCTGCGAGCGTCAATAGTGACGAGTAGTCGAGCTCGCGTATAAACAAAGCTCTGCGGACCGCATTTGAGACTAACGAATTGTAATAGTAGAAACGAGCACATGCTCAGTGAATAATATAATTTACATTGGTGTGGAATAAGTATTGAAATGCTTATAGGGGCGATATACAAAATCTATTTAAAATGCTATACAAATCTTACGCTTTGGCGCTATTCATTGAAGGGAGCCCTAACACATTGAAGTGTTTTGTGAACCTTTTTTGATATGGCGACTTGCGTTCATATATCAATGCTGGGGCGATACACTATCATTTTGTTGCTGATTAGAGAAGGGGAGCCTTGGTGTCTGAGATGCTTTGTGTACTCTTTTCCTTGAGGTAGCGACAGACGATCAGATATATTAATCATATTTTATGTGTTAAACTAATTATACGCTTTGGCGCTATTCATGAGAGGAAGACTGGCATAAGTGCTTGTGCACCTCTCTGAACATAGCGACTTGCGTTCATATATCAATACTAGGGGCGATACACTATCGTTTGTTGCTGTACAGAGGAATGGAGCCCGGCGTCTGGAATGCCTTGTGAACCCTCTCTTTGAGATAGCGACAGACGATCACATATACTAATTCGAACTTGCTCTGATACATTTATTGGAGTTCGTCACCACTCCTTGGTGACAGCACTTCGTATTATTATTAACATATTTCGAACTATTTATTATAAGGTTGAGTTAGACCTGTGGACCATTTATCGCTGAGAAGCCTCGCTTAGCCTTGACGTCTGACATTCAGTTAGATGTTAGGTTGGGTTTCAGGCCGGTGATAAACGCTGCGTAGCCTCGCTCAGTCATAACTTCTGACATTCTGTTGGAAGTTAGGTTGGGTTCCAGGCCGGCGAACACAGCGAGCCTTACTCTTTCATGACAAATGATAACTACATTTGCGAGTGGTCTGGTCGATGCACGTTCAAGGCGTTATATGCTTTGGAGCGAGAATTGATAGGACTGCTTGAGGAAGTAGTTGGATGTTGTGTTGAGTCCTAAGGCCTGTGTAAATAGTTCTACTATTTTACCACAGTGAGTCTTGCACTTCCTTGACTGACAAATACCAATAATTGCTGCAATGGATTTCGTTCCTCCTTTACTATGGACATAAAACTGATATACCTCAGTAAGCTTTGCCTCGAGCTTGCTTCCATGATAATAACAAACCTACATCATACGTACCGCAGCGAATCTCGCTCTTAACTAATGACTTAACAAACATAGTGGAACTTAAACACTCTAAACAAAGGTCTTAAGTGGTGCACACCACTATAAAAAAGTCTTGTGGAGACAACCACGGTTAAAAAACAACTCTTTGGGATGATGCCTGGGTGTGAGGGGGGGGGCCCAATAGTTTGCTGGTATATCTGGTATTACATGCAACCACACTATAAAATATATAATGAACGAAATAATGATAATAAATTAATACTATAACTAACTCTGTATGCGATACTAGAGTACCACAAAAGGTAGGGGCTCATCGTTGTTGGCGTGACGGGAGCTAACAACCTTCATTCATATTTTTTTTATTGCTAAAAGTAAGAATGATGCCTTGACGAACTTCTTCCCCATTAGGGAAAGGAGTTAATCTTCATTCGAACTAAAAGTGTGTCATCCCACTATTGATTGTATGGTCTCGAAATAACAAACCAAGTCACTATTAACCATAGCTTGAATGCTAACATATTTTATAATAAAACTAAGCAGGAACCGGCACTTCAATACACGAACTAGATTAAATCGTCTAAGTCAATTGAACTCATTACTTCTGACGCTCTAAAAGTTCTTGGGTTGATACGGACACAACATTATAAAGGGTTCTACCACTATCGTTCACGTGCCACTTTAAAGAAATTATTTAAAAACATAATCTTTAGAAAGATCTATAGGAATTTAAAGGGTATAGATTTTTATAAGGTCGTTAGTTCAGTTACAGGTTCTTTGGAGAACTCTCAAAGAAAAATATGGGAAGACATGATGATTGAGGGTTTGGAAGATGGATGAGGAGCCCGGTCAGGGTATTGTAGATAGATGGGGGCTGCTCAAACAAAAATTACTCAAAACCTCATCCAATTGGCACTGAGCTGAAAAAAAACAAAATGGCGGATTCAAGATGACGGCTATACAAATTTCGTCGGTGTCTATCTTACCAAGCATAAAAGATGGAAAAGTGGTTTATGGGAAAAAGATGATCAAGACCTAAAGATCTACTTGATGAACAGAAAAAAAATCAAGATGGCGGAATTTATTGTTTCACACAAAAAAGTTTTTTTCACTGACGGTTTCGTATAGAAGACAAAAATTTATGCGGAGGAAAAATATGGAGAGAGCTGATGATTGAAGATTTTGGACACAGGTGAGGAGCACGCTTAGAGTATTAAAGATGGGTGGGAGGTGCTCAATCAAAAATTACTCGAAACTTCATACAATTGGCAGTGATCTAAAAAAAAAGGACCAAAATGGCGGATTCAAGATGGCGGCCATAAAAATTTCGTCGGTGTCCATCTCGGAGGGTATAAAAGATGGAAGAGTGGTTTCTTCACAAAAGATGATCAGGATCGGAAGGTCTACTCGATGAATAGAACAAAAATTCAAAATGGCGGAATTTATTTTTCCATAGAAAATGTATGGCGAATATTGAAGAGACTACAAGTTGTGAACTATACAAGGCTTTGATGCGATTCTTTGGAGAAATCTCAAAGAAAAATATGGGAAGACAATACGATGGTTGAGGGTTTGGAAGATGGTCGATGAGCCCGTGCAGGGTATTGTAGATAGACGTGGGCTGCTCAAACAAAAAATACTCAGAACCTCATCCAATTGGCAATGAGCGAAAAAAACCCAAATTGTCGGATTCAAGATGGCGGCTATACAAATTTCGTCGGTGTCTATCGCACCAAGTATAAAAGATGGAAGAGTCGTTTCTTGGAAAAAGATGATCAAGACCTAAAAATCTACTTGATGAACAGAAAAAATCAAGAAGGCGGAATTTATTTTTTTCACACAAAATCTTTTCCACTGATGGTTTCGTATAGAAGACAAAATTCCATGCGGAGGAAAAATATGGAAAAAGCTGATGATTGAAGATTTTGGAGACGTATGAGGAGCACGGTCAGAGTATTAAAGATAGGTGGGAGGTGCTCAAACAAAAATTACTTGAAACCTCATCTAATTGTCAGTGAGTGAGAGAGTCAGTTGAAAAAAAGGCCAAAATGGCGGATTAAAGACGGGGGGCATACAAATTTCGTCGGTGTCTCCAGTTCCTTTTCAAAATTTGTTTTTATGGAAAAAGCTCTCATTCTGACAAATGATTCGGAGAAAAATATGGAGAGTGATAATTATCGAGGGTTAGGAATATGGGAGAGATAGGTTGAGGCTGCTCTCACCAAAATACCCGAAAGCGAAACCTCGCGGTCCGCTTTAGCGGGCCGCGCACCCACGCGCCATACTAGTTAATATATATATAGCTGCTCGTGCTGATTCATTGACTGACTCACTGATTGATCACCCCTCCTGTAAAATTTTGTATGAAAAATTTTTTTTTCACTAATGGTTTCGTATAGAGGACAAAAATTCATTCGGAACAAAAATATGGAGAGAGCTGATGATTGAGGATTTCGGAGACAGGTGAGCAGCACGCTTAAGGTATTGAAGATAGGTGGGGGGTGCTCGAACAAATGTCACTCGAAACGTCATCCAATTGGCAGTTAGCTAAAAAAAAATTCAAAATGGCGAAAAAAAGATGGCCGCCATACAAATTTCATCGGTCTCCATCTCGGAGGGTATAAAAGATGGAAGAGTGGTTTCTTCGCAAAAGATGATGAGGATCCAAAGGTCTACTTGATGAATTGAAAAAAAAAACAAAATGGCGGAATTTATTTTTCCATAGAAAATGTATGGCGAATATTGAAGAGACTACAAGTTGTAAACTATGCAAGGCTTTGATGCGATTCTTTGGAGAACTCTCAAAGAAAAATATGGAAAGACATGATGATTGAGGGTTTGGAAGATGGATCCTCCTGATCCATCTTCCAAACCCTCAATCAGGGTAGGGTATTGTAGATGGATGGGGGCTGCTCCAACAAAAAATACTCAGAACCTCATCCAATTGGCACTGAGCTGAAGAAAACATCAAAATGGCGGATTCAAGATGGCGGCTATACAAATTTCGTCGGTGTAGATCTCACCAAGTCTAAAAGATCGAAGAGTGGTTTCTTAGAAAAATATGATCAAGAACTAAAGATCTACAATTTGATGAACAGAAAAAAATCAAGACGGCGGAATTTATTTTTTCCCCACAAAATATATGGCGAATATTGAAGAGACTATAAGTTGGGAAACTATAAAACAAATTTTGAAAAGGAACCGTATCAAAGTCTTACTTTGATACGGTTCCTTTTCAAAATTTGTTTTTATGGAAGAACTCTCCTTCCGGCAAATGATTCGGAGAAAAAAAATTGGAGAGTGATGATGATCAAGGGTTTGGAAGATGGATGAGGAGCACGGCCAGGGTTAACGATGCTGAAAATGATAGAAGAAGGTGGAGGCTTCTAAAACAAAAATAATACTGAAATCCCCGCGGTCCGCTTTAGCGGGCCGCGCAGCCAAGCGCCCTACTAGTTAATATATATATAGCTGCTCGTGCTGATTCACTGACTGATTGATCACCTCTCCTGTAAAATTTTGTATGAAAAATTTTTTTTTCAACAATGGTTTCGTATAGAAAACAAAAATTCATTAGGAACAAAAATATGGAGAGAGCTGATGATTGAGGATTTCGGAGATAGGTGAGGGGCACGCTTAAGGTAATGAAGATAGGTGGGGGGTGCTCGAGCAAATGTCACTCAAAACGTCATCCAATTGGCAGTGAGCTGAAAAAAAATTCAAAATGGCGAAAAAAAGATGGCCGCCATACAAATTTCGTCGGTCTCCATCTCGGAGGGTATAAAAGATGGAAGAATAGTTTCTTAGCAAAAGATGATCAAGATCCGAAGGTCTACTCGATGAATAGAAAAAAAATTCAAAATGGCGGAATTTATTTTTCCATAGAAAATGTATGGCGAATGTTGAAGAGACTACAAGTTGTGAACTATGCAAGGCTTTGATGCGGTTCTTTGGGGATGTCTCAAAGAAAAATATGGAAAGACATGATGATTGAGGGTTCGGAAGATGGTTGAGGAGTCCGGGCAGGGTATTGTAGATGGATGGAGGCTGCTCAAACAAAAAATACTCAGAACCTCATCCAATTGGCACTGAGCTGAAGAAAACATCAAAATGGCGGATTCAAGATGGCGGTTATACAAATTTCGTCGGTGTAGATCTCACCAAGTCTACAAGATCGAAGAGTGGTTTTTTGACAAAAGATGATCAAGACCTGGAGGTATACTTGACGAACAGAAAAAAAATCAAGATGGCGGAATTTATTTTTTCACACAAAAAATCTTTTTCACTGATAGTTTCGTATAGAAGACAAAGCTTCATGCGGAGGAAAAATATGAAAATAGCTGATGATTTAAGATTTTTGGGACGGATGAGGAGCACGGTTAGAGTATTAAAGTTAGGTGGGAGGTGCTCAAACAAAAATTACTCAAAACCTCACCCAATTGGCAATGAGCTGAATAATAAACCCAAAATGGTGGATTCAAGATGGCGGCTATACAAAGGACATGACCAGTGGCACTATGGGCACTTGCCTAGGTGTCAAAAATCAATGTGCAGCAAAGATTGTTTTATTTTTGGAATTCTTATATTCTCTAGTTTTCAGATAAAAAACTTTCAGTGATCTAAAGGCTCAGAAAACTGAGAAAAATAAAGAAAAGTTTTACGAAGAACTCTGCCTTTCAATGCTAGATGGCGCTAAACATTGTGGAATATCAAGTATAAATGTAAAAAAAAATGGTTTTCTACTATTCAACGTCATCTATATAGGTGGAACTTTGCTATAAAAAGTAAAGCTTTCTATTATTTGTTCAGAATAATTTAAATTATTGAGATTTGCTTGAAACGCCTAGCGCCATCTAATATCGAGGGGCAGAGTTATTTCATAAAACTTTAAAACGAAATAACTCTGCTTTTCGATACTAGATGGCGCTAGGCGTTTCAAGCAAATCTGAATAATTTAAATTATTCTGAACAAATAATAAATAGCTTTACTTTTTATAGCAAAGTTCCACCTATATAGATGACGTTGAATAGTAGAAAATCATTTTTTTTTTCATTTTAGACTTGATTAGACATTGCCTAGCGCCATCTAGTATCGAATAGCAGAGTTATTTCGTAAAACTTTCATGAATGATTATTATTTGTATAAATGTTGTAGTGTTGCCAGATGGTATGTCGTGAATCCTACGAACGAGACCCTGAAAAAGTTCGAAAGCTAGATCAAGTACGAAGCTGTAGTGCCACTGACTTTCGTAACAAAAAGTCAATATTCTCGGAACGAAAGAGAACGTCAAGAGTCAGAGGTCGTCATTCATTAAGGGACTTCCAGGTACAAAATCCAGTACTAAGTTTTTATTCTGTTAATAATAATGGTTTGTTGTTGTTTGCTCGCTATTTTTATTAAAAAAAAGACTCATAATATTTGACACCTTTCTAAAGTTACTCATATAGCTACTGTAGCAACCGAGCTAGTGATTCATACCAATCTCTTTTTGTCCCCAGCAATATTTATTTTTATAAAAATCTGGTAGCAATGGAAACGTCAAAGAATGTATAAATAAAAGTTAAATTGAAAATAAGACCGAAGGTCACCTAAAAAGTACCAATTTCGTACATTTCATACCTTTCTGGCAATTCTGATGGAGTAGTAAATAAAAGGAAAAAGCGGAATCAATAAACATACTGTTTTTTTAGATATTTTAAACCATGGCCTTTATCGAAATAATAAATCCATATTAAATTAAGCTTTAATTTTTGAATCTTACTGTAAAAGCAGAAATCCTGCACATTTTTCCTAATCGGTAGGCAGGTACTGGTCATGTCCTTTCATCAGTGTCTATCTCACTGAGTATAAAAGTTGGAAGAGTGGTTATTTGGCAAAAGATGGTCAAGACGTGTTTACTTGATGAACAGAAAAAAAACAAGATGGCGGAATTTCTTTTCCACGCAAAATATATGGCGAATACTGAAGAGAATACAAGTTGGGAACTATGCAAGACTTTGATACAGTTCCTTTTCAAAATTGGTTTTTATGGAAGAACTCTCATTCTGACAAATGTTCGGATAAAAAATATGGGAATAGTGATAAATGGGTTAGAAATATAGGAGAGATAGGTGGAGGCTGCTTAAACCCAAATATCCGAAAACAAAACCTCGCGGTCCGCTTTAGCGGGCCGCGCACCCACGCGCCATACTAGTTAATATATATATAGCTGCTCGTGCTGATTCACTGACTGATTGATCACCTCTCCTGTAAAATTTTGTATGAAAAATTTTTTTTTCAACAATGGTTTCGTATAGAAAACAAAAATTCATTAGGAACAAAAATATGGAGAGAGCTGATGATTGAGGATTTCGGAGATAGGTGAGGGGCACGCTTAAGGTAATGAAGATAGGTGGGGGGTGCTCGAGCAAATGTCACTCAAAACGTCATCCAATTGGCAGTGAGCTGAAAAAAAATTCAAAATGGCGAAAAAAAGATGGCCGCCATACAAATTTCGTCGGTCTCCATCTCGGAGGGTATAAAAGATGGAAGAGTGGTTTCTTCGCAAAAGATGATAAGAATCCAAAGGTCTACTTGATGAATTGAAAAAAAATTCAAAATGGCGGAATTTATTTTTCCATAGAAAATGTATGGCGAATATTGAAGAGACTACAAGTTGTGAACTATGCAAGGCTTTAATGTGGTTTTTTGGAGAACTCTCAAAGAAAAATATGGGAAGACATGATGATTGAGGGTTTGGAAGTTGGTTGAGGAGCCCGGGCAGGGTATTGAAGATAGGTAGGAGGTGCTCAAACAAAAATTACTCGAAACATCATCCAATTGGCAGTGAGCTGAAAAAAAGTCCAAAATGGCGGATTCAAGATGGCGGCCATATAAACATCGGTGTCTATCTCACCAAGTATAAAAGATGGAAGAGTGGTTTTTGCCAAAAGATGATTAAGACCTTAAGTTCTACTTGATGAGCAGAATGATTCAAAGAAAAAATATGGACAGTGATAATGATCGAGGATTAGGAATAGGGGAGAGATAGGTGGAGGCTGCTCAAACCAAAATACCCGAAAGCGAAACCTCGCGGTCCGCTTGCGGGCCGCGCACCCACGCGCCCTACTAGTTAATATATATATAGCTGCTCGTGCTGATTGGGTCACTGACTGACTCATTGATCACCTCTCCTGTAAAATTTTGTATGAAAATATTTTTTTTTACTAATGGTTTCGTATAGAAGACAAAAATTCATTCGGAGGAAAAATATGGAGAGAGCTGATGATTGAGGATTTCAGAGACGAGCGAATGGCACGCTTAAGGTATTGAAGATAGGTGGGGGGTGCTCGAGCAAATGTCACTCTAAACGTCATCCAATTGGCAGTGAGTTGAAAAAAAATTCAAAATGGCGAAAAAAAGATGGCCGCCATACAAACTTCGTCGGTGTCCATCTCGGAGGGTATAAAAGATGGAAGAGTGGTTTTTTCGCGAAAGATGATCAAAATCGGAAGGTCTACTTGATGAATAGAAAAAAAAATTCAAAATGGCGGAATTTATTTTTTCATAGAAAATGTATGGCGAATATTGAAGAGACTGCAAGTTTTAAACTATGCACGGCTTTGATGCGGTTCTTTGGAGAACTTTCAATCAAAGAAAAATATGGGAAGACATGATGATTGAGGGTTTGGAAGATGGTTGAGGAGCCCGGGCAGGGTATTGTAGATAGGTGGGAGGTGCTCAAACAAAAATTACTCAAAAACTCATCCAATTGGCACTGAGCTAAAAAAAACCCAAAATGGCGGATTCAAGATGGCGGCTATACAAATTTCGTCGGTGTCTATCTCATCAAGTATAAAAGACGGAAGAGTGGTTTCTTAACAAAAGATTATCAAGACCTGAAGGTATACTTGACGAACAGAAAAAAAATCAAGATGGCGGAATTTATTTTTTCACACAAAATATATAATGGCGAATATTGAAGAGACTATAAGTTGGGAAACTATACAAGACTTTAAGGCCCGGTTGTCTTGCAACTTTAGGTATTTGCGCGCTACCTCAGCCCCCGCTAATATTACCTACATATCGTAGTTAAAGACGCGCCGACCGATATCGAGCAGTGACCTCGCTCGAGCATTCCTTGCCACAGTATAGATTAAATCAGTTTTACAACATATTTTTAAAATAGATTATGTTTTTATTTTTTGTTTTGTTTTCTTCTAAAATTAACTCAACCATTATTTTAGATCTGTTTTGTTACCAGATCTATGTCATGTCTTTAGATCATAATATAAGAATAGAAGAATATTTTCATCCGAAAATATTAAACAGCATAGTTTTGAAAACTATATACCTTTTTCATTACGACGTTTCTACGCCAGTTTTTAAAAAAGAACTGCCACTTTGTCACGTGAGTTAGGTGTAGGAATATGTTTCATTTATCTATTTATATATCTATAAAACAGCGGTATAGCCTGCCCACAGGACTAAATATTCTACAGAAGACGCTCTAACAACGAGAAAAAATATATGTGCCTATTCTTATAGGGTACAAGTGGATACCGGCGACTTCGTTCGCGTGGATATTGGTTTTTAAAAATCCCGCGGGAATTCTATTCTTTTTGTTTTGCTCCTTTGACCTCATGCCTTGCTAAAAACTGTTAAAAGTGGCGCAATCAAAAGGTGCATATCTTCTAGAGAAAGTCCCATCAAAATCGATCCAGCTTAAGATGATAATCTATACGTTCAAAGATTCCTGTACAATCCGGTTTCCCAGTTGTATAAAATATGGAGGGTTGTGATGGCTGTAATTTCTGAACTACAAAACCGATGACTTTAAAATGTTTACGGGATGATATTTAAAGTATTTCCTTTTTATTTTTATACCTGTTGCAGGTAAAATAATAGGGATAAATAAAAATGGGATAAATAGGTACATACATGCATAATAAGTTCTGTATTTATAGAATATAAAAAAATAACTTTGAGTACCAACATTTAAGGGCTGTGGATTTGGAGATATAAGCGTTTAAAAATCTGACCACGTGAGCATATAGTGGTAAAAATAAGAAGTTTGAGTACCAACAACATGGGGCTGCACCCTATAGTTTCGGAGATATAAGGTTTTAAAAATCTGACCACGTGAGCACATAGACATCGCAAAAATAAGAAGTTTGAGTACCAACAACATGGGGCTGCACCCTACAGTTTCGGAGATATAAGCTTTTAAAAATCTAAACATGGGATCACATAGACATCGCAAAAATAAGAAGTTTGAGTACCAACAACATGGGGCTGCACCTTATAGTTTCGGAGATATAAGCTTTTAAAAATCTGACCACGTGAGCACATAGACATCGCAAAAATAAGAAGTTTGAGTACCAACAACATGGGGCTGCACCTTTTAGTTTCGGAGATATAAGCTTTTAAAAATCTGACCACGTGAGCATATAGACATTGCGAAAATAAGAAGTTTGAGTACCAACAACATGGTGCTGCACCCTATAGTTTCGGAGATATAAGCTTTTAAAAATCTGACCACGGGATCACATAGACATCGCAAAAATAAGAAGTTTGAGTACCAACAACATGGGGCTGCACCTTTTAGTTTCGGAGATATAAGCTTTTAAAAATCTGACCACGTGAGCATATAGACATTGCGAAAATAAGAAGTTTGAGTACCAACAACATGGTGCTGCACCCTATAGTTTTGGAGATATAAGCTTTTAAAAATCTGACCACGGGATCACATAGACATCGCAAAAATAAGAAGTTTGAGTACCAACAACATGGGGCTGCACCTTTTAGTTTCGGAGATATAAGCTTTTAAAAATCTGACCACGGGATCACATAGACATCGCAAAAATAAGAAGTTTGAGTACCAACAACATGGGGCTGCACCTTTTAGTTTCGGAGATATAAGCTTTTAAAAATCTGACCACGTGAGCATATAGACATTGCGAAAATAAGAAGTTTGAGTACCAACAACATGGTGCTGCACCCTATAGTTTCGGAGATATAAGCTTTTAAAAATCTGACCACGGGATCACATAGACATCGCAAAAATAAGAAGTTTGAGTACCAACAACATGGGGTTGCACCTTATAGTTTCGGAGATATAAGCTTTTAAAAATCTGATCACGTGAGCATATAGACATCGCAAAAATAAGAAGTTTGAGTACCAACAACATGGTGCTGCACCCTATAGTTTCGGAGATATAAGCTTTTAAAAATCTGACCACGGGATCACATAGACATCGCAAAAATAAGAAGTTTGAGTACCAACAACATGGGGCTGCACCTTATAGTTTCGGAGATATAAGCTTTTAAAAATCTGATCACGTGAGCATATAGACATCGCAAAAATAAGAAGTTTGAGTACCAACAACATGGAGCTGCACCCTATAGTTTCGGAGATATAAGCTTTTAAAAATCTGACCACGTGAGCAAAAATCAGATCATATAGACATTACTAAAATAAGATGTTTGAATATTTTAGTAATGTCTATATGTGATTTGATTTCTGATTTGAATCTATTTACTTCACCTGATCACTAATACTACAAGTATAAAGTTTTTCATTCCTTGTTCCCCATTCATTGTACGAGCCGCACCCGAGCCGTCGACAAATCCGTCATCGTCCATACTGAACTGTGGCGAGCCTTGCACGTATCTCTGCTGCTTGCTAACACCGCGCGCGTACCGTACCGCGCGACCGTATGTCAATAGTGTAAAGTTCATTATTCAGTGTGCGCCGGGCCTCGAGCTCACGGTCAAATAAAAAAAAAACCTAAATTGGTCCACCCGTTTGAGCGCTACAGGGGAACAGACAGACAGACAGACCGACACACACACACACGCGCGCGCACACACGCACACACACAGACACGTCAGACTTATAACACCCCGTCGTTTTTGCGTCGGAGGTTCAAAATATAATAAAATGGTCATACTGGTTACTGATACCTAAGTAGGTATACTGTGGTTACTTTAGTAAATATCATTATTTCAAAATCTCACATTTTCCTCTACTAACTTTTTATTACATACGTAACTCTCTCTAAAAAGACACAATTTTACAAAATAATATTTATTATTACTAATTTAAAAAAAATTATAACTAAATTAGAGAAATTACGAATATGAATCGCGGGGAGCGCGGCTGGCAAAAACTGACGCACGTCCTACCTCGATGAAGGCCTGTGAGCCACTGAGTACATGGCAAGAGCGTTGCGCGTGACCGTTGTATGCTAGAAATGGCTAGAATTTTTCTTGGATTTTTATTTAAAAAAAAAAGTCGTTGTAACTTATAGTAAATGCAATAAACTTTATTTAGATATAATTTTTATAAAATTTGGTGCAAAACTTTATACATAAAACTAGAAAAATGTAAAAAATCAGCATTTCTTCGGAATTTTTTATGATCGAGCAAAATCATACCTTTTGTGTTTTCAAACATTAAAATTAGTTGATAAAGAATTGATCTACAATATATATTTTTTTGGGCGCGTAAAAAAATCTTCCTCTTGATTTAAAACTCGTTGGAAAAGAGCCAAAATCGCCTAAAACAGGGAAAAGCGCCCCTTAATACGGTTCCTTTTCAAAATTTGTTTTTATGGAAGAACTCTCCTTCTGGCAAATGATTCGGAGAAAAAAATTTGGAGAGTGATGATGATCGAGGGATTGGAAGATGGATGAGGAGCACGGCCAGGGTTAAAGATGCTGAAAATGATAGAAGAAGGTGGAGGCTGCTAAAACAAAAATAATACTGAAATCCTCGCGGTCCGCTTTAGCGGGCCGCGCAGCCAAGCGCCCTACTAGTTAATATATATATAGCTGCTCGTGCTGATTGGGTCACTGACTGACTCATTGATCACCTCTCCTGTAAAATTTTGTATGAAAATATTTTTTTTTACTAATGGTTTCGTATAGAAGACAAAAATTCATTCGGAGGAAAAATATGGAGAGAGCTGATGATTGAGGATTTCAGAGACGAGCGAATGGCACGCTTAAGGTATTGAAGATAGGTGGGGGGTGCTCGAGCAAATGTCACTCTAAACGTCATCCAATTGGCAGTGAGTTGAAAAAAAATTCAAAATGGCGAAAAAAAGATGGCCGCCATACAAATTTCGTCGGTCTCCATCTCGGAGGATATAAAAGATAGAAGAGTGGTTTCTTGACAAAAAATGATCAGGATCGGAAGGTCTACTTGATGAATGGAAAAAATATTCAAAATGGCGGAATTTATTTTTCCATAGAAAATGTATAGCGAATATTGAAGAGACTACAAGTTGTAAACTATGCAAGGCTTTGATGCGGTTCTTTGGAGAACTCTCAATGAAAAATATGGGAAGACATGTTGATTGAAGGTTTGGAAGATGGTTGAGGAGCCCGGGCAGGGTATCGCAGATAGATGGGAGGTGCTCAAACAAAAATTACTCAAAACCTCATCCAATTGGCACTGAGCTGAAAAAAAACAAAATGGCGGATTCAAGATGGCGGCTATACAAATTTCGTCGGTGTCTATCTCACCAAGTATAAAAGATGGAAGAGTGGTTTCTTGGCAAAAGATGATCAAGAACTAAAGATCTACAATTTGATGAACAGAAAAAAATCAAGATGGCAAAATTTATTTTTTTCACACAAAATATATGGCGAGTATTGAAAAGACTTTAAGTTGGGAAACTATACAAGACTTTGATACGGTTCCTTTTCAAAATTTGTTTTTATGGAAGAACTCTCCTTCTGGCAAATGATTCGGAGAAAAAAATTTGGAGTGATGATGATCGAGGGTTTGGAAGATGGATGAGGAGCACGGCCAGGGTTAAAGATGCTGAAAATGATAGAAGAAGGTGGAGGCTG
Organism: Melanargia galathea; assembly: GCA_920104075.1. NCBI lineage: Eukaryota > Metazoa > Arthropoda > Insecta > Lepidoptera > Nymphalidae > Melanargia > Melanargia galathea. The sequence goes on from OV049855.1 coordinate 24,076,377, forward strand.
CTAAAACAAAAATAATACTGAAATCCCCGCGGTCCGCTTTAGCGGGCCGCGCAGCCAAGCGCCCTACTAGTCTACCTATATTCTTTCTCATTCTCTCGCAAGCTAAATTCTATTTATATTTTTCTATTGTATTGTATATTTTTGTTCTATTGTATGTCGCTTTTTCACAATGGTGTTAAAGAATTTCAAAAAAATAAGCCATACATAATATAAATAAAAATATATTGTAATAATATATTGTATGTTGTAATATAATTGACACCAGATAAGTTAAGAAATAGGTACATAGTTATACTTCTTGACATCAATGTCAAGTTACTGGAATCAGGTAACCCAAAACCGAGCCTAGTGGCAATTGCCATTTCTTTAAAGGTAAGAAAACTTACTCTGTATTTCCTGATGGCAATTTTATATTGCTGCAGCCTGTACACGAGGTAGCCCAGAGCCAGGCCCACTATGTAGCTAGTTACGTTAGCGTGCCCCATTTTGTATATCTCGTTGAATGAGGGTTCGTTCTCAAATATTGTCCCGGTTTCACTGGAAGTCAAAAAATTCAAGGCTGGTTTAACAGCTTTCACAGCTGGCACAAGCCTGCCAACCCGCATTGGAGCAGCGTGGCGGGTCTAAACTCTAAATCCCTCTCTCCTATGAGAGCGTCAACTGTGCCCAGCAGTGGGACGTTAAAAAGCTGTAGAGGTGGTGGTGGTGGTTCACAGCTGTACGGGAAACCCGTATGGGTCTGCATAGAGTCCGTATAACCCACGGCACGTACATCGAACACGGAAGTGGAGGGGGTAAGCTATTGTATTACGTGCGTGATAGTTCTCATACGCAGCTATCCCCTCCACGTTTCGTTCAGTGTTCGATGTACGTGCCGCGGGTTATACAACGCTGGCAACTATATGGTACTGAACCGCTCCTTTCAGAGCACTGCCGGCGCGGCGCTACCCTTACGGATCTCCTGTATTACGGGCGACCTGTGCGGGTCTTCTGTACAGCTGTGAAACCAGCCTAAGAATTAACAGTTCGCCTGCAGTTGGCGTGCGTATCTAATGTGACTGCATAGTCGGCCGGCTGCAGTTGGGCTGTTGGGATGAATTATTTCAACTGCAATAGAACCGCATCAACACTGCAATTTTCTAATCAAAACACCTGCATGTCTAGACCCTAAAGCTGGATCTGTTTGGTGAGGCCATCACGAGCAGAGACATTCTCCTCGCGATTTTCAAGTAGGTATTTGTTATTTTTAACGAAATGGTACTATAGATTGGCTCTGGGTTACCTGATTCCAGTAACTTGACATTAATACTTATCAAGAATTATATTTTTAACATACTAAGTAAGTATTTCTAATCTTTAACTAAGTGGTAGACGGTATATGGCTTTTGGCGATTAGGAGGGTTATTCTCTAACTTAGTAATCATCAATAAAAGCCACCGAACTACTGAGAATAGGGGGTGGTGTACAGGCACAGGTACAGGCTCCAGCAACTTGACGTTGTCAAATACATTGACATTGACATCGTTATTGACGTATAAAGGACATACAGATAAACACTGATTTTTATTTATACCTACAGAAGATTTTCTAACTTTTGAGGTACCACTGCATGAGCAAATAATATATCATGTATTATTTATCTATCACTACGTTGGAATACATAGTTAATATGCAATTCACGCACATTTTGCATTCATGATCGTTGACCATGAATACGCGACAGACATTGTCGTTGTGAAACGCGAGCCCACTCTACAAGAGAAAAATTTTAAATTTCCATTTTCTAGTCCACCAGTTATGGTAGGGGAGCCGAGGATGCTAAATGTAGATTTATTCGAGCGTTGTCGGGACATTTTGTAGATTAGTTGATAGGAAGAATAAAAGGTTAATTTGGTATATAAGGTTTTCCATTTCAGTGGTGGGGAAGAGTCTAGCTGCACGCTCTCATCTTCAATAGACGATTTGTATATCTTCGGCTGGTGGAAATCGGCTGATTATATTTTTTTGTTATTTTTGCACCATATCCTTCAAAATAGAAAAAAATTCAACCACCCACGAGATTCGAGAAGATAACGTTTTTTTTGCAGCTTTGTAACGCTCCCACACTCGTACGTTACGTTAAAATAGTCTGATTTTCTAAATATAATTTTCTAAGCTCGTAATTAACCCACCATAATCCATATCTTAATCTGACGTTTCTGAGTATTTCTGTCCATCATTTATATATAAAGGGCTTATAATATTATATGGCATATCTTAATCTGACGCGCTCGAGTAAATCCAAAAGTCCCTTCTTGGGCTCCCTACTACTTGGCTACTATTAGTATTAGGTTTTAAGTTTTTAACAGTCAACGCCTTAAACTTTAAACTAAGCTATCTTTATTTTACGCTATTAAAGCGTGTCAAAAATTTATCAGTAAACTGCAAGCATGATCTATAAAATTTAGTGATGTGCGGAATCGATTATCAATAATCGATTAATCGATTATTAAAATGATCGATTGCAATCGATTATGATTTTGCATAATCGATCATGATCGATTATAAAGATATACGTTAATTACCAAACTTTACTACCAGCTTTCTGTTATTAATTTGCTTGCTAAAGTATAATATGGTTTGGCAACCCTATCATTGCAAAAAGGGGATTCCCTCAAAGTTAGTTTTAGGCTTTGTTCACACCAAACGGATAGTCAGCCGCCGACTGTGAGCGAGCGTTGTGCAGCTTACAGCTTTTTCATACATACTCAACTTTTCGAACACACCGAACCGACGATACGCCTTTACCAACTGTAGTGAAATTACCCCCGCTATGAGTATCTATATATGTACAAGCTGTGCCCCGCGATGTTACCCGTGATTAATAAGTTTGTACACATAAAAAATATTTGAACAAAATCATCTAAGAGTAACTTAGCAACGAGAACGACAGCAAATTCATGCAAAAGCATACAAATGCATGCAACGACAGCAAACTATTGCAATAATTTGTTATGTGAGCGTGATGTACCTAAGAACAATCAGCGTTTAACAGCACCTATCTCGTTTTTGGAAGTCTATATCTATTTAAGTCCCTCAGGAACACTTTTCCGGGATAAAAAGTAGCCTATGTGTTATTCCAGGACATAACCTATCTCCAATCCAAATGTCAGCCAAATCGGTCCAGTAGTTGCGGCGTTAAAAAGTAATAAACATACACACATACACACACACACAAACTTTCGCCTTAGTGTGATAAATAGGTACCTAATAGGTATGTATATTTAATTTTGATCAATTACATTATTTTTTAATTAATCTATTTAATTTTCTAATTACAATTTCAAAAAATTTAAAAAATAGTGTTTGTTTTTCTTTTTTCAGAACAGTCTAAAAGGTTATAATATAGATGTTGCTACTAAATGCAAGGGTTCAGAATTTTTTCCAGAAAGTAGAATTGTTTTTTCAGTTCTTTCTAAGAATTATTTCATAATCGATCAATAATCGATTAATAATCGATTATTATTTTATAGTCGATTAATATAATCGATTATCAAAATAATCGAATCGGCACATCACTAATAAAATTAATCTTTAATTTTATTAATAGTATCTGAGAAAACTGCATACGATAGCGCGTGGTAAAGTCGTACAGCGCCCTCTGTTATCAAGATGGTCAACTTATGCTTATACAGGTGCACTCCTAAAATACAATGCTACGATGATGAATATTCTTCCACTGGAAGTTTTTTCGATGGAGCCTGTACACCAGTTTGCCCGAAGCTAGACCTGCTATTCTTTTGTTAAAAAAATACTTACTCTGTATTTCTTGATATCAATGTCAAGTTTCTGCAGACTGTACACGAGGTAGCCTAGGGCCAGGCCCACTATGTAGCTAGTGACGTTCGCGTGCCCCATTTTGTATGTTTCGTTGGTGGTCGGATCTTTCTCAAAAAACGTCGCGGTTTCACTGGAATGTAAACATTTGAAGAAATTGCAATTCACGTGCAGTTGACGTGCCGTCAGCGTGCGGTTCCATTGCAACGTATCGCGCATTCGGTTTGCAGTTGGGATGCAGTTATCTAGTAGTCTACTGCAATAGAAACGCATCGCAATTTTGCATTTAAAATTCACTACGCTCTTGGTGAGCCGAGCACGAATGGAGCTGTTCCATTGTTGGTCCGGCGTTAAATGTAGACGTATGTATGAGCACGAGCGGCCAGTGCAAGTTTACGTATGTCCTCAAAAACCGAAAGAAAATTGATAGGTAGGTGTTGCCCACGGCTTTGACAAGTATGGTCACGGTATGGACTACTGGTCGGAACTGCGTACAAAATAAAACTTCCGCTCTGTAGTTTGGGACTTACGTTTGGGACTTTCTACGTCATTTACCTGTTTATTGGTAGACGTAAAACCATCTTCTCTGCCAGTGCTTCATTGGTTGTGTAAGGGGATTTGGATTGTCACCTTCTCACGTGTCTGCCAGGTGTATTCGATCTTCCGGCCAACGAAATATTGGCTGACTAGATATTTATTGTGTTCCTGTTGGCGATGCATAATGTCCATGATGCCGAGAACGAAGCAATGACAGACTAGACTATTTATGTGTTCGTATAAACGAGTAACCGATAACGTAAGCAACGTTCCGCTATCTGATGACGTAGTCAGTCAATAGTTTCGGCCAGTTTAGGTTCGGCCCATTCACTCAGTCATACTTGTCAAAGTCGTGGGCAAAACCTATTGCCTGTTTAATTTAGGTATTACTATAAACGACTTACGTGGGCTCCATTATCATGATAGGGTGCAGATCTCGCATGTAGATGTGGACCGCAAGCACGAGGACGCCGGCTGTGAAGAGCGTCGCCAGCACTGCGGCCCGGCGCCGCCCGCCGCGCAGCGCCACGCACGTGACGATGCCGACCACGAACATTTGCATGTCCACGCCTAGGTACCTGGGATGAAGGCACACTATTGGGTACCTTCGTAGGTTTTTTTAATCTACAAGTTAGCCCTTGACTGCAATTTCACATGACGATGCGGTCTAAGATGGAAGCGGGTTAACTTGGAAAAGCTATGGAAGTTTTTACAAATACTCCTGATCGGTTTGTACGGGGCATCGTACCGGAACGCTAAATCACCTGGCGGCACGGCTTTGCCAGTAGGGTAGTAACTAGCCACGGCTTCGTTCGGCTTCGTACGAGAGACCTATGTCCAGCACTGGACGTCTATCGGTTGATGACGCCGATGACGACGATTAGGTACCTGATGTCAGTGAATTAGCCGAACACTTTATAGAGCAAAACTTAAATAGTATATAACATTTTTTTTTGTTTTATACTTGAATATTACGGCTACGGTCTCGTGGTCCTTGGAATTGAAATTCCTCGTAGTCCCACTGAGTGGGTTACACTCAGTGGGACCACGAGGAATTTCAATTACTCTTGGTACCACTTTGATGGTGGGACCAACAGGACATGTTTTAGGGATTAAATTTTTGGGGTTGTGGTCCCTGATAAGTTTTAAGTAAAATACACGTTCGTTCGTTCGTTCGTTTCAACCAATAGACGTCCACTGCTGGACATAGGTCTCTTGCAAGGATCACCACAGCACACGATCTTGTGCCGCCTGACTCCAGCGGCTGCCAGCGACTCGTTTGAGATCGTCTGTCCAACGAGTGGGGGGTCTACCTGCGCTTCGTTTACTGGTCGAGGTCATTCAAGCACCTTGGGACCCCAACGTCCATCGGTTCTTCGTGCAATGTGCGCCCCGCCCATTGCTACTTCAGCTTCGCGACTTGATGAGCTATGTCGGTAACTCTGGTTCTCCTGCGGATCTCCTTATTTCTGATTTGATCCCGCAGGGATACTCCGAGCATAGCTCTCTCCATCGCCCGCTGAGTGAACCTGAGCCTTCTTATGAGGCCCATTGTCAGCGACCATGTCTCAGATCCGTAAGTCATCACTGGCAACACGCACTGTTCGAAGACTTTCGTCTTCAGACACTGAGGGATATTGGACGAAAAGACATCTCGAAGTTTCCCGAACGCTGCCCAGCCGAGTTGGATTCAGCGGTTGATCTCTTTCTCAAAATTGGACCTACCTAGCTGGACCGTGTGTCCCAGGTATATGTACTCATCTACAATTTCGAGTGCAGAGTTCTCAACGATTACCGGGTGGAGCGGAATATGAGCATTAGACATGATCTTCGTCTTACACGTATAAGAGTGAAAATCTGTTGATTATCGCCTACGATAATCGCATGCCTATTGCAAAAATCTCTCTGACTATGGCCTAAATAATTATTATTAGATGAGTAGGTATGACAGAGGAGCCGCCTTTGCGTTGATGTCTTTTGAGGCAGTTCTTTATTCGCCCCTAATTAATATTATTAACCTTCATTACAAAGCTTGGTGAAAAGTCTCCTTCCTTTTGAGTGATTAAAAAAATACATAATATGTACGAGTACGTAAAACGTACGCGCTCCCTTGAAAAATCTGCGTTTGCGAGATAACACCTTGTTCATCTAGACCAGCGACCATTAAGATGTTTGATTGTAAGATCCTTGGTCTTCACTAAATTCGAGATAGTTATTATAATGAACATGCACCATTTTGTGTGTATGGATTATGATTTGTGCGTGTGTGAGGGTAGTTATTAACGCTTAAGCTGAAGTAGTTATGCCAGATCCACTCTCTATATTGTGTGTTTTAGAACTTCTGTCTATATTGTTAATTTTTAAATTTTTAAATTTAAAATTTTTATTTTTAAAATTTTAGAACTTCTCTTGTCTCCACTTTTTCCAGGGTTCTATGTAATTATTGCTATTACAAATTGCCATACTATTTAGCAATAAATTATGAGGAACTTGGAATTCCAAACAGTTAGGTCAATAAAGGTAAATTGGTTCCATACCATCCCCCCACGATGCATTGTGCGTTGTAGAAGTAGTTGTTGATGTACAGCAGATTCTGCCACCAGCTGGTCCTGCAGTGAGACCTCACCAGGCCCGCTGACACCTGGACATAAACAAATTCTTTTTACAGCTCCTTCCTAATGATTGCTAATATAGCAAGCGTAGAGGCTCTAGCGTAACTTTTCAAGTAAATGTTAACTGTGCGTAGACCTGTCGTCTAGTATGGAAATTAACGTTTGGCGAAGTTGTCATATCTATATTATTAAATGAGAGATCTACGCATACTTAGCTAGCATTAAGTTGCACTCAGTTTCGAGTGTAACTTATTGTAAGTTGTAAGTTAACACAGGGTTCGATTCTAGTGGTTAAGTTTGAACCATATTTGACGGGACTTTCACATGTAGCTAGAGTTACTTTTTATCCCGGAAATTTTTAGGGTAATAATTGCGTCACATAATAAAAACTGTTGATATTGGGACCATACGAGGTATTTTAAATAACACTGTGTGACAAAAACAAAATTTTTTTTGATAACATTGATCTAAATAGCTGATTGTTGTCAAATTAGGCTTGCTGAACACAAATATATAAATGAATTTCTTGTAACACGTAACATTTTAAAGTTATGATAAATTTTAGTTTCATAAATGAATGAAGCCAGTATGAAAATTTCAAATCAAGTTTAAAAATTTTTTACCTGTATTTTAGTTTTAATACGAAAATAATATTAAAATACACTTAAAAATATATTATCAACAAAAATAGTGCAGGTTATGTATGTAATAGAAATATTAGCCTCATATTGTGACAGAAAATGGTAAAAAATTAACTATTTATTTTATGAACTGTAAAGTCTTCTTGAATGACAAACCAATAGTAATCTGCTAACATTTTGGCATTGTATCTTCTTAGATATCTTCCTTGGAAATGTTCTTCTATCCATTTAATATCCTAAGGGCGTTTGTGCACTTATTCGTTTTCGATTCGTTTTCGTGTTTCGTGAAAACACGATTCGACATAGCCTTCCTTATAACTGTATGGGCGTTTGTGCACTTACTCGTTTTCGATTCGTTTTCGTGTTTATATATTCGTGAATTCTTCACATCGAATCGTTTTAAAATAAGGACGCGAGTGGAATGGTGTGTGGAAAGAGGGCAGAGATGAGTCCTGATGTTGTGAGGTATTTGGAAAACATAGGTATTTGCATTTCTTGAATTCCAACAAAACATGATTCAACGCAGTTGATTATTATTAAAAATTAATACCTACTTAGTTTGGCATTAAAATAAATCGTTTGTTTCATTCAAATTAGTTTTACTTCGAGTAAAATACCTAAATATTGTAGTATAATCAAAATTTCCATACCTGTGGTTGGTAGTCAAAAACTATCAGCAAAATATGAACATTTCATAAAAAATATCATTTCTGATACTTAGTTGTTACTGTTTTCTTACAAGAGCGTAATGTCCACTTGGGATGTTCACAAAATATATGACGTATGCTTAGATAATTTTGATACTAACCGTACCGTGTGAAATATTCATAATCACTTACCTTAGTGTTACTGCCAGCATTTTTTCTGGAGTTATGCATTCTCTAAAACGTGTGTCTTGCCGAGGAATCTTTTTTTTATATGACACAATATGAAATCGAAAGTAGCAACATTCTTTCGATAGTAATTAAAAAAAGTTTTTTCATGATGTCATGTCATGTCATTAAGTGATGATCGCCTACGAATGTATAAGAGAAGTGCGAAAAGCTGACGACGATTAAATGCAGCACACATTATGAACACGGTTTTATCTACGAAATGCTTAAAACGTATAGTGAAATCACGATTAAGTGCACAAATGTCATTCGTGAATTTCGTATACGTTTTTATGATGTTCATTAAAAAAACGAACACGAATCGAAAACGAATCGAAAACGAGTAAGTGCACAAACGCCCTAATGCAAATATTCAACTTTTTTGGCACTCATCATTTCAAGATTAGGGGGGAAAGGTTGAAATGAGAATGTATCTATAAGTAAGAAATATATTTATAGATACATTACCACCAATACTCTTAAAATAAAATGAGAAACACCAAATCTTTAGATTTACAGTCAAATATGCTTCTAATTATTAAAATAAATGTGTACTGTTAACTTCTTTGTATCATAATTAATGAGGGTACATGAAAATAATAAAGATACTATAACTAAGAAACGTGACGTGTTAGACACCCAGAACACAGGGCAATTTTGTTTATAATTGAACAAGTAATTCAATGCACATAATATTATTTATGTTAGAAAAATCGTGTCACACAGTGTAATTATTTGAGTAACGCATCTTCTAGACAAACGCGTACTATCATAGGCCACATCACCATTCTATCAGGTGTGATTGTGGTTGTGTGTGTTTATAATGAAAAAAAAAAAAAACAATATATTGGTTAATATTAATACATTTTCGCGGCCTAACCACTCCACAAATCAAAACAAATTTTATCACAGAGATAGCTTGCATCTCGAGACAGACATAGGCTATTTTTATTCTGGGAAATCATGCAGTCCTAATAGTACGGCAGCCCTGGAACAAAGTTTTTAGTGATTAATAATAAGCTGATTTTTCGTGAGTAGGTTCGTTTCGACGAGACGACAAGTTTTTTATCTATGAAAATTCTCGATGGAGGTAGCTACTCGAGTGGGGAGGTGTTAAAAATTTCGATTCGCTCGGGTGGGAAATCGTTCCACTAAATTTTTAGGACTATATGGCCATTTTATTATACAAGTATTTACTAGGCTGCATACAAAAAATCAGCTGGCTATTAATAATATTCTACAACATCCTCCACTCCGAATATTTCCAAATTATGAGGTTACAAAAATGATTAAAAATTATTAATAACTAGCTGATTTTTTGTATGCAGCTTAGTAAATACTTGTATAATAAAATGGCCATGTAGTCCTACAAATTTAGTGGAACGATTTCCCACCCGAGCGAATCGAAATTTTTAACACCTCCCCACTCGAGTAGCTACCTCCATCGAGAATTTCCATAGACAAAAAACTTGTTCGTCTCGTCGAAACGAACCTACTCACGAAAATTCAGCTTGTTATTAATCACTAAAAAATTTGTTCCAGGGCTGCCGCACTATAAACAAAGTTTTAAAGATGACACAATAATATTGTGTCTTATTTCTATATTTACACACGTACTTCCCAAAATGGGCCCGGTCCAATGAATTTAGTCCACGTTGCCATCACAGCTATTGTTACTGCATACACGGGTGTTAGTCTGAAAAAAATGCGGGTTACTACAAACCACAGACATATAATATGTATAGGGTAGATCGGCAATCACCGCTATTTACTAAGAATTCACACATGTCAAAATAAACACTTACGTGTGATAGGAAATACCTACTTCTTTGCGATTTATTTCTGAACTTCTGTATTTACAGTTCAAAATAACGCAAAATGGAACTTTCACAGTTATTTTTGTGCAATAACACAAATAAATGACGTCGAAATCTTGGTGCGTACTGAGTGTGATTTTGAAAATTGTGTACAAATGTACACAAGTTTGGCATACATTTTCCTGCCACTAGGCCATTCTATCCCTAATAATATAATTCTAAGCTACAGACCTGTCTCGAATAACATCTAGCGCGTCCCTTGTAGTATCAATATTGAAGAGTTGGAACTCAAAGTTCAAAATAGGGCTCCAGTTTGCTCTTTGGGTACCAACACCACCACCACAGCCTTTAACGTCACACTGCTTGGTACAGACCTCCTCTCTCATAGGAGAGAGGGACTTAAAGCTTAGACTCGCCACGCTGCTTCAATGCGGGCTGGTGGGTTTTATCACATGATAGTGATAATAACCGGGACCGACTGCTCATGCTCTCCGAGGCACGGGGGTGCAACACCGCCAACTGCCAACTCAGAGCTGGCACTGAGAATTTCTTGATAGAAAAACTCAATACCTAACAATTATTTGCCCGACCCGGAATTCGCACCTGGGACGGGTGATCTACACTCAAATATGCTAACTAGACCAACGAGGCAGTTGGTCTAGTCTGCCTCGTTGGTGTAGTCTTTTTACAGCTTACCTGAAATATCTCAGTACGATCCCTCTCGGCACCATCAGCCAGCTGAGCCGTTTCTCCTCGGAGTTGAGCTCCATCTTGTAAGACATCAGCAGTCCGGATATCACCATGTACGTCTGTAGCACTATCGAACCGTTGAGGATGAGGTGCTGCGAGAGCTTGTAGTAATTCTGCAACGGGCGATGCGAACACAAGCACTGTACGTTGCCTCAAAGACTAGCAATGGTGAGGCAGGGTAAGTGCATCATCATCACCATCACTATCAACCCATTACCGGCCCACTACACGGCATGGGTCTCCTCTTAGAATGAGAAGGGTTTAGGCCGTGGCCGAGTGCGGATCGGTAGACTTCACACGCCTTTGAGAACATTACGGAGAACTCTCAGGCGTACGGGTTTCCTCACGATGTTTTCATTCACAATTACTTAAAGCGAAAGATATTTAATTGCTTAAAACGCACATAATTTGGAAAAGTTAGAGGTGCGTGCCGGGGATCGAACTCGGTCCCTCCGATAGAGAGGTCAAAGTCTTAACCACTGATGACAAAGCTATCACCGCTTTCGCAGGCAGAGGCACGAAATTATAATTAAGTATTTAATAATTGTATCAAATTTTAATTTATAAAAAAATTAAATATTAAAAATAACCCCTGACGCAAAAACGACGGGGTGTTATAAGTTTGACGTGTCTGTGTCTGTGTGTGTGTGTGTGTGTGTGTGTCTGTCTGTTCCCCTTTGGCGCTCAAACGGGTGGACCGATTTGAATGCGGTTTTTTTTGCTTGAAAGGTGAATTAGTCGAGAGTTGTTATCTATACATATAATAAGATCGTAGATTTGCCGTATCTGTACACTAAAGATTTTTGCAAAATAATAACTGGCGGATGTTAGGGATAAGTAATAGAACGTAAAAAAAATATTTTTGAAATTTTTCTCTGTTTGTCTGTATGTTTGTGCGCGCATCTCGTAAAAATTGCTGAATGGATTGAAATGAAACTTGGCATGATTTAAGTTCATACTAAGGAGTAACATATAGGATACTTTTTATCCCGAAAATTCAGCACGGTTCCCTTGGGAGAAGGGATGAAAGTCAAAATGTGTATTTAGCTGTAATTCATTAACGCGTGGTCCGATTTCATTCATTCTTTTTTTGTTAGAAAGGAGATACTTTAAAGATTACACGGGTAATCTCTGAAAGGCTGGGTCGATTTTGATGGGACTTTCACTGTCGGATGTTAACATTTTGATCTACCTAAACATCCGCCAGTGAACTTTTAACAGTTTTTAGCAAGGTATGAGCTCAAAGGAGCTTAGGAAAAACAAAATGACTCCCACGGGATTTTAAAAACCAATACCCACGCGAACGAAGTCGCGGGTGTCCGCTTGTGTTTGATTAAAATCGGTCCAAGATAGCCGCCGCTACAAAATGGCGGATTACATATTTTTTCACAACTCACTTAATATGGGTATCAAATTTAAAGGCTGGACTAGTAGAATAGCACTATTGCAAATCCAAGATGACCGCCGCCACAAAATGGCAAATGTCGGGGGTTTTTTAAATTTTAAATTTATACTTGTATACCTATTTAATTCAACTGTATTACTTAATACCTATTTGTACCTACTTTAATTATGTTTAGTATTAAGTAACTTAGAAAACAATGTTTTGCAATGCGCTGACGGCGCCTCACGTTCTCATAATTAATATAAGAAATAAAATAATTATAGGTTGTTTCTGCAGTTCTACCTACTACTTGAATGATTCAATGCCATCGTCACCTAGTTTCAATAAAAAACATACTCGTCACACATAAAATACAGTGCATTTGCTACAAATAAACACAGTAAAATTAGAATTAAAATTAATCTATACTAATCTAAGTATACTATCTATACTAATAAATAAAATTGAAGTGTCTGTCTGTAATTTCGAAATAACTACCTCATATTAAGCTCATACGGTTATTTGAACTGTACCATAACCGAATCACACGTTTTTAAAATTTTTGTCTGTCTGTCTGTCTGTCTGTTTGAACGGGCTAATCTTCGGAACGGCTGAACCGATTTTGACGGGACTTTCACATACAAGTATAGAATTAACCAGGGAGTAACATAGGCTACGTTTTTAACCGACTTTCAAAAAAGGAGGAGTTGTGTTTTTCTACCTATGTACACCGATATCTCCGAGATTTCTGAACCGATTTTAGTAATTCTTTTTTTAATCGATAGAAAAACTTTGCGACCCTGTTCTATAAAAAAATTGGATTCCAACTTCTCAATCCTGATGCTGTAGAGGACCTGATCCCCAAAACTAATGGGATTTAGAAACTTTCGGTTATTTAAATTGATATTGCGGTACCAATTAAAGACGTTATCGTTGAATGAACTCGAGTAGGTACATATCCAACTCCTCTACCCTGATGCTGTAAGGAATTGCATTCCGAAATCGTGGGGATCCCACGGGATTTTTCCGTTTTGGGGACGGGTTACTTAACAAATAAGCTACTTTTTGTTCTGGAAAATCCCACGGGATTTTTAAAAACCTAAATCCACACGGGCGAAGCCGTGGGCATCATCTAGTAAATACTATAATGAATAAAAACCCAAATCCATTTGGACGAAGTTAACCGCATCAAACCAGTAAAAAATATCAGAGAAATTAAGATCAAAGAACGTATAGGTAAAAACTCTGTTTTGTAGCCCTTAAATAAAATGAAGTCAATGGTTTTTAGCTGTATTAATTTTTTATAAAAATATTGATAGAATATGCGAAATTTTCAAGAATGTCAAGCGAGATTGCGTCCGGGCGTACGTCACAAATCACAGTGGGTAGGTCTCAATGAGTCGTACCTAATTAACATAACAAATTACTACTTAATACATAACGTCTAATTGTAATCATTTCATCTGTCCGTTTATCTATATAGTTATAAAGCTAAAATAAAATGGGATGCACGCGAATGTATTTACTAACAAGTATAAATTAACAATTAAGAAAACCCCTGACATTCGTTATTTTGTGGTGGCAGCCATCTTGGGCCGATTTTCATCAAACATAGCTGAGAACAATCCCGACTAATTCACCTTTCAAACAAAAAAAAAACGGCATTCAAATCGGTTCACCCGTTTGAGCGCTACGGTGGAACAAACACACACACACACACACCCCGTCGTTTTTGCGTCGGGGGTTACTAAAAAAGTGTCATAAAATACTTTTTACTAAAAAAGTGTCAATAAATAAAATACTTTTTACAATACCATTTCCAAGTCGTAGGAGTTGTCGAGAGCTATGAAGAAGGGCCAGACGCAGTGAACCATGATGACGCCGAGCAGTATGAAGCACCTACAAGAAACGTTATTGAACTTCCAAAGAATCATCAAAATCGGCCTAGGCATTTCATCTCTAGAGAGCCATAATAAACAAACTTTTCACCCGACTTCAACAACCAACACTTGCAGATATAAATAGTCACTATAATGTAAATAATCAAATTTGAGGATACCTGGAGCCATAGGCTTTTAAGTAATTACTTAAAAATTACATAAATCACTACGCAAATAAATGGCTGTCCATGGGAGGTGTTGAGGGTTGCGCCATATTAAGGGTTGTTTTGAGTAGTTGTAGACGTCCCTAAATAATCGCCATTAAGGCCACCGCCATCACTACAGACTATTTACGTCCCACTGCCGGGCACAGGCCTCCTCTCTCATAGGAGAGGGAGCTTAGAGCCACCACGCTGCTTCAATGCGGATTGGCGGGCTTTAACGACTATTGTCACATGATAGTGATAATAACCGGGACTGACTGCTTAACGTGCTCTTCGAGGCACGGGGTGAAGCATCGCCAGCTTCCAACTCCGGGCTAGCACTGAGGATTTCTTGACAGAAAAACCCAATACCTAACAATTATTTGTCCAACCCGGGAATCGAACTCATGATCTACAGTCGAATATGCCAACCACTAGATCAACGAGGTAGTTCCGGATACGTGACACTTGATAAAAACTAGTCGCTCAACAATACATTAGTATTGAGTAACAGGCCCGGATCTAGGGGGGGGCAGGCCGGGGCCCGTGCCCCGGGCGGCAGATTCAGAGGGCGGCAAATTCAAATGCTGAGTACAGCATTATCGCAACTTTGCGATGATTGAACGCGCAGTATAGTAGTAAAATAATCTATAGGTCAATTATGGCGGATTATCCTTAAGGCAAACTAGGCACGTGCCTAGGGGCGCGAGATAACAAGGGGCGCCAAAATTAATTGAGCAGGTGCAGGAGCAAAGTTAGCACAGGTCTTTCGAAGCTGCAAACTTAGATTAGTATAAATACCTATATTCTACACGACTTTTATTGGTCCTAAGTCCTAACAACATAATATTAAAAATCAGAACTAGCCGTTAGTTCAGCCAATCAGGGGCGCCGATAAGGTGCTGCCTAGAGCGCTGTCGACATCTAATCCGCCACTGTATTGGTACATACATATTTCAAACTATTAGGTACAGGTCATATTTTGTATTACATTGAAAATATTTTGAAAATACTTTTGGATGGCACTGTATAATCGATACGGAACCTAAAGGCTAAAACTGTAATTTGTTCATTTTTGTCTGTCTGTCTATAATCTTGGCCACGAATCACGTCGAATCTACTACCTACGCCAGTCAAATCTTACATTAAAATCGCAATCAAACGGCAAGTTCTGATTTTTTAATATGATGTTAGGACTACTACCAGTAGTCTAAAATCTGATTTTGGAGCTTCGAAAGACCAAAAGGCCTACTACAATCTTTAATCTAACGATCCAAGTCCGATGCTATTCAATATCGGCGCTTAAAATAAATCGCATTGAATTCGTACCATGAAGTATCTTTTTGTTTCTATATTTTTATACTAGGTTTTTGTTTCGTTCATGACGTCATGACGTCTATTGATCGGATAAAAGAGTTCATGGTACGAAATAGCGATTCAGTTCAGTTTAGGTCTTTAATTGAGTCGCGATTATAGTTGATGGTAGACCCACTGTGCTAACTTTGCACGACTCAAAAAACCGCGAAGTTTTTGCACTTTTGGATTTTTCATTTTCAATATAAACCTAAACTATGCGTTTAAAAAAAAAATGATACAATACTTTTTTAAAGTAATCTAAAATTGCTACAATTTAAGTCTAGAACCAGCTCTGAAAATTCAATATTTACTGAGATAGGTACAGTTCTTCAAAACTTGACAATTATTTCCAAAAAAGTTAAATTTTAAGATTTGGTCAATTTTAAACTCCGATATTGGGGAAAATACTCATTTTACAGGTAAAGTTAAATGAAAACATGTTGTAGTAAATATAATTAACTTCAATTTAAACGACGTCTTTAGGCCATAAAATTAGTTTAAAGGTTGAGGAGGAAAGAGTATACTTTTTAGGGTTCCGTACCCGAAGGGTAAAAAACGGAGCCCTATTAATGTCACTCGGCTGTCTGTCTGTCTGTCTGTCTGTCTGTCTGTCTGTCCGTCTGTCCGCCGGTCACAGGTCTCTAGCTCGCAGACGAAATGAGTTACAAACCTGAAATTTTGGTATTTAGTGTAAAACGTTAACCCAAAATCAAATATTGAATTAGAAATTGAATTAAATTATTTTTCAGGGGGGCTCCCATACATGAAAAAGGAGCCGGAAAAAAAAAATTTTTGTTTACCCTAGCTTGTGGGGTATCATTGTTTAGAGCTCATTAAGTAGAGTACAAATATATATTTTTTTAATTTTTATCTCAAAAAATAAGGGAATGGGAGGCCATCAAAGTTGTCAGTTTTAGACCATTTTTGTGACGGGGGCTATCTCTAAAACTAAACTAGTTGGGAATATGATATTTCAGTATATTATGTACTATATGCTCTATTTAAACAACAAATACTGAAAACAACGATTTATTAAATAGTTTATAAGCTGTGACCAAAATAAACGACCATTTTTTTGGGTTTTTCTTTCACGGTTTGTTGCGATGTCTAGCTCGGAAATTAAATATTTCTTAGACCTAAAATATTATATTGTTCATAATTATGTACGGAACCCTGAAAGAGCGAGGCCCGACTCGCACTTGGCTGATTTTTTATATTACATTAATTTCGGGGGGGGGGGGGCAACTACTCGTCTTATATGTTTATACCTACTGGTAACCGATACTGGTATATCGAAAATATTGGTGGGGGCGGCATTTTACAGTTTTTGCCCCCCCTCGAAAAAACTGAAGATCCGGGGCTGTTGAGTAATACATTGTAAGAGTAATACATTATAAGAGAGAAGAATACAATATCTTTGCATATTTCATTGTCTTAGATCTTTGCAACAATAAAATTGCTCTCTCTCTCATTATTGGAGATTATTCAGTCACGTCAATTAAAGTATATTAAACTTTAAATACAGAAAAACTGGCCATATGCGAGTCAGACTCGCAGATAAAGGGTTCCGTACCATTGTAAAAGATTTAACATTATGTACTTATACTTCTTAAATAAATAAAAGAAACAAGAGTGACGCTATAACGGTTATGCGAAAAAAGATGATTAATAACAGATGATTGCTGCTTTCGAAGTGACTTGAAGGACCACCACAATAGACTTGTGCGCTTTTTTGTATGATGGGAATCAGAAACTAATTAATTCAAATTTTATTTTCTGTGTGTGTAACACTCCTTATTTCTAAAAAAATAGGAGCTGTAACTCCAAAAGGATTATGTGCGCTTTTTTCGCTGTGCGCTTATTTCACTGTGCGCTTTTTTTGTATGGGGACCTTTTGTTTTATTTTTAATATAGGTTGTTAATTATATGTATATATGTATGTCAATTATAGTCTGTAACTCTAAACTAAGTCCGACTTAGCTGTGATAGTTTTCCTTTTAATTTCATCATCTAGGCGCACGAAGTGCGCCAGGCCAAGTTCCTCCGGCCTTGTCGCATGAGTGTGTTATTTACACGATCCATTTCGAGCTGTTTTGACCCCCCTCATAACTCTGGTTCGCGGGATAGTAATCCTACGAAATTTGAAATATAAGTTAAACTCGTGGATGTGATGATAAATTGAAAGTTTCAAATTTTCAAGTTGAACCGTTTCTGAGATACAGAGGTTTGAAAATCACATAAAACAAGACCTACTCACTGACTGATCAAAATTATGACGCACTTCCCGTGTATGTGGAATGTTGAAATTTGGTAAGAAGATGAGTCTTAGTGTGTATATGAAGGAAAAAATCGAAAAATGTCCAAAAGTTGCATCAGACACTGACCAATTCAAAGATATATAAAAATCTGTCTGTTCCCACATCACACAAAAAATACTGAACAAATTTTCATTTTGTTTTAATAAATGTATTTTACTTTATTCGAAGCTATATATGGTTCTTATTTCATCGAAATCGGTGCACTATTTAGGGAGATGTGACTTTTTAAGTTTTCTAGCAAGGGGTCAATCTTACTGGTCTTGAGTTCTAATAAAAAGTAAAGTGTAGGTAAATAATAAAACGCCAAGAGGTATATTTTTTTATGGAAGTCGCGGGCGCGACTTCGTCGGCGTGGACTACACAAATTTTAAACCCCTATACCCCCTAAGGGGTTGAATTTTCAAAAATCCTTTCTTTGCGGATGTCGTACGCCACATTAATAGCTATCTGTGTGCCTAAGCCCGTTCCTTCCAGTAGTTTTTAGTTGATTCGTCTTTGCCAATAAAACCAGAAGCGCGATGGTCTTAATAATTTTGATAAGCAACCTTGACCCAAATCAGGAAATGGATGGGTGGCCGACTTTGGAGGTTTGGAGGAGACTTTGGTGTCCTGTTGATTCCGGCTACTAGGTATCACTAATATCTAATACTATTCATTAAACTTAATGAGAGTCAAATACTCAAAATCTTCTCTTAGTTAAGCCGTATGGTTCTAAGTTCTGAAACTGACCACTGAGTGGAAATACTCTGGAGTGGAGTTTCTGTTATCTGTGATTTTGAAAGACAGACGAACAAAATAAAAATTCACCCAATTAGAACAGAGAAAGCGACTTTGTTTTATACTATGTATTGAAGATTAAACCACATCTAATCAGACCGTAAAATGTGATAGGGTTCTATTCCTAATTATACTGAAGCGTAAGAGAGAAAAAAGACTTCATTATACTTATTGCATTAACTTTGAAATACTTAGAAAAAAGGAGTGAGATCCAAACAAAAACATTTCATGTGAATAATAAGGCCAACTTCCTATCAAAAAGTTTCGGCCATTAAAAGTACTGATATCAAAAATTATGACCAAGTCCTTTGCTAGGCTCGATAAATGAAACCATACAGTTTTAGAAGGTATATCTTCTTCGATCACCCTCAAGCTGTCATACCATTCCTAATGATCCTGTTAAAATATTTTTAAATAATTTATGTCTTACTAATAACACTATAATATGAAGCTCATTTGGGACTGAGAATAGTTTTATTGTTTTCAACTTGGCAACATTTTTTAAATTAAGCAAATTCAAAGGAGTGCAAAAATGTTGTCAAGTTGAAAACAATAAAACTATTCTCAGTCCCAAATGAGCTTCATATTATAGTGTTATTAGTAAGACATAAATTATTTTAAAATATTTTAACAGGATCATTAGGAATGGTATGACAGCTTGAGGGTGATCGAAGAAGATATACCTTCTAAAACTGTATGGTTTCATTTATCGAGCCTAGCAAAGGACTTGGTCATAATTTTTGATATCAGTACTTTTAATGGCCGAAACTTTTTGATAGGAAGTTGGCCTTATTATTCACATGAAATGTTTTTGTTTGGATACTATTTACACTATATAACTATGTATATGTAATTATAAAAAAGTGTACACTCTGTACAATGTATTTGTTCATAATATAGGTAATTAAAATCACGATAATTACTAGAAATTCAAACCAATAAAAAGTCAAATGAATAACTGACCTCCAAAAATTAATTCCTCTGAATCGCTGTAATCGCGGGTCGGGGTGGTTCGTGTCTTTCACGAGAGACTTCCAGTTTCTGCGTATTGAAAAGCATGACAACACGCTTTTTTCTGAAAAATAATTTTGTATTAGTACGTAATGACAAAGATATACCTAATTTCTTCGCTAAAAATCTTACTCATGTTATATATGCGAAAGTAACTCTGTCCGTCTGTATGTTACGCTTTGACGCCTAAATCGCTGAATCAATTATTATACGTACCAATATAAGTATTTCGATAATTTTGGAGTTATACTTCTTTAGGCGCGTTAAGGAAAACTGTGAGAGTGAATTTTTATGATTCGCGCGTACAGGGTGACATGAAAAACGACATGTTGAAGTTGGCAACGTCTGACAGTCGAGAGGTTAGCGAGCAACTTCAAGTTGAGTCCTCGAGTCTCGACTGTCAGACGCTTCGCAAACAAACATGGCCATCTGTCGCGCCATCTAGTGTCTGATTGTAATTAATGTCATGCAAAATATAAAACAAATTAATGATAAAAATATAAAGAAAATTACCTTCTTTCCCATTCGACACACACTCGGTATCATTTATGGTTCCTATAATGTTGAGCAGGAGAATTGCAAGCAACAGCACCGCTACTGTTATATCACTGGCGTCCACTTCTATATCATCGGACGATGTATGGCAGTAATGCTTTTCCACTTTGGTCTTCAGTTTATAATCATTCCATATGGTATGGTTGAGGCATCGCTCAAGGTACTCCGGGGTCACCGCATTTTTATTTCGTATATAAGATTGACAATACTCTGACACGCAGACACTATATCTTATTTTTGTATGATTGTAGTGAGTTGATGTTTTTTCAGAATATTCCTAAAACAATATTAAATTTACTTTTTACGTATTAATTACCTACGTAAAAAGTGAATTTTTTACGTACATAATTCTTACGTTCATTACGTATTTACTTATTTTGGACGTAGAAACCGATCAGAGGTATGGGGTTAATAAAAACTGCTATACCTACCTCTTCCAAGCTAGTTCGTTTCCACCTTAGACTGCATCGTCACTTCATCATCATCATCAGGTGAGATCGCAGATTTGTAGATGAATAAAAAAAAAATTGGTTGTCTGTAAAGTCGGTTTACGGACGATAAGATGTGATAACGTAATAAGAAAACATTATAGAACACGTATGTATATAGGCCGATCGTGCCTCTCTATCGCATGTTCCAAGCTCTCGCTTGCACGCTCGGCTCAGGCGGAACGTGACAATGAGTCATGCTTTTTCGTGCGTGCAGCCGGCGTTCATCGATTTATAAGACGTTATCACGTCAAATACTTTCTGCTTAAATAAGTAATACATAAGAATTTTTTGATGTAAGTAAACATACATGTAGAAGTTATAAAACGGATATACTGACGAACATTGAATGTAGAGAAATGAAGAGATAATAAATTATATTATTATCTAGTACTTGTGAATTAATTTAATACATAAGTATAAATAAACACGAAGATCTAAGCTTATGACGGGATTTGATGACATAATTTAAATAATTCCTTCCGATGTTATTGTATTGTTTCGCCAAATTGGCCATCCATTAATCAATATTATATCGTTTGCAAACATTACCATTTATTGGCAATAAAGATCAATGTCATAATACATACATAAGTACATATCAGCTGTTTATACAATAGGACTATAGCTAGTGCGCGCGACTTCGTCCACGGTGATTCAGGTTTTAGGATTTAGAGGTAGAGTATGACCTTTTGCAGGATGCTCTGAGCTACATATTATTATCAAATTCGGTTCAGATTTTGATACGAGTATATTGCCCCTAATATCAACAGTTTTTAGTTTTTTATGCAGGTTCCGTTTATATTCCCGGATAAAAGGTAGCCTAAATGACTCCTGTACCTGTACTCTTCTATCTTATACTAATGATGAGATAGCTCGACAGACATACATAAGACAGTTTGAAATATGTACATTTTAGAAATCACAGATACACACTTCAATTTTATTTGTTTGTATAGTTGGGGATTCATTTTTTACAATGAATGAATATTTGGTAATGATAATTATTATTTTTATATGTGATTAGGTAAGTAATGTTTGTTATACAAAGCCTGTGAAAAAATTTATAGATGTACTACTACACTACGTGTAAATCATTAGGATTATTTTTATTCTTTAGGTAGTTTTTTTATGATAAGTATAAATTAATGTTCCTATAGTCTTGAACAGTATTTTCCTTTTCCAACTGCGTAAAGCTTGTGCTAGCAGTTATAGAGGTAGGTAAAAATGTAACGTGTGAAATTTGAACAGTCGATCTTTCGATTTTCAGATCTTTGCGGTAGCACGCGCTGTTTTATGAATTACTAGCAGATGCCAGCGACTTCGTCCGCTTGGATTCTTATAAATCTCAATTGGGGGTGGAATTTCCAAAATTCCTGAAACACGTAATTTTTTATTTTTAACCTACAGTACAAATACCGATTTTCATTGTTATTTAAACTTTAAAAATGACGGACTTTCATACAAACTTTCATCCCCCATTTAACCCACTTGGGGGTATTTTTTCCAAAGTTTTTTAATCTGGTAACTTTTTATTTTTAACCGAAAACCTAAATACTAATTTTCATGGATATAACTTGAAAAATGGCGGACTTTCATACAAACTTTCATCCCCTATTTAACCACCTTAGGGGTGGAATTTGCAAAAATCCTTTCTTAATGTGCGCCTACGTCACAAAAGGAAGCTACTGTGAAAATTTCAAGTTTCTAGCTTCAGTGGTTTTGGCTGTGCGTTGATTGTCAGTCAGTCAGGACAAGCTACTTTATATTATTATAGATAGATAGATTACTGATTTTGGACTGACAGTTTAAGTTGTCCTAAATAATTATTTATCACTATACCTTCCATAATACCTACTTGCAAAACTGACTTTCAAAAGTGTACATAGTGTGGAGTAGGTACTTACTTACAACAATTTTGAATTAATAATCTGAACTTGAATAAAGAATAATATGAATCTGAATCTAATCTCATCATCGGTGGGCGAATAAGCCGGCTACTAGGTATATCAATGAGAAAGGTATTAAAAAGTATTATGTCAAGGCATTAAAGGTGAGGTGTAGAGTAATTTAATCTACTAAAGGTGAAGAGTTTACCTGAATCATGTCAAGCAGTTCGCTGCGTTCATCAGAGATCAGGTCAAAGTGGACTGTACAGTAGACATCGTCAGGTTTCTGTAGGCATTCGTTTATGTTGTCCGCGCGGTAAATGGGTGGCATGCGATTGTATTCCGTCTCTGAAAGAGTAAATAATACGTCACGTAGCCCTATATAAGACATACATATAATAACGTATATAAGAACCATATATATATATATATATATATATATATATATATATATATATATATAAGAACCTACTTAGAAATAACACGTTCTACCTAACGCAAAAAAACGGCATTTCAATTGTTGCTTTAGTTTGCGGGGAAATGTTAACACAAAGAAAAAAAAAACAGTCGCTTATACCACAGCCTGTAGTATCTCTTTAAACTGTGCTTATACAGTCTCCGTTCCGAGGTGGCTGAAAATTACCTATCTAACTCCATTATTGTTACAACTAGACAATAGTAAAAAAAATACCTACTTAGTAGGAAAATAATAAATCATTAAAATAAGTACACAATTAATTTCTCTCGCATTTACCGTTCAAATAATAAATCACTCCGTTGCATTGCTCCAAAAGTATGAAACACAAAACACCAAGTATCGAACGCATTATGAATGCTACGTTTTCTTAAACCTCAACTATTAATATTTCATATATTTTTTTAAAGTTTAAATCTTTCGTATAGGTATGTGCCATTAATGATGAATCAAATTGTTACGAATAGATTGTACTAAAGAAAAAGTGACCGCTCCTTTGCAGTGATAAGTAACGAATGTCAACAAAACAATATTTGCCTTGTATTTGTACTTAAATCGCAGAAAATATGCTAACGTACTTGTTGAAAAGACATTATAATTATAATAAGACATTTTTTATTATGAAGTAATTCTTTTTGAATGATTGCAATCG
Organism: Melanargia galathea; assembly: GCA_920104075.1. NCBI lineage: Eukaryota > Metazoa > Arthropoda > Insecta > Lepidoptera > Nymphalidae > Melanargia > Melanargia galathea. The sequence goes on from OV049855.1 coordinate 24,100,410, forward strand.
AATGGTAAGCTCGGCAGTCGTTAATCCACAAGGTGTTAAGTATGTCTTTTTGGTAAAGGACATGGAGTGCGTTATAAACATGGACGTAGAAAAATACTATAAAGTAGCTAATGCCCGCAGCTTCGTCTGCATACATACATACATTTATTTAATTTAAGGTTTCATAGATAAGAGTGCACAATACAATCACTATTTAATTTTTGTTAATTTAAGAGTCAATATTGCAGTTATCGATGCGTACACTGAATTCCGTGGCGTCACCCGCATCAAGGTCTCGGCTGAAAATTTTCAGCGCTATATGTTCTTAAGTATGCAAGGCGTACTGTATTATGCTGAGCTCTGACCTTTTCAACCCCCGACGCAAAATCGACGGGGTGTTATAAGTTTGATGTATCTGTGTGTGTGTGTGTCTGTCTGTTCCCCTGTAGCGCTCAAACGGGTGAACCAATTTGGATGCGGTTTTTTTGTTTGAAAGGTGAATTAGTCGAGAGTGTTGTTAGCTATGTTCGATGAAAATCGATCCAAGATGGCCGCCGCCACAAAATGGCGAATGTCGGGGGTTTTTAAAATTTTTAATTTACACATTTTTCGAGTTGTGCCACACATGACAGGTGTTAACCCGGCGCTTCTATCGCTTGATGCTTCGTTTGTTTAAGTGCAAAAGTGTTGGAAGCGTCGCGTCGGGGGTAATTTACTTATTGTTATGTGTGGCACAGCACTTTAAGCTCTTGCTTACGCAAGAGCCTCTTGCTCTCCTCACGCGCTTCTTCATACAAACGTATTACGCCTATTATTCTAATATTTGTCGCAATAGATCTAAAGTTAAGCCAGATATCAATTTATATCTCCATTATCTATGCTATAAAATAAAAAAATTAGTAAAATTATATTTATTTTGAAAGTTATGACGCTTAAAAAATCACTATTTTAGGGAAAATTTTGAGGCAACTTTGTGCGTAAATAAACTAAGTATATAAGAAACTAGAAAATTGAAAAACGACCAAAGTCATATCATACGTTACTTCATAATAATTTCAAATGTCTTTAGTTTATGTAAAAAATTGCCTAATATTTGCTAAAATAGGCGTAATTGGAAACCTAGATTTTGCATCTTTTTACTTTGCCGTTTTTCACTAAAAATCATGATTCTCTCAAGCAAAATCTATTTATTTAATTAATTTATTATTTTTTATATCATATTTATTTATTTATTTTTAGTACTCTTCTTTACTGAAGATGTCTCGCTCTCTAAATGCAGAAATCACTGTTTTAGACTCCACCCACCAACGATTTGTCGCTGCCATGGAGAGCACTCTTAATAAACGTTTTTTCTTTCTTCTATCTTTCTTACCATAGATTAAAAGAGATCGTATTTTGCCTAAACTTATACCTAAAAAAAAAAAACAATAAAAGACAATGGATTAATCACGAGGGTAACTATAACTTTAATAACTTTTCACACATTTTAAGTCAAATAATATTAAAACATTAATCGCCTGCAGAAGATGATAATATCATTTTAAAATCAGATTCAGAGAAGTGTCTTTTTTGTAGTATGCCGCAAGAAAATGGATAAAAATACAATACTTATATTCGATCAACGCGCTTAACTGTCCGCTAGGCGCTAAAATTCTCAAATCAGTGCCAAACATAACAAAAAACCGCTAGATTTCTAGAATGGCAGCACTGAAACCACTCTGCGCACTCCGCACGTCGAGTGGGACAGCTGCGCGAGGAATAATGTTAGGCGCTATAAAACTTCATTAAACATTAACATTATCGCTTATTAACTGGATGTATCAGCTGGTCAGTCCGTCAGTCAAATGACGCCCATGTCGACGAAGTGGTCGACGATGTCGTTGAGGCGCTCCTTGTAGAGCGCGCTCGGGGTGAGCGCGAAGTCGGTGAAGGCGGCGTCCTTGCTGACGGCGGGCGCGTGCTGCGCGTCCACCACCACCAGCTGCAGGCAGAACATGGCCGTCGTCAGACCGCATGGCAGCATCTGCGAACATCACCGTGAAAACGTTTATCACTACACCACCACTTCAGTCTTTTTACGTCCCACTGCTAGGCACAGGCCTCCACTCTCGTAGGAGAGAGGGATTTAGAGCTTAGACCCACCACGCTGCTCTAATGCGAGTTGGCGAGCTTTAAATCACATGACACTGATAATAACCGGAACCGACTGCTTAACGTGCTCTCCGAGGCACGGGGGTGACACACCGCCAACAGTCAACTCCGGGCTGGCACTGAGAATTTCTTGACAGAAAAAACCAATACCTAATAATTATTTATTTGCCCGACCCGGAAATCGAACCGGGATTTCATGATCTGCCCCTATAGACAGAGGAAAGTTTAGATGTAAAATTTTTTACGGTTTTGTGTAAATTAGTTGAAATATGACGATAATAATTGTTGGAAATGTCTCGTGCAATGAAGTGGACAGCGCGTGCCTCTCCCGTTGTCCTAGGTGAACGACAACAATGGTCTAGGATCCCACCTTAGAAATTTCTACCCTCATCTGTTATTTAAACGAATTATATGTCAAATGAAAGATTATTTTATTCTTAATCGAACCGTATTTGGTTGCCTGGTCAAAAGTGGTGCTAAATCATGGTTGCCTGGATTTTAAGATATAAAATGTTCGGTGCGAGTGTTGAAAGTGACAGAAAAGTGTTGCGCGCACAATTTCATTTGACAGACAAAGATGCAGTGAGGCAGGCGTGCACTCGGCAGGTGCTTAGTCTATACATAGATTAAAACCATAGACTTTCTGTGCCTGTCCATTAAAGATATTTACAAAAAAATAAGTGAATGACGTAAGGGATAAGTAATAAAACGTAAAAAAGCTGTTTTTGAAAATTTTGTCTGTTTGTCTGTATGTTTGTGCATGTATTACGCAAAAACTACTGAATGGATTGAAATGAAACTTGGCATGATTTAAGTTCATACTACATAATAGCATATAGGATACCTTTTATCCCGAAATTCAGCAGAGTTCCCTTGGGAGAGAGGATGAAAGTCAAAATACACATTTTGACTTTCATCCCCTCTTCCAAGGGAACTGTGCTGAATTTCGGGATAAGAAGTATCCTATATGCTATTATGTAGTATGAACTTAAATCATGCCAAGTTTCATTTCAATCCATTCAGTAGTTTTTGCGTAATACATGCACAAACATACAGACAAACAGACAAAATTTTCAAAAACAGCTTGTTTACGTTTTATTACTTATCCCTTACGTCACTCACTTATTTTTTTGTAAATATCTTTAATGGACAGGCACAGAAAGTCTATGGTTTTAATCTATGTATAGACTAAGCACCTGCCGAGTGCACGCCTGCCTCACTGCATCTTTGTCTGTCAAATGAAATTGCGCGCGAAACACTTTTCTGTCACTTTCAACACTCGCACCGAACATTTTATATCTTAAAATCCAGGCAACCATGATTTAGCACCACTTTTGACCAGGCAACCAAATACGGTTCGATTAAGAATAAAATAATCTTTCATTTGACATATAATTCGTTTAAATAACAGATGAGGGTAGAAATTTCTAAGGTGGGATCTCCTACTACAACGAGAACGCGACATAATACGACGAACGACGCGTCGCGAAAATATCAAATATTAGCTGTATGCTTAGTCTTAGTTTGCACAGCTCGAAAACTTTACTAAATACTACTGATCGAAACACAATGACTTCAGAGTAAAGTGAACTTAAACTGGCTTATTTTAAGGTTTGAGTTCGCCAATAGGTACATTCAGCATTCGTTTAGAACCAGCACCCCAAACAGAAATATTGTAAAATAAATATGCGAAGTTATTAAATTTCGACTTTAAAATAATTCTTTGGATTCATGTTGCAGTTTTACTAGCATTACAGTTTTTCGATATATTTTCGATGTATGTATTTGGTACTTAATGTTTTGGAAGTGTTCAAACTGAGACTAAGCATACTGAGCCTCCACGTGGCCTACGTTGTCACGTAGATAAGTTTCTCATTTTCTATGGCGTCGTATCGTGTTGCGTCGCATTTGTCGTTCATCTAGGACAACAAGTCCGTTCGAAAAAGTCGTAGGTATATCATTCTGAAGGCGCGTGGATTATACCGACAATATGATCAAGAGCCCGTTGTCCCACCCTATTTGACCTACTGGTGGAACCACGGTGTACCACTAGATCTAAGGCGTTGCGTAAACGTAGAAACTTTTCATTGCCGACACGGCAAACGTCGCAGGACACCGTGGTTGCTGTGTCCTGTTGCGGGTAGAGAGAAAAAGTGTTTACGATTGTGCAGCGTCAGGTACCTTTTGCAACTCGAAGTCGAAGTGTTCCCGTGGGTATATCTGGTCGGGGTCGAGGTGGAGTCTGCGCAGAGCGGCGCGCAGTTCCGCGTAGTAGCACTCCAGGGTCTGCTGGTAGTGGGCGTCGCGGAAGCGCTTGTCGGAGCCGGTGAACATGAAGTACATCAGGTCCAGGACGGGGTTGCCGCGCTGCAGGGTTTGGTAGTCGATGGAGATTACGTTGACGGTGCCGTCCTGATAATGGTTTTAATACACATTAAGCAATATAATAAGCATTACAAAATAGGTAGGTAATGAAAAATGAGCGCAGCGAGCGCAATCTTACCAATGAATTATTTATTTTATTGTTAGACTGAAGTAGGTATGAGATATGCGATCGCAGTCAAAGGCTAACTTGTAGATGAATAAAAAAAATGTAATTTTCGGAACGACTGAACCGATTTTGAAGAGACCTTCACAGGTAGGTAGAAGATTATACAAGGCGTAGGCTAGGTATTTTTATATCGAGAAAATTGAGGATATCTACTTACCTGCGTAAAAAATAAATTTGTTGATATGGTCAGGGAGATTATAATAGCTTACTAGCTTTTGCCTACGGCTTTGCCCGCGTGAATTTTGGTTTTTGACAAATCCCGAGGGAATCGTGGATTTCCGGGTCCCGTTCCCGTTCCCTTTTCCAACCTTTATACCTATTTTCAAGGAAGTTTGCTATAGTAATCTACCTATAGCTGCAGCTAAATTGCTATTGCAAATTTTGATTTCTTCAAAATCCCCTGAAACTGTGGATTTTTCAAGATAAAAAGTAGCCCATGTGTTCAGTCAGGGCATAATCTATCTTTATTCATTTCAGCCAAATCGGTTCAGTAGTTGCGGCGTTAAAGAGTAACAAACATACATAGATACATACACACAAACTTTCGCCTTTATAATATTACTGTGATTACATTTTCACAACCCAATTTTTCACAGAGATATCCAGCTTGCATCTCGCAGATAAAGTTCCCACGAGATTTTTATAAACCTAAATCAACCCGGACGAAGTAGCGGGCATCAGCTAATCAATAATAAACTCACCTCGTTAATTTTGTGCATCAAATTGCTCGGTTTGTAGTCACCGTGGTTTATCACGGGCCGCTTTATGGGCTTGTAGAACGACATCATGTAATCTTTATCATCCTTTATTCTTTGTAGGAATTTCAACATGCGTTCCTTATTCTCCTCGCGCGTAACCTCAACAGCGTTTGAGAACACCTTGTCCAAGTAAGCGGTTATGTCATCCAAATTTTCGGCCATCGATATTGTGTCCGTCGTCTTTTCAAACCCTTCCGGATCATGGACGGACCAAACGATGGACAGAGCGTGGAGTTTGGCCAGATTCTGGACACTTTTCGACGCATACTCCCAGTCTATTGCCTTGAATCTGTCGTAAGTAGTGTATCCGGACGCCGTCAAGTCTTCTAACACTATCGCTTCCCTCAAATACTCTTCACTGCTGCCGTAGAACTTCGGCGTGACCAGTCTGTGCTCTTCCGGAACGTTGTGCTTTTCCTCGAGTTCTTTATACGTCTTCAGTAACTCGTTGTATGCGAAACTCTCGATTTCGAATATCCGGAACGGCGCTATGGCCCTCATCTTCTCACCGACTACAGCCACTTTCACGAATAACTTGAGCTCCTCTTTGTCCGGCGCTGTGATGCTGGCTTGGTATATGAAGCTGGTGTAGTTTGCTCCGCCGCTGGACAACTGTTTGGATGATATCTGGCAATTGTCGTAGCCTTGCTCCTTGGCTACTTTCGCGAGCATTTCGTTTAAAACTTCCTCGGTTTCCGTCATCGCGGATCGCTGCCAGTGGAATGGTGGTTACTAATCAGTGTTTACAAAACAAGCGATTGATAACATTAGATACGCTTATTTATGTAGAGAGTGAAAAGTGTGCCCAAGCGATTACATTCTCACTAAACCAAATACTTGTAATTTTTTTTTTGATTTTGAATTGGATAAATAAAAGTAAATAATTATTAACCAAATAAAGTGTTTAATTTATATACATATATACAGTTCTAAAACTACATCACCTTGGTCAAAAAATGACATGTAAAGTACATATTATACTGAATAAAAAATAAAATGAACGTTATCTGTTAGAATTTTAAGCTTTTACGTTTGTAGGAATTGAAAATAACAAGTGTAAATTGAAAATTTAAAAAACCCCCGACATTCGCCATTTAGTGGCGGCGGCCATCTTGAATTTGCAACAGTGCTATTCTACTAGTCAAGCCCTTTCATTTGATACCCATATCAAGGGAGTTGTGAAAAAATATATCATCCGCCATTTTGTAGCGGCGGCCATCTTGGACCGATTTTCATCAAACATAGCTAAGAACACTCTCGACTAATTCACCTTTCAAACAAAAAAAACCGCATTCAAATCGGTCCACCCGTTTGAGCGCCACAGGGGAACAGAAAGACACACACACACACACACACACACACACACACACACACAGACACGTCAAACTTATAACACCCCGTCGTTTTTGCGTCGGGGGTTAAAAATAAATTAACATCTAAATATATAAAACGAAAAGGTGACTGTCTGACTGATCTATCAACGCATAGCTCAAACCACTGGACGGATTGGGCTGAAATTTGGCATGCAAATAGCTATTATAACGTAGACGTCCGCTAAGAAAGGATTTTTGAAAATTCAACCACAAAGGGGTGTAAATATGGGTTGAGAATTTGTATGAGATATAATATGAATCCACACGGACGAAGTCGCGGGCAACAGTTCATTGTAGAATAGAATAGAATATAATAGAAAAGTTTTTTTTACTTTTACAAGTACCTACTTTTGAATCGTCAATTGAATCTACTACTGAATAAGCGCGCGACTAGCGTAACCTTAATGATACATATGTTCATTGTTCATACATAGGTACTTACTTACAATCTTTACACCTAGCTATATAAAAACATTTCGTTAATTGTGCAATATTAATGATAAGACGTGATAATTTGATAACATACGGATGCATAACATATACCTACTTAGTTACTTACGCAATCGTAGTTCCAGAAAATATAGTGTTAACTATTCAATCTAAAGCATATACAATGGACAACAATTTGTTTATTTTTAGTAAACCTTTCCGCTTTTCGGCAATGAAAGTATAGGTACCTACTGGGTTTGTTAGTGATTCTCTCATTCCTGCTCTACTCAATGGGCCATCGCTGGCCTATCAAATGTTCGATGAGGTGGCTATGTGATGGTTCTATACAATGGCTACGTCCAGTGTTCATTGGTATTTGTCTAAGTCAGTATGTCTATATACCTATCTATTAGCACGTACTAATATTCTTCACAAGCATAAATTAAAAATTTAAAAAAACCCCGACATTCGCCATTGTGTGGTGGCGGCCATCTTGAATTTGCATAGTGCATTCTACTAGTCAAGCCCTTTTCAGCCCGAGCGACGAATTTACGTGCCAACTTCAATTGAGAACTTCTTGACAGAAAAACTCACTTCGCTCGCTTTTGGACCCTATAAAGTTCTCTGTATCTGTTTTTTCCTATATCATAAACCTCATTTTGTGGGAACCGAGTGTGGGGGAAGGAAGAGACCCCCACTATGCGACGGAGCCTTGCCCGTCGCGTCGTTTGAAATCCAATAATAGTCCATTGATTTAGGTTGCATGATCACCCTACTTTCTGTTATTTTACTTCGAAACAACATGATGTCAGCGCCTCTAAAGGTGGATAATATAAAGTTATTTTACGATATGATCACTAATATTTGACCATAACATGAAATAGCCATGCGTTTAACTGTTGATATCATTAAACGATGATCATTCATTGATCTGGCCAGGCCATATCATGATGTGGCCACGACATAGATAATAATTTATCGAACAGACTTAGTTCTGCTGCATATGCGGTTAAAAAGAGTCGCCAACTAACTGATATTGAAACTGCGAGGTTAGTTTATTTTAGTTACTTTCACAGCATTATGTCATCCTATTCCTACTTAATATTATCCTGTAAAAATGCACAGTTCCCACGGGATTTTGAAAAACTCGAAAACCCGAAATCTATAGCTACAGCTATAGGTAGATTACTATAGCGAACTTCCTTGATAGTAGGTATAAAGGTTGGAAGAGGGAGCGGGAGCGGGAACCGGAAATCTACGATTCCTTCGGGATTTGTTTAAAATCGAAATTCACGCGGGCGAAGCCGCGGGCATTCTCTAGTATGACATGCTATTATGGGGTAACGCTGCTGATATTAATTCTATTTTCGTGCTGCAAAAGAGGGCTCTTCGTAACTTCGTGCCATATATAATATGGGACCCAGAGAGTCACTGTGAAATAAGTTCAAGGAAGTTAAAATTATGACAGTTTAATAACCAATATATTTTTGAAAATTTAATATATGTATGTGCACAAAAATATCGATTTTAAGAAAAAAGTGACTGTTAATCTTAGTAATAAAGATAAACTTGTGTTGCCCACTACTAGGCTGCGAAAAGTTAAAATCATTTGTTGGTAATTCTCATTGACATATTATGTCAATGGTAATTCTGTACTTTTTTATTGGGGTATAATTTCTCTTAGTTTTTTATAATATGCTGCCAGAGGACATTTTGGATATGTCTCTCTCAATAAGTTCAAGGTTTTTATAAAACGAAAATTAATTGAAAAATCTTACTATAGCTTAAAAGATTTTTTTAATGACAAAAATCCATTGCTCTAAAAGCCACCAGTTCAAATCATTTTTATGGCTATACCATTTTGTAAGTTGGTGATAGTGAAAAAAATAAACCCGGCTGAGTTTGTTGTGGGCTCTTCTCAGACCAGGGCGCATTTGAAACCCTTGTAGTTTTAATTTTAAGTTTCCGTTGTTCCTAAATTGACGTTCAAAAAGTGTGCAGTGTAGGGTGAACGCTCCCTAGGCCGGCACCCCCCCATAAGTCGGCACTTCGTTATATTTCTGTCGATATTATCGTTTTGGTGCCATTTAGTCGCAATGGGTATTTTTTGATTTAGTATTGCTCCAATGGGAAAATAGTTCTAAAATAAGGCAGCACTTTTTTGCACCCCTTTCCCTCAATTTTTGCTTAGAACGAGCGCGAGTGCGTAAATTGCTGAATTTCTTATAAAATTGCTACTTTCCGAGCGTCGTTTGTTAAGAAATAAATTACGTATTATAATGTTTAAGACTTGTTGTTGCAATTTAATTTGTTTTGCGTAATATTTGACATCGTATTATAGTGATTTAATTCAATTATTTTGCGTATTTAAAGAAAAAACAGGGGTGCTGGACTAAGGAAATCCAGTAGTATGAGGTACCTGAGGTCGGCAGGGGGTGCCGACTTAAGAATTAGGGTTATTCCTAAGGTCGGCCCTATTGAACAAACTTGATATTATCTATATAAAAATTGCCTGATTGTTTGTCGAGGTTATCAAAAAAAATTCTATACCTATTTCTTCAAAAATTCTATTAATTTCGGAAAAGGGTATATTTTTTTTGGCGGGAAAATGAAATAAAATGAAAACGAGGAAAGAGTTCCTATAAATATTTAAAAAAACATAAAATTTCAGGGACAATATCGGGGGTAAAAGCTAATTTTCTAATAAAAAAATGAGGGCTGACTTTGAGAACACAAATGCCGGAGAAAGGGACAAAGGTGCCGAGCATAGGCAAATCAGTACTTTTTTTTAAATAAATTAAAAAAAATACTTCTTTATGCAAAAAGCGGGTATTAAAAATTGATTCAAAAAGTCAAAAGCATGAAGTATTAGAAGAAAAAACATTGTACTGAAATTGCTTCGTTTGACGCGTCTACGAATTTTTAAACATGACACGACGCTTAAAGTGCCGACTTATAGAACATTCACCCTACTTACCAATTTTGAATAAAGTTTATTTGATTTGATTTGATTTGATTTGACACAATGGCAAACCAACACTACAATTATTAATACACTAAAATACTAAAATTCAGACACAAAGAAGTCGATTAAAAATACTCACACAGTAGCAGAGTGCTTAGTCTCAGTTTGGAGCGCTCCAAAACTTTTTAGTATACTATAAGTATACTATTGATCGAATCACCATGACTTCAGAATAAAATGGACCTAAAATAAGAGTCTTTGGGTTCATTTTGCTCTGAAGTCATTTGTGATTCGATCAATAGTATACTTGTAGTATACTTTTAGTTTTGGAGTGCTTCAAACTTACACTAAGCACTCACTTTACACCTACCGCTTCCAGGCTACGACCGTCGACCAGCCCAACCGACGGGCTAATACATTCTGCCTCCACCCAAAGCTGCATAGTGTGTGCGTATGTGTGTGTACCTACGAGGTGCACCCGTATCTTATCTCACGTAAACACTTAATTTGCTGTCTTCTGAATTTTAAGGTTCCGTACCCAAAGGGACCGAGGGATGGGATTATTACTAAGACTGCACTGTCCGTCTGTCTGTCTGTCCATCGACAGATGGTGACGACCAGGCTGTATCTAATGAACTGCGATAATTAGACAGTTGAAATTTTCACAGATGATGTATTTCTGTTGCCGTTATAACAACAAATATTAACAAGTATAAATTGAAAATTTAAAAAACCCCCGACATTCGCCATTTTGTGGCAGCGGCCATCTTGGATTTGCATAGTAATATTCTACTAGTCAAGCCCTTTCATTTGATACCCATATTAAGGGAGTTGTGAACAAATATGTAATCCGCCATTTTGTAGCGGCGGCCATCTTGGATCGATTTTTATCAAACAGCTAACAACACTCTCGACTAATTTACCTTTCAAACAAAAAAACCGCATTTAAATCGGTTCGCCCGTTTGAGCGCTACAGGGGAACAAACACAAACAAACACACACACAAACACACACACAAACACACACACGCACACGCACACGCACACGCACACGCACACGCACACGCACACGCACACGCACACGCACACGCACACGCACACGCACACGCACACGCACACGCACACGCACACGCACACGCACACGCACACGCACACGCACACGCACACGCACACGCACACGCACACGCACACGCACACGCACACGCACACGCACACGCACACGCACACGCACACGCACACGCACACGCACACGCACACGCACACGCACACGCACACGCACACGCACACGCACACGCACACGCACACGCACACGCACACGCACACGCACACGCACACGCACACGCACACGCACACGCACACGCACACGCACACGCACACGCACACGCACACGCACACGCACACGCACACGCACACGCACACGCACACGCACACGCACACGCACACGCACACGCACACGCACACGCACACGCACACGCACACGCACACGCACACGCACACGCACACGCACACGCACACGCACACGCACACGCACACGCACACGCACACGCACACGCACACGCACACGCACACGCACACGCACACGCACACGCACACGCACACGCACACGCACACGCACACGCACACGCACACGCACACGCACACGCACACGCACACGCACACGCACACGCACACGCACACGCACACGCACACGCACACGCACACGCACACGCACACGCACACGCACACGCACACGCACACGCACACGCACACGCACACGCACACGCACACGCACACGCACACGCACACGCACACGCACACGCACACGCACACGCACACGCACACGCTCACGCACACGCACACGCACACGCACACGCACACGCACACGCACACACACACACACACACACACGTCAACACAGCGTCGTTTTTGCGTCGAGGGTTAAAAAAAAGAATAAAATAAACATTAAGAGAGAGCGCTCACGGAGCGGTTCGCACCCGCGCCCGCCGCGGTTGCGGGCCCGCAATACTCGAAATTCATACAAATGTCGAGTGCAAAACTCACGACGCGATTTACTCCCGCAGAGTTGGCGGTTGCTCGCGGCTCCCGCAGAACCGGCGGGCAGCGGGCGCCCGCGAGCTTTGCGGGCGTCGCCCGCAAGCTCTGCGGTTTGTCGGCGGGCGCGATCGCATTTTTCTTATAGGAGGAGCTGGCGAACAAAACGGTATAGTTGCATCAAACTAAAGAGTAAGAATCTTTATTTGCAAAAATGTGGTACAAATATTATGGATCTTAAAGCTTATTGTCTTCCAACACATTTAACTAATAAATTAGTGTGCAAATTGAATTATTGATTTTAAGACTAAACAAAATGACGTAAGTAGCATACATGTCAACGTTCTAAAGATATAAATATAAAATTACATAATTGCAATAAATAGAATTTATGTCATACCTATATTCTTTTAAATTGTAAAAACATTTCTCCATGAGCCAGTTCTTTAGTTTTACTTTAAAAGTTTGAAGAGGCATGGCCTGTATTGATTCAGGTAACCTATTAATTATTAAATATTAATATTAAACTGAATGACATACTTACAGTGAGCTTTGGCGTGGATTTTTATTTACCCATATGTAGTTTGTGACTTTATTGAACATAATAATATGTTAAATTCAGTTTGCTATCTCATATAAGTTAACGGAAGCAATAATTAATTAATATTGCAAGCAATAACTTGTTTGTGTAAACACATAACTCCAGAAGCAGACTATCAATTAATATTAAAACTAAATCAAACTATTATTAAAATATCTGCGTTTATCACCCGCACATAACTCAATTTATATCAACTCAGAGATTAGTTTAACTGAGATCTATTTTCAAATATATTTTTTACTAATTAATTAATTACACTCAGCCAAGTCCAAAATGGCAGCATTTATTCGATGAGGGTGTGATTGCTATCGCAGCCCTCAATCAAATATCACGACCTAGACGCTGAAGCATCTAATAGTCGGTTGAGTCTTTGGAGGAGACTCAATTCATGGCTTCGAATTACCCGTATTTATACCAATAATTCAAGATGGCGGTTCGGCGCCACTGAATGAATCAAATGTCAGTTAATTCTAACCTATTTCAATTATGAAATTAATAATTCGTAAACCATTTCTAAAAATTCTAATTAATTTTCAACAATAATCTATCATTTGTAAGTCAGTCTGACATTTGTAAGTTAGTTTAGGCCAATTTCAACATAAATTGTTTAAAAACTTTATTAGTGAATAAAGTTTTTAAATGATAAACTTTTTAATTAAAAAAAATTCTTAGTAAAAAAAAACAAATTTTTCTTCTGAAAAAGAAATAATCATTTTAATTGACATCTTACAAAGTATGGAAATTAATCCATTTTGAACGAAAACGTGCTCGATTATTCAAATCTTTCGAAACTTTATTGTAATTATGCCGTTATGATCGAAACCACGACCTATGGATGCAATTTTGATACAGTTGCGGGCCGTTTTAAGTAAAATTAAGTTGATATTCTTATTCAGCAAGCCAAAGACCATCGGATTAAAAAATATAACATTTTGTTCGCCAGCTCTTCATATATAAATATAACCGCCGGTCTTGCGGGCGTCGCCCGCCAACTCGGCGGGCGACGCCCGCAGCCGCGGCGGCTGCGGTCCCGCAAAAACAAGCGGGCTCGTGAGCGCGCTCTCTCTAACCTCTCTCCCGCAGCCGCGGCGGGCGCGATTCCAAACCGCTCCGTGAGCGCTCTCCGTTAAAGGGGCTGCCATACAACAAACGTGATTTTTTGCCGTTTTTTACGGCCGCTATCCCACTGGCGTTTTGCGAGCGTTGGCGTTTCGCCAACGTCTGCGCAGTGACAACGTCGCGTTGACGCAACGTCAACGTTGAGAGTCTCAAATAGTAGGGGAGCCCAAGAGGGGATTTTTGGATTTACTCGAGCGCGTGAGATTAAGATAAGAGGCGAGGCATCTTGCATCCTGCTGAGTACCCTCTACCATATACAAGCCCTTTAAATAGAGCCTCGCGCAAAATAAAAAAAAATGATGGACATAAATACTCAGAAACGTGAGATTAAGATATGGTGGATTAATTATGAGCTAATTTATTTTGTTTTCTAAATAGTATATTAATTAGACAAGTGTAAATTGAAAATTTAAAAAACCCCCGACATTCGCCATTTTGTGGCGGCGGCCATCTTGGATTTGCAATAGTACTATTCTACTAGTCAAGCCCTTTCATTTGATACCCATATTAAGGGAGCTGTGAAAAAATATGTAATCCGCCATTTTGTAGCGGCGGCCATCTTGGACCGATTTTCATCAAACATAGCTAACAACACTCTCGACTAAATCACCTTTCAAACAAAAAAAACCGCATTCAAGTCCACCCGTTTGAGCGCCACAGGGGTACAGACACACACACACACACACACACACACACACACACACACACACACACACACACACACACAGACACACACACACGCACGCACGCACGCACGCACGCACGCACGCACGCACGCACGCACGCACGCACGCACGCACGCACGCACGCACGCACGCACGCACGCACGCACGCACGCACGCACGCACGCACGCACGCACGCACGCACGCACGCACGCACGCACGCACGCACGCACGCACGCACGCACGCACGCACGCACGCACGCACGCACGCACGCACGCACGCACGCACGCACGCACGCACGCACGCACGCACGCACGCACGCACGCACGCACGCACGCACGCACGCACGCACGCACGCACGCACGCACGCACGCACGCACGCACGCACGCACGCACGCACGCACGCACGCACGCACGCACGCACGCACGCACGCACGCACGCACGCACGCACGCACGCACGCACGCACGCACGCACGCACGCACGCACGCACGCACGCACGCACGCACGCACGCACGCACGCACGCACGCACGCACGCACGCACGCACGCACGCACGCACGCACGCACGCACGCACGCACGCACGCACGCACGCACGCACGCACGCACGCACGCACGCACGCACGCACGCACGCACGCACGCACGCACGCACGCACGCACGCACGCACGCACGCACGCACGCACGCACGCACGCACGCACGCACGCACGCACGCACGCACGCACGCACGCACGCACGCACGCACGCACGCACGCACGCACGCACGCACGCACGCACGCACGCACGCACGCACGCACGCACGCACGCACGCACGCACGCACGCACGCACGCACGCACGCACGCACGCACGCACGCACGCACGCACGCACGCACGCACGCACGCACGCACGCACACACACACACACACACACACACACACACACAGACACGTTTATACGCCGAGGATGCTAAATGTGGATTTACACGTTTGTACGAGTAAATCCACATTTAGCATCCTCGGCTCCCCTACTATAATGGCAACCGTTCACGCTTCGACTTCGCAACTTCAACGCGACGTCAACGTCGCGACAACGCTGCGCAGACGTTGGAGAAACGCCAACGCTCGCAAAACGCCAGTGGGATAGGGGCCTAATGGGACAGAAACCTTCGTGAGTCCGACTCGAACTTGGCTGGGTTTTTTCATTATATACTACCAATCCCCTACCATAATACCAAATTTCAAGTTCCTAAGTCATCCGGAAGTAGATTAGGTTTTTGATGAGTGAGTGAGTGATAACACTTTTCAGAACTTAATAGCTCAAGAACTATAAGGGCCTGTTTCACCACCTTCTGATAAGTGTCAGATAGCCTAAACGTAAGTTTTGTCACATACTTTATGTACTTTACATCAAGTATCATACTTTATGTCAAGCGACAAGGACAAAAGTTGTAGATAGCTATCCGATACTTATCAGAAGGTGGTGAATCAGGCCCTATAAGTTTTTTTCATGAAAAGGCTCTTAAGTATTCAAAGGGGTCTTAACTGCCTCGTTGGTCTAGTAGTTAGCATATTCGATCGCAAATCACGAGGTTCGATCACGGGTTCGATTCCCGGGTCGGGCATATAATTGTTAGGTAGGTACTGGGTTTTTCTGTCAAGAAATTCTCAGTACCAGCCCGGAGGTGGTAGTTGGCGGTGTTTCACCCCCGTGCCTCGGAGAGCACGTTAAGCAGTCGGTCCCGGTAATTATCATCTATCATCAATGTGTCAATAGTCGTTAAAGCCCGCCAACACGCATTGGAGCAGCGTGGCGGGTCTAAGCTTTAAATCCCTCTCTCCTATGAGAGAGGAGGCCTGTGCCCAGCAGTGGAACGTTGAAAGGCTGTAGTAGTGGTGGTGATGGGATGTTCGCTTATTCGCTCTTCTCCCGGCGAGCGTCGACGAGTTCTGCTTGCTTGTCTCTGTGTCTGTCCGTGCGTCCGGAGCTCCAGTGCTTCGTGAGCTTCACGAAGGGCGTCTCCACGAGCAGCCACAGCGGCAGCGCTGCCGAGAACGAGACCACGGTCACGCAGACCAGCAGCAACCACTGAGAATATCACGTCAAATAGAACATTTAAAACCAGTGTAAGTTGAAAATTTAAGTCACCCCCGACATTTATGGTAGGTATACCGGTACCTTCAAGGCGAGAGTGAATAGGCATTTTCCAGGCAAGCGCTTTCCAACTTAGACCTCATCATTGCTTTCCATCAGATAATATGATTGTCGTCAAGCATAAGCCTATCTTACAATCACATTAATATTATAAAGGCGAAAGTTTGTGTGTGTGTATGTTTGTTACTCTTTAACGCCGCAACTACTGAACCGATTTAGCTGAAACTTTGAATGGAGATAGATTATGCTCTGACTTAACGCATAGGCTACTTTTATCCTGGAAACATCCACAGGTCCCACGGATTATTGAAAAAACGAAATCTGTAGCTACAGCTAGTATTACTACCTATTGCAAACTTCCTTGAAAGTAGGTTTAAAGATGGAAAAAGGGTGCGAGAAAGGGAACCGGAAATCCACGATAAAATTTTTCACAAATCCACGATTAATTGTGAAAAATTGAAATTCACGCGGGTGAAGCCGCGGGCAGACATTAGTAAAAAAAACGTGGAATTTATGATTACCCAAACATCCTCTTGTGCATATGATCTTCACCATTGGTTGGTTAATTAAATTATACGAGCCATCAAGTGGTCGCAGGACATATCGAGCTGTGATATTGTGCCGAGGCTGATAAATTATTGTTGTCGCACAGAGTGCTTTAGTCTCAGTTTGGAGCGCTCCTAAACTTTATGGTATACTATTGATCGAATGACAATGACTTCAGAGTAAAATGGACCTAAAATGAGTTTGAGTTCGCCAATACATTCAACATTCGTAAACAGCCAGCCCTCCAAGCAGAAATGTTGTAAAATAAATATTCGAACTATTGAATTACGATTTTAAAATAAGAGTATTTGGGTTCATTTTGCTCTGAATTCATTTGTGATTCGATCAATAGTATACTATAAAGTTTTGGAGCGCTCCAAACTGAGACTAAGCACTCTGAGTGCTTAGTCTAAGATCGGAGCACTCGAAAACGAACTCGAAAACTATTGATCGAATCACAAGTGAATTCAGAGCAAAATGAACTCAAATACTCGTATTTTAAAGTCGTAATTCCATAGTTCGAATATGTATTTTACAACATTTCTGCTTGGGGCGCTCGTTGTGTTCGAATGCTGAATGTATTGGCGAACTCAAAGCTTAATACAAGCCATTTTAGGTCTATTTTACTCTGAAATCGATCAATAGTTTTCGAGTTCGTTTTCGAGTGCTCCGATCTTAGACTAAGCACTCAGGTGTGTTTATGACCTTTACGTTTCGAAGTATAACATTTTTACAGAGCGGACAGCGCCACTATTTTTTTATGTTAACATTACATAATGTTCAGTTATCAGCGTTTGAACACGACTTTTACATACTATGATGTAAAAGTCGTGTTCAAACACTGATAATGAAAATAATCCGTATTCCGTACAGGTTATACATTTTATCAAATTGTCTTTGTATAATTCCTTAGAAAAAGCAAGACACTTCATTGTTGACTTTGTATTTAACTCAAACGAAAGTAGTAGTAGTACTTTGTATTTAAATCAAACAATAGTAGTACTTTGTATTTAACTCAAGGTAGACTGTCGCGCGCACAAGTTAACAAGTTGTTTCTACGAACTAACATCGCAACTTAATTTACTGTATTTTATTAAACCGAATTAATTAAGCCGAAATGAACTATTTACTAGGTTAAATATTTATTTTAGACTAGAGGATGCCCGCGACTTCGTCCGCATGAATTTAGGTTTTTAAAACTCCCGCAGGAACTCCTTGTTTTTTTTTAAGCTCTGATGAACTTGAAATATTTACGGAACAATCTTTAAAGTATTTCCTTCATAACAAAAAAAGAATCAATGAAATCGGACCACGCGTTAATGAGTTACAGCTAAGTAGGTACACATTTTGATTTTCATCCCCTCTCCCAAGAGCACCGTGCTGAATTTCCGTAGTATGAACTTAAATCATGCCAAGTTTCATTTCAATCCATTTAGTAGTTTTGCCTGATACGAGCACAAACAGACAAACAGATAAACAGACAGACAAAAATTTCAAAAATAGCTTTATACGTTCCATTACTTAGGTATCCCTAATACCCCCCAGTTATTATTTTACAAAAATCTTTAATGTACAGACACGGCAAGTCTACGATTTTATTATATGTATAGAATAGAACATATAGACGAGCGTTGTAAAATACGTATGTTCGATAGAAATTTTCGAACTACCCTAAAAATCTACCCAATAAAAATCTATTCTATTCTATTCAGTAATCATCAGTACCAACACCTATCTTCGTTTTCGGCAGTGGTCCCCTTACACCCTGTTTATTTTGTGTCGGGGGTCAAAAACCTTGTTTACGGGGGGTTACCTGATTCGACGTGGAAAAGGTCAGCAGAGTGGTTCTCGAAGACAAGAATATCCTGAGACAGGGCAGGTGGATGATATACACGCAGTAGCTCAGCCGGCTCGGCACCGTCCACACCTTCCACTCCATCACTCCCCTGTACACATCTGAAAGGAGATGCAATTGAGTCCAATTCGTCTTACGGTACGTTCACACTCACATATTATCCCATTCTTTTCTTTTTTCTATGTGGGAACTGTTTTTTGTAGGATCCGATTTAGTGGCAACATTATTTCAATGCATGCGTTCACATAAACATACGATTGCAGCATCCGGCAAAAAATTTATCCTGCAAAGTTACAGACTTAGCGACTACAAATCGGTCCGGTTGTACTAAAAAATGTTGGATCCGATTTAGTGACCTAGCAGTATATACCTACAGGCTACATGCATTCACACAAGCTCGGATCAAGAATCCCGCAAAAACCAAGACGGGGAGATCGTTGGATCCTATAAAACTAGACGACCGTGTGAACACCCTATATCCCTATCAGAACGTTTTTGCAGGATCCGATAAAAAGTAGATCCCACAAAACTTGACGCCGTAAAGGGCCGTTACGGTCGTCGTGAGAAGGTGTACATAATACATAATATATATGTATATCAGCGGGATCCTACCACTCAGCACTGCGACTTTTCGGCGTTGTGGCGAGTACTGTGGTACTAGATGGCACGTCTTTGCCCTTAGGATGGTAACTAGCCACGGTCAAAGCCTCCCACCAGAAACTATTTACAAATTATAAATTTGCAAAATTACCTGTGCTGGGAATTGAACCCAGCTTATTTAATTAATTTACTTATATTATTCTCATCTTATCTTTTAAAACCACACAAAACAACACCAGGGATGTCGTAGATACATTATTTTTAGTAAATAATTATGTAAAGCCTCCTCCTCACAATCGGCGAATGTAGACGATTACACGCGTGCACGGTCGTGTGGAGGGCTTATCGCTTGTAGTCGCCGATCATCGTCGTCACAATCTTCAGTAATCGTGGCGATCGGCAACCTGTGGGTTTTTGGCCACGCATCAAAGGGAATTCGCGCCACTAGCCGCTCAATAAACGATCACGGACGTGTGGATGCTTGCACGATGATCGTGACGATTGCCGGCGATTTTATCGGCAATGGCATCGGCGATGGTAAAGAGCAGGCATAACTTTTGTTTTATAGAAAAATAGCTGATGCAACTTACTCTCTAATTTGAAGATTGTTCCACATATGAGGCCCGCAGTCAGGATGCCAAAAACCGGTTTAACGAGAGCGCCGTAAAGCGCTCGTATGTAAGTGGGGTCTCTCGGGGCGTCCCGGTAGAAGATACCTCCTGATAACATAATACCTAGGAGCAGGAGCGGTAGAGACCAATAGATGTAGCGGTATTTCTGAAAAACAAAATTGACACCAGATAAGATGATAATAGCCCGGGAGGTAACGCTGCAATTTTTCTAGTGAAAATCACTATGAATGAATTTTATTTCAAACATTTTGTTTAATGTTCAGAAAACAGTAAAGAGAGCTCAGTCGACGCACCCGCGGTGGAGCTTAAAGATACAGCATGAAAAAGTTATTGTATTGTTACAGAGAACCTTAAGACAAGAAAATAAGGTTCATAATTGCTTCCTCACCACTTATTCGTGATATTTCGTTCTTGTTCTGATCATGAACAAGCGCCGGGAAACGATTATGAACCTTATTCCCTTGTGTGAACCTTATTCTTGTCGTAAACTTCTCCGAAACAATACAATGTCGTTTTCATCCTGTATCATTTAGTTCCACCACTATCGGAGCAGCTGACGTTCGGATCTGTTATCTGTTAGGGGAAAACTATTTAAATTATTGTTATGATTTTCAATCTGTATAAAATGCTCAACTGTACAGCCGCAGCGATACCTCCCACAATACTTATAAGCAAACTAAGCCTCTTCGATATCAATGTCATGTTACTGGAATCAGGTAAGTAATCCAAAGCTGAGCCTAGTGCCATTTCTTTAAAGATATTAAGAACTTACTTTGTATTTACTGATGTCTATTTTAAGTTTTTGCAGCCTGTATATGACGTATCCCAGAGCCAGGCCCACTATGTAGCTAGTTATGTTGGCGTGCCCCATTTTGTATATCTCGTTGAATGAGGGTTCGTTCTCAAATAGTGTCCCGGTTTCACTGGAAGGCAAAAATTTCAAGGTTGCTTTCACAGCTGTCCGGGAGACGCGTACGGGTCGCCCGAAACGGAGACACACGTGAGGCGCCAGAACATATCGTTTCACAGATTGTTCCGTACGGGCTTCGCTCCGCGTAGAGCCCTTACAACTCTAACAACCGTATTGCACTGAACCACTTGTTTCAGAGTCACAGTACTGCGAACGCTACCCGTAGGGGTCTTCCGTATCACGGGCAACCTGTAAGGGTCTTCCATGCAGCCGTGAAACTAGCCTATAAGAATTTACAGTTAGCGTGCAGTTGGCGTGCCGTTGGTGCACCGTTGGCCTGCGTTTCTAATGTGACTGTAATATAGTCGGTCGGCAGTTGGGATGGGTTGCTTATTTCAGCCCCCAATTTTGGCTACGGTCCTTCAAGTCCTGCCTGAGTCTTCGCCACGTTGACCTTAAGTCTCCAGTCCTCCAGCCAAGAGAGAAGTGCATCCAGTGCTCGCTGCATCTTCATCGCTGCATGCGAGGCGTTCATCGACGTCGTGATGAAAGCAGCGTCGTCGGCATCTAGCGCCAGCATGGCGCCGCCAGCAACTGGGATGTCGTGCGAGTATCTGCTGTAGCAGACGGGCGACAGGCAGCTTCCCTGGAGCACACCGGCTCGGATGGGGCACTCCGTGGACAGGGCGTTTTCAACCGCCACTTGAAAACCTTCATCTTAAGGCCACTTTCCTATGGCCTTAAGGTGAAGGTGGTCTGTATTGCAGGAAGGCCTAAGTCTTAATGATTTTTTTTTCGGATGGAATATGCTGCTGGCCCTACTGGCCGTTACAGCGTCACCGGTGGTTTGTGGCGAGCTGGGAGCTCTGCCAATGCTTCGTTGGTGCATGCTGCCAATGCTTACTAGATATTTATGTGTACTGTTCGTGTTGCCGATGAATAATGTCCAAGATGTCCATGATGCCGACTACAAAGCAATGGCAGATTAGACTGTTTATGCGTACTAATAAACGAGTAACCGATGCTTCACAGTGCTAGCTAGTTTCGGTTCGGCCGATTCACCTAATCGTACTTGTAAAAGTCATGGGCAACACCTATTTCCTGTTTTGTTTCATTAGACTGTGTAAAGTGATAGGGCTTACGTGGGCTCCATTATCATGATAGGGTGCAGATCTCGCACGTAGATGTGGACCGCGAGCACGAGGATGCCGGCTGTGAAGAGCGTCGCCAGCACTGCGGCGCGGCGCCGTCCGTCGCGCAGCGCCACGCATGTGACGATGCCGACCACGAACATTTGCATGTCCACGCCTAGGTACCTGGAATGAAGGCACACTATTGGGTACCTTCGTAGGTTTATTTTCTTAATTTATCTACAAGTTGATAGCCCTTGACTCCGATCTCACCTGGTTAACTTTGAAGGGGTATGGCAGTTTTTTTATTAAACCCATAATCCTGATCGGTTTCTACGGGGCATCGTACCGCAACGCTAAATCGCTTGGCGGCACGGCTTTGCCAGTGGGATAGTAATGAGCCACAGCTGAAGCCTGCTACCAGCCAGGCCAGAGACAATTTAGAAATTATAAAATTCCAAAATTGCCACTGCCGGGAATAAAACTTACAACGATGACAAACATAGGTGGAACTGACCACTATAAAAAGTGTAATAAAAAGTCGTACATTAGTACACCTAGTGGAACTTTACCACTCTAATAAAAGTCACAGTGGTGCACACCACTCTAAAATTGTTTTTTGGAGCCTACCACGGGTAAAAAAGTGCGTCCTCGGAATGTTGCCTCGGGAGGTTGGCTGGGGGTTTCAAAGTTTTGTATATATTCAAGTATTTCATGCAACTATACTACTACTACACACTACACTATACAATAAAAAACCGGCCAAGTGCGAGTCTTTTAGGGTTAAGAATAAGAAATATTTAATTTCCGAGCATCGCAACAAACCGTGAGAGAAAACCCCTAAAAATGTGCGTTTGTTTTGGTCACAGCTTACAAACTACTTTATGAATAGTTATTTTCATTTTTTGTTTAAATACAGTGTATGGTACATAATATACCAAAATTTCACATTCCTGATTGGTTTAGTTTTTGAGATAGCCCCCGTCACAAAAATGCTCTAAAACTGACAATTTTGATGGCCCCCTATTTCCTTATCTTTTAAGTAAAAAATTAAAACAATATATATTCGTAGTCTACTTAATGAGTTCTAAACAATGATATCCCACAAGCTAGAGTAAGAATAAAATTTTTTTTCCGGCTCCTTTTTGATGTATGGGAGCCCCACTGAAAAATAATTTAATTCAATATTTGATTTTGGGTCAATGTTTTACACCAAACACCAAAATTTCAGGTTCGTAACTCATTTCCTCTGCGAGCTTGACCGGCGGACAGACAGACAGACAGACAGCAGAGTGACATTAATAGGGCTCCGTTTTTACCCTTTGGGACTTGATCATTATCAAACATACTTAATAACAATAATATTACAAACTATACTTTAATTGCCTCTACATGCGATAATTGGGTACCACAAAAGGCAGGTGCTCACCGTTATTGGCGCGGCGGAGCCAATAACCATCATTCGTATTTTTCTTGAAGAAATAGGAATGATGTTATTTAAACTTCTTTCCCTTTAGGGAAAGAAGATAGAAATTAATTTTCGTTTGAACTGAATGTGTATGGGGCCCTAATAATTGTTGTTGTGTATGGTCTCCAAATAACACACCAAATCAGTAACAGCCATTGCTCGAACACAAACTAGAATAAATCATCTAATTCAATTGAACTCATACTTCTGATGCGCTAATAGTTCTTGGTTTAATATGGCCACAACATTGTAAAGGGATCTACCACTATCGTTCACGAGCCACAGTCAAGAAATTATTTAAAAAGCATAATCTTAGAAAGATCTATATGAATTTAAAGGGTATATATATAGATTTTTATAAGGTCGTTAGTTCAGTTACAGTGTGAATTTTAGAACTCCTCTTGTCTCCATTTTTTCCAGGATTCTATGTATGTAGTTATTGCTATTACAAATTGACATAATATTTAGCTATAAATTAGGAGGAACTCGGAATTCCAAACAGTTAGGTCAATAAAGGTAAATTGGTTCCATACCATCCCCCCACGACGCATTGTGCGTTGTAGAAGTAGTTGTTGATGTACAGCAGATTCTGCCACCAGCTGGTCCTGCAGTGAGACCTCACCAGGCCCGCTGACACCTGGACATAAACAAATTCTTTTACTACAAAATTATAAGTACATTTCATGCACATTTCATAGACTGTATTATACACATTTCATAAACTTTCATTATGCTTTCATTTCATATCATAAGTTTGAATTGAGAATAATGTTTGTTCCTGAATATCTTGTAATAAACAAAACTTAAATAGTTTGAATTCGGACACTACTGATTGCGCTTTCAGCGCTCATTCGAAGCAAAAATTTAAAAGTTAGAATTTTTGTCTTTTGACTGTTCATTTTAAATTATTTATTAAACAATTGTTAAACAAGTTACCTACTAGATAAAATGCAGAGTTCAAGTGAGGATAGTATGAAATTTGATTGCGCCTCCGAATTTGAGAGCGGAGGCCGAATTATCAAAAAATTATCACTCCATCAGGTGTGATTGTGGTGAAGCGCGCTTGACCACATATTACCGCGTTCAGTATAGATAATGAACATAAAACAATACATCTATACATATTATATGGTGGTAGATGATGGTACACAGGTGGATGCGGCTTACTTTGATTTTCAAAAAGCGTTTGATGTAGTCGACAATGACGTACTTCTTGGTAAGTTTGCATCCGTCGGTTTTACACCGTGTCTACTTAAGTTCTTCTCCAGTTACCTAGGAAACCGGAAACAGTACGTGCAGTATGAGGGGTATCGTTCGGAACCCTACTATACACATTCCGGTGTAAGTCAGGGAAGTAATTTGGGTCCCTTGGAGTTTTTAATATTAATCAATGATTTACCAAACGTAATTACTCGCGCCAATTGTTTACTATTTGCGGACGATTTGAAAATCTTTGTTAAAGTTGAACATTCTTCTGACGCCCTGATTCTTCAGACTGACATTGATAATGTGTTGCGGTGGTGTAACCAGAATAAATTATTTTTCAATGAAAAAAAATGCTCCATCATTACTTTTACGCGGAGGACAGCACCAATAGTTGTAAATTATCAACTAAGCGGAACAATTTTATCGCGAGTGACTACGATTAGGGATTTAGGTACGAATATGTCACAAGATCTAACATTCCGTAGTCACATACAAGAAATTTGTTGTAAAGCTTATAGAACTTTAGGGTTTGTACTCCGGCATGCGCAGCATTTTAGATCTATTTCTATTATAAAGCTTCTATACAATGCTTACGTAAGAAGTCAATTAGAGAGCAACGCTATTATTTGGAATCCATTCGAAGCAAAGTATATAGACATGGTAGAAAAGATACAAAAAAAGTTTATTCGCTGGCTATATAGGAAACAGTACGGATATTCAGTGGGATATCCCACAATATATCCAAGCTTATTCTTGCTCGGGATGACAGGATACAATAGGTTGGAAGTGAGGCGTAATCTTGCCTTACTTCTATACCTGGTCAATCTGATACAGGGTAAGAAAAGTAACTCTGTTATACTAGAGCACGTAGGTCTGTATGCGCCTGATAATTATGCAATTTCGCGCCGTCGTAAATTGTTTGTGTTACCGCGCTGCAGAACTGTAATGGCTGGGCAAGCGCCAGTAGCTCGTGCACTACGCTTGCTCAATGATCTAATACATAGAAACTCAGAACTGGATATATTCCACACCCCACCGCTTCAGCTCATAAATAGATTTAAATTGATGTTAGAGGATAAGTAATTCTGTATTATTTTTGATTAAGTATTTATATTTTTATATTTTATTATGTACCTATTGTATTTTTGTGTTGTATTATATTTTTGTAGCCCGTGGAGACGAATTGGGCAACTGTAATGTCTCCACGGGTATATCTCATCAATAAACAATAAACAATTATAATAAAATCGTAGACTTGCCGTATCTGTACATTAAAGATTTTTGCAAAATAATAACTGGGGGATGTTAGGGATATGCAATAGAACGTAAAAAAGCTATTTTTGAAATTTTTGTCTGTTTGTCTGTATGTTTGTACGTGCATCATGCAAAAACTACTGAATGGATTGAAATGAAACTTAGAATGATTTAAGTTCATACTACGGAGTAACATATAGGATACATTTTATCCCGAAATTCAGCACGGTTTCCTTGGGAGAGAGGATGAAAGTTAAAATGTGTACTTAGCTGTAATTCATTAACGCGTAGTCCGATTTCATTCATTCTTTTTTTGTTAGAAAGTAGATACTTTAAAAATTATTGACTAATCTCTAAAAGGCTGGATCGATTTTGATGGGACTTTCACTGGCCGATGTTTACATTTTGATCTACCTAAACATCCGCCAGTGAACTTTTAACAGTTTTTAGCATGATACGAGCTCAAAGGAGCTTAGGAAAAATAAAATACGGGATTTTTAAAAACCAATATCCACGCGAACGAAGTCGCAGGTGTCCGCTTGTTGGTTAATATATTTTCACGGCCTAACCGCTCCACCAATCTAAAAGACATTTCCCACAGCGATAGCTTGCATTTCGGAAATAGACACAGCCAACTTTTATTCCGGGAAATCAAACAGTTTTTCAAAAAGAGTTTTTCGAGATTTAAAAACTAAAACCGGGCTGTGAGACATTATCATACGACAAAATTAAAGATGACACAATATTTTAATTATTAAACATACATACTTCCCAAAATGGGCCAGGTCCAATGAATTTAGTCCACGTTGCCATCACAGCGATTGTAACTGCATACACAGGAGTTAGTCTGACAAAGAGAGACACGGGTTACCAGAGACTATTCTCGGAGAACATCAAGCGGCGTCCCCTGCAGTATCAAGATTGAGGAGTTGCATCACTTGCTACGCTTTGTACGTTACATGTAATAATAATAATAATAATAATTAATTAGTATAGAGTATAGATATAGAAGTATAGACATAGAAGTATAGATATAGAAGTATTGATATAGAAGTATAGATATTGCGAATTTGCGAACATTTGTAAACACAATTGTAAAGTATTTACTTATTTTATATTTTTTTCATCGTAAAACAACTTTGTATTCAGACGTAAGTTAACTGAGGGATGCGCATTGCGCACGCACAGTGCTCAGACAAGCCTATTAAATTACGAGTACCTGCAAAGAAATCAAATAAGTACTTATGTACAAATATTTTGTATTAAGTATAGATAAATAAATAATTAAAAAAAAGTTCAAAATAGGGCTTCAGTATGTTCTTTGGGTACGGAACTCCAAAAAAAAGAAGACGTGTCTTAACTGCCTCATTGTTCTAGTGACGAGGCCCCGGTTTCGATTTCCGGGTCGGGCAAATTGTTGTTAGGTATTGGGTTTTTCTGTCAAGAAATTATCAGGGCCAGTCCGGAGTTGGTAGTTGGCGTTGTTACACCCTCGTGCGTCGGAGAGCACGTTAAGCCGTCGTCGGCCCCGGTTACTTACCACTATCTGTAGGGCTATTCTCTAAAATACCATCGATATCGAATCTCGATATCGAAGCTCACTCAAGTGAGATAACTCGCTTCGAAAGCAAACTCACTTCACCTTGGTTTGATATTCTGTAAACATCTGCTACGCACTTGCGAAGTGAAGTGAGTTTGAGTGAGAAGACCTGTACTATCGAGTTTTACAGAGTACAAATTAGCAAACTCATCTCGAATTCACTCTCTATAATTCGAAAATGGCTTTACAGAATAGCCCTGCAGGTGACTAAAGTCGTTCAAGCCCGCCAACTCGCATCAGAGCGGCGTGGTGGGTATAAACACTAAATCCCTCTCTCCTATGAGAGAGGAAGCCTGTGCCAAATAGTGGGACGTTAAAAAGGTTGTAGTGGTGGAGGTTGTTGTGGGGAGAAGAAGAATATCTTGGCTGAAAAACCTACGCCAATGGTTTGGAAAAAGCACCCGTTCAATATTCAGAGCCGCGGTATCGAAGATTCAAGTTGCCTTAATGATCGCCGACCTTCGAAAGAAGATGGCACTTTAAGAAGAAGAAGGTGGAGGTGGTGGTCTTTTTACAGCTTACCTGAAATATCTCAGTAGGATTCTTCTCGGCACCATCAGCCAGCTGAGCCGTTTCTCCTCGGAGTTGAGCTCCATCTTGTAAGACATCAGCAAGCCGGATATCACCATGTACGTCTGTAGCGCTATCGAACCGTTGAAGATGATGTGCTGCGAGACCTTGTAGTAATTCTGCAACGCGCGATGCGAACACAAATTATGTATTTATTTAGTTATTTAAATTAATTAGAACAGCGCGCAGGCCACTTACACTAATTAATTAGGTAAAACAAAAGAATAACAAAATAAAAAAGAGCACTTAAAAATAAACAGGTTATGCAATCGCAATCACACTGACTTCTCACAAAACTCCAGACACGTTCGTACCATCACCTTCCATTCATCGAACTCGGGTTTGAAACCGAGGACATCATTGATCGCTGAGAGAGCGCGAGGGATAGGAGAGCGAGCACGCGCCACTGTACGCGCTCTGGGCACGGCAAACAGTTTGTGTCTCCTGACACGCCTGCCATCCGGTACCAATATCCGTGATAGTTGCTCGAGTAGCAAGGACTATTAATATTTCCGTGGAGGACTTTGAGACTTTGACTTCCAGTGAGTGAGTTATACTAATAATTATTATGTATCTTGGTTCAAAGGATCAAGGGCTATAAAATTATTACATATATTTATAAATAAAATATTTTTTACAATACCATTTCTAAGTCGTAGGAGTTTTCGAGAGCTATGATGAAGGGCCAGACGCAGTGAACCATGATGACGCCGAGCGGTAAGAAGCACCTACAAGAAACGTTATTGAACTACGAAAGAATCATCAAAATCGGCCTAGGCATTTCATCTCTAGAGAGCCATAATAAACAAACTTTTCAACCAACTTCGGTTATTTGCAGATCACAATAAAGTGAAACACTTTGATCGCGTAATTTTTTATTGTTGCATGAGAAATAAGAATATAATACTATATCACCGAATAAGGACTAATTTGGGGACCTGTGGAGGAGATCCACAGACTTACAAGCAGGTAATTAGTTTTTTTTTACAAAAAACGAAAATAAAATTTAAATTGCTGTCCCTAGGAGGGGTTGAGGGTTGCGCCCTATTAGGGGTTGTGCTGAAGTAGTTTAAGATGTCCCTAAATAATTGTTGCTATTAGGTACTATTCCGGATACCACCACCACCATCAACACGGCAGCCTATTAACGTCCCACTGCTGGGCACAGGTTTTCTCTCTCATAGGAGAGAGAGACTTAGACCCACCATGCTGCTCCAATGTGGGTTGGCTTTAACGACTATTGTCACATGATAGTGATAATACCCAGGAGCGACTTCTTAACGTGCTGTCCGAGGCATGGGTGAAACATTGCCAGCTTCTAACTCTGGGCTGGCTACTTAGAATTTCTTGACAGAAAAACCCAATATCTGACAATTATTTGCCAGACCCGAGAATCGAACTCGGGAACTTGTGATCTGCGGTCGAGTATGATATGGTACGATAAAAACTAGTCGCTCAACAATAAAACTGCATTCTTGCATTTTTCTCGGTAACGGTGAGTGTTATTGCAAAAATAGCTCAGACCAAAATTGCAGATCATAAAATTATTTACAAAAATTTTCTACGAGCCACCATTTCGTTAGCTTTAGTTTTAAGTTCTTACGAGAATAATTATCTCACTTCTATGTAATTGTAAAAATTGGCGTTCAAAAAAGTGTACACTGTACAGTGTACCTACCAATTTTGAAAATTTGATTTGATTAAATTATACAATATGTATGTTTATTATATAACTAGCTGATCCCCGCAACTTCGTTCGCGTAGATATAGGTTTTCATATAGGATCGGATCGGATCCCATAATTCTTTTATGTACCTAAACTAAATGTAGTTTAGGTAAGTTACTCCTTATAACATCACCTATCTGGCATTGAAAGTTCCGTCAAAATCGATCCAGCCGTTTCGGAAATTAGCTGGAACAAATAGACAGATCGACAAACATAAATTTAAATGTACACCAGTTTAAAATAAGCCGTACGTTCAAAGATCCGGGTCCCAAGTTATTTGAACCCAATAAATGTCTGTCATTCCTGAACTAAAAAACCTATGACCTTGAAATATTTACCACACAATACTTAAAGTATTACCTTTCTAACAAAGAAAGAATGAGTGAAATCGAACTACGCGTTAATGAATTACAGCTAAATACACGTTTTAACTTTCTTCCCCTCTCCCAAGGGAACCGTGCTGAATTTCGGGATAAAAAGTATCCTATGTCCTACCTCGGAGTATAAACTCATACCGTACCAAGTTTCATTCGAATCCATTCAGTAGTTTCGGCGTGATGCGCGGCCAAGATACAGACAGACAGACAGACAGACAGACAGACAGACAGACAGACAGACAGACAGACAGACAGACAAAAATGAAAAAAATTGCAGTTTTGGATTCAGTATCGATTATAGAGTGCCCTCCAATAAAAATTTTCAAAATATCTTCAATGTACAGAATTGGATCTGTTACAGTTTTATTATATTATAGATAGACTAGATGATGCCCACGGCTTCGCCCGTGTGGATTTAGGTTTTTAAAAATCCCGTGGGAACTTTTGATTTTCCAGAACAAAAAGTACCTAGCTTATCTGTAGAAACCCGTCCCCAAAACGGAAAAATCCCGTGGGATCCCCACGATTTCGGAATACAATTCCTTACAGCATCAGGGTTGAGGAGTTGGATATGTATTTACTCGAGTTCATTCAACGATAAAGTCATTAATTGGTACCCAATATCAATTTAAATAACCGAAAGTTTCTAAAACCCATTAGTTTTGGGGATTAGGTCCCCTGCAGCATCAGGATTGAGGAGTTGGAATCCAATTTTTTTATAGAACAGGGTCACAATGTTTCTCTATCGATTAAAAAAAAAATTACGCAAATCGGTTCATAAATCTCGGAGATATCGGTGTACATAGGTAGAAAAACACAACTCCTCCTTTTTTGAAAGGCGGTTAAAAAAGTAGCCTATGTTACTCCCTGGTTAATTCTCTACTTGTATGTGAAGGTCCCGTCAAAATCGGTTCAGCCGTTCCGAAGATTAGCCCGTTCAAACAGACAGACAGACAGACAGACAGACAGACAGACAGACAGACAGACAAAAATTTTAAAAACGTGTGATTCGGTTATGGTAGCGTTCAAATAACCATATGAGCTTAATATGAGGTAGTTATTTCGATATTACAGACAGACACTTCAATTTTATTTATTAGTATAGATTATTTCGATATTACAGACAGACACTTCAATTTTATTTATTAGTATAGATTAAAACCACAACAATAAAAATATAAACCAACTAGCTTTTGCCCGCGGCTTCGCCCGCGTGAATTTCGGTTTTTCACAAATCCTGAGGGATAAGTAGATTTCTGGTCCACCCGCCCCCCGCCGCGCGGCGGCGTACCGCGGTACCGCGTACAGCGGGCGCAGGGCGCAGGGGCGTGCGGCGCGGCGCGGGGAGTTCCATGCAGCGCGAGCGTGCGTCGGCCGCCGCGAGCAGCGAAAATACCTATCAGGGCGTTTTTTACCGATTTCAACACAACTCCTTTTTTGAAAGTCGGTTAAAAAAGTAGCCTATGTTACTCCTTGGTTAATCCTCTACTTGTCTGTGAAAGTCCCGTCAAAATCGGTTCAGGCGTTTCGAAGATTAGCCCGTTCAAACAGACAGACAGACAGACAAAAATTTTAAAAACGTGTGATTCGGTTATGGTATCGTCCAAATAACCATATGAGCTTAATATGTGGTAGTTATTTCGAAATTACAGACAGACACTTCAATTTTATTTATTAGTATATAAACCAATAAAAAAAAAAAACAAATAAGTAGATAACTGACCTCCAAAAATTAATTCCTCTGAATCGCTGTAATCGCGGGTCGGGGTGGTTCGTGTCTTTCACGAGAGACTTCCAGTTTCTGCGTATTGAAAAGCATGACAACACGCTTTTTTCTGAAAAATAAGTTTTAAAAAATTCGCTATTAATCTTACTAATGTTGTAAATGAGAAAGTAACCCTGTCTGTCTGTATGTTACGCTTTGACGCCTATAACGCTGAACCGATTATTATCGATATAGGTACATAATATTGTTACGTGCTGGGGTTCGAAGATTTGGAATAAAACACCTGGTGACCCTTGATCAGACTTTATTCTGCACTTCCGTATTCCACTTGGTACTCCTGATCTTCTTGTAGACTTCCTCTTCACGTTTGTTCGCTTCCAATCCTCTTCGCTTCCGATCGCTTCCTTCACTTGTATATCGCTCGGCTCTCAGAACTGAACTGCCCTCCGTCAGCTCGCCGGTCCCTTTATATACCCGTTACCGCGTGACTAAGCGTTTTCTAGAAAGCTCCACCCCTATCGATGTTTATTCTAGAAAAGCCGCGTTGTTGTTGTTTACATTATGGGTTGTTTACATCGATGGGTGATTAGGTATTTATTAGGTGACGAGCAATTATGAACCTTAATGCTCTAGAAATAAGGTTCATTCGTAACACTGCCCCCCTCTTAGCGATGCTCGTCCCGAGCATCACTGTTGCTTCCGTAATGTTTTGCCAAGCGGTCGATGTGCACAACCTTAAATTTTCCTCTTGGTTGACGTTGAATCCTATACGTGACGTCGTTAATACGGGTAACCACTTTGTATGGACCCTCCCATCTGGTTTGCAATTTTGGAGATTTCCCTTTTCGACGAGTCGGATTATGCAGCCAGACTAAGGCGCCTTCCTCGAATCCGCTCGTGTTCGATTTCCGGTCGTATCTGGTTTTCATGTTCTCACTTGATTGCAATCCGTTTTCCCTGACTGTAGCATGTATTTCTCGCATTTTCTCTCTCAGATTGGCGACGTAGTCTTGTACGGTGCAAGGTTCATCCGGTGTCCCTCCCATCAATAAGTCTACTGGTAACCGTAGTTCCCTGCCATAATTGACTAACGCCGGAGTCGCCTTTATGCTCTCATGCTCTGCAGTCCTGTAGGCGAGGAGAAACAGTGGAATGTACCTGTCCCAGTCTCTTTGGTGGGCGTCAACCAACTTTGCCAAATGTCTTTCAAGCGTCTGATTGAATCTTTCAACCATTCCGTCAGACTGCGGGTGGTATGCAGTTGTGCGTGTCTTATGCAGACCTAAAATTCTGCATACTTCCTGAAACACTTGCGATTCAAAGTTCCTTCCTTGGTCTGAGTGGATTTCTAATGGTACACCAAAGCGACATATAACCTCCTCAACGAGCTTAGTTGCAACAGTTGTAGCTTCCTGGTTAGGTATCGCGAATACTTCCGGCCACTTAGTGAAGTAGTCCATAACAACCATGAAGTATTTGTTCCCTGATTCAGTCACAGGGAATGGTCCGGCTACATCAATAGCTATACGTTCCCAGGGTGCACCAACATTGTACAGCTGCAGGTTACCTCTACTCCTTGTCTGCGGTCCCTTCACGGCAGCGCAAATGGTACATTTACGGCACCAGTCCTGCACATCCTCCCGACAATGGAGCCAGTAAAACCTCTCCCGTACTTTCGTTAGTGTCTTCTTGACGCCAAGATGACCTCCCGAAACTCCGTCATGCACTTCACGTAGGACATCGGGTACCTTGGCTCTCGGAACGACTACCTGAAGATGGAACTCCCTACCGTTAGTCTTTTCCCATTTTCGGTAGAGTATTCCATTTTGTAGAGTAAGACTGCTCCACTGTGCCCAGTATGCCTTAGTGATAACGCTCATAGGTGCAACCTCACTCCATGTTGGTCTGGCGTCTCCTCTTTTCTTCCACACGATGATGTGCCGTAGATCCTCATCACCCTCTTGAGCCATCTTCATTGCATCATCCTCCCAGGGTCCTAAGGAACTCGTCCTGGTAAGTTTCAATGATAGCTCCGTCGACTCCTGTTTGATGCAATGTTTGCATTCTTCCGGGCATGGCCTCCGAGAAAGTGCATCTGCATTTCCATGTGACTTCCCGCTGCGATGTTGAGTCTCGAAGTCATATTCCTGGAGCTGTTCAATCCACCGAGCAACTTGACCTTCGGGATTCTTAAATTGCAGTAGCCATTTCAATGCTGCATGATCCGTACGTAGTAAAAACTTTCGGCCGATAAGGTACTTGCTGAAGTGTTGCAATGTTTTTACCACGGCAAAAAGTTCCCTCCGTGTCACGCAGTAGTTCCGTTCCGGTCTTGACAGTGATTTGCTGAAATACCCCATAACGACTTCTCTATCTCCCTGCTTTTGGGATAGCACTCCTCCAATCGCGGTGTTGCTCGCGTCGGTATCGACGATAAACTGGCCTTCCGGTTGTGGGTATCCCAGAATTGGTGTTTCACATAGGTATTCCTTCAGTTTTGAAAAGGAATCCTCACAGGCTTCATCCCAACAAAATGGTCTTTTCTCTTCCGTCAGTCTATGTAACGGTTTTGCGATCTCAGAAAACCCCTTGACGAAACGCCTGTAGTAAGAGCACAAACCCAAAAATGCCCTTACCTCTGTCTTGTCTTTAGGGGTAGGCCATTTTTTAACCACTTCAATTTTCGCCGGGTCAGTCTGGATGCCCTCACTTGTGATGACATGGCCGAGATAATTCACTTCTTTCCTGAATAGCTGACACTTCTTCGGGTTAAGTTTTAAGTTTGCCCCATGTATTTTGGCGAAGACTCGCTCCATGTTTTGCAAATGGTCCTCGAAGTCTCGACCCATGATAACGACGTCATCTAGATACACCAAGCAGGCATCTCCTACTAAACCTGCTAGCACACATTCCATGAGTCGTTCGAAGGTGGCAGGTGCGTTGCACAATCCAAAAGGCATAACATTAAACTGCCATAATCCTTTTCCCGTTGAAAACGCTGTCTTCTCCTTGTCTTTTGGATGGATTTCTACCTGCCAGTAACCTGATTTTAGGTCTAGAGTCGAAAACCATTTCATGCCACTCAAAGTATCCAGAGTGTCATCGATTCTAGGTAGCGGGTAACTATCCTTCTTTGTGATGTCATTGAGCCGCCTATAGTCCACGCAGAACCGTGTGCTTCCATCTTTCTTCTTCACAAGCACAACCGGTGAGCACCAGGGACTTGCGGATGGTTCTATTATTTTGTTCCTTTCCATTTCTTTCAGCATATCCTCGACTTCTTTTTCCTTCGCGATTGGTAGCCGTCTCGCCCGCTGACGGATGGGTCCCTCATTTCCGGTATCGATTCTATGCTGCACTAACGATGTTCTCCCTAGGTTTCCTTCTTGACTAGAAAAGATGTCCGCATGGCGTAATAGAAACTTCTTTGCCTTGATGCTTTGTGAATAAGTCAGGTTGCTTTTGCAGTCTTCAAGAAGCTCATAGACTGTAGGATCCTTCCCAGAACCTGATTTTTCCATGCTTGGCATTGAAGTGAATTTCTTCAGCCACACAACTTCTTCACACTTTCCGACGATGTCCCCCTGTGAGATAACCGTTGCTGGGGCTCCCTCCGTGCCAGCCAGTACTCGCCCCTTAGTCCTGGCTGTTACTAGTTTCCCTGATTTTGAGGAAACCTTGCATCCTCACCTCTCTTCGCAAGCTCCTCCAACCGTTCCTCTATTTTCTTTAGTCGCGACATCTGCGACTCTTTCTGTGGGCAATTCAGCTGCAAATGCCCTTTCTCACCGCATCTATAGCACACAGCGCCAAAGTTCTTCCTGAATGAGGTCTTAAACTCTTTCACCTCCTCGACAACTTCACGTAGTCTGTGAGTCTGCCGAATGTCGTGTCGAACTGCTTCGACCTCTAAGGCATGCGCCAATGCTTCTTTTAATGAGGCATGGTGACGAAGCCTCACGGCAGCTCTTACCTCCAGGTCTTTAATTCCATCGACAAAAGCTTGCACGATGTTTGCGGTTACCATCTTATCGTCGGCCGATGGATAAGCTTTCCGCACAAGCTTATCTATTTCCAACGCCCATTGCTGGAGACCCTCTCCAGATCGCTGGACTCTATCGCGCAGCTGGGCGCGGAACACATGCTCCAGATGTCGCTCCCCATACCTGGATTCGAGTGCATCCAACAGTTCCTTGTATCCACAGCCTGAAGTAGGAAAGGCCTCCAGAACAGTTAGAGCCTGCCCTCTCAATGCGACAGTGAGGGCAGTCAAGCACTGTTCGTCCGTCCATCCGTTAGCAGTAGCAACAGTCTGAAACTGTTGCCGGTACGCGGGCCAGGAGGTGCTACCGTCGTATGGGGGTACCTTAACATTAGGTCCCTGAACTGCGCCCATCGCTCCACTTGACGTTAGTCTTGTCGTTTCAAGACGTATCACCTTTTTCTGTAGCTCGTTGAGGCCAGTCTTCACACCATCTATGTCCGTTCCTAGGCAGGTGACTCGCTCGTCCATGAGGTCCAACTCTTTTCGCAATTTAGCCACCATGCCGCCGACTTCGTGAACGGCCGACAAAACAGTCCGCTGCACCCCTTCAAATTTGCAATCTTGATTTTTCTGTATCGCTGCAAATTTGCAATCTTGATTTTCCTGTATCGCTGCAAACTGTTGTTGCATTATCCGCATCAAACTCGACAAGTCAACGGTGGGCGTGGCTTGCTCAGTGGGCGTGGCCAGGTGGGTGGGGCCAGTGGGCGGGGCCTCCGGCTGAGTGGGCGTGGCCTCAAGGGGCGTGGTCTGGTGGGCGTGGCCAGTGGGCGGGGCCTCCGATTGGGTGGGCGTGGTCTCAGGGGGCGTGGCCTGGTGGGTGGGGCCAGTGGGCGGGGCCAGCTGGGGGGACCCACCAGGTGCTGGTTCCTCCAGGTGCTCCTCCACAGGTGCTCGGCTAGATTCCGCTGCACGCTGGGCCCTGGTCTTGACACCCTCGCTGCCGAAGTCGTCTCTCGGAGTCAATGGCATAGCTTCCAAATCGCACTTCTGTCACCAATTGTTACGTGCTGGGGTTCGAAGATTTGGAATAAAACACCTGGTGACCCTTGATCAGACTTTATTCTGCACTTCCGTATTCCACTTGGTACTCCTGATCTTCTTGTAGACTTCCTCTTCACGTTTGTTCGCTTCCAATCCTCTTCGCTTCCGATCGCTTCCTTCACTTGTATATCGCTCGGCTCTCAGAACTGAACTGCCCTCCGTCAGCTCGCCGGTCCCTTTATATACCCGTTACCGCGTGACTAAGCGTTTTCTAGAAAGCTCCACCCCTATCGATGTTTATTCTAGAAAAGCCGCGTTGTTGTTGTTTACATTATGGGTTGTTTACATCGATGGGTGATTAGGTATTTATTAGGTGACGAGCAATTATGAACCTTAATGCTCTAGAAATAAGGTTCATTCGTAACAATATCTACTATACTTATCTATACTCTATACTAATAAATAAAATTGAAGTGTCTGTCTGTAATATCGAAATAACTACCACATATTAAGCTCATATGGTTATTTGAACGACACCATAACCGAATCACACGTTTTTAAAATTTTTGTCTGTCTGTCTGTCTGTCTGTTTGAACGGGCTAATCTTTGGAACGGCTGAACCGATTTTGACGGGACTTTCACATACAAGTAGAGAATTAACCAGGGA
Organism: Melanargia galathea; assembly: GCA_920104075.1. Classification (NCBI taxonomy): domain Eukaryota; kingdom Metazoa; phylum Arthropoda; class Insecta; order Lepidoptera; family Nymphalidae; genus Melanargia; species Melanargia galathea. The sequence goes on from OV049855.1 coordinate 24,138,457, forward strand.
GTAACATAGGCTACTTATTTAACCGACTTTCAAAAAAGGAGGAGTTGTGTTTTTCTACCTATGTACACCGATATCTCCGAGATTTCTGAACCGATTTGCATAATTTTTTTTTAATCAAATTAGAAAAACATTGCGACACTGTCCTACAAAAAATTTGGATTCCAACTCCTCAATCCTGATGCTGTAGGGGATCTGATCCCCAACACTAATGGGATTTGGGCACTGTCGGTTATTTAAATTGATATTGGGGATACCAATTAAAGACTTTATTGTTGAATGACCTCGAGTAGGTACATGTCCAAATCCTCAACCCTGATGCTGTAAGGAATTGCATTCCGAAATCGGAAGGATCCCACGGAATTTTTCCGTTTTGTGGACGGGGTTACTACTTACTACAGATAGGCTACTTTTTGTTCTGGAAAATCAAAGTTCCCACGAGATTTTTACAAACCACACGGGCGAAGCCGTGGGCATCATCTAGTTAATATAATAAAGCGGAAGAGTTTGTTTGTTTGAACGCGCTAATCTCAGGAACTATTGGACAGATTTCAAAAATTCTTTCACCGTTGGATATGTACGTGATCCTTAAGTGCTATAGGCTATATAATATGTACCACGGGCGAAGCCGGGGCGGACCGCTAGTAACCGATAATTTTGAAGTTATACTTCATTAGGTGTGATATGGAAAAATCAGCCAAGTGCGAGTCGGGCCTCGCTCTTTCAGGGTTCCGTACATAATTATGAACAATATAATATTTTGGGTCTAAGAAATATTTAATTTCCGAGTTAGACATCGCAAGAAATCGTGAAAGAAAAACGCAAAATAAGTTCGTTTATTTTGGTCACAGCTTATAAACTATTTTATAAATCGTTGTTTTCAGTATTTGTTGTACAAATAGAGCATATAGTACATAATATACCGAAATATCATATTCCTAACTAGTTTAGTTTTTTAGATAGCCCCCGTCACAAAAATGGTCTAAAACTGACAAATTTGATGACCCCCCATTTCCTTCCTTTTTAAGCAAAGAATTAAAAAAATATATATTCGTACTCTACTCAATGAGTTCTAAACAATGATACCCCACAAGCTAGGGTAAGAAAAAAAAATTTTTTTCCGGCTCCTTTCTCATGTATGGGAGCCCCCCTGAAAAATAATTTAATTCAATTTTTAATTCAATATTTGATTTTGGGTCAACGTTTTACACCAAATACCATAATTTCAGGTTTGTAACTCATTTCGTCTGCGAGCTAGAGACCTGTGACCGGCGGACAGACGGACAGACAGACAGATAGACAGACAGACAGACAGACAGCCGAGTGACATTAATAGGGCTCCGTTTTTACCCTTTGGGTACGGAACCCTAAAAATGATCAGAGTGAATTTTCATTATTCGCGCGTACAGGGTGACATGAAAAACGACATGTTGAAGTTGGCAACGTCTGACAGTCGAGAGGTTAGCGAGCAACTTGAAGTTGCTCCTCGAGTCTCGACTGTCAGACGCTTCGCAAACAAACATGACCGTCTGTCACGCCATCTAGTGTTTGATTGTAATTAATTATCGGTCAACACTTTACGGTCAACATATCCGATTTTTATTCGTCCTAAATTAAAAAAAAAGAAAAAATAGTTTCACCTGAAAAATTTTGTTTTTGTAGCTGTTACAACAAATTAACAATTTTAAGGAAAATGAATTTTAGGAAAAAATATCCATTTTCATCTTTTATTGTACGTAAAAATAAAAATAAACAATTGCTAATTGAAATTCTTATTATAAGTACAAGGAAACAGTTTAAAATAGATAAATAGGTACATTAAGAGCCTTATTAGCATTAAAACCTTTTATTAGCATGGATTTTCGCCATATAAATAGTTTACTATAATTATCTTATTCTGTTGCCCCTGATAACGATGAAAACTTTTCACTGGAGCCGAAGTTGAAGATAGATCTGGATAAAAGATGTTTTTGGCATTTTTACCAGCTCGTCGCTTACCTACAAATATAGCAATCTTGTACATGACATGATAACTGGGTTTTCTCCATATTTTTGGTACTTAAAGTTTAAGACTATTTTTATCGTGATACCAGGCTATAAATTAAAAAGAAAACTGTCATTCGTAATGAAAAATATTTAAAATTAGCTATAAATTGAAATTATTTCTCTCTATTGTACATACTTTAAACTGTTTTTGCAGTTATTACATGTGAAATTTTGTCATAACTTCGCATTTAGATTGTTTAAATGGACTCTGACTACAAATTTAAAACTTCGTAAAGTTTGAAATTTGTAGCCATGGTAAATTTTTTCGTTTTTATAAAATTGCCGCTAATTAACAGTTTGAGTCTACACCGTATTCACAACTTCTTGAGAACATTTTGGATGTACTGTCACACAAAATGCGTTGTTTTAGTCCAATGCTCATAAAACACTGACAAAAGATCACAACAGATCACAAAGCAGACTTTTTAAAGTATAATCGATGGTTTTAGTTATTTTTTGATGTATTTAAACAGAAAATAATCATTAGAGACTCTTTAGAGAGATTTTGTTTTTGTTATTTGCATGCAAAATATAACTTCTTACGCATGTACATAAGTAGGTATACACACCTTTTTTTTGGAGGGTTTTGTCAAGACTGATTATGTCACCACGTAAGTTCAACAAATGATAAACATATTATGTTAAATATATATATAGTTATAAAGAAAATGTTACCTTCTTTCCCATTCGACACACACTCTGTATCATTTATGGTTCCTATAATGTTGAGCAGGAGAATTGCAAGCAACAGCACCGCTACTGTTATATCACTGGCGTCCACTTCTATATCATCGGACGATGTATGGCAGTAATGCTTTTCCACTTTGGTCTTCAGTTTATAATCATTCCATATGGTATGGTTGAGGCATCGCTCAAGGGATTCCGCTGTCACCGCAGCTCTATTCCGTATATACGTATGACAATACTCGAACACGCACACGCTGTACCGTATTTTTGTATGATTGTAATGAGTTGATGTTTTTTCAGAATATTCCTAAAACAATATAGAATTTGCTTTCTGCTTGAGTAAGTTCTACCACATAAGAATTTTTTAATGTAAGTAAGTAGTTTCATGTAGAAGTTATAAGCAAACTAGCTTTGGCCCGCGGAATTTCGTTTTTTCACAAATCCCGAGGGAATCGTGGATTTTCGGTTCCCGTTCCCGCCCATTTTCCAACCTTTATACCTACTTTCAAGGAAGTTTGCTATGGTATAGTAGCTATAATATATACATACGTATAGCTGTGGCAATTTTCAAAATCCCGTGGGAACTATGGATTTTCCAGAATAAAAAGTTGCCTATGTGTTAAGTTAGTGCATAATCTACTTATCTCCATTCAAAATTTAGCCAAATCGGTTCAGTAGTTGCGACGTTAAAGAGTAACAAACATACACACACACACACACACACACACACACACAAAGTTTCGCCTTTATAATGTTAGTGTGATATACCTACTGACAAACAGTGGATGTAGAGAAATGAAGAGATCTAAATATAAATAAACAATATTTAAACTTATGACGGGATTTAATGACTATTTATATAATAAGTAGTCCAGTAATTTTAAAAATCTGACCTTGCGTCAAATCCAGTAGTTCTGATTTTTTGCAGACTTGTTTATGATGTTGTCCCAATGAATAATCCAAGTTTGTAACCTCGAGCGCCGAACGGATCTTTGTCAAAAATCGAAAAACAGTGAAAATTTCGGATTTTTTTCAGATTTCGGCGATTATAACCCTAAAAAAATCAGCCAAGTGCGAGTCGGGCCTCGCTCTTTCAGGGTTCCGTACATAATTATGAACAATATAATATTTTGGGTCTAAGAAATATTTAATTTCCGAGCTAGACATCGCAACAAACCGTGAAAGAAAAACCCAAAAAAATGTTCGTTTATTTTGGTCACAGCTTATAAACTATTTAATAAATCGTTGTTTTCAGTATTTGTTGTTTAAATAGAGCATATAGTACATAATATACTGAAATATCATATTCCCAACTAGTTTAGTTTTTGAGATAGCCCCCGTCACAAAAATGGTCTAAAACTGACAACTTTGATGGCCTCCCATTCCCTCATTTTTTGAGATAAAAATTAAAAAAATATATATTTGTACTCTACTTAATGAGTTCTAAACAATGATACCCCACAAGCTAGGGTAAAGAAAAATTTTTTTTTTCCGGCTCCTTTTTCATGTATGGGAGCCCCCCTGAAAAATAATTTAATTCAATTTCTAATTCAATATTTGATTTTGGGTTAACGTTTTACACTAAATACCAAAATTTCAGGTTTCTAACTCATTTCGTCTGCGAGCTAGAGACCTGTGACCGGCGGACAGACGGACAGACAGACAGACAGCCGAGTGACATTAATAGGGCTCCGTTTTTTACCCTTCGGGTACGGAACCCTAAAAACTAGTTTTGATAATACTTTTTCAGGACGACTTTTAAGCAGAATAAAATTGCTACAATTTAAGACCAGAATCAGCTCTGTAGGTAGATACATTACTTACTGAGATGCTCGTTTTTTCGAATTTTGACAAAGTTGCGTTCGGCGCTCTAGGTATATCAATGAGAGAAAGGTGTAGAATGTAGAGTAATTTAAGCTATTTAAAGTGAAGAGCTCTTTAAAGTGAAGTAATGCTACTTGAAGTTACGTATTGATCACCTCTCCTGAACAATTTTGTATGGGACTTTTTCACCATACTTTTCGTGTGTGTAGAATTCAAAAAATTTAGGTCTACAAAATTATAGAGAGAGCTGGACGTGGAAATCTGACTAGGGTACCCTAAGGGATCTCGAAAACTATCAGTCGGAGAGGTACTATCCCCTAACAAAAAATGTTCAACACCTTGGGCAATTGGGTGAACCGGTGAAAAAAATATGGCCACCAAACAAAAAAAATTTTCGTCTCCATACAAAAATTTCTTAATTTTCAAGAGGCTCTCCAGAACAATTTTGTATGGAACTTTTTTCCCCTCACTATTTATGTGCGTAGAACTTATGGGTCTTCCTTCAGGAAAATTATGAAACGTCATGAACGTGGAAAATTTACCAGAGTACCCCAACGGCTCTCAAAAACTATCAATCATAGAGGCATGGTTCTGAAACTGAAAATGTTCAAGACCTTGGGCCCTTTGGTGAGCCAGTAAAAAAAAGATAGGTACCAAACAAAAAAAAAATTCGTGTCCATACAAATTTTTTTTTAAATTTTCAAAAAGCTCTCCAGAACATTTTTGTATAGAACTTTTTCCTCTTACTATTTATATACGTAGAACTTATGGGTCTTCCTTCAGGAAAATTATGAAACTTGATGAATGTGGAAAATTTATCAGGGTACCTCATGGGTTCTCTAAAACTACCAGTCATACAGGCATGGTCCCAAACAAATGTTATTAAGGACCTTGGGCCATTGGGTGAACCGGTAAAAAAAAGATGGCCGCCGAACAAAACAATTTTTTCTCCATACAAATTTTTTGGGTTCTTTTCAAGAGGCTCTCCTGGACATTTTTGTATGAAACTTTTTCCCCCCACTACACGTATACATAAAACTTAAATGTTTTTTTCACAAAAAATACAAAACGTAGTGAATGTGGAAAAATTACCAGGGTACCTCATGGGTCCTCTAAAACTACCAGTTATACAGGAATGGTCCCAAACAAATGTTGTTAAAGACCTTGGGCAATTTGGTGAACCGGCAAAAAAAAGATGGCCGCCCAACAAAAATTTTTTTTTGAATTTTCAAAAAGCTCTCCTGAACATTTTTGTATGGAACTTTTTTCTTATCACTATTTATATGCGTAGAACTTTTGAGTTTTCCTTCAAAGAAATTATAAAACGTCATGAACGTGGAAAATTTACCAGAGTACCCCAACGGCTCTCAAAAACTATCAATCATAGAGGCATGGTTCTGAAACTGAAAATGTTCAAGACCTTGGGCCCTTTGGTGAGCCAGTAAAAAAAAGATAGGTAACAAACAAAAAAAAATTTCGTGTCCATACAAATTTTTTTTTAAATTTTCAAAAGGCTCTCCAGAACATTTTTGTATAGAACTTTTTCCTCTTACTATTTTTATACGTTGAACTTATGGGTCTTCCTTCAGGAAAATTATGAAACTTCATGAATGTGGAAAATTTATCAGGGTACCTCATGGGTCCTCTAAAACTACCAGTCATACAGGCATGGTCCCAAACAAATGTTATTAAGGACCTTGGGCCATTGGGTGAACCGGTAAAAAAAAGATGGCCGCCGAACAAAAAAATTTTTTCTCCATACAAATTTTTTGTGTTCTTTTCAAGAAGCTCTCTTGGACATTTTTGTATGGAACGTTTTCCCCCTACTACACGTATAAATAGAACTTTAAGATTTTTTCACAAAAAATACAAAACGTAGTGAATGTGGAAAAATTACCAGAGTAACCCTAACGGCCCTCAAAAACTATCAATCATAGAGGCATGGTCCCGAAACTAAAAATGTTCAAGACCTTAGTCCCTTTGGGGAGCCAGTAAAAAAAAGATAACTACGGAGCAAAAAAAAATTCATGTTCATACAAAATTTCTTTTTAATTTTCAAGTGGCTCTCCAGAACATTTTTGTATAGATCTTTTTTTTCCCACTAAACGCATGCATAGAACTCATTAGTGTCCTTTCAGAAAAGATACGAAACGTGATACCAATATTTCTGTTTACCTTTCAAGAGACTCTCCAGAATATTCTGGTATTTAATATGGCCCCCCATTTCTTTATTTTATGAATATTGAAGAGACAACAAGGCCCGCGAGCTGCTTGCAGCTCGCGCACCGAGCGCAACACTAGTTTAAGCTTAAATTACTTCAGCTACTTGATAGCCTAGTGGTTAGGACGACCGACTTCTAATCGGAGGTCGTGGGTTCGATCCCGGGGCACGCACCTCTAACTTTTCGGAGTTATGTGCGTTTTAAGTATTTAAATATCACTTGCTTTAACGGTGAAGGAAAACATCGTGAGGAAACCTGCATGCCTTAGAGTTCTCCATAACGTTCTCAAAGGTGTGTGAAGTCTGCCAATCCGCTTGGCCAGCGTGGTAGACTATGGCCAAAACCCTTCTCACTCTGAGAGGAGACCCGTGCTCTGTAGTGAGCCGGTAATGGGTTGATCATGATGATGATGATGATGAAAGTGAAGAGTTGAAGAGTTTACCTGAATCATGTCAAGCAGTTCGCTGCGTTCATCAGAGACCAGGTCAAAGTGGACTGTACAGTAGACATCGTCAGGTTTCTGTAGGCATTCGTTGATGTTGTCCGCGCGGTAAATGGGTGGCATGCGATTGTATTCCGTCTCTGAAATGTAAATAATGTGTCACACAGCCGCGCAATATAATATTATGCAAGAACCTGCTTAGAAATTATACTCATCGTCATCATTATCAACCCATTATCGACCCACTATAGGGCACGGGTCTCCTCTCGGAATGAGGACCCGTGAATACAGAGTTTAGGCCGTACCGCCACACTGGCGCTGCTCATGTGTGGATTAGTAAACTTCACACGCCTTTGAGAACATTTTAGAGAACTCTCAGGCGTGCAGGTTTTCCACCGTTAAAGCGAATATTTAATTGCTTAAAACGCACCTAACTCCGTGAAGCTGAGGTGCGTGTCGTGATAAAAATTACCCAACTCAATTGTAACAACTAGGACAATAATTAATCACGTGTACTTAGTAGGAAAATAATAAATCATTAAAATAATTACACAACTAATTTCTCTCGCACTTACCGTTCAAATAATAAATCACTCCGTTGCATTGCTCCAAAAGTATGAAACACAAAACACCAAGTATCGAACGCATTTTGAATGCTACGTTTTCTTAAACATCAATAATTATTATCAATACAATATTTTTGTGAAAAGTTTACTTAAATATTTCGTGAATGTGCCATTAATGAATCAAATTGTGCTGGTACCTACTAAAGAAACAGTTACTGTTACATTAACATTTACTGTTATTATTACATTTACAGTAACTGTTACATTAAGTTACAACATCCCTGTTGCAGTAATAAGTAACGAATGTCAACTAAACAGTATTTACTTTGTATTTTTATTTAAATCGCAGAAAATGTGCGAACTGCGAACGTACTTTTTACAAAGACATTAATTTTTAGGGTTCCGTACACAAAGGATAAAACGGGACCCTATTACAAAGACTCCGCTGTCCGTCTGTCTATCCGTCTGTCACTAGGCTGTATCTCATGAATGATAGCTAGACAGTTGAAAATTTCACAGATGATGTATTTCATACTGTGTTATAACAACACATACTAAAAAATAGGATGAAATAAATATTTAAGGGGGCATATAACAAACGTGATTTTTTTTTTCTCGTTTTTGCTTGATATTAATAACGGCAACAAGTAGACGCTTGAAATATTCACAGAATATTTAGTTATATGTTCACTAAATAATTAAATTAAAATAAAACAAATATTTAAGGGGAGCTCTCATACAACAGACATGATTTTTTGCCGTTTTTATAGATAAGTAATGGTACGGAACTCTTATGCGCGAGTCCAACACGCACTTGGCCGGTTTTTATAGATAACTAGCGGTCCTCCCCGGCTTCGCTCGTGGTACATAATATATAGCCTATAGCACTCAAGGATCACGTACATATCCAACGGTGAAAGAATTTTTGAAATCGGTCCAGTAGTTCCTGAGATTAGCGCGTTCAAACAAACAAACTCTTCCGCTTTATTATATTAGTATAGATGGTACGGAACCCTTCCTGCGCGAGTACGACTCGGACTTGGACGGTTTTTATTTTATTACATAAGTAAATCTTTTTCAAAATTGCAATCGAATGGTATACTCGACAGGCGTTAATCCACAAGGTTAGGGGAAGCAGGGGGAATGCAGTTCACTTAAGGAAAAACTTTTATATTTTTTTACCTTACTACGGCAAAGCCAAAAGGAAGGGTTACTTATGATTTTAGCAGTCTATGTATGTATGTATGTATGTATGTATGTATGTATGTATGTATGTATGTATGTATGTATGTATGTATGTATGTATGTATGTATGTATGTATGTATGTATGTATGTATGTATGTATGTATGTATGTATGTATGTATGTATGTATGTATGTATGTATGTATGTATGTATGTATGTATGTATGTATGTATGTATGTATGTATGTATGTATGTATGTATGTATGTATGTATGTATGTATGTATGTATGTATGTATGTATGTGGCCAATTTTTGTATGAGATTCTATGTGTACCACCGTAGCGCCTAAACTACTGGACCGATTTTGATGAATGAGGTGTCTATTGATTCTTTGTTATGGTCCAAGTGACATAGGCTACATTTTATTTACGAAAAAAATCAAGAAGTGACCTTCGCGCGGCTTTCTAGATTATTAAAGTAGTAATTCCAATAAACATAACAGATGGCGCCACTAGTTGCTGGCCCCGCGTTTTCGCACACTAATTTATTATTAAATTATTGCGTAGTCGGGTATTAGTTTACGAACTTAATACTTGTTATATTAATGTATTTATTTTAAAATAAGAAGAAAATAATAATGATGCGACTATTCACATATTCAAATATTACTGAGATCAACCCTAAACAACTAAACTGAACTTCTGTTATAAGCCCCGCAAATTGGTATTGCGCCTGGCCGCCATCTGTGCCATAACCCACTGGCGCGACACGTCGCGCGCGGCATGCCGCGGGTTGTCGCGCGCGATTTTATTTTCTAAACAAACTCTATGTAAAACTGACGTGCAAAACCCACTGGCGCGGCACGAAATCGCGCCGCGCCAGTGGGTTTTGCGCCAAGCGTTTGCATAGAGTTTATATAGAAAATACTATATATACATATAATAAAATCGTAGAATTGCCGTATCTGTACATTGAAGATTTTTGCAAAATAATAACTAGGGGATATTAGGGATAAGTAGTAGAACGTAAAAAAGCTATTTTTGGAATTTTTGTCTGTTTGTCTGTTTGTCTGTTTGTCTGTTTATCTGTTTGTCTGTTTATCTGTTTGTCTGTTTGTCTGTATGTTTGTGCGCGCATCACGTAAAAACTACTGAATGGATTGAAATGAAACTCGGCATGATTTAAGTTCATACTATGGAGTAACATATAGGATACTTTTTATCCCGAAATTCAGCACGGTTCCCTTGGGAGAAGGGATGAAAGGCAAAATGTGTACTTAGCTGTAATTCGTTAACGGGTGGTCCGATTTCATTCATTCTTTTTTTGTTAGAAAGTAGATACTTTAAAGACTACTGGCTAATCTCTGAAAGGCTGAACCGATTTTGATGGGACTTTCACTGGCGGATGTTTACATTTTGATGTACCTAAACATCCGCCAGTGAACTTTTAACAGTTTTTAGCAAGGTATAAGCTCAAAGGAGCTTAGGAAAACAAAATAATTCCCACGGGATTATTAAAATCAATATCCACGCGAACGAAGTCGCGGGTATCCGCTCGTTGTATAATAAACTAGCGGGCCTGGAGTCATCCTGCCCGGTTACATAACGACATCAACGCCACCTACCGAGACCCGGTGGGTTACCAGTACCTACCCGGTAATTGTGTTTTCGAACCATCCAGGAATCCATTGATAAAAATGAAAAATGTGATAAATGAAGAACCGCTCGACCGATTTTGTGCAAACTTCACATAAAACATCTACTAAATAGTCCAAACAAAGCCTAAACATTAGGTTTGGATAGGTGGGCCCGTTCTTGAGTTATAAAATTACAACGAAAAGTGGCATTGATTTTTATATCACTACATAGTATAAAACAAAGTCGCTTTTTCTGTCCCTATATCCCCATGTCCCTATGTCCCTATGTATGCTTAAATCTTTAAAACTACGCAACGGATTTTGATGCGGTTTTTTTAATAGATAGAGTGATTCAAGAGGAAGGTTTATAAGTAGAAAAATTGGATCCAGTAGGTGGCGCTAATAGCGGGCAGGACGACGTCTGCCGGGTCCGCTAGTAGAAAATAAAATCGCGCGCGACAACCCGCGACTTGCCGCGCGCGACGTGTCGCGCCAGTGGGTTATGGCACTTAGTGACGTTAGCACTAGACACACGATGGTACCGTTGGCAAAACTGTTGAAAGAGTACGCGTCTTAGTTGGTTATTGGACATAATATCTGAAAAAACTAATCTAGTTACTTAACATCAAATAGGGCGTAAGTAAATATGAGCGGCATAACCCCAAACGTCCGTTTTGAGTTTAGGGTTAAAATTATACGTCCACTATTTAAAATTTCTGACAAATCTGAATTATCCCTCAACACAACGTACTTTAATAAATAATAGTCGTAACAAAAATGTTTTGAAATTTTGAACTTACTTATAAAAACATCCACTCGAAAATTAGATCAGTTTGGCTGCAAATCGAAAAACGTCCTTCGCTGTTTCTCGCTGCGAGCGGACATGTCTTGTGTAGTTCGCGAATGAACTGGTTCTTAGAACTAGGTCCTTTATGTGAACTACGCGACCTAAGTTCCCAGATTGGCAGATCCGCAGATCCTTAGTTCGTTAGAGAACCGAGTGACCGAGAGCGCGGCATCGTCCGAGTTACTGCATGATGATTTACTGTACGTACCTACTTCACATTGTTCGTTTAGTTCTTCGGTCAAAATTAGAATAGGTACTATTTTTATTTTTTTTTGAACTAATACCGGCATTCCCCCTGTTTCTCTATGTCTTTTTGGTAAAGGACAAGGATTGTGTTATAAATGTTCAAAAGTGAATGTACAAAACGCATTCTTGCCATTGGCAAGCGTAATATGACATTTACTTTTGATTCTCTCTCTTGTCTACAGTGGATCTATCTAACTAGTGGATCCGGCAGACGTCGTGCTGCCCGGTGACATACCGACATCAGCGCCACCTACCAAGAGCCGGTAGGTTACCTGTACCTACCCGGTAATTGTGTTTTCAAACCATCCAGGATTGAAATATACACACAAAATTTCATCCAAATCGGTCCAGCCGTTTAGGAGAAGTTAAACTACCCGCATGCAACAGGTAGTTTGAACTTGTACATTTTTATTAAAGTGAAGCGCAAAATAAAGATAAAATAAAATAATCATAAGTTAGACGAAAATCATCTCTAATAACGCCATGTTCAGATCAAGCTGCGAAGTCTAGCGAAGGTAAAGGAAGGCATGTTCTACACGCTCGGTCACCTTCGCTACCATTCACTTGGCATTGTTCGCTTTTGGCCGTTCAGTCCATGCCGACGCAATAGCGAATGGGAGTGAACGGTCGGTGTCCAGCGGTGTATGCCCACACAGTTTCTTTTGCCTTCACTGTTCGGTCTGTACATGGTCTCACCCCGGCGCCACACACAGCATAAACATTTGAGCACTATTTGAGCACTTGTTTGAACACGTCATGTGTGGCTGGAGTTTTTGGGTACTTGTTCAAAGTATAAACACATATGCCATTCGGTAGCAAATGTATTTGCACAGCATATCTGTGTTCAAATGTGTGAGCAAAGTCCTTCAAAGTCTTTATTCAAATGGTTGTCTGTATCTGGCGCCGGGGTCAGATGAAGATGGTTTGGAAATAACAGAAAGACTTGATATTTTTATATACATTTATTTATTGTCACTGTATCGTGTTTCAGGGCGAGCGAGGGCGTTGTTATGTGGCGTGTTTCGGCGTGCGGCAGAGCGCGGCGCGCGCCAGGCCGCCCGCCGGCGCCTCGAGCAGCAGCCACAGCGCCGCGCCCAGCACGAACGACAGGAACAGCGTCGCGCACAGCGCCACGCACTGCAACACAACAATCCCTGCTGATTCCGCACAACACAACTTCGATCAGTATGCTTAGCCCCACTTTTTACATAGTGGCAACGATGAATGAAACTCGAGTATCGACACACAATGACTTCAGAGCAAAATGAACCCAAAGACTCTTTATTTTAAAGTCGTAATACAATAGTTCGAATATTTATTTTACAACATTTCTGCTTGGGGCGCTGGCTGTTTTCGAATGCTGAATGTATTGGCGAACGCAAACCTTAATTAAAGCCATTTTAGGTCCATTTTACTCTGAATTCATTGTGATTCGATCAATAGTATACTATAAAGTTTTGGAGCGCTGCAAAGTGGGACTAAGCATACTGACATCTCACAACACCGCACATCCATGGTGACCACAATAAAAACAACCACGTTGAAATATCGATATTGAAAATTACGATTACGTAGTAGGTATATGTATCTATCCGTTTAGTAGGTACGCTATAAATATATATCATAAAACCACAAAATATTCTAAAGTCTATTATACAGGTTACGTGGCGTACGAAATTTTAACTCGATTAGACAAGTAGAAGCCTCAATAGCGCAACGGTCGTGGAGCGTGGATCGAAAATCGAAAGATTGAGGGTTCAAACCCCACTTGTTACATTATTATTGTACCCACTCCTAACACAAGCTTTCGCTTATTTGGAGGGGAAAGGGGAAAGTCATGTTCATCATGGCTAATATTCTTTTTTTTAAATGACTGAAACCTCCATACCAACTGAGAAAAGGGATGAATGTTCACATTACTCAACAGATATGAATCAAATATAGCTAAAAACCATCCTTTGAACAAAAACCGGCCAAATAAAATATATAGGTCCATCAGTTTGAACGCTACGATACTCGTTACAAACAGGCAAAGCGATCAAAGTTAATTCTCCTTTTGTTTGGGTGGGGGTTAAAAACAAGAAAACGTACCATATAATAGTCAGTCAAAAACAGGGGTGTGGTCTGCGAGCCGGCCAGGCCTCTCAGAAACAGACTGTGGAGGAGGAACGCGCCGTACGACACGCGGCCGCCCCACGCAAAGCCACGCCATTCTATTATTCCGCTGCAAACACCTGCAATATTGCAATGGTTTGAAAACTGTGTAGAAGACCAATATGTAGAACCAAAGCGTAATTGATTATTCAGCAACTACTTTATTTAGATATGATAAGTAATTAATCTATGCTCAATCAAAGGATGAACATATATATACCTAGTTTCCTTTGAAGATGATTTTTCGTTCTCATGTTCTCAAGTACGCGGCAAGAATCTGCACTAACATTATTTATTCTAAAGCCTTTTGTTGAAAAAAAATTGTGAACATTTTGAACTCCAAATCTATTTATAGTCCAAGGACTGATCGCAGATCGAAGAGATTTAAAAAAAAACATTATTCTAGGCATAATTTGCGTGTCTATTTCGCAGTCATCAGCACGATTATAAAACGACTCAAGCTGCCGTCATGACGTGAGGAGAAAGCCTTTAGGCTTTCTCCTCACGTCATGACGGCAGCTAGCTTAAGCTATAGTTGAAGCGATTGAGTAAAGACCTTAGAGGACCACTGAAGAAAGAAAAATTTGACTAAATGTAGGTATAACTACAACGAACGGGTCGAATTCACCGATAAAATTCATGGACATACGCCGGAGTGTGCCCGAATAGGGACAACCCTCCACCTGCCATAGCCCGTGTGTGTGCCAAGTGGAACTGGCTCACCTCCTAAAGGTTCTAGTTTTTAGTTTTATTACTCTATACTCTAACTAGCTGACCCCCGCGACTTCGTTCGCGTGTCTTTCTTTCTATAAACCGCACGGAGCCCGAGACCTTTCCAACGAATGCAAAACCGTGGAAATCGGTTCGTGCGTTCTGGAGTTATAGCGTCAGGAAGGAAAACCCGACTTATTTTTATATAGTAGATTAGTCTAAACACTAAAAAATTGGGCAGAATGGCTCACAAAAAGCCATATAGTGCCAGGAAGGAGGGAGAATGAATCGCTTACTTTCTATTTTAAAAATACTCATAATAATGAATACGAGTACGAGGAACTGGAAGATCGGCTTGTACAGGGTCGCGTAGCCCACCCGCAGCAGAGTGGGGACTTCCACCCCGTCGATATAGAAGATGCCGCCCGTCAGGATGATGGCCACCGCCAGCCCGACCATCACGTACACGATCCAACCGTATTTCTGGAAATAGACATTCTCACTTCACTATCACAACATCTTCTTCTTAAGGTGGTACGTTTTCCATACTAATTTATTATTACCATTTAAGAACGAACGGATTTTATATTTACACTGAAATTACATCGCACAGCCTAAATTAAATTTTTAATTTGCGGAAAATTTTATTTACATAAAGAAAACATTACATAAACAGCTAAAGGTGAAGTAAAGCCATCTCGGTCAGCTAGGCAAAACAGCGTTTAATAGATGGCTATTATAATAATTAAGCTATCTATGTAATGTTTTCTTTATGTAAATATAATTTCGCGCAAATTAAAAATTATATTAAGGCTGTGCGATGTAATTTCATTGTAAATATATAATCCATTCGCTCTTGAATGGTAACATGAAGTTAGTATGGAAAACGTAACACCTTAATATATATAATTCTTCTATTATACCGCTTGAATATGAACATTGTAAGTGTGATAATTGGTAAACTTTATATTGATTTTTTTCCTTTCTTGGAGCTAATAGATTGCCGTTGGAAAAAATAAAAGAAAATCATTTTTCACTAACAATTTTCGGTGATTCTCAGGAAAAAACGTATTAAGAATATTTTTGTAGATAATTTTATGATCTAAAATTTTTGTCTAAACTATATTTTTATAAAACTTTCCCGCCGCTTTCGAGAAAAATCAAAAAAAAAAACCGAAAATATTGATTTTGACCTTGAATAGATTTTTTAGCAGACATGGGATCAATGGGGATTTTTGACACTTTATTCCTACTGGTGTACCCAAAATTCAGCTCTGTCGGAATTATTGTTATTTGATAGCTATTTTTAAATCCAATTTAACCGGGCTACAAAGTCACGTTTGACCGTGCATGATTTGCTAGGAATTAGCTAGATTTAGGTTTTTCAATAATCCCTTGGGTACTCTAGATTTTCCGGGATAAAAAGGTTCTCCGAGGTCTAGTCTATCTCTGTATCAAATTTCGTCTAAATCGACGCAGTGGTTTAGGCGTAAAAGCGTAACATAATATGTAAATTTCGTATTTATAAAATTAGTACAGATAAGCCGACCTTATATTTGGAGAAGTCCTTTCCCTTCGTCTGCCAGTGATAAGTGAGCAGGCCCCCGGCCAGCCCCAGCGTGTACACAGAGAGGTTGGTGTGACCTCTGGCATACACCAGCCAGTACGTGGCGTCGTCTTTGTAGAAACTGCGGAACGCTCTGAAACATACAACAGTCCTTAGACATGAGCTCATCTTCCCAAATCCCGTATTCTCAAGTTCCACCACTACAGCCTTTTAACGTTCCACTACTGGGCACCGCCACGCTGCTCCAATGCGGGTTGGCGGGCTTTTACGACTATTGTCACATAATAGTGATAATAACCGGATAATAATAAGCTTTCAAATGAGGCCCATATTTAGGGACCAATAATAATTGTAAAGTGAATTTGAAATGAATAATCATACTCAGGCGTCTGTATAACAACAGCGTCCAAGTTCTGGAAGTACGTGTGTGCTGCCGTGATAACCAGCGAGGCCAGGAACAGTAGGATGAGCACCGTCTTCCTGTGGCGGGGCTTGCGCACCAGCACCAGCAGCACCAGGCCCATGACGAAGAGTTGAGTGTCTGCGGCGAGGTACCTGCAATGTTTTAGATGAATGAAATCTGCAGCAGCAGAGGAACCACCAGTACGTTGTTAAGTCTTAAGGTGTTTGATGATTTCAATCTTTTTAATTTTTAATTGATCCCCGGAAGTCTGCGATCGTGGAGAATAATGAACAATAATTATTACATTGAGTAGAACTCCATAACCCCAGTATACCCAGGACAGTGCGCGAAGAAAATGAAATTCGTAAGTAGCAAGCAAACTATCAATCCTGAAGCTAAAGAGCATGGAGTAGTGGGACAGTTAGTCAACACGAAAACTAAATGTACCTATAGAGGTTGTCAGTGTAATTTGTTAAACAACCCGTGAAATCTCTCTAAAAAGAACCAGTAGCAGGTGGGTAGATAGACTCGTGACAGTTTCAAAACCGCACGATCCATGCAACGCGTCAACATAGCGTCAACATATTTCCGCAAATTGTGGGGCTACACAAAGATCCTGATTGTTATAAGAAAAATATAGGAGAAGAATAGATTAGACTACCTTATGAGTGTTCTGACACGCAATTGAACAGTTATTGTATTTCATGTCAAATGAAAGACTCAAGAGTCATAATAAATATTCAAATACTTACGTAAGTTATTGACATTATGGTCTTTATGTCACCAAAAAAAATGTCCTTTTAATTATAGCTTTATGTACCCTTTGCTTAAAACAATGTTTATTTTTATCAGCCCTTTTATTAAACCCTTATCGTAGCTTTGACCGTGACTTACCACCCCTGCGGGAAGCAAAGGTTTTCCCCGTGCATGTAGTTGTTGAAGTAGAACACATTGGCCCACCAGTACTGCCGGCAGTGGTTGGCTTCAGTGCCTACGAACGCGTCCCACATGGGCCCGCTGCCAGCGTGGCGCATCCACGTGCCAATTGTGGCTATCACCAGGGCGTATGGCGGAGTTAACCTGAAAGTATGTTTTAACCGGTCCGATGATAGATGGCCTAGGGGTTAGGAGTTCGCTTCCCAGCACGCATTTCTGAATTTTCAGAGTTATGTGCGTTTTAAGAAATTGACTTGCCTTAACAGTGAAGGAATGTGAGAAAACCTGCCTGCCTCAGAGTTCTCTATAATGTTCCCAAAGGCGTGTGAAGTCTACCAATTTGCACCAGGCTGGTGTGATAAACTACGGCCCTAAAGCGCTCTTAGAAGCAAATGGGCGCAAAAAATATATTTTTTGGCTTTACAAAGGCTTGTGGGAGAAAGACAACTGAAAACTCAAAACATCTGAAAAAAATAATTTTTTAACCGACTTTAAAAAAAGAGGGTGTTCTGAATGCGTCAGAATCTTTTTTTATGTATGTTACCCGATTTCTCAAAGACGCCCGGATCAATTTGGAAAATTTCTTTATTGTTTGGAAGGATATATTTTCCAGGTAGTCCCGTGGTCATCGGGTCAGTATCTGATGATGGGATTCTAGAGAAATCGAGGGAATTTTTCTAATTTTAAGGTATACCTATTGAAGTCGGTTTAATTTTCCCTAAAATATAGCTGGTTCAACTACCTGATCCATCTCAACAGAATTCCCTTGGGTATCTGCTTCCACGTGATCTCGGCTTTCTCGGCCTGCATCTGCAAGTTGTACGCCAGCAGGAAGCTCGACATGATGAAGAAGGTGTGCGTCACCAGGCTCCCGTTGTACAGGATTTGTTTTGACAGGTCATCATAACTCTGAAATCAAGAGTAGAGTAATACAATATAGTCCGAAAGTCGAATAGGCGAAAATTTCCATGATCAATTTTAGACTTTTTAAAAAAACTCTATCAAAAGTATGCTCGCAAAAAAGCCTACTTTTTATCTAGGTTTATAAAATATAAAAATCAATGTTTGTCTGTATGTCCTCTGTACGCTGCTAAATAATAATTATTGAACCGATTGTGGTGAAACTTTTGTGAATTCTTCTATTTAGGTACTCCCACGAAGATTTCAGGTCCAAAAAATCTACACAAAAATGGATGTTTGTATATTTTCCTCTATGCGTTCCCAAACCATACGTTACGTGGCATTGCAACGCTGCATGCCGTGAAGAGCTAGTTAGGTATACAATAGAAGAATATGATAAAAAAGTGTGAATTAGACGTCACTATATTATATGACAATGTTATTAGAATTAACTTATTTTTCAAAAGAGCAACCATCGAGTGTCTTAACTGCTTCTTCTCGGTTGGTAAGTACGACATTCTGAACCACTCGTAGATTCACTTGACCATTCGAAAGTGCTTCTAAAACTTCATATATTTAATAGAAACTTTTCTATTTCTATTTCTACAAGAAGAAGAGAAAGATCGGGCTATCAAAACGTAAATATAATTTAATCGTTTTTTATTTATTTGTTTACATTAAAAAAGTATTTTTTTTTCAAAAACTAATGAAAAAATGTAGGTTCCTTTATGTAGGTTTACTTACCTGTTCAATGTATAGAGGGTTGGCGATGTACGTACACGACAGTAGGAGCGCGCAGTGCGAGAATATCACGCATCCGATAGTCACTGTCCTGCAATATACGAAAATCGTGGGTAATCGTTGAACAGGTCTTTTAAAAATACTGTGGGTGTGGGAACATCATTTTTCGATTTCTAGATCCGTTTGTAAAATGTAATGTTTTAAAGTGCTAATTTTTATTAGAGTCAAGTGTCCACCCCCTCTATCAGCCAAATGGCAGTATAATGGAACCTGAAAAAATTCACAGCAGTAGTATATATAATCAATTTTAAAGGAAAACTATCACGGCTAAGTAGGGTTCACAGGTTAAGGAGTTATATCTGTTTTTCGAGTATTGTGACTACGGAACCCTACACTGCGCGTGGCCCGCCACGCACTTGGCCGGTTTTTTAAAATATATACTTACAGTAGTAAGATAATTTGGTGTACTTATCTAGATACTTGTTAAGATAGATATCTAAGACATACTTAATACCTGGTACTCTGCGGCGCTGTTAATTCCCGAATAAATGATTATTTATTTATTTAATATT
The DNA here is from genome assembly GCA_920104075.1 of Melanargia galathea. NCBI lineage: Eukaryota > Metazoa > Arthropoda > Insecta > Lepidoptera > Nymphalidae > Melanargia > Melanargia galathea. Next base: position 24,158,139 of record OV049855.1, read on the forward strand.
ATAAAAGCGAAAGCGTGTTTGTTGGTTTGTCCTACGGAACGGAACAACGCTAGATAGACTTGATTTTTTGCATGGATAAGTAGCCGCATATACAGTATAGTTAAAGACATAATATAGAGTGATATACGATAATTTTAATTTCGGGAAAACAAAGAGTTTCCACGGGTTACGCGTGACTTCGTCAGTCGCGAGTAAAAGCTTATGAATACATAATATAACTAGTGTTGCGCTCGGTGCGCGAGCTGCAAGCAGCTCGCGGGCCTTGTAGTCTCTTCAATATTCGTAAAATAAAGAAATGGGAGGCCACACCAAATACCAGAATATTCTGGAGAGTCTCTTGAAAGATAGAAAGAAATATTCACGTTTCGTATCTTTTCTGAAAGGACACTAATGAGTTCTATGAATGCATTTAGTGGGAAAAAAAAGATTTATACAAAAAATGTTCTGGAGAGCCACTTGAAAATTAAAAAGAAATTTTGTATGGACACGAATGTTTTTGTTCCGTAGCTATCTTTTTTTTACTGGCTCAGCAAAGGGCATATGCTCTTGAACATTTTTAGTTTCAGGACCATGCCTCTATGATTGATAGTTTTTGAGGGCTGTTAGGGTACTCTGGTAATTTTTCCACATTCACTACGTTCTGTATTTTTTGTGAAAAAATCTTTAAGTTCTATTTACTTATACGTGAAGTGGGGGGAAAAAGTTTCATACAAAAATGTCTATGAGAGCCTCTTAAAAAGAACCCAAAAAATTTGTAGGAAGAGAATTTTTTTTTGTTCGGCAGCCATCTTTTTTTTACCCATTCACCCAATGGCCCAAGGTCTTTAACAACATTTGTTTGGAACCATGCCTGTATGACTGGTAGTTTTGGAGGACCCATGAGGTACTCTGGTAAATTTTCCACAATCATGACGTTTCAGAATTTTTCTGAAAGAAGACCCATAACTTCTATGCATATAAATAGTGAGGGAAAAAAGTTCCATATAAAATTGTTCTGGAGAGCCTTTTGAAAAGAACCCAAAAAATTTGTATGGAGAAAATTTTTTTTTGTTCGGCGGCCATCTTTTTTTTACCGGTTCACCTAATGGCCCAAGATCTTTAATAACATTTGTTTGGGACCATGTCTGTATGACTGGTAGTTTTGGAGAACCCATGAGGTATTCTGGTAAATTTTCCACATTCATGACATTTCATAATTTTCCTGAAGAAAGACCCATAAGTTCTATGCATATAAATAGTGAGGGAAAAAAGTTCCATACAAAATTGTTCTGGAGAGCCTTTTGAAAAGAACCCAAAAAATTTGTATGGAGAAAATTTTTTTTTGTTCGGCGGCCATCTTTTTTTTAACGGTTCACCCAATGGCCCAAGGTCTTTAATAACATTTGCTTGGGACCATGTCTGTATGACTGGTAGTTTCTGAGGACCCATGAGGTACCCTGGTAAATATTCCACATTCATAACGTTTCGTATTTTTCCTGAAAGGACACTTATGAGTTCTATGCATGCGCTTAGAGATAGAAAAAAGTTCCATACAAAAATGTTCTGGAGAGCCTCTTGAAAATTAAAAAATAAATTTGTATGGACGCGAAATTTTTTTTTGTTCGGTACCTATCTTTTTTTTACTGGCTCACCAAAGGGCCCAAGGTCTTGAACATTTTCGCTTTCAGGACCATGGTTCTATGATTGATAGTTTTTGAGATCCTTTGGGGTACTCTGGTAAATTTTCCACATTCACGACGTTTCATAATTTTCCTGAAGGAAGACCTATAAGTTCTACGCATTTAAATAGTAAAGGGAAAAAAGTTCCATACAAAATTGTTCTGGAGAGCCTCTTGAAAATTAGGAAATTTTTGTATGGAGACGAAAATTTTTTTTGTTTGGTGGCCATATTTTTTTCACCGGTTCACCCAATAACCCAAGGTTTTGAACATTTTTTGTTTCAGGACGGTACCTCTCCGACTGATAGTTTTTGAGATCCCTTAGGGCACCCTAGTCAGTTTTCCACCTTCAGCTCTCTCTATAATTTTGTTGACCTAGAATTTTTGAATTTTACACACACGGAAAGTATGGTGAAAAAGTTCCATACAAAATTGTTCAGGAGAGGTGATCAGTACCTTACTTCAAGTAGCTTTATATATATAATAATAATATTATAAAAACTTTGAAACTATTAAGAATTTTTTACGGAAACCTGTTTAACCACATACGATACACTTAGATATCAGTTCCAAGATTCAAGGCTGTGAATGATGACATGGTTTTTTTTTTTTTTTTTTTTTTTTTAAGTCAGGGTGTCCCCTTTCATGAAAAGGGTCGTTTTTTACTTATTTTATGTCCGCTAGTTTTTAATTATAATTCTATTTAATTTAATTATTATTGCTTATATCATTTTTCAATTTGTCGTATCCAAAAATTACCTTATATTATATAACTTATTAATACTTCTTAAAAACTAGTGAAGGTGTGGTCTTGCTTGAAATGATGACATGGTTGCACAACAAGGAACACCTTCTGCACCTCAGTTCTCACCTTAATCCATTGAATATCTTCAGTCTCTCCATCCTGGAGTCTGGGCCGCTTCCGCCAGGCGCGGTGAGCTTCGCCCAGTTGCGCCTCATAGAAAACGCTAGCAAATACGGGTTTCCTGAAGAAGGATGAAAGGTTTTAACTCCAGATTAATATGCTTTGGGATTATTTCAGATGTTTTTTTTTTTAGTATAATATATTATTATTTTATTTAAGTAACTGCCTCATTAACGTCTAGTGTTTAGCTTAAAAAGAGCAACCGCCGAGTTTCTTGCTGGTTCTTCTCGGTAGGAACGGCATTCCGAAGCAGTGGTAGATTCAATTGACGATTCATAAGTAGGTACTTGTATAAGTTTATTTGAACAAAAAACTTTTATTTTCTAGGTATTCTATTCTATTTGGCTGCGGGTCATGACGTTCCGGGTTCGAGTCCGGCCATTAAAAAGAGAAAACTCATTGTGTTTTTCTGTCAAGAAATTTTCAGTAACAGCCCGGAGTTGGGAAATTAGCGGTGTCAGATGCACCGCTGTGCCTTAGAGAGCATGGAAAGTCGTTGCTCCTGAGCCTCATTTCTCTCCGGTCGTGTCGTATAGCCATTCCATCGGAATATCAGAGTGAGGGAATAGAGAGTGCAACTGAGTTTGCGCTCACACTTGTGAACTATATCTTCTGCGTAGTTGGCATGTCTCTGCAGTAGCTGGAATTTCCTTCAAGAGACCAGCAGTGTCCAGCAGTGGACGTTTATCGATTGACGACGAAGTCGATATGTAATTGTAGAATTGTAGCACGTGTTCTGTTTTCATGTTTACGGCTTGATTTTATTATGCATCCTTGACTAATTAAACTAACTAATACAAATAAATCTTACAGATAATGAATTCTTTATTACCTGTTTTACTGTCTTTTTCACATAAGATGAGATCGTAAAGGCTTCCGATAATGTTTATCATGATTAGAATAACGTACACTGCTGCTACAATGAAGTCACTTATATCGTAAATAGTTTCTTCATTTGCCTTTTTGCAGTACTGTAGTTCCGATAAGCTTGCTTCTAACTTATGGCTTCTCCATAAGCTTTCATTGAGGCACTCTCCAAGGACGCCTTTTAGGTCCCCTGTTCTATTGAATGTATTAAAGTGGTCTCTACAAGTAATTGTGACACACGTGCCTCTGTGTATTATGGAATGGTTGAAATGTTTTCTTTTGTAAGCTGAATATTCCTGTGAATAGTGCAAAGTAGGTTGAATAGAAAATGAGCACAAGATCACTAGCTCAAAAAGCGCACCTCTGCTTAAGACCAGTGAGCTTAAGTCACTTTTCTTCACAAAACAAATAAAACAAAGGGACAAAATACTTGATGGTGTGCAGCCTGCATTAAATGATGACGCAATTCAGAAATCAATTCCGCTTGATCTGAATTCTGACAGGTCTAGATTTGAAGTCACTAGTAATACTACGGGAGGTGGATGTCCGATTGAAAAAGTCATTTTATACCGACTGGAAACTTTAACAATAATAGTTCAGACCTAACCCATCACAGCTCCGAACGTCAGCTGCCGCACCAGTGGTGGAGTTAAGAGTGAGAGCATGTGAAAGTGCTTGAAAATCAAAGCGCTCCGAGTGATTTTATCCCGAACAAAAATGGTCTTAAATCATTGTTCCGATCATTTTTGATACAGAAACGATCGTCAGCTGCAGCGCCGAGGGTGGGTTATACGTCCGCTACGCGCATGAAGTGCTTTAAAATTTTGACCAATAATGTTATTTTATACCTTATGAAATTTATGCAGCAGAATTTTCACACTTCTTAAATAATAAAGAAAATCGTCAGCTGCACTTCTGGTGGGGAAAAGACCGTCAGTCAGCGTGATAAACATTTTACGCGCTCAGTACATTTAGCCTAGTAAATCTAGGAAAAACATCCTATAGTTTTAAAAATTGACCAAATGTATTCTTCGGGCCTTCCTCTTGAATATATCCGAAAACCCCATATGGGGGGTGCATAACCAGCCGCCATTTTTAATTTTGTCCCTTTTTTCGGTTTTTTTCTCATATCACGAAAATCTGTACAAATAGCATTATAATTACTTCTGACAAAAGTTTTAATATACAATTTGCCACAAATGTAGTCTCTTGCATTTTTACTCTAAGTTTATTACTTTAGGAGCTATAGGGTATTTTAGGTCCCTTTTGCGTTTCTCGCTCATATCTCGAAAATTTCTACGAATAGTATTATAATTACTTCTGACAAAGGTTTTTGTATAAAATTTTCTACAAAGTTTGTTCCATTCATTTTTACTCTAAGTTTATTACTTTAAGGGCTATAGGGTGTTAAAGTTAATATTTGAGGTCTTTTTTTTTGGTTTTATGCTCATATCTCAAAAATCTCTACGAATAGCATTGTAATTACTTCTAAAAAAAGTTTTAACATAAAATTTTGCACAAATTTGATTTTGTTCCTTTTTACGCTAAGCTTACTGCTTTAGGAGTTATAGGGTGTTTAAGTTAATATTTGAGGTCCTTTTTTCAGTTTTTTGCTCATATCTCGAAAATCTCTAAGAATAACATTTTAATAACATTTGACAAAAGTTTTTACATAAAATTTTGTATAAATTTTGTCCTATTCATTTTTACGCTAAGCTTATTACTTTAGGAGCTACAGAGTGTTAAAGTTAACAGAGAGATAAACTAGTATAAATTAAAAATTAAAAAACCCCCGACATTCGCTATTTTGTGGTGGCAGCTATCTTGGACTGATTTTCATCAAACATAGATGAGAACACTTCCGACTAATTCACCTTTCAAACAAAAACCGCAATGCGGTTTTTTTTGTTTGAAATGCGTAAAAATGAACAGGACCAAATTTGTAGAAAATTTTATGTTAAAACTTTTGTCAGAAGTAATTAAAATGTTATTCTTATAGATTTTCGAGATATGAGCAAAAAACTGAAAAAGGGCACTCAAATATTAACTTAAACACCCTATAACTCCTAAAGCAGTAAGCTTAGCGTAAAAAGGAACAAAATCAAATTTGTGCAAAATTTTATGTTAAAACTTTTTTTAGAAGTAATTATAATGCTATTCGTAGAGATTTTCGAGATATGAGCATAAAACCAAAAAAAAGACCTCAAATATTAACTTTAACACCCTATAGCCCTTAAAGTAATAAACTTAGAGTAAAAATGAATGGAACTTTAGGTAGGTTTATGGGTATCGAAACACGATCACTGAGTTTATACGTATAATTTAGGTATATTACATTATATATTGCGTGTTTACACCATAACCACACCAACAATTAAATATATAATATAGTTTTAGTATGAAACACCGGTCGAGGCGCGTAAGCACGTACGGTGCGTCGGTAACAGAATATGCCGGCTGACTGCTATATAAAGGCGGGTAGTTCGTGTGACGATGCGCCGCGCGAGCCGCCGCGCGCCGTTTCAACGGTCGGCCCGCGGAACTAGTTTCTATAAACGTACCTATTTGCATTTCATGCGTTCGGGCAGTTAATTTTAGAATGATCGGTAGGTTAGTACGTAGGTTCGTTTAAGTAAGTAATTGAGATCGTAATGTGTGAGTATTTAGTTTTTAAGTCATAGTAAGTAGGTCCTAGGTTTAAGAATAGGGATCCTACACCACCCCCCTCCTGAGACCGTCAAGGGCGATAAAAATTTGGAAGTTTAACTTGACGACCAGAACGCGTTTGATATCCCCTGAGGTTACATTTTTCATCAGGCTTATCATCTTTGTTTCGGGTGGTATTAGATTTATCGGTTAGCAAGTAGGCTGGTTTAAGACGGTCTATTGATACCGTGACCTCCTTGCCATTGACCAATAAAGTGTATACTTTTTCGTTGCGAGATAATACCTTGTACGGTCCGGTATAGGCAGGTTGTAATGAACCACGAGATGCGTCATCTCTAATGAAGACGTGATCTGTGGTTGCTAGATCTTTAAAAATAAAAACTTTGTTCCTGCCATGGCGTGAAGCTGCCACGGGCCGTAACTTCTCGGCAAACGATCGTAAACGGGCCGTAAAATCGGTTATGTCTGTGGTACCATCTTCAGAGGAGTGAAAAAATTCTCCCGGTAGCCTTAGAGGCTCGCCATATAACAGCTCGGCCGAAGAGGTTTGTAAGTCTTCCTTAAAAGCACTTCTTACACCAAGAAGTACCCAAGGCAATGACTCGGTCCACTTGCTGCTTGAGTGACAGACAATGGACGCTTTAAGTTGTCTGTGGAAACGTTCGACCAGACCATTACAAGATGGATGGTATGCTGTAGTCCTTTTGTGCTCGAATCCAGCTATCTTTGACAGATAACTGAATAGAGCAGACTCAAATTGGCGGCCTCGATCTGTCACAATGGTTTCTGGGCTGCCAAAACGCGATATCCAACCCGACAGCAATGCCTTTGCTATTGTTTCGGCTGTAATGTCCGTTACTGGAATGACTTCCGCCCATCTAGTGAATCGGTCTACGGCTGTCAGACAGTAACGGAAGCCGTCAGAACTTGGTAAAGGCCCCACTATGTCGATGTGAACATTTTTGAACCGTGCGCGGGGCAGATTATACGTTCCTAAAGGCGCGGACACATGGCGGGTAATTTTTGCGCGTTGGCACGACAGACATGATTGTGCCCATGACCTACAATCTTTCTTAATGCCTGGCCAGACAAAGCGCTCAGCTATTATTTTAGCTGTTGCCTTGATGCCTGGATGGCTAAGCGAATGCAGACTTTCAAACACTTGTCTCCTCAGCTGCTTGGGTACAAACGGCCTGGGAGTTGACGTACTGACGTCGCAATACACGAAGGATTGACTTCCAGGTAAGTTTGTCTTTTGCAAGCGCAGAGAAGATTTCTCTTTAAGGTAATGTGCTAATTCCGGATCCGAAGCTTGACATTCTGCTAGAGACTCAAGACTGACTGGAGTGTGAAGTTCATCCACTCGAGATAAGGTGTCGGCTACAACATTGTCTTTCCCGGAAATATGCCTTATGTCGGTGGTGAACTGTGCAATGAAGTCTAGATATCTATACTGTCTAGGTGAACAATTGGTTTTTCGTTCGTGAAAGGCAAAACTTATTGGCTTATGATCAGTATAGATCACGAAATGTCGAGCTTCTAGCATGTGTCTAAAATATTTTATCGCTTCATAGATAGCGAGAAGTTCCCTATCGTATGGAGAATATTTCTGCTGTGAAGGGATTAGCTTTCTGGAGAAGAAACCCAAAGGTTCCCAATCCTTACCTTTTCTTTGCTGTAGAACTGCTCCAATCGCCACGTCTGAGGCATCTGTCACCAGTGCGAGCTCAGCCTGAAAGTTAGGATGCGCCAGCAATACTGCATTAGCTAGACTATCCTTGCAGTCCTGAAAGGCTTGTAATGCGTCACCCGTCAGATTGACAGGTTGGGAACCCTTAGCTGCCCCAACTAACAAGGCATGCAAAGGGGCCTGTGTTTGGGCTGCTTTAGGCAAAAATCGCCTGTAAAAATTAAGCATGCCCAAAAACCTTCGAAGTTGACGGATGTCTTTGGGCTGTGGAAAATCCTTGATAGCCTGCACTTTTGTATCAAGTGGTTTCGTACCGTTTTCGGATATGTAGTGGCCTAAAAATGTTACCTCCGGGACACCAAAAACACATTTGGATGTATTTATGAGCATGCCGTAATCCCTTAACCTACCAAATATCTGGCGGAGATGTTCTTCGTGTTCGACTTTATTTCTGCTAAAAATTAAGAAGTCGTCCAGATAACAGTAGCAGAAGTCGAGTCCCCGGGTCATCTCGTCCACGAATCGCTGGAACGTCTGGGCAGCGTTACGGAGACCGAATGTCATAAACGGGAACTCGTACAACCCGAAGGGCGTGGTTATCGCGGTCTTCGGGATGTCCTCGGGACTGACAGGTATCTGATTATAGGCCTTCACTAGATCTATTGTGCTAAAAATTTTACAACCAGCTATGCTGTGGGCAAAATCGTGAATGTGCCTGATCGGATACCTGTCAGGGATCGTTCTGGCATTCAGTCCCCGGTAATCGCCACAAGGACGCCAGCCGTTGCTCTTGTTGGGAGCCAGGTGAAGTGGAGATGACCAGGGGCTCTCCGAAGGCCTAGCTGTTCCGATCTGCAACATTGTCTGGAACTCCTGCTGGGCAATCTTTAATTTATCAGGCGCTAAGCGCCTTGGCTGGCAAGAGACAGGTGGACCAGGTGTCGTGCGTATGTGGTGGACCGTATTGTGTGGTGTAACGCGTAACGTACCTGCCGGACGAGTGACTTCTGGGAACTCTTCCAAAATTTTATGGTACGTTGATTGACCGGATATGACCTTTACGGAGGAAATGCAATTAGGTTGGGCAATTGACGCAGTCGTTCTTAAATTAGTAGTGCTATCGATTAAACATTGATTTTGACAGTCTACAACTAACTTATGGTATACGAGAAAGTCAACACCGATGATTGGTCTTGTCACATCCGCAACTATGAACCGCCACACAAAATTACGACGAAGCCCGAGGTCCAAATTAAAATTTACATACCCGTACGTCTCTATGGACGAGCCATTGGCCGCACTTAATTGGTAATTTGCTGGCTTATAACTGCCTATGAGTAACGACCGAGGGAAGACGCAGAGGTCGCTTCCAGTATCAACCAAAAACCGAATCTGCGTCTTGCGGTCTGTGACGAATAGGCGACCCACAGCAGGGGGAGGGCAATCGTCGGTCGCCGCTAGCGACTGCCCTTGTTGTTTTCCGTCGCCTTGAAGTCGCAAGGCCGGACGCACTTGAAAGCCTTGTTACCGAATTTAGTATGATAATAACATATGGGATACTTTCGGTAGCTGGACTGGGAACGACCTCGTGAGCGGCTTCGCTGTCTTTGTCTACTACGCGGACGAGCCCTATCGCTAAATTTCGTAGTCAGTGCTTCAATTTGCTTCCGTAACTCCGCTACCTCTTTCCGGAGGTCGTCAGTACTGGTAGTCGGCATTGCGGCAGCATGGACTTGAATGGCTGGGGCTGCTATGTCCATTATGCGGTCCGCTAGCTCAGCTTGCTCCTCCAATGTTGCAGAAGTTTGTGCCGCCAAGACCGTCTGGATGTTCACTGGTAGTCTGCCAATCCAGATAGTATGCAGATACTCGTCTGGGAACTCCGCGCCAGCAAGGCTTCTCAAATGTCTGAAAAACTGCGACGGTTTTCTGTCTCCTAATTCTTCATGGCGCAACAGTTGCTTTATTTTCGTTGCTCGAGAAGCGGACAACCTATTCACCAATTCGGTTTTAAGTTTGTCGTATTTGTTTGTTGCTGGAGGGTTTATTATAACGTCCTTTATTTCTTTTGCGTACTGGTGGTCCAAATGCCCAATGACGTAGTAGAATTTGGTAGTGTCACTGGTTATATTCGCCAGTGCGAATTGGCCTTCTAGTTGTGCAAACCAAATTTCGGGTTCATCCGGGTAAAAAGGAGGCACTTTAATACCGACCTTAAAAACTTCTGTCGGTGGTCCGTCCGTTGCAATGCTTGTTTTCCTCGCGCCTTGCACAGCGCCTTGTTGGCTGGGACCGGCTTCATCGCGCTCGTTGAATCTTATCATGATGATATATTTCCACAAACAATTCCTTTAGTCCGATGCGCGTTTATTTTCGGGTTGACCAAATAACGGGTCAGCCAATCCAAGGGTCACCAGTTTAGGTAGGTTTATGGGTATCGAAACACGATCACTGAGTTTATACGTATAATTTAGGTATATTACATTATATATTGCGTGTTTACACCATAACCACACCAACAATTAAATATATAATATAGTTTTAGTATGAAACACCGGTCGAGGCGCGTAAGCACGTACGGTGCGTCGGTAACAGAATATGCCGGCTGACTGCTATATAAAGGCGGGTAGTTCGTGTGACGATGCGCCGCGCGAGCCGCCGCGCGCCGTTTCAACGGTCGGCCCGCGGAACTAGTTTCTATAAACGTACCTATTTGCATTTCATGCGTTCGGGCAGTTAATTTTAGAATGATCGGTAGGTTAGTACGTAGGTTCGTTTAAGTAAGTAATTGAGATCGTAATGTGTGAGTATTTAGTTTTTAAGTCATAGTAAGTAGGTCCTAGGTTTAAGAATAGGGATCCTACAGAACCAACTTTGTAGAAAATTTTATACAAAAACTTTTGTCAGAAGTAATTATAATACTATTCGTAGAAATTTTCGAGATATGAGCGAGAAACGCAAAAGGGACCTAAAATACCCTATAGCTCCTAAAGTAATAAACTTAGAGTAAAAATGCAAGAGACTACATTTGTGGCAAATTGTATATTAAAACTTTTGTCAGAAGTAATTATAATGCTATTTGTACAGATTTTCGTGATATGAGAAAAAAACCGAAAAAAGGGACAAAATTAAAAATGGCGGCTGGTTATGCACCCCCCATATGGGGTTTTCGGATATATTCAAGAGGAAGGCCCGAAGAATACATTTGGCCAATTTTTAAAACTATAGGATGTTTTTCCTAGATTTACTAGGCTAAATGTACTGAGCGCGTAAAATGTTTATCACGCTGACTGACGGTCTTTCCCCCACCAGAAGTGCAGCTGACGATTTTCTTTATTATTTAAGAAGTGTGAAAATTCTGCTGCAAAAATTTCATAAGGTATAAAATAACTTTATTGGTCAAAATTTTAATGCACTTCATGCGCGTAGCGGACGTATAACCCACCCTCGGCGTTGCAGCTGACGATCGTTTCTGTATCAAAAATGATCGGAACAATGATTTAAGACCATTTTTGTTCGGGATAAAATCACTCGGAGCGCTTTGATTTTCAAGCACTTTCACATGCTCTCACTCTTAACTCCACCACTGGTGCGGCAGCTGACGTTCGGAGCTGTGATGGGTTAGGTCTGAACTATTATTGTTAAAATTTCCAGTTGGTATAAAATGACTTTTTCAATCGGACATCCACCTCCCGTGGATGAGGAGGAGGAAGTACTCCTTTGTAGTTCGTTGCATATACGAGTTTTGAATGATTATTTTCTTTAAATGTTCCTAAATTTCTTTATATTATGTTCATATGCATAATAATATTTTAGTTATAAATGCTAAAGTGTGTCCGTCTGTCTATTGCCTTTCACGTCTTACCTAATCGTGCAACCGTAATAAACCGATCTTGACGTTTAGCACAGAGATAGCTTGATCCTGTAGACGTACATTGGATACATTATATCCAGTTTTATGGATTGAATGCTGAAATGAAATGTAAGTGTATTAAGTGATTGGAATGCATTCCTCCTGGTTCCAGCATGCCCACTGCGAAGTCAATAGCGAATAATGGTAGCATGCTGATTGCTATGGTATAGATCGACCAGAATCTCATGAAAAATAGGGAAATTAAATTTTGTAGTAAGCAACACTAGGTTAACTCGGCTGCCCTAGTGATAAACAAAGTAATTACATTCAGAACACCTTACCTGGGATCGTTTCACGAAACGAAAAATAAAGCAAGTAGCAACTGCATTTTAAATACAAAAACAAAGTAATCAACATCCAATTACTTTGTTTTTGTGTTGTACTTGTTGTTTACTTGGTTTTGCATTTATATTCCGGGTTAGTGTGTGCAGGTACTTTGTTTGGGCAATTCAAATTTCAGTAAACGGTTCAAGTTATTTGAAATATTAAACTGTGGTAAAAAACTCGATATAAAACTTTTGTTAATGCAAAAAAATTATGTCACAAAAAATGTCAGTTACTTTGTTTATCGCTAGGGCAGCCGTAGTGTTGCTAGCTTTGGAATTTCATTTCCGTATTTTTCATGAGATTCTGGTCGATCTTTACTCAATATAAAGCTTACTTGTATAAAATGCATGAGATCCGAATGGCTCTTGGAGGAGAGATCATAGTCCGCTACACAGTACGTGCCTCCTGGTTCCAGCATGCATTCGGCGTAGTCGTCCATAGCGAATAATGGCGGCATGCGGTGGTACTCCGATTCTGTAACAGATTTGTTAAAGTTGTACCTAATTGTAATCACACTATTACACTAATATTATAAAGGCGAAAGTTTGTGTGTGTGTTTGTTACTCTTTAACGCCGTAACTATTGAACCGATTCGGCTGAAATTGTGAATGGAGATAGATTATACCCTGATACACATAAGGCTACTTTTTATCCCGGAAAAGTATTCCTATGGGACTAAAATAGATATAGACTTCCAAAAACGCGATAGATGGCGCTGACTGTTCTTAGGTAGGTTAATCACGCTCACATAGCACATAATTGCAATAGTTGCATGCATCTGTATGCGTTTTATCCCGGAAAAATCCACAGTTCCCACGGGATTTGAAAAAAAAAACCGAAATCTATAGCTACAGCTATAGGTAAATTACTATAGAAAAGTTCCTTAAAAATAGGTATAAAGGTTGGAAAAGGGAGCGGGGACGGGAACCGGAAATCCACGATTCCCTCGGGATTTTTTTTCCGGATGGAGTACCTATACTGCATAAGCCCTAGTGGCGTCACGGGGTGAGGGGGGGGGGGACCGGAGGGGCATGAGCCCAAGAGCGAAGGTATTACAGGCATTGTTGTTGTAAGAGCGAATTTAGTCCGCTTTTTATACGATCTCAGTATCAACTCAGCACTGACTTCGTTTACGTACTCAATCAATAGCTCGGATAGACAGACAGACAGACACAGTTTCGCATTTATAATATTAGTAAGTAGAGTATGGATATAGATTATACATCACTCTGTGGTACCTATAAGTTGTACACGCGTTTAGCATGACGCGACTGTCCAGGTCTTTACGGTTACAGGCTAGATACAGTAATTAGTCATAACTAGATGCAGTTAAATACTATAATTTTAATTAAATCCTAAGGGTCTGTACAGACTATGCATTTGGACAGCAAGACAAATGTAAAATTGCAGTTGAGATGTTGTTTTCTGGCTTTACAATTTACACTATGTCTGTACTTGAATTTCATAAAACATATTAATATAGGTAAGTACTATCAACTGTGCATAACAATTAGATCCTAATTTAATTACCAGACAAAACTTTACATTATAATTATGTGCCGATTGCAATCTAGCACATTTAGAATTTAAATTAAAAAAAAACATGTTAATTAATCTTTTATCGTTAATTAGTATAGTTTGAAAGAAGTTGCTATTTGGTTACGTCAACTGAACTAGAACGTATCCAATTGTAATTTAGCGTTCGGTTTGCAGTCTAGACGCAGCCTGTCTGTTTAGACCCTAACATTAGAAACACCTACCCACCTCGTAACCCTCTGTCAAGAGGGCAAACTTGCGGAATTGTTTCATATTATAATTATCTTGAAGTAATTAAATTTAATAGGCACAAAGTCACAGACACTTGACTTGCAGAACTTTAACACTGAGCGTATTAAAGATACCTACCACCGAGCGTAGTACCTACTACCTACAGTAGTTTAAAAGTGTTCGCCAGCGATCTGTCTATCGGATAAAGCTAATAACTGATGCAACTGCGGGCGATTGTCTCATTTCATCTACTATATAGACTTCTTATTGTCCCACTGCTAGGCACAGGTCCTCTCCATGGTCCATAGGAGAGAGGAATTTAGAGCTTAGACCCGCCACGCTGCTCTAATGCGGGTTGGAGGGCTTTAACGACTATATTGTCACATGATAGTGATAATAACCGGGGCCAACTGCTTAAACACCGCCAACTACCAACTACGGGCTGATACTGAGAATTTTCTTGACAGAAAAACCGGATACCTAACAGTTATTTGCCCGACCCGGGAATCGAACCCGGTACCTCGTGATCGGCAGTCGAATATGCTAACCACAAGACCAACGAGGCAGCTCACCAGACTCAGGCCTGGTAGGTAGGTAGGTAGGGTGTTAGGTAGGTAGTACCATAATACTAAAAAAAACCCGACCCCGTAAAAAGTGCACTAAAAAGAAAATTAAAACTAAAGCCTAGCATCACACAGTTAAGACGAATCGATGAACTACCTATACTCATCATTGATTTAAATCCATCCAACTGTTGGAATGCTTTGAGCGAGGGTACAAAGAATCCCGCATATTATGTACATTGTGTATACCCAAATACGCGCAAAAAATATAACACTATCTTTGCAGTCGCACTAAAATGCTATGATTTTTCGCATTCGGAAAAGTCTGACGTAATAGTACGGTGTCCGGTAGAATGAATTGTGCGACATTGAACCGGGGTTCAAGTGTATCTGACACGTTGAGGAAACAGGCAGTACTTACACACATGAAACGATCCGCTAAATGGTATATTAGGTCACTTTGCACTGGGAAAATACGGTTGCTGGTCGTTAAGTTATTTTTAAAGCTCACGTAAGTTAAGGCTCATTGCACTGCAAAACAATTGTCAGGTTTTGGGTTTTTCTGTCAAGAAATCCTCAGTACCGGCCCGGAGTGGGTAGTTTGCGGTGTTTCACCTCTGCACTTTGAAGAACACGTTAAGCAGTCGGTCCCGGTTATTATTACTGTCTTATGACAATAGTAGTTAAAGCCTGCCGACCCGCATTGGCGCAGCGTGGCGGGTCTAAGCTCTAAATTCCTCTCTCCTATGAGAGAGGAGACCTGTCCCCAGCAGTGGAACGTTAAAAAGGCTGTAGTGGTGATGGCACTGCAAAAAATCTTCTGGATAATTTTATATGAACTGCGCACTGGCGGACCAACAAGGTTCTATATCACAATATATATCAAGACTATTTCTATGCTCTATGTGCTAATGATAGAGTATATCCTTCGTTGGGCACGATTTTGCGATGTGACGCGATGCGGTTGTAGTTTGAAAACATTTAAAGGAACCCTCATAAGTTTCGTCCAGTCCATCTGTGTGTTACAAATATTTTATTCAAAAACTGCTATTAAAGCTGGATAATAATAAAATGTACATAGGTAGTTTAAATAGAGACGTAAACTAACATTTTAGACCAAAAAAATTTTTTACAGGGTAGAACCCTGTAAAAAACCTCTCAAAAATTAAATTAAAAAAATATCGATCTCCCTATTAGGGCTGTGAATTGTGTTGTTGTAAATCCCGGCACTCTTCCCGGCTGCGTCAATTTGGGATTTTATTTTTTCTATTATTCCGGGCCGGGCCTATCTTCAAAACTGATTTTGGTAGGACTTTCGCATTCAGGTAGAGGACTATCCAAGACGTGAGCTTGGCTTATTTCCCGAATCCCGAAAAAAACATCGGGTTTCATTTTTTTATGATAAAATTTTTAAATAGGTAAGTACCTACATCACGTACAAAATCATGATAAAACTACGTCAACTACGAATAAGGGAAGAAATTTTGACGGGACTTTCACACGCAGGTAAAGGTTTACACAGAGCGTGGTCTAAGCAATTTTTTATCCAGGGTCTATTTAAAATTCTTCTGTAAAAAAAAAACGTTGACTCTAGGGAAATAAGACCACTGGACTGATTTTGACAAAATTTTGCACGACGATGCAACATGCGAGCATGAACATGGCAACTTTTTTATCTCGGGAATTAAAAGAGATCTGGATTAAAATAGTATCCGCAGAATTTGGATTAAACAGGTTAGTTAAATTCGACCGTAAATTATAGATACGTACCATTAATCCTATAAATAACAGCCAAACTTTGTTTTACTAGAACCAACGAGAAAATAACCAAAAGCATCATGTTTTTTTTTCCGTAATTTAAATATATCACAAATTAGGTCTTTATAGTTCACGTCCTAACTAGATACGCGTCCAGCACAAGTGTCGTAACACGATCGTAACGTGACAGATGCTGATATAGGCTATTATCCTTATTATTGTTAAGTTAGAGGCCTTCTCTGTGCCTAAGCAATAAAATTGTAGAAAGGTTATCTTTGTGGTCTTTGCGTTGATACAAATAAGTATTTATTTATTTAAATCTTAATATATAAAACAAAGTCGGGTTTGTTCGAACACTTATCGAACACTACTCGAGAAAGGCTGGACCGATTTTCATCGTTTTTAATTTGTTGTATTTGTCTCCGTTCCGAATAGCTATAAAAACATTGGGAAATTGACGAAAAAATAAAATAAAAGAAAAAACATTTTCCCATACAAAATGTTCATGGGTTTCGTAACATCCCGTCGATACGGTAAACTCTCTCACCCGTATATAATTCTACCGTACCTACGTATATTCTACGTATAATTCAACCCGTACCTATATAATTCTTCTGTACCTGTGTTTGTCACCTAACTCCTCCCTAAACGGCTGGACCGATTTGGATGAAATTTTGTGTGTATATTACAATGGGCTCCTGGATGGTTTGAAAACACAAATACCGGGTAGGTACAGGTAAACTACCGGGTTTTGGTAGGTGACGCTGATGTCGGTATGTCACCGAGCAGGACGACGTAAACTACCGGCTTACTACAGGGCACGGGTCTCCTCTCAGAATGAGCAGGGTTTAGGCCGTAGTCCACCACGCTGGCCGAGTGCGGATCGGTAGACTTCACACACTTTTGAGAACAGTATAGTAGAACTTTCAGACTTGCAGGATTCCTCACGAGTCACGATGTTTTCCTTCACCGTTAAAGCAAGTCCGAAAAGTTAGAGGTGCGTGCTGAGGATCGAACTAGGATCGAAAGGGTGCCCGTCCTTGTGAAAGTCTTTTACCTACATAGCTAATAGGAAGTAACTGCAGAATTCGTGAGAATACTTGAGAAAGTTCTTGATAAAAGCAGGAAGCGTGTAATACAGACCAATTATACTTCCTCTCTTTCTCTATCCCTGAATATGGCAATCTAGCACTGCTAGACGGTTCAGAAACTTTTAAGAAGGTATCAAATATTTTAGCACATTTATTTTATAAACCAGTGTTCACGTTCATTTTTGTTTACAATAGGCTCGTTTAAGCTTGTTTAATATGAACTGCATATTATGGTGATGGTTAAAGTTAGGTGCGGTTAAAGTTTAACGTGACCACACCGCCAACAATTTTGGGTTGAACAAACCCGAGTTTTGTAACTTTCTACCATAACCTTAACCGTGGAAGTAGGTACGAATAGCTACTGATTTATGTAACTTTTCTTGTTTTTGTAATTTTTTTAATTTGCGATGCGAATAAATTGCGATCAAACCAGCAAGCAGGTCGCCTGATGTTAAGTGATTACCGCCGCCCATGAACATTTGCGGCACCAGAATGGTTTACCAAAATGTGTCACCTTGACCGTGGAGGTACGAATACTAATTGTGAAACCTACTTTTCTTATTTTAGAACCACCTTCAAAAAGGAGGCTATATGAGCGACACGTATGTATGTATGTAATATGTATGTAAGTTCGCGATTATTTCAAAAATCAATGAACCGATTCAGATGATTTTTTTCACTATCGTAATCTACAATTCTTTCAAGAAAGTTTGAGTATAAATAACACACGGTATATTGTATGATGTTACACGCATAAATATAATATAATACCCGTAATATGTCACTAATATTTTTGATTGATACACCGATTTCTCTGAGGTTGCTGGACCGAAGTCGGTTTAATTTTTTATAAGATATAGCTTGTTGGTGGTTTATTTTAATTTTAACAGTAACTTGACTTTAACCGGCTGACGTGCAACTGACTCTTAAGGCAACACGAATTCAACGAAAACCAGTTCAGCAGGGCTATTCTGTAAAGGTATTTTCGAATTATCGAGAGTGAATTCGAGATGAGTTTGCTAATTTGTACTCTGTAAAACTCGATAGTACAGATCTTCTCACTCAAACTCACTTCACTTCGCAAGTGCGTAGCAGATGTTTACAGAATATCAAACCAAGGTGAAGTGAGTTTGCTTTCGAAGCGAGTTATCTCACTTGAGTGAGCTTCGATTTCGAGATGGTATTTTAGAGAATAGCCCTACAGTGTGCTTAGTCTAAATCGGAGCACTCGAAAACGAACTCGAAAACTATTGATCGATTTCAGAGTAAAATAGACCTAAAATGGCTTGTATTAAGGTTTGAGTTCGCCAATACATTCAGCATTGTTCGAATGCTGAATGTATTGGCGAACTCAAACCTTAATACAAGCCATTTTAGGTCTATTTTACTCTGAAATCGATCAATAGTTTTCGAGTTCGTTTTCGAGTGCTCCGATTTAGACTAAGCACACAGTACGTGACATTCATTCTCAGCACACACGATGCAAGTACTGGGCACAAAGCAAAGTAGTTTTGATAAATAGATCTCTTTATTAACTTTAATGCATTTCCTATTATATTTTTTTTTACCGAACTATGGCAAAGCCAAAAGGATGGGTTATGAATTTAGCAGTCTATGTATGTATGTTTGTGTCCGATTTTTGTATGAGATTCTGTGTGTAACACCGTAGCGCCTAAACTACTAGACCGATTTTGATGAATAAGGTGTCTATTGATTCCTTGTCATAGGCTATATTTTAGTTACGAAAAAAATCGAGAAGTGACCTTCGCGCGGCTTTCCAGATTATAAAAATTAGTTTCGAATAGACATCACAGATGGCACCACTAGCTGCTTGCCCCGCGCTTTCTGCACACTAAATTATTATTATTAAATTATTAAGCGTAGTCAGGTTTTAGTTTACGAACTTTTTTACTTGCTAGAAGTTAGAATGGGTAAGTATAGTAAGCTATCCTTAATAGATAGATATATTATGCCATCGCGGTCTTTTCTTTTCTTGTATCATCATTCTCCGTCTTCCCACCATACATTGTTTTGTTATAGGTACCTCAAAGGGATTAAAGGGATAAAAGTTCCCAGGCGGCTTGACTTTTTCCGACATAATAATTATCGTCATATTTCAACCAATTTACTCAAAATCTTAACAAATTATACACCTAAACCTTTGTCATGAATCACTCTGTCTATTGTTGAAATTGTATGAAAATGCGTTCAGTAGTTTTTGAGTTTATCACGAACAAACAGACAGACAGATGCAACGGAGGACTTTGTTTTAAATGTAACAATAGTCGTTAAATCGCGCTAACCCGCATTGGAGTAGCGGGACGTCAAAAAGCTATAGAAGTGGAAGTCAGTTTTGGTAAGTAACTCCCACCGTGTAGGTAATCACTCGCAGTAAGTCAATATCTGCAAGTATTAGCTAGCTAAAACTAGTCTTCTTGTTCTTCTCTCTGCTTCTTTCTTCTTTTCTATAAGGCCTGGCGCACACCGAGCGCAGAGCATTTTTTGAGAACACTGAATAATTAACTTTACGACTATTGACATACGGTCAATAATTGGATTCCAAGAATAAATACGCGCACGGAGCATCGGATCGCCCACAAGAGCATGCTCGCGAGTGCTCCGGTCGCCGCTGCGCTGCTCCGCGCCCACCACGCTGCTCTATGCCGCGCTCCGACGTGCTGCTCTGCGGGACTGAGCGGCCGCCAGTTGCCCTAAAGAATAGACATGAGAACGAGGGAGAAAGAACAACATGGATGCACTCGACGTAGCTGCGCGCCGACGCGCGTCTCTCCGCCCGAGGGCTCTCGTGGCTCTTGGCGTCGCTCGGGGTCGCGTCGCCTGGATCCGCGCACGCAACTCAAGAAAAATGCGCTCCGCCGCGCTCGGTGTGCGCCGGGCCTAATGCGAAAGTATTTCCAGACTCCAGTAGACATAATACACATTAAGACTGCACATTTAATTTATCTGTAATTTAATTTTATCTACACCCATGCTTTAAATCCTCTATTAAAGATTCTGAAACAGTTAGCTTATTGCCAACATTAAAACACCCAATGTCCTAATAACCATTACATCATCCAAACGGATGATGTTATTTTGTACTGAATTTCATAACAACACTCCTTTGTTTTTTTTTCAATCCCTTCATGCGCAAAGAGTTTCAATATACAGCCACATTCATTGCTTGATGCGCGGTATCTGTATGAATTTCAAAAAAAGAACATTTTCGTTTACACGCGTTCTGACTACGTCGCGCGCCGTAAAAAAAATTAAGTTATTCGAATCCCCGCCATTTTTCTTCGATATTTTTATTGTTACAAAAAATGAGCGATTCAAGTTTTAATAGCACACCGCCAGATATTTTAAACGCTGCAAAAGACATTTACAATAAATTACTACCGGAAAAATCAAGAACGCGTTATGAAAAAACGTATCAAGATTTTATGAATTGGAAACTATCAAAGGGTTCATCATCATTTTCTGAAGAAGTACTTTTAGTTTATTTTCAAGCTTTATCAGAGAAATTTAAATCTTCATCCCTATGGACTTTCTACTCAATGCTCAAAAGTACACTGAGTATTAATCACAACGTGGATATCTCAAAATATTCAAAATTAATTACCTTGTTGAAACGTAAAGGAGAAGGCTATACAGGGAAGAAATCGAAAACGTTTTCACCTGATGAAATAAATAGGTTTTTAAGCCAAGCGCCTGATCAACTATATCTAGCGATAAAGGTACGTTAGTTACTTACTTCATTATAATGTTATTTTTCTTGTGATATGATGAATAAATTACAATATTATTCTATCAGACTGCGCTAATATTCGGAACCATGGGCGCATGCCGTCGTCAAGAATTATACGCTTTGTTATTTACCGACTTACAGATAAATGAAACTGTAATTGTGGTCAATGTCAATAATACAAAAACCAAAACAAACCGCATTCCATAGAAAATAAAAATAGTGAAGTGGTAAATATAAATATTCCGCCGAGTACATCGGGATCGGGACCTTCCAACATTAAAGAACATAATATTCAAGTGAATTTTAATAATTGCACTATACAAAATGTAAATTACTACTAAAATAAATAATTCTTTCATTAATTCTTAGTTTATTTGTATATTAGTAATGGATGATATTAGGTTACTACTAGGACTGGCTGTTTTAATGTTAGCAGTAAGCTAACTGTTTCAGAATCTTATAGAGGATTCATATTATGGGTGTAGATAAAGTCTTGTATGCAACTGTTGATAATTAGGTATTAAAACACTCATGTGATACTATTATCACACTCAGCTTCGCTTCGTGTGATAAACCCACATTCGTGTTTTAATACCCCTTATTACACAACAGTTGCATAAATAACTATAACAATATAACTTGCGGTAAATGACTTGGTCCGAGTGCGCAAACACAGTGCAAGCGCCTTGCTGCGAGTGCAACACAGCTGACCTCTGCACTTTTTAACCCCCGACGAAAAAGATGGCCGCCGCTACAAAATGGCGGATTACATATTTTATCACAACGCCTTCGATATGGGTATCAAATGGAAGGGCTTGACTAGTAGAATAGCACTATGCAAATCCAAGATGGCCGCCACCACAAAATGGTGAATGTCGGGGGTTTTTTAAATTTTAAATTTATGCTTGTTATTGCTATTGGACACTGCTTTACAAAAAATAACAAAGTCGGGGCAAAATACCTACCTACTGTAACTTATACTAGAAATGTGCGACATTGGAGCAATTACTTGCGCCAATTTGATATTATAAACAACTTGGTAAGTCCGGAATATGTAACGAGCTCGCTCTAGCTGCGTCGCATAACGTACTCCTCATTTGAGGGTCGTGATCATTTCCATTAAGTAATAATACATCGTGGGGATTTTCTAGTGATAATTACATAGTTTTTACGTTGGTTTTATAGTTTGCCCCTCTGGAGCAGTGGCGAGCGCTGTGGTCTTATAAGTGGGAGGTCCCAAGTTCGATTCCCGGCAGTGGCAATTTGGGATTTTATGTCTAAATTGTCTCTGGTCTGGTCTGGTGTGAGACTTCAGGGTGAGCTTTCAAGGCGTGTTAACAAGAGGCCTTAGGATGCCCGAGAGTCCTACTCTATCTCGTGTATGTGTTTAGGGCTTATATACTTATACATAATATCTATAAACAGACCTTATATATCGATAGACAAAGAGAGATTTTATGTTTCAGAAGGATTATTGCACAGCGGAGCTTATCCATACTAACAAGTAATAGCTACTAAGTATATTATAATGTCCTCCCGACCAAATTTCGGCCACGACGGCCAATCGCAACCGAGGCAAAGACTACGCAGGAGATAATGGCACAAATGTGTGTGCAAACACGGGTGCACTCTCTATTCCCTCACTCTTATACAGAGATGTAACTATGATTGTGTGAGAATGACTTAATAAAACTGCCCCACCTACCTATATCTATTAATTTTGTCAGGTTTAGATATTTTATTAAAAAAAATTTACTTACTTTGTTTTATATAATACTAGCTGACCCCCGCGACTTCGTTTGCATGTTTTTCTTTGCTATAAACCTCACGGAGCCCGAGACCTTTTCAACGAATGCAAAACCGTGGAAATCGGTTCGTGCGTTCTGGAGTTATAGCGTCAGGAAGGAAAACCCGACTTATTTTTATATAGTAGATTGAATTTTCAAGTTGATTGTTCACTTGGTCGATATTGTATAGGTATACTTACTTACATTAATAAATATTTTTAACTTAAGTAGTTAACTTATTTTTATTATGTCAATCGTTGGGTTTCAAATGTAGTAGATACGTGTTCACGCCATATTAGCGTTCTACGCACCATTATGACGTCACAATACGCTTGTAGTACAGTGTGCATATAAATAAAATAAAAAGTCAAATAAACTTTATTCAAAATTGGTACCTAGGTACACTGTACACTTTTGGAAAATCGATTTATTTAGTAAAAATATTATTACCGAGCACCTGAAAAGCTGAATAACTTGGAGTATCACATTTCTCTCACTACTATGATTACCTATTTAATATGAGGTAGGTACTTATATATTAGTCATCAAACGAGTCTGAAGACGAAAATCTTCGAACAGTGCGTGTTGCCAGTTGACATACGGCTCCAAGACGTGGTCGCTGACTATGGGCCTCA
Organism: Melanargia galathea; assembly: GCA_920104075.1. Lineage (NCBI taxonomy): Eukaryota > Metazoa > Arthropoda > Insecta > Lepidoptera > Nymphalidae > Melanargia > Melanargia galathea. Next base: position 24,181,535 of record OV049855.1, read on the forward strand.
TAGAATAAAGCTCACAGTTACTCAGAGTCCAGAGAGCGATGGAGAGAGCTATGCTCGGAGTTCCTCTATGAGATCAAATCAGGAATGAAGAGATCCGTTGAAGAACCAGTGTCACCGACATAGCTCAACGGGTCAAGCGAAACTGAAGGCACATAGTTCGAAGAACCGATAGACGTTGGGGTCCCAAGGAGCTAGAATGGCGACCTCGCACCGGAAAACGCAGTGTTGGCAGACCCCCACTTTTTTTTTTTGACGTGGTGGAAAGCTTTATGGCTACCCCCGTTCTTTGGGCAGAACGGGGGTTATGTGGGACTCCCCCTATGGGTATACCCTAACTATAACCACCACGGCTGTTCCCTCTCGCTAACTGTGCTGGACGCCTGGGGAACCCGTTGTATACGTCCCAGGCGTCTGTCAGCCGCCCCGGCCACCTGCCGGGGCTCCCGCGCTAAAGAGGAGGGGATCGGGACAGCGTGATCCCCCCCTCAGACAGTGAGGAGACTGTTAGTGGCGGATAGCTAGCCCAATAGCTACCCGCCGTCTCCCGAGGGAAGCTGGCGAGCGGCGAATAACCGCCGCCTTCTTCCCCCCCGTCTGCGCCGGAGCGGATGCGCGTCGAGAGCCTCTTCGCGCGCCCGCTCCGCGGCCTCCTTCTGCGAGATAACGTCCTCGCAGAAGTCGGCCATAGCATCCCAAGACCCCTCGCTGCTCAGCATGGCGCATACGACGCCGGGCAGCGAGAGGTCTCCGCCAATTGTCGCCACCAGAGTGCGGCGCTGGGGATCCCACCGGCTACACTCCTCCAGAGTGTGTTGAGCCGTGTCGTCCCCAGCGCCGCACTCATGGCACGACGGGGTCGGTTCCCTCCTCGCGACCTTGTGCAGGTAATGGCCGAAGCAACCGTGTCCGGTCATCACCTGCACCAGCCGGAAGGAGAGCGACCCGTGCCTTCGCTGGCAGACCCCACTAGGTGGACCGACGACATCAGACGTGTCTCAGGGAGCCAGCCGCTCGATACAAGCGGCACAAGCTCGCCGCGTGTCCCTACAAGAGCCCTATGTCCAGCAGTGGACGTCTATCGATTGATGACGATGACGATGACGATGACAATTTGTCATCATTACTTTTTGTCGCCAACAAATAAACAAATCACCCGAAAAGCAATATCACTACATAGTATAAAACAAAGTCGTTTTCTCTGTCCCTATGTCCCTATATCCCTTTGTACGCTTAAATCTTTAAAACTACGCAACGGATTTTGATGCGGTTTTTTTTAATAGATAGAGTGATTCAAGAGGAAGGTTTATATGTATAATAACATCCATTAAATTGTGGACAAATACTGTTATTTTTGAGGTTTCTAATGTGATGTCGTAAATAATTACATTTTTTCCGCTTACATTGCAAACGCAGGCTGAACCCTACGAGATTTATCAATATAATGTACTAAGTATTGTACACATTGAAAAGGTCTATAGAAAACTCCGCGATGTACAATGAATATAAAATTATTTTGCTATAATCCGCTAACAGTGACAAATTTGTAGGCACAACACCACACAATCTTGTAGGCACAACACCACACAATCTTGTAGGCACAACACCACACAAATTCACCACAAAACAAACTCGACGATCGTTTCGCTCCGACACCGGAGCATCTTCAGGAGATGTCGACTTCACAACGGACGATTGCAAAGTGAGTTCGTGTCGAATGAGCGGTCTTATATATACTATCCCCGCTTAGTCATCTACCCTCCTTTCTCTTTCTCTCTGGCCACGCCCCCTAAATATGTTGAGCAACGGTGAAGATGACACATTTATTTGCTCATTCAGCAATTCGACACTTCTACCGCTGTGCCCAACTATTTCCAATTGTTCCAACACGCACAGTCTTAAACTTTTACAGCATGTGTGTAAAATTTCAAATGTATGACCCTCGTCTATCCTATGTCCACTATCCAAAAGATGTTTTGCGAAATGAGATCTTTGAGGCTGGTTGTTTCTAAAGGCAGCCATATGTTCTTTATATCGAGTTACAAAATTGCGCCCAGTTTGACCAACATATATAGCACTACATTCGGGGCACTTGAGTTTGTACACACCTGACTTTTGTCAGGTGTGTACTTTTGAGTGTGTACAAACTCAAGTGCCCCGAATGTAGTGCTATATATGTTGGTCAAACTGGGCGCAATTTTGTAACTCGATATAAAGAACATATGGCTGCCTTTAGAAACAACCAGCCTCAAAGATCTCATTTCGCAAAACATCTTTTGGATAGTGGACATAGGATAGACGAGGGTCATACATTTGAAATTTTACACACATGCTGTAAAAGTTTAAGACTGTGCGTGTTGGAACAATTGGAAATAGTTGGGCACAGCGGTAGAAGTGTCGAATTGCTGAATGAGCAAATAAATGTGTCATCTTCACCGTTGCTCAACATATTTAGGGGGCGTGGCCAGAGAGAAAGAGAAAGGAGGGTAGATGACTAAGCGGGGATAGTATATATAAGACCGCTCATTCGACACGAACTCACTTTGCAATCGTCCGTTGTGAAGTCGACATCTCCTGAAGATGCTCCGGTGTCGGAGCGAAACGATCGTCGAGTTTGTTTTGTGGTGAATTTGTGTGGTGTTGTGCCTACAAGATTGTGTGGTGTTGTGCCTACAAGATTGTGTGGTGTTGTGCCTACAAATTTGTCACTGTTAGCGGATTATAGCAAAATAATTTTATATTCATTGTATATCATGGAATTCCGCAAAGTAACGCCTGCTTCCATTCAACTCCGCGATGGTATATGTCTATCTCTTATGGATATCCCACAATAACTTTTTTTGTCATTTACTTTTTTACGACAAATAATGGCTAATTTTAGAAGCGATTTTAACCAATACAGCATTAATCCTTATCTAATTAAATACCTTAAGTACATTGTTGATTTATTATAGATCTATATGGCCCTTTACAGCATATGATTTAAATGAATATTTTCGAAGATATTACAGATTTAAAAATTGCGGGACATAGCCTTTACGCGCGGCGCGCGGTTCCAGCCGGCCGGCCGGGGCGGTGCGTAAAGTTCTCCCCATAAAGCATTTTGAATTTAGCAGCGATCGGACGCGTATGCTATCGGAGCTCTCTAGCGAGGAAAATAACAATCACACTAATGTTATAAAGGCGTTATTAAGTTATTAAGTTTGTGTGTATGTTTGTTCCTCTTCTCCGCCGCAACTACTGAACCGATTTGGCTGAAATTTTGAATGGAGATAGCTTATGCCCTGATTTAACACATAAAGTAACTTTTTATCCCGGAAAAGTATTCCTGTAACCTAACTAAATAGAAAAATAGATATAGACCTCCAAAACGCCACAGAGGGCGCTGACTGCTCTTAGGTAAATCACGCTCACATAACCCATTATTCCAATACTTTGCTGTGTAGCATGCATTGGCAACACATAGGCTACTTTTTATCCTGGAAAAATGCACAGTTCCCACGGGATTTCGAAAAACCCGAAATCTATATCTACAGCTATAGGTAGATTACTATTTACTATAGCGACCTTGCTTGATATTTTAAGTATAAAGGTAGGAAAAGGGAGCGGGAACGGGAACCGGAACTCCACGATTCCCTCGGGATTTGTTCAAAACCGAAATTCACGCGGGCGAAGCCGCGGGCAGAAGCTAGTTAATTATATTTTATGGTCAGCAAACAAACTAAAAGTTATTAGCAAATTAACATTTATGGGTCAGAAAAATAAATACCCAAGGCGCAAGTAACTAATTGGTCAGTCAGATTTCTATACTAATGGGCATTTCCGCCAAATTGCAAAATTTGAAAGATTAAAAAAAATCTTTAGATATCAGATTATGGATGGCTTTAATATATTTCCACAACCATTATAAAGGTCTCACTTCTGTGTACAAGAATTATTTTGAGAAGTTTAATAAATATTCCATGTTGAAAAAATGGTATGGACACAAAAAACACGGTAAGGACACGCTAAAAAAAAACTGTAACATTATCCAATTAAAGTAACTGCAGTCAATAGAAAATCGAAGAAGGAAATGTTTTCATCGTGGGTTTTTTTTATTGCCATCATAAATAATTAAATCTCGTAAGGAACGGTAAGGACATTAAAGTACGGCAATGACTGCTTTACAGTCGGAACTCGGATGTCTGAAATCTGACTTAATCTCTCTATGTCATGGTTAAAAATCAAAATAATATATATAATCAACATTTTTACTGTAGGTACCTAATCAAAATATTATAAAAATAGAGGATGCCCGCGATTTCGTCCGCGTGGATTTAGTTTTTTAAAAATCCCGCGGGAACTCTTGGTTTTTCTTTTGAGCTCATACCTTGCTAAAAACTGTTAAAAGTTCACTGGCGTATGTTTAGGTACATCAATATGTAAACATCCGCCAGTGAACGTCCCATCAAAATCGACCCAGCCTTTCAGAGATTAGCCGGTAATCTATAAAGTATCTCAAAAGAAAGGTCTAACAAAAAAAGAATGAATGAAATCGGACCACGCATTAAGAATTACAGCTAAGTAAGTACACGTTTTGATTTCCATCCCCTCTCCCAAGAGAACCGTGCTGAATTTCGGAATAAAAAGTATCCTATATGTTACTCCGTATTATGAACTTAAATCATGCCAAGTTTCATTTCAAACCATTCAGTAGTTATTGCGTGATGCGCGCACAAACATACAGACAAACAGATAAACAAAAATTTCAAAAATTGCTTTTTTAAGTTCTATTACATACTTATCCATAACATCCCCCAGTTATTATTTTGCAAAAATCTTTAATGTACAGATACGGCAAGTCTACGATTTTATTATATTAAGTATGAATATTGTATAGAATAGAAGAAGATAATTGACATCTTAATCTATCTCAAGTTTTAAAGCAATTTGTGTTAATAATAATTAAAATTGTGCTAATAATATAAATTAAATTAAAATTTTCCTTCAGATCTCCAGGTGTTATTTTTAGCCCGGTCAATTTAGACTTCCAAGGTTACAAAAATTAATATTATAAATGAAATGTGAAAAGTCCTCATCGATCCGACACCTGGAAAAAAATTACTCGGGGTCAAAGGTTGCAAAAACGGGTTTTTCGCGATTTTCAGCAAAACGGAAATGAAATGTTACATGAGCTTTGCATTTTTTTAGAGGACGCAATTTTATTTTTGGGACATGTGTGGGGGTTAATAAAAGCTTAACCTCAAGTTTGTGGGGTCGCCACCCTTGTCCCCTGGCCACCATCTTGGAAAAAGGGGTGAAAACACTTTTTTCGCGATATCTCGGAAACTATGCGTCTTACAAAAAATTTGTAAAGACATAATTTGTAGCAAATTGTTTTGCCTACAAATATGTTTATATAACTTTTTGCCCTAAATTAAAAATTAAAGAAGTTATGTGGAAAAAAGTAAGAAAATTATTACAAAATCTTTTTTGCTCCGGATTCTCATGAGCATTGACGAACCCGGTCAACTTTGGAGTGCAGTAACAGCGTTTTAAATGAATAAAATTTAAAAAAAAAATAATTTTTCTGAGGTAATTTTTTTTGTAAAATGTATAAAAAAAAGTAATAGAGCAAAAAAGATTAAAAAAAAACTCACATTTTGCTTATAACTTCTTTAATTTTTAATTTAGGGCTAAAAGTTATATAAACATATTTGTAGGCAAAACAATTTGCGACAAATTATGTCTTTACGATTTTTTTGTGTTTCCGAGATATCGCGAAAAAAGTGTTATCACCCCTTTTTCCAAGATGGCGGCCGGGGGACAAGGGTCGACCCTACAAACTTGAGGTTAAGCTTCTATTGACACATGTCCCAAAAATAAAATTGCGTCCTCTATAAAATGCAATATTCGGTCCTTAAATTGTAACATTTCAATGGACTATAATTTTATCATAAAATTAGTCCAAACAAAAATTGTAGATCAGATAATTATCTATAAAAAATGACTTAATACTTTTTTTCGTAAGAGCTACCGTTTTTGAGATATAACGATTCAAAAAGTTGCAAAAGTTGTAATCGTCATAATATGCATAAGTAATAATACAAGTAATATATAGTTTTTATTAATTTTCCATTTCTTTCTTATCAACCTCCTTTCTCTTTCTGGCATGTCTGCAATGCTTTTAAGTTTTTTTTGCTTGTTTTCTTTTTCTTTAACGCTCTCTTTCTTTTTCCAGTAATTCTGCATATTTTTCAAGATTTACATATATATTCATATCGATTCTTTTTATTTATTCGTCGTTCTTTCTTTATTTGCTGCCGTATTCACGTTCGACATTTTAATATTTTTGGGTGTAAATATCGACGTAATAAATAATTTATGTTTTTGAAGTCTCTAAATGATGCTTTGATCATAAGAATAATTAATAATACGAGTTAATAATACGAATAGAATCTCTAAGTGCAACAAACACTGCATTTTAAATACCTACTTCTCCCTTCGTCAATAAAAAGCCCATCGAGACAGTCAGATTAATTATTATTAGCAACGCGCAAGAGCAAGAGGAGATGGAGCGCTGTACCATCTCCAAGAGGGGATGGTATTTTTGTATGAAATGATGCTTTGTGAAGGTGGGCGGGGTGAAGGGGAAACACCTACTCACAATGATGACGACATTATTTGCTTGTTCACGCCAGCTTATATTTGTATGTGATGCAATTAGTCATTTCCGTAGCTATCGTGTCCTTACCGTAGCTTCGGGTTAACCACGGTAAAGACAGTACCGGTAGTGACATTTTGAACATTTTCTGATAATTTTGTACTTAAATCAAGGATTTCTAGTTTCTAATCACCGGATAGACATTCATAGTACTATTACATTCAATCTTATTCAATAATAAACAGGATAAAATGTTTATTTATTAGTACATTTCACTCTATGTAGGTAAGGACATTTTTTATAGTTTCGCAAAAGAATGCATCCTGAGACCGGATTATGCAACACATCCGCCACTCACAGCATTCATCAGCGTGCTGATGGCGAAAGCTTCGCATCTCTCTAACTGAAGTGGGGGGCGGGTGAATAAATAACTTGAAAATTGAAATATTGTGTGTGATTTGGTAATGACCGATTTTCGAGATACACATATATTACAACCAAAAGAATATATACCTACACCATATAGCATTATGTTATGACATGGTTCGATATCAGTAAAAGGCGTTTATTCTAGGAATGTTAGTATGAAGTCAATTTGTTTGCTCTTTTTCTTGTAAATTCGTAATGAATGTAGAAAACGTAGTTTGTTACACTAGAATTTGCGTCGACTAAGGTATAATTTTTGTTGTTGTTTAATATCTATAACAGATAGACTACTGTTACTAACAGACGATGTAGAGAATGGATTTTATAACATTATTAAATTTAAAAGTCACAAAGATAATGAGTATTTTGGCTGCTAGCTAATTGTTACATGATTTTTTGTCGTTGGCGGAAATGCCCTAATAAATAAAATTGAAGTGTCTGTCAGTAATTTCGAAATAACTAAGTATCTCATATTTTTTTGAACTGCAGTACCACAACTGAATCACACGTTTTTAAAATTTTTGTCTATCTGTCTGTCTGTCTGTTTGAATGGGCTAATCTTCGAAACGGCTGAATCGATTTTGACGGGACTTTCACATACAAGTAGATTACTGAATGTGCTCACCATTTGTTACATCATTTCATACTTCATACAGCCGATAAAAATTTAAAATAGTTTGCTGACAACTTGGCTTTTATTGTAGCGCGCCTGTTTCGAACCATCTAGCTACACTCGCGAGCAAAACTATGGAATCACCGACTTGTGATTTGCTACGAGCGATTTTAAAAACTAAATGACTAATGAAAATGAATGAAAATGATACCACTTGAAAGGTTATTCTGTAAACTTTAAATTAATACCATATTCATTGAAATTGTACCCGTATTTTAGGAGCTGTCTTGGTTTGAGTGAAGGAGAAAGGAAAAATGAAGAAATAAGGAATTGAAGATTAAGTAAATTAAACAAAACTTTAGAGAACCATCTTTATTTGGTCTTGAATATTTGGCATCAATATTTTGTGTTGCCTCCTCTAGCCCTAATTACAGCACGAAGACGATTCCTCGTGGACTTAATCAGCTTTTTGATGGAATCTTGAGGTATACCTTCCCACTCCTCTATCAAAGCCGATTTCAGCTCATCAACACTTGAAGGAGCCGGATTTCTGGATCGAACTTTCTTTTTCAGTTCATCCCACAAGTGTGATTCAAGTCGGGGCTGAGTGCTGAAAAGTCCAATGTGGCGATACCGACTTCACCTAGGAGCTGAGCTGTGGACTGTGAGGTGTGACAACGGGCGTTATCGTGCATCAGGAGGAAGTTATCACCCACATATCCCGCATAAGGAACCACAGTCATGTTCCAGCAGAATATCGGTTATGTATCGAAGTTAGACCGCATCGCCTGACATATCTGGCCACAGAAAATATTAACACTGTTTATATACAGCTGAGAACAAAATTCTCAATATTCCGCTAACCGTTTTAAATGATAGTTACAATAAATTACTAGTAGTTTAATTGACAAATTTATAACACAGCAAACATTTATTAGATAACGTTCAAAGCACTTTTTATGTATAGTAGATATAATATACTCCTGCCGCAGGAGTGTCGGCGACCGCCTGGGATGTATATACATTGGGTTCCCCAGGCGTCCAGCACAGACAGCATGAGGGTCATGCTGTGGTGGTTTTTAGTGGGTATACCTCCATTTTGTGGGGAGTCCCACATAAACTTCGTTCTGCCGCATTCTGCCGCAGAACGGGGGCAGCTATAAAAGCTTTTCCACCACGTCAAAAAGAAAAAGGAGTGTCGGTGACGTATGACGCGAGAACGCGAAGCGATGCGACACGACGCGAAAATATCAAACAATGTAGCTGAGCATTCACGTCGCGTTGTCGCATAGACAACGCGGTGTCCTGCGTGAGCGACGAATACTATACGCGACGCGGCACGACGCGACGTATTGCGATGCGACAACGCGACAACTGATTTTGGTCTACGTGACTGACTTTGGTCTACGAAACTGAGTTTGATTCCTACGTGATTTTGGTCATTATTTCTTGAATCATGGAGAAGTACAGTACAATTTTGCTTGAAAGTTCATATTTAAAGTACAGACTTTTAAAAAAACATCGTAAAAACACAGAAAGAAAACAAACATAATATTTTTACAAAGAAACTGCACATTTGGCGAGTTCCATCATTTACGCGTCGTCCTTAAAATAAGTACGCGTTACGTCGCGTCTGGCCGCAGCCTGCCATACAGGCCGCAAGCAGGGGATGCCGTTGAGTTGATCGCGTTCGTCGCGTTCGCAGCGTCGCGTCGCGTAGTATTCGTCGCTCACGCAGGACACCGCGAGTGTGTCATTTTCTATGAAATCGTATCGCGTCACGCTGTATCGCATCGGGTCGCGTCGCGTTTATCATTCATCTAGGACAGGGGTCTCCAAACTTTGAAGCCTTAGGGCCATAATGATTTTTTCAGTATGTTCCAAGGGCCAAAAGAGTTTTAATTTTTCTGCCCTTAATATATTTCTGGGTCGCAAAGTGTGCCGAGTAAAACCTAGTAATGGACAAGTTTACAATATTTTTTTTTTAATTTAAGTATTAGGCATAATAATTTAAGTAAAATAAAACAAATATCTGAAAGAAATATTAAATTACCTCAAAAACTGAAAAAGTTATTGAACTTTAAAGTTGCTAATTTCGTTTCACGCGGCGCTCCAGTGTGTAACGTCATCCAACCCGCTCAGAGATATTTTTTCCATGTAAATACGCTGTGACGTCATACTCGAGTGAGAAATTTTGCGTTAAAATACATGAGCTTAAATAATTAATTTCTCCTTCATTTATTGATGGATTTCAATTTTTTTTCCCTGATTTATTAGTTTTAATCTAAGTATATTTTAATACCATTGTGTTCATTGTGATATTTTCAACTTCAGGAAACTTCCTCATTATCATTCTGTGTTTTCTTCTTCAACTTATCACATTACTAAGAAATTGGCTGTCACGGACCGATCGATGACACTAGTCTTAAGCTGTCGCGGGCCGGATTGTTGACACTGGATTTGGCCCGCGGGCCTTAGTTTGGAGACCCCTGATCTAGGACAACGGGTGAAGCGTGACGAGTCGCCCACTTAAATGGCCCGTCCCTTAAATGGCTCGTCCTTTAAATGGCCCATCCCTTAAATGGCCCGTCCTTTAAATGGCCCCCAATCGCACGCAGTCGTTGACGATCCCTCGGAACCGCCGCGCGAACAGCTCGTTGGGCGGCATGATGAAGCCGCTGACGTCAGCGTCGTCGCCGTCCACGCGCGGCGCGCTGTCCGCCTGCACCGTCACCACGGGCAGCACCATCGCGCCGATCAGCACTGCGTATGGTAACAGCTGGAATCCGAAATCCGAATATTAGAGACCCCGCAGACATACAATTTCAAGTTGGACGTCGGACTATCGAACAACTAAATCGCGAACTTTCACAATTTAATCGGCCAACTTTTAAATTGGAGATAATCGGAAGGGAATTTCGATTCTGATACAATCGTCGTCCAATTATTTAGTTGAACGATTTAGTTGGTTATGATGTGCGTGATGTCATAAGTCACTGTGCTTAGTATACTCTGCGATTTAGTTGGATAACTTGAAATTGTATGTCTGCGGGGTCTCCCGGCTATGGGGAACGTGCCTGAAGGAGACGCTATCAATATGGTAGGTAGGTGCGTGCGCGTATGCGTATGCGTGTGTATTAAAAGTAGCCTACAGTCTGTATGGTTATGCCGGGCTTGGTACACCTCGATAACGCTACTAGTTTTGGAATATCGAAAAACTATTTATAACTAGATGATGCCCACGGCTTCGCCCGTGTGGTTTGTAAAAATCTCGTGGGAACTTTGATTTTCCAGATCAAAAAGTAGCCTATCTGTAGTAAGTAGTAGTAACCAGTCCACAAAACGGAAAAATTCCGTGGGATCCTTACGATTTCGGAATGCAATTCCTTACAGCATCAGGGTTGAGGAGTTGGACATGTACCTACTCGAGGTCATTCAACAATAAAGTCTTTAATTGGTATCCCCAATATCAATTTAAATAACCGACAGTGCCTAAATCCCATTAGTGTTGGGGATCAGATCCCCTACAGCATCAGGATTGAGGAGTTGGAATCCAAATTTTTTGTAAGACAGTGTCGCAATGTTTCTCTATCGATTAAAAAAAAAATTACGCAAATCGGTTCAGAAATCTCGGAGATATCGGTGTACATAGGTAGAAAAACACAACTCCTCCTTTTTTGAAAGTCGGTTAAAAAAGTAGCCTATGTTACTCCCTGGTTAATTCTCTACTTGTATGTGAAAGTCCCGTCAAAATCGGTTCAGCCGTTTTTTATTAGTATAGATTTCAGAGCAAAATAGACCTTATTTTAAAGTACCTAATTAATACTTTTTAAATGTAATTCAGTACTTTAAATATTTATTTTGCAAATTTTCCACTTGCTGTTCGATACCTGGCACGCACCCGGACTTTTCGGAATTATGTGCATTTTAAACAATTAAATATAACTTATTTTATTAACAGTGAAGGAAAACATCGTGAGGAAACCTGCACACCCGAGAGTTCTCCATGATGTTTTCAAAGGCATGTGAAGTCTACCAATCCGCACTTGGTCAGCGTGGTGGCCAGGATTCACGCTGGCAGATCTAATTTTACGCTTTAGTTTTTGGTTCACTGAAAAAGTCCAGTTTTTAGTTCCCACACAGAAGAACCACGAACCAAACTTTCACCAAACACCTCAAAGTAACCTACAGGCTTCCGGGCAAAATTATTTCACCAGGAAAAGCATTTCACCTCTTTCATATCACTGTCAAACTTGTCCCGCGTGTAAACGCTGGGGTCCACGGCTAGCCTCTCCAGAGCCTGCTGCAAGCTGGCGAAGTAGTGGTCCAGAAGATTCTCATGGTGCTGTCTCCGGAACTCTTCATCGGTGCCCAAGAAGATGAAGTATATGAGGTCGGAGGCCGGGCAGCCCGCGTGCACCGTTTGGTAGTCCACCGCGATGGACTGGAGTCTGTCCCCCTGGAAAATAAATAAAATAAAAAAATAAATTATTAGTGTGGAGTATGTCTCTCTGTTTTTTTTACTACCCACCCACGCAAAAACTACGGGGTGTTATAAGTTTGACGTGTGTGCGTGTGTGTGTGTGTGTGTGTGTGTGTGTGTGTGTGTGTGTGTGTGTGTGTGTGTGTGTACAACGTTAGTTTTACTTTATGCAAAACCTGAAAGTAGTTTGTTCAGAATCAGTAACAAAATCGAATCCAACCATTTTTATATAGTGTTATATTTTTGTCCAAAAATATTTTGAAATCCTACAAGCTTAGACACAATGATTTACCGCGCATTAGCTGACGGTCGGCACACAGCGGCGGTCATTCAACTCGCGTCGATCGCAAGTCGCTGCGGCGACAGCTTGCGGTGACCATTTTTTTCGAGGACAACGACGCAACATAACAAGCTTATAACTTCGTTACTTTTCATTATATTTTTTTGAAATTTTGTATAAATATTTTTAATGTAAAAATATTTGACACGTGTTTCAGTTTTTGCGCAAAGTAAAACTAACGTTGTATATGTGCGTGTGCGCGTGCGCGTGTGCGTATGCATGTTTGTGTGCGTGTGCGCGTACGCGTGTGCATTTGTGTGTGTGCGCGTACGCGTGTGCATGTGTGTGTGTTTGTGTTTGTTTGTGGGTGTGTGTGTGTGTGCGCGTGCGCGTATGCGTGTGCGTGTGTATTAAAAGTAGCCTATGTCACTCTACAGGTCCATGGTTGGTTATGTTCATGCAAAATAAAAAATCTGCGCGAGACAGCACGTAGCACATCACTTGATCGCCGTGAAATTCTCGGCCGTCCCAGCCATGCCTCCCCTCGCCGGTGTGAAACCACCCTAAAGGTCGTATAGTTATGTTTAATGGCCTCAAGAATTGAGCTATCAAAAATATTTTTTTTTCAAATCTGACTGGTATTTCCAAAAATTAGCGCGTTCAAACAAACAAACTCTTCCACTTTATTATATTAGTGTGTAAGATTTCATGTAGGGCAACTGTAAGGAATATGTGCTGACGCGAGTTTTTCCCAAAATAACCGGCCAAGTGCGTGGCGGGCCACGCGCAGTGTAGGGTTCCGTAGTCACAATCCTCGGAAAACAGGTATAACTCCTTAACCTGTGAACCCTACTTAGCCGTGATAGTTTTCCTTTAAAATTGATTATATACCCTACTGCTGTGAATTTTTTCAAGTTCCTATATACTGCCATTTGGCTGATAGAGGGGGGGGACACTTGACTCTAATAAAAATTTGCACTTTAAAACATTATATTTTACAAACGGATCTAGAAATCGAAAAATGATGTTCCCACACCCACAGTATTTTTAAAAGACCTATTCAACGATACCCCACACTATGGGGTAGACGAGAAAAAAAATATTCATCCCCACTTTACATGTAGGGGAGCTACCCTAAAAAAAATATTTATCAAAATTTTATTTCACCACTTTGTCGGCGTGATTAATATTTATACTCATGCCAAATTACGGATTTCTAGCACTAATAGTCTTTGAGATTAACCGAGGACGGACGGACAGACGGACAGACGGACAGACGGACAGACGGACAGACGGACAGACGGACGGACATGGCGAAACTATAAGGGTTCCTTGTTTACTACGGAACCCTAAAAACGCTTGTAGCTCGCAGCACGGGCGAGTTGTCTCCTGCCCGTCGTAACGTACACTTGCCTACCTTTTATACGTAACTTAGAGTCAAATTAAAACAGTAATTATTTCGATTTAATGCGTGTTATTTAATAACCTTGTGGACCCAGAACACGGCGCTACCTTTGTCGGAATTGGGGTAAACGGGGTAACAACCCGACTTATACCCCAAAGCAACCTTATGGCTCTTATGACACATGAGTATTGAGTAGATTACTCATGTGCTTATGACAAGTGAAGACTCTACCGCAGGTTCAGAAAGCAGATTCTGCTGAGAAGAGTCTGCAATAAACAAAGCAGTTGCTCTTTCTAAAATTCTTTCATGCTTTATGAAAGAAAGAAAATGGAGTTATCAAAGGCCACGTAAATAGCAACATCTACATGGTAACAAATGAACAATCGCCGGAGAACAACTTGATAACAGCTGAAAGTAGATACTGCATTATAATTTGTTATCAATGCAAATTATAATGAACTAGCCGACCCCCGCGACTTCGTTCGCATGGATATAGGTTTTTATATAGAATCGGATCGGACCCCATAATTATTTTTTGTACCAAAACTAAATGTATCCTAAGTTACTCCTTAACATCACCTATCTGCCATTAAAAGTTCCATCAAAATCGATCCAGCCGTTTCGGAGATTAGCTGGAACAAATAGACAAGCCGACAAACATAAATTTAAATGCACGCCAGTTTAAAATAAGCCGTACGTACAAACATCCGCGTCCCAAGTTATTTGAACCCAATAAATGTCTGTCATTTCTGAACTAAAAAACCCATGACCTTGAAATATTTACGGAACAATATATAAAGTACTACCTTTCTAACAAAAAAAGAATTAGTGAAATCGAACAACGCGTTAATGAATTACAGCTAAATACACGTTTTAACTTTCATCCCCTCTCCCAAGGGAACCGTGCTGAATTTCGGGATAAAAAGTATCCTATGTCCTACCTCGGAGTATAAACTCAAATCGTACCGAGTTTCATTTGAATCCATTCAGTAGTTTCGGCGTGATGCGCGGCCAAGATACAGACAGACAGACAGACAGACAGACAGACAGACAGACAGACAGACAGACAGACAAAAATGAAAAAAATTGCAGTTTTGGCTTCAGTATCGATTATAGAGTGCCCTCCAATAAAAATTTTCAAAATATCTTCAATGTACAGAATTGGATCTGTTACAGTTTTATTATATTATAGATAGATTACTTAAGTACTTTAATCTGATGGGTGATAGGATTGCATTATTGAAATACCTACATTTGCGAGGCGCCATCCACCGGACAACTATCCACCGCGCAATTTGTATTAAAACACAAATGTGTCGTCACAACATCGCATATTTTCCAGAATATACTTATAATAGTGCATCCCAATCACTTTTTGTGATAGTGGCATGGTCAGTAGAGTTACGGGCCCTCCCAGTGCTGGCTTTTTCTCAGGCTAAAACAGACAATTTACCTAGACTTTGTTCTGGAAGGCCACTCTCTTCACGCGCTTATCCATACAAACGTATTACGCCTATTATTCTAATATTTGTCGCAATAGGTCTAAAGTTAAGCCAGATATCAATTTATATCTCCACTATCTATGCCATAAAATAAAAAAATTAGTAAAATTATATTTATTTTAAAAGTTATGACCATTGAAAAATCACTATTTTTGGGCAAATTTTGAGGCAACTTCGTGCGTAAATAAACTATATAAGAAAGCAGAAAATTTAAAAACGACCAAAGTCTTGTCATAGGTTACTTCATAATAATTACAAATGTATTTAGTTTATGTAATAAATTGCCAAGTATTTGCTAAAATAGACGTAATTCCAAACCTAGATTTGCATATTTTTACTTTGCCATTTTTCACTAAAAAATCATGATATCTCAAGTAAAATTTATTACAGGGGAAAGGTGCGGTTAGTGCGGTGAAAGGGGTTACAAGTTAGACACGAAGAAAAGCGAGTAGCGGCCGATTTCGCACGATCTATCATCTATGACATAATTAGTCAACTACGAAACGTAAACAACAAATATGTCACACGTTACGTATAATAATTAGCATTTTTGTTGTATATTTTGCCTTCTTATTTTGCTTATTGTAATTTACTGCTCTTTTATTCTATTGTAGACTCGTCAGCTAGAGATTATCGATACGGATACAAATCTAGACTTTTTCCAAGCCGGGCCCCCAAAAATCCTCGACAAACACGAAGAAAAAGGAACAAACAGCATCTAATGATGCGTAAGTATCTACATATCTACTTGGTACAAGCTGACTAAAAATGAACATGAGTAAGACGAAAATCATGTCAAACACTCATGTCCCGCTTCACCCGATAATCGTTGAGAACTCGGTGCTCGAAATTGTAGACGAGTATATATACCTAGGACACACAGTCCAGCTAGGTAGGTCCAGTTTCGAGAAAGAGGTCAACCGCCGAATCCAACTCGGATGGGCAGCGTTCGGGAAGCTCCGCGATGTCTTCTCGTCCAAAATTCCTCAATGCCTGAAGACGAAAGTCTTCGAACAGTGCGTGTTACCAATGATGACATACGGATCCGAGACATGGTCGTTAACTATGGGCCTCATAAGAAAGCTCAGAGTCGCTCAGAGAGCGATGGAGAGAGCTATGCTCGGAATTTCTCTACGCGGTCAAATCAGAAATGAGGAGATCCGTAGAAGAACCAAAGTCACCGACATAGCTCAACGGGTTGCGCAACTGAAGTGGCAATGGGCGGGGCACATAGTTCGGAGAACCGATGGACGTTGGGGTCCCAAGGTGCTGGAGTGGCGACCGGGAAGCGCAGTGTTGGTAGACCCCCCACTAGGTGGACCGACATCAAACGAGTCACAGGGAGCCGCTGGATACAAGCGGCACAAGACCGTGGCATGTGGAAGTCCCTTCAAGAGACCTATGCCCAGCAGTGGACGTCAATCGGTTGATAACGACGACGACGACGACAAGCTGACTCCCCCTGCTTCATAAAAATGCTAGAAATAAAAATGTTATAAACAGTAATACTAAATATAAGTTTTACGCCCAGTCTGTGTTCCGAAACGAACGAACTAAGGTCGAGTCCAGACTAAGTAACACCTTTCAAACTATATTAGAGTCTGGCTAATGAAAGATGAGCCTGGGCTTTTTTCCAAACTTTTTAGATGGCAACCCTAAAACGTCTATCGGGAAAAAGAATATGGCGGCTGTTGTTGATTTTTTATGAGTTTGTTTAGTGAGTATTTTTTGTGATCGAGTCTAAAAATGAAAAAAACGATTAAAAGTGGAGTGCGGAAGTTGTTGTTTTGCATGATATCTAAATTGAAAGAAAAACAACGAGAGAAAGAGGACGTATTCTCACAAAAACAAGATTGTTTACGTGTGATAAGCGATTTCTTTGTAAGTATGACAGTTGATTTTGATACTTGGTTTACATTAGTAAAAGTTATTAATGATGTTTTCTAAAACCATACCTATCTCATTTTAATAATATATTACAAGTTACAACTAGCTTCTGCCCGCGGATTCGCCCGCGTAAATTTCGGTTTTTCACAAATTCTGAGGCAATCGTGGATTTCTGGTTCCCGTTCCTACTCCCTTTTCACATGTGTAGAATTGTAAGCACCATTCCGAACCTGTGGTAGATTCATTTGTCGATTCGTAAACGCTTCCGAAAGTTTATCTGAATAAAATTATGATTACTTATATAAATGATAAAAAGGCGTGGATTTGACTCGTTCCAGCAATGCGCGAGACGGCAATTCAATCATGTACTTACCATAAAATTGTTATATTGATATTGTAAATTTGGAAAAGAGCAACCGCCGAGTTTCTTGCTGGTTCTTCTCGGTTGGAACGGCATTCCGAACCAGTGGTAGATTCATCTGACTATTCAAAAGCACTTGTAAAAGTTTATTTGAATAAAAAACTTTTCTATTCTTTCTATTCTATTCTTTCCAACATTTAAACCTAGCCGTAGCTATAGCAATAGATTTCGATTTTTCAAAATGCCGTGGGAACTGTGGTTTTTCCAGGATAAAGTGCAAACGCATACAGATGCATGCAACTTGTTGTATTGTAACAAAATTGTAATAAGTTCAGTAGTTACGGCGTTAAAGAGTAACAAACACACAAATACACAGACACACATACACACAAAAACTTTCGCCTTTATAATATTAGTGTGATTTTAAACGATACGATATTATTACGATATATACGATTTATTACATCATTGATTAAGATTTGTGATTTTAATACTACAATATGTATTTTCTTTGACAGTAAAACTAGAAGATCAAGGACGGATGAAATACTGAAAACAATCGATACACTTTCGGATTTGGAGCAGAAAATAGAATAAGTACCCGAACCAATACATGGAAGAAATTGCTTCACAATAAAATAAAACATAATTATTATTGTATTGTTATTTTTTTCCTTATACTATTTTCTAATGTGATAGTTTGCATTATTCATCTCAACCCCTTTTATTGAACACGGGTCTCCTCTCAGAATGAGAGGTATTTGGATGTACCCCACAACACTATCCAAGGCAGTAGGTTTCCTTATGATGTTTTCTTTCACCTCTAAGCAAGTAATATTTAGTATCATAAAACGCAATTACTCCTTATAGTCAGAGGTGCATGTCAGGTAATCCAACCCTGATGAGGCCTGAAAAACGTAGATGTTTGTAAAAATAGAAATGTGTGAAAACATTACTATGCTGTAATTTAAGCAATAAAAAAAATTAATTGCAAGTATCAAATTGTTTTATTCAAATTTTTTCACTATAATCTTGGGGATGCCCTCCGATTTTTTTTTAAATTTGCCGGGCGATTTCAGGCTCATCTTTCGTTAGCCAGACTCTACATGCAATATAACCACTACCGCCACTACAGCCTTTTTAACGTCCCACTGCTGGGCACAGGCCTCCTCTTTCATAGGAGAGAGGGATTTAGAGCTTAGACCCACCACGCAGCTCCAATGCGGGTTGGCGGGTTTTTGTCACATGATAGTGAAAATAACCGGGAACAACTGCCGTGCTCTCCGAGGCAAGGGGGCAGTTGGCGGTGTTTCACACCGCCCACTACCAACTTCGGGCTGGCACTGAGAATTTCTTGACAGAAAAACCCAATACCTAAAAACTATTTGCCCGACCCGGTAATCGAACCCGTAACCTCGTCACAGTCGAATACTCTAACCACTATATCAACGAGGCAATATAACAATAGACTTTTATAGCAAATTAGGTTTCAATACTAAGGGATAAAATATAATAAACATAAAGTATAATAGGAAAAAATTATTGCCATTTTACAAACTGGTTTTTTTATAGGTAATTTTTAATTGCACATCTAAAATACTAAACGTGCAATAAATATACTGACTTGCATACTAAATGATACCGTATTACTATTAATTTGTACAACTAATATACTGATTTGCACACTAAAATTATTTCTTAGTTATGGTCCAAGAACGAGCGAAGCGAGCTTGGGACTTGCGGCACCCCAACTCAGATAGGTTAGGTTAGAAGGGACAACGAACAGGGGGATGGCGGGGTCTATAAGACTCCGCCATCACCTTCGTTGTTATTTTTTTGTTTTCTTTTCATACTGCCCAGAAAAAGGAACCCTGCGAAGCGAGGCTTCGTCAACTGCATTTGGTAACATCTATTTAACGATTTAATATTATATTGTATAACTGTCCACTATAATATTATCTCCTGCGTAGTGCCCTGCGTATGTGCACACACTTGTGCACTAGAATATCTCCTGCGTAGTTGACCCTGCTTCTGTTGAGATTGGCCGCTTTGGCCGAGATTCGGAGCGCTGTGGTCATAAAGTGGGTGGTCCCGGGTTCAATTTCCGGCAGGGGCAATTTGGGATTTTATAATTTCTAAATTGTCTCTGGGCTGGTCTGATGGGAGGCTTCAGTGGTTGGCTACCACCTTACCGGCAAAAGCCGTGCCGTCAAGCAATTAAACGTTCCGGTACGATGCTGTGTAGAAACCGATCAGGGGTATGTATACCTCTTTCAAGTTAGCCCGCTTCCATCTTAGACTGCATCATCACTTAACATCAAGTGAGATTGTATTGTATTGTATTTACAGAGGGGACGCCGCCAGGCGGGTGATCAGTCCTATGTAAGGACCATTTCACCCAATTGCCCGTATTTGGACACAGGTTACTGGTGTCCTGGCAGTTTGTTGTGCACCGGTTTAAGGGGGGCAGCCCCTCAAACCTTCCCACGACTTTCGTAAACCTAAGAATGTATACCCTATAGAGAGGTGTCTTCTTTTTAGGGTTCCATACTCAAAGGGTAAAAACGGAACCCTATTAATGTCACTCGGCTGTCTGTCCGTCCGCCGGTCACAGGTCTGTAGCTCATAGACTAAATGAGTTGAGTAGAAAAACCTAAAATTTTGGTATTTGGTGTAGAACGTTAACCCAAAACTAAATATTGAATTAGAAATTGAAGTAAATTATTTTTCAGAGGGGCATGGAATATTTTTCAGGGGGGCTTTCCCATACATGAGAAAGGAGCCGAAAAAAAATTTTTTTTTTAACCTAGCTTGTGGGGTATCATTATTTAGAACTTATTAAGTAGAGCACGAACATATATTTTTTAATTTTTTGCTTAAAAAATAAGGAAATGGGGGGCATCAAAGTTGTTAGGTTTAGACCATTTTTGTGATGGGGCTATCTCAAAAACTAAACCAGTTAGGAATATGAAACTTAGGTATATTATGAACCATATACTGTATTTAGACAACAAATACTAAAAATAATGATTTATAAAGTAATTTGTAAGCTGTGATCAAAACAAACGAACACTTTTTGGGTTTTTCTTTCACGGTTTGTTGCGATGTCTAGCTCGGAAATGAAATATTTCTCACGCCCAAAATATTATGTTGTTCATAATTATGTACGGAACCCGAAAAGAGCGAGGCCCGACTCGCACTTGGCCAGTTTTTTGATAATATCGTTACCTTGCAGTTCCCTTCTTACCAATAAGTACATAGGGCAATCAGCTATGAAGTGAAAGCTAGTTTCTTTTTCTCCACACTCTGGACAGGATGGGTCTTCTACGAGTCTCATTATTGCAAGATATCTATTAAGCAGATAGTGTCCAGTTGTTATATGTACCTGCTACCTAGGTAGTGTAGTAGAGTAGGCTAGGTTTGGGTCCGCAGAATTACATACATTTTATGTGTCATACTAAGTATAGGTGAATGGTTTTATAATGTTCTCCAACCTAACTTCCAATCTATACAAGATTAGTTTGTATGCGTACTACTCTTGTATAATTTGGACGATCTTGATTAAAAAGTAATTTACAATCTATACGCGACCAGTTTCACACCCTTGCGGTTTGGCTTTGTATAGAATGGAAATACACGTAACCGTGCACAAACTCCAAGGAATCACTCTACAGTATAGCTGTACTGACTTCGGCCCAAGAGTTTTTGCAAAAGGTCAATGTTACGTAGGCGTAGCAGAGTGAAGTCTTTGGACAGAATAGGTATATTAGACTTCAGCAATAGGTCTGGCAATATCAGAAAACATATTAGTGACATATGTATACATTTATGGTTATAACTTCGTACGTAAGAATGATAACTCGATGTGTTATATATTAAAACCTTCCTGAAAGTACGATAGTGAAACAATCATCAAAATCGGTTCATTAGTTGCGGAGATAATCGCGAACATACTTACATATATACATACATACATACTTACATACATACGGGTCGAATACAGAACCTCCTTTTTTTCAAGTCGGTTAAAAATTAGTATGCGATTCAGTATTTTAGGCGCTACTTTCGAATATTAATAGTGGGCACATTTAGTGTGCAATTCAGTATTTTAGGTGCTACTTTCGGAACATTTTGTGTGCGAAAGAGAATCAATAGATATACGATTAAGTACCACCCTTTTTTAATTGATAATTTTTTATCGCCTATAATCTCTAAACACATTGTTTACTTTTTAGATGTTCTTGGAGCCTTTTGAATTGCGCTTAGGGCAGAAAATATCTAAACGAGCGAAGAACCATGATGATAACGAGTAAATAATATTTCAAAAACCAATGAAAATACTGTTATACAATTATTGTGTGCTTATGATTATGATAATCAAAATATATTGGGACAGGGTAGTCAAAGCGAACTAACATGTATTTTATAATATTATTATCTTACAAAGTGTACGAAACATTATCTCCACCGTAATGTAATAGACAAATTTGTACAGAAAAAATTATTTTGTTTTGCAAAAATTGCATTGTCGATTCGGTCTAACATGCTCGCGCGCAGATTTGCTAAAAGCAGTAATGAAGTGAGGGGCACCCTCCTCAGGGCTTACTGTCAATGTTTATATACCTGTCAGTTGTGGTACTGGTACAAGAGGGTGTCCTTCAGCACCATAAGGGTGCAGTATAATAACGCATACCGCATCATTAAGAAATTTCCCAGATACTGCAGCGCATCGAGTATGTTTGCCGAGTCGGGGGTGCCTGATTTCTTTGCTGTTATCAGAGCACGTATAGCTTCCTTCTGGGAAAGATTGCGTAACTCTAGTAACAGCATCCTCCAAGTGGTGAGCCAGGACTTGCGCGGTCCAATGATTGCTCATTGGATCAAGATGCATCGAGATCCAAATAGGAAATAACTCTGCACACCTTCAGTGTGCAGCGTTAATTTAATAGGTATATGTAAATTTATATATATAGTATTCTATATCACCTATTCTATTGTATTTGATTTTAATTTATTTAATTAATTTTTGATATGTTTTTTGTATTTCTATATTCATACCTACTTGGGTTTTTACCTGAATAAAGAAAATTATTATTATTATTATTAAAAAAATCCATCCATCCATCCATCCATTACATGTTTCAAAGAACATTGAGCAAAATTCATGTTACGTCATTTCGCTTTGACTCTGCGCTAATATGTCTTGATATTTGATCCCTTACGTGCATAGCATACATATTATTATAAGTACTTTTATTTTATAATACGACTGTGTACGAACTATCTAGTTGTGTCCTAATATCTTTTTTCTCTTTTGTGTCATTTTGCTCATCATTCAGACCGATTACTAAAAAGTTAGTTTTAATTTTAGTACTTTTGATGTTTAAATAAATGACTTTAAATAACTTTCTTATTTTATTTCCAATATTTGGTATCCTTAGCGACCATGCAAGAGACACGGTGTGGCGCCGGCACCACTGAATTTTTCATATATTATGTAAGTATAAAAGTTGGTAAGTATCTACGAAGATCATGAATACATCAATGTAATAAGGTGGATTCACGTTATTCATAATATAATGTAGATTCAGCCGTATTTTACATAGAATATAATATATTCACATTTAAAAATGTGTGAAATATTATACCTAAATACACATAGTTCTGTTATTTTACATTTCATAATATTGTCTTGTATGATTTTCTTTTATATATGCACATTCTAAGTAGGTTTTCGAATATACATATAAACAAAGTTTTGACAGCGAAAAAATATTGTTACTTAGTCTGGACCCACCCTTTTGTCAATTATTTTTATCGATTTGTAAAATAATTATTATCACATTATCCTACTAACTATATCTAATATTATAAATGTGAAAGTGTGGATGTTTGGATGTTTGTTACTCAATCACGCCGCAACTACAAAACCGATTCGGCTGAAATTTTGAATGGAGATAGCTTATGCCCTGACTTAAAACATAGGCTTTTTAACTTTTATCCCGGAAAAAATCACAGTTCGCACGGGATTTTGAAAAAAAAAAACAAATCTATAGCAACAGCTGTAGGTAGATTACTATAGCAAACTTCCTTGAAAGTAGGTATAAAGGTTGGAAAAGGAAGCGGGAACGGGAACCGGAAATCCACGATTCCCTCGGGATTTGTGAGAAACCGAAATTCACGCGGGCGAAGCTGCGGGCAGAAGCTAGTTTTAAATAATTTTGGGGGATAAGTAATCAATTACATTTGTAGTATCTCTGGATTTTCAATTATTTTCTTTATTTTTTAGGATTCCATTCCTCAAAAGGAAAAACGAACCGTAAATGAAAAGGAAATAGGCATGATTGTGCATTGTACTGTCCAATGTCCATATGTCATTCTTTCTCGCTTTAGTTTTACGTGTAGCTATGGTAGCTGCATACTCTTCTTTACTGACGATGTCTCGCTCTCTAAATGCAGGACGAGACAGCAATATTTTAGGCTCCGCCCACCAACGACTTCTCGCTTGCATGGAGAGCGCTCTTAAAAGCCAAGATTTTGCAATTATGGCTTGACCCTAACGTTTCTCTATGGTCGTTAAACTGTTGTTCTATTTAGGGTTCCGTACCCAAAGGGTAAAAACGGAGCCCTATTAATATCACTCTGCTGTCTGTATGTCTGTCTGTCTGTCCGCCGGTCACAGGTCTCTAGCTCGTAGACGAAATGAGTTACAAACCAAAAACGGTACGTAGGTATATGGTGTAGAACGTTGACCCAAAGCCAAGCATTGAATTAGAAATTCAATTTAATTATTTTCAGGGGGCTCCCATCATGAAAAAGGAGCCGGAAGTTTTAGCTTGTTGGGTACAAACTAGGGTAAAATTTTTTTCATTATTTAGAGCTGTTTAGAACATTGAGTAAAGTACGAATATATATTTTTTTAATTTTTTGCTTAAAAATAAGGAAATGGGGGCCATCGAAGTTATGAGTTTTAGACCATTTTTGTGACGGGGGCTATCTCAAAAACTAAACCAGTTAGGAATATGGAATTTCGGTATAATATATAGATTATTATAATATATACTATAGTATTTAAACAAAAAGTACTGAAAGCAACGATTCATAAAGTGGTTTGTAAGCTGTGACCAAAACAAACGAACAATTTTTTGGGTTTTTCTGTCACGGTTTGTGGCGATGTCTAACTCGGAAATTAAATATTTCTTATCACCTAAAATATTTATTAAGTATGTTGTTCATAATCATGTCCGGGACCCTAAAAGAGCGAGGCCCGACTCGCACTTGCCCGACTTTTTTATTCATCTACAAGTTAGCCCTTGATTGCGATCTGCATCTGATAGTAAGCGACGATGCAGTCTAAGGTGGAAACAAGTTAATTTGGACGAGGTGGTTGTCTTATCAGAGGGTTTCAATTCTGACATATTGTAACCTTTACGTCTTCCTCTTCGTTGCCTTGAATTGCGTGGGGTGTGATTGCAACGCATCAATATTAGTCCATTGAAATGTTACATGAGCTTTGCATTTGTTAGAGGACGCAATTTTATTATTGGGACATGTGTTCAATAGAAGCTTAACCTCAAGTTTGTGGGATCGCCACCCTTGTCCCCCGGCCGCCATCCTGGAAAACACTTTTTTCGCGATATCTCGGAAACTATGTGTCTTACAAAAAAATTGTAAACACATAATTTATAGCAAATTGTTTTTCCTACAAATATAGTATAACTTTTAGCCCTAAATTAAAAATTAAAGAAGTTATAAGCAAAAAATGAGAAAATTTTTATAAAATCTTTTTTGCTCTATAACTTTTTTTATACATTTTACAAAAAAATTCTTCAGACCAATCAATTTTTTTTAATTTCATTCGTTTAAAACGCTGTTACTGAGCTCCAAAGTTTTTTGTAAGACGCATAGTTTCCGAGATATCGTGAAAAAAGTGTTTTCACCCCTTTTTCCAAGATGGCGGCCGGTGGACAAGGGTGGTGACCCCACAAACTTGAGGTTAAGCTCCTATTGACCCCCCAAACATGTCCCAAAAATAAAATTGCGTCCTCTAATAAATGCAATATTCGGTCCTTAAATTGTAACATTTCAATGGACTGATATAGTCGACTGTCAACAACGTGCTTCTTGGTCACACAAATGCTACGATTTGATTTGACAAATGGGTGTCATATGCCAGCTTTATTGCTATGGTAGTGTGTTGCGAATGTGTTTATACCATGCAATCCCCTAAGCCCCTCCCCCCAGTCCCTCCCCCAAAGAACCCTAAAAAATCAATAAAATCATTAAAAATTTTTGAATTATACATCATTTTATTATATGGAACACAAGTCACGAGTCACGACAAACTACATTCTCAATTTAATCTACACCACCAGTAGATTCTTCAATTGACAATTCGAAACCACTTCTAAAGTTTATTTGAATAAAAAACTTTTCTATCGTATTCCATTTTGTTCTCGTAGGTATTCTATTCTATTCCTGGTCAATCTGGATTACAGTGACAAAGTTTTTATCTAGTACTTAAAACATATCGCAATCGGCAGATTACTCTCGGCTCACTATGGTGGGCAGTGCAACTGCAGTATCAGTTTGAAGAGTTGCTAACCGGAATTTAGAAGTACCACCACTACCACCACTACAGCCTTTTAACGTCCCACTGCTGGACATAGGCCTCCTCTCTCATAGGAGAGAGGGATTAGAGCTTAGACCCGCCTGCTGAACGTGCTCTCTGAGGCACGGGGATGGGACACCGCCAACTACCAATTCCGGGCTGGCACTGAGAATTTTTAGAAGTAAGTACATTTTATTATACGTATTTCCAAGGTAGCGAAATTAAAGTGCAAAATTCCGTGAGAATCAGTCCAGAAGCATTCAATGCATAAAAACATTCTGATAGCCAATGACCTTCTTATAAAAGGTTATGTATATATATGTATATGTGATATATATATATCACATATACATATATATACTATATATATATCACCTATCCAAATCAAATGTTTAGGCTTTGTTCGGACTATTCAGTAGATGGTTTATGTGAAGTTTGCACAAAATCGGTCGAGCGGTTCTTCATTTATCACATTTTTAAACCCACGCGGACGAAATCGCGGGCATCAGCTAGTATTATTATATTATTTATTTTTATCACCAATGACCTTCTTATAGAAGATATCATTGGTGATAAATTTAAATAACCTGACAGATAGCGTTCTTTCTGTTTCACACGTATCTGATAAGTCAATCTAGCAGTCAGCAGATAAACTCTGTGATAATTTATCAAGTATAAGCCCCGCAAATTGGTATTGCGCTTGGCCGCCATTTTAGTGACGTCAGCACTAGAGAGACGAGATAGACGTCGGTAGTCGGTACCGTTTACAAAACTGTTGGCAGAGTACGTGTACCTATCGAGTTTTGAATAATTTTATTACTTACTAAATTCACAAATTTTGTTGTTTGTTTTATTGTAGTTAAGTTTCTTGTTAATTTTTTATTAGACGAGCTTTTTATTAATTAACACAAAAATGATAGTTATTCAGATACATTAACAGACTGAAAAAATCCGATTGCGAATTACAAGAATGTGATTACATGAGCAGAGTTGAAGAATTAGGATAATTTCTTCATGTATACCTAATACTTTAAAAGCTGAAAATTATTTGTTCATTCAGTTTAATTTATTTCTAAAAAAAATGTTTGTTGCAACTTGCAGCTGACGGTATATTTATACCGGTATGAGACAAAACAATTCCCACAACAATTATAGCAAAACCATTATATACTTGGCTCTTCCATGGTCTGCGGGATGCGGGACGGGAGGAAATTCTCATTGATAAATTAATAATCAATGGATGTGCTCGTACTATAATGTATGACAAGCATTTTTGGCGCGGCTTTGCGCCACTGTGAGTGTGTGTGTGTATTGCTACTGTAAGGACATGACACTAAATTAGGGAAAAAGAAATTTTATAATTATAATAATTTTAATTATCATAATTATTCTATTATTTGCGTAATCGCAATTTAGTCTTTCATCTTGATCTCTTTAAGTTTGCTCAATACTTTTCTATAGTTAGTACTATACATTTAAAGTTAAGTAGGTACGTTTCAGGATATGGAAAAAAGATTTACCATAACCAAGAAAGAAGAAGATACGTTATTAAATATAATTTATACCCCATTTTTTAAATTTTATACATATTATACTCATAATAAAATAATTTATTTAATACATCTACTAAATACAAGTAAAGTTCGTGAACTAAAACCCGACTACGCTTAATAATTTAATAATAATTTAGTGGGCAAAAGCGCGGGGCAAGCAGCTAGTGGTGCCATCTGTTATTCCTATCCGAAACTAATTTTACAAGTGTAAATTAAAAATTTAAAAAACCCCCGACATTCGCCATTTTGTGGCGGCAGCCATCTTGGATTTGTATAATGCTATTCTACTAGTCAAGCCCTTTCATTTGATGCCCATATTAAGGGAGTTGTGAAAAAATATGTATGCCACCATTTTGTAGCGGCGGCCATCTTGGATCGATTTTCATCAAACATAGCTAACAACACTCTCGATTAATTCACCTTTCAAACAAAAAAAACCGCATTCAAATCAGTTCACCCGTTTGAG
The DNA here is from genome assembly GCA_920104075.1 of Melanargia galathea. Lineage (NCBI taxonomy): Eukaryota > Metazoa > Arthropoda > Insecta > Lepidoptera > Nymphalidae > Melanargia > Melanargia galathea. The sequence goes on from OV049855.1 coordinate 24,209,762, forward strand.
CTGAGTGCTACAGGGGAACAGACAGACAGACAAACAGACAGACAGACAGACACACACACACACACACACACACACACACACAGACACGTCAAACTTATAACACCTTTAAAAATCTAGAAAGCCGCGCAAAGCTGACTTCTCCATTTATCTATATCTATACTAATAAATAAAATTGAAGTGTCTGTCTGTAATATCGAAATAACTACCTCATATTAAGTTCATATAGTTATTTGAACGGTACTATAACCGAATCACACGTTTTTAAAATTTTTGTCTGTCTGTCTGTCTGTCTGTCTGTCTGTTTGAACGGGCTAATCTTCGGAACGGCTGAACCGATTTTGACGGGACTTTCACATATAAGTAGAGAATTAACCAGGGAGTAACATAGGCTACTTTTTTAACCGACTTTCAAAAAAGGAGGAGTTGTGTTTTTCTACCTATGTACACCGATATCTCCGAGATTTCTGAACCGATTTGCGTAATTCTTTTTTTAATCGATAGAAAAACATTGCGACACTGTTCTACAAAAAAATTGGATTCCAAGTCCCCAATCCTGATGCTGTAGGGGATCTGATCCCCAAAACTAATAGGATTGAGGAACTGTCGGTTATTTAAATTGATATTGGGGGTACCAATTAAAGACTATCGTTGAATGAATTCGAGTAGGTACATATCCAACTCCTCAACCCTGATGCTGTAAGGAATTGCATTCCGAAATCGTAGGGATCCCACGGAATTTTTCCGTTTTGGGGACGGGTTACTACTTACTACAGATACGCTACTTTTTGTTCTGGTAAATCAAAAGTTCCCACGGGATTTTTAAAAACCTAAATCCACACGGGCGAAGCCGTGGGCATCATCTAGTTTCGTAAATAAAATGTAGCCTATGTCACGCTGATCATAACAACGAATCAATAGACACCTCATTCATCAAAATGGGTCTAGCAGTTTAGGTGCTACATTAGTACACACAGAATTTCATACAAAAATCGGCCACAAGCATACATACATACATATTATATATACGTAAATACATAGACTGCTAAAATCATAACCCTTCCTTTTGGCTTTGCCGTAGTCGGGTAAAAAAAACCAGACGTTTAGATTAGTACGGCATGGAGATGTTAGGAGATGGAATAAAACAATTAGAATTGATAGGTTTATTATTCACATCTCGAATAAGAGTGATCTAACAAGACGTGTTCTTGTATTTATCTTAAAATTTCAATGCATTGCTGTCAGATGATGTGTCACTGTCGCTATCAATAACAGCTATATTATAATTCACTAATTCATCGTCGTCATTCTGCAATCTCTCAACGTGAACTTACAATGTGATTTCACGTAGCCTCCGTTACAGCTTGAAAAGCATCTTGCACCAGATTTAATATTTTTGTTTCGAAACGCCAACGAAATAATTTAAAATGTTGTCTTGAAATTATTGGTCCACATTATAGTTTTTTTTATAATAATTGAGAGGCCGTTTTAACCAATATCTGACGATGCGTGATGGCTTCAATGGGTATGGAAATTTTTCACATGAAGCTGACAACACTTACTTGACACAGTTGTCAGCCTCATATTTATTATTATGATATTCTTCTTCTTCTTCTTCTTTGAATTAATGGCTTTTTCCAGTGCCAAATCAGCACAATGCACTTCGCCAATGTCAAGTAATAATGGTACGTTGAATGAAAGAGCCACAGAGGGAATTTCCAAAAAAGAATTACGATATAATATGATAGGTACTATCTCGACTATGCAATAGTTCTTGTTCTTGTTAGTCACATCACAGTCACATTATCTACAACAGCACAAAAACACATAGTTTCATGAGAATATATACAGAGCACATAAATTTAAACTTTTATTTTGTTAGTATGTACATATTTACAGACAAATTTTACAAAACGACTAAAAACTAACATAAGGAAGGACTCAACATTTAGTGGGCGGGGAATGTTAGGAGGGAGAACATCGTAAAGTTTAAAGAGAAGATTAGGGCAGGAAAAAAGGATATGAGTGACCGACCCCTCGTCAAGACCACACTCGCACAATGAATTGTCTCTGATTCTTAATTTCGCAAGGTGCACGGGGGTACACGTATGTCCAATTCGTAGGCGGCACACAGTAGTAAAAACCCAACGCTCCGCATTTCGATAACGAAAGAACCATGGACGAGTTGGGATGTCCGGCTGAATTGAACCATAGAATTTACCTTTAACAGATTTAGACCTAGACCACATCATACTCCAAGAGTCATTAAGGTCAGTTTTGGCGAGAGACCGTAGATCCTGGGCATGATTCTTGAAGTGAACTAGAGCACCCATCTCGACTGCAAGTTTAGCACATGCATCTGCAGACTCATTACCTGTTATTCCCATGTGACCTGGTATCCAGGCCAATGAGACCGAGAGACCTTTTTGTTGGCAGGAATATAGGACTTCCCTGATCTGAAAGATGATGGAAATAGGGGCTTTACTACGAAAAGGGTTGGCCTTAAGTGCTTGGAGGCAGCTTAAGGAGTCAGTCAGTATTATGGAATATTTAACGTTATGGGCTTCAACAAAAAGGACGGCTTCAAGGATTGCTATTGACTCTCCAGTAAATACCGATGATTCTGGGGGGCATTTGAACTGTAGGGTTATTTTATAATTAGGTATCCAACACGCGACTCCAACACAGCCATTTGCAGACAATTTCGATGCATCTGTATAAATTGCCAAGTACTGTGTCAGACACATATTGTACATAATTTGGTTAAATTTAGAGTTAGCTTCTACAGTTTGTTTGTTAAGACCCAGGGAGATAATTTTGGGTTCGTGTGTTAGGCTAGCAAAACTAGTGGAGAATAATGGGAGTTTAGGTCCGGAGTGTATTGGATGAGGGAGTCTAATGAATTTAGTATAGCTTTCTAAGAGGCAGTTTGGGTTCTGATTTGGTCTTAAAGTTGAAGAAAGCTGGATGAGTTTATCTAAAAGCGGATGGGAAGAGAGTTGTAATATTTTACATATAAAACGGTCACTAAGATAATGGCCACGGAGCAGGATTGGAGGATCAACACATTCCACTTGGAGTGCATTAGTGGGGGAAGACTTCATTGCTCCAAGTATAATTCGCAAGCATTTGTACTGAACTTTATTGAGTTTATCTAAAGCTGTTTTATTTATGGGGTCCAATATAAAAAGGCCGTAGTCCATATGGCTCCGCACTAATGCATTATACAGCAGTTTGTGAGTGTATGGGTGGGCACCCCACCACACCCCTGATAGAGCTCGGAGTATATTAATATTTTTTTCGCATTTTTGCAAGATATATTCTACATGTGGAACGCCGTTTAACCTACAATCCAGGAGTATGCCCAGAAATTTGGTTTTGGGAACAAGTGGGATGTGTTGATCTTCGAATACTATATTGGGGATGGGGATTTGTCTTTTCCTAGTAAAAGTGACTGCCTTGCACTTAGCGACTGAAAGCGAAAGTCCATGATCTGATAACCACTGGCCTAAATAATACAAAGCAGAGTTTAAACGAGTACAAATTTCATCCATGGATTTTGAACTAGAGTACAGAGAGATGTCATCAGCATACTGTAATATATTACAGAAGCTGCTGACAGAAAGTTCGAGGTCAAAGGTGTAAATGCTATAGAGAAGTGGACTTAGGACAGAGCCCTGAGGGAGACCTTTCCAAATTACTCTGGGGGGAAGGCTTACAGAGTTTGTTTTCACCAGGATAGTTCTGGATGAAAGAAGGTTGCAGATAATTCGTGTCATTCTCGGTGGGATACTCAGCTGATGCAGTTTCTGCCTGAGTACCGGGAGTAAGACGTTATCATACGCGGCAGCTACATCCAAGAAAACACCCACAAGGTACTCTCCTTTGGCTAGGGCAATGCGAATATCGGTCGTAAGCACTCCAAGGCTGTCTGTGGTACCAAGTCCCTTTCTAAAACCAAATTGGGACTTGGCAAGTAAACCTCTGCTTTCTATTATCCATTCCAAGCGATTTTTAATCAAGTGCTCCATAATTTTGGCTAAAGTTGAGGATAGGGCGATAGGGCGGTAGGAGTTCGGATTTAAGGGGTCTTTGCCAGGTTTTCGAATGGGAATTATAATTTGAGTCTTCCAAGGTTCCGGGACGATTCCTGTATCGAAAAACCTGTTAACCATATCTAAGTAACATAACTTTGCTTTATCACTGAGATTAACTAAAAATGAGTAGGGAATTCCATCTTCACCCGGGGCTGTATCTTTCAAGTCTGACAGAACACACTTTAATTCTGGAAAGGTAAAAGGGGAGTCCATTGTGTCAGAGCTTGGAGAGAGTGAAGTGGATGCCAGACTGTTTTGGGTAGGAGCTGAAGGGGGGGCCAATTTATCTGCAAAAGCTTCAAGCCAAATAGTTGCGTCATTGGATGAGGGATCATTGCTTGAAACAGAGCGACGGAACCTTCTAATCCTATCCCAAACCAGATTGGAAGGTGAGCGAGGATCCAAAGACTCACAGAATTTTGTCCAACCCAGCTTTTTCTTTTTCGCCAATAATCTCTTGCATTTGGCATCAATGCGCTTGTAATTTAAGAAATTTTCACGGGACATAACCAATGTGTAATTCTTTTCCGCTTCTTTGCGTTCATTAATCAATTGAGTACATTCTTGATCCCACCATGGGGGGGATAGCATAAAATCTCGTTCAGTCTTTTTGAGTGGTATATGGAGGTCAGCAGAAAATTTTAGGATTCTAACGAAGTTATTGTAATATAAGATGGTATTTTCATCATCATTCATCACTGGTAAAGTATCTGAGAGACAATCAACAGAATCCGCAAAAGCAGACCAGTTAGCTTTATTTACTTTATGTTTAAGGAGAGGATTAGGTTTTGTAACAGGAACGGACCTTTGGGCAATAGAGAGTAGGATGGGGTAATGGTCACTACCATATGAACTTGGTAGAGTATTCCAGGATATCAGAGAAGCTAAAGAGGGAGAGCAGAGGGATAAATCAATAGCAGCCTTAGGATTTTGATGAGGATATACTCTTCTTGTTGACGAGCCATCATTAAGGATGCAAACATTAACTTCGTCAAAGAGTTCCAAAAGGAGAGTAGCAAACCCATCACAAGAGTGGGAACCCCAAGTTGTATGATGGGCATTAAAGTCACCCATCACCACAACTGGGGGGGAGAGAGAAGATAGGACTAATTTTAAATCAGGAATAAGGGAGGCATGAGGGCGGGGGATATAGATTGAGATAAAGGAGATGTTGAGAGACCTCACAGCTACAGCATTAAACTGTTGACTGTGAGGGGGAAGAGAAATAGAAGAATATGCAAGGGAGTGCTTAATTAAAATAGCACTACCTGCATACCCATCATCTCTGTCATCCCTCAAGCAGGCATATCCTGGAACCCGAAAACGGGAGCCAGGCAGAAGCCAAGACTCAGAGATGGCAAAAATGATAGGTTTATGTTCATTTATAAGAGACATTAATTCAAATTTTTTTGGGCGGATACTTTTACAGTTCCATTGAAGGAGCTGTACCGAGGCCATTGTTTAAAACTGACGCGATTTTCATGAAAATTTGAGCAACGTTGGACGGTACAGGGTTTTGGTTAAACATTTCAATAATAGTGGAGAGGGATTTAGTAAGATTTTCCATCAGGTTATCATTAGAAGAGGGGGTATAACAATGATCATTGTTTAGGGCACAACCGTTGCCCATGGAGGAGGGGACATTGTAGGTGATATTATTATGACCTTGTCTATCGTATCCCTTTGCTAACGGAGCTCTAGGTCGCGGGGATCGGAAGACAGTTTGTTTATATGATTTGGATGGGGTTTGTGATAAGGATGTGTAGTTGGGGATAGGCCTGGATGAGTAAGAGGGAGGGGTAAACATTTCCTTAGCCATCTCAGCGTAAGAACGGCGAACTGGGGGGAATCGAGAGGAGGCTTCCTGATAGGATAGGTTCTCATTGGACATGACAATTTTGATGGATTGCTGTCGGGTATGTTCTGGGCAATTTTTATCGGTAGCTTGATGCTTACCAGAGCAAAGGATGCAGACTGACAAATCAATGTTTACCATGCACGTATCACCCGAGTGGGCTTGTGAACATTTGTAACAACGTGGGGTGGAACGGCACTGAGCCTTAACATGACCAAAACGACAGCAATTGACACATTGGATTGTGGGTAAGCGGTAGGTCTCGACTGATAAGGAAGTGTGGTATGAGTATACTTTGGTAGGAAGGATTTGTCCGCGGAATGTAAGAACTACTGATTGAGTTGGAACCCAGGTCACACCACTTTCATTCGTCTGCTTTCGGTTCAAGCGCCTGGCCTTAAGAACCTCTCCGCAGTTAGAAGGGAGAACAAGTGACTCAACAAAGTCGTCTAAGTGCCATTCACAGGGAACGCCTCTTACAAGTCCCATTCGAGTGACGTTAAATGTTGGTATGTAAGCTTTAAACTTAGATAATTCTAGGACTGGATTGTCTAAGAATTCATTGGCCGCTTTACTGTCCGAAAATTCAACTGAGATTTTGTTACGTCCTGCATTTTTGACACCATCATTCAAGATCGAACCCACCTTATGTTTATGTAGGAACTGACCAAAGTGAATTGCGCGGATGGTAGTACCCGCCGACGGGTCGGGCACCTCACGGGATACATAAACGAGGAAAGGGCCTTTGTCGTCAGACGAATATTTCTTCGGGGCTTCCGATAGGGATGGATGAAGATATACTGTCTGGATGGAGGGAGCTGACGTACTGGGGTCATTAATTAACTTTTTAGAGGGAGCATTTGTATCCTCATTATCCCCGCTACGTTTACGGGAAGCAATAAACTGTGCTAGGCTGGGCGAATGTGGGATTGTTACATTTTCTCCCGGATCAGGAGGCTCGGGAGAGCCCTCCACCTCCATCTCCTTACTTACCACCACCAACAATCACTAAAAACTGCACCAACTATTGCAAATTCGAAATTAAATATAATAAAAACAAAACAATTCACACCGAATCCCACTTACACGTGGGTCCTCCAATACACCGCAGAGCCCCATTATGATATTTATTTTAGAGATATTTGTTGTTTTCCCTCACATTCTTGAGCACAAAACGAACGTACTACCATAACAATTTTTCTAGCACTACTTTTTATCACAATAAAGATGATTACTGCTATGTATTTCACAAAATTTTCGTAACGATGTAAACAATGAACTTTGAAGTTTCAAAGTGACTTTTCAATATGACAGATTTCGACTGCCCTAGTGATAAACAAAGTATCTGACATTTTTTGTGAAATTGACTTTTTTGCATTAACAAAAGTTTTATGTCGAGTAGTTTTTTACCACAGTGTCCACAGTTTAATATTTCAAATAACTTGAACCGTTTACTGAAATTTGAATTGCCGAAACAAATAACTGCACACACTAACCCGGAATATAAATGCAAAAACCAAGTAAATAACAAGCACAACACAAAAACAAAGTAATTTGATGTTGATCACTTTGTTTTTGTATTTAAAATGCAGTTGCTTTTGATTTTTCGTTTCGTGGAACAATCCCAGGTAAAACTTGTCTATGTTTGAGATCACCTTTACTTTCTTTATGTTTAATGTTAACAAATTAAACACTCTGTCATCTGTCAGTTTTGCTGCACGCTTGTGTCAAAAGTTTTCAAACGGTTGACGAAAACATAGATCAAACATAGAAACTGGAATTTAGGGTATTACTTTATGTACTTATAAATAATCGTTTTAATTGTTACCGGCTACTTACTATTTTAAAATGTTTCTACTGAAGATAGGTGCAGAATTTTAGATACCTACGTACATAATTAACTAATAGGGACATTACTTTACAGGAATATAACTAAAAATAGACACAGTACTGTAAATTATAACTTTACAAGATCAACATAGTTGATTGATGCCCACGACTCCGTCCGCGTGTATTTAGGTTTTTGAAATTCTAGTCTAAGCTCTGTAATTTACCAGGATAAAAAGTAGCTTATGTCATTCTCAAAAATACAACTTATCTGTATACCTCGTTAAGATCAGCTGAACAGATGGTGCATGAAGACTTAGTAGACAGACATACTTAAATCGCATTTATAATATTAGTAGGTAAGTATAGATTCTTGAGTTGTTGTAATAAGCTCTAACTTACCGTCTCTAAGTTAACTAAGTTGGATATGCTTTGTCCGTCTGACTGTCACAGCCTTATAACTTCTGATTTAATTAAAAGAATTACTTCAAATTTACCGATAACATGTAGAATAACATGTAGAATAACGGCCTAATGCCGGTGGTGGGTCCATATTGGCTCACATAAAATTCCAAATCCTATTCGTTGTCTTACTACCGTTCTGTGGTCATAATAAATAATAATCGTTCTTCATAATTTTGTTTTTCATAATTTTTTATTCATACATTTTTTATCCCTACCAACGGATCTCATAACCGTTAGTGATCATATTTAGAAATATTTTCGGACATCCGATGATAGGAGTTGAAATATGTAAGACAATGCGCTCCCGCCGGTGATTACATAAAAAATAATAAAAATAGTTATTTGAGTTATTTGGGAGGGGCGCGGGTGCCCATTAAAGCAAATGGGGGGGAGGGGGCAATATTTTTTTATTCACAATATCACAATCACAATATCACACACACACACGCACACACACATTTGAACATTAATTTTTGGGGTAACTATTTGTATCTGAATAACAAAGTAAACTCTTCTTTGTAATAAATTGAAAAATATTTTTGGAAGAAATTGACTTGACTTAACATCTTTTTAAAGATAAATAAGTAGGTATTTTGTAGAAAGGTTGCCTTTAAATAAGAGTTTTCAATGTTTATGCTTGTCCTGTAAAATTATTCTGAATGTAGTTACTTTGTATATCACTAGGGCAGCCGATTTATCAATGAATAATGGACGTAGTTCAGCAAAAGGGATTCAACCTACACAACTTGTCATACAAATATATACCTAAATATTGCTGAATTAAAATTAACTTTGCTATGATAAGTCGTGTGAGTTGAATCCTTTTTGCTGAACTACGTCAATTTATCAATGAACTTATAAATGAACACATCTTCCCCTCGTACTCCACCAACCCCCGCAGAAGGGCCAACTATATCGCGGTCTGCCTATAGTATAAATTAAAAATTTAAAAAACCCCCGACATTCGCCATTTTGTGGCGGCGGCCATCTTGGATTTGCATAATGCTATTCTACTAGTCAAGCCCTTTCATTTAATACCCATATTAAGGGAGTTGTGAAAAAATATGTAATCATCAAACATAGCTCTAACAACACTCTCGACTAATTCACCTTTCAAACAAAAAAAAACCGCATTGAAAAATCGGTCCACCCGTTTGGGTGTTGTCCACGCACACGCACACGCACACGCGCACGCACACACACACACACACACACACACACACACACACACATACACGCACACACACACATACACGCACACGCACACGCACACGCACACGCACACGCACACGCACACGCACACGCACACGTACACGCACACGCACACGCACACGCACACGCACACGCACACGCACACACACACACACGTCAAACTTATAACACCCCGTCGTTTTTGCGTCGGGGGTTAAAAAGTATGCAAGTATGCAAATTAGCTACTTGCATACAGCAAATTATTTACTTTTTTCGATCTTTATATACTTGGCTGGTCTGTGTTATATACCTACTTTCTTCTTATTCGATACTAGAGGATGCTTTCGTCTGCGTGAATTAAGGGTCCCGCGGGAACTCTTTGTTTTTCCTAAGCTCCTTTGAGCTCATATTGTTAAATTCGCGCATTAAAATGTACATAAATGCGTATTAATTTTTAATAGCTCTTTCCCATCCCTAAAGTTTTCCCAATGAAAGTCCCATCCAAATCGGTCCAGCATTTTGGAGACAGACAAATACAAATTTTAATGTACCCCAAATGATAATCCGAACGTTCAGAGGTTCCCTTACAATCCGGGGAAATATACATTATACATGTTTTAGGATTTTCGGGAATTCCACTCCCAAGGGAGTTAGATAGAGGATAAGGATAAAAGTTTGTTTGATATTTGTATGAATTGACGCGTTCGAAGTCGCGGGCAACTGCTAGTCTATTATAATTATTTTATAGAAGATGAAATTAAAACCACAATTAATTTGTAAGTAGGTACCGTGGACAGTATACCAATCTTCTTCTTCTATCTATCTATCTATCTATAATATAATAAAACTGTAACAGATCGAATTCTGTACATTGAAGATATTTTGAAATTTTTTATTGGAGGGCACTCTATAATCGATACTGAATCCAAAACTGCAATTTTTTTCATTTTTGTCTGTCTGTCTGTCTGTCTGTCTGTCTGTCTGTCTGTCTGTCTGTCTGTATCTTGGCCGCGCATCACGCCGAAACTACTGAATGGATTCGAATGAAACTTGGTACGATTTGAGTTTATACTCCGAGGTAGGACATAGGATACTTTTTATCCCGAAATTCAGCATGGTTCCCTTGGGAGAGGGGAAGAAAGTTAAAACGAGTATTTCGCTGTAATTCATTAACGCGTGGTTCGATTTCACTCATTCTTTTTTTGTTAGAAAGGTAATACTTCAAGTATTATCCCGTAAATATTTCAAGGTCATAGGTTTTTTAGTTCAGAAATGACAGACATTTATTGGCTTCAAATAACTTGGGCCCCGGATCTTTGTACGTACGGCTTATTTTAAACTGGCGTGCGTTTAAATTTATGTTTGTCAGCCTGCCTATTTATTCCAGCTAATCTCTGAAACGACTGAATCGATTTTGATGGAACTTTCAATGGCAGATAGGTTATAAGGAGTAACTTAGGCTACATTTAGTTTAGGTACAAAAAAGGATTATGGGATCCAATCCGATCCTATATAAAAACCTATATCAACGCAGACGAAGTCGCGGGGATCAGCTAGTCTATAATATAATAAAACTGTAACAGATCCAATTCTGTACATTGAAGATATTTTGAAATTTTTTATTGGAGGGCAATCTATAATCGATACTGAAGCCAAAACTGCAATTTTTTTCATTTTTGTCTGTCTGTCTGTCTGTCTGTCTGTCTGTATCTTGGCCGCGCATCACGCCGAAACTACTGAATGGATTCAAATGAAACTTGGTACAATTTGAGTTTATACTTCGAGGTAGGACATAGGATACTTTTTATCCCGAAATTCAGCACGGTTCCCTTGGGAGAGAGGATGAAAGTTAAAACGTGTATTTAGCTGTAATTCATTAACGCGTTGTTCGATTTCACTCATTTTTCTTTTGTTAGAAAGGTAGTACTTTATATATTGTCCGGTAAATATTTCAAGGTCATAGGTGTTTTAGTTCAGAAATGACAGACATTACAACCCTCAGTATTGGGTTCAAATAACTTGGGACCCGGATCTTTGAACGTACGGCTTATTTTAAACTGGTGTGCGTTTAAATTAGTTTGTCGGTCTGTCTATTTGTTCCAGCTAATCTCCGAAACGGCTGGATCGATTTTAATGGAACTTTCAATGTTATAAGGAGTAACTTAGGCTACCATTAGTAGGTACATAAAAGAATTATGGGATCCGATCCAATCCTATATAAAAACCTATATCTACGCGAATGAAGTTGCGGGGATCAGCTAGTTGTGAATAAAGTTATTTTGAATTTAAGTTACCTACTTAAAATAGTAATTGGATGTAAAGACGTAATTATTTGCATTCCAAAAACGCGGCTAGGTACTTATGTCCCCAGGCCCCAGCAAACAGTTGTTGAGTGTTGCTACTACGCTACTATGCGACCCACGGAAGAGAAAAAGCAGGGGAATTGACATGCACCAAAACTACTATAGGAACCGCTGTCGCCAAACTCATACAAATATACCGATAATCATATATTGCACTACAAAGAAACAAATCGTTTGATTTGTCGTTTTAAGTTTAGTCAAAACTAGCCTACTTCACAGAACTCACAGATTTGGAAACAAACCCTGATGTTCTAGAAATAAGATTTATTTTGCTTTAACGGAAGAATGTATTTATGAGCTATAGTCACACTAGATTCGATTGTCCAATTAATTCCGCTACTTGACCATAGATGGCGGTATTGTAAAAGGTAGCAATTATAAACTTAATTACGTTGCATATAGGGTTGACATTTGCGTGATCGGTCCAATTAATTCCGCTACTTGACCATAGATGGCGCTGTATTGCTACTCATTTAGGGCCGCACCACGTAGCTCATTGAATTATCTATCGATATCGATAGATACTCGTTATTTTGTTCATTCGCAAAAAGAAAATTAAAAAAGGTAATTATAAAATTAAATAAAAGTGCTGGTATGTATGCACTGATGAGAAAATAAAAATGTTGAGAGCAAGCCATTAAAACTTTAGTGATTGACTAAAATGTAAAGTTATCGATTCTTAAATTTTTTACAATTTGGGTTTTGACAATGACTTATATATTAAGAAAAGCGATATATTATTATTATGAATCAAAAATAATACGATATAAAAAATGCCTACTTATATAATACGATCAATTTAGACTTCCAAGGTTACAATATTCACACCTGGCTGAAAATTGGTAGGATTGTTCAAAACACTATTATAAATGAAATGTGAAAAGTCCTCATCGATCCGACACCTGGAAAAAAATTACTCGGTGTCAAAGTTTTCACGGGAAATTTTTCAGCAAAACGGTAAGTCTTATCATAAAATTATTTTAAACAAAATTGTAGATCAGATAATTATCTATAAAAAATGTCTGAATACTTTTTTTCCTAAGAGCCACCGTTTTTGAGATATAACGATTCAAAAAAATTAATTTCGAAATAAAAATGAGGGGCTGGGTTTCTTTTTACCCGAAATTCTGTGGTGGTGGTGCAATCTTGTATTTGCATAGTGCTATTCTACTAGTCAAGCCCTTTCATTTGATACCCATATTAAGGGGGTTGTGAAAAAATATGTGATCCGCCATTTTGTAGCGGCGGCCATCTTGGACCGATTTTCTTCAAACATAGCTAACAACACTCTCGACTAATTCACCTTTCAAACAAAAAAAAACGCATTCAAATCGGTCCACCCGTTTGAGCTCCACAGAGGAACAGACAGACACACTCACACACACACATACACACACACACACACACACACACACACACATACAGACACGTCAAACTTATAACACCCCGTCGTTTTTGCTTCGGGGGTTAATTAATAATAACTGTATCAAAAATCATCGTTTGGTCGTTAAAATATCGATAACAATGTACTTAGCTAACATCATGACATCTCTACGACCACGACCACCCGATCGGCTTCCGTACCGTGAGTCTAACGTCTTAGTGAAGGAATATATTTATATAGTACAAGTCCATTGCGTCCTAAGACCGACCGATTCAATGATTGATTTCTACTAAGCAAGCAATGGATTTTGTTCATAATGAGATATAGACACATTTTTAGCATAATGTAAATATACAAAATAATGTTTTCTTGTTTTTTATGGAAAATAACAACAATAGCTTGTACTTAAGTGTGAAATGAGATGCCATATTTTGTATGATTCACTTTTTTGCTTGATTTTTTGCAAACAACCACTGAACAACACGGCATTTTGTTAAAAATCGAGAGCGGTGAAGCGATCGTTGGACGACATTCGACTAAAGACAAAAACGGTTCTCAGGTGTATTTAACGCCAGAAGAGTTCTCAGGAACCACGCCCCCTTGCCATATCTCGTCTTATTCATTTTATCTATGATGCGACCGGATCTTTTTTGCTTGTAGACATTTGTATACCACACAAAAATGAATTATCAACAAACAACTTAAACGTAATATAAACACAACAGACCACGCAAATTAAGAAGAGGAGGTACGTCTTATACTTTATCTTAGCGCAAATTATGGTAAGTTAAATGTCAACAGTCAAGTGGCTTGGCCTTTGGCGCATTTGGCGCTTGGGCCTTGGCGGCAATCTGCGGTTCGTTTTACGTAATTTTATTTTTAATCCCCGACGCAAAAACGACGGGGTGTTATAACTTGTTTGACGTGTCTGTGTTTGTGTGTGTGTCTGTCTGTTCCACCGTAGCGCTCAAACGGGTGAACCGATTTGAATGCGGATTTGTTCTTTGAAAGGTGAATTAGTCGGCAGTGTTCTTAGCTATGTTTGATGAAAATCGGCCCAAGAAGGCCACCGCCACAAAATGGCGGATTACCTACATATTTTTCACAACTTCCTCAATATGGGTATCAAATGAAAGCATATGCAAATCTAAGATGGTCACCACCAGAAAATGGCGAACGTCGGGGGTTCTTTAAATTTTTAATTTGTACTTGTTTTAAATAATACTTTTTTACTTGTTTAAATAATACTTGTATTAACTAAAATATAATATAAAAAAGCATGTAATGCATATTTATTAACGCATATATACCTACTTAAACATTAAAAAATTAAGATTCTGCCTAATTTGAGAACGGAGCGCCATCTCGAAACTGCTTAGATAGGAACGTAGCACTCACATGTTATGCGGCGTTGCCGCTCCGTGCTTCAGATAAACTCACACATAGTTAGCTGGTATACATATATCTCGATAGAGAGGCCCCGGCGCACACCAAGCGCAGCGCGGCGGAGCGCATTTTCTTGAGTCACGCGCGCGGATTCTGGCGACCCCGAGCGGCGCCAAGAGCCACCAAGAGCCCTCGTGGAGCAATGCGCGGCGGCGCGCAGCTATCGCATACGCGCCCATCTCGTTCTCTCTCTCTCGTTCTCCATGTCTTGTTATAACCAACTGGCGGCCGCCTTGTCGCGCAGAGCAGCCCTGCGGGCGCAGGACAGCGGCGGCGAATGGAGCACTCGCGCTCATGCTCTTTTGGGCGATCCGATGCTCCGCGCGCGTATTTACGCGACGTCCTACGTAGGCGATTCAAAGCGAACGCGATTGCGAAGCGATTCGATGCGGTGCGATGCGGCAGCTTTGTCCTACTTGCGCGCGAATCGTCCCGCACCGCAACCAGTCCACGCGAAAATATCAAACCGACAGATCGCATTCGCTTCCTTTCGCGCCGCGCCGCACCGCACTCTACGTGCGTAATGCGTTTGGTCACGTAGGCCACTTACTAGTCCAGTAACTTTAGGATTTGCTAGTATGGGGTACCTTGCGTTAAATCGGGTAGTTCTGATTTTTTGCAGACTTGTTTATGATGTTGGCCCAATGATTAATCCAAGTTTGTGACCTCGAGCGACGAACGCAACTTTGTCAAAAATCGAAAAAACCGCGAAAATTTGGGATTTTTTTCAGATTTTGGCGATTATAACCCAAAAGGACTAGTTCTTGACACTACCTTTTCAGGGCGTTTTTAAAGTAGAATAAAATTGCTACAATTTAAGACCAGAACCAGCTCTGTAGGTACATTACTTACTGAGATGCTCGCGACTTCACTTGCGTGAATTCTTAATCTCATACAAACTTCCATCTCCCATTGTACCAACTTAGGGGTAGTTTTTCCAAAATTCCTTCAACACGTAATTCTTAATTTTTAACCGAAAATCTAAATCTCAATTTTCATAGATATAAGTTGATAAATGACGAAAACGTGACGAGGTCTCATTTAAACTTTCACCCCCTACTTAACCCACTTGCGGATAGAAATTTCAATAATCCTGGAATTCATATTTTTTATTTTTTATCGAAAGCCCAAATACCAATTTTCATGGATGTAACTTGATAAATGACAGACTTTCATACAAACTTTCGTCCCCTATTTAACCCCTTTAGGGGTAGAATTTACAAATATCCTTTCTTAATGTGCGCTTAAATCATAAAAGGAAGCTACTGTGAAAATTTCAAGTTCGTAGCTTTCAGTTGTTTAGGTTGTGCGTTGATGATCAGTCAGTCAGGACAAACTTCTTGAAGCTAGAAACTTGAAATTTTCACAGTAGCTTCCTTTTATGATATAGGCGTACACTAGGACAGGATTATTGGAAATTCCACCACTAAGAGGGTTAAATAGGGGATAAAAGTTTGTATGAAAGTCTGTCATTTTTCAAGTTACATCCATGAAAATTGGTATTTGGGCTTTCCATAAAAAATAAAAAAATATGAATTTCAGGATTATTGAAATTTCTATCCGCAAGTGGGTTAAGTAAAGGGTGAAAGTTTAAATGAGACCTCGTCACGTTTTCGTCATTTATCAACTTATATCTATGAAAATTGAGATTTAGATTTTCGGTTAAAAATTAAGAATTACGTGTTGAAGGAATTTTGGAAAAACTACCCCTAAGTTGGTACAATGGGAGATGGAAGTTTGTATGAGATTAAGAATTCACGCAAGTGAAGTCGCGAGCATCTCAGTAAGTAATGTACCTACAGAGCTGGTTCTGGTCTTAAATTGTAGCAATTTTATTCTACTTTAAAAACGCCCTGAAAAGGTAGTGTCAAGAACTAGTCCTTTTGGGTTATAATCGCCAAAATCTGAAAAAAATCCCAAATTTTCGCGGTTTTTTCGATTTTTGACAAAGTTGCGTTCGTCGCTCGAGGTCACAAACTTGGATTAATCATTGGGCCAACATCATAAACAAGTCTGCAAAAAATCAGAACTACCCGATTTAACGCAAGGTCAGATTACTAAAGTTACTGGACTATACATAGGTATTGACTGTTTGTTGTTTTCGCACCGCGCCGCGTCACTTCGCGTTCGGATCAAGGTCGCTCACGCAAAACGTCGCGTTATTCTTGGAATGCAATTATTGACCGCATGTTAATAGTCGTAACGTTAATTATTCAGTGTTCTCAGAAAATGCTCTGCGCTCGTTGTGCGCCAGGCCTCAAAGCGGTGAAAAAAATAATAATTTAAGAGACAGATTTATCCAACATATTATATTTTATTTGTTAGATATATCAGACAGTTTAACAGCAAGTGTGAAACAGGCCGTAATATAATATAAGGTTTAAAAGTTTTCTCACCCGTTTCCTAAACAACAGATTGCTGGTTCTATAGTCTCCGTGGACGATTACAGGCTTTCCTATCGGTTTGAAAAATGTGTCCCACATATTATGTTGCAGTGCGAAATCCCTTGCACGTTCCTTGTACTCCTCCTTTACCACCCCTACGGCGTTCTCCACCATCTTCACCCGTAAAGCTGTAATTTGTTTTTCATGTTCAGCACCTACTTTGTCTGACTCCTGTTTCATATCAGGCGTCAATAACCTGAATTTGTCGGGCCTGTATTTTTCAAAAGCAAACGACAGAGCGTGGAATTTTGCCAAATTCTCTACCGCTACACTCGCGTGATTCCAATCGATTGATTTTAATCTATCGTACGATTGGAAACCAGCAGCAACTAAATCCTCCATGACAATCGTTTCTTGACCATAATTTTCGTTGCATCCGTAAAATTTGGGAAACACAAATCTGTGTTCTTCAGGAACATTTCTCTCAGCTTGAATGTCGTCGTATATTTTAACTAGTTGGGTGTAGACTAGCGTTTCTCTTTTGTACATCCAGTCTGCACTTATTTTACTTCGCATCACTTCTCCGACGTTGGCGACCTTCGCGAACAACTTGAGATCGTCATGTCCTGGTGACGCGGACGAGGCGTCAACAGTGAACACCGCGGTTGTGTAGTTGGCTCCGCCTGTAGCACTCGCCTTGACCTCGATTTCCCTTGGCTTAAAACCTCTACAGTCCAATAATATATCCAGTGTTTCGCGTAATATTTTTTCCGCGTCCACCATATTGCGATCTTGAATTACAACTGATGATAGCGGCTCGTTTTGGCAATCAGCACAATCATTGTTAGTATCTATTTTTTCTATATTATGATAAGTTGTTTTTCGAACGCTTCGGTAATCTGCCTACTCGTGCAACTGTGACGTAATACTGTAGCTGTGAAATATATAAAGTATATCTTATTGAATAGCCCTGTCAAATTAGACCAAAATATAGGGGTGAGGTTACAATAATTCCCACCCGGCTCAAAATTGGTAAGATTGTTTAAAACACTATTATAAATGAAATGTGAAAAGTCCGCATCGATCCGACACCTGGAAAAAAATTACTCGCGGTCAAAGTTCACAAAAACGGGTTTTTCACGATTTTCAGCAAAACGGTAACTTTTATTATAAAATTAGCTGTGACAAAATTGTAGATCAGATATAATTATCTATAAAAAATGTCTAAATGCTTTTTTTCTTAAGAGCCACCGTTTTTGAGAAATAACGATTCAAAAAGTTAAGTGTCGAAATAAAAATGAGGGACTGGATTTCTTTTTACCTGAAATTCTGATATTTCCAATATTTTATGTGTGTAAGTATGTAACTTATATGTGTAAGTTATGTGTAAGTTACACACTTACACATATAAAATATTATAAATATCAGAATTTCGGGAAAAAAGAAACCCAGTCCCTCATTTTTAACCCCCGACGCAAAAACGACGGGGTGTTATAAGTTTGACGTGTCTGTGTGTGTGTGTGTGTGTGTGTGTGTGTGTGTGTGTGTGTGTGTGTGTGTGTGTGTGTGTGTGTGTGTGTGTGTGTGTGTCTGTCTGTTCCCCTGTGGCGCTCAAACGGGTGAACCGATTTGAATGCGGTTTTTTTGTTCGAAAGGTGATTTAGTCGAGAGTGTTCTTAGCTATGTTTGATGAAAATTGATCCAAGATGGCCGCCGCTACAAAATGGCGGATTACATATTTTTTCACAAATCCCTTAATATGGGTATCAAATGAAAGGGCTTGACTAGTAGAATAGCACTATTGCAAATCCAAGATGGTTGCCGCCACAAAATGGCGAATGTCGGGGTTTTTTTAAATTTTCAATTTACACTTGTTATTTCGAAACTTATCTTTTTGAATCATTATATTTCAAAAACGGTGACTCTTAGGAAAAAAGTATTTAGACATTTTGTATAGACAATTACCTGATCTACAATTTTGTCTAAAATGATTTTATGATAAGACTTACCGTTTTGCTGAAAACATCCCGTGAAAACTTTGACCCCGAGTAATTTTTTTTACAGGTGTCGGATCGATGAGGACTTTGTACATTTCATTTATAATAGTGTCCCGAACAATCCTACAAATTTTCAGCCAAGTGTGAATAAACTGTAAGTGTCCAGGAATAAATTTTTTTCCAGGTGTCGGATCGATGAGGACTTTTCACATTTCATTTATAATAGTGTTTTGAACAATCCTACCAATTTTCAGCCAGGTGGGAATTATTGTAGCCTTGAAAGTCTAAATTGACTGGGCTATGAAAAACATAATACCTACTCGTTTGTCGTTTTCAGCGTTTGTCAATGACTTCGTCCTTTGTTACTTTGGATTTCCTAGCTCCTTTTCAATTCCCATGGTTTTCCAATAGAATAGAAATAGGAACAAAACGGCCAAGTGCAAGTGGGACTCACGCACGAAGGGTTTCGTACCATCTATATATATAAAAATGAATCCCTATTTTCCTTGGTCACGGCATCACGCGTGATCGGCTGGATCAATTTTGCTAATCATTTTTTTGTTGTACTTGTTATTGTTAGAAGGTTCTTATGAAATAAAAAAATAAGAAAGTTGAGCGGAACATTTTTGAATCCACGCGGCCGAAGTCGCGGGCATCAACTAGTTATCTATAAAAATGGCAAAAAAATCACGTTTGTTGTATGGGAGCCACCTTAAATATTTATTTAATCTGTTTTTTGGTATTTGTTATTAAGTAGGTATACTTAGCGGCAACAGAAATACATCATCTGTAAAAATTTCAACTGTCTAACTATCACGGTTCATGAGATACAGCCTGGTGACAGACGGACACACAGAAAGCTTCATAAAAGAAAAATTCAAATTATAACGTGTTGTTCAAATAAATTATCTACATATTATTTGATGTCTCGCGCTTTGCTGGAGTGAATTATAGTAGACTAGCTTTTGCCCGCAATTTCGCCCACGTGAATTTCGGTTTTTTGAAATATCCCGAGGGAATCATGGATTTCCGGTTCCCGTTCCCGCTCCCTTTTCCAACCTTTATACCTAATTTAAAGGAAGTTTGCTATAGTAATGTAGCTGTAGCTATAGATTTCGCCATATTAAGGGAGTTGTGAAAAAATATGTAAACCGCCATTTTGTAGCGGCGGCCATATTGGATCGATTTTCATCAAACATAGCTAACAACACTCTCGACTAATTCACCTTTCAAACGAAAAAAACCGCATTCAAATCGGTCCACCCGTTTGAGCGCTACAGGGGAACAGACAGACACACACACACACACACACACACACACACACACACACACACACACACACATACACAAACACACACACACACACACACACACACACACACACACACACACACACACACACACACGTCAAACTTATAGCACCCCGTCGTTTTTGCGTCGGGGGTTAAAAAATATTGATTAAAATATGACGTAGGTATGTATTTTAATGACGACAACAAAATGGCGGAGAGACTTTATTTTAACCACAAATTAAACGTATTTAACAGATTTTTAACCCCCGACGCAAAAACGACGGGGTGTTATAAGTTTGACGTGTCTGTGTGTGTGTGTGGTGTGTGTGTGTCTGTCTGTTCCCCTGTGGCGCTCAAACGGGTGGACCGATTTGAATGCGGTTTTTTTTGTTTGAAAGGTGAATTAGTCGAGAGTGTTGTTAGCTATGTTTTATGAAAATCTGTCCAAGATGTCCGCCGCTATAAAATGGCGGATTACATATTTTTTCACAACTCCCTTAATATGGGTATCAAATGAAACGGCTTGACTAGTGAATAGCACTATGCAAATCCATAATGGCCGCCGCCACAAAATGGCGATTGTCGGGGGTTTTTAACCCCCGACGCAAAAACGACGGGGTGTTATAAGTTTGACGTGTCTGTGTGTGTGTGTGTGTGTGTGTGTGTGTGTGTGTCTGTCTGTTCCCCTGTGGCGCTCAAACGGATGGACCGATTTGAATGCGGTTTTTTTTGTTTGAAAGGTGAATTAGTCGAGAGTGTTCTTAGCTATGTTTGATGAAAATCGGTCCAAGATGGCCGCCGCTACAAAATGGCGGATGATATATTTTTTCACAATTCCCTTGATATGGGTATCAAATGAAAGGGCTTGACTAGTAGAATAGCACTATTGCAAATTCAAGATGGCCGCCGCCACTAAATGGCGAATGTCGGGGGTTTTTTAAATTTTCAATTTACACTTGTTTAAATTTTAAATTTATAATTGTTATCCTTAACATCCCCAGTGATTATTTTGCAAAAATCTTTAATGTACAGACACGGCGAGTCTACGATTTTATAGTATGTAGGTATATGTAGATGTAAAGAACAATAGAACTTACTTACTGATGAAATATGAATAATATTTTTCGATCTTACGGACATAATAATAAGAAAATGTGAACTGGTTATTTAAATAAAAAATCACGAGTGCAATTAGTTTAGCATTTTATTAGAAACAAGTACCTACTTATAACCAAGTACGTATATAAACAAGTACGTATATTTTTATCATTCCAGTTTTAATTATGAAAAAAAGGAAAAAAAATAATCATCTGGACTCGAACCGGGGTGTTTTGGTTTCAGAATCACCCGATTTCTCACCTGAGTTATTATAACCTGGATGGTGGCATTTACCTTTGTATTCTAATGATATTAGCCTCCGAAAGCCGCTGCATACTAAAGTTCATGAAAATCATTCATAACATTGACTTCGATGTTCATCGATATTATACCAGATAAATTTATTCCTGTCACTAGTGCAACCCAAATTAAGTGCGGTGCGGGATCTAAAGCGACCTCGACAATATTTGCGGTATTTTCTCTTAAACCAAGGGTCAGAACCCCAGGCGAAGCTAGTTTTAGTTAAAACATTAACACATAAATGATTTTAGCGCAAATCTAAACAGCTTGTCACGTTCCTGGTCAAATTATGACATAATATTTATCAAACCATTCAGCACGAGGCCAAAAAAGCGTCAACCGCACTGAAATAGAGTTCCAGGTTTCCTAAATCGACCTCAACCGCTCCAGCTGAAAGTTCTCTAAATTTGGGCTCGCAGTGAACGTGAAGGAATAGGTAATACTTTCCTAAAAATAAAATTCCTCTAAGTTTATTTAGTTTTCTGACCAACTTGGCTTATTATTTCCGCGCACAAATTGCGAACTTTCTACCTATATTTGGCGACAGAAGATATTATAATTATTTAAATAGATAGACTACTTAAAGATATTAAAATTATTTTAATAAGTATATTCTGCTAACCATTTAAATTATAATGGACCGAATTTTTTAAGAAAACTTTCATTGCACTATTTATTTATAGTACGCGACAAGGCAGGACTCCTGATTTGTCGCGTACTATACTCTTCGTGCGACGTACCTACATATGAGCCGCCCACGCTCCCCGATAAGGTCCTAGACTCGGATTTTTTAAATATTCTGCACTACATACATACTAGCCAACCACATAATGTATCAAAGTTTGTGTGTGTTTTTAGAGGACGTTCATAGCACTGTTCATGTATAGTTCGCGGCAGGGCCATACATTTAGTATGGTTAGAGAAACATTTGTAGGTTGTGTCGTGTGTACTAAATGTATGAAACTGATATGCTTCTGGCTCGTCACGACACGCCACAACACGTTCTCTGCTCCGCTCCTCTTCAGTGGACAGACACCCTTATGGCTGTCTCTTACTAAGCACCCGCCTTTCCCTTAAATGGCCCCCCATCGCACGCAGTCGTCGACGATCCCCCGGAACCGCCTCGCGTACAGCTCGTTGGGCGGCATGACGAAGCCGCTGACGTCAGCGTCGCCGTCCACGCGCGGCGCGCTGTCCGCCTGCACCGTCACCACGGGCAGCACTATCACGCCGAGCAGCACCGCGTACGGCAGCAGCTGGAATTGACAGCATCTATTATATTACCAGGCTATGGGGAACGAACATCATCATCAACAAAGCTCTACAGCCCTGGTGGGCCTTGTCGTGGTCCAGCAAACTTCTCCAGCGGAGGCGGTCAGAAGAAGCTTCCTCCAGCACCGAACTCCCAAAACCCTCATACCCTCCCTTTCCACTCCATGAATCGGAAACGAACATGAATAAAGCCGACCAAAAATTCGGCACCCTCTGAGAACGGAACCCTAATTTTTATTAATTAGGGTTCCGTACCCAAAGGGTAAAAACGGAGCCCATTAATGTCACTCTGCTGTCTGTCTGTCTGTCTGTCCATCCGGCACATGTCACAGGTCTCTAGCTCGTAGACGAAATGAGTTACAAACCTGAAATTTTGGCATTTGGTGTCAACGTTGACCCAAAATCAAATATTGACTTAGAAATTGAATTAAATTATTTTTCAGGGTGCTTGCCCATACTTACATGAAAAAGGAGCCGGATTTTTTTTACCCTAACTTGTGGGGTATCATTATTTAGAGCTTATTGAGTAAAGTACAAATATATTATGTATATATTTTTAATTTTGTACTTAAAAAATAATAAGGAAATGGGCGGCCATCAAAGTTGTCAGTTTAGACTATTTTTGTATCTCAAAAATAATGGGGCTAACTCAAAAACTAAACCAGTTAGGAATATGAACTTTCGGTATATTATGTACCATATCTTTATTTAAACAACAAATACTGAAAACAACGATTCATAAAGTACTTTGCAAGCTGTGACCAAAACAAACGAACATTTTTAGTTTTTCTTTCACGGTGCGATGTCTAGACCGGAAATGAAATATTTCATACACCCAAATATTATGTTGTTTATAAATGTAGGTACGGAAGCCTAAAAGAGCGAGGTCGACTCGCACTTGGTCGGTTTTTAGGGTTCCGTAGTAAACAAGGAACCCTTATAGTTTCGCCATGTCCGTCTGTCTGTCCGTCTGTCCGTCCTCGGTTAATCTCAGAGACTATTAGTGCTAGAAATCCGTAATTTGGCATGAGTATAAATATTAATCACGCCGACAAAGTGGTGAAATAAAATTTTGATAAATATTTTTTTTTAGGGTAGCTCCCCTACATGTAAAGTGGGGATGAATATTTTTTTTCTCGTCTACCCCATAGTGTGGGGTTACGTTAAATAGGTCTTTTAAAAATACTGTGGGTGTGGGAACATCATTTTTCGATTTCTAGATCCGTTTGTAAAATATGATGTTTTAAAGTGCAATTTTTTATTAGAGTCAAGTGTCCCCCCCCTCTATCAGCCAAATGGCAGTATATAGGAACTTGAAAAAATTCACAGCAGTAGGGTATATAATCAATTTTAAAGGAAAACTATCACGGCTAAGTAGGGTTCACAGGTTAAGGAGTTATATCTGTTTTTCGAGGATTGTGACTACGGAACCCTACACTGCGCGTGGCCCGCCACGCACTTGGCCGGTTTTTTTGTATTGCTATCGACTATGTATTATAATCTGCCCAAGTCTGTTTGCTTGTATTACCGTCAATAACGTGTTTTTAATAAAAACACCTTTTTTATGTAGGTTTCATTTTTTTAGTTTTTTTTTTGCGATAACTGAGGTCTAACGGGTCGTGGTCGTGAACGGGTGCCGCCGTCGGAAATGGGGCTACTTTTGTCTGCCCTTCTTGACGTGTAGAATTGTAAGCACCATTCCGAACCAGTGGTAGATTCATTTGTCGATTCAAAAGCACTTGTAAAAGTTTATCTGAATAAAAAATATGTCTTACACTTGCCTTTACACTTTACACAAGTTTAAGAACTCTATTAAAAGTATGCTCATAAAAAAAAGCTTATTATACAATTGAAGATTATATAAACGATAAAAAAGCTTGGATTTAACTCGTTCCAGCAATGCGCGAGACGGCATTTCAATCATGTACATTAATAATAATAATAATTGTTATAATGTTTTTTTTTTTTTTTTAAAGAGCAACCGCCGAGTTTCTTGCAGGTTCTTCTCGGCTGGAACTGCATTCCGAACCTGTGGTAGATTCAATTGACGATTCGAAAGCACTTGTAAAAGTTTATTTGAATAAAAAACTTTTCTATTCTATTCTATAACACGTATTTTATGGAAATTTCAACTCGCTATTTACTACGGCTGAAGCTGTAGAGGTCACCTGGGATGGAGAGATAGACGGACAAATACTTAGTGGAGGTTTAGTAATATAGAATCACGCTGGCAGATCTAATTTTCGCTTTAGTTTTACGTTTACTAACAAGTGTAAATTGAAAATTTAAAAAACCCCCGACATTCGCCATTTAGTGGCGGCGGCCATCTTGAATTTGCAATAGTGCTATTCCACTAGTCAAGCCCTTTCATTTGATACCCATATCAAGGGAGTTGTGAAAAAATATATCATCCGCCATTTTGTAGCGGCGGCCATCTTGGACCGATTTTCATCAAGCATAGCTAAGAACACTCTCGACTAATTCACCTTTCAAACAAAAAAAACCGCACTCAAATCGGTCCACCCGTTTGAGCGCCACAGGGGAACAGACAGACACACACACACACACACACACACACACAGACACGTCAAACTTATAACACCCCGTCGTTTTTGCGTCGGGGGTTAAAAAGGTCCAGTTTTTAATTCCCACATAGAAGAACCACGAAACGAACCTTCATCAAAATAACCTAAAGGTAAAATTATTTAACCAGGAAAAGCATATCACCTCTTTCATATCACTGTCAAACTTGTCCCGCGTATAAACGCTGGGGTCCACGGCTAGCCTCTCCAGAGCCTGCTGCAAGCTGGCGAAGTAGTGGTCCAGAAGATTCTCATAGTGCTGTCTCCGGAACTCTTCGTCGGAGCCCAAGAAGATGAAGTATATGAGGTCGGAGGCTGGGCAGCCCGCGTGCACCGTTTGATAGTCCACCGCGATGGACTGGAGAGTGTCCTCCTGGAAATTAGAAACCCTTTTATGAGTGTGGACCAATTCTTTGTTGCCTGTTCAAGGTTTTACCGCGTAACCGATGACAAGTCAAGCTCGTAGACGAAATTGTTCAGAAAGCAGATTCTGCTGAGAAGGGTCGGCAAGAATCTCAGCAGGTGCTCCTGTGTCAAAATATAAAAGACTAGCGGTCCGCCTCGGCTTCGCCCGTGGTACATAATATACAGCCTATAGCACTCAAGGATCACATACATATCCAACGGTGAAAGAATTTTTGAAATCGGTCCAGTAGTTCCTGAGATTAGCGCGTTCAAACAAACAAACTCTTCCGCGCTAGACTAAACCGCGTTAGACCGCGCAAGACCAAAGCGCTCGCCACTGCGAAAGGGAGGTCGTCAGTCTGCAAGAAACAGCAGTTGCTCTTTCCAAGACTTTTTGTGCTTTATGAGAGAAAGGAAATGGAGTAATCAAAGATCACGTAAATATAAACAATGTCTACATGGTAACAAATTAACAATCGCCTTACGGAGAACAACTTGATAACTTAAAATAGATACTGCATTGTAATTTGTTATCAATGCAAACTAGGTACTTATAATAAATTACTTTAATCTGATTTGTGACAGGATTGCATTATCGAAACATATTCGCAAGACGCCACCCGCCGCGCAATTTGTAAAACCCAAATGGGTCACGTCAATTTCCACGTTCACGTTTCACGTTTCCAGAATATAGTGCATGCGAAACACTTTTTGTGATATCTTTTCAATTGACATGGTCATTCAGGTCAGTCAGGGTACAGGCACTCAGTATACTGGCTTTTTCTCAGGTTAAATCACGCAATATAATATTTGGACTTTGTTCTGGCCTTAACAGCCAAGATTTTGCAATCATGGCTTAACTCTAACGTTTCTCTATGTACGTTAAGCCGTTGTTTCATTGTCTTATCAGAGGGATTTAATTCCTGACATGTAACCTTTACGTCGTCCTCTTCGTTGCCCTTGAATCAGGTGGGGTGTCATTGCAACGCATCGAGTATCAACAGCGTACTTCTCCGCATGGTCATTATAGTATATGTACTCTTTGTACTTCTCTTCTGGTCACACAAATTCTCTAGGACAGGGGTGGCGAACCTTTACGTATCGACGTGCCATTTTTTCTTAACAAATGTTTAATGAGGCCAAAGACGTGCCGTCCAATAATTTTGACTTCGTGATTATTGGGAAAATAATTTTACTTAACACTTAACAGCTTTTTTACTACATTCTGATAAGTGTCGGATAGCCTAAACATAAGTTTTATCACTTTCTTACTTTATGTCAAATCACAAAGACAAAACTTGTGAATAAACTATCTGACACTTATCATAAGGTGGTGAAACAGACCATTGAACTCTTTATTAACCACAAAAAAAAAACATTTTGCAATGTATTAAAATAATAAAATGTGTAAAAATCAGTAACACGCGTTTCAAATTTAAGTAAGGTGAAGCTTCATGGTGAACTTTGTAATCGGTGGCGTGGCCAAAATATTGTGTCGCGTGCCATCAATGGCACGCGTGCCATTGGTTCGCCATCCCTGCTCTAGGAAGATATATTCTCTCTCTTCTCTCTGCTTGTTCGTAGCAAATACTACCTAAGTACGATTTGATATTTTTTGATATGACGCGCGTCATATTATGGCTTAATGTACGCTACGGCAAACTTTTATCTATGGCTACCATAGCGTGTTGTAAATGTGTTTATATCTTAATATTGTTTTGCGGAGTAAGCACGCGCATTTAGCAGCTAGTACGCGTTTAGCACACGATAGTAATACCGAAGATTCGATATCGTAAGCTTATTATCATTATTATCAACTAATTAGGTATTTGTTTATCTAGAGGTGAATTTCTAATTATATACCTACAGCTAATAATGCCACAAAATAAGTCAGAGAATGTACCGCTTCTTTGAAGATGATTAAAAAAATTGAATATACCGCATTTTATTACAAGGAGCACATGAAATCACGGCGAACTGCTGCATCATCAAGTGAATCTATCCCACCGGTAGATTCCGGAACCACTTGTTAAAGTTTATTTGTATAAAAAACTTAGAACATTTTATTCTATTTCTGACAGCTTAGATAAACTTGCAATCTGGATTACTAGCGACAAAGTTTATACCAGGTAGGTACTCAAAATGTAATATTATCTTATCCCAGTCGGCAGACCCACAGTTTGTTTAGGTAGGCAGTACTCAGTATTATAGTACACAGTACAGTACAGTGTAGAACTGCAAGATCAGGTTGAAGAGTTGAAAACAGAAGTTTACGAGTAGGTATATTTCTTTGTATCTACAAGGAAACGAAATTCATGTGACTTCAAAGTTCCAAGCGAATCAGTTAGTAGCATTCAATGCATAAAAATATTCGTAAGTATAATTTACTTTATTTAAATTGAGATATTAATTTAAGAGACTTTAATTAAATTAATATAAGAGAGGTATAAAATTACTATCTCACCAGTTTCCTAAACAACAGATTGCTGGTTCTATAGTCTCCGTGGACGATTACAGGCTTTCCAACTGGTTTGAAAAACGTTTCCCACAAATTATGTTGCAATACAAAATTCCTTGCACGTTCCTTGTACTCCTCCTTTACCACCCCTACGGCGTTGTCCACCATCTTTACGTACATATCCATCGTATCCTTTGCATGTTCAACACCTATGTCGCATATCCCATGTTTCATATCAGGTATCAATAACCTGAAATCTTCGGGCCTGTATTTCTCAAAAGCAAACGACAGAGCATGGAATTTCGCTAAATTTTCTACAGCTACACTCGCGTAATCCCAATCGATTGATTTGAATCTATCGTACGATTCGAAACCAGCCTCAACTAAATCCTCTACGATGATCGTTTCTTGACCATAATTTTCGTTGCATCCGTAAAATTGGGGGAACGCAAATCTGTGTTCTTCAGGAACTTTTCTCTCCGCTTGGATGTCCTCGTATATTTTAACTAGTTGGGTGTAGAATAGCGTTTCTCTTTTGTACATCCAATCTGCAAGCATTCCACGTCGCATACCCTCTCCGATGTTGGCGACTTTGGCGAACAGCTTGAGATCGTCATGTTCTGGTGACACAGCGTCAACAGTGAACAAAGCGGACGTGTAGTTGGCGCCCCCTGTAGCGATCGCCTTGACCTCGATTTCCCTCGGCTTGAAACCTCTACAGTCCAATATTATGTCCAGCGTTTCACGTAATGTTTTTTCCGCGTCCGCCATATTGCGATCTTGAATTACAACTGATGATAGCGGTTCGTTTTGGCTATCAGCTCATTTATTGTTATTATCTAATTTTTCGTAATATTATGATAAAGCAGGTAAGTTGTCGAACGCTTCGGTAATCTGCCTACTCGTACAACTGTGACATAATAATAAGTATCTTATTGAAACAAATGAACTAAGAGTTTGTCAGCGACTTCATCCTTTCTGTTACTTTGGGCTTCCTAGGAGCTATAATTTTGAAATCCCATTGTTCTCCAATAGAATAAAAATATAATAAAGAAGTATTTTGTAGTGCTTCCAAGTCATTACATGAATCTTTCACTACCTAGTTCTAACCAAGATCAAGAAAGTTTGCGTTCAATGCTCTTAAAATAAAAATTCAATTAGTGTGTTGTGTACATAATTATTTGATATCTTGCTGGAGACGTTGTTGGAGCGAGTTAAATCCACGTTTTTTTTATCATTTAGGTATATAATTTTCAATAGTATAATATGATTCTCTTATCTTCTCTCTCTCACCTACTTACATATATTAGAAACTAGCGGTCCGCCCCGGCTTCGCCTGTGGTACATATACATATAAGGGAGAGTCCGGCAGTACGGGCCGGCATCCAGTACCGGCCAGTTGCTATTTCTAAGATTATATAACAGCTAACGCTGACACCATTAGCTCCATTTAAGTAGTTCACTTTGACAAGTCTATGCCCAAAACGGGGGCGACCTGTCAGCTACCGACTAACTGTCAGTGCAAAGAATTGCGTTGCGCTCGGTGACATTCGTTACACAAGTATTGTACCGGGGGTGATAATTGAATATTATTGGAATATATCGACAATAGTTAATCGTGGTATGTATTTATTATTTATATAGCTACAATAATAATGTTTTAATTGATGCTTTATACGTAACATTTTATAATTGAGCGATCTCGAAATTTTATTTCGCTTCCTCCAGTACGGGCCACGAAATTGTCTGTCAGTACCGGCCACTGGTTGAGTTTATTTTAAATGGTTTAATTTCTTTATAGGTACATAAATATGTTAGATGATGACAGTGGACGTGAAAGGAAGACAAAGAAGCGCACCTGGAAACCTGCCATAATGCATAGAGCCGTGGAAAAGTTTTAAGTAGGCACAGAAATGAATGCGCGTCAGGCTGAGATTCAAAGTACCAAGAATGACTTTAAATGTAGAATTAAAGCTATTGAAAATTATAAAGAGAAAAATAATAAAGCTTCAAGCCTGCTATAGGTCGTTTCCACGACACATTCTCGCCTGAACACGAAAAAGTGTTGGCAGAACATATTAAGGATTTAGACAATAGGCTAATGCCCATAAGCAAACTTTTAGTAAACTTTTCACGGTTAAAGATAAAGAAGTTAACAAAAAAGGCAAGGATGTTTTGCTATCAGGCAACGATACCGACAATAAAGACAGGAAAAAGAATGAAAACGAGCTCCTTTTTCAAAGAAAGATTTAGGAAGAAACAATATGCCCTCTGTGCCTCGAATCTCATAAAGAGGATTGGATTCAGTGTGGAAACTGCAAGATTTGGGTGCAAAAGGCTTACGCAAACATTTTGGAACTATTAAACCAATAAAATATGTGATTATTGCCTAGTATAAATGGTATTTGTTTCTGGCCCGTACTGGAGGACAATTTTTTTACTATTAATTTTTAGTGTCTTTAGATTTTATTAATAAATTTGATTCTTTCCAAATATATTGATGTTACATTATTTTTATTTATACATTATGAGTTATTTTACATAAATCAGCAAATATATAACATATTACTTTGGAGATTTTAATTTTATACCAAATAAACCTTAGGGTGGCGGTACTGCCGGACTCTCCCCTATATAGCCTATAGCACTCAAGGATCAACATATCCAACGGTGAAAGAATTTTTGAAATCGGTCCAGTAGTTCCTGAGATTAGCGCGTTCAAACAAACAAACTCTTCCGCTTTATTATATTAGTATCACGAAACATAGTAAAGTCTAAAATTGAATGTGGAATTTAGTTGGAACGTCTCGCCCATATTCACAAATTACTCTCAGACTATCTTGAGGCGTAATTAGTCATTAGAAGTTAGGCGAACAAATCACGAGTTTGTTTCGATTTTCGATTTGGAAGGAAGAAAATATTCAGTGTGCCCAGTTTGAAAGCTACCCCTGTGTCAAATTTTACAAGTTCAGCGGTTAAGGCATACAGAAGTAACAAATCATCAGCAAAATTCACTCATTAAAATATACTTAGGTGAGTAGGTAACTCGGCAATGATTTTTTTGTCGAACAATTGCCGCGGAAAACGCTGTGTGCGCTTGGCTTTACCAAGGTCTTTTGAATTAGGTTCTTTATAGCTACAGCCTCGATCTCTAGTTTATTGCGACCTTTGCCAATAACATAATGGACATTAGTGCGTGGCATCCGAATTCTCTTGTCTTTTGACCGTCCGTTTATCCGTTCTTTGATCCTTTATAAAGCTATGTAAATGCAAGCTGCATTTATGTACATAGCTTTTTAACGGATTAAAAAGAATGCAAGCGGTTCTCAATTCAACACTTTCCTGTCATCTGTTGTTTCGTTCAAATATGTACCGACTTTAATATTTTTTACTACTTAGTGAATCCGGCAGACTTCGTCCTGCCCGGTGAGAAACACACGCACAGAAGATATATTACATACTGTATGAGAGGTACGGGTGAGAGAGTTTACCGTATCGACGGGATGACAATTAAATGTTTGACAGCTACGAAACCCGTGAACATTTTGTATGGGAACATGTTTTATCTTTTATTTTATTTTTTCGACAATTTCCCAATGTTTTTAATAGTTATTTTGCTATTTGGGACGGAGCCAAATACAACAAATCAATAACCATGAAAATCGCTCCAGCCATTCTCAAGTTATAAGTGTTCGAACTAACACGACTTTGTTTTTATATATATAGATTTTTATTTCAAAGTATGTATCGTCAGATTGTGGTTCCATTTAATGATGAATCCATGAATATCTTCGGAGATGAAGAAAGTCTTCAACGTATCTATAGGAGTAACTAGCTGACCCCCGCGACTTCGTTCACGTGTTTTTCTTTGCTATAAACCTCACGGAGCCCGAGACCTTTCCAACGAATGCAAAACCGTGGAAATCGGTTCGTGCGTTCTGGAGTTATAGCGTCAGGAAGGAAAACCCGACTTATTTTTATATAGTAGATAACGCTACATAAACATGTCATTATACTAATGACAGAAAATCGCTCTCATGCAGTATAATAGCTTAGTAAATATAGGTACCTAAAACAGTAAATTTTTAACTGTGTAGTTAATCTAGGCGCACGAAGTGCGCCAGGCCAAGTTCCTCCGGCCTTGTCGCATGAGTGTGTTATTTACACGATCCATTTCGAGCTGTTTTGACCCCCCTCATAACTCTGGTTTGCGGGATAGTAATCCTACGAAATTTGAAATATAAGTTAAACTCGTGGATGTGATCATAAATTGAAAGTTTCAAATTTTCAAGTTGAACCGTTTCTGAGATACAGAGGTTTGAAAATCACATAAAACAAGACCTACTCACTGACTTATCAAAATTATGACGCACTTCCCGTGTATGTGGAATGTTTAAATTTGGTAAGAAGATGAGTCTTAGTGTGTATATGAAGGAAAAAATCGAAAAATGTCCAAAAGTTGCATCAGACACTGACCAATTCAAAGATATATAAAAATCTGTCTGTTCCCACATCACACAAAAAATACTGAACAAATTTTCATTTTGTTTTAATAAATGTATTTTACTTTATTCGAAGCTATATATGGTTCTTGTTTCATCGAAATCGGTGCACTATTTAGGGAGATGTGACTTTTTAAGTTTTCTAGCAAGGGGTCAATCTTACTGGTCTTGAGTTCTAATAAAAAGTAAAGTGTAGGTAAATAATAAAACGCCAAGAGGTATATTTTTTTATCGAAGTCGCGGGCGCGACTTCGTCGGCGTGGACTACACAAATTTCAAACCCCTATATTACCCCCTAAGGGGTTGAATTTTCAAAAATCCTTTCTTTGCGGATGTCGTACGCCACATTAATAGCTATCTGTGTGCCTAAGCCCGTTGCTTCCAGTAGTTTGAGATTCGTCTTTGCCAATAAAACCAGAAGCGCGATTTTCTTAATAATTTTGATAAGCAACCTTGACCCAAGTCAGGAAATGGATGGGTGGCCGACTTTGGAGGTTTGGAGGAGACTTTGGTGTCCTGTTGATTCCGGCTACTAGGTATCACTAATATCTAATACTATTCATTAAACTTTGAGAGTCAAATACTCAAAATCTTCTCTTAGTTAAGCCGTATGGTTCTAAGTTCTGAAACTGACCACTGAGTGGAAATACTCTGGAGTGGAGTTTCTGTTATCTGTGATTTTGACAGACAGACGAACAAAATAAAAATTCACCCAATTAGAACAGAGAAAGCGACTTTGTTTTATACTGTATTGAAGATTAAACCACATCTAATCAGACCGTAAAATGTGATAGGGTTCTATTCCTAATTATACTGAAGCGTAAGAGAGAAAAAAGACTCGATTATAAGCCATCACAACTTCATTATACTTATTGCATTAACTTTGAAATACTTAGAAAAAAGGAGTGAGATCCAAACAAAAACATTTCATGTGATTAATAAGGCCAACTTCCTATCAAAAAGTTTCGGCCATTAAAAGTACTGATATCAAAAATTATGACCAAGTCCTTTGCTAGGCTCGATAAATGACACCATACAGTTTTAGAAGGTATATCTTCTTCGATCACCCTCAAGCCTAAATTAAACAAATTCAAAGGAGTACAAAAATGTTGTCAAGTTGAAAACAATAAAACTATTCTCAGTCCCAAATGAGCTTCATATTATAGTGTTATTAGTAAGACATAAATTATTTAAAAATATTTTAACAGGATCATTAGGAATGGTATGACAGCTTGAGGGTGATCGAAGAAGATATACCTTCTAAAACTGTATGGTGTCATTTATCGAGCCTAGCAAAGGACTTGGTCATAATTTTTGATATCAGTACTTTTAATGGCCGAAACTTTTTGATAGGAAGTTGGCCTTATTAATCACATGAAATGTTTTTGTTTGGATATCTATTACATGACATTACAATACTTACGTAAAACTATTAATGAAAAATATAGGGATAACAATGTACCTCCATATATGTTAAAAAAAAATCAGGGCCTAAGCGCTAAACCGTGGTTTTGATGAATTTTAGCACTTACTAAGATAGCTTACTACTATCCCGGAACATACTAGATACTTTTTATCCCGGAACATCTAAGAGTTTCCACAAGTTCAATGGGTGATGGAACCTCTATATGTGCGAACGCAGTCACGAGCATTATCAAATTATCATTCTTATCTTTCATATAATATATACTTAATTGTTTATCATAATTTGTAACACATGTAATAATATTTTAAATTTTTAAGTTGATATTGGGATATCGTAGCGTTGTCTGAAGTCCGAAGAGAGGGGGAGGACTCGATAATCCTTAAATCCGGTAACTTGCTTTACTACCGGGAGGGCGATCAACAGTCCCAGGGTGATGTCGAATTTATCGTCCACTCTCCACAGGTCCCTCGTTAACAATATTGTGCAACTCGAAAGTGTGTCGAGCAGGGTAGCGTACCTTCACCGAATACCTATTTATTCTAAGCGTACCTTATACTCAGAATAACCCAACGGTATTCGCTGAAGGTCATACAGGTCTACGCACCGACATCGACACATCCCGACCAAGAGGTCGAGGTCATGTATGAGGATATATCAAAAGCCAAAGGGACCAAATGCTGGCCGGCTCCCTGAAGAAAGAGTTCATCATATAGAGGCCCTTCTTCTCCATGAAGTCGACCAACATTTGGCTCCTATGGTTCGCCCATAGCCAAATTAGCCCAACTCTGTGCCGCTTCGTTTACGCAGCTTTGGGTTAAAATCCCCCATCACAACATTGTATCATTGATATGACTTTAAAAATGACGGACTTTCATACAAACTTTCATCCCCTATTTTACCCACTTGGGGATAGTTTTTCCATAATTCCTTAAACACACATTTCTTTATTTTTAACTGACAGTAAAAATACCGAGTTTCATGGATATAACTTGAAAAATGGCGGACTTTCATACAAACTTTCATCCCCTATTTAACCCCTTTAGGAGTGGAATTTGTAATAATCCTTTCTTAGTGTGCGATTACGTCATAAAAGAAAGCTACTGTGAAAATTTTAAGTTTCTAGCTTCAGTGCTTTAGGCTGTGCGTTGATCAGTCAGTCAGTCAGTGAGTCGACAAGCCTCTTTATATAATAGAAGATAGATGTATGTAAGTATGTACATATGTATGTATGTTCGCGATTATCGCAAAATCCAATGAACCGATTTAGATAATTTTTTCACTATCATGATCTACATGATACTTTTAGGAAGGTAGTATATAAATATAATTGTAAAAAATAATAAAAATAAAAGCAGAATAATAAGAGCACCTGCGCCTGTGTGACACTTATGTTACCGAACGGACTTTACACCTAGTTATCATTCTTATGTAAGTACGAAGTGACAAGCATAAATGCACCCATAATTAATATTTTTGATTGGTACACTGATTTCTCAGAGATGCTGGACCGAAGTCAGTTAATTTATTTCTAAAATATAACTTGTCTAGAGTAACTACTTCACCCACCTGTCTTCTAAACAGCAAGTTGCTCAGTCTGTAGTCCCCGTGCGCGATGACCGGCCTCCCAATCGGTTTGTTATATTTGTCCATCAGCGTGCTCTCCAGCATGAAGCTCCTCACTCGGTCTCTTTGCTCCTCCTTTATCACTTCTGCAAACAAAATGACGTTCGAAAACTGAAATCCAACTAAGTAGGTACCAACTATTAACTGATAAAAAATTTAATACCGTCGAATGGATAATATTTTCATGCGTAGATATATTATGTACTAGCGGTCCGCCCCGGCTTCGCCCGTGGTACATAATATATAGCCTATAGCACTCAGGGATCACGTACATATCCAACGGTGAAAGAATTTTTGAAATCGGTTCAGTAGTTGCTGAGATTAGCGCGTTCAAACAAACTCTTCCGCTTTATTATATTAGTATAGATAAGTAAGTACTATTACATAATATTTCATGTCCGCCATATTGGTTTTGTCATGTCGTAATTACACACTATTTAATTGTAGTTGCATCTATCACTACATAGTATAAAACAAAGTCGCTTTCTCCGTCCCTATATCCCTATGTCCCTATGTCCCTATGTATGCTTAAATCTTTAAAACTACGCAACGGATTTTGATGCGGTTTTTTTAATAGATAGAGTGATTCAAGAGGAAGGTTTATATGTATAATAACATGCATTAAATAGTGGAGAAATACTGTTATTTTTGAGGTTTCTAATGTGATGTCGTAAATAATATGTGATCAAACGAACTTACAAGTGAAGTTCGATCGATATTATATGAGTACGCTTCATTCGAAGATATAAATTTACACTGTAGTCCTCTTATTGTGCTGGCAACATCGCACGGTGTTCAGAGATAGATAAGAATTTAAAAAAAAATCCCCTTCCGCCGCATGGCGCTAGCGGCATCGCCGCTCCAGACCCTCATTCTTTAGAGATTATCATTGCAACTCAAAATTTTCTTCTGGGGTTTTGGGCGGGTGGGAATTTAAGTATATCTTCGAATGAAGCGTACTCATATAATATCGATCGAACTTCACTTGTAAGTTCGTTTGATCACATATTATATTTCGTACGCTTCATTCTTTGATATAAATTTACACTGTAGATGTTTAGAGTCGAAAATTTTGAGCAATAAAATAAAACCTTTTAATAATCACCTTTTTTATTAGTTTTATATTGTACATATTTCTAACATGTAAATTATTTATTATTTATGAAATCATACATTAATTACCACAATTATCTGTAGATTGTACTTTTAAGTATGTTATTATATACCTATGCTTTAATTGATTTGCATTGGTGACAGCACAGACGTCGCAAAATTATTGTCTGGTATTATTTGGCGGTGATAAAATTGAGCAAATGACTGAGATTGGTTTGTCCAGCCGGCTGCTTTTCTTATGACGTCCAGTGACACTCCGCAAGCGTGGGCGGAAGATGTAGCGGCATGTCGCGTACTATGCGCGCTAAACGTTTTAATGTCTATGCCACTTGCGCCGAGCACCTCTTTGATCCATCTACTAATCGTTTGAGAGGTGGCTGGTCTATGGGGCCGTTTGTATGTCAGTAAAAGAGAGTCTATGGTTGTTGAAGACCTGATATTTTTGGTCGCTATTATATAATCTTCTATTGCAGTCGCCGGACAAATAGCTCTATTTTCCGTGAAATAGGGTAAATACAATACCGGTTGCTCGCGACCGGCAGCTGATGTCTTTATTATATCTGCAATACCAATTTGGATGCCAGAAGGGCTTCTTTTAATGTTATTAATTTTAATAAGGGAAAGTGTTTGGACTCGGTGTGCAGTAGATAAAGCGAGCAATATCACCAACTTTTTGGTAATTTTTTCAAGAGGGAGTTCCTTATGAGGTACCCATTTTGAGACAAAATCCAATACTACTTGTGGGTCCCACATACTAGAATATTTAGGTGCCGCTGGCCTTAATTTATAAGCTCCTTTAAGCAGGCGTTTTACTTGATCATCAGAGGTGAATTTACTTCCTACCAGTAGGGACAAAGCAGATCGATGGCTGTTTAAAGAACCGTAAGCGGCACCTTTTTTGAATTGCTCGTACAGAAAAACCAGAATCGATGGTAAGGAACCTTCGTAAGGGTTAAGCGATTGAGCTTGACAGTATTTCCACCATAATTTATATGTACCATTATATTGAAGCAAGGTATTTTTAGAAAGAGATGCCATCATCAAATCTAGGGCTTGGACTGGAGTACCTCTTGATGCGAACGCCGTCCTGAGAGCCTCGCTGCAGCCAGGGTAAGTTGCTTCAGGTTTTGTGGCCGTGCGCTAGAACAGTACGATGAAAATATTGAGTTAGGAGTGAAAAATATAATTTTAGAAGTAACTAAGCTATTAAGGAGCGGAAACCAAGGCTGAGAGGGCCAATATGGAAACACTAAAATGCCCCTGGCTTCATCCTGTATAATTTTTTGTAAACATTTTAATATTATAGGGAATGGTGGAAATGCGTAAAAATATAAGGAATTCCAGTTCAAGGTAAATGCATCTACGGTTAGAGCGTCCGGGTCTGGTCGCCAGGAAACGTAAGTCGTGCATTTTGTATTAGTTCTGGAAGCAAACAGATCAATTTCAGGTTTGCCAAAGTTATTTACGACCTGCGTAAAATCGGCATCAGATAACTGCCATTCAGTATCGGGGTTTATTTTACGAGACTCTTGATCGGCTTCAACATTATCCTTTGTGTTAATATAGGATGCGAATAGCCAGATATTTCTCTTTTCGCACCATTGCCAGATCGTTCGTGTTAAATTATTGAGATGCGGAAATTGAATGCCGCCCATTCGGTTTATATAGCTGATGGCAGTTGTGTTATCTACACGTAAAAGTAAATTTGTATTATGCATTTCACGAGCGAAACATTTCAGGCCCAGGAAAACTGCAAGCAACTCTAAATAATTAATATGAAAATCGCGTTCATCTATTTTCCAGCCTCCACCAGCGCGCTTATTGTTACAATAAGCGCCCCAACCTATTTTGGATGCATCTGTGAAGATTTCTAACTCAAAATTTTGAAATATGAGTGGGTGTGATGCACTCATTATATTTCTTGTCCACCATTCTAAATCAAGTAAAATTTCTTTAGGGAGTTTAAATTTCGTATCGTAATCTTGATTTGTATTGAGTGCTAAATACTTGTGTCTTTCGAGTATTTTTGTGTACACCCACCCATATTTTACTGCTGGGCAAGCGGAAGTTAAAACACCGATGAGGTGTGCAAAGTCACGAATAGTGCAGGTTGTTAAACGTGAGAATTTTTGTGCTAGGTGCAGTATGCGATTACGTTTGTCTAAAGGGAGTGATATTGTCATATTGACGGAATTAAACATGAAACCTAAAAATTTACAGCATTGTTGTGGAGTTAAACAGCTCTTATTAAAATTAATTACAAAGCCTAGGCATTCTAGCAATTTTATAGTTTCTTGAACGTTACGAGCACACTCGTTGTACGTATTTCCTAAACAAAGAATATCGTCCAGGTATATAACAGATTTGAAACCGCGATATCTTAGTTGACTAATTACTTCTTTCATTATTTTGGTGAATGTTCGAGGTGCGGAAGACAAACCATATGGCATAGCAGTAAACTCGTAAGTCGATGTCTGCGAGTTATTTTC
The DNA here is from genome assembly GCA_920104075.1 of Melanargia galathea. Classification (NCBI taxonomy): domain Eukaryota; kingdom Metazoa; phylum Arthropoda; class Insecta; order Lepidoptera; family Nymphalidae; genus Melanargia; species Melanargia galathea. Next base: position 24,249,328 of record OV049855.1, read on the forward strand.
AAATTGGAATCTTAGAAATTTACGATGCTTAGGTGCTACTGGAATAAGTAAATATGACTCCTTCAGATCTATAGTGGCCATAAAGGAGTCTTTTGATACTATCTTACATGCAGTTCTAGAATCTTCCATTTTGAAATGGTAATCAACAACAAACTTATTTAATTGTTTCAGGTTAAGAATAAATCTATAACCACCACTAGATTTCTTGGCGAGAAAGATATTAGAAATAAACTGGTCACGTCGCGGTTTACACTCTGCGATAGCTCCAAGTTGTAACAAATTCCCTATAGCGAGAATCATATTTTGTTTTTCTATAGTAGAAAAAACGTTTTTAGGAGTTGTATGCTGAGCAACTTTCGATGAAAATGGTATGCTGTAACCGTTACGTATCCAATCGAGCACTATAGGGTTATTTGTAACTTGTAACCAGCAATGGTAATAGTGACCCAGTCTACCCGCATGTACCTGCGTTAGTGTCGCATTGGGGCACGTCTGTGGCTGGATGTCGAAGTCGTCGGGCGCGCTGTCTGCGGCGGCGCGTTCGAAGCTGTCGACTGCGGAGTGCGACGATATTGGTTCCGGTACTGCGTTATCCGCCCCCCCCTGGTCGAAGACTGGAAGCGAGGGGGGCCTGACCAGTTTCCCTGGTAGCGATTACGATTTCCTGCCGATGAAGTAGGAGTGGTAGAAGTTGATGGTTTTGCGGTCGGGACTTTCTTTATTTGGTGACCCTGTCTTTCAATGGCTTTAGAAGCCTTTATTTTCTCAGGGAGTTCTTTACCGAAAAGGGTCTCATCTCGATCTTGTTCTTGTATAAGAGAAAGAAAGGCTTTATCGAGCCCGCGAGTGATAAGCTTTGTTCTAACTTGCGTTTGAGCATAGTGTAAATCAGACAAGATTCGACCTCCATCGGATAAAACTTTAATTGCTTGAACTTTATCACCCTGAGTCAAGAGTGTTGTCATCGCCCGGTTAATGGCGGTAATGCCTAGGCCAAGTTGGTCCTGTTCATTTTGAATCTTTTTGTCTCGATTCTTTACGATGTCTGTAATAGCTGCTAATATCTCAGGGTTAACAGTAGGTGCTTTCAATAACCTACAGTTATCAGGAATGGCAAAGTCTTTTAAGAGCTTTCCCTTTGAATCGGAAGGCAAGCCTTTTTTAAGGATTGGAAGCCAGCGTTGTGCTAACTTGCAATGAATGTCAGGGCCATAAGCTGGGGTCTCCTCAGAAGCATCACCCAAAGCTTCTAGTAATTCAGAATCGATTTCGAGTTCAGGTTCTTGGCCAACCTCTTGTGCCGGTAAAATATTTTCATCCGGTAGTACGTGAGGTGGCGACGCGGACGGCGAGCGCTGTGGCAAAGGTGACTGCAACGGTGGCGGCGTCGGTGAACGAGGTTCAGTACCTCGTGGCGGCATTGTAACATCGTACTGGGTTCCGTTTTCTTTCCGGAAAACAAAGAAAAAATCACATTAATTTTTTGAGGGTAGATCGAAAAAACATCAGTCCATCGAGTAAAATAGTTTTTGTATTATATTAAACACTAATGTATAGATCAAGGGACAAAGTAATTATTTTGAGGGTAGGTTGAAAAAATACTTGTTAAAAGTATTGAATAATTTGTCAATTAACTGTATAGAATCTCAGATTTGCACCTTCGTGTTGACTCGCAATCAACCCCCAGGTCTATTCTTTAGAGCGTCTGCTTAGCCATCGTATTAACTCGCAGTTAATCCCCAGGAAAGCTTACTGACACTGGCCGCATGAACTTTCCAAATAACACTTCACTTCACTCACTTTAATAGTAATTAAATAAACTTACCCAGATCTATTTCGGAATCCGACTCGGACGAAGAATATATCACACGTTGATATCTTTTATTAGTTGTTTGTTTACGCGTCAATTTTTTAATTTTTGCTTTATAATAATTAATTTTTTCTTGTGCACCACGTTTGGGCATATTACTTTTCTTTAAATAAACTATTTATAAATATTTAATTTAAATTGAAATAAAGTTTAATTTAGTGACCGTGTTGTCGTTGCCACGCACGATAAAAGAAATGAGGGTCTGGAGCGGTGATGCCGCTAGCGCCATGCGGCGGAAGGGGATTTTTTTTTAAATTCTTATCTATCTCTGAACACCGTGCGATGTTGCCAGCACAATAAGAGGACTACAGTGTAAATTTATATCAAAGAATGAAGCGTACGAAATATAATTACATTTTTCCCGCTTACATTGCAAACGCAGGCTGAACCCTACGAGATTTATCAAAATAATGTACTAAGTATTGTACACATTGAAAAGGTCTACAGAAAAGTCCGCGATGGTATATGTCTATCTCTTATGGATATCCCACAATAACATTTTTTTGTCATTTACTTTTTACGACAAATAATGGCTAATTTTCGAAGCGATTTCAACCAATACAGCATTAATCCTTATCTAATTAAATACCTTAAATACATTGTTGATTTAATATAAATCCATATGGCCCTTTACAGCATATGATTTAAATGAATACTTTCGAAGATATTACAGATTTAAAAATTGCGGCGGCGCGGCGGCAGCGTGCCTATAAGCGAGTCAGTGGCCGCGGTTCTCCCCTATAGCCCAGTGTCGATAATTTTTGAAACCAAACAAAAAATCACAGTACGTAGGATGAAACCCATTGGGAAAGGAGGAGAATATTATAAAAATACAAGGAAAAATAATTTACGGGCGATCTGAGCTCGGGAAAAAAGGGGGGGGGGGGGGAGTTTTAAGGGTAAAAAACGGTTTATCTCGATTTCCGGCAAAACTAGAAGTCCTATGGAAAAAAATCAAATGGCAAAGTTGTAGGTAATAAAAAGATCTACAACTTTTGTTTTTACACTTTTTTCACATAACCTCAAAATTTATGTGAAAAGTTCAAAAAACCAAGTTTTTGGTTTTTTATTTTTATCTTTTAAAATAAATTTTTTTTTTTTCACGGAATCTGGTGAAAACTTACCTTTTTATGTCCCAAATACACTGTAATTTATTTGATTTGAAATATTTAGTTTTTCTCCTTATTTTTGACTTAATATCGACTTAATTCTGTACGACGAAGTACGATTTTACGATACGAAGTTACGATACCCTACACTACTTTAATTCCCTGTCGACATATAAAGCTCTAAGCCGCTTAATAATATTAATTGTTTCGCCCTAAAATAGAAATTGCTAAGAATGGAACCTAGAAAGTGCACACTAACAGCAATAGAAAACAAAAGAGCACATTGAAAATATTTATTCAAAAATAGAAGTCGAATGACATTATCACCATGAAGTGTCTGTCAGGCATTTGTCATATCTACATGCAGCAGTTGATTTGTATTTGCATAAGTTTTGAATTTTTATCTTTTTTGTGGGAATTGTTTTATCTCTGGTAACATTATGAAACGTCAGAATTCCACGAAATTAGTAATTCGGGTATAAGGTGAGATATAGTAAGTTCATTGTGGAAAATATCGTAAAAAGTCAAGCCGCCTGGGAACTTTCATCGAAAACGCTGCCTAATCCCTGAGCGGGTAGTACCTACGCATAATATGCTCTACTACCCGTGCGAAGCCGGGGCGGGTTGCTAGTACTTAATATAATAAAGCGAAAAAGTTTGTTTGTTTGAACGCGCTAATCTCAGGAACTACTGGACCGATTTCAAAAATTCTTTCACCGTTGGATATGTACGTGATCCTTGAGTGCTATAGGCTATATTATATGTACCACGGGCGAAGTCGGGGCGGACCGCTAGTTAGTTATAATCGGACTATGACAGAGAAGTAATAGAGAGTGTATGCGCACACATTTCTGCACTATAATAATATCTCCTGTGTAGCTAGTTGGATAGTCTCCACATCAGTTGAGATAGGCCACTGTGGCCAAAATTCGGCCCGGGAGAGACATTAGTTATTATAACCACTTTGATTTGAGCGATTCGGTATTTTTAAACTCTTTCTTAAAATAACGAAAACTCACTTTGACAAAAGATTTATGGCTCCCTTAAATTCGTTATACAATTTACACTATCTAGGTACACTTTACTAAAAGTGCATTTTGAATTATCATGTTAAAGTCAAATAATTAAAATAAATGAAATAAAAAGAAAGTCGAGGGTCTACATTTACCTAAGGCACCGTCCACCATCCTCTCCCATAAGGCTCTCATAGTTTCACTCGTCTTGTCCTCACTGCCAATTCTATACCTCATGTCAGCCGTTAATTCACCGAACTTCTCGGGGTAATACTTCTCGAAAGCGAACGACAAAGCGTGGAATCTTGCGAGGTTCTCCACCGCCGCGCTGGCGTGCTCCCAATCCATCGGAACCAATCTATCATATCCCTGGAATCCAGCTTCAATCAAGTTCTCCATAACAACAGTCTCCTTTCCCATATCAGGATTGCATCCGTAGAATTTCGGAAAAACGAATCTATATTCATTTTCCACATTATTTTGATCCTGTATGTCATTGTAGATTTTCACCAGTTGAGTGTAGACTAATCTCTCAGTGGTGTACAGCCAATCGGCGTTCATGGTAGCGCGCATTGTTTCACCGATGCAGCCGACTTTTGCGAACAAGTGTAGATCATCGCGGTTCGGTGATGAGACGTTTACGGTGAACAGCGAAGACGTGTAGTTCGCACCGCCGGTCGTAACCGCCTCGACCTTGATCTCGCGAGGCCTGTAATTCTCTACGTCAAGTATTGTGTCGAGCAGTTCGCGCAGCGTCACTTCCGCGTCCGCCATCGCCACCAGCTGATTTGTAACTGGTTCGACTGTGACCCATTGCGACAATCAAAGCAGTTATCTCATCGAGCAAACCCGTTGGACTATATCGTCCGCGGAAAGGCAAAACTAAATAAATGACATTTTCGATGTCGCTACTTGGAAAAGATCGATTATACGTTTTTATCTTCTTATATCTTAATAATTGTCATATTTATTATTGTTTCTAGATTGTTGTGTATTACAAATGCAAAATGCATAATGAACAAGGTACATTTTAATTTAATTTCATGGAGGTTTCCTAGTTTTGTCATACAGCCTACCATGCAGCATGCCAGTTTACCTATCTTGAAACGTTCACTATCTCGTAGCTAGCCCTATTTCACAAACCATGATCTTGGAACGTATATGGTAACTACTACATTTGTGAGCCACATGTGACTCATGTCTAGTGATTTCTATAGTAAATACCGAGATATTCACGGAAAGGAACGGACGGCACAAAGACTGCATTTTGGTTGTATTTGGCGTACTCTAACGTAGCTGTGTATCGTGTAATATCTACACTAATATAATAAAGCGGAAGAGTTTGTTTGTTTGAACGCGCTAATCTCAGGAACTACAAGACCGATTTCAAAAATTCTCTCACCGTTGGATATGTATGTGATCCTTGAGTGCTATAGGCTATATATGTACCACGGGCGAAGCCGGGGCGGACCGCTAGTTATATAATATTGAGGTAAAAGTTCCTAATCTATCTTCTATACCTACATATAATATAATAAAATAGTAGACTTTCCGTATATATCTGTACATTGAAGATTTTTGCAAAATAATAACTGGGGGATGTTAGGAGTAAGTAATAGAACGTAAACAAGCTATTTTTGAAATTTTTGTCTGTTTATCTGTTTGTCTGTATGTTTGTGCGCGCATCACGCAAAAACTACTGAATGGATTGGAACGAAACTTGGTACGATTTAAGTTCATACTATGGAGTAACATATAGGATACTTTTTTTCCCGAAATTCAGCACGGTTCTTTAGGGAGATGGGATGAAAGTCAAAACGTGTATTTAGCTGTAATTCAATAACGCGTGGTCCGATTACATTCATCCTTTTTCTGTTAGAAAGTAGATACTTTAAAGATTACCGACTAATCTCTAAAAAGCTGGATCAATTTTGATGGGACTTTCACTGGCGGATGTTTACATTTTAATTTACCTAAACATCCGCCAGTGAACTTTTAACAGTTTTTAGCATGATATGAGCTCAAAGGAGCTTAGGAAAAACAAAATGATTCCTACTGGATTTTTAAAAACCAATATATACTTACCCACGCGAACGAAGTCGCGGGTGTCCGCTTGTATAATAACAATTATTATATTAATTATAACAGTGTGTCCTAAACCCGCATATGAATAATACGAATTTAAGCGTTACTTAGTGTGGTTTTAGGTCATACTATGCTATAAAATAGTATAGGATGCTCAGAAGTAAAGCAGTCCATTAACGAACGACCTTTATAGTCTTCGTTTCACTCGGGAGCTAACTGAAATGGTGCACTAATAGACTATTAAAATCATACTATCACAATATACCATTTCAATGCTACTATAATGGCTCATATAAAATACGTGAAACTGTGTGGAAAAAGTGCAAAAAAAGTATTAATTTGGTGGGAAAAATTGAGATTTTCTATAAAGATCCTACCAAAACAAGTAGGTACTGCTGTAAAGTTTGAAATTGTCACTTATTTAAATCTGCTTCTCGACTGCCAACGAAAAAATAATGAAATTATTGATTATTATCAACGAAATTATGTCCTATTGGCTTTTATATAGAGTCTACATTTCATGGAAAAATGTTACAATTTACAACTCAATTATCCATACGATGACTTAGCAAGACACGTCTACGATGTGATAATGCAAATATTTGTCGAGTATTTTAAAGTCGTAGATATTTATCATTAGACTTCGTCCTGCCCGGTGACATACTGATATCGGCGCCACCTACTGAGACCCGGTAGGCTACCTGTACCTATCCGGTAATTGTGTTTTCAAACCATACAGGAACCCATTGAAATATACACATAAAATTTCATCCAAATCGGTCCAGCCGTTTAAGAGGAGTTAGGTGACAAACACACATACAGAAGAATTATAACTATGGGTGGTTGAGAGGGTGAGAGAGTTTAAAGTCTGTTCGTTTACTTACGGTCAACGTTCGTTTACTTACCACGTTCGTTTACTTACCACGCTGGCTAAGTGCGGATTGGCAGACTATTTGGAGATTCTGTTTTATTCTTAGAACTAAGTAGATGATGGCCACGGCTTCGCCCGTGTGGATTTAGGTTTTTAAAAATCCCGTGGGTACTTTTGATTTTCCAGAACAAAAAGTAGCTTATCTGTAGAAACCCGTCCCCAAAACGGAAAAATCCCATGGAATCCCCACGATTTCGGAATACAATTCCTTACAGCATTAGGGTTGAGGAGTTGGATATGTACCTGGTCGAGTTCATTCAACGATAAAGTCTTTAATTGGTATGTGAAGGTCCCGTCAAAATCGGTTTAGCCGTTCCGAAGATTAGCCCGTTCAAACAGACAGACAGACAGACAGACAAAAATTTTAAAAACGTGTGATTCGGTTATGGTAGCGTTCAAATAACCATATGAGCTTAATATGAGGTAGTTATTTCGATATTACAGACAGACACTTCAATTTTATTTATTATTAGTAGGTATAGATAGAAAAATAATTACAAAGTGTAAAAAATAATAAAAATAAAAGCAGAATAATATAAACACCAGGTAGACACAATGTTACCAAACGGACTTTACCGTATAAACGCGACGCACGGGATGTTTGACAGTTACGAAACCCGTGAACATTTTGTATAGGAAAATGTTTTTTCTTTTATTTCATTTTTTCGTCAATTTTCCAATGTTTTTAATAGTTATTATGGTATTTGGGACGGAGACAAATACAACAAATCAATAACCGCGAAAATCGCTCCAGCCGTTCTCGAGTTATAAGTGTTCGAACGAACACGACTTTGTTTTATATAATACTAGCTGACCCCCGCGACTTCGTTCGCGTGTTTTTCTTTGCTATAAACCTCACGGAGCCCGAGACCTTTCCAACGAATGCAAAACCGTGGAAATCGGTTCGAGCGTTCTGGAGTTATAGCGTCAGGAAGGAAAACCCGACTTATTTTTATATAGTAGGTAGATATATATAGATTATGCTATAAGTACTAATATTATAACACATGCGTCTGCAACTCTGTCAGTCTGTGTGTCTTTTCAAACGGATTTCGACATTTTACAAGGAAGAAACTTGCATCCTAAGTGCAAAGGATACTTTTTATCCCGGAATAACAAGGAGTTTGTAAAAAAACTAACTCACCACGTACCTACGAATATAAACAGAACCATTGTCTTTTTAGGGTACCGTACGTTAAAAGATACGTTCTGTACCTCAAGATGGATTACTTGAGGTGTTGATATTTTAACCAGCCACGGCCGAAGCCTCCTTCCTGAAGGGAATCAAACTCAGGACCGGGAACTACGTTACATACTCGTAGATGTCAGTTTTTTTACTCGACGACAAATCAGCCCTTGACTGCGACCTTACCTAGTGGTAAGTACCGATGCAGTCTAAGATGTAGGTAAGCGGGCTGCCCAGTTGGAAGTAGTAGGTATAGGTAGCAGATTCAAAAACACACCCCAAACCCAGACCAAGTGAGAAGTAACCCTTAATCAGTTTCTACTCTTCTACAACGTCTTTGCCGATTGGGTGGTAACTAGCCTCGGCCGATGGCTCCCAGCAGTCCAGACCAGAAATAATTTAGAAATTATAAATACCCAAATTGTCCCTATTGGGATTCAAACCCGAACCACCCGCTGATTAGACCACAGTGCTCACCACTGCGCCAGGGAGGTCGACACAGCTAGGGAGGGAGATTGTGGGCACGATTTTCTCATAAACAGATCATACAATCTATATTATTTTTATTTGTTACATAAGTATATTATCGCGGTTGACAATGGGTCATAAAAAGACAATACCTATTATTGCTATGTTATCTCTTAGCTATTAAACTTGATAACTATTTTATTAAATAGCACTAATCCGCGACTTTGTTTGCGTGAGCGAAATCTTCTCCACGTCATAATTATTCCTTAATGCTGCGTTTTCTTGGGATGATAATGCGGCGTGGAGCCAGATCCAAAGAACCGATCTCGACGGGATTTGGCACAGGGATAACTTGTATCCCAATGACGGATATAGGATACTTTTCATCCCGGGAAATTAAAGAATTCCCACGAGAATCTACGCGGACGAAGTCACGGGCGTCGGCTGGTCGATAAATAAATAGTGAACCATCCCTTTTCGTCATCAACTTCTCAACAAATGGATGTTCACTGCTGAATCTTGCGAGTATCGTCAACATAACCTTGTGGCGTTTGTATCCAGCAGCTGCCAGCGACTTTCTGGAGCTCGGGCAACCACCTAGTAGGAGGTCTTCCAATGCTACGTTCGCCGGTGCGGGATCGCCGTTTGTGCATCTTGGGACCCTAGACCCGGTTCTTCAAGCATAATAATATGTGCCCCGCCCGTTGTTACTTCTGTTTCGCGACTCAATGAGCTATTATGTCGGCAACTCTGATGCTGCTGCGGATCTCTTCATTTCATTTGTACTCCGAGCATAGCTCTCTCCAATGTCTCCATCGCCCGCCGAGTGACTTTGAGCCTTCTTATGATTCTATAGCAATGACGACAGTATACATTTTTACTATTATACGTACCTTTTATGCACATTGAAGCTTCGTTGCGTTTTGTGTTTTTAACCCGCGACGCAAAAACGACGGGGTGTTATAAGTTTGACGTGTCTGTGTGTGTGTGTGTGTGTGCGTGTGTGTGTGTGTCTGTCTGTTCCCCTGTGGCACTCAAACGGGTGGACCGATTTGAATGCGGTTTTTTTTGTTTGAAAGGTGAATTAGTCGAGAGTGTTGTTAGCTATGTTTGATGAAAATCGATCCAAGATGGCCGCCGCTACAAAATGGCGGATAACATATTTTTTCACAACTCCTTTAATATGGGTATCAAATGAAAGGGCTTGACTAGTAAAATAGCAATATTGCAAATCCAAGATGGCCGCTGCCACAAAATGGCGAATGTCGGGGGTTTTTTAAATTTTCAATTTATACTTGTTATATTAACTTATGTTACATTGTGAACTTTATAAAACGCTCGATATTTTATAATTTTAATAATTTTAATGAGGAAGTTTCCTGATGTTGAAAATATCATAATTAACAGTAACACAATGAAATTAAAATATAGACTAAAAGTAATAAATACTTAAGTAAAAAAAAAAAATTGAAATCCATCAATAAATGACGGAAAAATTAATTATTTAAGTTTACGCAAAATGATTGCCGCCTCTCACTCGAGTATGACGTCACAGCGTCTATTCGGAGGTATTTTTTCCATGTAATTTTACTTGTTTTACCAATTTCTCTGAGATAACTGAACCGATTTGCGTGATTCTTTTTTTAATCGACAGCTGAGGATGTTTTTAAAATGATCCCATAGATTTTTTTGAAAAAAAAAAGATAAAATAATTTTTTTTCGAGAAAATGTATGGGACCATTTGACAAACATCCTCAACTGTCGATGATTTTTGAAAAATAATAATAAATGGGGGATGTTAGGGATAAATAATGGAACGTAAAAAAGCTGTTTTTGAAATTTTTATCTGTTTGTCTGTATGTTTTCCCGCATCACGCGAAAACTACTGAATGGATTAAAATGAATCTTGGGTTTATACTACGGAGGATAGGATACTTTTTATCTCGAAATTCAGCACGGTTCCCTTGAGAGAGGGGATGAAAGTTAAAATGTGTATTTAGCTGTAATTCATTAATAGACCAGGGTAGATCCCTTTAAAAATAATAAAAAGTGAAAGAAAATCACAGTAGAATGAAACCCATTGGAAAAGGAGGAGAATATTATAAAAATACAAGAAAAAATAACATTAAAATAAGTAGAGTAATTAACTGACTAATAAGTACCTACCCACTCAAAAAATAGACATAGGCCCGGGGCACACAGCTCGCAGAACAGAGCATTTTCTGAGAACACTGAATAATTAACTTCACGATTATTAACATACGGTATTCCAAGAATAAATAGGCGCTGTTTATTCAGTGTTCTCAGAAAATGCTCTGTTCTGCGCTGCGCTCGGTGTGCGCCGGGCCTAAGTAAGCATATTTTATTTTTACATCTTTACATTTACTACGAAAGACTGGGTAAACCAAGTTTTGTTAATTAAATCTTATGTAAATCCTACTGTACAAAATGACAAATTAGCAAATCTGGAATAAAAGAAACACAAAGCGGCAAAATAAAATTATCATAACACTTTTATTAATACCATATAGAGTTCTGTGCTAAATGTTTTAAATTCGAACAGTTTACGTTGGATTACTTATATTTTATTTTTTCAATTTATTCGCCAGGCGCGCGGTGTATGTATTCTCAGAATTACTTAGTTGGGTACAAGTTTTAGGATTTTCCACTATCTGAGTGAATAATCACCTGATAACACTTTTATCGCTTCCTGTATAACCTATAAACAATTTGTTTTTACGCAGGACACCAAAAATATTTTTCCCGGATGAAAAGTCCCGGATGTGAAAGCTCCGTCTAAATCGCTTCAGCTGTCCCGAAGATTACCTAGCCCGCACAGACTTACTAAAGATTTCAGGAAACGTCTTTGTAATGGTAGCAATCGTTGATAATCCTTACTAATATTATAAATGCGAAAGTAACTCTGTCTGTCTGTCTGTCTGTCTGTCACGCTTTCACGCCAAAACTACTGAACCGATTTGAATAGTTGGTACACAGATACTCTAGAGCCTGAGAAAGGACATAGGCTACTTTTTGATGTGAAAAAAGGGCTGTAAAGGATTAAAACTGGGGTTGAAATGTTATATGGAAGTATCGTCATTTTAAAGCTAAAAGCTTGAAATTTGTGAAAAATCGAGATTCACGCGGGCGAAGCCGCGGCCAGAAGCTAGTTTAAAATATAGAAAGTAAAACCTTAACCTACTTTCACCACGCACATAACAGTCCATATCTCGGAAACTAACAAACCGATTTTGATTAAACTTACGCTGTTCCCTAAGTTGAAGTAAATGTAAGCCAATAAAAAAGAATGAGTTTCAGAGGAATCCGCGAACAAATATACATAGATACATACATACACATCTATGAAATTTTGTATATTTGTTTGGAAGCCCTTATAGATTATTTATCTATCATATGTGAATATGTTGCAGTTCCAATAATATTACATTTGATAAACTGTCGATTAATCTATACTTAATATAATAAAGCAGAAGAGTTTGTTTGTTTGAACGCGCTAATCTCAGGAACTACTGGACCGATTTCAAAAATTCTTTCACCGTTGGATATGTACGTGATCCCTGAGTGCTATAGGCTATATATTATGTACCACGGGCGAAGCCGGGGCGGACCGCTAGTAATAAATAATCGCTATTAACATGAGTTCAATAAGAGCTCACTTTCGAAATCACGGACAGACATTTCAATTTTATTTGTTTGTAGGTATGTAGGTATGTGTAGACTGTAGATCATTCAGATCGATAAGTACCTAACCAGTAAAAAACATTTTTGATCTGTGGTATAGATATACCTACACTAAATTTTTATACAGTAGGCTGTATCTCCTAGTTACCATAGATAAGAACTTATTATTTGTCTCGGTTCGATGAAACTTACCAAGGTGAAGATTTTTCTAGTTTTTGCAATAATTTTTTACAATGTATAATATAGTACATAACTAGCTCATGCCCGCGACTTCATCCGCGCGCATAAATCTTATACAAACTTTCAACCCCTATTTAACCCTCTTAGGGGTTAAATTTTCAAAAATCCTTTCTTAGCGGATGCTTACGTCATAATAGCTCGGCATGCCTTTCAGCCCGATCCATCCAGCGGTTTGAGCTGTGCATTGATAGATCAGTCAGTCAATCAATCAGTCAGTCAATCAGTCAGTCAAGTTTCCTTTTATATATTAAGATTATATAATACTTAACAACATAATAAGTTAAAGCCCTAAAACAACGATATTGTGCTAGAGCTAGAGCGCTTTAGCACAATATCGCTTCGGTAGTTAGTAGTAGTAGCTATGTATCGTATCGACGGTCCCTACGTACAATCCCCTAATTACAAAACACAAATTTTTCAGGAGAGCGTTTTAAAGTTTCAAACACGTGTATTTCATGATCTACTAAATGCTGCGTCATGAAATTTGGTATGAAGTTTTAATATGTGAAATACTTTATAAAAAATTAAAAAATATGTTATAAAAATAACGTTTACTGTATTATTTGTCACTTATGTTCTTATACGTGGGATTTATCTCTATTGCAAATAACTTATGTGGTACTTGCTGACTTTTACGTGGTAGTATTAAAATTAAGCAAAGTCGTAATTGCCATTTATGAAATTGTACGTGGGGGTGCATGGTATAAAAATATGTTGTTAGTGTTTAAGTGTTGAATACAACTTTACTAAAAGAGCATGAGTCGAGAAATTTCTCTTATATAATATTGCGCAACAGCCTATGTAACTTTATTATAACTCGTCGTCGACATCGTCATCAACCAGTAGACGTCCACTGCTGGATAGGTAACTTGTAGGGACTTCCCAACGTCGCGTCGTGGTCTTGGGCCGCTTGTATCCAGCAGTTCTCTGCGACTCTTCTGATGTCGTCGATCCACCTAGTGTCAACACTGCGATTTCCGGTGTGAGGTTGCCTGAGTACCTTGGGACCTCAACGTCTATCAGTTCTCCAAACTATGTGCCCCGCCCATTGCCACTTCAGTTTCGCTATACTATGTCGGTGACTCTAGTTCTTCTACGGATCTCCTCATTTCTAATTTGATAGCGTAGAGAAACTCCATCGCTCTATCAGTGACTGAGCTTTTTTTGAGGCTCATAGTTAGCGACTATGTTTCGGAGCCGTATGTTATCACTAGCAAGACGCACTGTTCGAAGACTTTGGTCTTCACGGCTTCAAGCACTGAGATATTTTGGACGAGAAGACATCGCAAAGCTTTCCGAACGCTGCCCATCCGAGTTTGATTCGACGGTTGACCTCTTTCTAGAATTTGACCTATCTATCTGGACTGTGTGTTCTAGATCTCTACAATACAATACGATACTGGCCCACCTATCGAGAAACCCTGCTTACGTCGTTGAGCATTGTATTAAAGTCTTCCAGAGTATTTGCCATAACAACTACATCAGTACGTGAGTGATGTACTTTGACCATAAAAGATACATTTTTGTTATTCCATTTTATTATGTCAAATCAAATGTTTTATATTTGTCACCTTGCGGAGATAGCAAATACGTGATTACCACGATCTTCTTAAATTCATTTCCTTGTAAATTTTAGTATATAAGGTGTAAATAATTCTGTAAATACATGCTACTATAAACACGGGTCTGGTGTACATCATTTCATCTCTCCCTGCTCTTCAAGTTTGCGCCAGCAGCGCAACAGTACTCACCGTTAATGTAATGTCAAGTTCGGTTTAATTCAGAAGCTTAAAGACGTCCTCCAATGCAACTAGTAGCAGTAAAAGACCTTCGAAGAGATTACGTCTCCCTATCGTACTTCTCGCTGCAATCGAATTGGTCTTGTAGTCTGATCCTGCATATTATGGACTGACAATATGGTGGTGTTTTCGTACAAACACTTCTGCACTTAGATATACGATAGCCGATCCGATATCTCTGTAGTAATCTTAAACAGCCCACGTTTCCACCAAATCAAAGACTCTCTCAGAGTCCACAAACGCCAAGCAAAGTGGCTAGTTATACTCTTCGGTCTTATGAAACTGCCGCAGCGTATGCATGTGGTCTATGTTACTGAAGCCTTTTCGGAATCCAGCCTGTTTGCGAGGTTAGAAGTCGTCGAATATAATATCTCTGGATAATTAATTATTATACTATTAAGAACCTTGTCGTCTGTGTTAGGTCGTAAAGCTGAAGTCGAGCTTAACATGGAAGAAATAATTATTGTTGGCAGCGATGATTTGAATACTTCTATAATCATTGAATTGGAGAGATCAGTTACATTGGAAAAGCGAAAACGGGTATCGTCATGCATTAAATCCAGGGTAGAATCTCCATTTTTACGAAGTAAAGCAACAACTTCAATTATATTGTCTTGTGTTTACTAACATCAGTAGATTTCCTTCTACGCGGTGCTGTAAGAAGCTTTAATTTAAGAAAAAATCATCCGACTTTAATATACAGAATTAAAGAATAACTGAAAAAGAAAGGTACGCATATCTTCAAAAGTAATGAATAAATTTTGTTAAAACTCAGAGTGTTTCTTAAGTTGAAGTATAGGTTAGCCTATAAAAAAAAATAGTCAAAATTTGATCAATAGTTTCGGAGAAATGCATGGACAAAAATACATACATACACACAGCTATAAAATTATATTTATTTGTTTGGAAGCCCAAATAGATTATCGTAATATGTGAATATATTACAATTTTTATTATATTACATACATACGTGTCGAATTGATAACCTCCTTATTTATAAAGACGGTTAAAAAAACATTACTCATTTAAAAAATGACATAACTGTTAATTATTTACGAGATTGAAATAACATTACCGAAGTAAAACGTCGTAAGTAGTAGTTATGTATTAAATCTGTTTTTATTTTCCAGCGTAAAGTTACTTATTTACCACTTCCTGCAACTTGCGTTTCAATTTTCCGATGTAACATAACGTAACTACCATATACGAACAGTTACGTTGGAATACTCCGAAATTAGTTTATTTCGTTTACCTGTACGAGTTATAACGGAATCTCTATTTTTTATAACACGGCCATCTCTTCTAGGCCGGCATGAGCTCAATGGCCCGTAAGTGCCAGTTGCGTGTGAGACGCTCGGAGTTACGATTGATTGTCCAACGTAAAATTACTGAATTACCACTACTGCTGTTCTACTTCGGAAATTTTAGTAAATTTTGTAGTTATGGGAAATGTCGTGTGTGGATTTAGAGTTGAATTTGCC
Organism: Melanargia galathea; assembly: GCA_920104075.1. Classification (NCBI taxonomy): domain Eukaryota; kingdom Metazoa; phylum Arthropoda; class Insecta; order Lepidoptera; family Nymphalidae; genus Melanargia; species Melanargia galathea. Next base: position 24,265,212 of record OV049855.1, read on the forward strand.
AACTAAAATTTTTTTTTATTAAACTAAACGATAATATAGGGTGTCCTGAACGTCACGAAAACAAAACATGCAAATCACGGATCTACCACTTAGGGGATTGTACGTAGGGACCGTCGGTATATCGTTAGGTACTTACTTACTGCAGTCTTTTTTTATTCATCTACAATTTAGCCTTTGACTGCGATCTCCCCTGATGGTAAGTGACGATGCAGTCTAAGATGGAAGCGGGCTAACCTCGAATAGGTATGGTGAAAAGTCAAAATTATTTCGCTATAATCCGATTATTTATTCATTATGTAGGTATTATGGATTTCCGCAAAGTAACGCCTGCTTCTGTTCAACGCTCGAGATATGGCAGTTTTTATTAAACCATACCTACTTCTGATTGGTTTCTACGCGGCATCGTACCAGAACGCAAAATCGGCGCTTGGCGACACGGCTTCAACGGCAGGGTGGTAATTAGCCACGATTGAAGTCTCCCACCAATTGAGTCCAGAGACAATTTAGAAATTAAATTCCCAAATTGTTCCTCCCAGGAATCGAAGCCCGGAACGTCCCACTTATAAGACCAGAGTCCTCTGCGCCAGGGAGGTCGTTAAAAAATCTTTTCAATTGTGGTGATCGGCTGAATTTATAATATTCTATAGTCTGATTTTTAATTCGGTGGAATTCTGACAGTTGTGATTTAAAAATAGTATGAATTATTTGTATGAAAAACAGGGTTATCACCTGAAGTTCGATTTTACCCCAAACTAAAGTACATGAAGTATCTGTCAGGCATTTTTCATTTCCTACATGAGGCAATTGATTTTTATTTACATATACCAGATGATGCCCACGGCTTCGCCCGTGTGGATTAAGTTTTTGAAAATCACGTGGGAACTTTTGATTTTCCAGAACAAAAAGTAGCCTATCTGTAGTAACCCGTCCCTGCCCGTCCCCAAAACGGAACAATTCCGTGGGATCCCCACGATTTAGGAATGCAATTCCTTACAGCATCAGGGTTGAGAGGTTGGATATGTACCTGCTCAAGTTCATTCAACGATAAAGTCTTTAATTGGTACCCCCAATATCAATTTACATAACCGACAGTTCCTAAATTCCAATAGTTTTGGGGATCAGGTCCCCTACAGCATCAGGATTGAAGAGTTGGAATCCAAATTTTTTATAGGACAGTGTCGCAATGTTTCTCTATCAATTAAAAAAAAAATTACGCAAATCGGTTCAGAAATCTCGGAGATATCGGTGTACATAGGTAGAAAAACACAACTCCTCCATTTTTGAAAGTCAGTTACAAAGTAGCCTATGTTACTCCCTGGTTAATTCTCTACTTGTATGTGAAAGTCCTGTCAAAATCGGTTCAGCCGTTCCGAAGATTAGTCCGTTCAAACAGACAGACAGACAAAAATTAAAAAAAACGTGTGTTTCGGTTATGGTACCGTTCAAATAACCATATGAACTTAATATGAGGTAGTAGTAAGTAATACAGATATGTAAGTCTTGAATTTATTATCTTTTTTGTGGGAACTTTATTATCTCTGGTAACATTAAGAAACACATTTAGCCAATAGCGACAGAGGGTCGTCCATACAGAGGTGAATGCGAACGTCACACTGTAGCTGTCATGTTTAGACATCAATAGACGTCCCACAGCTGGGCACAGTCTTCTCTCTCATAGGAGAGAGGGATTTAGAGCTTAGAACCACCACGCTGCTCCAATGCGGGTTGGCGGGCTGACAATATGTAATAATTACAACGACCGTGTTAGAATAGAACAGAAAAGTTTTTGTTCAAATAAACTTACAAGTGCTTTTGAATGATCAATTGAATCTACCACTGGTTCGAAATGTCGTTCCTACCTAGAATAACTAGCAAGGCACTCGATGGACGGTTGCTCTTTTGAAAAATAAATAAATTCTAATATACGTAATAACAATATTATGTTGTGCATATAGCTTATAGTAACACCTACAGGCTTTTTCATCATATTAAACACATTAATACATTCCTAGAGTTTCCCATACAAAACGGCAGTTTCATAGATATAGACCTGATAAATATAAGTATTATCCACACAAAGAAAATAATGATATGCTTAGTACTTAAATACGTAGGTTTTTTAGAGTCAGTAAAGACGTGCAAGTTGTTATCTACAAAGTGGGTAGAACATTAATCATTTGCATCCATTAGGTAATACTTAGTAGGTAATTAATATATTTCTAAAGTAATTGTTAACCGTAGATCATGGTTTAATGATCCGTTGGGGTAAAATGGTTATTTTCGATTGCGGCAAAGTAATATTTGCACGGTAATAAAAATGACAAAACAATAAATGGTGCTGCATGCGATTAAATAAAAACGAGACTGTCAATATATGTGCTACCAGCGTATTCTTCGCTACTTCGGTCACATAGCGCGAAGGCAGCCCGACAGCCTGGATAAGCTAATGGTGCTTGGCAAAGTGGAGGGTAAACGACCACGTGGCCGCTCCCCCACACGGTGGTCGGACCAAGTTACCAACCTCACAGGCCTCCAAGTGACCACAGCCCTGAGAAAAGCCGAGGACAGGACGGATTGGAGAAAACTTATAAGACTTATAAGACAGTGACCCAGAACATGGACTAGAGTGGACACGACCTTCAGCAATGAAGTAAACGACCGAGAAGATGCGATTAGTATGAATTTTTTATCTACCTAATCCAAAAAAGGTACACGTTTATCGTATTGTCACACAATATGTCGTTATTATGATACTAATTAAACATTAAAATCTAGGAGTCGAAATTGTAAATAAATACCTATAGGTATTACTTCTTCTTACGCACGGTTCTTATATTTATGTCTATGTGTAATATTGTTACGTAAGTAACGTAACGTAACGTTACGTTACTTAAAACGTAAGGGGGGCAAGGGAGTGCACCTCCATCTCAGCACTCCGATTGTCAACCTCACCTGCACGTGGTGCCCCCTGCTAATCAACAGACGAGGCTCTGACGACCGACAAATGGCGGTATAACCATTTCATATCGGCTAGACTACAAAAATGGTAAGGGCCGATGTGTCAATAGTCTAGCCCTGCGATCGCCAACCCGCCTGCCCAGCGTGGCGATTAAGGGCATACCCCTTGCATATGGATTATAAAATAAAGCCACAGCCCCTAGTCCCCGGCGGTCCCGCTATTCCTAGCTCTGGCAGCGGTTACGGTAACGGCGGGGCAGGGGGTGTCAAGAATCTCCGGAAGAGATTCCGCTGTCAACCCCGACGACTGGACCTGGCAACGTATAACGCACGCACTTTGAGGACCGACGAAAAAATCATCGAGCTGGAAGAAGCTGAAGTCCGAAGAGAGGGAAAGGACTCGATAATCCTTAAATCCAGCAACTTGCTTTACTACCGGGAGGGTGATCAACAATCCCAGGGTGGTGTCGGGTTTCTCGTCCACAGGTCCCTCGTTAACAACATTGTGCAAGTCGAAAGTGTGTCGAGCAGGGTAGCGTACCTTATACTCAGAATAACCAAACGGTATTCGCTGAAGGTAATACAGGTCTACGCACCGACACATCCCGACGAGGGGGTAGAGGTCATGTATGAGGATATATCAAAAGCCATGCATGCCTCTAATACCTACTACAATGTTGTGATGGGGGATTTCAACGCAAGGCTGGGTAAGCGAAGCGGTGAAGAGTTGAAAGTGGGACAATTTGGCTATGGGCAACGGAACCATAGGGGCCAAATGTTGGCCGACTTCATGGAGAAAGAGGGCCTCTATACGATGAACTCTTTCTTCGAGAAGCGGCCTCACAGGAAGTGGACCTGGATGAGCCCCGACGGTTCTACGAGAAATGAGATCGACTTCATCATGTCTACCAAGCGGCATGTATTCAATGATGTCTCTGTGATCAATAGGGTAAAAACCGGCAGCGATCACCGTATGGTATGAGGCACATTGAATCTGAACATAAAGCTTGAAAGGGCCATACTGATGAAGTCAACGCTCCGACCTTCTCGTGCCCATATCCAGAACCCCGAGAGCTTCCAACTCGAATTGCAAAACCAATTCGCTTGCCTGGCAGATTGCGATTCTGTGGACGAACTGAACAACAGGCTGGTGGAAACTGTCCATGCGGCCGGGTCTAGGTTCTTTAAGACTGAACGTAAAAGTAGAACCAAAAAATTCTCAGACCATACTCTCAATCTCATGGAACAGAGACATGAAATGAGACTGCAGTCTTCAGGAGACGCCCTTGCTTATCAGCGGATTAATAGACAGATCTCTAAATCACAGACACGCGATCTGCAATACTTTAACACAAAGCGTATCATGAAACCATTGAGCGGAACAAAGGCTCAAAGGTGTTCGCGAGAGATCTGTCTATCGGCCAGAGCCAGCTGACGCGACTGAAGACCGACAGCGGCAGTCTCATTACGTCTAAACCTGAGATTTTGAGAGAAGTTGAGAAGTTCTACGGACAGCTGTACACGTCAACACAGAAGCCTGTTGAAGATTTGGCTAAAGATCCCAGAGCCAAATTGACCCGACACTATACCGAAGATATCCCGGACGTCAGCCTATACGAGATTAGTATGGCTCTCAAACAACTTAAGGACAACAAGGCACCAGGTGATGACGGAATCACTGCAGAACTCCTGAAGGCGGGTGGAAAACCGGTTCTTAAAGTCTTTCAGCGACTGTTCAATTCCGTCATCGACGAGGGCATAGCGCCAGAGGCATGGCACAGAGGCGTGGTGGTTCTTTTCTTCAAAAAGGGCGATAATACCCTGCTGAAGAATTATAGACCCATCTCGCTGCTGAGCCATGTCTATAAGTTGTTCTCGAGAGTCATTACGAATCGTCTCGCTCGTAGGCTCGACGACTTCCAGCCTCCCGAACAGGCCGGGTTCCGAAAAGGCTTCAGTACCATGGACCACATCCATACGCTGCGGCAGGTTTTACAGAAGACCGAAGAGTATAACCGGCCACTTTGCTTAGCGTTTGTGGACTATGAGAAAGCCTTTGATTCGGTGGAAACTTGGGCCGTATTGAGATCACTGCAGAGATGCCGGATCGACTATCGGTACATCCAAGCGCTGAAGTGTTTGTATGAAAACGCCAGTATGTCAGTCCGTATACAGGACCAGAATACGAGGCCTATCCAATTACAGCGAGGAGTGCGTCAGGGAGATGTTATCTCCCCGAAGCTATTTACCGCTGCGTTGGAAGACGTCTTTAAGCTTCTGGACTGGAACGGACTTGGTATCAACATAAACGGCGAGTACCTCACTCACCTACGGTTTGCCGATGATATAGTCGTGATGGCAGAGACTCTGGGAGACCTCAATACAATGTTCTACGATCTCAGCAGAGTTTCTCAACAGGTGGGCCTAAAAATGAACATGAGTAAAATGAAGGTCATGTCTAATGTTCATTTTCCGCTCCACCCGGTAATCGTTGAGAACTCTGCACTTGAAATTGTAGACGAGTACATATACCTGGGACACACGGTCCAGCTAGGTAGGTCCAATTTCGAGAAAGAGATCAACCGCCGAATCCAACTCGGCTGGGCAGCGTTCGGGAAACTTCGAGATGTCTTTTCGTCCAATATCCCTCAGTGTCTGAAGACGAAAGTCTTCGAACAGTGCGTGTTGCCAGTGATGACTTACGGATCTGAGACATGGTCGCTGACAATGGGCCTCTTAAGAAGGCTCAGGGTCACTCAGCGGGCGATGGAGAGAGCTATGCTTGGAGTATCCCTGCGGGATCAAATCAGAAACGAGGAGATCCGCAGGAGAACCAGAGTTACCGACATAGCTCATCGAGTCGCGAAGCTGAAGTGTCAATGGGCGGGGCACATTGCTCGAAGAACCGATGGACGTTGGGGTCCCAAGGTGCTTGTATGGCGACCTCGCACCAGAAAACGAAGCGCAGGTAGACCCCCCACTCGTTGGACAGACGATCTCAAGCGAGTCGCTGGCAGCCGCTGGAATCACGCGGCACAAGATCCTGTACTGTGGCAATCCTTGCAAGAGACCTATGTCCAGCAGTGGACATCCATTGGTTGAAACGAACGAACGAAAGTAACGTAACGTAATAAATAATAATTTATCGAAATTCAATATAAGCCACCTGAGAGCTTTCATCGGAAACGCTGCAATGCCGTGCGAAGCCGGCCTAGTAAATCATAATAATGTTATACTTAGGTACGAAATACTTTCTTATTTAATTTTTATAGATTACTAAAAGCATAACCCTTCCGCGATCAGGTAAAAAACCTCCTAGTATATATTAAAGAAATCAATGCCAACAAGGTTTAAATTCAACTAAGTAGCAAGTACGTGAAGACGTTTACTCCGGTTTTCAACTTTTTAATATTTTTTTTTTTTGTTTAATTAAAAGAATGCTACTTAAACTATGTTTTTTTATCGTAGTACTTTGTTTTGAGCGGAGTTTTGGAATTGTTTATCATTTAAATGGTAAGTGAAAATTAAGCATCCCTACTAATATATAATAGTCTGTTTGCCCTTCTGTCATTCCGTAGCAGATCGACTGCAGCAGGTGATTTTTGCATGGTTATAATTGAGGACCTAGAGAGTGAAATGGGCTACATTTTATCCCAGGAAAACGAAGTTGTTGCGCGATTTTTAAAAATTAATTATTATTAATTTATTTGCGTGCGATATGTGGCGTGTGTCATCAACCGATAGACGTCCACTGCTGGACATAGATCTCTTGTAGTAAGTTTGACACACCACGGTCTTGCGCCACTTGTGTCCAGCAGCTCCCTGCGTTTCTTCTGATGTCGTCGGTTCACCTCGCCAACACTGTGCTTCCCGGTGCGAGGTCGCCATTCCATCACCTTGGCACCCTAACGTCCATCGATTTGTCGAACTATGTAGATATGCCCATAAAAGAAGAAAAAAAAACTGAAGCAGCCTGAAGTTTTTATAGAAGTGAGGTCTGAGCTTACAATATTTGTGTATTTATTTTTATATACTAGCTGATCCCCGCAACTTCGTTCGCGTAGATATAGGTTTTTATATAAGATGGGATCGGATCCCATAGTTATTTTACGTACCTAAACTAAATGTAGCCTAAGTTACTCCTTATAACATTGAAAGTTCCATTAAAATCAATCCAGCTGTTTCGGAGATTAGCTGAAACAAATAGACAGACCGACAAACAAATTTAAACGCACACCAGTTTAAAATAAGCCGTACGTCCAAAGATCCGGGGCCCAATTCCCCCGGAACCCGATACTGAGGGTTGTAATGTCTGTCATTTCTGAACTAAAAAAAACCTATGACCTTGAAACATTTACGGGGCAATATATAAAGTACAAAATATAAAAAGCTGTGATAGCCTAGTGGTTAGGACAACCGACTTCTAATTTGAGGTCGTGGGTTCGATCCCGGGGCACGCACCTCTAACTTTTCAGAGTTATGTGCGTTTTAAGTATTTAAATATCACTTGCTTTAACGGTGAAGGAAAACATCGTGAGGAAACCTGCATGCCTGAGAGTTCTCCTTAACGTTCTCAAAGGTGTGTGAAGTCTGCCAATCCGCTTGGCCAGCGTGGTAGACTATGGCCAAAACCCTTCTCACTCTGAGAGGAGACCCGTGCTCTGTAGTGAGCCGGTAATGGGTTGATCATGATGATGATGATGATGATATAAAGTACTACCTTTCTAACAAAAAAAGAATTTCTAACAAAAAAAGTACTTTCATCCTCTCTCCCAAGAGAACCGTGTTGAATTTCGGGATAAAAATTATTCTATCTCCTACCTCTGAGTATAATCTCTAATCGTACTAAATTTCATTTGAATCCATTCAGTAGTTTCGGCGTGATGCGCGGCCAAGGTACAGACAGACAAAAATGAAAAAAATTGCAGTTTTGTCTTCAGTATCGATTATAGAGTGCCCTCCAATAAAAAATTTCAAAATACCTTTAATGTACAGAATTGGATCTGTTACAGTTTTATTATATTATAGTAGATAGATGTCATTAATTTCAAAGTTTACTGTAGGTACGTTTCAACTAAGAATGGGTTTCTTGGTCGAAACGCAGTAGTAAGATAGTTTGGTGTAGGTACTTACTTGCTAAGATAGATATCTAAGACATACTAGGGTGAAATTCACATCTACCAAGGGTGGGTTCGAGTCTACTGTTACGTACAAAGCGGAAACCTTCACAGGTGTTAAGGCTGCTGAAGTTTTTGCGGACTTTTTTGCAAGTGTGTTCTTACCTGATGTCCCCGATTTGTGTGCTGCAGATGTACTTAGGCACGATAGAGGAGTAAATAACTGCATACATATTTTAAACTTTACCCCACAGGACGTTATCTCAGGTATTAATAAACTCAAACCTAATAGTTCCGTAGGGCCTGACTGCATTCCTCCGAAAATACTGAAATATGGTAAAAAGTACCTATGTCTTCCACTCTATCATATATTTAATTTAGCGTTAAAAACTAGCCTATATCCACCGGAATGGAAGACCTCGAGGGTTACACCAATACCAAAAAGCTCTAACAAAATGTCTGTAGAGGAATATCGTCCTATAGCAATAGTATCGTCACCAGCCAAAGTTTTTGAGAGTATTATCCATAAGTATGCTTATACCCAGGTTGAAAAGCTACTTTGCGAAGAGCAACATGGTTCGACGTTTCGAACGAAAAGATCTATTAACACCAACTTATTGATGGTAACGGAATATATCTCTGCTCGTTTGGATCGTTGATGTTAGGTTGATGTGTTGTACTTTGACTTCAAGAAAGCATTCGATAGAGTTAACAATAATATACTGCTGGCAAAGCTATGCCATGTGGGATTTGCCCCTGGACTTCTCAACCTACTTGCGGATTATCTACGGGACCGCCAACAATTCGTAATATTAGAATTGTATAAGTCTCGAAACTACCACACGCGTTCCGGTGAAGCCAAGGTTCAATTTTTGGGCCATTGCTGTTCTTACTTATGGTTAACGACATCTCCGCGGTTCTTAATCATGGTAAATGTCTCTTATATGCAGATGACCTGAAGCTATACAGTGAAATTAAAACCCAGGAAGACTGTTTGGCTCTGCAGCGGGACGTTGAGGCGCTGTGTGAGTGGAGTAGAGTAAACAAAATGGACTTTAATTATTCCAAGTGCCATGTGATGAGCTTTGGACGGATGCAACACCCAATTATCTTTCACTATAAAGTTAATGGCACAACTATTGCTAGAACTAGCGTCATGAAAGACTTGGGGGTTGAATTCGACCCGGGGCTCACATTTCATGCTCACATTAAAACAGTTGCAAAAGAGTCTTTCAGGCGACTCGGCTTTGTGTTAAGAAATGCAAAGGATTTCCGTGACAACAATGTAGTCAAATTGTTATATAACACTCTCATTCGCAGTAGGTTGGAAGCAAGTGCGTGCATTTGGAATCCCCACGAAAGCACCTACGCACTTATTTTAGAAAAAGTTCAGAAGGCCTATCTCAGGCAAGCGTACCTATGGATACTACCCTTTCGTGTACCCCACAAGGTATCTCCTGGGCTGCCTAGAGTATGACTCACTGGAAGTGAGGAGGATGCTCGATCAGATCACAACGGTGCTCCAAGTTCTCCACGGAAAGATTAATAGTCCTTTGCTACTCGAGCAACTATCACGGATATTGGTACCGGATGGCAGGCGTGTCAGGAGACACAAACTGTTTGCCGTGCCCAGAGCGCGTACAGTAGCGCGTGCTCGCTCTCCTATCCCTCGCGCTCTCTCAGCGATCAATGCTGTCCTCGGTTTCAAACCCGAGTTCGATGTGTTTGCTGATGAATGGAAGGTGATCGTACGAACGTGTCTGGAGTTTTGTGAGAAGTCAGTGTGATTGCGATTGCATAACCTGTTTATTTTTTAAGTGCTCTTTTTTATTTTGTTATTCTTTTGTTTTTAACCCCCGACGCAAAAACGACGGGGTTTTATAAGTTTGACGTGTCTGTGTGTGTGTGTGTGTGCGTGTGTGTCTGTCTGTTCCCCTGTGGCGCTCAAACGCGTGGACCGATTTGAATGCGGTTTGTTTTGTTTGAAAGGTGAATTAGTCGAGAGTGTTGATAGCTATGTTTGATTAAAATCGATCCAAGATGGCCGCCGCTACAAAATGGCGGATTACATATTTTTTCACAAATTCCTTAATATGGGTATCAAATGAAAGGGCTTGACTAGTAGAATAGCACTATGCAAATCCAAGATGGCCGCCACCACAAAATAGCGAACGTCGGGGGTGTTTTAAATTTTTAATTTATACTTGTACCTAATTAATTAGTGTAAGTGGCCTGCGCGCCGTTCTAGTTAATTTAAATAAATAAATACTTATACTTAAAATTTGTAATCTGCGGCGCTGTTAATTTCTGAATAAATGATTATTTATTTACTTATGTAAATTTAAATATGTATATAAACACTATACTTATGGTACATCTATCTATACATATAATAAAATCGTAGACTTGCCTTATCTGTACATTAAAGATTTTTTCAAAATAATAACTGGGGGGTGTTAGGGATAATTAGTAATAGAAAGTAAAAAAGCTATATTTTTGAAAATTTTGTCTGTTTGTCTGTTTATCTGTTTGTCTACTTATCTGTTTGTTTGTTTGTCTGTATGTTGAAATGAAACTTAGCATGATTTAAGTTCATACTACGGAGTAACATATAGGATACTTTTTATCCCGAAATTCAGCACGGTTCCCTTGGGAGAAGGGATGAAAGTCAAAATGTGTACTTAGCTTGTAATTCATTTTTTTTTGTTATAAAGAAAATACTTTAAAGATTACTGGCTAATCTCTCAAAAGGCTGGATCGATTTTGATGGGACTTTCACTGGCGGATGCATTACATTTTGATCTACCTAAACATCCGCCAGTGAACTTTTAACAGTTTTTAGCAAGGTAGGTATGAGCTCAAAGGAGCTTAGGAAAGACAAAATGATTCCCACGGGATGTTTAAAAACCAATATCCACGCGAACGAAGTCGCAGGTTTCCGCTTGTACCTACTTACTATAATAATACAGAAAAACTAACTATCTTCTATCTATCTATCTTCTTCTTCTTCTATCTATACTAATAAATAAAATTGAAGTGTCTGTCTGTAATATCGAAATAACTACCTCATATTAAGCTCATGTGGTTATTTGAACGATACTATAACCGAATCACACGTTTTTAAAATTTTTGTCTGTCTGTCTGTCTGTCTGTCTGTCTGTCTGTCTGTCTGTCTGTTTGAACGGGCTAATCTTTGGAACGGCTGAACCGATTTTGACGGGACTTTCACATACAAGTAGAGAATCAACCAGGGAGTAACATAGGCTACTTTTTTAACCGACTTTCAAAAAAGGAGAAGTTGTGTTTTTCTACCTATGTACACCGATATCTCCGAGATTTCTGAATCGATTTGCGTAATTTTTTTTTTAATCGATAGAGTAACATTGCGACACTGTCCTACAAAAAATTTGGATTCCAACTCCTCAATCCTGATGCTGTAGGGGATCTGATCCCCAAAACTAATGGGATTTAGGCACTGTCGGTTATTTAAATTGATATTGGGGATACCAATTAAAGACTTTATTGTTGAATGACCTCGAGTAGGTACATGTCCAACTCCTCAACCCTGATGCTGTAAGGAATTGCATTCCGAAATCGTAAGGATCCCACGGAATTTTTCCGTTTTGTGGACGGGTTACTACTTACTACAGATAGGCTACTTTTTGTTCTGGAAAATCAAAGTTCCCACGAGATTTTTACAAACCTAAATACACACGGGCGAAGCCGTGGGCATCATCTAGTAATATAATAAAACTGTAACAGATCCAATTCTGTACATTGAAGATATTTTGAAAATTTCTTTTCGAGGGCATTCTAAGTATAATCGATACTGAAGCCAAAACTGTAATTTTTTCCATTTTTGTCTGTCTGTCTGTCTGTATCTTGGCCGCGCATCACGCCGAAACTACTAAATGGATTCGAATGAAACTTGGTACGATTTGAGTTTATACTCCGAGGTAGGACATAGAATACTTTTTATACCGAAATTCAGCACGATTCCCTTGGGAGAGAGGATGAAAGTTAAAATGTGTATTTAGCTGTAATTCATTAACGCGTTGTTTGATTTCACTCATTATTTTTTTGTTAGAAAGGTAGTACTTTATAATATACTAGATGATGCCCACGGCTTCGCCCGTGTGGATTTAGGTTTTTAAAAATCCCGTGGGAACTTTTGATTTTCTAGAACAAAAAGTAGCTTATCTGTAGAAACCCGTCCCCAAAACGGAAAAATCTCGTGGGATCCCCACGATTTCGGAATACAATTCCTTACAGCATCAGGGTTGAGGAGTTGGATATGTACCTACTCGAGTTCATTCAACGATAAAGTCTTTAATTGGTACCCCCAATATCAATTAAAATAACCGAAAGTTTCTAAAACCCATTAGTTTTGGGGATTAGGTCCCCTACAGCATCAGGATTGAGGAGTTGGAATCCAAATTTTTTATAGAACAGGGTCGCAATGTTTCTCTATCGATTAAAAAAAAAATTACGCAAATCGGTTCAGAAATCTCGGAGATATCGGTGTACATAGGTAGAAAAACACAACTCCTCCTTTTTTGAAAGTCGGTTAAAAAAGTAGCCTATGTTACTCCCTGGTTAATTCTCTACTTGTATGTGAAGGTCCCGTCAAAATCGGTTCAGCCGTTCCGAAGATTAGCCCGTTCAAACAGACAGACAGACAGACAGACAGACAGACAGACAGACAGACAAAAATTTTAAAAACGTGTGATTCGGTTATGGTAGCGTTCAAATAACCATATGAGCTTAATATGAGGTAGTTATTTCGATATTACAGACAGACACTTCAATTTTATTTATTAAGTATAGATTGTCCCGTAAATATTTCAAGGTCATAGGTTTTTTAGTTCAGAAATGACAAACATTACAACCTTTTTGGTATTGGGTTCAAATAACTTAGGACCCGGATCTTTAAACGTATGGCTTATTTTAAACTGGTGTGCGTTTAAATTTATGTTTGTTGGTCTGTCTATTTGTTCCAGCTAATCTCCGAAACAGCTGGATCGATTTTAATGGAACTCTCAATAGTAGATAGGTGATGTTATAAGAAGTAACTTAGGCTACATTTAGTTTAAGTACATAAAAGAATTATGGGATCCGATCCGATCCTATATAAAAACCTATATCTACGCGAACGAAGTTGCGGGGATCAGCTAGTAAATAAATATAATTAATACACAAATTGAATTATTAGAATTCTATAGTATAATAATTATAATATTAGGGTATGGGCAAAGTTCGTAGGAAATGCAAAATGTATACCTACCAGCTACCTACCTACGTTTCCGAGGCAGTTTGGCCCAGAGCCGAATGAAGAGCGCGACCACAGAATAACCAGAAGGGAAGCTACCTAAGAACATCCAAAATTTATACCTATTCTGATAGGGTTGTCACCTGTTGCATGTGAAAAATTATGGGTAAAAATAAAAATATTATATACTAGTATATATGTATAGCAAGATATGTAGTAATGATTGGAATAAAATGTTTTTTATATTATACTAGCTTAGCTAGGTAGTACCACCTTGACTGCCTCGTTGGTCTAGCGGTTAGCACGTTCGACTGTGGATCACGAGGTCTTGAGCTCGATTCCCGGGTTGGGCCAAAAAAAAATGAGGTATTGGGTTTTTCTGTTAAGAAATTCTCAGTGCCAGCCCGGAGCTGGAAGTTGGCGGTGTTAGATACACCCCCGTGCCTCGGAGAGCACGTAAATCCGTCGGTCCTGCGCCTAATCTCTCTCCGGTCGTGTCGCATTGGCGTCCCATCGGACTATGAGAGTGAAGGAATAGAGAGTGCACCTGTGTATTATGTGCACCATCTGCACAGGAGATATTATAGTGCACACACTTGTGCACTATAATATCTCCTGCGCAGATGGCTAGTCTCTGCCTCGGTTGAGATTGGCCGCCGTGGCTGAAATTCGGTCAGGACATTAGTAGGTACCTACTAAAAGTAAGTGTGCACATGCGTAGGTATCCCTAGTGACAGTACCTAGATACTTACTTACTTTAGTAAATTGAATGAATTAAGTACCTAGTTGCTTAGATAGGTACCTTAGATAGGCCCATCGAAATGGTCCATTGTGTACAGGAGCTATTTTAACTTACCTGGCAATGTTTTACCTAATTCTATTGAGTAGAATCTGATTTCCGTACCAGTGGTAGAGTCTTGACATAATATCATAAGTGGCACATGCTATCCTACAATAAATAAATTCATTTCATTTTAATTAATTTCATTTCATTAATTTTTTGTGTAGATAATATAATATTATGTAAAGGTATACTTACTTGTATACTTACTTCACTTGATCTCTAGGGTACAAAAAAAAAGAAATATCCTTATTTTTTATAGTGGAACTTAAACATACTGTACAATACTGAGGCATATTTGTCTAAACACAACACTTAATTTTTTATAAGTATAATTTACACTATTTTAAGTACACAGTTGTCTAAACTCTCGCCAATAACTCTCGCTAATAATTTAATGCGCACGCTTCACGACCACACGACAGCCTTGACGTTATTCAACTAATTGTTCACTAGCGGAGCGTCCGTGACAGCTCGTGTGTGCGTGAGCGGCGCTATGTGTGAGTGTACTTACTGCGGGACGCTTGTAGGTAGCTTCCTCTCTGTTCCTTTTCTACTCGTGTGGCGCGACCTTGACTTTGTTAACAAACTTAAAAAGTAATTATTTTATTTGTAAGCTGAGGCCGTGCACTGTGAAACATGTCGAACGGATGAAATTAAAAGGATTTGTAGATCAAAATACAAAAACACGGCATCCCGGGTACACGCGACCTTCCTTGCTTCCGCATTACGAGATAAAATATTTACAAATTACAAATTAATAATGTTGTTATGTTATGACTTGATTGACTTGATGACGCTGTTTTGCCCTTTGGGTGCGGTACGGTCCAAACCGTACCGCACCCAAAGGGCAAAACGGCGCCCTGTTAATGTCCCTCTGTTGTCGGTCTGTCCGTTCGTATGTCACGCGTTTCTAGCTCCTAGACTCAATGAGTTACAGACCTGAAAGGATTTGGTGTAGAATGTCGACCCAAAAGTACCTATGTCACGCGTTTCTAGCTCGTAGACGAAATGTGTTAAGGATATTGGTGTAGAGTAGAATATCGACCCAAATCAAAATATTGCGTTATAAATTCAATTAAATTGATTTTCAGGGAAGATTCATGAAGGAGTTGAAAAAATTATTTTTTCCTCTTAACCTTGGTATGTGGGGGGGGGGGGGGCATTTCTGTCTTAGCACTTATTGATTAAAATACAAATATTCTTTTTTTGTCTACGAAAACGAAGACCAGTTTTAGACGATTTTTGTTGCGGATCTATCTCAACAACTGTTTTTTATTACAATATTTTTAGTTGGTTAGAAATGTACGGAACCCTAAAAGCGAAACCAGACTCGCACTTAGCCCACTGTGCATTGTTTAGTTAAATTGTATTTTGGTTGCCGCTTTATTTAGTGACACTGATTGGACATTACTTAATTATAAAATTCAACAAAAACACATGTTGTATGCCTGTTTTAAATTTTAATTTATAAAAAATCCATAACAAGATTAATTATTATTATGTAAAGAAAATTGAAACAAAAAATATTAACAACCTACGCAATTAAATATTCTTACATTATATGTACCTATATGTAAGGAATAAAATTAATGATTGCTAAAACATTGATTATTTATCCTACTAATATTATAAATGTGAAAGTGTGGATGTTTGGATGTTTAGATGTTTGTATGTTTGGATGTTTGTTACTCAATCACGCCGCAACTACTGAACCGATTTGGCTGAAATTTTGAATGGAGATAACTTATGCCCTGACTTAAAACATAGGAATACTTTTTATCCCGGAAAAGTATTCCTGTGGGACTAAAATAGATATAATCTTCCAAAAACGCCATAGAGGGCGCTGACTGTTCTTAGGTAAATCACGTTCACATAACACATTATTGCAATAATTTGCTGTGTTGCATGCATTGGCAACACATAGGCTACTTTTTATCCTGGAAAAAATGCACAGTTCCCATGGGATTTTGAAAACCCCGAAGTCTACATCTACAGCTATAGGTAGATTATTATAGCAAACTTCCTTGATAGAAAGTATAAAGGTTGGAAAAGGGAGCGGGAACGGGAACCGGGAATCAACGATTCCCTCGGGATTTGTTCAAAACCGAAATTCACGCGAGCGAAGCTGCGGGCAGAAGCTATCACACATAATCACAATACCAATCCTACTAATCCTACTTAATATTATAAATGTGAAAGTGTGGATGTTTGGATGTTTGGATGTTTAGATGTTTGTATGTTTGGATGTTTGTTACTCAATCACGCCGCAACTACTGAACCGATGTGGCTGAAATTTTGAATGGAGATAGCTTATGCCCTGACTTAAAACATAGGCTACTTTTTATCCCGGAAAAGTATTCCTGTGGGACTAAAATAGATATAATCTTCCAAAAACGCCATAGAGGGCGCTGACTGTTCTTAGGTAAATCACGTTCACATAACACATTATTGCAATAGTTTGCTGTGTTGCATGCATTGGCAACACATAGGCTACTTTTTATCCTGGAAAAAATGCACAGTTCCCATGGGATTTTGAAAACCCCGAAGTCTATATCTACAGCTATAGGTAGATTATTATAGCGAACTTCCTTGATAGAAAGTATAAAGGTTGGAAAAGGGAGCGGGAACGGGAACCGGGAATCAACGATTCCCTCGGGATTTGTTCAAAACCGAAATTCACGCGAGCGAAGCTGCGGGCAGAAGCTATCACACATAATCACAATACCAATCCTACTAATCCTACTAATATAATATTATAAATGTGAAAGTGTGGATGTTTGGATGTTTGGATGTTTGGATGTTTGGATGTTTAGATGTTTGGATGTTTGGATGTTTGTTACTCAATCACGCCGCAACTACTGAACCGATTTGGCTGAAATTTTGAATGGAGATAGCTTATGCCCTGACTTAAAACATAGGCTACTTTTCATCCCGGAAAAGTATTCCTGTGGGACTAAAATAGATATAATCTTCCAAAAACGCCATAGAGGGCGCTGACTGTTCTTAGGTAAATCACGTTCACATAACACATTATTGCAATAGTTTGCTGTGTTGCATGCATTGGCAACACATAGGCTACTTTTTATCCTGGAAAAAATGCACAGTTCCCATGGGATTTTGAAAACCCCGAAGTCTATATCTACAGCTATAGGTAGATTATTATAGCGAACTTCCTTGATAGAAAGTATAAAGGTTGGAAAAGGGAGCGGGAACGGGAACCGGGAATCAACGATTCCCTCGGGATTTGTTCAAAACCGAAATTCACGCGAGCGAAGCTGCGGGCAGAAGCTATCACACATAATCACAATACCAATCCTACTAATCCTACTATATATATATATTATATATATAATATTATAAATGTGAAAGTGTGGATGTTTGGATGTTTAGATGTTATGATGTTTGTTACTCAATCACGCCGCAACTACTGAACCGATTTGGCTGAAATTTTGAATGGAGATAGCTTATGCCCTGACTTAAAACATAGGTTACTTTTTATCCCGGAAAAGTATTCCTGTGGGACTTAAATAGATATAGACTTCCAAAAACGCGATAGATGGCGTTGACTGTTCTTAGGTAAATCACGCTCACATAGCACATTATTACAATAGTTGCATGCATCTGTATGCGTATGCACTTTTTATCCCGGAAAAGTATTCCTGTGGGACTTAAATAGATATAGACTTCCAAAAACGCGATAGATGGCGTTGACTGTTCTTAGGTAAATCACGCTCACATAGCACATTATTACAATAGTTGCATGCATCTGTATGCGTATGCACTTTTTATCCTGGAAAAATCTACAGTTCGCACGGGATTTTGATAAAAACGAAATATATATCTACAGCTATAGGTAGATTACTATAGCAAACTTCCTTGAAAGTAGGTATAAAGTTTGGAAAAGGGAGCGGGAACGGGAGCCGGAAATCCACGATTCGATTTGTGAAAAACCGAAATTCACGCGGGCGAAGCCGCGGGCAAAATCTAGTTATTCATAAAACATTTTTTTACCATCTGCTTGTACTATGTTCTTATTTCGTAATTATCTCGTGGTACAGGATCCCGATATAAAACGACCTTCACTGAGATGTTTATTTGATGAAACGCATTTTATATTTAATTTAATCCTAATCCTAATCCTAATTCCTAATCCTAATATCCTAATTCCTAATAATATTATAAATGTGAAAGTGTGGATGTTTGGAAGTTTGGATGTTTGTTACTAAATAACGCCGCAACTACTGAACCTATTTGGCTGAAATTTTGAACGGATATATATTATGCCCTGATTTAAAACATAGGCTTATTGATTAGCTGATGCCCGCTACTTCGTCCGGGTTGATTTAGGTTTATAAAAATCCCGTGGGAACTTTATCTGCGAAATGCAAGCTAGGTATCTCTGTGAAAAATTGGGTTGTGAAAATGTAATCACAGTAATATTATAAAGGCGAAAGTTTGTGTGTATGTATCTATGTATGTTTGTTACTCTTTAACGCCGCAACTACTGAACCGATTTGGCTGAAATGAATAAAGATAGATTATGCCCTGACTGAACACATAAGCTACTTTTTATCCCGAAAAATTAAAGAAATCCCACGGAATTTTGAAAAAACCGAAATCTATAGCTACAACTATAGGTAGATTACTATAGCAAACTTCCTTGAAAGTAGGTATAAAGGTTGGAAAAGGGAGCGAGAACGGGAACCGGAAATCCACGATCACGCGGGCGAAGCCGCGGGCATTCTCTAGTATGTCAATAAATATACCTATTGCATATGGGTTGCCTAACAAATTTTAGTTAAGGATATGATTATTAAATCGATACTATCATACTAGCATTTTGCACCGGTCTGATTAT
This sequence comes from Melanargia galathea, assembly GCA_920104075.1. Taxonomy (NCBI): domain Eukaryota; kingdom Metazoa; phylum Arthropoda; class Insecta; order Lepidoptera; family Nymphalidae; genus Melanargia; species Melanargia galathea. The sequence continues at coordinate 24,284,258 of OV049855.1, forward strand.
TGAATTAAAATTAAATGAAAATAAAGATTACAGTCAAAATCTGTTATAACGACATCGAAGGGACTGCTCATATTAAGTCGTAAAAACCGATAGTTATAACAACCGGTTCCACCATACAACACCATATTCTTATGCCAAGTCTTTGTTTAGAACTCCGCTCTCTTGCTTTGAAATAATACGCGAATTTTCTTCGATATTAATTTGCTTTCTTTTTGTTTCCGACAAGTTTCACAATTACATAATTCAACAATATGTTTTAAGTAAGATAATAAGTAAGAAACTGGCTGAAGAAATTTGAAGAACTGGGCCTTGAATCTACGGCATTGCACGTGTTTATTTTTACGATAATAACCATTGACCATTATACTATACCTATTCAAATTTGTTTACAATACAGATAAGCTGGTCGTTGTAGAACGACCTGTAGAGATACAATTCTCCGAAAACATTGGTCAAATGTGGTCGTTTAATGCGGTATGTCGAAGTAACCAATGTCGTAAAAAGCAATGTTTTTGATAAGGCAGTCATATAGCATTCAGCCGGGACCTTTGATTACGGTTAATATAACCGGTATGTTATTCTAAACGATGTCGCCATAAACGGTTTTGACTGTATTTCATTATGAACAAGGTGGTATAGGGTTGCCTGCGAAAAATCAGTCTCGAATCCGGGTTGTCGAATTTTGAATAGTGAAATATTGTTGCGAGTGAATATGTGCGACTGAGAGGTCCCAACCAAACATCCCATGCGATAGAAGAAGACACAGCATAGCAGCTGTTTGAAGTCCGTCCATTTAAAGAAAGAGAGTGCACATACTATATTTTGTTCTTGAAAATGTAAAGGATAGCCATAGACTCGTATATAATATACTAGCTTCTGCCCGCGGCTTCGCCCGCGTGAATTTCGGTTTTGAACAAATCCCGAGGGAATCGTGGAGTTCCGGTTCCCGTTCCCGCTCCCTTTTCCTACCTTTATACTTAAAATATCAAGCAAGGTCGCTATAGTAATCTACCTATAGCTGTAGATATAGATTTCGGGTTTTTCAAAATCCCGTGGGAACTGTGCATTTTTCCAGGATAAAAAGTAGCCTATGTGTTGCCAATGCATGCTACACAGCAAAGTATTGCAATAATGGGTTATGTGAGCGTGATTTACCTAAGAACAGTCAGCGCCCTCTGTGGCGTTTTGGAGGTCTATATCTATTTTAGTCCTACAGGAATACTTTTCTGGGATAAAAAGTTACTTTATGTGTTAAGTCAGGGCATAAGCTATCTCCATTTAAAATTTCAACCAAATCGGTTCAGTAGTTGCGGCGGAGAAGAGGAACAAACATACACACAAACTTAATAACTTAATAACGCCTTTATAATATTAGTGTGATTGTTATTTTCCTCGCTAGAAAGCTCCGATACTCGATAGCATACGCGTCCGATCGCTGCTAAATTCAAAATGCTATAGGAGAACTTTACGCATCGCCGCCCCGGCCGGCTGGAACCGCGCGCCGCGCGCAATGTCTATGTCCCGCAATTTTTAAATCTGTAATATCTTCGAAAATATTCATTTAAATCATATGCTGTAAAGGGCCATATAGATCTATAATAAATCAACAATGTACTTAAGGTATTTAATTAGATAAGGATTTATGCTGTATTGGTTAAAATCGCTTCTAAAATTAGCCATTATTTGTCGTAAAAAAGTAAATGACAAAAAATGTTATTGTGGGATATCCATAAGAGATAGACATATACCATCGCAGAGTTTTCTATAGACCTTTTCAATGTGTACAATACTTAGTACATTATATTGATAAATCTCGTAGGGTTCAGCCTGCGTTTGCAATGTAAGCGGAAAAAATGTAATTATTTACGACATCACATTAGAAACCTCAAAAATAACAGTATTTCTCCACTATTTAATGGATGTTATCATACATATAAACCTTCCTCTTGAATCACTCTATCTATTAAAAAAAACCGCATCAAAATCCGTTGCGTAGTTTTAAAGATTTAAGCGTACAAAGGGATATAGGGACATAGGGACAGAGAAAACGACTTTGTTTTACACTATGTAGTGATTTACATCTTAATATAAAATTCTCGTGTCACAATTTTCGTTTTATATCGGGATCTTAGACTAAGGCGAGATCTCATAATGTACTTAAAAGTGGTGTGTTGTTAATGTGTTGTTAGTGCGTGATGTTAATGTGGTTCTAACATCGATGTATATTCTAAGCGATGATAGCCTAGTGGATATGACTTCTGCCTCCCTTCCGTGGGGACCGAGTGAGATCCCAGCACGCACTTCTCTGTAAAACACACTTGTCATGTGCGTTTCATGCAATTAAATATCACTTGCTTCAACGGTGAAGGAAAACATCGTGAGGAAACCTGCACGCCAGAAAATTCTCCATAATGATCTCAAAGGTGTGTGAAGTCTATCAATCCGCACTTGGCCAGCGTGGTCTATCACTCTGAGAGGAGACCCGTGCCCTGTAGTGGGTTGATAATGATGATGATGAATGTGGTTCTGTCATCGCCCTTTCAGAAACGGAGTACGAACGTATGCCGCGGCTGTTTGAGCTGGAGAACTACGAGATATGCATGGAGACCCCCGGAGGCATCTACTGCGTGGCCAACTTAGAGCTTTATACTGACACCAGGAACGAGCTGTACACGCTCATTCAGGTATTTAATCCGTCATCGTCATTTTACACAGAAAGCTCGTGGCGCGTGCTCTTGCCAGGAATACAATCCTGGACCTTCCACTGCACTAGGGAGGTCTCGTCAGAGTATTCGTGTCAGCTATATTTATTTTTAGATTTATTTTAAAACTAGCTTCTGCCCGCGGCTTCGCCCGCGTGAATTTCTGTTTTTCACAGACACCAAGGGAATCGTGGATTTCCGGTTCCCGTTTCCGCTCCCTTTTCCAACCTTTATACATACATTCAAGGAAGTTTGTTATAGTAATCTACCTATAGCTGTAGCTATAGATTTTGGTTTTTTCAAAATCCCGTGGGAACTGTAAATTTTTCCAGGAGCCTATGTGTTAAGTCAGGGCATAATCTATCTCCATTCAAAATTTCAGCCAAATCGGTTCAGTAGTTGCGGCGTTAAAGAGTAACAAACATACACACACACACACATACACACACACACACACACACACACACACACACACACACACACACACACACACCTTTACAATATTGGTGTGATAACATGTTTCAAATTATGATAAATAGATAATATTAATAGTGTAACGAAAACCCGAATGGGTTTGTCCGTTTACTAATTATTTTCTTTAATTTAAAAAATTTAAGAAGGTAAAATGTAAGAAGGTAAATGTAAATGAGATATTTTTATGGTTGTTTAAGTAGTTGCTTTTTATTGTTATTAACGCTAGCGTAGTTAACTCCGTTAATCCTGAGTTATGAATGATGGATGAGCAGAGATTATCCTTTATGCAAGATTGTTATTACAGTACAAACATTAAATGTTTTCTATGTTGAATAGAAGCAGGCGTTACTTTGCGGAATTCCATGATATACCTACTTAGCTACAATGAAAAACAAAATTATTTTGCTACAGTCTGCCAAAAATGAGAATGTAGGGTAAGTACAATACCACATAAATACACCACAAAACAAAATTGACGATCATATTTTCACTGCCGACACCGAGCATCTTTAGAAAATATTATAGACTTTACAATGCACGACTTAAGTCGAACGTCATGTTACTCGTAGTTGTATGTTGTGAGTTTGTTTTGTGGTGGATTTGTGTGGTGTTGTACCCTACAAATTTGTCTCTTTTGGCAGATTATATCAAAATTATTATTGTTTCTTATTGTCTAAATCTAAATCTAATCTAATCTAATCTGATCTAATCTACTCTAATCTAATCTAATATTATGTAAAAGGAAAAGGTGACTGAATGAATGACTGACTGATCTATCAACGCACATCTATCTAACAATTGAACGGATTAGGCTAAAATTTGGCTTAAAGGTTGCTATTGTAACGTAGGCATCCGTTAAGAAAGGATTTTTGAAAATTCAACCCCTAAGGGGGTTAAATAGTAGATGGAAATTGGGATAGATTCATGAAAATCAGTATTTGGGATTTCGATAGGCCTCTTACAGCGGGAAAACATAATCTTATAGGAAATCGACAATTGTACGCGGTTGAAGTCGCGGGCAACCGCTAGTATTAAATATTTTCATTTAAAAATGATTTATTTCCAGGAATATTCAGAGTTTAGACTGAAACACTACAACTACTCAAGAATAGACAGAGGCGTTTGTGTTTCAACGACTTGCAAATCCTACGCCAGAAATGCTGGGTTAGATATAAACAGGGACCTAGGAGCGATCCTTGATGGGTGCCTCAACGAAACTATGAGAAACAAGTACGATTTGATGGCAAGAGTTTATAACATGAATTGTGTTAATGAAAAGGACAAGGATCAATTAAATTTGGACTATTCTGATTATACCTTTCTTGCTATATTCGTTATTTTACTGGTGCTCTGCTTGGTCGGGAGCTATTTAGAGATCTACTCAAATGATAAAAACTATGAACAAAACCACAAAGAAGGTTAGTTTTACGAGATTTTTGTTAATTTGAATATTATTAAAATACTAGCTGATGCTTGCGACTTCGCCCGCGTGGATTCATACAAATCTCATCCCCTATTTTACCCACTTGGGGGTGGAATTTCCAAAATTCCTGAAATACCTAACTCCTTATTTTCAACCGACAATACAAATACCGATTTTCATTGATATAACTTTAAAAATGACGGACTTTCATACAAACTTTCATCCCATATTTAACCCACTTGGGGGTAGAATTTTCAAAAATCCTGAGACACATATTTTTAATTTTTTATCAAAAGCTCAAATACCGATTTTCATGGATATAACTTGAAAAATGACGGACTTTCATACAAACTTTCATCCCCTATTTAACCTCTTTAGGGGTAGATTTTGCAATAATTCTTTCTTAGTGTGCGCTTACGTCATAAAAGGAAGCTACTGTGAAAATTTCAAGTTTCTAACTAAAAATAAAGCATTTGATTTTTATTTATTTATAAATGTACTAGCTGACCCCCGCAACTTCGTTCGCGTAGATATAGGTTTTTATATATCAGATCGGATCGGATCCCATAATTCTTTTATGTACATACCTAAACTAAATGTAGCCTAAGTTACTCCTTATAACATTGAAAGTTCCATTAAAATCGATCCAGCCGTTTCGGAGATTAGCTGGAACAAATAAACAGACCGACAAACATTAATTTAAATGCACACCAGTTTAAAATAAGCCGTACGTTCAAAGATCCGGGTCCCAAGTTATTTGAACCCAATACTTTGTTGTAATGTCTGTCATTTCTGAACTAAAAAAACTATGACCTTGAAATATTTACGGGACAATATATAAAGTACTACCTTTCTAACAAAAAAAGAATGAGTGAAATCGAACAACGCGTTAATGAATTACAGCTAAATACACGTTTTTACTTTCATCCCCTCTCCCAAGGGAACCGTGCTGAATTTCGGGATAAAAAGTATCCTATGTCCTACCTCGGAGTATAAACTCAAATCGTACCAAGTTTCATTTGAATCCATTCAGTAGTTTCGGCGTGATGCGCGGCCAAGATACAGACAGACAGACAGACAGACAGACAGACAGACAGACAGAAAGACAGACAGACAGACAAAAATGAAAAAAATTGCAGTTTTGGCTTCAGTATCGATTATAGAGTGCCCTCCAATAAAAAATTTCAAAATATATTCAATGTACAGAATTGGATTTGTTACAGTTTTATTATATTACTAGATTTAATTTTACGTGGGTATATATATTATTTAATATAACATTATATTTTTATTATTAGATGAAGAGATCACTAGGTAGCTAATTAGTGACATGGCCTCCAAATTATACACATTTTGTGATGTGATGAGCAGTTAAAGTCTTTAGTTCATTCATGCATTCAACTATTTTAAAACTCTTGTCGGTGCAGCTTTCTCCACAGATGTGCAAAAGAGGTCAAGATCGGAAGGCTTGACCTTTACTTACTCTTTAAGGTTCAAAATAAACCTTGTTCATCATTGGTTTTTATTTTTTATCGATGACAAGTTAGCCCTCATATAATATGATCTCATCAGATGGCACGTTACAATGTAATCTACGAGTAGATGGACGCGGGCTACGTAGGGTCCGCCTATCTGTTTAAAGGAGCTGATTTTCGGAAGGACTAAACCGATTTTGACAAGGTTTTCAAAGGCAGGCAGAGTAACTAGAGTAGAGTAACTTACGCTACTTTTAGCTCTAGAAATATTTAGGGTTATTGCCGAAAAAAAATGTTGTGTAGGAATAATCTTAGCATTAGTACGTACTAAGTAGTAAGCTACAATTTTTACATAACTATGTACCCTGTCCAGTGTCCATTGCTACTTCAGTTTCGTAACCCGTTGAGCTATGTCGGTGACTCTGGTTCTTCTACGGATCTCTTCATTTCTGGTTTGATCACGTACAGGAACTCTGCTCTCTCCATCGCTAGCTGAGTAACACTGAGTTTTCTTATGAAGCCCATAGTTAGCTCATGTCTTTGAGCCGTGTTATCATTGGCTACAAACACTGTTCGAAGATTTTTGTCTTTGAATTCTGTTGTATTTTTGACGAGAAGACATCTCTAAGCTTTCCGAACGCTGCCCAGCCAGTTACTTTTAATTATATTTCATTGTATGTTCACTCTCTTCTGTGTTTTATTACAGGTTATTCAGGAAAGGATATATTATTGTGTTTTTCTATTCCTCAAAACTATAAAGCATTGACTACAGTAGGAGAGAGTGATCCCAGGGTGAACATATTCAAAAGTGTACATGCTCTTCGGTAAGTTAATACTACTGCACTATACTATATATTCGTATTTAGATCTTTTAGAAGGCTAAGATGTCAGATGTATAATTTTCAAAGATTATAAAATGGATGCAGTTTAAGCCAGGCCTTGTCAACTTAGTCGATAATGTTATCGTCATTGTTCAGTCAATTTATAGATTCGAAGAAGATTAACTCGGTGGAGTTAATTTTAGAAGATAAACGGTTGAGAGATTCGTTTCCACAGTTCATTGTATTCATGACATCGATCTAACCCGTTGTCCTCGGTGAACGACAAAAGCGGGAACAAATATAACTATATATAAATACTAGTGTTGCGCTCGGTGCGCGAGCTGCAAGCAGCTCGCGGGCCTTGTAGTCTCTTCAATATTCGTCATACATTTTCTATGTTTATCTTATAAAAAAATAAAGAAATGGAATTTTTTTTTGTCCCGTAGCTATCTTTTTTTTACTGGCTCACCAAAGGGCCTAAGGTCTTGAACATTTGTAGTTTCATGACCATGCCTCTACGATTGATAGTTTTTGAGGGCCGTTAGGGTACTCTGGTAATTTTTCCATATTCACTACGTATTGTATTTTTTGTGAAAAAATAATCTTTAAGTTCTATTTATACGTGTAGTGGGGGGAAAAAGTTTCATACAAAATTGTTCTGGAGAGCCTCTTGAAAAGAACCCAAAAAATTTGTATGGAGAGAATTTTTTTTTGTTCGGCGGCCATCTTTTTTTTACCCGTTCACTCAATGGCCCAAGGTCTTTAACAACATTTGTTTGGAACCATGCCTGTATGACTGGTAGTTTTGGAGGACCCATGAGGTACTCTGGTAAATTTTCCACATTCATGACGTTTCATAATTTTCCTGAAGGAAGACCCATAAGTTCTACGCACATAAATAGTAAAGGGAAAAAAGTTCCATACAAAATTGTTCTGGAGAGCCTCTTGAAAAGAGCCCAAAAAATTTGTATGGAGAGAATTTTTTTTTGTTTGTGGGCCATCTTTTTTTTACCGGGTCACCAAATGGCCCAAGGTCTTTAATAACATTTGTTTGGAACCATGTCTGTATGACTGGTAGTTTTGGAGGACCCATGAGGTACTCTGGTAAATTTTCCACATTCATGACGTTTCATAATTTTCTGAAGGAAGATCCATAAGTGCTACGCACATAAATAGTGAAGGGAAAAAAGTTCCATACAAAATTGTTCTGGAGAGCCTCTTGAAAAGAACCCAAAAAATTTGTATGGAGAGAATTTTTTTTTGTTCGGCGGCCATCTTTTTTTCACCGGTTCACCCAATGGCCCAAGGTCTTTAATAACATTTGTTTGGGACCATGTCTGTATGACTGGTAGTTTTGGAGGACCCATGAGGTACTCTGGTAAATTTTCCACATTCATGACGTGTCATAATTTTCTGAAGGAAGGCCCATAAGTTCTACGCACATAAATAGTGAAGGGAAAAAAGTTCCATACAAAATTGTTCTGGAGAGCCTCTTGAAAATTAGGATTTTTTTTGTATGGAGACGAAATTTTTTTTGTATGGTGGTCATATTTTTTTTATCGGTTCACCCAATGGCCCAAGGTTTACAATAACATTTGTTTGGGGACGGTACCTCTCCGACTGATAGTTTTCGAGATCCCTTAGGGCACCCTAGTCAGTTTTCCACGTTCAGCTCTCTCTATAATTTTGTAGACCTTACATTTTTGAATTTTACACACACGAAAAGTATGGTGAAAAAGTCCCATACAAAATTGTTCAGGAGAGGTGATCAGTACGTAACTTCAAGTAGCTTTATATACAGTGTGTCCGGTATCGAATTAGCGATATTTTAGGGACATATTCTACAACTCATTACCTCTCTGAAAATACCACTTATTAGGGCCTGCCCCCCTCCCCCTCCCAGGGACAGCCATTTCAATTTGGTGTGCGTTTTTGTGGGTATGTGCGCACAAAAAATGTAATAACTCGAAAGTCTGCTGATGCACAGGTCTTCAAATGACCTTATTCGATTGGATACAATATTCTCCATCACTAAATACTAAACAATAGAACAAAATGTTAAAATAACTCGATCAAAAATGCTTCGGAAAAAAATTATTTTTTCAAAAATATTGAAAACTACAAGTTTTTGCTGCATTTTGCAAAAACGAGGTCGTTAAGATTACATTGTTTAGTATTAAATTGACAGTTTTTGAGATAAACAACAAAACGACATAAAAATTTTGACTGTAAGTTATTTACTTTTGGAGATATTATTGTTTAAACATAACTTAACCGCGAGCGCGTAATTTCTTATGTTATTCGAATGTGGGTTTCCATCGCATACCTTGGGCGATCAGGTAATAATAATATTGTTTTTGATTAGTCAGTGAATGAGGTTAAAACTAAGGATCGGACCCCTACTTCAACTGATTAAATATTCGTATAAAAAATTGAAATATCTGAAATTTTATTTTGTTGTTCCTGGCGAGGAGGCGTAATGATCGCTACTTAAGTTATTACTCATTTTTGTTTGTGATTCAGGTTTGTGAAGTTTGCTAAGTTTAAAGACATGCCTACTCGGTATTATTATAGCCATAAGAGAGCATTTAGATGTCAACTATTCGCCATGGATCGGACGTGGCAGCAATTCAATGGAATGGCCACCTCATTCTCCAGACCTTACACCTTTGGACTTCTTTTTATGAGGACCTATGAAGCAGAAGGTATTTTATATGGTACCAAATACCAGAAAAGAATTATTGGAGATAAAATAAGATTGCATTTGGACATGATCCAACGATCCTCCCAACATGAAGTAACTAGCTAACAGAACAGAAGTGGTAATTTGGGTTTGTGGCGGAAATAACCTAGTTTTTAGGATATCTGATTTGTGTCACATACACAAATCAGAGTTATTGAGTTATTTAGTTTATAACTAACAAAAATTAAATTATAAAGTTAAGATTTTTTACCTTATGTGTAGTAAAAAAATGATGAATCTTAAATTTGGGTTCAATACTCGTAATTCATGTTTGGGGACGAAGTACTTACAATTACCAATATCTCCAGAAGTAAGTAACTTACAGTCAAATTTTTTATGTCGTTTTGTTGCTTATCTCAAAAGCTGTCGATTTAATACTTAATAATGTGGTCTTAATGACCTCGTTTTTACAAAATCTAGCAAAAACTTGTAGTTTTCAATATTTTTGACCAATTTCTTTTTATTCCAAAGCATTTTTGATCAAGTTATTTTAACATTTTACACTATTGTTTGGTATTAAGTGATGGAGAATATTGTATCCAATCGAATAAGGTCATTTGAAGACCTGTGCATCAGCAGACTTTCGAGTTATTACATTTTTTGTGCGCACATACCCACAAAAACGCACACCAAATTGAAATGGCTGTCCCTGGGAGGGGGAGGGGGGCAGGCCCTATTAAGTGGTATTTTCAGAGAGGTAATGAGTTGTAGAATATGTCCCTAAAATATCGCTAGTTCGATCCCGGACACACTGTATAAACTAGTATGGCGCGTGGGGGCGCGGCCCGCAAGCGGACCGCGAGGTTTTGTTTTCAGGTATTTTTTGTTTGAGCAGCCTCCACCTATCTACCCCATATTCCTAACCCTCGATCATTATCACTCTCCATATTTTTTCTCCGAATAATTTGTCAGAATGAGAGTTCTTCCATAAAAAAAAAAATTGAAAAATTGAAAAGGAACGGCGTCAAAGTCTTGCATAGTTCCAAACTTACATTCTCTTCAATATTCGCCATATATTTTGTATGGAATAATAAATTTCGCCATCTTGTTTTTTTCTGTTCATCAAGTAAACCACGTCTTGATCATCTTTTGCCAAAAAACCACTCTTCCATCTTTCATACTCAGTGACATAGACGAAAGTATGGCCACTGTCTTGAAACCGCCATTTAGGAATTTTTTTAAGCTCACTGCCAATTGGATTAGGTTTCGAGTAACTTTTGTTTGAGCACCTTCCACCTATATTCAATACCCTCGCTGTGTCCTTCACCCGCCTCTGAAATTTTCAATCATCAGCTCTCTCCATATTTTTCCTCCGCATGAATTTTTGTCTTCTATACGAAACCATCACAAAAAAAAAAACTTTTTGTGTAGAAAAATAAATTCCGCCATCTTGTTTTTTTCTGTTCATCAAGTAGACTTTTAGGTCTTGATCATCTTTTTCCCAGAAACCACTCTTCCATCTTTTATGCTTGGTGAGATAGACTCTGACGAAATTTGTATAGCCGCCATCTTGAATCCGCCATTTTGTTTTTTTTCAGCTCAGTGCCAATTGAATGAGGTTTTGAGTAATTTTTGTTTGAGCACCTCCCATCTATCTAACATACCCTGCCCGGGCTCCTCATCCATCTTCCAAACCCTCAATCATCATGTCTTCCCATATTTTTCTTTGAGAGTTCTCCAAAGAATCGCATCAAAGCCTTGCATAGTTTACAACTTGTAGTCTCTTCAATATTCGCCATACATTTTCTATGGAAAAATAAATTCCGCCATTTTGATTTTTTTTTCTATTCATCGGGTAGACCATCGGATCTTGATCATCTTTTGCTAAGAAACCACTCTTCCATCTTTCATACCCTCCGAGATGGACACCGACGGAATTTGTATGGCGGCCATCTTTTTTTCGCCATTTTGAATTTTTTTTTGGCTCACTGCCAATTGGATGACGTTTTGAGTGACATTTGCTCGAGCACCTCCCACCTATCTTCAATACCTTAAGCGTGCCCATCGCTCGTCTCTGAAATCCTCAATCATCAGCTCTCTCCATATTTTTGTTCTGAATGAATTTTTGTCCTCTATACGAAACCATTTGTGAAAAAAAAATTTTTCATACAAAATTTTACAGGAGGGGTGATCAATCAGTGAGTCAGTCAATGAATCAGCACGAGCAGCTATATATATATTAACTAGAAGGGCGCGTGGGTGCGCGGCCCGCAAGCGGACCGCGAGGTTTCGCTTTCGGGTATTTTGGTTTGAGCAGCCTCCACCTATCTCTCCCATATTCCTAATCCTCGATCATTATCACTCTCCATATTTTTTCTTCGAATCATTCTGCTCATCAAGTAGATCTTTAGGTATTGATCATCTTTATCCAAGAAACCACTCTTCCATCTTTTATACTTGGTGAGATAGACACCGACGAAATTTGTATAGCCGCCATCTTGAATCCGCCATTTTGTTTTTTTTTCAGCTCAGTGCCAATTGGATGAGGTTTTGAGTAATTTTTGTTTGACCACCTCTCATCTATCTGCCATACCCTGCCCGGGCTCTTCAACCATCTTCCAAACCCTCAATCATCATGTCTTCCCATATTTTTCATTGAGAGTTCTCCAAAGAACAGCATCAAAGCCTTGCATAGTTTACAACTTGTAGTCTCTTCAATATTCGCCATACATTTTCTATGGAAAAAGAAATTCCGCCATTTTGAATTTTTTTTTCTATTCATCGGGTAGACCTTTGAATCCTGATTAATTTTTGCGAAGAAACCACTCTTCCATCTTTTATAACCTCCGAGATGGACACCCACGAAATTTGTATGGCGGCCATCTTTTTTTCGCCATTTTGAATTTTTTTTCAGCTCACTGCCAATTGGATGATGTTTCGAATGACATTTGCTCGAGCACCCCCCACCTATCTTCAATACCTTAAGCGTGCTGCTCACCTGTCTCCGAAATCCTCAATCATCAGCTCTCTCCATATTTTTGTTCCGAATGAATTTTTGTCCTCTATACGAAACCATTAGTGAAAAAAAAATTTTTCATACAAAATTTTACAGGAGGGGTGATCAATCAGTGAGTCAGTCAATGAATCAGCACGAGCAGCTATATATATATTAATACTAGTAGGGCGCGTGGGTGCGCGGCCCGCAAGCGGACCGCGAGGTTTTGCTTTCGGGTATTTTGGTTTGAGCAGCCTCCACCTATCTCTCCCATATTCCTAATCCTCGATCATTATTACTCTCCATATTTTTTCTTCGAATCATTCTGCTCATCAAGTAGATCTAAAGGTCTTGATCATCTTTTGTCAAGAAACCACTCTTCGATCTTTTATACGTAGTCTCTTTAATATTCGCCATACATTTGCTATGGAAAAATAAATTCCGCCATTTTGAATTTTTTTCTATTAATCGAGTAGACCTTTGGATCCTGATTATGTTTTGCGAAGAAACTACTCGTCCATCTTTTATATCCTCCGAGATGGAGACCAACAAAAGTTGTATGGCGGCCATCTTTTTTTCGCCATTTTGAATTTTTTTTCAACTCACTGCCAATTGGATGACGTTTCGAGTGACATTTGCTCGAGCACCCCCCACCTATCTTCAATACCTTAAGCGTGCCATTCGCTCGTCTCTGAAATCCTCAATCATCAGCTCTCTCCATATTTTTGTTCCGAATGAATTTTTGTCTTCTATACGAAACCATTAGTGAAAAAAAAATTTTTCATACAAAATTGTTCAGGAGAGGTGATCAATGAGTCAGTGAGTGAATCAGCACGAGCAGCTATATATATATTAACTAGTTGCTCGGTGCGCGAGCTGCTAAAGCAGCTCGCGGGGACGTTCAACATTATATAACATGGGGCTGCACCCTATAATTTCGAAGATATAAGCATTTAAAAATTTGATCACGTGAGCACATAGACATCGCAAAAATAAGAAGTTTGAGTAAAAACAACATGGGGTTGCACCATATAGTTTGGAGATATAAGCTTTTAAAAATCTGACCATGTGAGCATATTATAGACATCGCGAAAATTTGAGTACCAACAACGTGGGGCTGCACCCTATAGTTTCGGAGATATAAGCTTTTAAAAATCTGATCACGTGAACATCTAGACATCGCGAAAGTAAGTTTGAGTACCAACAACATGGGGCTCGACCCTATAGTTCCGTAGATATAAGCTTTTAAAAATCTGACCACGTAAGCATACAGACATCGCGAAAATAAGAAGTTTGAGTAACAACAACATGGAGCTGCACCCTATAGTTTCGGAGATATAAGCTTTTAAAAATCTGACCACGTAAGCACACATACATCGCGAAAATAAGAAGTTTGAGTACCAACTACATAGGGCTTCACCATATAGTTTCGGATATAAGCTTTTAAAAATCTGACCACGTGAGCATAAAGACCAAGATAAGAGGTTTGGGTACCAACAACATGGGGCTGCACTCTACCCTTCTGTATCCTTCACTTGTGTCCAAAATCCTCAATCATCAGCTCTCGCCATATTTTTTCTCCGAATGAATTTTTGTTTTCTCTGTGAAACCATTTGTGAAAAAAAAATTTCATATAAAATTTTACAGGAGGAAATGTTTGGGGAAATCTCGAAAATACCCCGGTCGGTCCTTAGTCGGTCCCTAGTCAGTCGCTAGTCGGTCCCTAGTCGGTCCCTAGTCGGTCCGTAGTCGGTCCATAGTCGGTCCCTAGTCGGTCCTTAGTCGGTCCCTAGTCGGTCCCTAGTCGGTCCGTAGTCGGTCCATAGTCGGTCCGTAGTCAGTCCCTAGTCGGTCCGTAGTCGGTCCCTAGTCGGTCCGTAGTCAGTCCGTAGTAGGTCCCAAGTGGGACCGTAGTCGGTCCCTAGTCGGTCCGTTGTCGGTCCCTAGTCGGTCTACCTAAGTCGGTCCGTAGTCGGTCCGTAGTCGGTCTCTAGTCGGTCCGTAGTCGGTACCTGGTCGGTCCCTAGTCGGTCCGTAGTCAGTCCCTAGTCGGTCCGTAGTCGGTCCGTTGTTGGTCCGTAGTCGGTCCGTAGTCGGTCCGTAGTCGGTCCGTAGTCAGTCCATAGTCGGTCCGTAGTCGGTCCCTAGTCGGTCCGTAGTCGGTCCCTACTCCCTAGTCGGTCTACCCTAGTCGGTCCGTAGTCAGTCCGTAGTCGGTCTCTAGTTGGTCCGTAGTCGGTCCATAGTCGGTCCGTAGTCGGTCCCCAGTCCGTCCCTAGTCGGTCCGTAGTCGGTCCGTAGTCGGTCCGTAGTCGGTCCCTAGTCGGTCCCTAGTCGGTCCCTAGTAGGTCCGTAGTAGGTCCCTAGTCGGTGTCTAGTCGGTCCGTAGTCGGTCCCTAGTCGGTCTCTGTCGGTCCGTAGTCTGTCCTTAGTCGGTCCCTACTCGGTCTCTAGTCAGTTCGTAGTCAGTCCCTAGTCGGTCCGTAGTCGGTCCGTTGTTGGTCCGTAGTCGGTCCGTAGTCGGTCCGTAGTCGGTCCATAGTCGGTCCGTAGTCGGTCCCTAGTCGGTCCGTAGTCGGTCCAAAGTCGGTCCGTAGTCGGTCCGTAGTCGGCCCGTAGTCGGTCCGTAGTCGGTCCGTAGTCGGTCCGTAGTCGGTCCATAGTCGGTCCGTAGTCGGTCCCCAGTCCGTCCCTAGTCGGTTCGTAGTGGGTCCCCAGTCCGTCCCTAGTCGGTCCACAGTCGGTCCCTAGTCGGTTTCTAGTTGGTCCCTAGTCGGTCCCTAGTCGGTCCCTAGTCGGTCCCTAGTCGGTCCCTAGTCGGTCCCTAGTCGGTCCCTAGTCGGTCCCTAGTCGGTCCCTAGTCGGTCCGTAGTAGGTCCCTAGTCGGTGTCTAGTCGGTCCGTAGTCGGTCCCTAGTCGGTCCCTAGTCGGTCCGTAGTCTGTCCCTAGTCGGTCCCTACTCGGTCTCTAGTCAGTCCGTAGTCAGTCCCTAGTCGGTCCCTAGTCGGTCCGTAGTCGGTCCAAAGTCGGTTCGTAGTCGGTCCGCAGTCGGTCCGTAGTCGGTCCGTAGTCGGTCCGTAGTCGGTCCCCAGTCCGTCCCTAGTCGGTCCGTAGTCGGTAACCAGTCCGTCCCTAGTCGGTCCACAGTCGGTCCCTAGTCGGTTTCTAGTTGGTCCCTAGTCGGTCCCTAGTCGGTCCGTAGTCGGTCCCTAGTCGGTCTCTAGTCGGTCCGTAGTCGGTCCCTAGTCGGTCTCTAGTCGGTCCGTAGTCTGTCCCTAGTCGGTCCCTAGTCGGTCTCTAGTCGGTCCGTAGTCAGTCCCTAGTTGGTCCGTAGTCGGTCCCTAGTCGGTCCGTAGTCGGTCCGTAGTCGGTCTCTAGTCGGTCCGTAGTCGGTCCGTAGTCGGTCCCTAGTCGGTCCGTAGTCGGTCCCTAGTCGGTCTCTAGTCGGTCCGTAGTCGGTCCCTAGTCGGTCCGTAGTCTGTCCCTAGTCGGTCCCTAGTCGGTCTCTAGTCGGTCCGTAGTCAGTCCCTAGTCGGTCCCTAGTCGGTCCGTAGTCGGTCCATAGTCGATCCGAAATAAATTCCTCCATTTTGAATTTTTTTTTTCTAGGATCCGAAGGTCCTGATCATCTTTTGATAAGAAACCACTCATCCATCTTTTATACCCTTTAAGATGGACGATGATGAAATTTGTATGGCAGCCATCTTTTTTCCGCCATTTTGAATATTTTTCCAGCTCACTGCAAATTGGAAGCCGTTTCGAGTGACATTTGCTCGAGCACCTCCCACCTATCTTCAATACCTTAAGCGTGTCCTTCACCCGTCTCCGAGTTCCTCAATCATCAGCTCTATCCATATTTTTTTTCTGAATAAATTTTTGTCTTTTTTGTGAAACCATTTGTGAAAAAAAAAAATTTCATACAAAATTTTACAGGAGAAAATTTTTGGGGAAAATCTCGTAAACTACCCCGAAGGTGGCAACACTGTTTACATTTATCGATACTGCCGGTTAAGTTACACAGTCGATTCATACATTTCAACTTTCCAAAATGTTGCCAACTGCCTAAAAAACATGTTCAAAATCAATTCCAAAACAAATAAAATACAAAATGGCTGTCAACTCATTTTGCAGATTTATTTTAGATAGTTGAATAATTTTTCCATTAAGTACAGGAGATACCGCTCCTGATGACGTTTAAAGTTTTCATCTCGCTTGCACACAGGCGAAATGATCACCCCTGAAAAAAAGACCGTATCGCGAAAACAACTTTTTCTTTGATAAAGTTCAGTGTTGCCTGTTCCTGGCGATAAAAATATCCAAATTTCGTTTGTCCAGGTAAAAAATGTCGTTGCTCATACTCGGATTTTGCAAAAAGTTCGTATTTCAATTTTTGAATTTTTGGGGTAGATCTTGAAATTTCCCCAAAAATGGGGTATTTTTTTCACCAATCTATACTTCAAGTCTGTACATACAATAGCTTCATAGAAGTAAAAACGCTCCGATCTTGTCAACTGTGAGTAATTTGAATTTTAAAATTGCGTTTTTTCGTACCTCAAACTGAATGGCCGCCACGACAGCCGCCATCTTGAATATTTAAAAACCACTCCCGATCTGTCAAAATACAGGATAATTGTAGACGGAAACAGGAAAAAAATATTATCCTCAACTAACCCGTTTCGGTGCTGTGGCGCCGCGGTTCGGGGTCAAAAAATCGAAAATTTGAAAGACTACAGCTAAGCCGCCATCTTGTTTTTTAAATTTTTTCTACTTTTTCTATTAATCGTTTCCTAATTTCTTCTAGAATTGCGAGTTTTAACGAAATCGGTAGGAAAACAAAAATGTTACAAAAATCACGTCGGCCGCCATCTTGTTTTTGTTTGAGCAGCCCTTTTCTATCTACAATACGCTTCCCGGGCTCCCCAACCATCTTACTTACCCTCAATCATCATGTCTTCCCATATTTTACTTGAGAGTTCTTCAAAGAACCGCATAAAAGCCTTTTCAATATTCGCCATACATTTTATATGAAAAAATAAATTCCGCCATTTTAAATTTTTTTTCTATTTATCGAGTAGACCTTCGGATCTTGATCATCTTTTGCTAAGAAACCACTCTTCCATCTTTTATACCCTCCGAGATGGATACCGATGAAATTTGTATGGCGGCCATCTTTTTTTCGCCATTTTGAATTTTTTTTCAGCTCACTCCCAATTGGACAACGTTTCAAATGATATTTGCTCGAGCACCCCCCACCTATCTTCAATACCTTCAGCGTGCCCTTCACCCGTCTCCGAAACCCTCAATCATCAGCTCTCTCCATATTTTTCGTAAAATAATTTTTTGTCTTCTATGTGACTTCATTGGCGAAAAAAATATTTTCATACAAAATTTTACAGAAGGAATTTTTTGGGGAAATCTCGAAAACTACCCTAAATGTGGCAACACTGTGTATATACCTCGATACTGCCAGTTGAGTTGCACAATCGATTCATACATGTCAAATTTCTAAAATGTTGCCAACTGCCTCAATAACATGATCAAAATTTTAAAAAACACTCAACAACAGTACAAAATGGCCGCCAACTCGTTTTATAGAAACAATTCACATAGTTTTATAATTTTACCATTAACTACAGGATGTACCGCTCCTGATGACGTTTAAATGTTTTATCTCGCTCGAACCCAGGCGAAATAATTGCCCCTGAAAAAAGACCATGTCGCGAAAATCACTTTTTCTTTGTTAAATTCCAGTGTTGCCAGTCCTTGACCATGAAAATACCCAAATGTCATTTGTATAAGTAAAATACGTAGTTGCTTATACTCGGATTTTGCAAAAAGTCCGTATTTCGTTTTTTTTATTTTTGGGGTAAATCTTGAAATTTCCCCAAAAGTGGGGTATTTTTTTTATCACCAATTTATACCTCGAGTCTATGCAAACAATCGCTTCATAGAAGTCGAAACGCTCCGATATTGCCAACTGTGAGAAATTTGAATTTTAAAATTGCGTTTTTTCGTACCTCAAACCAAATGGCCGCCACAACAGCCGCCATCTTGAATTTTTAAAAACTACTCCCGTTCTGTCAAAATTAAGGATAATTGTGGGCGGAAACAGGAAAAAAATATTATCCTCAACTACCCCGTTTCGGAGCTGTGGTGCCGCGGTTTGGGGTCAAAAAATCAAAAATTTTAAAAATCTAAATCTCGGCCGCCATCTTGTTTTTCCAATGTTTTCCACTTTTTCTATTAATTGTTTACCAATTTCTTTAATAGTTGCGAGTTGTAACGAAATCGGTTGGAAAACAAAAAGGTTACAAAAATCACATCAGCCGCCATCTTGTTTTTCTGAAATGTCATAATTTTTCCCTACTCCAATTCCCCATCCGAACACATCTCCCATACATGATTATATCGTTTTCTGTCTCTTTCTAGGAGAACAATTATGTCAATCAGTCAGTGAGTGGTAATTGAGCTATATATATTATAACTAGTGTTGCGCTCGGTGCGCGAGCTGCAAGCAGCTCGCGTGGCTTGTAGTCTCTTCAATATTCGTAAAATAAAGAAATGGGAGGCCATACCAAATACCAGAATATTCTGGAGAGTCTCTTGAAAGATAGAAATAAATATTGGTGTCACGTTTCGTATCTTTTCTGAAAGGACACTAATCAGTTCTATGCATGCGTTTAGTGGAAAAAAAGGATCTACACAAAAATGTTCTGGAGAGCCTCTTGAAAATTAAAAATAAATTTTGTATGGACACGATTTTTTTTTTGTTCCGTAGCTATCTTTTTTTACTGGCTCACCAAAGGGCCTAAGGTCTTGAACATTTTTAGTTTCAGGACCATGCCTCTATGATTGATAGTTTTTGAGGGCCGTTAGGGTACTCTGGTAATTTTTCCACATTCACTACGTTTTATATTTTTTGTGGAAAAATCTTTGAGTTCTATTTACTTATACGTGTAGTGGGAGGAAAAAGTTTCATACAAAAATGTCTAAGAGAGCCTCTTAAAAAGAACCCAAAAAATTTGTATAGAGAGATTTTTTTTTGTTCGGCTGCCATCTTTTTTTTACCCATTCACCCAATGGCCCAAGGTCTTTAACAACATTTGTTTGGGACCATGCCTGTATGACTGGTAGTTTTGGAGGACCCATGAGGTACTCTGGTAAATTTTCCACAATCATGACGTTTCAGAATTTTTTTGGAAGAAGACCCATAAGATCGACGTATATAAATAGTTAAGGGAAAAGGTTCCATACAAAATTGTTCTGGAGAGCCTCTTGAAAAGAACCCAAAAAATTTGTATGGAGAGAATTTTTTTTTGTTTGGTGGCCATCTTTTTTTTACTGGTTCACCTAATGGCCCAAGGTCTTTAATAACATTTGTTTGGGACCATGTCTGTATGACTGGTAGTTTTGGAGGACCCATGAGGTACTTTGGTAAATTTTCCACATTCATGACGTTTCATAATTTTCTGAAGGAAGACCCATAAGTTCTACGTACATAAATAGTGAAAGGAAAAAAGTTCAATACAAAATTGTTCTGGAGAGCCTCTTGAAAATTACCCAAAAAATTTGTATGGAGAGAATTTTTTTTTGTTCGGCGGCCATCTTTTTTTTACCGGTTCACCTAATGGCCCAAGGTCTTTAATAACATTTGTTTGGGACCATTGTCTGTATGACTGGTAGTTTTGGAGGACCCATGAGGTACTTTGGTAAATTTTCCACATTCATGACGTTTCATAATTTTCTGAAGGAAGACCCATAAGTTCTACGCACATAAATAGTGAAAGGAAAAAAGTTCAATACAAAATTGTTCTGGAGAGCCTCTTGAAAATTAGGATTTTTTTTGTATGGAGTCGAATTTTTTTTTGTATGGTGGCCATATTTTTTTTACCGGTTCACCCAATGGCCCAAGGTTTTGAACATTTTTTGTTTCGAGACAATACCTCTCCGACTGATAGTTTTCGAGATCCCCTAGGGCACTCTAGTCAGTTTTCCACGTTCAGCTCTCTCTATAATTTTGGTGACCTAGAATTTTTGAATTTTACACACATGGAAAGTATGGTGAAAAAGTTCCATACAAAATTGTTCAGGAGAGGTGATCAGTCCGTAACTTCAAGTAGCTTTATATATATACTAGTATGGCGCGTGGGTGCGCGGCCCGCAAGCGGACCGCGAGGATTCGAGTAGTTTTTGTTTGAGCACGTCCCACCTATCTTCAATACCCTCGCCGTGCTCTTCATCCGTCTCCAAAATCTTCGATCATCAGCTCTTTCCGTATTTTTCCATCAATAATTTTTTTTTGTGTAGAAAAATAAATTTCGCCATCTTGTTTTTTTCTGTTCATCAAGTAGACTTTTAGGTCTTGATCATCTTTTTCCCAGAAACCACTCTTCCATCTTTTATGCTTGGTGAGATAGACTCTGACGAAATTTGTATAGCCGCCATCTTGAATCCGCCATTTTGTTTTTTTTTCAGCTCAGTGCCAATTGGATGAGGTTTTGAGTAATTTTTGTTTGAGCACCTCCCATCTATCTAACATACCCTGCCCGGGCTCCTCATCCATCTTCCAAACCCTCAATCATCATGTCTTTCCATATTTTTCTTTGAGAGTTCTCCAAAGAATCGCATCAAAGCCTTGCATAGTTTACAACTTGTAGTCTCTTCAATATTCGCCATACATTTTCTATGGAAAAATAAATTCCGCCATTTTGATTTTTTTTTTCAATTCATCAAGTAGACCTTTGGATCCTCATCATCTTTTGCGAAGAAACCACTCTTCCATCTTTTATACCCTCCGAGATGGAGACCGATGAAATTTGTATGGCGGCCATCTTTTTTTCGCCATTTTGAATTTTTTTTCAGCTAACTGCCAATTGGATGACGTTTCGAGTGACATTTGTTCGAGCACCCCCCACCTATCTTCAATACCTTAAGCGTGCTGCTCACCTGTCTCCGAAATCCTCAATCATCAGCTCTCTCCATATTTTTGTTCCGAATGAATTTTTGTCCTCTATACGAAATCATTAGTGAAAAAAAAAATTTTCATACAAAATTTTACAGGAGGGGTGATCAATCAGTGAGTCAGTCAATGAATCAGCACGAGCAGCTATATATATATTAACTAGTTGCTCGGTGCGCGAGCTGCTAAAGCAGCTCGCGGGGACGTTCGTCATTATATAACATGGGGCTGCACCCTATAATTTCGAAGATATAAGCATTTAAAAATTTCATCACTGGGGCTGCACCCTATAGTTTCGGAGATATAAGCTTTTAAAAATCTGATAACGTGAGCATATAGACATCGCGAAAATAAGAAGCTTGAGTACCAACAACATGGGCCTGCACCCTATAGTTTCGGAGATATAAGCTTTTAAAAGTCTGACCACGTAAGCAAACAGACTTTGTGAAAATAAAAAGTTCGAGTACCAACTACATGGGGCTTCACCATATAGTTTCGGATTTAAGCTTTTAAAAATCTGACCACGTGAGCATAAAGACGAAGATAAGAAGTTTGAGTACCAACAACTTGGGGCTGCACTCTACCCTTCTGTATCCTTCACTTGTCTCCAAAATCCTCAATTATCAGCTCTCGCCATATTTTTTCTCCGAATGAATTTTTATCTTCTCTGTGAAACCATTTGTAAAAAAAAAATTTCATATCAAATTTTACAGTAGGAAATTTTTGGGGAAATCTCGAAAAGTCCCCGGTCGGTCCTTAGTTGGTCCCTAGTCGGTCGCTAGTCGGTCCCTAGTCGGTCCCTAGTCGGTCTCTAGTCGGTCCCTAGTCGGTCCATAGTCGGTAAATAGTCGGTCCGTAGTCGGTCCCTAGTCGGTCCGTAGTCGGTCCGTAGTCGGTCCCTAGTCGGTCCCTAGTCGGTCGCTAGTCGGTCGCTAGTCGGTCCCTAGTTGGTCCGTAGACGGTCCATAGTCAGTCCGTAGTCGGTAAATAGTCGGTCCGTAGTCGGTCCCTAGTCGGTCCGCAGTCGGTCCGTAGTCGGTCCCTAGTCGGTCCCTAGTCGGTCGCTAGTCGGTCGCTAGTCGGTCCTTAGTCGGTCCCTAGTTTGTCCATTGTCAGACCCTAGTCGGTCTCTAGTGGGTCCGTAGTCGGTCCATAGTCGGTAAATAGTCGGTCCGTAGTCGGTCCCTAGTCGGTCCGTAGTCGGTCCGTAGTCGGTCCCTAGTCGGTCACTAGTCGGTCCCTAGTTTGTCCCTAGTCGGTCTCTAGTCGGTCCCTAGTCGGTCCCTAGTCGGTCTCTAGTTGGTCAGTAGTTGGTCCCTAGTCGGTCTCTAGTCGGTGCGTAGTCGGTCCGTAGTCGGTCCGTAGTCGGTCCCTAGTTGGTCTCTAGTCGGTCCGTAGTCGGTCCGTAGTCAGTCCGTAGTCAGTCCGTAGTCGGTCCCTAGTCGGACCTTAGTCGGTCCCTAGTCGGTCCGTAGTCGGTCCCTAGTCGGTCTACCTAACTCGGTCCGTAGTCGGTCCGTAGTCGGTCTCTAGTCGGTCCGTAGTTGGTCCGTAATCAGTCCCTAGTCGGTCCGTAGTCGGTCCCTAGTCGGTCCGTAGTCAGTCCCTAGTCGGTCTCTAGTCGGTCCGTAGTCGGTCCTTAGTCGGTCCCTAGTCGGTCTCTAGTCGGTCCGTAGTCGGTCCCTAGTCGGACCCTAGTTGGTCTCTAGTTGGTCCGTAGTCGGTCCCTAGTCGGTCTCTAGTCGGTCCGTAGTCGGTCCGTAGTCGGTCATAGTCGGTCCCTGGTATGTCTCTAGTCGGTCCGTAGTCGGTCCCTAGTCTGTCCCTAGTCGGTCCGTACTCGGTCCCTAGTCGGTCCGTAGTTGGTCCCTAGTCGGTCTCTAGTCGGTCCGTAGTCGGTCCCTAGTCGGTCTCTAGTCGGTCCCTAGTCGGTCCCTAGTCGGTCTCCTAGTTGGTCCGTAGTCGGTCCCTAGTCGGTCTAGTTGGTCCGTAGTCGGTCCATAGTCGGTCCCTAGTCGGTCCCTAGTCGATCTCTAGTCGGTCCGTAGTCGGTCCCTAGTCGGTCCGTAGTCGGTCCCTAGTCGGTCTCGTCGGTCCGTAGTCGGTCCTTAGTCGGTCCCTAGTCTGTCCCTAGTCGGTCCGTAGTCGGTCCGTTGTTGGTCCGTAGTCGGACCATAGTGGGTCCGTAGTCGGTCCCTAGTCGGTCCCTAGTCAGTCCGTAGTCGGTCCCTAGTCGGTCCGTAGTCAGTCCCTAGTCGGTCCGTACTCGGTCCCTAGTCGGTCTACCCTAGTCGGTCCGTAGTCGGTCCGTACTCGGTCCCTAGTCGGTCCGTAGTTGGTCCCTAGTCGGTCTCTAGTCGGTCCGTAGTCGGCCCCTAGTCGGTCTCTAGTCGGTCCCTAGTCGGTCCCTAGTCGGTCTCGTCGGTCCGTAGTCGGTCCTTAGTCGGTCCCTAGTCTGTCCCTAGTCGGTCCGTAGTCGGTCCGTTGTTGGTCCGTAGTCGGACCATAGTGGGTCCGTAGTCGGTCCCTAGTCGGTCCCTAGTCAGTCCGTAGTCGGTCCCTAGTCGGTCCGTAGTCAGTCCCTAGTCGGTCCGTACTCGGTCCCTAGTCGGTCTACCCTAGTCGGTCCGTAGTCGGTCCGTACTCGGTCCCTAGTCGGTCCGTAGTTGGTCCCTAGTCGGTCTCTAGTCGGTCCGTAGTCGGCCCCTAGTCGGTCTCTAGTCGGTCCCTAGTCGGTCCCTAGTCGGTCTCCTAGTTGGTCCGTAGTCGGTCCCTAGTCGGTCTAGTTGGTCCGTAGTCGGTCCATAGTCGGTCCCTAGTCGGTCCCTAGTCGATCTCTAGTCGGTCCGTAGTCGGTCCCTAGTCGGTCCGTAGTCGGTCCCTAGTCGGTCTCGTCGGTCCGTAGTCGGTCCTTAGTCGGTCCCTAGTCTGTCCCTAGTCGGTCCGTAGTCGGTCCGTTGTTGGTCCGTAGTCGGTCCATAGTGGGTCCGTAGTCGGTCCCTAGTCGGTCCCTAGTCAGTCCGTAGTCGGTCCCTAGTCGGTCCGTAGTCAGTCCCTAGTCGGTCCGTACTCGGTCCCTAGTCGGTCTACCCTAGTCGGTACGTAGTCGGTCCGTAGTCGGTCTCTAGTCGGTCCCTAGTCGGTCCCTAGTCGGTCTCCTAGTTGATCCGTAGTCGGTCCCTAGTCGGTCTCTAGTCGGTCCCTAGTCGGTCTAGGCGAAATGATCACCCCTGAAAAAACACCGTATCGCGAAAACAACTTTTTCTTTGATAAATTTCAGTGTTGCCTGTCCCTGGCGATAAAAATATCCAAATTTCGTTTGTACAGGTAAAAAATGTAGTTGCTCATACTCGGATTTTGCAAAAAGTTCGTATTTCGATTTTTGAATTTTTGGGGTAAATCTTGAAATTTCCCCAAAAATGGGGTATTTTTTTCACCAATATATACTTCAAGTCTGTACATACAATAGCTTGATAGAAGTAGAAACGCTCCGATGTTGTCAACTGTGAGTAATTTGAATTTTTAATTTGCGTTTTTTCGTACCTCAAACTGAATGGCCGCCACGACAGCCGCCATCTTGAATATTTAAAAACCACTCCCGATCTGTCAAAATACAGGATAATTGTAGACAGAAAAAAATATTATCCTCAACTAACCCGTTTCGGTGCTGTGGCGCCGCGGTTCGGGGTTGAAAAATCGAAAATTTGAAAGACTACAGCTAAGCCGCCATCTTGTTTTTTAAATTTTTTCTACTTTTTCTATTAATCGTTTCCGAATTTCTTCTAGAATTGCGAGTTTTAAAGAAATCGGTAGGAAAACAAAAAAGTTACAGAAATCACGTCGGCCGCCATCTTGTTTTTGTTTGAGCAGCCCTTTTCTATCTACAATATCCTTCCCGAGCTCCCCAACCATCTTACTAACCCTCAATCATCATGTCTTCCCATATTTTTCTGTGAGAATTCTCTGAAGAACCGCATCAAAGGCAATTTCTACATTACCATACATTACCATACCATACATTTTCTATGAAAAAATAAACTCCGCCATTTTGAATTTTTTTCCATTCATCAAGTAGACCTTCGGATTTTGATCATCTTTTGCTAAGAAACCACTCTTCCATCTTTTATACCCTCCGAGATGGATACCGATGAAATTTGTATGGCGGCCATCTTTTTTTCGCCATTTTGAATTTTTTTTCAGCTCACTCCCAATTGGACGACGTTCCGAATGACATTTGCTTGAGCTTCCCCCGCCTATCTTCAATACTTTCAGCGTGCCCTTCACCCGTCTCCGAAACCCTCAATCATCAGCTCTGTCCATATTTTTTTCGGAATAAATTTTTGTCTTCTTTGTGAAACCATTAGTGAAAAAAAAATTTTTCATACAAAATTTTACAGGAGGAAATTTTTGGGGAAATCTCAAAAACTACCCTAAATGTGGCAACACTGTGTACATACTTCGATACTGCCGGTTGAGTTGCACAATCGATTCATACATATCAACTTTCTAAAATGTTGCCAATTGCCTCAAAAACATGATCAAAATTTTCAAAAACACCCAACAACAATTCAAAATGGCCGCCAACTCCTTTTATAGAAATAATTCACATAGTTATATAATTTTTCCACTAACTACAGGATATACCGCTCCTGATGACGTTTTAATTTTTTATCTCGCTCGCACCCAGGCGAAATGATTGCCCCTGAAAAAAACCAAGTCGCGAAAATCTCTTTTTCTTTGATAAATTCCAGTGTTGCCAGTGCTTTATGACAAAAATACCCAAATGTCATTTGTATAAGTAAAACACATGGTTGCTCATACTCAAATTTTGCAAAAAGTCCGTATTTCGATTTTTTAATTTTTGGGGTAAATCTTGAAATTTCCCCAAAAGTGGGGTATTTTTTTTACCACCAATTTATACCTCGAATCTATACATACAATCGCTTCATAGAAGTCGAAACGCTCCGATGTTGCCAACTGTGACAAAATTTAATTTTAAAATTGCGTTTTTTCGTACCTCAAACTAAATGGCCGTCACAACAGCCGCCATCTTGAATTTTTAAAAACCACTCCCGTTCTGTCAAAATACAGGATAGTTGTAAGCGGAAACAAGAAAAAAATATTATCCTCAATTACCCCGTTTCGGAGCTGTGGTGCCGCGGTTTGGGGTCGAAAAATCAAAAATTTTAAAAATCTTAATCTCGGCCGCCATCTTGTTTTTTAAATTTTTTCCACTTTTTCTGTTAATTGTTTACTAATTTCTTCAATAATTGCGAAATTTTAATGAAATCGGTTGGAAAACAAAAAAGTTACAAAAATCACGTCGGCCGCCATCTTGTTTTTCTGAAATGTCATAATTTTTCCCTACTCGACTCCCCCATCCGAACACATCTCCCATACATGATTATATCGTTTTCTGTCTCTTTCTAGGAGAACAATTATGTCAATGAGTGAGTGAGTGAGTGGTAATTGAGCTATATATAGTATAATATAATTTTCACCTAGTGGGTTCCACAAGTTGGTTATCAACCAATTGTTAATTGTGAAACCCATTTTACTTTAGCCTATGGTGCAACACGGACCCTTAGAATTACGATTACTTTTGTAATTTTGCAGGACAGTAGTACTATTCTTCATAGTGAACGCGCATGTAGGCTTGATGATCGGAACTGGCTTTAACGCTGATCCTCATATCTTCGAAAAGGTAATCTTCGAAGTTTCTGGTTCTTATTTTTATTTTAATCCCCGACGCAAAACGAGGGGTGCTCGTATTATAAGTTTTACCGCTTTGTCTGTCTATCTGAGTGTAGCACCGCAGCGCTCTAAACGGATGGATCGATTTGAATGAAGATTTTTTATTCGAAGGTGCGGGTTTGAACTTTGATTGAGATGATTCTTAACTATGTCTGAAGAAAATCTCTTCAGCCAATAAAGGATTATCAGCTGCAAATCGCAACCGGATTGAATCATTGGTTCGGCACGCAATTATAAACCTTACTGGTTTCGTCGCTGGATGTGGTCGTCGTGCTCATAAGATTGTTTTATATTTGTTGTTTTAAGTTGATAATAAAAAAAATACAGCTTGACTAATTAAGTATTTATTTGATACCGACGAGCCGTTGGTTTTTATGAGTTGTTGACTTATTGACAGTAACCAGGGTCTGATGATCTGTCATTAGGGTTAAGATCTGAGTAAAGAGCACGCGATCGGTTTTGTGTGCTCCTCAACCCACGGAGGGCGGAGATGTATCACCACCAACTTTTCTACTCGGGTTGATATTGAAATTGCTTAATAGACATACCTACCCAACAACTTTATTTTTGACCTGATCCTTGGTCGTTACGATCCGCTGCTGAACGAGCTAACTACTAGACCAACGAGGCAGTCAAAAACTTAAAATGTGAAAGTCAAGTCCAGTGTCTCTTACAGGCGTACGAATCTGTCGTGAAGTTGATATCGTTCAGCGGCACGAACATCGTGCAAGTGTTCTTCTTCCTGACCGGCATGCTGCTGGCATACTTCATGCAGGTCACCGCCGAGACGATGCATGTGCCTTGGAGGAGTATACCGAAGATCATATTCTTGAGATGGTGGAGGTAAGTGAGAATGTTATGACTACATAATACACGCTGGGTAGCTACTTACCTTGTAACAAGATCAAGTCCATTCGCGCATGGAGTACCGCAGCCATTTATGCGATCACTCTGCCCAGTACCATTTTGCTACATTAGATTCGATGGATCGACGCGCCACAAGACACATCGATGACAAAATGTTGTTCAATTTAATTCCAAGGTGCCTCCTTTCAAATTCCGAAATTCATAATATATGAATAAAGTATATTTATGTATGTATATGTTTAAAGTATATTAAGGAACTATTCGACTTTCCTCCGAGTTCCTCCATCACTCTTGTATAATCCCGAAACACAATGCGTTACATGAGTAACTAGCGGACCTGGCAGACGTCATCCTGCCCGGTGACATAACGCGCCATCTACCGAGACCCGATGGGTTACCTGTACCTACCCGGTAATTGTGTTTTTGAACCACCCAGGAACCCATTGATAAAAATGAAAAAATCAGCCAAGTGCGAGTTGGGCCTCGCTCTTTCAGGGTTCCGTACATAATTATGAACAATATAATATTTTGGGCCTAAGAAATATTTAATTTCCGAGCTAGACATCGCAACAAACCGTGAAAGAAAAACCCAAAAAAATGTTCGTTTATTTTGGTCACAGCTTATAAACTATTTAATAAATCGTTGTTTTCAGTATTTGTTGTTTAAATAGAGCATATAGTACATAATATACTGAAATATCATATTCCCAACTAGTTTAGTTTTTGAGATAGCCCCCGTCACAAAAATGGTCTAAAACTGACAACTTTGATGGCCTCCCATTCCCTTATTTTTTGAGATAAAAATTAAAAAAAAATATATTTGTACTCTACTTAATGAGCTCTAAACAATGATACCCCACAAGCTAGGGTAAAGAAAAAAATTTTTTTTCCGGCTCCTTTTTCATGTATGGGAGCCCCCATGAAAAATAATTTAATTCAATTTCTAATTCAATATTTGATTTTGGGTTAACGTTTTACACTAAATACCAAAATTTCAGGTTTGTAACTCATTTCGTCTGCGAGCTAGAGACCTGTGACCGGCGGACAGACGGACAGACAGACAGACAGACAGACAGACAGACAGACAGACAGACAGACAGACAGACAGCCGAGTGACATTAATAGGGCTCCGTTTTTTACCCTTCGGGTACGGAACCCTAAAAATGTGATAAATGAAGAACCACTAGATCAATTTTGTACAAACTTCACATAAACCATCTACTAAATAGTCCAAACAAAGCCTAAAAGTTTGGTTTGGATAGGTGAGCCCGTTCTTGAGTTATAAAATTACAACGAAAAGTGGCATCGTCAAACTCAGTGCTGAGGGTCGCGATCTTGGTCATGGATCATCTTATCCCACACGATGGTCTTCCACTTGGATCTGTCTTCGGCATTGTGGAGAGTAGCGTGGGCAGAGATGTACCGAGTACGCCGCTGACCTGGTCGGACCAACGCACGGGGCTACGTCCTCTTGGTCTCTTCTCTTCAACCTTGCCCGTGACTAGGAGTTTTTCTAAATTTACACGGTTGTGGCGGGCAATGTGTCCGAAGTAGTCCAAGGTGGCAGACATGTGGGCGATTGCCACCTCCTTCTACGCACGCTCAGCTTAAAAGAATCTCGTCTGTTTCATCATTTTCACTTATCAATTTTAATAACAGGTATTTTATTTCAGGTTGACGCCCCCGGCGGCGATGCTGGTGGGCTTGTCGGCGACGTGGATGCGCCACGTGGGCAGCGGCCCGCTGTGGCGCACCCACATCACCAACGGCAGCTCCGCGCAGTGCCGCCGCTACTTCTGGGCACACATGCTCTACTTCAACAACTACATTCCTGAAGACACCGTATGCGCTTTTCAGACATGGTAAACTTGTCGACCGAGTGAAGCGAGTTCTTCGAAGTCCGAGCTTTCTTGGGTGAATTTGCTGTATGTCGGTATACTTACATAAGCTTGTGGCTTACATAAGCATACGCTTCGTTAACCATATACCCGCTCTTAAAAACACGCACAATAATTTGTTGATTTCAGGTACATAGCAGCAGACATGCAGCTGTTCATCGTTGGCGTGATAGTTCACTTCGCGCTCAGGAACCGCAGCACCAAGTGCAAGATGACCGCGCTCAGCGTGCTGCTGCTGCTGGCGATGGCCAGCCCGGCGCTGCACGTGTGGTGGCAGGACCTGGACGCCTTCGCTATGCAGACACCTGAGTATGTATCAAACTGTTGCTACTCCACGACAAAACGTGGATCATTTATGCCTGTTTGCCGACATTTCCTTAATAGGAAGCTCATAGTCCCTCTGTGGGCGATGGAGAATGCTATGTTTGCAGTTTTTCCGTGATCAAATCAGAATTGAAAAGAGCCGCAGCAGGACCAGAGTCACTGACATAACTCAATGGGCTGCGAAGCTAAAGTGGCAATGGGCGGGGCCACATACTTTGAAGAATATACAAATGTTGGGGTCCCAAGGTGTGGAATGGCGATGTCGTAACAGAAAGCGCAGTATTGGCAGACCTCTTTACCAGTTGTACTGACGATATTAGAAGAATCACAGGGAGTTGCTGGATACAAGCGGGGCAAGGCTGTCTAGTAGTGAATATCCATCGATTGATGATGAGGACGATTCGATAAGTGTTCCGTGTTCTACATTAGAAAAGGGAACAAACTTGTGATCGTTGACTTCATCCCTTGCAGGTTGTATCGAACACTCAGTGACGCAAGCTTCCGCAAGATGCACGTGTTCGGACACAACAACTTGTCCAGCTTCATCATCGGATTGGCCTCGGGCTACTTGATCTACTACTTGCAACAGAACAAAGTGGAATATCCCAATTTTAAGGTAGGTATTTCCTTTTTTTGACACTTATAAGTGTTGATCTTACACTGGAAGATAATCTGCACCCCGAATAATCTCTGAAAAGCCCTCATAAATAAATTTCTTCAAATTATTTGAAGAGCATAAAGCCGACGGCTTAAGCTTGCATTTCCTACTTTTTCGGGGTTCCTTAGTAAAACAAGGAACCCTTATAGTTTCGTCCATTCCGTCTGTCCATCTGTACATTTTATAAAGAAATTGCTAAAGCTACTTGCTACTTGAATAACTTTCTCTCGCTGTTACTTTTCCCATGGATTCTCTACATGTTTTGCTTTACTTTGCCAACGGTTTCCCTACTTGTTTTTCCAGATTGGTAACGTGTTGTGCTGGTGTACAATACCGATGTACATATTGCTGGTGTACTGTGGTAGTCTATTCTACTACGACGGTGAGCGACCGTCTGTCGCGCTCAGGATGCTGTACGCAGCAACGAATAGAGCTATTGTTGGTTTCATTGCTACACTGTGGATGTTGGGAGCTACGTTGAAATTCAACGGTGAGGATATTTCATATTGTACTATTGACATCATGGTTAATAGAATAGGAAAGTTCTTTATTCAAATGAACTTTTATTATTTAAGTTTTTTTCGAAATAGAATCCTCCAAGTTCGGAATTGTTTCAACTGAGAAGAACCAGCATTAAACTGCACGGTTGTTTTTTTAACCGACTTCAAAAAAGGAGGTTCTGTATTCGACCCTTATGTATACGTATGTACAATGTACATAAGTGTAAGTACGTTCCAAAAGCCAATGAACTGATTTTGTTGATATTGTCACTATGTACTTTGAGGAAGGTTTTAATATTATGTTTAATTTTAGTTATGTTTAATGTTTTATTAATAGTAGGTTTATATATAACATACCTAGTTATCATTCTTATGTATGAAGTTATTCGCCTATTTAGGCGAATAACTTCATAAATAATATAAAATACTGATGACATTTGTCATCAGTATTTTTGATTGGTACTTACACTGATTTTTCTGATATTGCTCGACCGAAGTTGGTTTAATTTTTAGGAACGTAACGTAACGTAACGTTTTGTAGGAACAATCTACCTCTAAAGGCTTCTCCAGATTCCCGCGCGATGCACGGTGCAATTCACGCCGTGCATCGCAGCGCGGATCACAGCAAGAATAACTGTCTTGATTCCACTCTCGCAAACGTTTGCGTCAGATTAATGTATAGTTCGCGAACCCTTTGTCGCGGAACAAAAACCGACATTAATCGGGGAAAAAGCCGAGAACGTGCCTCGGAGCCGTGAAGAATACCTACGCGAAACATTTATAGTCTGTTCATTTTCTTAGTGTCGCTCTTTGTGTCTAGCCGCCTCCGACGCGCGGTGTTTTATCAAAGACGCCGCCGCGACTTCAAAGCATGCCGCGCGCGGTGTACAGGCACAAGGGGTTATACCGTTTTATACCTACTCATATTTTTTTTATTAAAATTCTCTTTCCTTTTTCTATTTTTTTATATTCGTATTTTATTACAATATACTTATTACTACAATATACTATATTGACAACTTGTGCAACAAAATCAATAAATTTGTCTTTGCTTTACGTAGAATATCTAAAATTGCTGACCGAAGCACGGCTCTTTCGGCATATCATGGCTATGTTGTTTCCAATATTCTGTACGGAGTTTTAATTTGGGGTAATGCTTCCGAAATGAAGTCTTTTTAATTCAGAAAAAGTGTATCCGGGCAATTTGTAACAAAGATCCAATGCAATCATGTAAGCCACTTTTTAAAACGCTGAAATTATTAACATTACCATGTAGGTATATATATATCTACGAAGTGGCGTGTTTCGTAAATAAATTCAAAAATGAATATTTTCAAACACGTCAAAATGTTGTATCATTTAATGCCAGATATCCGAACAAAATTTACTATCCACAATGTAAAACTGCTCTGAGCTCAAAAAGTTGTTTTTATATGATGATTAAAATTTATAATAAGCTACCCTCTATAATAAAAGATTTACCATTTACAAGATTTAAAACAAAACTGCATCTTCAGCTCTGTAAAAGAGTTCCTTAATGAATAAATTAAAATTCTTATAAAAATTGTATAACTTCTGTAGCATAAGAATTAGACTAATTTTGTATGTTATTCACAACTGTAAAATCTAATTATTGCACGCCATTATAATTATGGCTGATTGTAACATGCCAACACAAAACTTTGTAACACCTACCATGTACATACTTACAATCATGCAATAAAATCTATTTATTCTATTCTATTCTATTCTATTCTATAACCATAAACATAAAATATAATATTATCATGAACATGGGTCTTCTCTCAAAATGAGAAGGATTTTAACCATAATCTACCACGCTGGCCATGTGTGGATTGGCAGACTATTCGGAGATTCTGTTAGAATAGAAAAAAAATTACAAACAGAAAAAAAAAATAATAAAAATAAAAGCAGAATAGTAAGAGCACCTGCGCCTGTACCGACACTATGTTACTGAACGGACTATACTACACTCATGTTTCGCAGGTGGTTCGCGGCTTCGCGCGCGATTTACGCGGGAATGTGGAGAGGCCTTAACAGGCATACACTATTTAATTTTTTACAGACTACAATTTCATAAAGTTTTAAGGTTACATAATTAGGAAGTTATTATAATCTAACATTGTGGCTAATTCTGTTGTACAAAATCTCTAAACCTAAACTAAAATGACAGGCCTAAATCTATTGCTATCCTTTTCTGCAGTGAGCACTATGAAAGAGATAGGAATAAATTTAGACCTGTCATTTTAGTTTAGGTTTAGAAATTGTGTACAACAGAATTGGCCACAGTATCTACTAACTATATCCTTATAAAAACAAATTTTGCACTGTAGTAAATAAAGATAAAATGAAATAATGTTGTGATGATGTGAATCATTCACATCAATTTTCCAATTTTTTTTTCGTCAAAAATTAACAACCCATAAAAAGTCAATTTACTGCATCGAATTACAAGTCCGATTATAGTTATTAATTGCCGACTATTGCTTAACTGGTGGGAGTCAAATCCACGCTGATATTGAAGTAATCTGCAATTGTAAAACATATTTTCTTATGAGCATATCTATCTATCTATCTATACATTTATTATAATAAAATCGTAGATTTGCCATATCTGTAGTTTAAAGATTTTTGCAAAATAATAACTGGGGGATGTTCAGGATAAATAATAGAACGTAAAAAAGCTATTTTTGATATTTTTGTCTGATTGTCTGTATGTTTGTGCGCGCATCACGCAAAAACTACAGGATGGATTGAAATGAAACTTGGCATGATTTAAGTTCATACTACGGTGTAACATATAGGATACTTTTTATCCCTATATTCAGCACGGTTCCCTTGGGAGAGGGGATAAAAGTCAAAATGTGTACTTAGCTGTAATTCATTAACGCGTGGTCCGATTTCATTCATTCTTTTTTTATTAGAAAGGAGATACTTTAAACTTATCAGCTAATCTCTAAAAGGATGGATCGATTTTGATGGGACTTAGGTAGGGTTTAGGTAGATCAAAATGTAAACATCCACCAGTGAACTTTTAACAGTTTTTAGCTAGGTATGAGCTCAAAGGAGCTTAGGACAGGCAAAATGATTCCCACGGGATTTTTAAAAACCAATATCCACGCGAACGAAGACGCGGGTATCCGATTGTTATTTAATAAGTGTATTTATTGAACTAGTGTTAAGGCGAATCCAAAATTCACTGTGGAATTTTATTACAAAACGTCTTGCACGTTTTAAATAACGACAAATCTAATTAATACTTAATTAGGTTAGTTTTAAAATAATCTGCTTAATTTGGACAGAAATAGGATTTGAATTATTGAAACGCATCTTGGTTGAAAAAACCTCGCACCGTAGTTTAAATCATAAAATCCACGCCACAGTGAACGTGTTATGATAACAAGTGAAAAAGATTGAAAGTTAAACCGACTGCACCACACACATAGTATCAGTCTATATTTATCTTGAAAACTGCAGGGACCGATTTTTAACCTCCGACGCAAAAACGACGGGGTGTTATAAGTTTGACGTGTCTGTGTGTGTGTGTGTGTGTGTGTGTGTGTGTGTGTGCGTGTGTGTGTGCGTGTGTGTGTGTGTGTGTGTCTGTCTGTCTGTTCCCCTGTAGCGCTCAAAGGGATGGACCGATTTGAATGCGGTTTTCTTTGTTTGAAAGGTCAATTAGTCAAGAGTGTTGTTAGCTATGTTTGATGAAAGTCGAGCCAAAATGGCCGCCGCTACAAAATGGCGGATTACATATTTTTTCACAACTCCCTTAATATGGGTATCAAATGAAAGGGCTTGACTAGTAGAATAGCACTATTGCAAATCCAAGATGGCCGCCGATACAAAATGGCGAACGTCGGGGGTTTTTTAAATTTTAAATTTATACTTGTGATAAAACTAGCACTATTTCCTAAGTTGAAGTAAATGTAAGTCAATAAAAAAGAATGATCACAATCGATCAATAATTCGGAGAAATCCGTGGACAAACATAATATTGTACAAAACAAAATATGTATGTATGTTTGTCCACAGATTTCTCCAAAACTGTTGATCGTATGTATTACATACATACAAACATACATACACTTAGGTGTATATTTGTTTGGAAGCCCTTATTTATTTATTAGTGAATAATAAACATACATCGTGTCGAACTGATAACCTCCTTTTTTGAAGTCGGTTAAAAAGGAATTTGTTTGCAGGAATCTCAAAGGCGATGATGGAGTGGCGCGGCTGGGTGCTGCCCAGCCGGCTGTCCTACAGCGTGTACTTGCTGCACAATATATTCGTTGAACTGAGCTTAGGACTCAAAACTCAGCTGATACCGGTGTCATTCTTCAATGCGGTAAGATATCGACATCGTCGTCTCAACCGATACACGTCCACAGCTGGACATAGGTCTCTTGCAAGGATCGCCACAGAACACGATCTTGTGCCGTCTGTATCCAGCGACTGACAGCGACTCGCATGAGATCTACCTTTCATCTAACAGGTTGACCAAGAGTAACTCGTGAATGATAGGGATTGAACATTTGCTGAAAGATAGTATGTACCTACCTACCGGTGTTTGACCCGCTTTCAGGAGAGTTTTGCCGTTATGGCAGTCATCACCTGAGCCTTAGACGCACTGTAGCAGCGTAGCGGGTCTAAGCTTTAGACCCCTCTCTGGTATGAGAGGGGAGGCCTGTGTCCAGCCGTGGGACGGCAAAAGGTTGTATTAAGAGGTGGTGGTGGTGGTGGTGAATCTAAGCTCTAAATCCTTCTCTCCTATGAGAGAGGAGGACTGTGCCCAGCAGTGGGACGTTAAAGGGATGTAGTGGTGGTGGATATCAACATACTACAGTCTTATTACGCCGACATAAGTGCCTAAAGTTCCTCTCAAACAATGCGTGTTACCAATACTACCAGTTACCAAGGATGAGTGATGACACAGCTCTGAGACATGGTCGCTAACTATGGGTCTCGTAATGGGAATCTGACAAACCACAGACTTAGCTACTATCTAAAGCGTATCTACAAAATATCATAATGTTAATTGCTAGATTCAACTCAAGCCTTTTCTCATTTGTTCTGGGTTTTAGTGTTCCGTACCTACTCGAAAGTAAAAACGGAACACCAATGGGATCACCTCGGCGTCCGATCGTCTGCACTGAGAGAAATTTCCTGATGTGTGTTCTAATTTTCTCTGTCTAAAAGCGTTTTCTTTCAAAAGGGAGAACCAACTGAATCGGAAATTTCCACCGCTCGGAAGGATGTTTCCCCTATCTAATTCAGATTTACCTCGATAAAGGAAGGAAATTATTTGGAGGGAGAAATTCATAGGGATCGCTCCCTTTTTAGGGTGTCGTAGTAAACAAGGAACCCTTATAGTTTCGCCATGTCCGTCCGTCTGTAAGTCCGTCCGTCCTCGGTTAATCTCAGAGACTATTAGTGCTAGAAATCTGTAATTTGGCATGGGTATAAATATTAATCACGCCGATAAAGTGGTGAAATAAAATTTTGATAAATATTTTTTTTAGGGTAGCTCCCCTACATGTAAAGTGGGGATGAATATTTTTTTTCTCGTCTACCCCATAGTGTGGGGTATCCTTGAATAGGTCTTTTAAAAATACTGTGGGTGTGCGAACATCATTTTTCGATTTCTAGATCCGTTTGTAAAATATGATGTTTTAAAGTGCTAATTTTTATTAGAGTCAAGTGTCCCCCCCCCTCTATCAGCCAAATGGCAGTATATAGGAACTTGAAAAAATTCACAGCAGTAGGGTATATAATCAATTTTAAAGGAAAACTATCACGGCTAAGTAGGGTTCACAGGTTAAGGAGTTATATCTGTTTTTCAAGAATTGTGACTACGGAACCCTACATTGCGCGTGGCCCGCCACGCACTTGGCCGGTTTTTTTATTACTCTTTTTTGCAGTTGGAATTTTTAATTAAAAATAGTGTGTGCTTAAGGCCGCTCTCTTCACGCGCTTTTCCATACAAACGTATTACGCCTATTATTCTAATATTTGTCGCAATAGGTCTAAAGTTAAGCCAGATATCAATTTATATCTCCATTACCTATGCCATAAAATAAAAATATTTATATTTATTTTGAAAGTTATGACGCTTGAAAAATCACTATTTTTGGGCAAATTTTGGGACAACTTCGTGCGTAAATAAACTATAAAAGAAACTAGAAAATTGAAAAACGACCGAAGTCTTATCATAGGTTACTTCATAATAATTACAAATGTCTTTAGTTCATGTAAAAAATTGCCAAATATTTGCTAAAATAGGCGAAATTCCAAACCTTGATTTGCATCTTTTTTTACTTTGCCGTTTTTCACTAAAAATCATGATATCTCAAGCAAAATTTATTTACTTATTTAATTAATTTATTATTTATTTATGTATGTATATATTTTTAGTACTCTTCTATACTGAAGACGTCTCGCTCTCTAAATGCAGAAATCACTGTTTTAGACTCCACTCACCAACGATTTGTCGCTCCCATGGAGAGGGCTCTTAAGACCACACGACAGAAGTAAACATCAAGGTGTGATTCTGTATTCATAAATAATCCGGTCAATTTAGACTTCCAAGTTTACAATAATTCACACCTGGCTGAAAATTGGTAGGATTGTTCAAAACACTATTATAAATGAAATGTGAAAAGTCCTCACGATCCGACACCTGGAAAAAAATTTACTCCTGGACACGCACAGTTTATTCTCACTTGGCTGAAAATTGGTAGGATTGTTCAAATCACTATTATAAAATAAATGAAATGTGAAAAGTCCTCATCGATCCAACACCTGGAAAAAAAATTACTCGGGGTCAAAGTTTTCACAGAGAGTTTCCAGCAAAACGGTAAGTCTTATCATAAAAAATTTCAGACAAAATTGTAGAATAGATAATCATTACATAGTATAAAACAAAGTCGCTTTCTCTGTCCCTATATCCCTATGTATGCTTAAATCTTTAAAACTACGCAACGGATTTTGATGCGGTTTTTTTTAATAGATAGAGTGATTCAAGAGGAAGGTTTATAAGTAGAAAAATTGGACCCGGTAGGTGGCGCTAATACCGGGCAGGACGACGTCTGCCGGGTCCGCTAGTTATCTATAAAAAATGTCTTAATACTTTTTTCCCTAAGAGCCACCGTTTTTGAGATATAACGATTCAAAAAGATAAGTTTCGAAATAAAAATGAGGGGCTGGGTTTTTACCCGAAATTCTAATATCTATCTATACTAATAAATAAAATTGAAGTGTCTGTCTGTAATTTCGAAATAACTACCACATATTAAGCTCATATGGCTATTTGAACGATACCATAACCGAATCACACGTTTTTAAAATTTTTGTCTGTCTGTCTGTCTGTTTGAACGGGCTAATCTTCGGAACGGCTGAACCGATTTTGACGGGACTTTCACAGACAAGTAGAGGATTAACCAAGGAGTAACATAGGCTACTTTTTTAACCGACTTTCAAAAAAGGAGTTGTGTTGAAATCGGTAAATACAGATGTTAAAAACGCCCTGATAGGTATTTTCGCGGCGCGCGATCGCGACGGCCGACGCGGACGCTCGCGCTCCCCGCGCCGCGCCACGCGCCCCTGCGCCCTGCGCCCGCCGTACGCGGTACCGCGGTACGCCGCGCCGCCGCGCGGCGGTGGGCGGGTGGACCAGAAATTTACTTATCCCTCAGGATTTGTGAAAAATCGAAATTCACGCGGGCGAAGCCGCGGGCAAAAGCTAGTAATATAATAAAACTGTAACAGATCCAATTCTGTACATTGAAGATAGTTTGAAATTTTTTATCGGAGGGCACTCTATAATCGATACTGAAGCCAAAACTGCAATTTTTTTCATTTTTGTCTGTCTGTCTGTCTGTCTGTCTGTCTGTCTGTCTGTCTGTCTGTATCTTGGCCGCGCATCACGCCGAAACTACTGAACGGATTCGAATGAAACTTGGTACGATTTGAGTTTATACTCCGAGGTAGAACATAGGATACTTTTTATCCCGAAATTCAGCACGGTTCCCTTGGGAGAGGGGAAGAAAGTTAAAACATGTATTTAGCTGTAATTCATTAACGCGTAGTTCGATTTAACTCATTCTTTTTTTGTTAGAAAGATAGTACTTTAAGTATTGTCCCGTAAATATTTCAAGGTCATAGGTGTATTAGTTCAGAAATGACAGACATTTATTGGGTTCAAATAACTTGGGACGCGGATGTTTGTACGTACGGGTTATTTTAAACTGGCGTGCATTTAAATTTATGTTTGTCGGCCTGTCTATTTGTTCCAGCTAATCTTCGAAACGGCTGGATCGATTTTGATGGAACTTTCAATGGCAGATAGGTGATGTTAAGGAGTAACTTAGGATACATTTAGTTTAGGTACAAAAAAGAATTATGGGGTCCGATCCGATTCTATATAAAAACCTATATCCATGCGAACGAAGTCGCGGGGGTCAGCTAGTTTATAATATTTTTCATCCCATCTATTCGAAGAGGACGACTCGGTTCGCCTTTATGTGCACCCAAAGGTGGTGTTTTCGGCGCAGTTTGCGCCTAAAAGATCTTTTAGGCGCACTTATTTATAAGTGCGCCTAAAAGATAATTGCGGCGCACTTATTGAAGATGAAGGGCTCGTAGTCCCACTGCACCGGGTTCGGCGCGAACCATAGTGTCGATTGTTGTTATTGTTGTTACAAGTTTGACGTCTGTGTATGTATGTGCGTCTGTGTCTGTCTGTTCCCCCGTAACGCTCAAACGGTTGAACTGATTTGAATGCGGTTTTTTTGTTTGAAAGGTGAATTAGTCGGGAGTGTTCTTAGCTATGTTTTATGAAAATTGGTCCAAGATGGCCGCCGCCACAAAATGGCGGATTACATATTTTTTTACAACTCCCTCAATATGGGTATCAAATTAAAGGTCTTGTCGTCAAGACCTTTCATTTTCACGTTTGTGTGTGTATGTGTGTGTGTCTGTCTGTTCCCCCATAGCGCTCAAACGGTTGAACCGATTTGAATGCGGTTTTTCTTGTTTGAAAGGGGAATTAGTCGGGAGTGTTCTTAGCTATGTTCGATGAGAAAATTGGTCCAAGATGGCCGCCGCCACAAAATGGCGGATTACATATTTTTTCACAACTCACTCAATATGGGTATCACATGAAAGGTCTTGACTAGTAGAATAACACTATGCAAATCCAAGATGGCCGACATCACAAAATGGTGAATGTCGTGGGTTTCTTAAATTTTTAATTTATACTTGTATTATTAATCCGCCATTTTGTGGCGGCGGCCATCTTGGACCGATTTTCATCAAACAAACATAGCTAAAAACACTCCCGACTAATTCACCTTTCAAACGAAAAAACCGCATTCAAATCGGTCCATCCGTTTGAAAGCTATGGGGGAACAGACAGACATACACACACACACAGACACGTCAAACTTATAACACCCCGTCGTTTTTGCGTCGGGGGTTAAAAATATGAGGCGCCTTTTATTTCCTCATAGAGGGTGATGAAAAGTAGAGTGTATCACTCGGGCGCAATATATTTTTGGCTCGGGCGACGTACTTTGAATCCCTCGCTACGTTCAGGATTGTACTAAAGAATTTCTACTATACAATCCCTCACTTTGCTCTGGATTCAAAAAAGCGCCCTCGCCGTAAAAATATTATTTTGCTCCCTTATGATACAATCTACTATTACATGTGTAAGTGTGTAACTTACACATAATTTATACATATAAGTTACACACTTACACACATAAAATATTGAAAATATCAGAATTTCGGGTAAAAAGAAACCCAATCCCTCATTTTTATTTCGACACTTAACTTTTGAATCGTTATACTTATCTCAAAAACGGTGGCTCTTAAGAAA
The DNA here is from genome assembly GCA_920104075.1 of Melanargia galathea. Lineage (NCBI taxonomy): Eukaryota > Metazoa > Arthropoda > Insecta > Lepidoptera > Nymphalidae > Melanargia > Melanargia galathea. Next base: position 24,325,692 of record OV049855.1, read on the forward strand.
AAAAGTATTCAGACATTTTTTATAGATAATTATCTGATCTACAATTTTATTTCTGCTAATTTTATGATAAAACTTACAGTTTTGCTGAAAATCGTGAAAAACCCGTTTTTGTGACCTTTAACCCCGGAAAATCCCAAATTGATGTTTATTATTGATGCGACTTATAGTTAAGACGAGAAAATTTAGTGACTTGTTTTGTTCTATTTCCGACTTAAATTTAATTTTGGGGTGTATTTTATTATGTTTGTCAACAAATACATCCAGTTGTCTCATTGTCCCTGTCCAACATAATATAATGATGTCATCGACATATCTGTAGTACCTAATATAGACATATAAGTCGTATCAATAATAAACATCAATTTGGGATTTTCCGCAAGCCTACATATACAGACACAACCATACCCGAATCATCATGCCATCCTTGGCAACATAAACTCGCAGCTTCCCAAAGTTACATACACAGATTAGTGTCCGTTCCACATACGAAAGACAATTACAAAAAGGAATTAAACGTTATTTATCACATGGCGAGTTCAAATGGGTATAACCCTAATATTGTAAATATTAAACTTAAAAAACAACAGTCAGTGCAGATCAGAAAGAGCCTATATCCAGCGCCGTCAGAAAAAATAAATAAATATAAATCCAGTTTGACTTATTTCGGACCAGTATCTGAGCGTATTGCTAAGACACTTAGATCACATGATGTACACGTTGCTTTTAGGACAAATAATACGCTCAGAAGAATTTGTAATGGTAAAGATAAATTAAATAATGGACAAAAGTCAGGTATACAAACTCAAGTGCCCCGATTGTATTGCTATATATGTTGGTCAAACTGGACGCAATTTCGCAACTCGACATAAAGAACATATGGCTGCCTTTAGAAACAACCAGCCTCAAAGATCTCATTTCGCAAAACATCTTTTGGATAGTGGACATAGAATAGACGAGGGTCACACATTTGAAATATTACACACATGCTGCAAAGGTTTTAAACTGTGCGTGTTGGAACAATTGTAAATAGTTGGACACAGCGGTGGAAGTGTCGAATTGCTGAATGAGCAAGTAAATGTATCATCTTCACCGTTGCTCAACATATTTAGGGGGTGTGGCCAGAAAGAATGTGAAAGAAGGGTAGATAACTAAGCGGGGATAGAATATATAAGACCGCTCATTTGACACGTTTGTCACTTTGCAATCGTCCGTTGTGAAGTCGACATCTCCTGAAGATGCTCCGGTGTCGGAGCGAAACGATCGTCGAGTTAAATTTGTGGTGAATTTGTGTGGTGTTGTGCCTACAAATTTGTCACTGTTAGCGGATTATAGCAAAGTAATTTTGTGTTCATTGTATAATTTTCTTTTTTTTCATTTTGTTTCACTTTTGTTTTCTAGTTCCTCATGTCTGTCGGCGTGTTCGTGGTGACGTACGTGCTAGCAGTTCCGTTCCACCTCCTCGTCGAGGCGCCCACTATGAAACTCATTAAACTGACTACCGACGAAAAAAACGAAAAGAAGACCAATTAGGATGACACTTATAAGTTACTTATTCATTGTATCGTACTTGCTATTTACTTAAAAATAAATGAGAACTAATTAACTTGTTAATTTTATTAAAAAGAACTATTTGTTGTAAATATCTCCTATACATCTATATCTAAAACTTGTAACGGTGGCATCTGCGGGTACCCGCATCGCCGCGCGCAGCGCCCTCCCGCACACCGCTCCGGCCTGGCGCCGTCACGCACGAGTCGCATGACCGCCGCGGGCGACGCCCCCTCCGCACGCCGCGCCGCTCCGGCGTCCGGGTCATGTCCGGGTACGTAGTACTATTATATATTCTGTAGTCCGGGGTGGTTCGGGAGTGGCCGCGCGGTCCGCGGCCTGCGCCCGCCGCATGCCGCGCACCGCTCAGCTTCGAGAACATTCGGCCGCCCGTCCTATATAAAGCCAGACACCAGCGCCCACCGGCAGTCGCAGCGGTGAAAATGCAGCGAGCACTGGATACACTTCCCTCTTGGCTGAAGGACTGGAGACTGAAGGTCAACGTGGCGAAGACTCAGGCGATGCACGTAGGGCGGTCCGCCCTGCCGCCTCCGGTGTCGCTCTTGAGAAGACCGTCGCATGGTCCCCGAAGGCCAAATACCTGGGAGTGATCATCGACAGGAGCCTCTCGATCCGACACCACGTCAAGAACGCAGTCGCGCAGTCGCGCGCCGTTCGAAGCCTTCTGCGCCCTGTCCTGGCATCCCACCTGCCTCTCCGTACGAAGCTGTGCGTCTACAAGGCGTACGTCCGTACGCGACTCACGTACGCGGCCCCAGCGTGGTACGCGCTGGTCAGCGAGTCGGGCCGCCAGTCGCTGCAGGCCCAGCAGTTACGTACGGAACCAGAGAACGGAGCTCTCCTGCGCATGGAGAGCCTAGACGACTTCGTTTGCCGCCTGAGCACCTCGATATTTGCGCGCGCCGATGGAGCGCGAGCCCAGCACCTGCGTGGCATCGCGCCATACCATCGGAGGCCGCCGGATGTCAGAGGCCTGCCACGTGACCTCATCTCCCCGGACATAACTGCTTCCTCGCCGCTGGCTGATGGGCGTTCGCCGGAACTCTCCCGGTGAGCTTGACCTCGCTGAGCGGCGGGAGCAAGCCCCACATGGACGTACCCACTCTGCCGCAGCTTGCTGATCGCCTGCGATTTCACACGGGCTCGATCGCTCTGCGGCAGTTTTAACCAGATTGACACCCCGGACTGACACCAAGGACATAGTCCCACCCAGTGCCCCGCCTGTAGTTGCAGGTGGCGTTGACACCTCCGGAAAAGGCCAACGCCCTGATTGGATACCCCGGGACCCGTGAGGGTCCACGCGGAAGACCATGGATCCACCGGCAGTTCTCCGGTTACGCTCATCACGCTGACGTCGGCCTGGGATTCTCCGGGTGGATACTTACCGTGGTGCGTGGAATCCTAGGACTCCAGGAGATCTTGTCCGTGCCCCTGTCCGGGCAAGACGCTCCGAACTCCGTTCCTCCGCGTCTGCCGCGTCCTGCGCCTGTCGTCGAAACCATAGCTATTCCATGAGCCGCCGCATCGGCTCGTACCCTTCCGCGATCCGCGCCCGGGATAAAGTCGTGTGTCGGTTCCGTCTGGATCCTTTTGGACCCCCGAACGTAGTGCATTAAGATAGGATAAGTGCAACCTTTGTATAGAACCAATAATAAATACTTACAATTAGTTCTTTTTAAGTGTCTAGTAATGTTTCAATGAAAAGTGCTCCCTACCCTCCGACGGGGGAAGGTTCGACTCCTTGCCTTGCCCCCAGTGTACGTGGTGAGGCCTCTCTCCAGACCTGCCACGTTACAAACTTTAACTATATATATAAAACAAAGTCGTGTTAGTTCGAATACTTATAACTCGAGAACGGCTGGACCGATTTTCATAGTTATTAATTTGTTCTATTTGTTTCCGTCCCGAATAGCAAAATAACTATTAAAAACATTGGAAATTAACGAAAAAATAAAAGAAAAGAAAAAAACATTTTCCCATACAAAATGATCATGGGTTTCGTAGTTGTAACTCTCTCAGCCGTACCTATAGTATAATTTTTCCGTACGTGTGTTTGTCACTTAACTCCTAAACGGCTGGACCGATTTGGATGAAATTTTGTGTGTATATTTCAATCCTGGATGGTTTGAAAACACAATTACTGGGTAGGTACAGGTAACCCACTCGGTAGGTGGCGTTGATGTCGGTATGTCACCACCGGGCAGGACGAAGTCTGCCGGATCCACTAGTTTAATAATAATTATACCTACCCATATAGTTACACGTCTCACTTGTGTTAGATTATTATTGAAATTCAATTAGAATTTTTAGAATTGGTTTACAGATTATCAATTTCATAATTGAAATATGTTAGAATGAACTGACATTTGATTCATTTATTGGCGCCGAACCGCCATCTTGAATTATTGGTATAAATACGGGCACTTCGAAGCCATGAATTCAGTCTCCTCCAGAGCACTCCAGAGACTCAACCGACTATTAGATGAGGGTTGCGATAGCAATCACACCCTAATCGAATAAAGTGCTGCCATTTTGGACTTGGCTGAGTGTAATTAAATTAATTAGTATAAAATAGATTTTGAAAAGAGATCTCAGTTAAACTAATCTGTGATTCGATATTAATTAAGTTTGTGCGGGTGATAAATAAAGATATTTTAATAATAGTTTGATTTAAGTAGTTTTAATATTAAACCTTATCCTGCTTCTGTAATGATGATGTTTACACTTGGTCAGTCACGACTCACGATGTAGTTTAAAATTTAATTGGCTAATTTGGAAGGGGTAAAGCAATTCTATTAAATGCGTAGAAACTAATAACCGGTATATTCTATCAGTTTCTACGCGGCATTTATATTATTATTTATTTATACGCGGCATTTATATTATTATTTATTTATTTTATTTATACCGGCGCGGTTAAAAAAAGAAAATGAGACACGCGGTAATAGTTATTTATGCAACTGTTGTGTAATAAGGGGTATTAAAACACGAATGTGGGTTTATCACATGAGGCGAAGCCGAATGTGATAATAGTATCACATGAGTGTTTTAATACCTAATTATCAACAGTTGCATACAAGACTTTATCTACACCCATAATATGAATCCTCTATAAGATTCTAAAACAGTTAGCTTACTGCTAAACCCCCGACATTCGCCATTTTGTGTTGAAGCCATCTTGAATTTGCATTGTGCTATTCTACTAGTCAAACCCTTTCATTTGATACCCATATTGAGGGAGTTGTGAAAAAATATGTAATCCGCCATTTTGTGGCGGTCCAATTTTCATGAAACATAGCTAAGAACACTCCCGACTAATTCACCTTTCAAACAAAAAAAAAAACTCATTCAAATCGGTTTACCCGTTTGAGCACTGCGGTGGAACAGACAAACACACACACACACACACACACACACACACACACACACCCACCCCCATCCCCACCCCCGCATTCAAACCGGTTTGAGCGCTACGGGGGAACAGACACACACACACACACGCCCAAACCCACCCCTCACACCCACACTCCATCCTCACCCCCGCATTCAAACCGGTTCACCCGTTTGAGCTCTACGGGGGAACAGACAGACACACACACACAACACACACACACACACAACACACACACACGCACACACACACACCCACAACCGCATCCACACCCAACTCACGCCCAACCCACGCCCAACCCACGCCCACGCCCACGCCCACACCACCATTCCCACCTCCGCATTCAAACCGGTTCACCTCTTTAAGCGCTACGGGGGAATAGACACACACACACACAGACACGTCAAACTTAACACCCCGTCGTATTTGCGTCGGGGTTAAAAACGGATGATGTAATATTGTACCGAATCTCATTACATCACTTGTTTGGATGATGTAATGGTTGTTACAACATTGGGTGTTCTAAAGTTGGCAATAAGCTAACTGTTTCAGAATCTTTTATAGAGGATTTAAAGCATGGGTGTAGATAAAAGTTTATTAAGCTTTAATCAATATTCAAAAGAAGTCGGTACAGAATTCTATCGCGGCTACCTAGCCTACTGGCTACCTACCTACTGGTAGGTACACAAAAGAAAGGTAGTGGGTTGACGTTGATTAGGCTTTGACTTCGGTGGCAGTCATAATTAATTATACTAGGATCAAGCATGAAGAAGAGAGAGAATACAATGTCTTTGTAATTATACTCCCGTTGTCTGGGGTCTCAAAGGTCCCCAAGACTGTGCCCCAGGAGTCGCACGAGTCCAGTAGATGTTGTACGTGGGATCCCAAATGGTACGGTGTCGCGAAAAAAGCGCACAGTGAAATAAGTGCACAGCGGAAAAAGCGCACAGTAAAATAAGTGCACAGCGGAAAAAGCGCACAGTAAAATAAGTGCACAACGGAAAAAGCGCAATGTTTTTTATAACTATTGAAAAATCATAATTAATAAACTTTTATGAAAATTTATCGCAGGATCTTATGAAGTATATATTATATCAGAAGGGCTCCACGAAGTTTAAAATTTTTAGGCCAATTATTTTTACCTTTCATCACGTCATTGTTTATGCCAACGGAGATTGGGAAAAATTTTTTTAAGTAGTTAACAATTGAATAACTTATTGAAAAATGGTGATTAAACTTTTTTTTCTTCAGGGCTCGATTCTTTCAAGTGTTAAAATAAGTACTAGAATTTTTTCAAATTTTTAAAATCACATTTTATGTTATAAAAATTATTTTTATTGCTGAACTTTCGCGCGCGCATGCCGTAACAGCGGCGCGGAAACCTATTTTCAACGTCAAATTAAAGTTATAAATAATGGAGATAGAGTTTCGGAAGTTGAGTCTTTTTTATCAGAAAGGAGGATGGGCAAAAATGTATGAACGTTGGTCTACCTAATCAACACAAACGCCCTCTATGGAAATAAGAAGCTAATAAGTAGTTAATCAAATTACTAGCGTTTATGCCAAAATATATGGGAGTTTTTCAAAATTCACTAAAAAATAAATGTTTTAAAAATACTCTATATTAGTAATTCTACTATGAATTTAATTAATAGTGCGTAGCGTTCTACGTTAAACTGCCTCTTAGGTCTAATGGTTAGCATAATCGACTGCAGATCACGAGGTCCCGGGTTCGATTCCCGGGTCAGGCAAATAATTGTTAGGTATTGGGTTTTTCTGTCAAGAAATTCTCAGTGCCAGCTCGGAGTTGGTAGTTGGCGCTGTTTCACCCCCGTGCCTCAGAGAGCACGTTAGGCAGTCGGCCCCGGTTATTATTACTATCATGTGACAATAATCGTTAAAGCCCACCATCCTACATTGGAGCAGCGTGGCGGGTTTAAGCTCTAAATCCCTCTCCTATGAGAGAGGAGGCCTGTGCTCAGCTGCAGTGGGACGTTAAAAGGCTGTAGGTGGTGGTGGCGTAGCGTCTAGAATTAAATACATTGGTCATGTTGGAAGCAGGGGGCACAAAACCGGCCTAATGTCGGGCCCAACATAACTAATAATAGTAATAAGTCGAGATTATTAGCACACAAGTAGATAGGTACAGAGGGAAAGCTTCATACAAACGGCTCGCTGTAGGTACACTCACACAAACACTCACCAACGGTTCACGGACGCCCGCGTCCATCGATGTATGTATCAGGGTTGTTACGGATGCAAAAATTTAGACATCCGCGAATGCAGATGCGGATGCGGATTATTAGAAGTTCACATCCGCGGATGCGGATTTGATGCGGATGCGGATTTTGGGATTAAAAAAAATACAACTATTTAAATTTTAAGTGCATAAATAAATGGAAATCAATTTAAAATTAACTTTTTATTTATGTAATCATATTTCTAGAATAAAATACAAGTTTTAAACACAAGTTTGTTTTATTTATGCCACAACAAAATTTAAAGCTTCAAGTTTCATAATAAAAAATCTTTGTTGATGTGAATCTGCATCCGTAAAAACTCCGCATTGATCGATGCGGACGTGGATGCGGATGCAGATGTCTGAATTAATGCGAATATTCCGCATTTGCGGATGCGGATGCGAATATTCGTAACAACCCTAGTATGTATTAGAACTACATCGATGCCCGCGTCTAACCTCCAACCAGCTCAGTTGGATGACAAACGTGCGCATATGTGTGCGTGTACCTACAGCGGGTCGCTTGTAGAAGCTTCCCCTCTGTACCTATCTATTCGTGTGATTATTAGCTTGATCGTTAGAAAGCTGCGAACTATTCCTATCGTTACTAGGTGGCATATTATGTCCTTCATAGCCTAATGCTTCTATATCTTGCGGTCATAAAACAGAAAATAAGGTAAGGGGCTGCATTATGTTTTTCTAGAAAATCTCTTGAACCCCAAGACTTACAGCTTTGCTTCCATATAATAAAATTAAGTACTAAAAATAAGCTTTTCATTAAAATAGGTTTCATTTGTGTTGAGTAGGTAGACCACTTTGCCCATTCTCCTTTCCTCTTCTTTAACGAGCTTTTTTCAAAATTGCTTAAATATAAATATTTTTCCAGTTATTAACATAAAACCAAATATATTTTTTTTTCATCTTATTTTGTTAATAACAATTGCAATTTTTCACCTGCACCAAAATCCTTCAAAAATATTTTTCTAGATGTGATTCCAAATCGAATGAGCTAAGTATCATATCATAGTTTTAGAACCTTTATCTCTATTTTTCACGTTTTTGAACTTGTTGACTAGACTATACGTATTAGGTAACTAGCTGATCCCCGCAACTTCGTTCACGTAGATATATGTAGGTTTTTATATCTATAGGATCGGATCGGATCCCATAATTATTTTATGTACGTAAGCTAAATGTAGCCTAAATTAACAACAATATAACATTTAAAGTTCCATTAAAATCGATCCAGCCGTTTCGGAGATTAGCTGGAACAAAAAGACAGACCGACAAACATAAATTTAAACGCACACCAGTTTAAAATAAGCCGTACGTTCAAAGATCCGGGTCCCAAGTAATTTGAACCCAATACTGAGGGTAGTAATGTCTGTAATTTCTGAACTAAAAAACCTATGACCTTGAAATGTTTACGGGATAATATATAAAGTACTACCTTTTTAACAAAAAAAAAAAAGATTGAAATCGAACAACGCGTTAATGAATTACAGCTAAATACACGTTTTGACTTTCATCCCCTCTCCCAAGGGAACCGTGCTGAATTTCGGGATAAAAAGTATCCTATGTCCTACCTAGGAGTATAAACTCAAATCGTACCAAGTTTCATTCGAATCCATTCAGTAGTTTCAACGTGATGCGCGGACAAGATACAGACAGACAGACAGACAGACAGACAGACAGACAGACAGACAGACAGACAGACAGACAAAAATGAAAAAAATTACAGTTTTGGGTTCAGTGTCGATTATAGAGTGCCCTCCAAAAAAATTTTTCAAAATATTATCTTCAATGTACAGAATTGGATCTGTTACAGTTTTATTATATTACTAGCTGACCCCCGCGACTTCGTTCGCGTGTTTATAGGTTTTATATAGGGTCGGATTGGATCCCATAATCTTTTTTTGTACCTAAATTAAATGTAGCCTAAGTTACTCCTTATAACATCACCTATCTACCATTGAAAGTTCCGTAAAATCGACCCAGCCGTTTCGGAAATTAGCTGGAACAAATAGACAGATCGACAAACATAAATTTAAACGCACACTAGTTTAAAATAAGCCGTACGTTCAAAGATCCATGTCCCAAGTTATTTGAACCCAATAAATGTCTGTTATTTCTGAACTAAAAACCTGTGACCTTGAAATATTTACGGGACAATACTTGAAGTATTACCTTTCTAATAAAAAAAGAATGAGTGAAATCGAACCACGCGTTAATGAATTACAGCTAAATACTCGTTTTAACTTTCTTCCCAGACAGACAGACAGACAGACAGAAAGACAGACAGACAGACAGACAGACAAAAATGAAAAAAAATTACAGTTTTGGGTTCAGTGTCGATTATAGAGTGCCCTCCAAAAAAATTTTTCAAAATATCATCAATGTACAGAATTGGATCTGTTACAGTTTTATTATATTATAGATAGAAGAAGATAGAAGATAGATAGATACTCTTATGTACCATTCAAAACTTGTACCCTAAATGCGGGAGATTAAATGTTACATACACACTACATTTAACTATATTTTCAACATATTATGCTCTACTACCCGTTCGAAGCCGGAACGGGTCGGGTCGAATTGAAATCAATGTCAACAAATTTTAAAAGTACGTGAGTAGCAAGTACGTGAGGACGTTCACTCTGGTGTTTAACTTTTTAATATTTTTAATTAATCAGAATGCTACTTAAAGTGTGTTTTTTTATCGTTGTACTTTGTTTTGAGCGGAGTTTTGGAATTATTTATCATTTGAACGGTAAGTGGAACGTTAAACATTTCTACTACTATTATATCAATACTTCAATACTAATCTATATCTATCACTACATAGTATAAAACAAAGTCGCTTTCTCTGTCCCTATGTCCCTATGTATGCTTAAATCTTTAAAACTACGCAACGGATTTTAATGCGGTTTTTAGGGTTCCGTAGTAAACAAGGAACCCTTATAGTTTCGCCATGTCCGTCCGTCTGTCTGTCCGTCCGTCCTCGGTTAATCTCAGAGACTATTAGTGCTAGAAATCTGTAATTTGGCATGGGTATAAATATTAATCACGCCGACAAAGTGGTGAAATAAAATTTTGATAAATATTTTTTTTTAGGGTAGCTCCCGTACATGTAAAGTGGGGATGATAATTTTTTTTCTCGTCTACCCCATAGTGTGGGGTATCGTTGAATAGGTCTTTTAAAAATACTGTGGGTAGGGAACGTCATTTTTCGATTTCTAGACCGGTTTGTAAGATATGATGTTTTAAAGTGCAAATTTTTATTAGAGTCAAGTAAGTGTCCCCCCCACTCTATCAGCCAAATGGCAGTATATAGGAACTTGAAAAAATTCACAGCAGTAGTATATATAATCAATTTTAAAGGAAAACTATCATGGCTAAGTAGGGTTCACAGGTTAAGGAGTTATATCTGTTTTTCGAGGATTGTGACTACGGAACCCTACACTGCGCGTGGCCCGCCACGCACTTGGCCGGTTATTTTTAATAGATAGAGTGATCAAGAGGAAGGTTTATAAGTAGAAAAATTGGACCAGGTAGGTGGCGCTAATAGCGGGCAGGACGACGTCTGCCGGGTCCGCTAGTATATATATATATATAAATCAATGCCACTTTTCGTTGTAATTTTATAACTCAAGAACGGGCTCACCTATTCAAACCAAATGTTTAGGCTTTGTTCGGACTATTTAGTAGATGGTTTATGTGAGCACAAAATCGGTGGAGCGGTTCTTCATTTATCACATTTTTTGTAACAAATATATTATATTGGTCTGTGGGTGTGGCATACACGGTAGGTGGCGCAGATGTCGGTATGTCACCGGGCAGGACGACGTCCGCCAGGTCCACTAGTGAGTTATATATAAAAATCAATGCCACTTTTCGTTGTAATTTTATATGTTTCATCATGTTGGATCATTTTGTTTGGATGAAATTTTGTGTGTATATTTCAATGGGTTCCTGGATGGTTTGAAAACACAATTACCGGGTAGGTACAGGTAACCTACCGGGTTTCTGTAGGTGGCGCTGATGTCGGTATGTCGCCGGGCAAGACGACGTCTGCCGGGTCCGCTAGTACAGTATAAAATACCGAAATTTATAGTACATAATATACCGAAATTTCAAATCACTAACATTTTGAGGCTATCTCAAAAACTAAACAGTGACAAAATGGTCTAAAACTGAAAACTTTGACCGCCCCCATTTTCTTATTTTTAAAGAAAAAAAATATTCGTACTCTCTACGCAATGATTTCTAAGCAATGACCCCACATGCTTGGGTAAGAAAAAAAATTTTCCGGGAGCCAGCAACAATCACTTTACAACTTTATAATAATATCAAACTGAGCGCCACGGAGTCACAGCGAGAACTGCAGAAACGTATGCATTAGTGTAACAAGTATAAATTAAAAATTTAAAAAACCCCCGACATTCGCCATTTTGTGGCGGCGGCCATCTTGGATTTGCAACAGTGCTATTCTACTAGTCAAGCCCTTTCATTGGATACCCATATTAAGGGAGTTGTGAAAACCATCCCATCACCTTGGGATCTCAACTTCTATTGGATCTTCGAACTATGTACTCTGCCCATTGCCACTTCAGCTTCGCAACCCATTTGCAATACTTCAGTTTGCGGTGACTCCTGTTTCTTCTACGAATCTCGTCATTTCTGATGTGACCACGTAGAACAATTCCGCGCATCCTTGCATAGCTGTCTGAATCACCCGCGAGTCACTCTGAGCTTTCTTCTAGGCCCATAGTTAGCGATACGTATTATCTGACTGGCATTGGCAATGACACGCCCTGCTGAATTGGATCCGGCGGTTGATCTCTTCCCGAAATTGTACCTAACTAACTGGATTCTGTGTCCTAGGTAAACGAGTATTTACTAGTCTAAACTTGCGTATTGTTATCTATCATCACCCTTTCAGAAACGGAGTACGAATGTCTGCCGCGGCTGTTTGAGCTGGAGAACTACGAGAGATGCATGGAGACCCCCGGAGGCGTCTACTGCGTGGCCAACTTAGAGCTTTATACTGACACCAGGAACGAGCTGTACACGCTCATTCAGGTATTTAATTCGTCATCGTCATCTTACGCTGAGAGCTCCTGTATAGTTTTGAAGAGATGCTCAATAAACTTAAGAACCTAAAAGTTGTACTCATAACTCAATTTGTTTCTTTTACATTATCTATAATCTTAACTATTACTGTCAGTCCGAAGAGCATTATTGTTTACTCTTAGTTAGCTTGATTGCGATCTCACCTGGTGGTCTTGGACGATAGGTTAGATCGTCCAAGCTGGTGGTAAGTGACCGTGCAACTGACTACGAGCGAAGCTTTCTAGTAGACTAGACCAGGGACAATTAACCTTTTAACACATTAAATTATTTATATAATACTTAAATTTCAAATTGCGGGAATCAAATCCTGGAACTTCCACGTCTTATAAGACCACTGCTTTCATCACTACACTAGCGAGGTCTTGTCGAAGTATTCGTACCAGCTATATTTTTTTACCTTTATTTTAAAGCAAACACGTCATTTCAAATTATAATAGACTAGCGGTCCGCCCCGGCTTCGCCCGTGGTACATAATATAATATAGCCTATAGCACTCAAGGATCACGTACATATCCAACGGTGAAAGAATTTTTGAAATCGGTCCAGTAGTTTCCGAGATTAGCGCGTTCAAACAAACAAACTCTTCCGCTTTATTATATTAAAAGTATAGATAACATTTAACAATTAGACAAATGGGTTTGTCCGTTTATTAACCCCCGACGAAAAAACGACGGGGTGTTATAAGTTTCACGTGTCTGTGTGTGTGTGTGCGTGTGTGTGTGTGTGTGTGTGTGTGTGTGTGTGTGTGTGTGTCTGTCTGTTCCCCTGTGGCGCTCAAACGCGTGGACCGATTTAAATGCGGTTTTTTTTGTTTGAAAGGTGAATTAGTCGAGAGTGTTGTTAGCTATGTTTGATGAAAATCGATCCAAGATGGCCGCCGCTACAAAATGGCGGATTACATATTTTATAACAACACCCTCAATATGGGTATCAAATGAAAGGGCTTGACTAGCAGAATAGCACTATTGCAAATTCAAGATGGCCGCCGCCACAAAATGGCGAATGTCGGGGGTTTTTTAAATTTTCAATTTATACTTGTTAATTATATTTACATTAATAAAAAATAATGTTACTTAATATAAATCAGATATTTTTTATGTAAATTTTTTAGTTATTTATTATTGTAAATATTGTGATTAAAGCTAGCGTCGTTGATTCCGTTAATCCTAGGTTATAATTAAAGATGGTTAGAACAGAGATTACCTATCCCTAATGCAAGATTGTTATAAGTAAATAATTATTTTCATTTAAGTAAAAATGATTTATGTCCAGGAATATTCAGAGTTTACACTGAAACACTACAACCACTCAAGAATAGACAGAGGCGTGTGTGTTTCAACGACATGCGAATCCTACGCCAGAAATGCTGGGCTAGATATAAACAGGGACCTAGGAGCGGTCCTTGAGGGGTGCCTCAACGAAACTATGAGAAACAAGTACGATTTGATGGCAAGAGTTTATAACATGAACTGTGTTAAGGAAAAGGACAAGGATCAATTAAATTTGGACTATTATGATTATACCTTTCTTGGTATATTTGTTATTTTACTGGTGCTCTGCTTGGTTGGAAGCTATTTAGAGATTTACTCAAATGATAAAAAATCTGAACAAAACCACAATGAAGGTTAGTTCTTATGAGCTTTTTATTTGTTTAATTATTATAATTACACAATCTATACTAAGTAATAAATAAAATTGAAGTGTCTGTCTGTAATATCGAAATAACTACCTCATATTAAGCTCATATGGTTATTTGAACGATACTATAACCGAATCACACGTTTTTAAAATTTTTGTCTGTCTGTCTGTCTGTCTGTCTGTCTGTCTGTCTGTCTGTCTGTCTGTCTGTCTGTTTGAACGGGCTAATCTTTGGAACGGCTGAACCGATTTTAACGGGACTTTCACATACAAGTAGAGAATTAATCAGGGAGTAACATAGGCTACTTTTTTAACCGACTTTCAAAAAAGGAGGAGTTGGAGTTTTTCTACCTATGTACACCGATATCTCCGAGATTTCTGAACCGATTTGCATAATTTTTTTTAATCGATAGAAAAACATTGCGACACTGTCCTACAAAAAATTTGGATTCCAACTCCTCAATCCTGATGCTGTAGGGGATCTGATCCCCAAAACTAATGGGATTTAGGCACTGTCGGTTATTTAAATTGATATTGGGGATACCAATTAAAGACTTTATTGTTGAATTACCTCGAGTAGGCACATGTCCAACTCCTCAACCCTGATGCTGTAAGGAATTGCATTCCGAAATCGTAAGGATCCCACGGAATTTTTCCATTTTGTGGACGGGTTACTTACTACAGATAGGCTACTTTTTGTTCTGGAAAATCAAAGTTCCGACGAGATTTTTACAAACCTAAATACACACGGGCGAAGCCGTGGGCATCATCTAGTATATACTAAGTATACTTAGCTTATATCGCAGACATAAGCTTCAATTTTATTTACTTGTAACAGGTAGATAAGTGGGGTTAATTCTGTTCTAAATAGTTATTGCTATAAGTAGGTACCTACTAGTAAAATATATTTTCACACTAGCATCTGCCCGCGGCTTCGCCCGCGTGAATTTTGGTTTTAAACAAATCCCGAGGGAATCGTGGATTTCCGGTTCCCGTTCCCGCTCCCTATTCTAACCTTTATACTTACTATCAAGGAAGTCCGCTATAGTAATCTACCTATAGCTGTAGATATAGATTTCGGGTTTTTCAAAATCCAGGATAAAAAGTAGCATTTGTGTTGCCAATGCATGCAACACAGCAAACTATTGCAATAATGTGTTATGTGAGCGTGATTTACCTAAGAACAGTCAGCGCCCTCTATGGCGTTTTTGGAGGTATATTTTAGTCCCACAGGAATACTTTTATGTTACTTTACCGGTATGTGTTAACTCAGGGCATTATCTAACTCCATTCAAAATTTCAGCCAAATCGGTTCAGTAGTTGCGGCGGAGAAGAGGAACAAACACACACACACACACACACACGCACACGCACACGCACACGCACACGCACACGCACACGCACACGCACACGCACACGCACACGCACACGCACACGCACACGCACACGCACACGCACACGCACACGCACACGCACACGCACACGCACACGCACACGCACACGCACACGCACACGCACACGCACACGCACACGCACACGCACACGCACACGCACACGCACACGCACACGCACACGCACACGCACACGCACACGCACACGCACACGCACACGCACACGCACACGCACACGCACACGCACACGCACACGCACACGCACACACACACACACACACACACACAAACTTTCACCTTTATAATATTAGTGTGACTACCCTGCCCAGTTTCCCTACCTTTTCCAGGTTACCTTTTCCCTACCTTACCCAGTTTTCCTTACCTACCCCCGTCAGTTTGATAGCCCGTCGAGTTATATTAGTGAATCTGGCTCTTGTACAGATCTCCTCATTTATGGTTTGATCATACTTGGTGGGGAAACTTATAAGCACTCATCATCGCTCGCTGAGTGACACTGAGCATAGGTTATGAAGCCAATAGTTAGCGACCATGTCTTCGAACTGTAGGTATATCATCACAGGCAATGCACACATCAGGCACTGTGGGATTTTAGACGAGAAGAAATCTCTAAGCTTCCCGAACGCTGCCTAGCTGAGTGGATTCGGCAGTTTCTCCTGGGCATCAATTTGTTTTAAGTAGCGGACGCCCGCGACTTTGTCCGCGTAGATTTAGGTTTTTTTAAAATCACACGGAAACTCTTTGTTTTTCCTTAGCTCCTTTATTTAAGTTTTTCATCATGGATTTTAATTTTTCTGCGCGGAACCCTTTCTTTTTTTATAATAAAAGTAGCCTGATTTACTCCTTATAACATCAGCTATCTGCCGGTAAAAGTCTCGTTAAAATCGATTCAGCCTTTCAGAGTTAGCCGAAACAAACAGGCAGACAGACAAACACAACGCATATTGCCAGCTTAAGATAATCCGTGTACGTTCAAAATTTCCTGTACAATCCGGGTTCCAAATTATGTGAAATATTTAAAACTTGCTCCGTAATTTCTGAACTACAAAACCGATGATCTTGAAATATTTACGGGACAATCTTTAAAGTACCTCCTTTCTAATAAAAAATGAATGAATAAAATCGAACTACTTACGGTTAATGAATGTGTCATTTGTACACCTAATTGTACACATTTTGATTTTCATCCACACTCCCAAGGGAATCGCGCTGAATTTCGGGATAGAAAGTATCCTATATGTTACTCCGTAATATTAACTTGTATCAAGCCAAGTTTCATTCCAATCCATTCAATAGTATTTGCGCACAAACATATAGACAAACAGACACACAAACAAACAGATAAACCGAGAAACAGACAAAAAATATAAAAAATGCTTTTTTACGTTCAATTATCTACTTATTCCTAACGTCTCCCACGACACGGCAATTCTACGATTTTATTATATGTATGTATGTATAGAAGATGTATAGATTAGGTATATTTCACTACAGTTCACCCTCTTGTATTTTTTATTACAGGTTATTCAGGAAAGGATCTACTATTGTGTTTCTCTATTCCTCGAAACTATAAAGCATTGACTACAGTAGGAGAGAGTGATCCCAGGGTGAAAGTTTTTAAAAGTGTGCATGCTTTTCGGTAAACAAGTTGCACTAAGATTATTATAATAAACTTACCTACTCGTGTTTTAAAAGTTGTTCATCTAAACTTCAAAATGATCTAACATTTTGAAGTTTAGATGAACAATTTTTAAAGATTCAGTATAAATTGGATCAATGTTATGCCAGGAAAGCTTTCGCTAACTTAGTCAACAATAATATTACTATTGTCATTGTTAATTGAAAAAAAACAATTAAAAAAAAAGACGTGTGGCACTCGGGGACTGCCGCGGTAAAGCTATTGCATAGCATTTTTTATCAACTTATACAATTATAATTATTTATTTATGGGTAGTAATAAAACGAGTGACTGTAAATTACAGTTCTAAGTGTCAAAATTAATTAATTTGGGTTATAGAATTACAAAGTGAGCGACTGACTGCGAGTGACGAGAAATCAACAAAACAGCAACTTACAAACATTAATTTGAGTTACTTAAAATACAAAATGAGCAGCTTCATAATATTTGAGCGACCTAATATTTGTTTGAGTGTCAACGTTACGTCCTGCATTTTTTTCAATATTTGGCAAATGTATTTTTTATACTGAGCGGCATTTTATCTTAAATGAAGTGTTTCGAATACAAAAACCACTTTGAAAAATACACTAATGAGCAGAGTATAATGAGCTCACATTTAAAAAATAAAAATAATATGAAATAACTATTTGAAGAAACACTATTCTATTAGTTGAGAAATTTTATTATTGAAATATAAGGGTAATTAAATAAAACAATGTACTCCGTAAAAAATTTGGATCTGGCACTTCGCCGGCCGCTGCCGCGGCACGCTCGCTTCGCTCGCTCGGCTCGTGCGTTGTGGTAACTGTTCTAACCTAACCTAACCTAGCTGGTGTTTTTGGAATCCTGGTGTTTTTTAACCTGGTATTTTCATTAAAAAAGCGTATCAAAATAAAAAACATAAGCCCTCAAATAGAATATCAGTAACCAATAATCATTAATAAAGCAGCTTACAAAACTTTGCTCAAAGTGAACTTTTTAGTAGTTCGCTAAGTATAACCTCACTTAGAAAAATCGAATCTATCTTAATATTGAAGTTGCCCTCTCTGTATTTCCAGTCGCTCACTTAGTAATGAAGTCGCTCAGATAAAATTTTAATATCTGAAATGGATTTATCACAATCCACTTTTTGTAAGCTCGTTCTGGATTTTATTATAAATCAATATTCGTCGTCAGTTTAGTTAATTTTTCGCTTACTCAAATTCATACCGCTCAAGTTATTAAAACAGTATGTCATCATCAGTCGCAAAGTTTTTTTTTGTTCGCTCGTTTTATAATTCCCCTTTATTTATTTTATACTACACCTGCTCGGAAAGTACCTTCTGGTTTTTCTCCTTAATCCATTGAAATGTTACAATTTAAGGACCGAATATTGCATTTATTAGAGGACGCAATTTTATTTTTGGGACATGTGTGGGGGGTCAATAGAAGCTTAACCTCAAGTTTGTGGGGTCGCCACCCTTGTCCCCCGGCCGCCATCTTGGAAAACACTTTTTTCGCGATATCTCGGAAACGATGCGTCTTACAAAAATTTGTAAAGACATAATTTGTAGCAAATTGTTTTGCCTACAAATATATTTATATGACTTTTTGCCCTAAATTAAAAATTAAAGAAGTTATAAGCAAAAAAGTGAGAAAATTTTTATAAATTTTTTTTATTTTTATTTAAATTTTTATAAAAAAAAGTTTGCTCCAAAACTTTTTTTTATACATTTTACAAAAAAAAAACTTCAGACCAATCTTGTACTGTTTTGTAGGCCTACTCCACGGACCTCTTGCTTATAAAGTAATCTTCAACATCATAATATTTTCAATCACTTATTAGCTAGCTACTCTAATCTACTTTTCTTCGATTGGCCCAGGCTGTGGCTGAAACATTTCGTTTTGACCGGATTCTCATGAGCATTGATGAACCCGGTCAACTTTGGAGCGCTGTAACAGCGTTTTAAATGAATGAAATAAAAAAAATTGATTGGTCCGAGGTATTTTTTTTGTAAAATGTATAAAAAAAGTTATAGAGCAAAAAAGATTTTATAAAAATTTTCTCACTTTTTTGCTTATAACTTCTTTAATTTTTAGTTTAGGGAAAAAGTTATATAAACATATTTGTAGGCAAAAGAGTTTGCTACACATTATGTCTTCACAAATTTTTTGTAAGACGCATAGTTTTCGAGATATCGCGAAAAAAGTGTTTTCCAAGATGGCGGCCGGGGGACAAGGGTGGCGACCCCACAAACTTGAGGGTAAGCTTCTATTAATCCCCCACACATGTCCCAAAAATAAAATTGCGTCCTCTAATAAATGCAAAGCTCATGTAACATTTCAATGGACTACCTATCGACGGTCAAAAGTACGTCATTACTGTCAAACAAATATGCGGGGCGAAAAGAACTATGAGAATTCATTGTTAACGCGCTAGAGCGGAAATTCCATTTATGAAATTCCATTACTAACGTGCTTTTTTCTTTTTAATTTATGATAAAATCCGATCAGTACATGAAAAAAAACCTATTTCGACAAAAGACGACATAAAAAGCACCTACAATAAAATAAATAAGTAACCGCCACGGTAGATGGCGCTGATGTCGGTATGTCACCGAGCACGACCGGGGTCCGCTATTTTAAATAAATTCAATTTTAATTAATACAATTAAATATAAAGTAAAAGTAAAAAATAGAAAATATAAATTTTTCGCGCTATTTTCTTTGTATTTTGTGAGTCGCTTTCTTTTATTTTACCTATCCAAATTTTCAATCAAATAACTTTAGGGAACTCGAAGTGTCTAAGTAGTGAGCCGCCCAACGCCGCCGGAATTAAAAATATGTGGCCAAGCAGTTATTGTTATATTGAAAATCTCTTAACCAAGATATCTAGAAATAGATAAAAATAGATACAACAAAGCATATGAAGATTTTTTACAATGGAAACCCAACGTCTTTTTCTGATTGATTTCCGGTAATAATTTTAATATTTTTGATTATTTTATTATTTTCCTCGTAGGTGTAGTATAAAGCACTATGTATCCCTTCGGGAGAAAGTGCAATTCCTCTCGGGTGTATTGCGGCCACATTGCGGCCCTACGGCCTACGGCCTCGGGCCTACACCCTCGTAGTAATCGGTCACTTTCTCCCGTCGTGGAACAATGTACTATTATTTATGCAGTATTTTTTTCCTTTGTATTTTTTTTTCTTAAAAATTGCTATACTTGCATATTATAATATATCAAAATGTAAAAATAAGCAAAGTACAACGAAAACGCGAGTGAGATTCGAACCTGCGACGCCGTACTTTATACGGTATTATAGTCTATTTCTTCGCCCGCTGCGCCTCTCACATGCACTAGCGATGTACCAAAATGTTGACCCTAATCCTATCTCTGTGTTTATTTTCGTTAGGTTATTTTCGTTACGGAATTTGTGGATTCGGTCTCCACGCTCAAGGCTCGCGATAGAAGCTATGCAATAGCTTAAAAAGAAGCCTGAGGGTCGTGATGGCTGTAAATTTCTGAACAACAAAACCTTGAAAATTTCAAGGTTTTGTAGTTCAGAAATTTACTCAATATTTACGGAACAATCTTTAAAGTATTTTCTTTCTAACAAAAAATTAATAAATTAAATCGAACTACCCGTTAATGAAACGGGTAGTTACAGTAATACTAACTACCCGTTAATGAAAATCCTAACCTAACGTCTCTCACTTATTTTTTGCAAAAATCCAGTACAGTAAGGCAATTTAGGATTTTATTCTATTAATTCCTAAGTAAAGATTAAATGCGACTTTGGTCTACAGGTAATGAGAGATTTTAGAAAATGCTAATCTTATGAAAACCAAAATCAAGTACTTGAATGTTTAAAAATTTAATAAATACTAGTGGACCCGGCAGACTTCGTCCTGCCCGGTGACATACCGACATCGGCGCCACTTACTGAGACCCGGTAGGTTACCTGTACCTACTCGGTAGTTGTGTTTTGAAACCATCCAGGAACCCATTGAAATATCATACACACATTACACAAGTTTAAGAACTCTATTAAAAGTATGCTCATAAAAAAAGCTTATTATACAATTGAAGATTATATAAACGATAAAAAAGCTTGGATTTAACTCGTTCCAGCAATGCGCGAGACGGCATTTCAATCATGTACATTAATAATAATAATTGTTATAATGTTATTTTTTTAAAAAGAGCAACCGCCGAGTTTCTTGCAGGTTCTTCTCGGCTGGAACTGCATTCCGAACCTGTGGTAGACTCAATCGACGATTCAAAAGCACTTGTAAAAGTTTATTTGAATAAAAAACTTTTCTATTCTATTCTATTCTATACAAATCGGTCCAGTCGTTTAGGAGGAGTTAGGTGAGAAACACACGTACAGAAGAATTATAATTATATATACGGGTGAGAGGGTGAGAGAGTTTACCGTATCCACGCGACGGGATGTTTGACAGTTACGAAACCCGTGAACATTTTGTATGGGAAAATGTTTTTTCTTTTATTTTATTTTTTCGACCATTTTCCAATGCTTTTAATAGTTATTCTGCTATTCGGGACGGAGACAAATAGGTACAACAAATCAATAACCATGAAAATCGCTCCAGCCGATCTCGTGTTATAAGTGTTCGAACTAACACGACTTTTATTTGTTTTATATATATAAGATTTTGATGACTAAAGGCTACAATCATAAGAGTAAGTTATGTTTAACTTGGGATCAATTTTACCATTGGACGTTACGATTATTGTTATGTTTGACTACCGGAAAAAGCAAAGTCAGTAAGTTGATAACCGTACGGTTATCAACCCGCTATTAATTGTGGAGCCTAATTTGTTTTTTATGATGGACAAACTTTTATGGTAACCGTAACATAGCTTTAGCCTAGAGTGAAATACGGACCCTTAGAATTACGACCGCGTTTGTAATGTTGCAGGACAGTAGTACTATTCTTCGTAGTGAACGCGCATGTAAACTGCATAATCACCGTCTTTAACGCTGATCCTCACAGCTTCGAAAAGGTAATTAAGAGAAGTCACACGTCATATGCATACAAACGAAGTTTCAGATTGTTTTTAGGGTTCAATACCGAAAGGGTAAAAACGGAGCCCTATTAATGTCACTTTGCTGTCTGTCCACTTGTCTATCTGTCTGTCCGTCCGCCGGTCACAGGTATCTAACTCGTAGACAAAATGAACTATTGAAAAATTATAATAATCATATTATAAATCATATATAGTTATAAAAATCATAATTAACAAATTTTCATAAAAGTTTATTAATTTGTTAATTATGATTTTTATAACTATTGACAAATTATAATAATCATATGAATCATATAGTTATAAAAAATCATAATTAACAAATTAATAAACTTTTATGAAAATTTATCGCAAGATCTTAAGAAGTATATATATCAAAAAGGCCAATTATTTATACCTTTCATCACATTATTTATGCCAACGAAGATAGGGAAAAAAATTGTTAGTTAACAATTGAATAACTTATTGAAAAATGGTGATTAAACTTTTTTTTCTTCAGGGCTCGATTCTTTCAAGTGTTAAAAAGATACTAGAATTTTTCAAAATTTTTAAAATCACATTTTATGTTATAACAAGTATAAATTGAAAATTTAAAAAACCCCCGACATTCGCCATTTTGTGGCGGCGGCCATCTTGGATTTGCAATAGTGCTATTCTACTAGTCAAGCCCTTTCATTTGATACCCATATTAAGGGAGTTGTGAAAAAATATGTAATCCGCCATTTTGTAGCGGCGGCCATCTTGGACCGATTTTCATCAAACATAGCTAACAACACTCTCGACTAAATCACCTTTCAAACAAAAAAAAACCGCATTCAAATCGGTCCACCCGTTTGAGCGCCACAGGGGAACAGACAGACACACACACACACACACACACACACACAGACACGTCAAACTTATAACACCCCGTCGTTTTTGCGTCGGGGGTTAAAAAAATAATTTTATTGCTGAACTCTCGCGCGCGCATGCCGTAACAGCCGCGCGGAAACCTATTTTCAATGTCAAAATAAAATTATTTAATAATGGAGATAGAGTTTTGAAAGTCAGGACTTTTTTATTGGAAATTTCCTCCTCTGTAAAGAGATTTTTCCAAAATTGCTTAAATATAAATATTTTTTGAGTTATTAACAAAACACAAAATATCATTTCTTTTTCATCTTATTTTATTAGATAATTACAATTGCAATTTTTTACCTGCACCAAAATCCTTCAAAAGCATTTTTTTAGAGGTGATTCCGAATTGAATGAGCTATCGTTCATATTTTTAGGACCTTTATCTCTATTTTACACGTTTTTGAACTTGTTGACTAGACTAATAGTTATATAAGTCGATCGTGCTTCTGCATCGCTTATTCCACACCCTCGCTTGCACACTTGAAACGTGACAATGAGCTTTTTCGTGCATGCAGCCGGAGTTTATCGATTTATAAGACGTTATTACGTCAAAAAATATGTGCATTATCGCATCTAGATCTACGCTATTGATATGTTCACGTGACCGTGTTAGAATGTGAAAGTCTAGTCTAGTGTTTCTACAGGCGTACGAATCTGTCGTGAAGCAGATATCGTTCAGCGGCATGAACATCGTGCAAGTGTTCTTCTTCCTGACCGGCATACTGCTGGCGTACTTCATGCAGGTCACCGCCGAGACGATGCAGGTGCCCTGGAGGATGATACCGAAGATCATATTCTTGAGATGGTGGAGGTAAGTTACACTATTATAACTACACTAGCATCTGCCCGCGGCTTCGCCAGCGTGAATTTCGATTTTAAACAAATCCCGAGGGAATCGTGGATTCCCGGTTCCCGTTCCCGCTCCCTTTTCCAACCTTTATACCTACTATCAAGGAAGTTTGCTATAATAATCTACCTATAGCTGTAGCTATAGATTTCGGGTTTTTCAAAATCCCATGGGAACTGTGCATTTTTCCAGGATAAAAAGTAGCCTATGTGTTGCCAATGCAGCAAACTATTGCAATAATAATATGTTATGTGAGCGTGATTTACCTAAGAACAGTCAGCGTCCTCTATGGCGTTTTTGGAAGTTTACATATATTTTAATCCCAAAGGATAACTTTTCCGAGATAAAAAGTAGCCTATGTGTTAAGTCAGAGCATAATCTATCTCCACTCAAAATTTCAGCCAAATTGGTTCACTAGTTGCAGCGGAGAAGAGGAACAAACACACACACACACAAACTTTCGCCTTTATAATATTATTGTGATATTGTGATAACACACGCCGGGATTGCTTCATACTTTGTGCTGGGTTCAAGTTCAATCGTGAATGAAGCACTGCAGCCATTTATGGAATTGCTCTGTCAAGGAAAATCTTGCTACATACCATCTTGCTATATTGAATTCCGTTCGGTGGATCGACGTACCAAAAGTCTCACCAACGCGACTGTGACGAAACGTTGTTCACTCCAATTCTAAGGCAAGACCAAAGTTCAAATTCCGAAATTCATAACCTGTAATATTATATGGAGTTTGAAGTATTCTATGTTCAAGAACTATTCGACTTAATTCTTCCATCACCCTTCTATACTACCGAACTGATCGTATGATAATAATACGTACGTGCGGCTGACTTACCACGAGCGCGCACTAAATGCTCGTCAATAAGCACCTCAAGGCGAGTGCGATCCACCTTAGGCTGGATTTAAACTTATCATCAGCATTTAATCACAAGTATTTTATTTCAGGTTGACACCCCCAGCGGCGATGCTGGTGGGCTTCTATGCCACCTGGATGCGCCATGTAGGCAGCGGCCCACTGTGGCGTACCTACATCACCAACGGCAGCTCGGCGCAGTGCCGCCGCTACTTCTGGGCACACGTGCTCTACTTCAACAACTACATTCCTGAAGACACCGCATGCGCCTTTCAGACATGGTAAACTTGTCGACCGAGTGAAGCGAGTTCTCTGAAGTCCGAGTCTTCTTGGGTGAATTTTCTGTCTATCTGTCTGCTTACGTAGGCTTGTGGGATATCATTAAAAATAACTTTTTAAACAGAGCTCAATCACTATTTTTTTTTTTTTCAATTATTACTTACTAGCTTCTGCTCGCAGCTTCGACCGCATGAATTTCGGTTTTCACAAATCCCGAGGGAATCGTGGATTGTCGGTTCCTGTTCCCGCTACCTTTTCCAACCTTCATACCTACTTTCAAGGAGGTTTACTATAGTAATCTACTTGTAGCTGTAGCTATATATATTTAGTTTTTTTTTATCCCGTGGGAACTGTGATTTTTTTCAGAATAAAAAGCCTATGTGTTAAGTCAGAGCATAATCTATCGCCATTCAAAATTTCAGACAAATCGGTTCAATAGTTGCGGCGTTAAAGAGTAACAATCATACAGTAGTGTGATTATACTTTTTCCTGGCTTTTTTTCTTAGCCAAAAAATCTACAATTTTGTTGATAAATGACGCTAACACCGACAATTTGAAAGTGTTTAGCACTGAATAATGGACAGTTGGTATGTACGTACATAAAAGACGTGAGGTTTTAGTTCGAGGTCCCATACTAGTATTATAATTACACTATTTATACGTCGGTGGTTTAAAAGAAGCAGTCAATAAAATTTATGATTTCAGGTACATAGCAGCTGACATGCAGCTGTTCATCGTGGGCGTGATAGTTCACTTCGCGCTCAGGAACCGCAGCACCAAGTGCAAGATGACCGCGCTCAGCGTGCTGCTGCTGCTGGCGATGGCCAGCCCGGCGCTGCACGTGTGGTGGCAGGACCTGGACGCCTTTGCTATGCTGACACCTGAGTATGTATCTAACTGTTGTTACTCCACGACAAAACGTGGACGGTACACGCCTGTTTGACAACCGACGATTCCATAATATAATCTCACTGTCACCCTGCAGCGGGTGATGGAGAGAGCTATGCTTAGATTTTTTCTCCGTGATCAAATCAGAAATGAGGATAGCCGTAGAAGAATCAAAGTCACTGACATAGCTCAACAGGTTGCGAAGCTATAGCAGCAACGGGCAGGGCACATATAGATGTTGGGGTCCCAAAGTGCTGGAATGGAAATCTCGCACCGGAAAGCGCACTATTGACAGACTTCTCACTAGTTGGATCGATAACATTGGAAGACTCACAGGGAGTTGCTGGATACAAGCGAAGCAAGGGTGTCCAGTAGTGAATGTCTATCGATTGATGAATACGACCATTAGATTTGTGTTCCATGTTCTACATCGGAGAAGGGTATTCTACATCGGAGAATGAGTGATGATAGGATTTATCATCACTCAATCATCAACTTATCAAACTTGGGTTTGTCTTCATTCCTTGCAGGTTGTATCGAACTCTCAGCGACGCGAACTTCCGCAAAATGCACATGTTCGGACACAACAACTTGTCCAGCTTCATTATCGGTTTGGCCTCAGGCTACCTGATCTACTACCTGCAACAGAACAAAGTAGAACATCCCAATTTCAAGGTATGACATTTATAGTGTTTATCTTACACTGGAAGATACAATTAATCAGCATCCGAATAATCTCCGACAAGGCACTCCTATGAATTTCTTAAATTCATTTGAAGGGTGACGGTCCTTTTGCAACGTTTGAAGCCGGTGGCTTGAGGTGATGTCCTATGCAAGCTTAAGCTGGCATGGGACATCATCTCAAGCTAGGTAAACCAACCTTAGTAAAACAAAGAACCTTTATAGGCATCTACTTAGTTTCGTCCAGTCCATCTGTCCATCTGCGTCACTGATATTTTGTTCAGAAAATGTTACCACTACAGAGGCGTGTAATAAAATTTTGAAATATTCCAGAAAGGGAACGGAAGAGAAAAACGAATGAACTAATCTAATGTAAAACACAGGTACCATAAAATTGTTTATTTGTCGATATTTCGATCCAGTTTCATGGATCGTGGTCACGACGAGACTGTTCTGCGAAGGGTGAACTTTCAGCTATCACGAAACTACCCGCTTTCTCACTCTTTTCACAGAAATTTTACGGTATTTTTTACACGCTTTATATTAGCTTCACCTGTATGTATGTTTGTAACCGACTTCTTTGAACGCGATTTTGACCCACTTTAAGCGGTCAGATTTCATTCAAACTTTGTAGATTTATCGAGGACCGATGACAATACACTAATTTCATAAGATTATTTCATTATTCAATTTGGAAAATAAGATTTTGTGTTCATTTATCAAAAGTCGTCGGTAAGGAAAAACAATAAACATTCAAAATCGCACGGTAACTAACTGTAACTAGGGTAAACAGAATATAATATATTCTGTTTACCCTAGTTAGATTTTAGTTGTGTGTGACATATTATGTCACACACAACTAAAATCTAAACACAAAACGCACGAATGCGAAGATAAAACAATATTAAAACAATAATATTATTAATTAGTACCTATTTACTTTAATAATCATATTGTACGATTTACAATAAAAAACAAATAAAATAATTTATTAATAGGTAATTAATATCTGTTGTATTTTAAGTGACATGATTTTTTTAGTGTTTTATAAATAAACCAAACTAAAAAGTAGAAAATAAATAATAGTTTAAAAAAACTAAAAAAACACACTTTTTATGGAAAACCAAACTAAAAAATAGAAAATAAATTTTAATAAATATAAATTAATAATAGTGTGCATATGAAAAAAATGTATTTTATTAAAAAAAAAAGCGTGGGGTGCTTTTAAGATATTATCGAAATGATAATCCTCTATACACCCATGCACCCCACGCTTTTTTTAAATAAAATACATTTTTTTCATATGCACACTATTATTAATTTATATTAATTAAAAATTATTTTCTATTTTTTAGTTTGGTTTTCCATAAAAAGCGTGTTTTTTAGTTTTTTTAAACTATTATTTATTTTATTTATCGTGCTATGTACCCGTATTTTACATTAGATTATGTCATTAAACCACGACATATGCCTTAAATCATTAATGAAGGAACTATTTGAATAAAATCCTCTCAATGTGTTTTTTTTAATTTATTTTCAGATAAATATGTAGTACATACAAAAATATTTACATTTAATTCTCGCTGGTTTTGGTTTGGTCAATTAAACTGGTGGACAAGTTTGTTGGCGAGCTGGCGCTCTTAATTAATGAATTATTCTAACTTATCCTAACATTATTAATTCCAGCTTATCCACAAGTATAATAAAATTAATATTACAATTTAGTCAGTAAAGGGGTCCATAAGAAAGTCCTTTAACTCCTTCTTAAGGACCCCTTCACTGACTTTATTCTCTTCTCTAAGCCAATCTATGGTGTTGTAAATTTTTGGTACTATATAGTCACTAAGGGCCTGTTTCACCACCTTGTGATAAGTGCCGGATAGCCTATACGTAAGATTTGTCTCTTTCTTACTTTTGTCAAGTGACAAAGACTAAAGTTGTGACTAAGCTATCCGATATTTATCAGAAGGTGGTGAGACAGGCCCTTAGTCTTTTACCGTAATAGTTACAGGCTTTGGGTAACATAAATCTTGTCTTTCTATTACTTCTAACATTATCTCGTAGTTTTATGGGGATTTTAAATTTGTACGAAAAATAATGTTCCTTAGCTATTATGTAATCTATTTTATCTACACCCATGCTTTAAATCCTCTATAAAAGATTCTGAAACAGTTAGCTTATTGCCAACTTTAGAACACCCAATGTTGTAACAACCATTACATCATCCAAACGAGTGATGTAATGAAATTCGGTACAATATTACATCATCCGTTTTTAACCCCGACGCAAATACGACGGGGTATAAAGTTTGACGTGTCTGTGTGTGTGTGTGTGTCTATTCCCCCGTAGCGATTAAACAGGTGAACCGGTTTGAATGCGGAGGTGGGAATGGTGGTGTGGGCGTGGGCGTGGGTTGGGCGTGGGTTGGGTGTGAATGCGGTTGTGGGTGTGTGTGTGCGTGTGTGTGTGTTGTGTGTGTGTGTGTGTCTGTCTGTTCCCCCGTAGCGCTCAAACGGGTGAACCGGTTTGAATGCGGGGGTGAGGATGGAGTGTGGGTGTGAGGGGTGGGTGTGGGCGTGTGTGTGTGTGTGTGTGTGTGTGTGTGTGTGTGTGTGTGTGTGTGTGTGTCTGTTCCCCCGTAGCGCTCAAACCGGTTTGAATGCGGGGGTGGGGATGGGGGTGTGGGTGTGTGTCTGTTTGTCTGTTCCACCGTAGTGCTCAAACGGGTAAACCGATTTGAATGCGTTTTTTTTTTGTTTGAAAGGTGAATTAGTCGGGAGTGTTCTTAGCTATGTTTCATGAAAATTGGACCGCCACAAAATGGCGGATTACATATTTTTTCACAACTCCCTCAATATGGGTATCAAATGAAAGGGCTTGACTAGTAGAATAGCACAATGCAAATTCAAGATGGCTTCAACACAAAATGGCGAATGTCGGGGGTTTTGCTAGGTAACTGTTTTAGAATCTTATAGAGGATTCATATTATGGGTGTAGATAAAGTCTTGTATGCAACTGTTGATAATTAGGTATTAAAACACTCATGTGATACTATTATCACATTCGGCTTCGCCTCATGTGATAAACCCACATTCGTGTTTTAATACCCCTTATTACACAACAGTTGCATAAATAACTATTAGTGTGTACACTGTACAGGCAATATTTTTAGATCTTTAAAAATGCTTCCATAGTTCCCTTTGTACTTTTTCTTTTCCTTTTTACCTATAATATGTTTTAAAATTTTAATTTATAACTTTTTTATTTCGTCTAGGTAGGTACTGAAAGTTCTTCCATCTTCTATCTTCTATAATATAATAAATCTGTAACAGATCCAATTCTGTACATTGAAGATATTTTGAAATTTTTTATTGGAGGGCACTCTATAATCGATACTGAAGCCAAAACTGCAATTTTTTTCATTTTTTTCTGTCTGTCTGTCTGTCTGTCTGTCTGTCTGTCTGTATCTTGGCCGCGCATCACGCCGAAACTACTGAATGGATTCGAATGAAACTTGGTACGATTTGAGTTTATACTTCGAGGTAGGACATAGGATACTTTTTATCCCGAAATTCAGCACGGTTCCCTTGGGATAGGGGATAAAAGTTAAAACGTGTATTTAGCTGTAATTCATTAACGCGTTGTTCGATTTCACTCATTCTTTTTTTGTTAGAAAGGTAATACTTTATAATATATTGTCCTGTAAATATTTCAAGGTCATAAATTTTTTAGTTCAGAAATGACAGACATTACAACCCTCAGTATTGGGTTCAAATAACTTGGGACCCGGATTTTTGAACGTACGGCTTATTTTAAACTGGTGTGCATTTAAATTTATGTTTGTCGGTATGTCTATTTGTTCCAACTAATCTCCGAAACGGCTGCATCGATTTTAATGGAACTTTCAATGGCAGATAGGTGATGTTATAGGGAGTAACTTAGGCTACATTTAGTTTAGGTACATAAAATAATTATGGTATCCGAACCGAACCAATATAAAACCTATAAACACGCGAACGAAGTCGCGGGGGTCAGCTAGTAAATGCTAAGGCCATAATTGATCACTGAGTCAGCAAGCGCGTAGTATACCACTATCTTCGTATGTTTACTTAGCACTCGGTCGAGATGGTAGAACTTGCCCAAAGATGGTAGAACTTGCCCAAGATGGGCAGGGGCAGCAAGATGGGCAGATGGAAGTTATTTTGCCCATTGTTGTATATTATTGCCCATTGTAGTATTTAGTTGTTTTTTCAGATTGGTAACGTGTTGTGCTGGTGTACAATACCGATGTACATATTGCTGGTGTACTGTGGTAGTTTATTCTACTACGACGGTGAGCGACCGTCTGTCGCGCTCAGGATGCTGTACGCAGCAACGAACAGAGCTATTGTTGGTTTCATTGCTACACTGTGGATGTTGGGAGCTACGTTGAAATTCAACGGTGAGGATATTTCATATTGCAATATTTACCTCACATAACAGAATGGAAAAGAAAAGTTGAACCTGTACCTCACATAACAGAATGGAAAGTTTATTACAAGTTCTTTCGAAACGTTAATGGAATCCTCCATTAGTACGGAATTGTTCCAACCGAGAATAACTAGCAACCGTGCAGTTTATTACTGAACGGTTGTTTTTTTTAGGGTTCCATACCGAAAGGATAAAAACGGAACCCTATTAATGTCACTCTGCTGTCTGTCTGTCTGTCTGTCCACCGGTCACAGGTCTCTAGCTCATAGACGAAATAAGTTACGAAACTGATATTTTGTTATTTGGTGTAGAACGTTGACCCAAAACCAAATATTAAACTAGAAATTGAATTAAATTATTTTTCAGGAGGGCTCCCATACATGAAAAAGAGCCGAAAAAAAATCTTTTCACCTCAGTAGTTCAAAAAGGGCGCGTTTGCTGGCCAAAACCAGTGAGCAAAAGTCGTAATATTTATTTATTTATTTATTAAGGACCGCCAACAGAGCAACATATCAAAAACCATGCCAAAACAAAAATTACAGGTACCAAGCAGATATGTCACCCCAACTAAAGGCAGCCACAGCATGAAAACAGAGACAAATTTTGTTTTTGCTCACTCAGTGAAAAAAAAGTGTTTTGAATTTAGAACGCTTTGGATTGTCATTTCTTCAATTCACTGTCTCAAGAAAAGTTCGGAAATTTTGTATCAAATAGTTTGTATACCTAGCCCCAACATTTTATTTCATCAAAATTTTCTATTACATATTATTTAAACTATTGAGTTTTTCTTAAAATGTGTTTTAGAATTTATAATTCTGTAAAACAACATGAAACGTAAACGATTTAAGGAGAATTAAAATAATTAGTTAATTTTTTTCCTGAATTACGCAATCCCGAACGCAGATAAAAGAGGAATAAAAAAAATGGCGGGAAAAAAAATTGTCTATACTCTATATCTTAATTAGGTACTTACCTAACTAATTTCTTTGTAGTTACTTGTTGTAAAAAAAATAAAATTAACAAAATGAGTGACTCCAGTGATAATTTAACACCTTCAGAATTAAAAAAAATTGTGATAGTCACTATTTTTTTTATTACACGCTGAATTAAACTTTCTGCAGGAAAAGTCGCGTGAAAAATACATGAAAGCCTATGAATTATTTAATAATTGGAGACAAAAGGTGCGAAGACCTGTTCTTGTTTCATTTTTTAGAAAAGCACTATAAAATATACATGCCTCGACCGGGAGAGTGCCTTTCTGGTCTCGTATTATAGACGTCCTCGCCAAGGCTCGGCCGTCTAACTCACCCTCGACCAGAAAAAGCTTACTTCCCGGTCTCATGCAGTAATGTAGTATTGTTTGCAGGAATGTCTAAGGCGATGATGGAGTGGCGCGGCTGGGTGCTGCCCAGCCGGCTGTCCTACAGCGTGTACTTGCTGCACAACATATTTGTTGAACTGGGCTTAGGACTCAAAACTCAGCTGATACCGGTGTCTTTCTTCAATGCGGTAAGATGTCGATGACGTCATCTCAACCGACAGACGTCCACTGCTGGACATAGGTCTCTTGCAAGGATCGCCACAGTATAATATCTTGTGCCGTCTGTATTCAGCGACTCATAACGAAGCTCGCCTGAGATCTTCCTTCCACGTAATGGGGTAACCCCAGAGTAACTCGTGAATGGTATTGAACATTAGCTGAAAGATCTTAATTACCGGCATTCCACCCGCTTTCAGCAGTTCTGCCGTGATTGCCGTCATCACCTGACGCCTTAGGTCGCCAACCCGCATTGGAGCAGCGTGGCGGGGCTAAACTCTAAATCCCCCTCTCCTATATGAGAGCGGAGGTCTGCGCCCAGCAGACCAGGGTTGTTAAAAGTAGTGGCGGATATCAATATACTACAGTCTTATTACACTGACATAACTGTCTGCAGTTCCTCTCAAACAATGCGTGTTACCAATACTAGCAGTTACCAAGGATAAGTGATGACATACAGCTCTGAGACATGGTCGCTAACTATGGGTCTAATAATCATCATCATCATCGTGATCAACCCATTACCGGCTCACTACAGAGCACGGGTCTCCTCTCAGAGTGAGAAGGGTTTTGGCCATAGTCTACCACGCTGGCCAAGCGGATTGGCAGACTTCACACACCTTTGAGAACGTTATGGAGAACTCTCAAGCATGCAGGTTTCCTCACGATGTTTTCCTTCACCGTTCCTTCAACGGTGAAGGGTCTAATAATATATGTAAATATAATATATAATAATATAATGGGAATCTGACAAACCACAAACTTAGCTACTATTTAAAGCGTGTCTACAAAATATCATAATGTTAATTGGTAGATTCAACTACAGCCCTTTCTCATTTGTTCTGGGTTTTAGTGTTCCGTACCTACTCGAAATTAAAAACGGAATACCAAAGGGATCACCTCGGTGTCCGATCGTGTGCACTGAGAGAAATCTGATTTTCTCTCTTTGAAAGCGTTAATTTTCTTTTAAAAGTTCTTTCAAAAGGAAGAACCAACCAACTGAATCGGAGATTTCTACCGCTTGGAAGAGTTTTCCCCCATATGTAACTACTTAATTCAGATTTTTAAAAAAAGAAAAAATTTATTAAAAAGGAGAAATTGTTACTCTTTATTGCAGTTCGAATTTTTAATTAAAAATAGTGTGGCCTTAAGACCACAGGACAGAAGTGAAAACTTCATCAACAGGTGTGGTTAAATAATGAATACGAAATACAACTTTTATTTTCTACATATTATATTCATATAAAGTAGAGGTAGTATCGCAGTAGCGCGTTGACAAAATATGTCTTTCGTTCCCTCAGTAAACTCGAGCCGACTTTACCCGAACGAACGTTACATAGCCGAGCGTGACGGCTCACTCTAATTCAATGCCCACAAAATAAAGTGTTCAATGCGCCTAAAGAAGTTTGCACTTAAAAAGTTTTCTTTTTTTATTTTGTATCACTTATTTTTTATATTGTTTCATTTTTTTAGGGTTCCGTACCTCAAAAGGTAAAAAAGGGAACCCTTAAGATCACTTTCTTGTCCGTCTGTCCATCTGTCCGTCTGTCTGTTCGTGTGTCACCACCGATTTTCTCAGGAAAGGGTGGACCTAGCAAGTTGAAATTTATACCAGATACTAAGGTCTATGGTCCCTATTAGATGAATAAAAATTAAGGTCCTGAGCCCACACAATAAAAAGATATGGGCAAATTTAGATTTTCACGAAAACTTGTAAGTACCAAAATTTACCTTAATTTTCAACTTTTTTTATTTTTCGGAATTTTGCTTTTACTTGATCTGTAAGACCTTGCTTTTGACCAAAATTGATAAATCTAGATCAATCGGAAGTACCCTTAGGTTTTGGGTCGAAAACCTAAATGGTAGTTCCAGTTGACCTAGAATTACGAAATTTGGCAAAAAGCCAGTTCTTACAGCACAAATAAAGGAAAAATTCCAAAAACTAAAAAAAGTTGGAAATTAAAGGGTTGTAATACATACATAGTTAAGCCAATTAAGATAGACCTCTGAGTTGTATGAGCGCTCATACAATTTAGAGGCCTAGCTTAATTAGCACCTTAGACAACTTAATGAAAAACAGAATGTACTTATACTTCTGGAGTACGGAACCCTCGGTGCGCGAGTCTGACTCGCACTTGACCGGTTTATTTCATTTTGTTTCACTTATATTAATTTTGTTTTCTAGTTCCTCATGTCTGTCGGGGTGTTCGTGGTGACGTACGTGCTAGCAGTTCCGTTCCACCTCCTCGTCGAGGCGCCCACTGTGAAACTCATTAAACTAACTACCGATGGAAAAACCGAAAAGAAGACAAATTAGGATAATTAGGATAGAAAGGAGGATGGGCAAAAATGTATGAACGTTGGTCTACCTAATCAACACAAACGCCCTCTATGGAAATAAGAAGCTAATAAGTAGTTAATCAATTAATTACGGATAGCGTTTATGCCAAAATATATATATGGGAGTTTTTCAAAATTAACCAAAAAATAATTTTTTGAAAAATACTTTATATTGGTTATTCTACTATGAATTTAATTAATAGTGGCGTCTAGAACTACATTAATCAAGTTGGCAGCAAGGGGCACCCAACATAAGTACCACAAAATAGAAATAACATGTGCACATGTACCTATACCATTAATTGTGTCACTTCCAGTCTAATTTACGTGCAATAATAATGCTTAAATGCATCTCTTCCTTTTATATTTCTGTTTAACTAATATTTAGGTGTAATACTGTTTGGCTCTGCTATGGCGGGACTGTATCCTGGCCCTCAGAAGAGCTACACCATGTATGGGCAACGCCCGGCCCGCGGGCCGGAAACGGCCCGCCTCGGCGTTAGGTCCGGCCCGCGGAACATTTTGAAACTGCAACCTACCGGAATCCTAAATAAATTTCTGCTGAATTTTAAGTTTAATAAGTAAAAACTTAATCACATGATAAATTGATTATGTAACTTTAGTATTTACACTTTATACTTACAATGTGTCCCAGGGCTAAGTGACCGCCCGGCGTTTATTGAATATTTGGACAAAATGATTAAAAAATAACCTTAAACTAGAGGTCTAATCCATCAATGTTTATAGCTATCTCAAACATGTACCAAAATACAAACTCTTGAAATGTGACCCTTCTCCGGTCAAAAAAAAAATGTTATATCTACGGCCCGCGACTTCTGTTTTCATCCACAAGTTTAGCCCGCAACTTTCCAAAGGTTGCCCATACCTGAGCTACACCATTACTTACCAACTTACTTCTATACCAAACTATCATATTATCATCAAGGTCATATTCCCTATATACATAGTTTGATTATACGTATAAATGTCATTATTTAAATGTTCAGCATTTAATGGTGCCACCACCACCACCACTACGTCCCACTGCTGGGCACCGGCCTCCTCTCATATGAGAGAGCGATTAGAGCTTAGACCCGCCACGCTGCTCCAATGCGGGTTGGCGGGTGGGCAGAATAGTGCAGCTTTCTTAATATTATGGTATGTTCCTAGAGTGATGAGGATAATATTATATTATATTCTTCTTCTAAATGCGGAAAATCTGCAAATTCCGGAAGGTTAGCTGCCATTGACGTAAACGAGACTCTGTTCGTTTATGTTTTTGTGGATCACATATTCTGCAGGTTATTTTCTAAGTACAAACTCTCATTAATTATATTAAAATCAGGTCGGCATTTATGCACTATCTGCAATTGGTACATGAAAAGCATTCCGTAATTCAGCAGCAATGCGAAAGTTATCAAAAATAATATTATGATGTAGGTATAGAAATCTTTTAAAATTGTCAGTTCGTAAGGTCCCGCTTAAACCTTCCATTCTCTACTTCCACTACCCATCTAATAATAATAGTAATAAGGCGAGATTTATTAGCTTGATCAATAGAAAGCTGAGAACTATTCCTATCTTTACTAGGTGGGATAATATTATTATGTGCTTTATAGCCTAATGCTTTTAAGTCTTCTAACAGAAAAAAGGTAAGGAGCTGCTAATGTTTTTTTCGAAAATCTCTTGAACCCCAAGACGTACAGCTTTGCTTCCATATAGTAAAACAAGCTATAATTTAAAAATTAAAAAAACCCGACTGCCATGCTAAAAAACGAACTAAAAAATTAATAAACTACCACCGTACCACTTACAGTGTAGTTGTTATTTATTTTGTTTTTCATGATTTGTCACTCCAAATTGATTTAAAACATATAGATTGTATACATTTTCGTACTCGCCTTTTAAAGCCCTTTATTTTGATACCCCACTCGAGGGTCTTGAAGAAAAAAATTTTTTTCAGCCCGCACATTAAAGTGCATAACATTCGCCATTTTGATTTTTTATGAATTTTACGTACCCAGTAACATTTGCGCCGTCAAGACAAATCTAATGACGTATAATTTATCAAAATAGGTTGAGCCGTTAAGTAGTTACGAACTGACATAGGAAACGGTCATTTTCTACGATTTATCACTCCAAATTGTTTCCAAATATATAAATTTATACATTTTCGTATTTGCCTTTTGAATCCCTTTATTTTGATACCCCA
Organism: Melanargia galathea; assembly: GCA_920104075.1. NCBI lineage: Eukaryota > Metazoa > Arthropoda > Insecta > Lepidoptera > Nymphalidae > Melanargia > Melanargia galathea. The sequence continues at coordinate 24,362,804 of OV049855.1, forward strand.
CTCGAGGGTCTTGAAGAAAAAATTTTTTTTCAGCTCGCACATTAAAGCGCATAAAGTCCGCCATTTTGATTTTTTTTTAAATTTAGGTACCCTATAACACTCGCGTCATTGAGACAAATCTAATGACGTATCATTTATCAAAATCCGTTGAGCCGTTGATTAGTTACACGCGGACATAGGAATGGACATACATACACACAGGTGAAACACATAACCCAGTCGGGTAATTAAGTACCAACAAGTATAAATTAAAAATTTAAAAAACCCCCGACATTCGCCATTTTGTGGTCGCGGTCATCTTAGATTTACATAGTACTGTTCTACTAGTCAAGCCCTTTCATTTGATACCCATATTAACGGGGTTGTGAAAAAAAATATAATCTGCCATTTTGTAGCGGCGGCTATCTTGGATCGATTTTCATCAAACATAGCTAAAAACACTCTCGACAAGTTCGCCTTTCAAACAAAAAACCGCGTTCAAATCGGTTCACCCGTTTGAGCGCTACAGGGGAACAGACACACACACACACACACACACACACACACACCACACACACATACATACACACACACACACATACACACAGACACGTCAAATTTATAACACCCCGTTGTTTTTGCGTCGGGGGTTAAAAATAAGCTTTTCATTGAAATAGGTTTCATTTGTGTTGAGTAGGTAGACCACTTTGCTCATTCTCGTTTCTCCTTTCAAATAATATAAGTTATTTTATAAGTTTTTGTATGTATTAACTTTATTGTACGTACCTACTTACTATTTCTTTAAATTTAATAAATGATAACTCAGTATACATTAATTGTTAATTTTATTAAAAAGAAATATTTATAATAGTTATACCTATAGTCCGTTCGGTAACATAGTGTCGGTACAGGCGCAGGTGCTCTTAGTATTCTGCTTTTATTTTTATTATTTTTTTACTGTTTGTAATTTTTTTTCTATTCTAACAGAATCTCCGAATAGTCTGCCAATCCGCACTTGGCCAGCGTGGTAGACTATGGTTAAAATCCTTCTCATTTTGAGAAAAGACCCGTGTTCATGATAATATTATATTTTATGTTTATGGTTATATTGTAATAAAATACTAATATAAAAAAATATAAAAAGGAAAGAGAATTTTAATATAAAAATATGAGTAGGTATAAAACGCCAAAACCCCTTGTACCTGTACACCCCGCGCGGCATCTTTTGAAGTCGCAGGCGGTCCCTTTGGCAAGACACCGCGCGTGCCGAGGCGGCGCGATCGCGGTGCGGTGGTGCGGAAATGGTGCGGTGTCGCGAAAAAAGCGCACAGTGAAATAATTGCACAGCGGAAAAAGCGCACAGTAAAATAAGTGCACAACGGAAAAAGCGCAATGTTTTTTTATAACTATTGAAAAATCATATAATTAATAAACTTTTATGAAAATTTATTGCAGGATCTTATGAAGTATATATATCAGAAGGGCTCCACGAAGTTTAAAATTTTTAGGCCAATTATTTTTACCTTTCATCACATTGTTTATGCCAACGGAGATTGGGAAAAAATTTGTTAAGTAGTTAACAATTGAATAATGCCAGCGTGGTAGACTTGGCCAAAACCCTTCTCACTCTGAGAGGAGACCCGCGCTCTGTAGTGAGCCGGTAATGGGTTGATCATGATGATGATGATGATGATGACAGCGGAAAAAGCGCACAGTTACCCTTTTGGATTTGGATCTTCTTAGAAATACGGAATGTTACACACGATGTAGGTATATCTCTGAAGATACTCATCAGATCTTCACCAAATTGAAATGGAACCACCTCTGAAGTATAACGTACCAAAAAAAAGGATCATTAAAATCGGTTCATTATTGGCGGAGAAATCACGTAACAAACATACTCATCGCAAGCTATTTCCTCTTATCCATTGAGGAGTTCTGTTCTCTACCTCCGAAGATACTTATCAGATCTTCACCAAATTAAAATGGGATCACCTCTGAAGTATGTCTTACCAAACAAAAAAAAGAGACAACAAAATCGGTTCATAATTGGCGGAGAAATCGCGTAAAAAACATACAAAAAACATACAGTCGAATTTGAGAACCTCCTCCTTTTTTTGAAGTCGGTTAAAAAATTTTAAAACTGGCGCATCAAAATATTAATCTAATATCTGCCAGTGAAAGTCCCGTCAAAATCGACCCAGCCTTTTGGAGATTAGCCGGAATAAATAGACAAACACACAAACACAACGCACGCCACAAAGAGTCCTGTACAATCCGAGTTCCAAGTTAGGTACATATTATATGGAATACTGTGGTTGTGAATTGTGATCGCTGTAATTTCTGAACTACAAAACCGATGACTTTGAAAAATTTACGGGATAATCTTTAAAGTATGTATCTCCGTTCGAATAAAAAAAGAACGAACATATGACGCGTAAAATGAATTACAGGCTACGGCTGTACACATTTTGACTTTCATCCCCTGCTGCAGTGAGGTGTATCCAATACCCGGCTGCATGTGCATTTCGTGATAAAAAGTCTCCTAGACTTATGTTACTCCGTAGTATGAATTTAAATCATGCCATGTTTCAAACAGACAAACATATTTTCAAAAATTGCTGTTTTACGTTCTATTACTTATCCCTAACGTCTCCCAGTTTTTTTTTTTTTTTTTTTGCAAAAATCTTTAATTTACAGACACGGCAAGTCTTTGATTTTATTATATTATGACCTTAAAAATGAAATGGAAAGCTGAAAATAACATTAATAAGTAATTATGATTTTACATCAATGGATTTAAATACTCAATTTAAATACGCTAGAATTATAAAAAATTGTATAACAATGTGAGGTAAGTAATTACTACCTACAATGAATTTACGTATTAGGTACTCGTCGTAGTAGGTACCTACCATTCAAAACTTACCCTAAATGCGGGAGGTTAAATGTTACATAGGTAGGTACTATATTTTACTATCGAAATGAAATATCGACAAAAACAAATATTTTATCGTGATATGTACCCGTATTTTCTACATTAGACTATGTCGATAAACCACGAAATAAGCCTTAAATCACATTTTACTAGTTTTTAATTCCATTTTTTAACCCCCGACGCAAAAACGACGAGGTGTTATAAGTTTGACGTGTCTGTGTGTGTGTGTGTGTGTGTGTGTGTGTGTGTGTGTGTGTGTCTGTCTGTTCCCCTGTGGCGCTCAAACGGGTGGACCGATTTGAATGCGGTTTTTTTTGTTTGAAAGGTGAATTAGTCGAGAGTGTTCTTAGCTATGTTTGATGAAAATCGGTCCAAGATGGCCGCCGCTACAAAATGGCGGATGATATATTTTTTCACAACTCCCTTGATATGGGTATCAAATGAAAGGGCTTGACTAGTAGAATAGCACTATTGCAAATTCAAGATGGCCGCCGCCACTAAATGGCGAATGTCGGGGGGTTTTTTAAATTTTCAATTTACACTTGTTAAAACATAATAATATTATGCTCTACTGGCCGTGTGAAGCCGGGACGGGTCGCTAGTAGATTACTAAAAACTCTTGTGTGATCGGGAAAAAAAACCTTCTATAGGTACTTAGGTAGGTATATTAAAGAAATCAATGTCAACAAAGTTTAAATTCAACTAAGTAGCAAGTACGTGAAGACGTTTTTAATCTGGTGTTTAAATTTTTAATATTTTTTTTTTCAATTTTTAATTACTTAATCAGAATGCTACATAAACTATGTTTTTTTATTGTTGTACTTTGTATTAAGCGGAGTTTTGGAATTATTTATCATTTGAACGGTAAGTACAATGTTAAACATTCCTACTAATATTAGACGTATCAATACTTCAATAGTAATCTATACATCTATATACATATGTACATATAATAAAATCGTAAACTTGCCGTATCTGTACATTGAAGATTTTTGCAAAATAATACCTGGGGGATATTAGGGATAAGTAATAGAACGTAAAAAAGCTATTTTTGTAATTTTTGTCTGTTTGTCTGTTTATCTGTTTGTCTGTATGTTTGGCGCGCATCACGCAAAAGCTACTGAATGTATTGAAATAAAACTTGGCATGATTTAAGTTCATACTACGGAGTAACATATAGGATACTATTTATCCCGAAATTCAACACGGTTCCCTTGGGAGAGGGGATGAAAGTCAAAATGTGTACTAAGCTGTAATTCGTTAACGCGTGGTCCGATTTCATTCATTCTTTTTTTATTAGAAAGGAAATACTTTAAAGATTACTAGCTAATCTCCAAAAGGCTGGATCGATTTTAATGGGACTTTCACTGGCGGATGTTTACATTTTGATCTACCTAAACATCCGCCAGTGAACTTTTAACATTTTTAGCAAGGTATGAGCTTAAAGGAGCTCAGGAAAAACAAAATGATTCTCATGGGATTTTTAAAAACCAATATCCACGCGCACGAAGTCGCGGGTTTCCGCGATATTTATCCTACTAATATTATAAATTTGAAAGTGTGGATGTTTAGATGTTTGGATGTTTAGATGTTTGGATTTTTGTTACTCAATCACGCCGCAACTACTAAACCGATTTGGCTAAAATTTTGAATGGAGATAGCTTATGCCCTGACTTAAAATATAGGCTACTATTTATCCCGCAAAGGTATTTGGGCTTTGGGACTAAAATAGATATAGACCTCTAAAACGCCATAGAGGGCGTTGACTTTCCCGAGATAAAACATGCTCACATAACACATTATTGCAATACTGGCTGTGTTGCATACATTGGCAACACATTGGCTACTTTTTGTCCTGGAAAAATGCACAGCTCCCACGGGATTCTATAGCTACAGCTATAGATAGATTACTATAGCGGACTTCCTTGAAAGTAGGTATAAAGGATGGAAAAGGGAGTGGGAACTGCAACCGGAAATCTACTCTTCCCTCGGGATTTGTGAAAAACCGAAATTCACGCGGGCGAAGCCGCGGGCAGAATCTAGTTATATTTATAAATGTGAAAGTGTAGAAGATGAAGAAGTGACGAAGAGTAACATATAGGCTAGGTACTTTTAGTCCTGGAAAAGCATCAAATTCCCAAGGGTGGTTACAGGAATATTCGTATTTTTACACGAAAAACATCAAATTCCTGGAATATTGTTGGTGCCACTATTTTCACAGGGGCAAGTAAGGACGAAAATGTAATGATCCCCCAGATATATTATATAGGTATTATTCCCACAGATTCGAGGAAAACGAGGTGTTTTTGCGCGATTAACAAAAAACCGGCTAAGTGCGAGTCGGGCCTCCTCTTTTAGGGTTCCGTACATAATCATGAACAACATAATATTTTAGGTGTAAGAAATATTTTATTTCCGAGCTAGACATCGCAAAAAACCATGAAAGGAAAACTCAAAAAACATTCGTTTGTTTTGATCCCAGCTGGTATTCATAATACTACGGGAGGTGGATGTCCGATTGAATATTTTTTTTCAAAGAAAAATGAACCGACTTCAAACGTTTCGAACTAAAAAGTTTAAAATAATTTTTTATTCATTTAGATTGACGATTAAACTACCTAACTCAAATGATATATAATTTTTTGAAGTCGGCGCCAGCTGCATGCCAGCTGATCGTCAGCTGCAGCGCCGAGGGTGGGTTATACGTCCGCTACGCGCATGAAGTGCATTAAAATTTTGACAAATAAAGTTATTTTATACCTTATGAAATTTATGCAGCAGAATTTTCACACTTCTTAAATAATAAAGAAAATTGTCAGCTGCACTTCTGGTGGGGGAAAGACCGTCAGTCAGCGTGATAAACATTTTGCGCGCTCAGTACATTTAGCCTAGTAAATCTAGGAAAAATATCCTATAGTTTTAAAAATTGGCCAAATGTATTTTTCGGGCCTTCCTCTTGAATATATCCAAAAACCCCATATGGGGGGTGCATAACCAGCCGCCATTTTTAATTTTGTCCCTTTTTTCGGTTTTTTTCTCATATCACGAAAATCTCTACAAATAGCATTATAATTACTTCTGACAAAAGTTTTAATATACAATTTACCACAAATGTAGTCTCTTGCATTTTTACTCTAAGTTTATTACTTTAGGAGCTATAGGGTATTTTAGGTCCCTCTTGCGTTTCTTTTGCTCATATCTCGAAAATTTCTACGAATAGTATTATAATTACTTCTGATAAAAGTTTTTGTATAAAATTTTCTACAAATTTGGTTCCGTTCATTTTTACTCTAAGTTTATTACTTTAAGAGCTATAGGGTGTTTAAGTTAATATTTGAGGTTCTTTTTTTGGTTTTATGCTCATATCTCGAAAATCGCTACGAATAGCATTGTAATTACTTCTGAAAAAGTTTTTACATAAAATTTTGTACAAATTTGGTCTTGTTCATTTTTACGCTAAGCTTACTACTTTAGGAGTTATAGGGTGTTTAAGTTAATATTTGAGGTCCCTTTTTCAGTTTTTTGCTCATATCTCGAAAATCTCTTCGAATAACATTTTAATTACTTATGACAAAAGTTTTAACATAAAATTTTCTACAAATTTGGTCCTGTTCATTTTTACGCATTTCAAACAAAACAAAAACCGCATTGCGGTTTTTGTTTGAAAGGTGAATTAGTCGGAAGTGTTCTCATCTATGATTGATGAAAATCAGTCCAAGATAGCCGCCACCACAAAATAGCGAATGTCGGGGGTTTTTTAATTTTTAATTTATACTAGTTTATCTCTCTGTTAACTTTAACACTCTGTAGCTGCTAAAGTAATAAGCTTAGCGTAAAAATGAATAGGAACAAATTTATAGAAAATTTTATGTTAAAACTTTTGTCAGATGTTATTAAAATGTTATTCTTAGATATTTTCGAGATATGAGCAAAAAACTGAAAAAGGGACCTCAAATATTAACTTAAACACATTATAACTCCTAAAGAAGTAAGCTTAGCGTAAAAATGAACAAAACCAAATTTGTGCAAAATTTTATGTTAAAACTTTTTTTAGAAGTAATTACAATGCTATTCGTAGAGATTTTCGAGATATGAGCATAAAACCAAAAAAAGGACCTCAAATATTAACTTAAACACCCTATAGCTCTTAAAGTAATAAACTTAGAGTAAAAATGAATGGAACCAAATATGTAGAAAATTTTATACAAAAACTTTTGTCCGAAGTAATTATAATACTATTCGTAGAAATTTTCGAGATATGAGCAAGAGAAACGCAAAAGGGACCTAAAATACCCTATAGCTCCTAAAGTAATAAACTTAGAGTAAAAATGCAAGAGACTACATTTGTGGCAAATTGTATATTAAAACTTTTGTCAGAAGTAATTATAATGCTATTTGTAGAGATTTTCGTGATATGAGAAAAAAACCAAAAAAAGGGACAAAATTAAAAATGGCGGCTGGTTATGCACCCCCCATATGGGGTTTTCGGATATATTCAAGAAGAAGGCCCGAAGAATACATTTGGCTAATTTTTAAAACTATAGGATGTTTTTCCTAGATTTACTAGGCTAAATGCACTGAGCGCGCAAAATGTTTATCACGCTGACTGACGGTCTTTCCCCCATCAGAAGTGCAGCTGACGATTTTCTTTAGTATTTTAAAACTGTGGAAATTCTACTGCATAAATTTCATAAGGTATAAAATAACTTTATTTGTCAAAATTTTAATGCACTTCATGCGCGTAGCGGACGTATAACCCACCCTCGGCGCTGCAGCTGACGATCGTTTCTGTATCAAAAATGATCGGAACAATGATTTAAGACCATTTTTGTCTGGGATAAAATCACTCGGAGCGCTTTGATTTTTAAGCACTTTCACATGCTCTCACTCTTAACTCCACCACTGGTGCGGCAGCTGACGTTCGGAGCTGTGATGGGTTAGGTCTGAACTATTATTGTTAAAGTTTCCAGTCGGTATAAAATGACTTTTTCAATCGGACATCCACCTCCCGTAGTATAAAGTAGCAGTAGCATTTATTGGTATAAATACCTACGGGTAGATTGAAGCTACGAATTCAGCACCGCCGGACGCCAGAAGCCTGCCACGTGACCGCATCTCCCAGGACAAGACTGCTTCCTCGCCGCTGACTGATGGGTGCTCACCGGGACTCTCCCGGTGAGCTCGACCTCGCTGAGCGGCGGGCGCAAGCCCCACACGGACATACCCGCTCTGCCGCAGCTCGCTGATCGCTCGCGAACTCACGCGGTCTTGATCGCTCTGCATCGGTTTTAACCGGACTTGACGCAACGGATTTAATGCAACCACGTACCTATCCAACCCAGTGCCCCGCCTGTCGTTGCAGGCGGCGTTGACACTTCTGAAAAGGGCCAACGCCCTAAGCGGATACCCCAGGACCCGCACGGGTCCGTGCGGAAGGCCACGGATTGATAGGAATTCAGTCTCCTACCGAGACTCAACCGACTATCTAATAGCTTCAGCGTCTAGGTCATGATATTTGATTGAGGGTAGCGATAGCAATCACACCCTAATCGAATAAGTGCTACCATTTTGGGCTTAACTGTGTGTAATTAATTTATTAGTATAAATAGATTTGAAAACACATCTCAGTTAAACTAATCTCTGATTCGATATTAATTGGTTTGTACGGGTGATAAAATATGCAGATATTTTAATAATATTATATAAGTAGTTAAAAATATTAAATGACTAGCTGTCCGCCCCGGCTTCGCCCGTGGTACATATAAGTATAGCCTATAGCACTCAAGAATCACTTACATATCCAACGGTGAAAGAATTTTTGAAATCGGTCCAGTAGTTCCTGAGATTAGCGCGTTCAAACAAACAAACTCTTCCGCTACTATACAAATCTACAGCTATAGGTAGATTACAGTATCAAACTTCCTAGAAAGTAGGTATAAAGGTTGGAAAAGGGAGCGGGAACGGGAACCGGAAATTCACGTTTTCCTCGGGATTTGTGAAAAACCGAAATTCACGCGGGTGAAGCCGCGAGCAAATCCTAGTATTATAATATCTGTTATTAACATAATTATGGAGCATGAATGAAGTTATGGTAATGCGCATAGTGCTATTTAAATTGTTAATTATTGAATAAAATTATCTAACATATATATAATAATGATCGCGTCACAGTGTTTGTAACAAAAACTCCTCCGAAACGGCTTGATCGATTCTTATGATTTTTTACCCGACTACGGCAAAGCCAAAAGAAAGGGTTATGATTTTAGCAATGTATGTATGTATGTATGTATGTATGTACGTATGTATGTGGCCGATTTTTGTATGAAATTCTGTGTATACCACCGTAGCGCCTAAACTACTAGACCGATTTTGATGAATTCGTTGTCTATGGATTCGTTGTAATGGGCCGGGTGACATAGGCTACATTTTATTTACGAAAAAATCAAGAAGGGACCTTCGCGCAGCTTTCTAATTTATTAAATTAGTTTCGGTAATCACATAACAGATGGCGCCACTATCTGCTTGCCCCGCGCTTATGCACAGTAAATTATGAAATTATTAAGCGTAGTCGGGTTTTAATTTACGAACTTTATACTTGTTTGTGTACGGTAGGTCTGAGAATAGATCAGACACTATTTTGCAAAAATAACACCACATAGGGGTATCACTATGTGGTGGTATTTTTATGGTGATTTGGCATTGAAAATACATACTTACCTACAACCCTAAATTTTCACCCTTCTACCATCAACCCCTATTTTTTAATAGCGATATTAGTAATTTAATAGTAGCTATACAAAGAGTGATCAAGACTATTTTTTTCACGGTTTCCACGGGATTTTAAAAAATCTACATCCACGCGATCGAAGTCGCGGGCATCAGCTAGTTATATTTATAGAGGTTTATATAAAAACGTAACACCTGTTACCTGTTAACCTTTAAGAATAGTGGTAAAGAATTTCACTGTCGTCATTTTGTATGGTACGTACCTACCTATTAATCGGAAAGAATGATATACTACGTATTATTATTAATATGTTTAGACGTATCACGTATGTACCTACAAGGTACATCCAAATAAGAAATAGGTATGATATAAAAGAAAAAAAAAAAGAAATGATATACTTAGATCACTTTTCAGTGATGAATAATTTCATTCATCACTGAAAAGTGATCTATAATTTAAAATTTAAATCTATATAAAATTTTTCTATTTTCTAGCGTTTATGCTGCAGGTATAGTTTTCTTTTTTGTGTTAATTTCTACATTTCCTTGACCATTAGAAATACCTATTACAGCGCATTGCGCATTCATTATCCGCAATTTTTACGCATTTCCTGTTTATGCTTACCAAAAAAAAGATTAAATTTTTTTTTCGAAAAAATCTATGGGACCATTTTGCAAACATTCTCAGCTGTCGATTAAAAAAAGAATCACGCAAATCGCTTCAGTAATCTCAGAGAAATTGGTAAAACAAGTAAAACATGGAAAAAATATCTCTCAGCGAGTTGGATGACGTTAAACGAAATTACCAACTTTAAAGTGCAATAACTTTTTCAGTTTTTGAGATAATTTAATAATTCTTTCAGATTTTTGTTTTATTTTACTTAAATCTATACATACTTAATATAATAAAATCGTAGAATTGCCGTATCTGTACATTGAAGATTTTTGCAAAATAATAACTGGGGGATGTTAGGGATAAGTAAGTAATAGAACGTAAAAAAGCTATTTTTGAAATTTTTGTCTGTTTGGCTGTTTGTCTGTTTATCACGTAAAACTACTGAATGGATTTGAACTACTACGAACCATGAATGGATTGAAATGAAACTCGGCATGATTTAAGTTCATACTATGGAGTAACATATATATTCATCAATGTTTATATCTACAATATAACATCTTCAATATCATCAATGTTTATATCTTCAATATCTTATATAGGATACTTTTTATCCCGAAATTCAGTACGGTTCCCTTGGGAGAGGGGATGAAAGTCAAAATGTGTACTTAGCCGTAATTCATTAACGGGTAGTCCAATTTCATTCATTCTTTATTTGTTAGAAAGGAAATACTTTAAAGATTACTGGCTTATCTCTGAAAAGCTGGACCGATTTTGATGGGACTTTCACTGGCGGATGTTTACATTTTGATCTACCTAAACATCCGCCACCGCCAGTGAACTTTTAACAGTTTTTAGCAAGCTATGCTAAGCTATGAGCTCAGGAAGCTTAGGAAAAACAAAATGACTGTCGCGGGATTTTTAAAAACCAATATCTACGCGAACGAAGTCGCGGATTCCGCTTGTTTCTATAATAAATTAAAAAAATATATATTGGAAACTTGTCCATTATGTACATAATATATAATATGTCGCCAGTGATGACCAGAGATGGACCAGAGACGACATCAGAAGGCTATTCTAGTAGTATCATTATTCATTATCAGGGTAGATCGAATTACATTGCTGTGGGCGTCACATGGGTACGGGCCTAATTGAAAAGCCTTCTCATTAACTGACACACTAACTGACTAACTTTGCCCTACCTAGTCGGTACACCACCTCCCCTTTACCGAACCATCGCCAGCCAATCTAATCTAAGCTACACGACACACATCGCACGATACGACCTACTTTGTACAACACAACCTATATAACACAGTACACCGCACGAACGAAGCAGCGCTCTCGTCGAGAGCCCAGATCGGAATGTGTCGTTGCTTGCGCCCTCTCTCCTATAATGACGTAATGGCGCAATGCTATTCACACTACAATATCAACGAGCCGACACGGCCATACTGACATTCGCACGTCCCCGTGCGACTGCCAGCGTCCAAGGATGTCTACAAAGAACAACACACAGGTGAAGTACACCTCTAAATACGCTCGCCCATCCCTGACACTTCACTGCTTCTAGGTCACCTCCGTCTGTCATGCATTAATTGTCAATCATCACATCAGCTGTCAATCGCATCAACCAACCACCACCTCATGTGATGACGTACAACAGACCCAACCCAACCATCTGTCAATTGCTAGTCAGCACCTCAGCTGTCAATCGCAATACACATCTGGAAGGAGTGTGTCCTTTCAACCACCTCCCTTGAGTCTGGCCCGGACGACACTTCCTTACCAGGATAGACTCAGGAACTTAATATAACACCCAACCAGTCAGTACTTCAATCTGTCAATTGTCAGTCATCACTTCAGCTGTCAATCGCAATACACATCTGGAAGGAGTGTGTCCTTTCAACCAACTCCCTTGAGCCTGGCCCGGACGACACTCTTACCAGGATCGACTCAGGAACTTACTATAACACAAAATCTGGAAGGAGTGTGTCCCTTCAACCAACTCCCACGAGTCTGGCCCGGACGACACTCTTACCAGGATAGACTCAGTAACTTACTATAACACAACATCTGGAAGGAGTGTGTCCCTTCAACCAACTCCTACGAGTCTGGCCCGGACGACACTCTTACCAGGATAGACTCCGGAACTCATCTGGGAGGCACTAGTGAATCCTTTCAATCAACACAAATAGTGTGTATGACCCGGATGTCACCACCAAAGCCCAGGATAGACAACATGAAACACACACAACTAGTCAGCGCCCTTCCCACTTGTAACACACGTTTACACGCTGCCACGAATGAAGTGATCCGGAACCTCGACCCGCATGAGTCAGTTCCTTAGACCATTCACTCATCACCTAGCTCACACCAACAACGAACGTCACACGTTCACACACTGCCGTAAATGAAGTGATCCGGAACCTCAACCCGCATGAGCCAGTTCCTTAGACCATTCACTCACCATCTAGCTCACACCAACAACGAACGTCACACGTTCACACGCTGCCGTAAATGAAGTGATCTGGAACCTCAACCCGCATGAGCCAGCTCCTTAGACTATTCACTCGCCCTCCAATAACAAAGGCCAAAGTCATTGTCATAGTCAAAATAATAATCACAGTCAACCCATAATCTGCTCAAGAACGTCGACCCATATAGGCCAGTCCAGTTAATTAACTACATCACACACGCACACGTCATTTTCCCTGCCAAGTCCCGAAAATGGCAACACTCATCTGATTAGAGTGCAATTGCTATCACAAACCCTCAATCAAATATCACGGTTAAAGTTACTCTTACCTAAACTCAACTAAACAACTCAAACTAAAACGAATCTACCACTGGTTCGGAATGCCGCAACCTAGCGAGAAGAACCAGTAAGAAACTCGGCGGCGTCTAACTTTCTAACATAACTGATCAAAAACTACTTCCCGTAAACGCAATCCTATTTCTTTAGTTCCAATCATGTAAACCATTTATTTCATTTTATGATCATCTCAATAAACCATTTTACGAACTACAACCTCTTTACGCCTTTATCGCAACCACGTTTCGAACTTAATCACTTTTCAACATCGATGAAGGTACCTAGACAATAGAATTCGGTTAGCAACCAAAACCATTTGTCAAACTAATCACTCATCTCAATAGCGGGTATTTAATTATTCTGCGAGTATTTGTAGAACTTTACTTTCAATTAATCACGATTTTTTTTTTTTTGGTTTTTTTTTTGTTAGTTGGTTTTTGTTATCAGCTTAGCGCTGTCCGTTGTTATCGACATACAGCTCGCCAGCCTTCACGGCCAACCCTGACATTCGATCGTCCTCGAGCGACTATTAATTATCCTCAGCAATCGGTAGATCAGAGATCACCAGCCCCACTTTAAAAAGAGCCGTCAAAAACTTAGGTGACCCGCCAGGCCCCTGAAGCTATCCCGGTTTCTAATCTAAACACTAGTTACAGTTAGCACCACATAAACGCGCAATTTGATCCGATACAATCGGTAACAGTGTGGCCGATCAATTCTCGGAAACCCACACACAATCGCTCAGTACCGTCACGCTTTTATTAACTAAAAATTCCTAGAAAAAGGTGAACAATTGAGTTCACATTTCCATTTGGGTCGGTTACCCACATATAACATCTCGCTAATTTTATCACGAACCACCTGCCGTAAATCAAAGGCGGTGCATATGACGCTAAACCGTTTTACGAGGATTCAACTAAACTAATCTTAAGTTTTCCGGTTGTGACCCTTAAACGCGGTAATCCGTTAATCGAGAAATCCGAGTTTTCGTTAAGCAATGACAATAGTCGCGGTTTATCCTCATCTGGTATATCCGTATCAATATCCGAAAACTATTTTACACTTTGAAATAGAAAAAGTATCCGCAGTCATTGCACAACCTGCCTTTAAAATATCACGACTTAACGCAAAAACTCATCTAATATAACGTCAAACAAAAATTTGTAAAGTGGGTGTGTCCATCAATTAAAAATTTCACATAAAATTTGCAAGGTACTATTAACACTTGAATTCTCAATACCGGTAATTCAATTTTATTATAACGCACACCCGATAGCCTATTCGCAATACTTTCGTTAACGAGAAGAATCGCGGCACCGAAATCTTAACAAAATGAAAACGACCCGCGTCGCGCACACAACACCGGTTCTACAAGGCTTTTGTGCCACGAAGGAGACCGACAAACGCAAATGCAGTTAAAGGCTCCGGCTCATCAATTTGCCCTTCAGATCCCACTTCTGATGTCGCCAGTGATGACCAGAGATGGACCAGAGACGACATCAGAAGGCTATTCTAGTAGTATCATTATTCATTATCAGGGTAGATCGAATTACATTGCTGTGGGCGTCACATGGGTACGGGCCTAATTGAAAAGCCTTCTCATTAACTGACACACTAACTGACTAACTTTGCCCTACCTAGTCGGTACACCATCTCCCCTTTACCGAACCATCGCCAGCCAATCTAATCTAAGCTACACGACACACATCGCACGATACGACCTACTTTGTACAACACAACCTATATAACACAGTACACCGCACGAACGAAGCAGCGCTCTCGTCGAGAGCCCAGATCGGAATGTGTCGTTGCTTGCGCCCTCTCTCCTATAATGACGTAATGGCGCAATGCTATTCACACTACAATATCAACGAGCCGACAAATATATTTATAAATAATATTATTAACCCACCTATTGTTTTACCAATTGGTACTTAAATATATTCCATTTTACTTACCACACCCACCCGGGTTAAATTTTTAACCTACATAAAATATGCAGATTTGAAATTAGACAGGTTATTATTTTCGGCTGTTAAAGTATTAGGTAGGTACGAAACGAATCGGAGCAACTGCAACAACACGTAATAGCAGTGTGGGCATATGCACACTGCACAGTGCAACAGCAATCTCTAAACTAAATTGACAGGTCTTATGCATCACAGTTCAATGTTCCCTGCAGACAAAGTTTAGAGATTGTGTTCTTACTACAGGGTTGTCATCACTGTATTAAATGCACTCGTCTAAAATATAAAAGGAAAAGGTGACTGACTGACTGATCTATCAACGCACAGCTTGAAAAACTGGACAAATCAGGCTGTGCATGCAGATAGCTATTACAACAGGCATTCGTGAAGAATGTTTGAAAACTCAAGCTCTATAAGAGGGTTAAATAGGGGTTGAAAGCTTGTATGAGATTTATATGAATTATAGATTTATAGTTAAACTAGCTGATCCCCACAACTTCGTTCGCGTAAATATAGGTTTTTATATAGGATCGGATCGGATCCCATAATTCTTTTATGTACCTAATATAAATGTAGCCTAAGTTACTTCTTATAACATCACCTATCTGCCATTGAAAGTTTCGTTAAAATCGGTCCAGCCGTTTCGGAGATGAGCTGGAACAATTAGACAGACTGACAAACATAAATTTAAACGCACACCAGTTTAAAATAAGCCGTACGTTCAAAGAGCCGGGTCCCAAGTTATTTGAACACAATACTGAGGGTTGCAATGTCTGTCATTTCTGAACTATAAAACCTTGAAATATTTACGGAACAATAAATAAAGTATTAACTTTCTAACAAAAAAAGAATGACTGAAATCGAACAACGCGTTAATGAATTATAGCTAAATACACTTTTTAACTTTTATCCCCTTTTTTTTTTTTTTTTTTGACGCTGGGAAATGCATTTACGCACACCTTTCGGAAGCAGCGCAGCGGACTGCGACGCTTCCGGAAGGTAGTGTGGGACTCAGGCAGGCCAAGAAGTGGCCAGAATACCCACTAAAACCCAGCGATGTTCCTCCGTGTCGCCTGGTGGCTGGGTTACGGGTACACTTGCGCAATCATCCGCGACCCAGCCGGCGCCGTCCGCTGAGGCAGACCCTCCACCGGGGGACCTAAAGGCCCCCTAACACCGTCTGAGGCGCACCAGGAACATAATGGTGCGCCCCCCGACCCGAGGCGTCTCAACGGGCGACGGATACACCATTCCATCACCCGGAGTTCCTCGCTAGAGGCAACCCTCAAGAGGGCCACACCCGCAGGCGACCCTCAAGAGGTTCACCCCTCGTGTAATTTTTTATAGAGGTTTTCTTCCTCGCGGCCCCTCGCTCAGTGCGTGGGGCCCCCGGTTCCGCTCAGTGCGGATTACGGGTTGCCCGACGGTGGCCGAAGCCAGCGCCCACCGGCCAAAAAGACCAGCGGACCCGCCGCGCAGGGCGTTTCCACCCCCTCCTGTAATTTTTTAACGAGGTTTTCTTCCTCACGGCCCGAAAGCCTCCCCCCCAATTGTCGCCGCCCGGAGTCTCCACAGTCCACTCTGATGAACAGAGAAGTACCAGGATCCTCCAAGCGGCAACCCCCTGCTGGTTTTGGTCCGCGCCGGGTTTCCCCGGTACCTCCCATATCTGGGAGGCGTTCCCCCATCCGCCACCGGGGGGACGCGCCCGATGGGGGACCAGCAACCCCACACGGGAACTTTTATCCCCTATCCCAAGGGAGCCGTGCTGAATTTCAGGATATAACGCCTCCTCGCCAGGAACAACAAAATAAAATTTCAGATATTTCAATTTTTATACGAATTTTTAATCAGTTGAAGTAGGGGTCTGATCCTTAGTTTTAACCTCATTCACTGACTAATCAAAAACAATATTATTATTGATATGATCTGATGACTGATCGCCCGTGGTATGTGATGGAAACCCACATTCGAATAACATAAGAACTTACGCGCTCGCGGTTAAGTTATGTTTAAATTTAAACAATAATATCTTCAAAAGTAAATAACTTACAGTAAAAAAAATTATGTCGTTTTGTTGTTTATCTCAAAAACTGTCGATTTAATACTTAACAATGTGGTCTTAATGACCTCGTTTTTGCAAAATGCAGCAAAAACTTGTAGTTTTCAATATTTTAGAAAAAAATAATTTTTTTCCGAAGCATTTTTGATCGAGTTATTTTAACATTTTATTCTATTGTTTGGTATTTAGCAATGGATAATATTGTATCCAATCGAATAAGGTCATTTAAAGACCTGTGCATCAGTAGACTTTCGAGTTATTACATTTTTTGTGCGCACATACCCACGAAAACGCACACCAAATTGAAATGGCTGTCCCTGAGAGGGGGAGGGGGGCAGGCCCTAATAAGTGGTATTTTCAGAGAGGTAATGAGTTGTAGAATATGTCCCTAAAATATCGCTAATTTAATCCCGGACACACTGTACTATATATATATATATCACCTGTATTTTTTAAAAGTTCATAGTGTAATTCAATCAGCTGATGCTAGAGCTCAGCGAACGTTGGATAAATACCAAAATTTGTCGCCGCAGCATCACGTTGTACATTGCCGGTCTGATAAATACTAAAGACTAAATCACTAATAGTTACTACAAGTTTATGACAAATGAATGTCGCGGGCTCTTGGGCTTCTTCATGCTGACTTGATACTGCCACCGTGTAAATTATTTTTTCACCTCAGTAGCTCCAAAAGGGCGCGTTTGCTGGCCAAAACCAGTGAGCAAAAGTCGTTTTTGCTCACTCAGTGAAAAAAAGTGTTTTGAATTTAGAACGCTTTGGATTGTCATTTCTTCAATTCACTGTCTCAAGAAAAGTTCGGAAATTTTGTATCAAATAGTTTGTATACCTAGGCCCAACATTTTATTTCATCGTAATTTTCTATAATATATATTATTTAAATTTAAACTATTGAGTTTTTCTTAAAATGTGTTTTAGAATTTATAATTCTGTAAAACAACATGAAACGTAAACGATTTACTTAAGGAGAATTAAAATAATTAGTTAATTTTTTTCTTGAATTGCAATTCCGAACGCAGACAAAAGAGGAATAAAAAAATGGCGGGAAAAAAAATTGTCTATACTCTATAATATAGAGTATAGACAATTTTTTTAGAAAGACAAAGAAATTAGTTAGGTACCTAATTAAGATGAGTCTATATCTTAATTAGGTACCTAACTAATTTCTTTGTAGTTACTTGTTGTAAAAAAATTAAAATTAACAAAATGACTTCACTGATAATTTAACACCTTTAGAATTAAAAAAATTAGTGACTAACGCTGAATTAAACTTTCTGCCGGAAAAGTCGCGTGAAAAATACTCGAAAATTATTTAATAATCAAAGACAAAAGGTGCGAAGACCTGTTCAGAGACTGTGATTTTAACATATTTCATGGAATTTTCTAAAACAAGGCAACCTTTATAATATTATGTAGTATTTACTCCATGTTAAAAACTACAATCAAATCGAAATGCGACGTTCACATTGAAACCTATCTAAACTTATCGCATTTTTGAAAAGACAGTCGGAGGGGTGTTTAATATTTAAGTATAATATAATATACAACCCTTATACAACCACAAAACCAAAGTTGCACGTAATAGGCGGCTAACTTTGGGAGTTATGTCTAACTTTGTTAATTTATGTTTTACTTGAGGCACACTGTCCGGTCATCAATAGGTGGCTAACTTTGAGAGTTATGTCTATCTTTGTTAGTTTATGTTTTACTTATAGGCACATTTTTCTCTCGCGAATCGCACAGGCATCAGCCCATCTATATTGTAAACGAGCGGATACCCGCGACTTCGTTCGCGTGTATATCGGTTTTTAAAAATCCCGTGGGAATTTTTTGTTTTTCTTAAGCTCTTTTGAGCTCATACCTTGCTAAAAACTGTTAAAAGTTCACTGGTGGATGTTTAGGTAGATAAAAATGTAAACATCCGCCACTGAAAGTCTCATCAAAATCGATACAGCCTTTCAGAAATTACCCGGTAATCTTTAAAGTATTTCCTTTCTAACAAAAAAAGAATGAATGAAATCGGACCACGCGTTAATGAATTACAGCTAAGTACACATTTTGACTTTCATCCCCTCTCCCAAGGGAACCGTGCTGAATTTCGGGATACAAAGTATCCTATATGTTACTCCGTAGTATGAACTTAAATCATGCCAAGTTTCATTTAAATTCATTCAGTAGTTTTTGCGTGATGCGCGCACAAACATACAGACAAACAGACAAACAGATAAACAGACAAACAGACAAACAGACAAAAATTTCAAAAATAGCTTTTTTACGTTCTATTACTTATCCCTAACATCCCCCAGTTATTATTTTGCAAAAATCTTCAATGTACAGATACGGCAAGTCTACGATTTTATTATATGTATAGATGTATAGAAGATTTATCTATACATAATAAATAATAAAACACATTTATTAGAGCTGTGACGAGTTTTAATCCAACAAAATACGAATATCATACAAGGGGCACAAATCTAAAAAATCTAAAGTTTTCACCGCTCATGATATTGAAAAGCACATGCATCTATCTTAAAGCACCAGATGAAAATTTTCTCACTGCAAAAAAGAAAATTTATTTGATAAAAAATTTGAGTCCCGACTGGCACTTCGCTGATTTTTAAGTTAAGCATATTAATAAGTAAGTAGGTACGTAATCTGAATGTAAAAAATCCTTTATGTTTCAGTAAATATTTTTCTAACTTACATCTTGTATTTTTTCGCTATTGAGGTGAAAAGTTGTATGTATCACACGATAGCAAACTTTTTGTTTCTTGTGCCTTTGAATCCCTCACTACACTCAGGATTCTATATAAGAATCACTCGCTACGCTCGTGATTCTAAATTAGAATCCTTCGCTCGCTCGGGATTCAAACTAGGCACTCGCAACAAACAATAATTTTGCTATCTTGTCGAACAAATAACTATTAACCGACTTAACCGTCCTGTGGGGTGGCGCGTTGCTCATCGCAGTCGTTGCCTTTCTCATCAAGCGACTCTCTAGAGGAAGTTTCTTTTAAGGACTTCCTCACGTCGCGGTCTTTTACCACTTGTATCCAGCGATTCCCTGAGAATAGTCTGATAGGTTTCTTTATGAGGGAGTAACTGCCAACACTGCATTTCCCGGTGTGAGGTCGCAATTCCATCACCTTGGGATCTCGAACTATGTACTTTGCCCATTGCCACTTCAGCTTCGCAACCCATTTGCTATACCTACTTCAGTTTGCGGTGACTCCTGTTTCTTCTACGCATCTCGTCATTTCTGATGTGATCACGTAGAGAAATTCCGCGCATCCTTGCATAGCTGTCTGAATCGCCCGCTGAGTCACTCTGAGCTTTCTTCTAGGCCCATAGTTAGCGATACGTATCTGACTGGCACTGGCAATGACACGCCCAGCTAAATTGGATTCGACGGCTGTTCTCTTCCCGAAATTGTACCTAACTGGATTCTGTGTCCAAGGTAAACGAGTATTTACTGGTCTAAACTTGCGTATTGTTAATGTGGCGTGGTGGGTCACCAGTGTGGTTCTAAGTATCATCACCTTTCAGAAACGGAGTACGAACGTCTGCCGCGGCTGTTTGAGCTGGAGAACTACGAGAGATGCATGGAGACCCCCGGAGGCGTCTACTGCGTGGCCAACTTAGAGCTTTATACTGATACCAGGAACGAGCTGTACACGCTCATTCAGGTATTTAATTCGTCATCGTCATCTTACGCTGAGAGCTCCTGTATAGTTTTGAGGAGATGCTTAAACAACTTAATAACCTGAAAGTTTGTTTCTTTTACATTATCTACAATCTTAACTATTACTGTCAGTCCGAAGAGTATTATGCTAAGTGACGGTGCAGTTGACTACGACCGAAGCTTTCTAGTAGACTAGACCAGGGATAATTAATCTTTTAACACATTAAATTATTTATAGTTACTTAATTTTCCAAATTGCCGGGAATCAAATCCTGGACCTTCCGCTTATAAGACCACTGCTTTCATCACTACACTAGCGAGGTCGTGTCGGAGTATTCGTACCAGCTAAGGTAAGGTCTCCTTATTCCATGGTATTATAAAATTGGCATTGAATTTCGAGGAATATAAAAAAACAGCATTTTCAACCGATTGCCAAGCTCATTTTTACTGCAACACAATATCTTAATCAATTGATAGTTTATCATTCCATAAATAAATGACTAAATAGTTGGTTTTATGTGTTTTATAATAACCGGCAAGTTTTACACTAGCAGCCGACCCGAACGTATGTTTCAAACATTTTGGACCTTATGCACGAAATATGTACCTACATTTTTTTAAATAGTGTTTATTAATTTTGAGCTTGATTTTATTTTATTTAAATTCGAATATTTGAAGGATTATATTTTCAATCGAAAACAATAAAATTTTGTACCTAAATATTTGTAAAGAAATTAAGGTGAAAATACATTTTGAAAATACCTCGGCGATAGGTGCCAAATATTTTAGCTGGTTCCTTTCGCCGTGGTATACCGCAGAATTGCGATTTCATAGACTTCTTATTTTTTAAAATTTATTGGGTCGTTTTATGTTAAATACTAGTTAAATACTTCTTGTTTCGGTTTTGAATATTTAAATAGGCAATAAGGTTAAAGAACCCTAATTCCAGAGGTATACTTTGGCCTCTAAATCACTATAGATCGACCAGAATCTCATGAAAAATGGGGAAGTTAAATTTTGTAGTAAGCAACACTAGGTTATCTCGGCTGCCCTAGTGATAAACAAAGTAATTACATTCAGAACATCTTACCTGGGATCGTTTCACGAAACGAAAAATCAAGCAACTGCATTTTAAATACAAAAACAAAGTAATCAACATCCAATTATTTGTTTTTGTGTTGTGTTTGTTGTTTATTTGGTTTTTGCATTTATATTCCGGGTTAGTGAGTGCAGTTACTTTGTTTGGGCAATTTAAATTTCAGTAAACGATTCAAGTTATTTGAAATATTAAATTGTGGTAAAAGACTACTCGACATAAAACTTCTGTTAATGCAAAAAGTCAAATTCACAAAAAATGTCAGTTGCTTTGTTTATCGCTAGGGCGGCCGTAGTGTTGCTAACCTTGGAATTTCATTTCCCTATTTTTCATGAGATTCTGGTCGATCTTTAGTTATACCGTATCATAGTTTACCTATTTAGGTAATTTATTGATAGATTATATGGGAAAAATATAAAAAAATGGTCAAAATGTCAAATTGTCAAAATGTCAAATATCAAAATATCAAGATGTCAAATTCAAAATGGCGAAAAAAAGATGTCCGCCATACAAATTTCGTCGGTGTGCATCTCGGAGGGTATAAAAGATGGAAGAGTGGTTTTTTGCAAAAGATGATCAAAATTTAAAGGTCTACTTGATGAACAGAAAAAAAATCAAGCCAGCGGAATTTATTTTTTCATAGAAAATGTATGGAAAATGTTGAAGAGACATATAAGTTTTAATTTTTGTCCTTTTAGGATATTTCAAGAGTTAAATAAATAACACTTCTGATAAAAACAGCCAGTTCTTCAGAAAGGTGTAGTAAATGCTAATTTTGATGTTCTTTCGAGTTTTGGTGAAAATACCACGGAATTGGGTGCCCTTACCTTATATTTATTTTCATCTTTATTTTAAAGCAAACAGGTCATTTCAAATTTTAATTAATTATTAGTCCGGTCAATTTAGACATCCAAGGTTACAAAAATTCACACTTGGCTGAAAGTTGATAGGACTGATCAAAACACTATTATAATTACTTAATGAAATGTGAAAAGTTCTCATCGATCCGACACCTGAATTTACTCGGGGTCGGGGTTAACATTAAATAATTATTTTCATTTAAGTAAAAACTATTTATGTCCAGGAATATTCAGAGTTTACACTGAAACACTACAACTACTCAAGAATAGACAAAGGCGTGTGTGTTTCAACGACATGCGAATCCTACGCCAGGAATGCTGGGCTAGATATAAACAGGGACCTAGGAGCGGTCCTTGAGGGGTGCCTCAACGAAACTATGAGAAACAAATACGATTTGATGGCAAGAGTTTATAACATGAACTGTGTTAAGGAAAAGGACAAGGATCAATTAAATTTGGACTATTATGATTATACCTTTCTTGGTATATTTGTTATTTTATTGGTGCTCTGCTTGGTTGGAAGCTATTTAGAGATTTACTCAAATGATAAAAATTATGAACAAAACCACAAGGAAGGTTAGTTCTCACGAGCTTTTTATTACTTAAATAATTAAATTACTATAATAAGGTACACATATGTTATATCTCAGACATAAACTTCAATTTTATTTATTTATAATAGGTACGTAAGTGAGGTAAATTCTGTTGTACACAATCTCTAAACTAATCTAAATAGACTGCTAACTAGTCATTGCTATAAGTACCTACTAATAAAATACATTTTCACATAACTATAATATACTCTGCCCATTGTCACTTCAATTTGGTAACCCGTCGAGTTATATTAGTGACTGGCTCTTGTACAGATCTCGTTTTGGGTTTGATCATACTTGGTAGGGAAATACCAATAGTGACCATGTCTTGGAGCTGTATGTCATCACAGGCAACACACACTTCAGGCACTGTGGGATTTTAGACGAGAAGAAATCTTGAAGTTTCCCGAACGCTGCCCAGCCGATTGGATTCGGCGGTTAAAATCTTTCTCGTGATCTCATTAAGGGCTGATTTTTCAATCGCCAAATAACTGACGAATAAATTAGACATTTAGCAGATTTCTACTTTATTATTCTGTTACAGTTAACTGGCGATTGAAAAATTTTATATTTCAGTACAATATTTGTTCACTCTCTTGTTTGTTTTATTACAGGTTATTCAGGAAAGGATCTACTATTGTGTTTCTCTATTCCTCGAAACTATAAAGCATTGACAACAATAGGAGAGACTGATCCCAGGGTGAACATATTCAAAAGTGTGCATGCTCTTCGGTAAGTTAATACTACTGCACTAAGTATTATTATAATATACCTAGATACCTATTCGTGTTTAGATCTTTTAGAAGTTTAGATGTACAATTTTTAAAGATTTTACGTTTTTAAATATTTAACGATTTTAAAGATTTAGAAATTGGATCAATGTTATGCCAGGAAAGCTTTCGCCAACTTAGTCGACAATATTATCGTCATTGTTTAATTAATTTACAGTAAACCTTTATATTTATGTAGATTACTAGCTGATGCCAGCGACTTTATCCGCATGTATTGTTACAAATCTCATACACACTTTCATCCTCTATTTCAACTTCTTCATGCCTTTTTTTCACAACAAAAGGTAGCATATGTCCTTCTCGAAGGTCTAATTTATCTCTGTACCAAGTTTCACTAAAATAGGTTTAGCGGTTTAGGCGTTAAAGTGTCTGTCTGTTAGACAGAGAGATTTACTTTCGCATTTATAATAATATTAGATGATGCTCGCGACATCGCCCGCGTGGATTCATGCAAATCTTATACAAACATTCATTCCTCATTTAACCCACTTGAGGGCGGTTTTTCCAAATTTCCTTAAACACGTAATTCTTTATTTTTAACCGAAAACCTCAATACAAATTTTCATGGATATAACTTGATAAATCACATGAAAAATGACGGATTCTCATACAAACTTTCATTCCCTATTTTACCCACTTTGGGATAGAATTTTCAAAGATCCTGAAACACGTATTTATTTATTTTTAACCGATAGTACAAATACCGATTTTCATGGATACTATCTATAATTATCATAGGGTAAAACCCGGATAGACGCCCCACTTTTTGAAATGGCCTCCTAACTTTTAAAATATTAATTTATCACAAATGATATTTATGAATATAGCTAGTTTAATCTTTTGGGTTCCATTATGACTTGTTTTTGTTGTCCTAACGATTACAGATTTTGCAGAATTTAACTTTTTGCAGACCCTTTTTTTTGAGGATAGATGCCTACCTGTGTGGATAGATGCCCCACTATGAAAATACTAAAAAGGATAGATGCCCTATGAAAAAAATAAGCAAAATACATAGTTTTATAAGGTTTTATTATCTAAAAATATAAAAGGAAAAGGTGACTGACTGACTGACTGACTGACTGATCTATTAACGCACAGCTCAAACCACTGGACAGATCGGGTTGAAAGAGATAGATGCCCCGAAGAATATTAAAACTATTAGGAATTTATTGAAAAAAGAAATAAAAATATAAAAGAACATTAAAAATATTTAAAAAAAATACTTGATATATCTATAGGTATATTAGGGGATAGATGCCTCTAAGGGCACCTATACCTCGAAAAATCGAGGCAACTATCCTTTTTGATATGGATAGATGCCCTTTTATTTATTAAATAAACTAAAAACTAAAGAGCGATTATTTACACTTAGGTGTACACTTATTGAACCAGTGTATTGACATAATAAAAAATATAACAGAATCTACTACTACTTCAAAAGTTATACAACGGCAAATACTCGCCTCTAAAACTTTGAAGGATTTGCCGCGTTCGCTGCGGAGATAATCACACGCACAAGCGAAACAAATTGTTTTAATACAAATGTATGTAGGGGCCTGAGGTTTGGGGGGCCTGCGCTTCTTATTTAAACTATCAATTTTTAGTCACGAGTTTGGGAAGTCAGGTTTTTTGACACTGAGGCATCTATCCAACTGCGGCATCTATCCGGGTTTTACCCTACTTGAAAAATGACGGACTTTCGTACAAACTTTCATCCCCTGAAGCTACTGTGAAAATTTCAAGTTATAGCTTCAGTGGTTTACGCTGTGCGTTGATGATCAGTCAGTCAGTCAGGACAAGCCTCTTTATAGATAATAATAATAATAATATCAGGCACTAGGGATACATCTTAATTAACCTTCTCACGGAATCAGGCTTACATGGTGAAACCCAGATCAAAATCTCTACAGTGATTTTTGAGATTTGAAGAACCGAATCTCGGCGGAGTTCATTTTAGAAGATAAACGGTTGAGAGTAACATTTCCACAGTTCATTGTTTTCATGTAAATCTATCGGTCCTCGTAACGCGAAAATATCAAACAGTAAAACAAACAAACAGTAACACAAACTTCACGTGGCCTTCAGGCCTTTCAGTCGCCTAGATAAGTGTGTTATTTTCTATGGAGTCGTATTGCGTCGCATTTGTCGTTCACCTAGCACAGGGTTTATCACCGGGGGGATTATCCCAAAATTCAGCACGGTTCCCTTGGGAGAGGGGATGAAAGTTAAAACGTGTACTTAGCTGTAATTCATTAACGCGTTATTCGATTTCACTCATTCTTTTTTTGTTAGAAAGGTAGTACTTTATATTATATTGTACCGTAAATATTTCAATGTCATAGGTTTTTTGTTCAGAAATGACAGACATTACAACCCTCAGTATTGGGTTCAAATAACGTACGGTTTATTTTAAACTGGTGTTCGTTTAAAATGTTTGTCGGTCTGTCTATTTGTTCCAGCTAATCTCCGAAATGGCTGGATCGATTTTAATGGAACTTTCAATGGCAGATAGGTGATGTTATAAGGAGTAACTTAGGCTGCATTTAGTTCAGGTGCATAAAAAAATTATAGGATCCGATCCGATCCTATATAAAAACCTATATCTACGCGAACGAAATTGCGGGGATCAGCTAGTAATCATATAAATACTATAGTTATAAAAAATCATAATTAATAAATCCTTCAAAAACATTTTTCTAGAGGTGATTCCAAATCGAATGAGCTATCGCTCATATTTTTAGAACCTTTATCTCTATTTTTCACGTTTTTGAACTTGTTGACTAGACTATTCATTTCTTTTTGCGCTCCGATCTCAGAAAATACTGTAGAGACTTTCATTCGGTTATCATCAGAAGCCTGCTATTTTTAACAGGTTTATGATTTATTGACTGAATTTAAAATATGCCAAGAAAACAGGCAGGTGTGTTTTATCATAACTAAAATTACTAATTACTAATTAATAGTATGACTTAGACTTTGTTATTCAGGTAATGAGGGATTTTGCAAAATCTATATCCTAAGTCAAATACATGAATATTTAAAAATATAATAAAATAGCTATAAGCTAGCATATAACTTTCTTACCTCTATTTTACCACCTTAGGGGAGAATTTGCGTGAAATCTTTTCTGAGCTGATACCTATGCCCTAGAAAGAACCTACCTTCTTAATTTCAAGTTAATAATATCTAACAATAATTAAAACTTCCCACAAAAACTTTCATCCCCCATTTTACCACCCTTAAATCTTTTTTATCCTTTAAATCCTGTATAAGTTTTTATGGAAAATCAGGGGAGATTTTAAAACAACATTTTAAACAACACAAGATTAAAAAAAAATTTTAAACCTATACAGGATTTTATTATTTAAATAAAATTACTCTAGCGGCACGCTATGATGGCCGGTTTGACGTTTGTCCGCTCATGAAGTTCCGTATTAATTGATAACGACTTTGAAGGAAATAATTGTATTACTTTATTGACGATAGTGATGTGCAGAGATTCATAAATTTTATCGAATGTAGTTTTAGGTTTAGGACTCAAAATTTATTTATTAAATTGATTTCTTAAATGTATACAAGTGTAGAAAAATCAGTTTGCACCATTTAAGGGGTGAATGTACTTGTGAATATGAACAATTTTCACTATGTGGACAAACCTCTGAAATCGCAAAAAAATATCAATAAATTTTTAAAAATGGAATCTAATACGATCGTCACATAGGATCGCTGGCTAGCACAACTACTACCTCCGGCAAACTCGCGTCAATGCTCAATGCAAAACAAAGCAGTTTCGAATTGACGTTGCTTCGAAAAGTATAAACTGTCAGTGCAATGCGATTGTGATATAGTTTTGACCTGGCTTTGGATTTCAAATATTGATACTGCATTACTGTTGACCCTTGCTCGTTAATTTGGACTCTGTTCAAGCCCTTTGTTGTGGATTTCGTCGATATGACCGAACGTACGCAGAGAACTGTTCTAAATAGTCAGACACGTGAGTTCGTAATACGCCTTCGTAACTATTTCGATCGTGAAGCTCAAAATGGAGGGCCAATTTTACCTATAACGTCAGTGGTTGAACGCGTAGCTGATGCGCTTAATATTGGACAACGAACTGTTAGACGGATAACTAAAAAAAAATATGGCGAGACTGGCACAGAAGAAAATAAACTTCACACACCAAAAAAGAGAAAACGAGCAAAACCAGTCGTAGGCATCGATAGCTTTGATGCCGACGCTATCCGAAGACATGTTTACGGCTACTATTTACAGAAGGAGTATCCAACAAGAAAAAAGTTGGTGCATTCACTGAAGGAAGCTGGATTATTCTTCGGTGGGGAAAGTTCTTTAACGAAGATTTTGAAGACCATTGGATTTCGATACAAAAAATGTAACAAACGCAAAATATTGATGGAAAGATTTGATATAGCGATGGCAAGGTATACTTTTTTACGGCAAGTGAAAGAAATCAAAAATTGGCAAAATGTTGTGTTCTTGGATGAAACATGGCTTAATGCTAACCATACTGTAGGCCGTTCTTGGAACGATGACACAGCAGCATCTACTTCCAAAGTTCCTGTAGGAAAAGGATCGCGACTTATAATTTGTCACGCCGGAACCATCAACGGGTTTGTCGAAGGTTCTCTCATGGCTTTTGCGTCAAAAACCACTGGAGACTATCATGAAGACATGAATGGAGAAAAGTTTACTGAATGGTTTACCTCAATGTTGTGTAGCCTCCCTGAACCATCTATTATAATTATGGACAACGCCCCATACCACTCGATGCAAATTGACAAGCCACCTGCCCAATCCCAAAAGAAAGCTGATATCGTCGCATGGCTTCGTAAAAATGGCGTAGATGCAAACATGAATATGTTAAAAGCGGAATTAGTACGTCTTTTAAAAGAAAACAAACCAACCAAGATCCGATACGTCATTGACGAAATAGCATTAGAACATGGGCACAGAGTTATACGGTTACCGCCTTACCATTGTGAGTATAATGCGATTGAGTTGGTGTGGGCTCAAATTAAGGGATATGCTGCAAGACACAATACAGAACCCCCATTTACCACAAAAAAAATGCTAAAACTATTAGAAGAAGCTTGTGAACATGTGACTAAAGGAGACTGGGAAAAGGTTGTGAATAGAACTGTTAAATTAATAAGGGAAGATTATGAAAGAGATGTGAAAATAGATAATATTATAGAAAACGAACATATAATTATTAATGTATGTGATGATAGCAGTGACGACAGTGAAAATAGTAGTATGGACGAATCTGATTAATTATGGCCTTTTGTGGCACCTTTTTTGGTATCTTTTGTATTCATATGTTTCTTGTGTGCATATAAAGTATGTATATTCATTTTCGTTCAAATATTCAGTTCGTTCAAATAAATTAAATAAACATATACATTTTTGTTTTATTAAACCTATTTAATCAGGTACAAAAACAAAACTTAATTGTTTTTTGTTCGCGAATAAATTGACATTCCACATCACTATTGTAATGTGTCAAACCGGCCATCATAGCGTGCCGCTAGTAGGTAATAAACTAATATGTAATCTAAATGCCGATTTTCAGGTCTATAACTTTAAAAACATAGGACTTTCATATTATAAACTTTAGGGGAGGCTTTTAGTGATATTCAATAGACAACCTTCCCCGAAAATTAAGCTATAAAATGCATAAATGTTTTTTTTTTTCAAATCCGACTAGGACTTACAGAGATTAGCGCGTTCAAACAAACAACTCTAACCGCTTTAATAAATTAGTACTTATTGAAGTATAAGATGGTTATTTTGATGACTAAAAGCCAACTCGTAGGAGTAAGCTGAGTTTGGTTTGGAATCAGTTTCATCATAGGCGATTAGATTACGTTAAAGTTTGACCACCAGAAGAAGCAAAATTTTTGCTTCAGGCCAAAATTTTACCACTAACGTTAACCACAGTATTAGGAACTTATGGAAACCATTTTGCTTTTTTGTGGAGGACAAACTTTTATGGTAACC
This sequence comes from Melanargia galathea, assembly GCA_920104075.1. Lineage (NCBI taxonomy): Eukaryota > Metazoa > Arthropoda > Insecta > Lepidoptera > Nymphalidae > Melanargia > Melanargia galathea. The sequence continues at coordinate 24,392,971 of OV049855.1, forward strand.
GTAACATAGTTTTATAGTGCAATACGGACCCTTAGAATTACGATTACTTTTGTAATTTTTCAGGACAATAATACTATTCTTCATAGTGAATACGCATGTAGTGTTGATAATCGCAACCGGTTTTAACGCTGATCCTCACAGCTTCGAAAAGGTAATTAAGAGAAGTCACTCGGTACACGCACACACACGAAGTTTCAGATTCTTATTTTCATTTTAACCCCCGACGCAAAACGAGGGCGTTAAAATTTTTAAATTTTTAACGCTTTGTCTATTCGACGTGTGCATCTGTCTGTCTGTGCTACCGTTGTTAGTATTGACCTGGAATTACGTAATTTGGCAAAAAGCCAGGTCAACTTTATTAATTTTTCGGAATTTTCCCTTTGCTTGTGCTGTAAGACTTGGCTTTTTGCCAAACGTAATTCTAGGTCAATGGGAACTACCATATAGGTTTTTGACCCAAAACATATAGGGCATTTCTTGTTGACCTAGAATTGACAATTTTGGCTAAAATTAGAGCTCAAGTAAAGGGAAAATTCCGAAAAATAAAGAAATTTGAAAATTAAGGTAAAGGTAAAACTTACAAGTTTTCGCAAAAATCTAAATTATAGCCCATATCTTTTTATCGCGTTGACTCAGAAACTTGATTTTTATATACCTAATAGGGACTATTAAGACCTCAGTCATCATGATCATCATGATCAACCCATTACCGGCTCACTACAGAGCACGGGTCTCCTCTCAGAGTGAGAAGGGTGTTGGCCATAGTCTACCACGCTGGCCAAGCGGATTGGCAGACTTCACACACCTTTGAGAACGTTATGGAGAACTCTCAGGCATGCAGGTTTCCTCACGATGTTTTCCTTCACCGTTAAAGCAAGTGATATTTAAATACTTAAAACGCACATAACTCCGAAAAGTTAGAGGTGCGTGCCCGGGATCGAACCCACGACCTCCGATTAGAAGTCGGTCGTCCTAACCACTAGGCTATCACAGCTTTCCTCAGTATCTGGTATAAATTTCAACTTGCTAGGTCCGCCTATCTATCTATCTTCTATCTAGTATCTACCTATCTATGTATAATATAATAAAACTGTAACAGATCCAATTCTGGGGATCAGCTAGTTCCTGTATAAAATCGGTGGGGTGACACAAGGACAGACGGGCAGATGACAGACAGACGGACAGACGGACGAGAAAGTTATCTTATAAGGGTTACTTTTTTACCTTTTGAGGTACGGAACCCTAAAAATGTACAAAAGAAGTTTTTCAAAAGTTAAATTACTATCATAAATTAAAATTAACCAGCTAAATAATCTAAGCACAATAACTATACCTACATCTAATTAAGTTATACACAACACATAGAGCTATTTTATTCGGAGATTTATTATTTTAATTTATTTGGATTAACATTGATAGTGATGTTCGATAGTGATTATTGCATAATAGATAGGTATGTACCCACATACTTGTTGCCTCGCTGGTCTAGTGGTTAGCTTATTCGACCGCAGATCACGAGGTCCCGGGTTCGATTCCCGGGTCGGGCAAATAATAATTGTTAGGTCTTTGATTATTTTGTGAGTAAATAATCAAAGGTATTGGGTTTTCTGTTAAGAAATTCTCAGTGCCAGCCCGACGTTGGATTCTATTTAACCCCCGTGCCTCGGAGAGGACGTGAAGCAGTCGGTCCCGGTTATTATCACTATCATGTGATAATAACCGGGCGCGCACGCTCTTTCATGCTCGCGCAGACGACCGTAGGCCGAATTGCTCTGAGTACAATCCCAAGAGCGTACGCTCGGCTCCGAACGCATCCGCGTGTCCGTTCACACAGACCGGCGCGGAGAGCAGAGCAAATTTGAACGGCCGGTCTGTGTGAAAAAAAAATGCTCTCCGACGCTCTCCGCGCCGGTCTATCTGAACGGTCCCTTAGATTCCACTCGCAAACGATTTGTCGCTCCCATGGAGAGGGCTCTTCATACGTAATTATGGTTATTAGGACATTGGATGTTTTAAGGTAAAGTCCCCTTATTCCGTGGTATTTTCATAAAAACTCGAAAGAACGTCAAAAATTAAGCATTTACTACACCTTTCTGAAGAACTGGCTATTTTTATCAGAAGCGTTATTTATTTAACTCTTGAAATATCCTAAAAGGACAACAATTACAACTTGATTTAAATGTAAAATTAAATTAAATATGAAGAAAGTCCGAATGCTCCAATTCCGAGGTAAAAATCCTAATTCCGAGGCAAATGGCTCCTAATTCCGAGGGTACAAAATACAAAGGGAAACGAGTAGAATGAATTCTACATGGTGTTCAAAAATGAACTGTATTTATTAATAGATTTCAAAATCAATTTGATACGTATGTAATTGTTTAATTATGTTTATGTATAAAATATTAATATATGTATATTATTAATTATAATATATTAATATATATATAGCTGCTCGTGCTGATTGGGTCACTCACTCACTCACTGACTCATTGATCACCTCTCCTGAACAATTTTGTATGAAAATTTTTTTTTTTCAATAATGGTGTCGTATAGAGGACAAAAATTCATCAAGAGGAAAAATATGGAGAGAGCTGATGATTGAGGATTTCGGAGACGAGCGAATGGCACGCTTAAGGTGTTGAAGATACGTGGGGGGTGCTCGAGCAAATGTCACTCGAAACGTCATCCAATTGGCAGTGAGCTGAAAAAAAATTCAAAATGGCGAAAAAAAGATAGCCGCCATACAAATTTCGGCTTCGGCTAACTCGGAGGGTATAAAAGATGGAAGAGTGGTTTCTTAGCAAAAGATGATTAGAATCCAAAGATCTACTCGATGAATAGAAAAAAAAATCAAAATGGCGGAATTTATTTTTCCATAGAAAATGTATGGCGAATATTGAAGAGACTACAAGTTGTGAACTATGCAAGGCTTTGATGCGGTTCTTTGGGGATGTCTCAAAGAAAAATATGGAAAGACATGATGATTGAGGGTTTGGAAGATGGTTGAGGAGTCCGGGCAGGGTATTGTAGATGGATGGGGGCTGCTCAAACAAAAAATACTCAGAACCTCATCCAATTGGCAGTGAGCTAAAGAAAACATCAAAATGGCGGATTCAAGATGGCGGCTATACAAATTTCGTCGGTGTAGATCTCACCAAGTCTAAAAGATCGAAGAGTGGTTTCTTGACAAAAGATGATCAAGACTTTTAGATCTACTTGATGAACAGAAAAAAACAAGATGTCAGAATTTAGTTATTCACACAAAAAAAAAAATTTTCATTGATGGTTTCGTATAGAAGACAAAAATTGATGCGGAGGAAAAATATGGAAAAAGCTGATGATTGAAGATAGGTGAGGAACACGGCCAGAGTATTAAAGATATTTGGAGGCTGCTCAAACAAAAACAATACTCGAAACCCCGCGGTCCGCTTTAGCGGGCCGCGCAGCCACGCGACCTACTAGTTAATATATATATAGCTGCTCGTGCTGATTCATTCACTGACTGACTGACTGACTGATTGATCACCTCTCCTGAACAATTTTGTATGAAAATTTTTTTTTTCAATAATGGTGTCGTATAGAGGACAAAAATTCATTAAGAGGAAAAATATGGAGAGAGCTGATGATTGAGGATTTCGGAGACGAGCGAATGGCACGCTTAAGGTATTGAAGATACGTGGGGGGTGCTCGAGCAAATGTCACTCGAAACGTCATCCAATTGGCAGTGAGCTGAAAAAAAATTCAAAATGGCGAAAAAAACATGGCCGCCATACAAATTTCATCGGTCTCCATCTCGGAGGGTATAAAAGATGGAAGAGTAGTTTCTTCGTAAAAGATGATCAGGATCTAAAGGTCTACTCGATGAATGGAAAAAAAAATCAAAATGGCGGAATTTATTTTTCCATAGAAAATGTATGACGACTATTGAAGAGACTACAAGTTGTGAACTATGCAACGCTTTGATGCGGTTCTTTGAAGAATTCTCAAAGAAAAATATGGGAAGACATGATGATTGAGGGTTTGGAAGGTGGTTGAGGAGCCCGGGCAGGGTATTTATTTATTTATTTATTTATTTATTATAGGTGGGAGGTGCTCAAACAAAAATTAATCAGAACCTCATCCAATTGGCACTGAGCTGAAAAAACCCCAAAATGGCGGATTCAAGATGGCGGCTATACAAATTTCGTCGGTGTCTATCTTACCAAGTATACAAGATGTAAGAATGGTTTCTTGGAAAAAGATGATCAATACCTAAAGAACTACTTGATGAGCAGAATGATTCGAAGAAAAAATATGGAGAGTGATAATGATCGAGGATTAGGAATATGGGAGAGATAGGTGGAAGCTGCTCAAACCAAAATACCCGAAAGCGAAACCTCGCGGTCCGCTTGCGGGCCGCGCACCCACGCGCACTACTAGTATAATATATAGCTGCTCGTGCTGATTGGGTGACTCACTCACTCACTCATTGATCACCTCTCCTGAACAATTTTGTATGAAAATTTTTTTTTTTCAATAATGGTGTCGTATAGAGGACAAAAATTCATTAAGAGGAAAAATATGGAGAGAGCTGATGATTGAGGATTTCAGAGACGAGCGACGGGCACGCTTAAGGTATTGAAGATAGGTGGGAGGTGCTCGAGCAAATGTCATTCGAAACATCATCCAATTGGCAGTGAGCTGAAAAGAAATTCAAAATGGCGAAAAAAAGATGGCCGCCATACAAAGTTCGTCGGTGTCCATCTCGGAGGTTATAAAAGATGGAAGAGTGGTTTCTTCGCAAAAGATGATCAAGATCTAAAGGTCTACCCGATGAATAGAAAAAAAAATCAAAATGGCGGAATTTATTTTTCCATAGAAAATGTATGGCGAATATTGACGAGACTACAAGTTGTGAACTATGCAAGGTTTTGATGCGGTTCTTTGGAGAACTCTCAAAGAAAAACATGGGAAGACATGATGGTTGAGGGTTTGGAAGATGGTTGAGGAGCCTGGGCAAGGTATTGTAGATAGATGGGGGCTGCTCAAACAAAAAATACTCAGAACCTCATCCAATTGGCAGTGAGCTGAAAAAAGTCCCAAATGGCGGATTAAAGATGGCGGCTATACAAATTTCGTCGGTGTGTATCTCACCAAATATAAAAGATGGAAGAGTGCTTTCTTGGCAAAAGAAGATCGAGACCTAAGGTCTTCTTGATGTACAGAAAAAAAATCAAGATGGCGGAATTTATTTTTTCACACAAAAAGTTTTTTCATTGATGGTTTCGTATCAGAAGACAAAAATTCATGTGGAGGAAAAATATGGAAAGAGCTGATAACTGAAGATTTTAAGATTGGTGAGTGCGCACGGCCAGGATATTAAAGATGGTGGAGGCTGCTCAAACAAAAACAACACTCAAAACCCCGCGGTCCGCTTAGCGGGCCGCGCACCCACGCGACCTACTAGTTATTAATATATATATAGCTGCTCGTGCTGATTGGGTCACTCATTGATCACCTCTCCTGAACAATTTTGTATGAAAAAAATTTTTTTGACTAATAGATTCGTATAGAGGATAAAAATTCATTCTGACGAAAAACATGGAGAGAGCTGATGATTGAGGATTTCGGAAACGGGTGAAGAGCACGCTTAAGGTATTGAAGATAGGTGGGGGGTGCTCGAGCAAATGTCACTTGAAACGTCATCCAATTGGCAGTGAGCTGAAAAAAAATTCAAAATGGCGAAAAAAAGATGGCCGCCATACAAATTTAATCGGTGTCCATCTCGGAGGGTATAAAAGATGGAAGAGTGGTTTCTTTACGAAAGATGATCAAGATTGGAAGATCTACTCGATGAATAGAAAAAAAAAATTCAAAATGGCGGAATTTATTTTTCCATAGAAAATGTATGGCGAATATTGAAGAGACTAAAAGTTGTAAACTATGCAAGGCTTTGATGCAGTTCTTTGGAGAACTCTCAATGAAAAATATGGGAAGACATGATGATTGAGGGTTTGGAACTAGATGGTTGAGGAGCCCGGGCATGGTATCGGAGATAGATGGGAGGTGCTCAAACAAAAATTACTCAAAACCTCATCCAATTGGCACTGAGCTGAAAAAAAACAAAATGGCGGATTCAAGATGGCGGCTATACAAATTTCGTCGGTGTCTATCTCACCAAGTATAAAAGATGGAAGAGTGGTTTCTTGGCAAAAGATGATCAAGAACTAAAGATCTACAATTTAATGAACAGAAAAAAATCAAGATGGCAAAATTTATTTTTTTCACACAAAATATATGGCGAATATTGAAGAGACTATAAGTTGGGAAACTATACAAGACTTTGATACGGTTCCTTTTCAAAATTTGTTTTTATGGAAGAACTCTCCTTCTGGCAAATGATTCGGAGAAAAAAATTTGGAGAGTAATGATGATCGAGGGTTTGGAAGATGGATGAGGAGCACGGCCAGTGTTAAAGATGCTGAAAATGATAGAAGAATGTGGAGGCTGCTAAAACAAAAATAATACTGAAATCCCCGCGGTCCGCTTTAGCGGGCCGCGCAGCCAAGCGCCCTACTAGTATATATATATAGCTGCTCGTGCTGATTCATTCACTCACTGACTGACTGACTGATTGATCACCTCTCCTGTAAAATTTTGTATGAAAATTATTTTTTTCACAAATGGTTTCGTATAGAGGATAAAAATTCATTCAGAACAAAAATATGGAGAGAGCTGATGATTGAGGATTTCAGAGACGAGCGATGGGCACGCTTAAGGTATTGAAGATAGGTGGCGGGTGCTCGAGCAAATGTCACTCGAAACGTCATCCAATTGGCAGTGAGCTGAAAAAAAAATAATATCAGAGCAAAATTAACCCTAATGCTCTTACAGTCAAATAAGATTTTAAAGTCATAATGTAGTAGGGTACTTCAAATATTTATTTTAAAAATTTCTGCTTGGGGCGTAGACGAATGGCTGAATATATTGGCGGACTCAAACCTTAAAACCAAGCAGTTTAGTTGTATTTCACTCTCAAGTCATGTTAGTCAATGTGTTTCGATACTCGAATTTATATCATCGTTTCCCCAATATACAAAGTCGGCATAAGGCCTCTGTACTCACTAGGTGTGATAGCCTAGTGGTTAGGACGACCGACTTCTAATCGGAGGTCGTGGGTTCGATCCCGGGGCACGCACCTCTAACTTTTCGGAGTTATGTGCGTTTTAAGTATTTAAATATCACTTGCTTTAACGGTGAAGGAAAACATCGTGAGGAAACCTGCATGCCTGAGAGTTCTCCATAACGTTCTCAAAGGTGTGTGAAGTCTGCCAATCCGCTTGGCCAGCGTGGTAGACTATGGCCAAGACCCTTCTCACTCTGAGAGGAGACCCGTGCTCTGTAGTGAGCCGGTAATGGGTTGATCATTACTCACTAGGTTAGCAATCAGCTGTTCGACAAAAATCTTAGATTTGATAACATGACAGGTATGACGGTGTGACTCTTGTTCCATGGAAGCAAAGGAGGTAGCTTGGATGGGATGCCACGTGTGTGGATACACTGGCACTGTCTCACATACAGGTGACCTCCGTGGCGGCCGGAGCAGCAGCCACTAAGGCGGAAAGGGCCAAGAGGCGCAAATATGAAAATATAGAAAATAATTTCATATTTGTGCCTTTTGGGGAGGAGACCATGGGTTCGTAGGGCGAGGATGCTAGATCCTTTTTTAAGGGCCTGTCATCCCGTCTCGTGGAGTCCACGGGTGACCGGAGAGCTGGCAGTATAATATTGTACTCTGTATTACTACTGTATAATATTGCACTACTGTATATATATATATATATATACTCCTACCTATCTAGAATGTGCCCCTGGCTGTGCCCCTCACCCATCTTTCAAACCTTCGATCATCATCACTCTCCGTATTTTTGCTCCGAATAATTTGTGATGTTGATGAGATTTCTTAAAAAAAAAAACTAATTTTACATTTGTACAATCGTTTTTTTTAGCTCACTGCCAATCGGATGATGTTTCGAGTGATATTTGTTTGAGCACCACCCACCAATCTTCAATAGGTGCACTGGCCGTGCTCCTATTGAAGATTCATAGAAGAAGCATCCATCTCCTAAATCCTCAATCATCAGCTGTCTCAATATTTTTCCTTCGCATGATTTTTTGTCTTCTATACGAAACCATCAATGAAAAAAACAATTTGTACGGAAAAATAAATTCTGACATCTTGATTTATTTTCTATCCATTTAGTAGATCTTTAGGTCTTGATCATATTTTGCCCAGAAAATACTCTTCCATCTTTTATATTTAGTGAGACATCGACGAAATTAGTATAGCCGCCATTTTGAATCTGCCATTTTGGGGGTTTTTTCAGTTCAGTGCCAACTGGATGAGGTTTCGAGTAATTTTTGCTTGAGCACCTCCCACCTATCTACAATACCCTGCCCGAGCTCCTCAACCATCTTCCGAACCCTCAATCATCATATCTTCCCATATTTTTTTTGAGATTTCTCCAAAAAACCACATCAAAGCCTTGCATAGTTTACAACTTGTAGTCTCTTCAATATTCGCCATACATTTTCTATGGAAAAATAAATTCCACCATTTTGGTTTTTTTTCTATTCATCGAATAGACCTTTGGATCCTGATCATCTGTTGCTAGGAAACCACTCTTCCATTTTTTTTACCCTCCGAAGTGGACACCGACGAAATGTATGGCGGCCATCTTTTTTTCGCCATCTTGAATTTTTTTTCAGCTCACTGCCAATTGTATGACGTTTTGAATGACATTTGCTCAAGCACCTCCCTCCTATCTTCAATACCTTAAGCGTGCTCTTCACCCGTCTCCGAAATCCTCAATCATCAGCTCTCTCCATATTTTTGTTCCCAATGAATTTTTTGTCTTCTATACGGAATCATTAGTAAAAAAAAATATTTTATACAAAATTTTACGGAGGGGTGATCAATGAGTGAGTCAGTGAATGAATCAGCACGAGCAATAATAAGATAAACGTTTTAGAATATGAATGTTTGCGTGACTGAACGCGAATGATACTTGGTGTAACTGAAACCATACTGAAATATTGTGAGCATCCTGTATTTTATTTCTATACATACCACGTAATTAGAGGCTCATAGAACCTTATTCCGAGGTAGTATTTCTATCCATACCACATAATTAGGGGCTCATAGAACCTTATTCCGAGGTAATACCACGGAATTGAGTTTTGTAACAAAAACACGTTTCCTAATTCCGAGTGTTAAAAAAGAAAAGATTTTTCCATAATAAACAAATAATTGAAAGCTTAATTAGATTATCTTCGTAAATATGTACAATACTCTCTCAAAATTACATCGAAATATGTATAAATTTAATTTTCTTTTAAATTAATTTTCTTTAGCTTTCCCATACAATCTATCAATAAATTACCTAAATAGGTAAACTTTGACACGATATAGTTAGTGATTGAGACGCCAAAGTGTACCTCGTAATTAGGACTCTGTAACCTTATTGCCTATTTAAATATTCAAAACCGAAACAAGAAGTATTTAACATAAAACGACTCTAAAAATTGAAAAAGTTATGAAGTCTATGAAATCGCAATTCCGCGGTATACCACGGCGTTAGGAACCGGCTAAAATATTTGGCACCTAACGCCGAGGTATTTTCAAAACCTATTTTCACCTTAATTTCTTTACAAATATTCACAAAAGTTGATTGTTTTCGATTGAAAATATAGTCCTTCAAATATTCAAATCTAAATAAAAACAAATAAAGCTCAAAATTAACGGATAAACACTATTTAAAAAAATGTAGGTATTTCGTGCACGAGGTCCAAAATGTATGAAACATGCGTTCGGGCCGGCTGCTAGTGTAAAACTTGCCGGTTATTTTAAAACATATACATATAAAACCAACAATTTTGTCATTTATCTATGGAATGATAAACTATCAATTGATTAAGATATGTTGCAGTAAAAAATAGCTTGGTGATCGGTTGAAAACGCTGTTTTTCTATATACCTCGGAATTGGGTGCCAATTTTAGAATACCACGGAATAAGGAGACTTTACCTTACATCGATTCAAAATCAACGGATACGGCTTATAATTGCAGTTTCTTAAAGCATGAGAATTTAGGAGGATTTAGAAACCGGAGTTTAATGATGTTGGCTATACTCGGTACCTATGACAATATGAATTCATAATCAACATTTCCTAAATCCCCATTGTTTAGGAGTACAGTACTCTGCAGCATCAGGATTGAGGAGCTAGGACCCGAAGTGCAATGATGTAGTAAATGCTTAGTAGGTACCTATAATAAATAAGATTTCATAATAATTGACATTTCCTAAATCCCCACAATTCAAAAATGCAGTGCCCTGCAGCATCAGAATTGAAAAGCTAGGACCAGTATTTCAATAATGTGGTCCATGCTTGGCATCTGTAATATGAATCGCAATCAGAAATTCAATAGTCTCCACAGCTTAATCTGAGAGCAGTACTTACCCTGCAACATCAGGATTGAAGAGCTGGGACCCATATTACAATGATGTGATCTATGCTCGGTACCTACAATCTGAATTCATAATTGTCAGTTACCAAATCCCCACAGTTTAGATGGGCAGAATCCCTGCTGCATTAGGATTGCAGAGTTGAAGCAAAACATTGTTAACCGAATTCAAAAAAGGAGGTTCTGTATTCGACCCGTATGTATGTATGTATGTATGTAAGTATGTTCGCGATTATCTCCGCAACTAATGAACCGATTTTGATGATTGTTTCACTATCGTAATCTACATACTTTCAGGAAGGTTTTAGTATATAACACATCGAGTTATCATTCTTACTTACGAAGTAATAAGCATAAATGTATACATATGTCACTAATATGTTCTCTGATATTGCCAGACCTATTGCTGAAGTCTAATATACCTATTCTGGCCACTTCAAAAAATTATATATCATTTGAGTTAGGTAGTTTAGGGCACTTCTCCCAAATTCTGGCAAAAGCATGTCATAAGCTGGAGAACGTAGGTTAATAAATACCCAGGGTTATGTAATTTTTTTTGTAGATACTAAACAGTGTCCTCTATACCTGCCATCAAGAAAAAGAAGATAAATGGGATGGGATCTGTGTTAAAAAAATTTTTGAACCTCTAATTTCTCACTACCATGACTGTCACATTGCTTGGGTCGTCGGATACAAACCCATTTAATTCGAAATTGAGTGGTTAAAAAATTCTTAAAAAAATATGGTCAATTAATGGATAACTACCCCTTAGAATAAAATAATCAGTCTGAAAATATAACTAAAAATAAATAAATTACAAGGTAGTGAAGTCTGTCACACGACTTTTTCATAATTGCCATGACCTGACATAAACACTATCACAATAATGATACTATATGTAGTACAACGATCATGATAAGATCAATTAACAGAGCATTGGTCATTCTAGCAATATGTTTTAAAAGAAAAAGCGTACTTCATAACGTTGAGAAGATAAAGGGAAATAATGTAGTAAAAATGCACTTTGTCATTTAGTCCTCCTCATTCATAGATATTTTGCCAGGCCTAAAGTGCGCGTTATATTTTGTTGTTATTTATTCTTGTCATGTCAAATGTGTTTCTTTTTCACACGAGTAGCCTACAAAAATTTTACTGTGTTTCTAAATTTTTTAATAAATTAATAATTAGCAAATTTTCATTACCATGGTCCTAATTACCATAATTACCATGATTTTTTTAATTAACTTTAATAGTAAATGGGGGGTATCTCTCTCATTTATCATAATTTATGAATGGTTTTGATAATAATGACGTTATATAATTATTTTTAGAATTTTCAGATGTTTAAACAATTTAAATTATACAAATTTGAAAAAAAAGTCAAAAATGACAAAAATACTGAAAACAAAGGAGTTTATAAAAAGATTAAGCATAATACAAGTGTGATATTTAAAATAATAGAAAAACTATTTAACTTACTATGAAAATATATGAAATAAATATATATTTAGACTGAAATGACGACATGACAACAAAAAATACAATGTAATGACAGTAAAAAATGGAAAATTAATAATTAAAAAAAAAATATAGACCTATATCAGTATAAAAATACTAAGAAACTTGCTCTGATGTAATACCTACATAATGCCACAAATTGCATCCAAATCGGTTAAGTAGTTTCCGAAAAAATTGGGCTCACAATTTTACAGAAAAACATTTCCTGCTATGCTTCTGGTAGTCTATACTAGAATCATAAAATATATCTAAAAATATGCTTTGAGGTAATTTATAATCTACGTAGCGAATAATGAACTGCATTTGAATCTGCCCAGCACCATTTGAAGTAAATGAAAACATATAAACACATAAAAATAACATATACAATTTCTCTCCCCAAACGTATATAGCGTTTCCTTTCTGTTGTGGATACAAATACTTTTTATTATAAGAAAAAAAATTATAATATGCACTCTTGATTTAAACTCCTTCTTGAAACTGATGCTAGGCACAACTAACTAACTTGTCATCTTATTAGCAACAAGTTCATTCGGAGACCTACATGTTCGGAGGACACATAAAAGTTATAGAGCATTTGCTGAAGCTATTAAAAGTCTAAGAAAATGTTAGTCTTTGTTAAAGTTTATGTTCTGTCCCTTCTAATAATCAAGCATCTTGAAGTATTCTTCCAGCGCATTTTGAGCAAAGAGAGTCTTTGGTGGATTGCATTAACTTGTTTCAGATTGCAATAAAGCGAATACACAGGCATGTTCACCGTAGTTCCTACTATGAAAAGTATATCCGTTATCGATTCTAATGAGATCTTGGATATGAAAATCGTATCCAATATCAAATTTGCAAAGGTTTTCTGCCTCTCCCACTTTTAACAGACATGCCATTTGAACTACCATGGAGCACCGTAACCAGCTATGTGATGACTCTGCCGAATACCAGACCGATTCAATAAACCTGGTACATTTTTGTGTTTGAAGAGTCATTGGCTCAATCACTAATACAGGCAAAATTACTTTGTTTATGGCACTGACTCAAAGTTGCTTGTATCGGTCTTCTATCGGATAAAATTTGAAATGTGCTCTCAGGAACTTTACAAAATTGTTCCTTCTCCACCGTTCTACTACGGAACAGAGAGAAGCAATTTGTAGAAATTTTCTTGGAAAGTCCAACTCCACCTAGATTTCACCATTTTGTCTAACTGTCTGCATTCAAACAGATATTGAGGCTTTCTTGAATTGTACATCTTAACACTTCGATTTCAATCTAATCTACTTGCGATCGTTGCATAGCCTAAGTTTCAATTATTTTAAAGCCTTTCTCATAGTGTGTAAAAGCGAGAGAAACGATACTAGTCACTCTCTAGTTCACTGTCAATTATGCTCACACCACGCCTTTTTGGGTCTAAAATTATCTGTTTAGGTCTTCAAAGCTGCACACTCATTGCGTCCAGCAGCTCAGAGTCTTTTTCAGAGGATTTCAACATGAAACTCGTCCACACAAACATCCGGAACAGGTTTACTCTGGAATTTACACCTCAGTTGTTATGCTACGTAAAGTGGCTTTCAAGGTTCTTTGGCTGAATACTAATGGTTGTAACGCTCGAGGTCCTAAGTTTTATTGGTCAGCGATTTCCTAGACTTTAAGCAAACACCTTTTTCGGATACTTTTCTATGGCTTTCTAGAGTTTCTCATCACCATGATTAATAACAAATTACCATAGGCATATTCTAATCGCCATATACCAGAGATAATTACCATATCGCAATTTATCATTACCATGACCATCATAATTACCGAATTCGTTATATCTCCTAGGAAACCAGGGTACGATAAAGGCCTTCTTCATCACCGATATCAATTTAGGTACCCCTTTGAGGAGGTATCCTTAAATAATCAAAAATTAAAAAAAAAAAAATTTTTTCAACCTCGTCACTTTTTGCCACAATTTCGGAGAAGTGCCCTTTAATCGTAAATCTAAATGAATAAAAAATTATTTTAAACTTTTTATTTCGAATGGTTTGAAGTCGGTTCATTTTTCTTTGAAAAAAATTATTATGAGACCATTTCGCAGACTTCATCGATCGAATTAGATTAAAGAATCGAAGAACAACTATCGGTCCATATTGAAAGAATTTTCTTCCGAGTCCTAACCGTTGAGGAGTTTTACCTTCTATCATCAGCTCACTCACATGAGATGATGATTATTATTAGATGCAGATACTTAAACAGTTTTAGAAAATAGAATATATGAAAAACTTAATAATTACCTATAGATGGTTGCCCTGATTTCCATAGGATTCCATCATCAGACCCTGACTTGGTGACAATGGGACCAAATTGGAAGTATATGGTTTACTTCCAATTTGGTCCCTTTGTCAAACAAAAAAAGAATTTTCCAAATCGGTTCCAGCATCATCGAGTAATCGAGGAACATACTTACATAAAAAATAAAAGATTCCGACGAATTGAGAACCTCCTTTTTTTGCAAGTCGGTTTGAAATGTGAAAATCTAGTCTAGTGTTTTTTATAGGCGTACGAATCTGTCGTGAAGCGGATATCGTTCAGCGGCACGAACATCGTGCAAGTGTTCTTCTTCCTGACCGGCATGCTGTTGGCGTACTTCATGCAGCTCTCCGCCGAGACGATGCAGGTGCCCTGGAGGAGTATACCGAAGATCGTATTCTTGAGATGGTGGAGGTAAGTGAATTCAAGCTTCTAGCTTTATCCACGACGAAGTTACAGGGGGTCGAAAATGGCCTGAAATGCTTCGAGAAAGGATAAATATATAAAAGGCTGTGCCATTTTTTTTTTTTTTTGTTTTTGCTCGACTTGGCGGAAGCCCTGCCGTGGTCCCAGATATAACTGCTCGTGCTGATTCACTGACTGATCAATGAGTCAGTCAGTTGACTGACTCATTGATCACCTCTCCTGTAAAATTTTGTATGAAAAAATTTTTTTTCTTAATTGGTTTTTTAAAGATGACAAAAATTTATTCGGAGAAAACATACGGACAGATTTCGGAGACTTTTGAGGAGCATGGTCAGGATATTGAAGATAAGTGGGGGATGCTTGAGCAAATGTCACTCGAAACGTCATCCGATTGGCAGTGAGCTGAAAAAAATTCAAAATGACGAAAAAAAGAAGGCAGCCACACAAATTTTGTCAATGTCTATCCCACTGAGTGTAAAAGATGGAAGAGTGGTTTTTTAGCAAATAATGATCAGGATCTGAAGGTCTATTGGATGAATAGAAAGAAAAATTCAAAATGGCGTATTGCGAATATTGAAGATACTACAAGTTGTGAACTATGCAAGGTTTTAATGCGGCCCGCGAGCTGCTTTAGCAGCTATAGCATACCTTAGCTGTTTCTTGCTCAATAAATTTACTTTTGCGAGAAAACCAGCCTTTACAGCTTTCATAAACTTCTTAGAGTGCCTTAAGCCTCCCATCTTATCCCACTCTGCCGACATTATCTTTCTCGGCATATGTTGAAAGCACCATGCCTACCACACAGGGTGCTAGCGCTACACATGGTTCAGGACCAACAAATAGTACTGAACCTTTCCGAGCTAGCTCATCAGCTGTCTCATTTCCCTGTATACCAACATGACCTGGTACCCAAATCAGCTTAACTGAATTTGATTTTCCCAGGCAGTTCAGACCTCCCATGCTCTCTAGTACCAAGGAGGACGTGATTCTGCTAGCACTTAGGGCTTTGAGCGCAGCCTGATTATCACTGAGAATGAGAATCTCTTTCCCAGCTAATTTCCGGCGCGTCATTTCCTGTACGCTAGCATTGATTGCATAAAGCTCTGCCTGAAAGACTGTAGCATATTGCCCAAGGCTATAGCTTGCCTTAGAGCCTTCCGTATAGACACCTGCTCCAGTACCTGACCACATCTTGGAGCCATCAGTATACCAGACCAGGCTGTTCTTCCCTAGTGGGCGTAGTCCCCTCTTCCACTCCTCTCTTGTTGGGACATATATGTCGTAATTCCTTTCAAATACTAGCACTGGGATAATTTTATCACATTTCATGTCTAGTATCCTGTCTAGGTCTCTGTCCCTGCTCAGAACCATGTGACTAGTTCTTGGCAGTGACCCTTCTCTGCAGTTAGTTAGGGAAAGTCTGTGTAGAGCTTTCCTTGAACTTTTCTCTATAGCAATATGCAACTTCTCCTGGCCAAGCAGTCTTACAAGAGCTTCAGTTGGTGTCGTTCTGAAAGCTCCCGTAATGGCTATGCAGGCTACTCGTTGCACCTTTAGGAAATCTGTTTTGCATGTTACCAGTTTTGTTCGCGGCAACCATACAATGGCGCCATACATTAGAACTGGCAACACCATCAACTCATAGATCCATTTCATTACTTTTGGTTTCAAACCCCAAGTCCTCCCATAGCAGCCACGACACATGGCCAAAACTCTATAAGCTTTGGTTATGGTCGTGGCCACATGTGAGGCCCACGTAAGTTGTCTGTCTAGTATTACGCCTAGATATTTAACCTCCGTGTCTCAAGCTAGTTCGCGTCCCTATAATTTGGGAGTCCTCAAACCTATTAGATCCTTTTTCCTCGTAAAATTAATTACCATTGCCTTGTTGGGGTTTATAGACAGATGATTTTTATCACACCAGCCTTCCACCCGGTCCAAGGCCATCTGTAGGGTATCAGATACTGTACTCGGGAACTTCCCGTTAATTAGTACCACTAGATCATCTGCATACCCGACTGTGTAGAGCGGTCCCCTGTTAAGCGCCACAATCAGCGAGTCCACAACTAGACACCACAGGATGGGCGAGAGGACGCCACCCTGAGGGCATCCCTTGGTTGTGGTTGCAAATAGACTGTCCCCTAGTAGATCCGACTGTATTCGCCTAACTTTGAGCATAAACTCTATCCATCTGCAGATGGTGAGTGGCACTCCATGCAGTTCGCTAGCGGCTCTCATTGACTTGAAGGCGCTGCGATCAAAAGCTCCCTCAATGTCAAGGAAAGCCCCCAGACATAATTCCTTTGTTTCAAGTGCACATTCAGCTCGGTTTACCACATAGTGCAAAGCAGTATCCGTGGATCTGCCCGGCTGATATGCACATTGCAGGGGATGCAGGGGGTTTAGCTTAAGTGGCCCCTGCCTGATGTAGTGGTCTATCAGTTTCTCCAAAGCTTTTAAGAAGAAAGACTGTAGACTTATAGGCCGGTATGATCGTGCCTCCTCATAATTTGACTTTCCCGGTTTGGGAATGTAAATCATCCTTACTTTCCTCCATACTTTGGGTATGCACCCGAAAGCAATGCTCGCTCTATAGAGTCTGCACAGGTGCGGTGTTAGCTTCTGTACACCAGCCTGCAGTAAGAGAGGATAAACCTCGTCCGGTCCTGGGGCTTTGTAGGGTTGGAAACTGTTAACAGCCCACGTGACACTTTGTTCATTTACTATCTCTCTTGCTATATCCCAGTCAGCTCTTACAGTCCGGATTGAAAGGAGTTCAGGGCCGATGGGATCCTCATCATCCTCCAGGATGATTTTGTAGTCTGGAAAGTGTGTCCGATACATTACTTCCATCGTTTCTTTACCACTTTCCGTCAGTCTGCCTTCGTCATTCCGTATGGTCGTCAGTGGATTGACCTTGTTCTTTGATAGTGCCTTGGAGAGCCTCATTCCCTCTGGGAGTGTCTCAACACTCTCGCAGTGCTCCCTCCAAGCCTTATGTTTAGCCCTTCTTACCGCTGAACTATACCTAGTTAAGGCCTTTGAGTACTCATAGTATAGGATCCCGCTATACAACGACCTTCACCGAGATTTTTATTTGATGAAACCTATTTTATATTTAACTAGCTGATGCTCGCGACTTCGCCCGCGTGGATTCTTATAAATCTCACTTGGGGGTGGAATTCCCAAAAATCCTGAAACACGTAATTCTTTATTTTTAACCGACAGTACAAGTACCGATTTTCATTGATATAACTTTAAAAATGACGGACTTTCATACAAACTTTCATCCCCCATTTAACCCACTTGGGGGTATTTTTTTCAAAGTTTTTTAATCTGGTAACTCTTTATTTTTAACCGAAAACCTAAATACCAATTTTCATGGATATAACTTGAAAAATGGCGGACTTTCATACAAACTTTCATCTCCTATTTAACCTGCTTAGGGGTGGAATTCGCAATAATCCTTTCTTAGTGTGCGCCTACGTTATAAAAGGAAGCTATTGTGAAAATTTCAAGTTTCTAGCTTCAGTGGTTTTGGCTGTGCGTTGATTGTCAGTCAGTCAGGACAAGCTACTTTATATTATTATAGATTTAATATGTCAATAAATATATTGCATATGGGTTGCCTAACAAATTTCAGTCCAGGATATGATTAACTAATAATTAAAAAAAAAAAAAAAATATTAAACATTACACTGGTTTGATTATTAGACAAATTCATAATGAAATAATCTTTATTTTCATTTAATTTTAATTCAATAATCAGACCGGTGTAAAATGCTAGTATCGATTTGCCTGTTTACACCTGGCTACCCGAGAGTTGTGACCGGAAAAGAATAGGTAACCTAACGTTTGCATATTCTATGGGCTTCATACTTTCGATTGGTATAGAATTTGTCTAATAATAATCAAACCGGTGAAATGTTAAAAAAAAATTTTTTTTAATTATTAATCATATCCTGGACTGAAATTTGTTAGGCAACCCATATGCAATATATTTATTGACATATTAAATTAAATATAAAATAGGTTTCATCAAATAAACATCTCGGTGAAGGTCGTTGTATAGCGGGATCTTAGACCATCAGTGAAGTCTTTGCGAGCTTTACACTCATTAAAGACACGCCTGGTCTTTTTCCGGAGTTCATCTAACTCCGGTGACCAGCCTGGCACCCTTGTCACCTGACATTCCTTTTCAGGACAGTTGTCCTTCCATGCTTGCGTAGTCGCCCTCATCACTTCATCAGCTGTAAATTCAATATCCACAGCGGAATTTAAGTCACCCTTATGAGATCCAAGATTCACCTCCAGGTCCTCCCTGTATTTGGCCCAGTTCGTGTTTCTCGGATTTCTCCTACGTACCACTTCCCTAGATAGGTCAGTTTTGTACCCAAAACATATGTAGTTATGATCAGACAAAGAAACTTCATCCGACACATGCCATCCAGTTATTTTTGAGACTGTCCTATTTGAGGCTAGAGTAATATCAATCACCTCAGATCTTGTCTTGGTTCTGAAGGTAGGTTTGTCTCGTTTATTGAGTAATTGCAAAGAAGTACTTACCAAATACTCCATTAGCTTTACTACTCTTGTGTTGGTGTCCGAGCTGCCCTAGATCACATGGTGTGCATTCGCATCGCAGCCGATGATCTGATCTTCACCCCTTCGGCTGCCGTAGTCAACCAGTTCTCTGATTTCATCTGATACCGGTTGATCGTCCTCGTACGGGAGATAGGCGGAGCTCATTATTACCGTTCTTTTGCCTGTGTCTCCCTCCACTTGGACCTTAATAGTTGTCAGATCCCTGCAACAGAAATCATGTAACGGCATGGCATTTATGCCTCTTCTAACATAAATGCATGTCCTTACATCATTAGTAGAGCAGTTGAAGTATACTTGTCCACCTGTTCCACCCATGCCAACGACTTTGCCCCTGTAAATATATAGTTCTTGTATAAGGGCAATATCTATGGCGTTTTTAACAAGCATCCTCGCCAGAACTGCCGTAGCAGCCTTACAATGGTGAAGGTTAATTTGTACGTACCTTATTTTGAAAAACTCCTTCTTTCTTTCCTGCTATATAAAGGTGGTCGCCCTACTGTAAGGTAGGGCCTCCTTCACTCTCCATCTCCGGCAGGGGTTGAGGACTCATCAGGTCCAGCCCATCCAGGTCCCTCAGAACGTCATCCGTCCCCCCCGTCGTTGCCGGCGAGGGGGGCGGGCGACACTCCTCAAAACCCAGATCAGCCCCACCCACCTCATCCTCCCCCACCTGTCCTTCTGCGCCCCCTTCTGGTTCCGCCTTTGCCTCAGCGTCCTCCAACGTGCCCGCCTTCAAACCGGACATCCACCACTTTCCAGTCACTGGTTCGCAACTCCGGGTTGTACAACTGTAACCACCGGAGGCTCCCAGCACTGTCTTCATGGTAGATGTCCTTGGTTTTCCAGGCCATCTTTACAGGCTTCGGCAGATCTTTTGCGTCAACCACTTTCAGAGTGACGCCTTTGACAACTTTGCCGCTGAGTTTCTGGAGCCACTCAGCGGACATCGCCCCCTCACATATGACGTAGATGACGCCAGCCACCGCGTAGTGCATGTCAATGACCAGCAGTGGCGGTGGCGTCCTCTCGAGCATGGCATATGCGAGTCCCTGTATATCCCGCACCATGTCCTGCATGACTCTGACCCTCGGGAAGTCCTCCGCTATGATAGCCATCTTCATGTCTGTCAGAGCCCTTTTATATGAGACTTGCGTCTTGGGACGCTTTGCATCCCCAGCCACAGTCTCATAGCTCACTTCTCTGGTGCGCTTGGACGGCCCAGGAGTGGCGACACCACTCGGTCCCGGAGTAGCAGTGCTACCCGGTCCCAGAGCCGAACCGCCACCCCCCGGCTGCTCAAACTGCACCTTGCCTTTCTTAGTCCTTTTCCTTTTTTGGCACCCGCTTTTCCCTTTTTTCTTCCCTGCGGGTTCCTCAGGTGCACCACTCCAACCATCGCCTGGGTTGACAGTCCCCCGCGGCCAAGTCAGAGCTAGCTCCGCCACCCAGGTACAGGGGCCCCCCTTCCCGGTCCACAGTCTTCATGGCGCGCCCTAAGTCGCCCCCTGGGACCCTTTCTATGCCCGCACCTGCTCGACTCCCCTGTCCACGCCCACCGCCCATAGGGCAGGTGGTCGATCGCCAGGGTGTGCCGTCAATGGGCTGGCCGGTTTGCGCATTTTGCGCCCTTGACGTCCCCGTTCGGGTGTCGTCCTCAGCCGCAGCGGTCACACAGCTATGGTTGTGTGTGTTATATGTGTGTGTACCTGCGTGTGTCCGTGCATGTGTGTGTTTGTGTGGTGTGGAGGTGTGTATTTGTTGTGTCCGATTGTCGTAGCCAGGTCTGTCTATTTGTCGTTGGTTCGAGGTCGTAGTCCGTTTATGTGCGCCAGGTTGTTGAGTGTGCACAGCACTGAGCGGGTCTATGCCCCCCCCCCCCCAGAATACGAGGGGCAGCCTGCAGCCCGGGCTTCGTCAATGATAGAAGCCCGGGCCACAGGGAGGAATTCTCCTTCCCCATTCCTGGGGATGGTACCCTCCTGGGGTAGTGTATTTTTAGAGGCCGCTTCCATGTTCAGTAATAGTTGTCAGTATGTTTTGTGTAGTCTTTGTATGTGAACGTGTTGTGTGTAAATGCATGTTCCAGATGGGAACGTAACAAGGCTGGATAAGGTATTAGGATTAGGATAAAAATAGGCTCATAGGATAGGGGTTTGTGGAAATCTGTCCAGTGTTGGGAGTGTCATTGGCCAGACCTCTTGTCCGGGGCCCGTAGGCTTCAAGCTATCGGCAACCCGCCACCCGCCCGGTCCCATGAAGATGGTCCGCTAGCAAGAACATTGGGGTTACGGAGCCACGCAGGCGAAGCAACCGTACACCCAATGAAATCGCGCGCCGCGCACAGGGTAAGATACTAGTATGTATTGTATAGATATATGGAGTTTGAAATATGTTCAAGAAATATTCGACTTAGTTCTTCCGTCACCCTTCTGTATTACCGAAATGCAATGCATATGATTGCGTTACATCTCACCGAACTGTCAAATAACAGAGTATAAAAGAGATGTAAACGAGCTTTGGGATATCCTTAAAAAACAGCGAGGACAAATACTAGTGGCGGGTGACTTTAATGCATCTTCACAAGCATGGGGAAGCAGAAAAGGTAACCACAGAGGAAATTACTTGTTAGAAATGGTGGCGGATCTGGATATGGTAATATTAAATAAAGGTGACTCTCCAACATTCGAAAGAGGCTCTAGAAGTTCAAGACCCGACATAACGATAGCCAGCCAAGAACTTGCTGGAAGAATAAGTAACTGGAAAGTCTTAGAAGAGGAGACAATGAGCGGCCATAAATATATCACATATGAAATACTCGAAAATGAGCCCGAAATCTGTCCAGTAAATGGAAAATGGAGGCTCAAAAAACTCGACATCGAGAAATTTGCAGAGGCGTTAAAGCAACAAGAAATAGAATCACCGGAAGACCTAGTAAACGCGACTACCAAAGCTTGTGATAAGTCAATGCCACGGAAAAAAGTAAAAAAGAAGAAGGAAGTATACTGGTGGAATAGTGAAATAGCAGAGGCGAGACGAAAGTGCATCGAGTGCAGAAGAAGATACACGAGAGCAAACACAAAAAAAAAGAATAAGCAAAATGAGCGTGATCTGCATTCCGATATGTATAAACAGGAATATAAAGAAGCTAAGTTTATACTGCAAAAATTAATAATGAAAGCTAAAGATAAGCGGTGGGAAGCTATCTGCGAAGAGGTTGATCAAGATGTCTGGGGCCTTGGATATAGGATTGTTACCAAGAAATTAAAAGGCACTCCTCCCATTCAAATTAGTATGAAGAAAATACAGGAAATAGTTCAGGTACTTTTTCCCGAGCATGAAAAGTTTGAGCGAGAGGAGGTCCCGGTACAAGCAGTGCCAGAAGTCACTGACGACGAACTCAGGAAAGTGCGAGATCGGATCAAGCTGAAAAAAGCACCAGGCCCTGACCAAATACCACCAGAAATAATAAAACTGGTCACGGAAATCATACCCAAAAAGATAAAACAAGTTATGACTGGTGTGATTCAATCGGGCATATTTCCAGCGATGTGGAAAACGGCGAAGCTAGTATTGCTGCGAAAGCCAAATAAAAGTGCAGATGATCCTGCGGGGTACAGACCACTGTGTTTACTAGATTGTTATGGAAAACTACTTGAGGGAATATTATTAAACAGAATAGAACAAGCCCTGCCAAACCATGGTAATCTAGCGGACTCACAGTTCGGATTCAGGAAGGGAAGATCCACGCTGGGTGCCATTGAAAAGGTAATTGCAGCTGCGGAAGCAGCTAAGCGAGGCGCGCAACGTAATAGGAAGCTATGTGTGTTAATCGCGCTTGACGTAAGGAATGCGTTCAATTCAGCGCCTTGGCAAGCCATACTTCAAGAAATAAAAAGAAGAGAGTTCCCGCATTATATGTATAAACTCATAGATAGCTATCTGAACCAAAGGCGTATCGTTGTAAGAGACGCTGAAGGAACGACAAAAACGTTTGAAGTAACTAGTGGAGTGCCACAGGGTTCCATTTTGGGTCCAACGCTGTGGAATATACTTTATGACGGGGTACTACGATTAGATTTGGGTGGCGATGTTCAGCTAGTAGGCTTTGCAGATGACCTAGCACTGATAGTCTCAGCCCAAAAAGAACATGTATTAATGAGAAAAGCCAACACTGCCCTCAATAGGATAAGCGTCTGGATGCAACAGAAGCGACTTAGACTTGCCCCTGAGAAGACCGAAGCCATCATGCTCAGCGGAAAGAAAAGACACGGCCCTATCTCATTCTTAGTAGAAGGGGTAGAAGTCAAACCGGGAGAAAAACTGAAATACCTGGGCATTTGGTTTGATAGTAGTTTGAAATTTAACAAACATATTGAAGAAATATCGGGTAAAGCAGAACGCTTGACTGCAGCCTTAGGTCAGCTAATGCCTAGAAGAGGCGGACCACGGGCGAGTAAGAGGAGATTATTGGCATCAGTAGCCCAATCAGTAGTGCTATATGGAGCACCTATATGGGCTAAAACACTTAAAATGGTCAAGTACAAACAAAAGCTCTCTAGAATACAAAGACTGCTGGGCTTAAGAATATGTGGCGCCTATAGAACAACTTCGTTGGAGGCCGTACAAGTAATAGCTGGCCTGATACCCATAGAGCGGCTGGCTTTAGAACGTACGCGGCTATACCTTAAAGAAGACCCAAAAACACCCGACGAAGAAAGACAAAGAACGCTTAACGAATGGGAGGCAGATTGGAGAAGCAAAGGGAAAGGAGCTTGGACCCGAGAACTCATACCCAACCTTAAAGAGTGGATAGATCGCAAACACGGGGAAGTCGATAGATGGATTACGCAGGCTCTGACTGGTCACGGAGTATTCAATACATATCTACATTCTATTGGAAAAGCTATAAGCGACGAATGCTCATACTGCGGAGAAGAGGATACCCCGCAGCATGCGATATTTGAGTGCCGTGTGTTTGAACAGGAGAGAAACTTAGCAAATGGAAAGGAAGATAAATTAAATCCGAAAAACCTTATACCTAGAATGCTAAAGAGCGAGGAAGAATGGGAAACGTGCGCTAAGTTGATCAAGCACATCATAAAAACGCGAGAAGATGATGAATGGGAGAGAAACAGGATATCCTAAAATAACAGCTGCCTTCCTGACGCAATGCCTCGTGCAATACCGGGAAGCCGTGAGCGGAGATATCGAAGAGTGGAGGAGGTTTTTAGTCCGTAGGTCACTGCGCAACACCTGCAGTGGAGTCGGGCATGCCAGATGGTATCCATGAGGATTTTCCTCCTCCGAAGTAAAAAAAAAAAAAAAAAAAAATGCATATGATACGCACGTACGGCTGACTTCCGACGAAAGCGCACTAAGAGCTACTCGTTTTACGCATCGCTTAAATGGAATGCTCGTCTGTTTCTTCGATTGACTATAACTTGAGTACCCTTAAGTCAATAAGCATTTTCAAGGCGAGTGCGCTCCACTTTAGGCTGCATATTTTTCACTTATATAATCAGCATTTAATAACAGGTATTTTATTTCAGGTTGACACCCCCGGCAGCGATGCTGGTGGGCTTCTCGGCGACGTGGATGCGCCACGTGGGCAGCGGCCCGCTGTGGCACACCCACATCACCAACGGCAGCTCGGCGCAGTGCCGCCGCTACTTCTGGGCACACGTGCTCTACTTCAACAACTACATTCCTGAAGACACCGCATGCGCTTTTCAGACATGGTAAACTTGTCGCACGAGTGAAGCAAGTTCTTCGAAGTATGAGTCTTCTTGAGTGAATTTGCTGTCTGTTTCTCTGGTTACATAGGCTTTTGGGGTATTAAACAAAACTTTTTTACAAAACAGAACTATTTTGCAAAACAGAAAAACAGAGCTCAATTACTATTTTTTTCCAAGTATTAGATACTTACACTTTTTCCTTGCAAATCTCCATAGCCAAAATTTTACAGTTGTGATGAATGATAGTAACACCGACAGTTTGAAAATCATTAGCACTAAATGCATAGTTCATCCTTCTAAGACCCGAGGTCATATTTCCCGTATACTACTATAATTATAACCATATACCCGTTCTTTGCGTTGATGATTTTAAAACACGCACAAAAATTTGTTGATTACAGGTACATAGCAGCAGACATGCAGCTGTTCATCGTGGGCGTGATAGTTCACTTCGCGCTCAGGAACCGCAGCACCAAGTGCAAGATGACCGCGCTCAGCGTGCTGCTGCTGCTGGCGATGGCCAGCCCGGCGCTGCACGTGTGGTGGCAGGACCTCGACGCCTTCACTATGCAGACACCTGAGTATGCATCTAACTGTTGCTACTCCACGACAAAACGTGGATGGCATACGCCTGTTTGATGACCGACGATTCCATAATATAATCTCACTATCACCCTGCAGGGGTTAATGGAGAGAGCTTTGCTAAGAGTTTTTCTCCTTGATCAAGTTAGAAATGAGGAGAGCCGTATAAGAACCAAAGTCACTGACATAGCTCAATAGGTTGCGAAGTTATAACAGCAACGGACGGGCACATAGTCCGAAGAACCAATAATAATAAATAATAATAATAATAAAAAGCATTTATTCAGCCAGATATATATACATGTTACTTAAATTAAGGTATAAATAAGTATGTGACAATGTAGGTACCCGAAGATTTCCAAAGAACCGAAAAGAAATGATACTAACCGGTTCCTTGGAAAACCAGGTACCTACATACCTAATAATTAGTATCTAATACCGGCTGAATAGGGCGCTGCCTCAGCATGATGCTACAGTTAAAATGGACCACAGCGCTGGTTTTCAGGCATGACCCCACGGTGATGTCACGGACTGAGCAGGTCGCATTTATTTCATTTAAATTAATATGCTTACATTTAAATGAACATATTATAACATACTAACCTTCATATTATTCATATTACTACATATTTTCATATTTTGCACTTGTATACACTCACATATTTATATTATTATAGATACTAGAACTAAATCTTTACAAAATAACAGAAATCTGTACGGTCGATTTACCTGCCCGGATTATCACGTTATATACTTTATATATTTTTGAGCCTGTGTAAAATAATAACAATAACAAAAAATAAAACAATTAGCGAGTTTAACTATAATTTCACATCTTTTGCTTCTCTAAAAGATATTTTTTCACAGCATTCTTAAATGAAAAAATCGATTTCAGCATACGAGTCGGGGGAGGCAAATCGTTCCAGATTTTACAGGCAGCAAACTTAAAAGTCCCTCTGCCCAATAGTTGTTGGGGTCCCAAGGTGCTGGCGATCTCGCACCGGGAAGTGCAGTATTGGCAGACTTCTCAATAGTTGGATCGATGACATTAGAATAGTCACAGGGAGTTGCTGGGATACAAGCGAAGCAAGGCTGTTCCATGTTGAATGTCTATCGATTGATGACGACGACAATTCGATAGATGTTCCGTGTTCTACATCAGAGAAGGAAACAAACTTGTGATCCTTGTCTTCATAACTTGCAGGTTGTGTCGAACTCTCAGCGACGCGACCGTCCGCAACATGCATCGGTTCGGACACAACAACTTGTCCAGCTTCATCATCGGCTTGGCCTCGGGCTACCTGATCTACTACTTGCAACAAAACAAAGTAGAATATCCCAATTCCAAGGTATGACATTTATTCGAACGCAGATCACGAGGTCCCAGGTTCGATTCCCTAGTCGGGCAAATAATTGTCAGGTATTGGGTTTTCCTGTCAAGAAATTCCCGGAGTTGGAAGCTGGCGGTGTTTCACCCTCGTGCCTCGGAGAGCACGTTAAGCAGTCGGTCCCGGTCATTATTACTATCATGTGACAATAGTCTTCAAAGCCCGTCAACCCGCATTGGAGCAGCGTGGCGGGTCTAAGCTCTAAATCCCTCTCTCCTATGAGGGAGAAGGCCTGTGCCTAGCAGTGGAACGTCAAAAGGCTGTAGTGGTGGTGGTAGTGGTGGACATTATATAGTGTTTATTAGTTTACACTGGAAGATACAATTAGGGACCGTTCAGATAGACCGGCGCGGAAAGCATCGGAGAGCATTTCTTTTTTCACACAGACCGGCCGTTCAAATTTGCTTTGCTCTCCGCGCCGGTCTGTGTGAACGGACACGCGGATGCGTTCGGAGCCAAGCGTACGCTCTTGGGCCGGACGGCAGAGCAATCCGGCCTACGGTCGGCTGTGCAGGCATGAAGGAGCACGCGAACGGAGCCGGTCGGATGCTCGAGCGCGAAAGAGCACGAGCATGGAGCAGCCGACCGGCTCGACGAGCAGCCGAGCGGCTGCTCTTAATATTTCACACAAAGCGTATTGGGAGCATCCTCGAGCATCCTCTAATCATAAAAGAGATAAAATGTAAAAATAAAGCTTATCTCAATGTCTTAAGATTCTATTTTAAATGCGATTAAAATTTACTCTGCTCTCCGCGCCGGTCTATCTGAAAGGTCCCTTAATCAGCACCCCGAATAACCCTTTTACAACGTTTAAATCCGGCGGCTTGCATAGGAGATCACCTGAAGCTAGATAAACCAACCTTAGTAAAACAAGGAACCCATAAGCTTAGTTTGGTCCAGTCCGTCTGTCCATCTGCGTCACTGACATTTTATTCAGAAAATGTTAAAGTTACAAAGTTGACGTTTGGCACAGTTATAGTTTTAAGCTAGTTTTATAAGTTACTACAGAGGCGTGTACTAATAAATAATAGTTAAAAAAAACTAAAAAACACGCTTTTTATAGAAAACCAAACTAAACAAGTGTAAATTAAAAATTTAAAAAACCCCCGTCATTCGCCATTTTGTGGCGGCGGCCATCTTTGATTTGCATATTGCTATTCTACTAGTCAAGCCCTTTCATTTGATACCCATATTATGGAAGTTGTGAAAAACACACACACACACACACACACACACACACACACACAGACACGTCAAACTTATAACACCCCGTCGTTTTTGCGTCGGGGGTTAAAAATAGAAAATAAATTTTAATAAATATAAATTAATAATAGTGTGCATATGAAAAAAATGTATTTTATTAAAAAAAGCGTTGGGTGCATGGGTGTATAGAGGATTATCATTTCGATAATATCTTAAAAGCACCCCACGCTTTTTTTAAATAAAATACATTTTTTTCATATGCACACTATTATGAATTTATATTTATTAAAATTTATTTTCTATTTTTTAGTTTGGTTTTCTATAAAAAGCGTGTGTTTTAATTTTTTAAACTATTATTTATTTTCTACTTTTTAGTTTGCTTTATTTATAAAACACTAAAACAAGTATAAATTAAAAATTTAAAAAACCCCCGACATTCGCCATTTTGTGGCGGCGGCCATCTTGGATTTGCAATAATGCTATTCTACTAGTCAAGCCCTTTTATTTGATACTCATATTAAGGGAGTTGTAAAAAAATATGTAATCCACCATTTTGTAGCGGCGGCCATCTTGGATCGATTTTCATCAAACATAGCTAACAACACTCTCGACTAATTCACCTTTCAAACAAAAAAAACCGCATTCAAATCGGTCCACCCGTTTGAGCGCTACAGGGGAACAGACAGACACACACACACACACACACACACAGACACGTCAAACTTATAACACCCCGTCGTTTTTGCGTCGGGGGTTAAAAATCATGTCACTTAAAATAGGTACAACAGATATTAATTATTAATAAATTATTTTATTTGTTTTTTATTGTAAATCGTACAATATGATTAAAGTAAATAAGTACTAAGTAATTAATAATATTATTATTTTGTTTTAATATTGTTTTATCTTCGCATTCGTGCGTTTCGTGCTTAGATTTTAGTTGTGTGTGACATCTTTTCTGTTTACCCTAGTTACAGTTAGTTACCGTGCGATTTTGAATGTTTATTGTTTTTAACCCCCGACGCAAAAACGACGGGGTGTTATAAGTTTGACGTGTCTGTGTGTGTGTGTGTGTGTGTGTGTGTCTGTCTGTTCCCCTGTGGCGCTCAAACGGGTGGACCGATTTGAATGCGGTTTTTTTTTGTTTGAAAGGTGAATTAGTCGAGAGTGTTCTTAGCTATGTTTGATGAAAATCGGTCCAAGATGGCCGCCGCTACAAAATGGCGTCTGATATATTTTTTCACAACTCCCTTGATATGGGTAGTACTTAAAATAGGTACAACAGATATTAATTATTAATAAATTATTTTATTTGTTTTTTATTGTAAATCGTACAATATGATTAAAGTAAATAAGTACTAAGTAATTAATAATATTATTATTTTGTTTTAATATTGTTTTATCTTCGCATTCGTGCGTTTCGTGCTTAGATTTTAGTTGTGTGTGACATCTTTTCTGTTTACCCTAGTTACAGTTAGTTACCGTGCGATTTTGAATGTTTATTGTTTTTAACCCCCGACGCAAAAACGACGGGGTGTTATAAGTTTGACGTGTCTGTGTGTGTGTGTGTGTGTGTGTGTGTCTGTCTGTTCCCCTGTGGCGCTCAAACGGGTGGACCGATTTGAATGCGGTTTTTTTTGTTTGAAAGGTGAATTAGTCGAGAGTGTTCTTAGCTATGTTTGATGAAAATCGGTCCAAGATGGCCGCCGCTACAAAATGGCGTCTGATATATTTTTTCACAACTCCCTTGATATGGGTATCAAATGAAAGGGCTTGACTAGTAGAATAGCACTATTGCAAATTCAAGATGGCCGCCGCCACTAAATGGCGAATGTCGGGGGTTTTTTAAATTTTCAATTTACACTTGTTTTAGTGTTTTATAAATAAACCAAACTAAAAAGTAGAAAATAAATAATAGTTTAAAAAATTTAAACACACGCTTTTTATAGAAAACCAAACTAAAAAATAGAAAATAAATTTTAATAAATATAAATTCATAATAGTGTGCATATGAAAAAAATGTATTTTATTTAAAAAAAGCGTTACCGACTTTTGATAAATGAACACAAAATCTTATTTTCCAAATTGAATAATGAAATAATCTTATCAAATTAGTGTATTGTCATCGGTCCTCGATAAATCTTGAATGAAATCTGACCGTTTAAAGTGGGTCAAAATCGCGTTCAAAAAAGTCAGTTACAAACATACATACAGGTGAAGCTAATATAGAGCGTGTAAAAATTTGAAATATTCCAGAAAGGGAACGAAAGAGAAGAACGAAGGAACTAATGTAATGTAAAACACAGGTACATACCACCATAAAAATGTTTGTTTGTCGATATTTTGATCATGTTTCACGCATCATGGTTACGACGAGACTGCGGTGCTGCGAGGGGCGAAGTTTCAGCCGTCACGGGCAGTATCGAATTACTCACTTTCTCACTCTTTTCGCAGAAACTTCGCGGTATTTTTATCGTGGTATGTACCCATCTTTTACATACACGGTGACTTTAGCTTCGTCGATCAAGAGCGGCCCCGGTAAGGTATCCGATGTAAGAAATCTTTAGGTAATATTCAAAATTAGTTCCGGACAATACACATATTAGTGATAAAAAATTATTAAAATTTAAAACATTTATGAAACAGCCTGTTTAAAGTTTTAGAAACTAGGTCAAGCCATTGAACTTGGATACAAGTTCAAGGAAAGATTTATCATACAAGTGAAATTATAGCCAACCAATAGCGAAGCGTATTTTGTAAAAGTCCACGTGGACCGTCAACCGGTCAACCAATGTCGACGCTCGCGCTTTTCTTTGATGGAAACCGATAGCCAACGATGCGCACGCGGTGTTCTTTGTGATGTAATATGCCCCGCCCCCTGTATAAAATGTTCGCTAGACGTCCCGACCAAATCTACTGATTTATGGCATGCAGGTTTCCTTACGATGTTTTCCTTCACCATTAAAGCAAAAGATATTTAATTACTTAAAACGCACATAACTCCGAAAAGTTAGTGGTGTGTGCCTGAGATCGAACCCACGCTGTGGGTATCCTACCCACCAAGGGATAAGAAAACCGCGAGAGATTTAAAATCACCGTACGTAAGTAAAGTGGTTACAATAAAGCAATGTTAGCCACTACAGGATTAAAAACCAATTTATAGCGTTTTAAAAATAAAACAAAGACGTAAAATTTTTGGCAAACTTAATGAAAAAAAACTCAAAAAAATAATTAAATACTACTAGTAGTAGATTGTTACTTAGAAATATCAGCAGAAATTCTAAAAGCTTTAGGAGATGCTGGCATTGATATTATTCACAAGTTATGTAACCAAATCAAGCAAACATATGTTACTGTTTTGTCGGAAAAGTTGGTCGGGACATCTGACGGCCGCTTAATAACATGAAATTGAAAAATAAATTATTATAAATTGTTTCTGACGGTCCTAAGCCCGTAAAGGTGAACGCACACTTGTCTGAGCCGAACGCGTCGAACGAATCGAACGAAATGAATTTTAGAATTCTGTATATGAAATCTCATGAAACCTCGCACACTTCCTCGCGTCGAATCGTCCGAATCTTAAAGAACAGAAATCCTAGACGAAATCGGATGACGTCATCAGATTCGGCGCGGCTTATGCGGTCGACTCGACCGATGCGCTCGCATTCTATCAGTTGCGTACGACAGAGCAACGCGCGAGTAGGTACTATTTCTTCATTGTTTAAAAAAATTAGTGATTCTTTTCGGTCGATTCTTCTGGTGCGGATGTGTGCGAGGCCTCCTTGACTTCGATTCGTTCGACGCGTTTGGCTCGGATAAGTGTGCGTTCACCTTAAAAAGTAGGTAGGTTCTAAGGGAAGGTTTTTATTATAAGTAGGTATGAATGTCCCTGTGAATGACCTCAAAGATCAGGAGTCGCCGCGCCGCGGTCTGTAGTAATAAGTTAGCCATAGGGTGTTTTTAAATAATGCGTTTTTGTTTATTTTTTTTAAATATTAGTCATTCGAATGTTCTTTATTTTATATTATTATTACACTAATAGATATTAGGCACTGGATACATTAACTGGTTTGCTTGTGGAA
Organism: Melanargia galathea; assembly: GCA_920104075.1. Classification (NCBI taxonomy): domain Eukaryota; kingdom Metazoa; phylum Arthropoda; class Insecta; order Lepidoptera; family Nymphalidae; genus Melanargia; species Melanargia galathea. The sequence continues at coordinate 24,425,294 of OV049855.1, forward strand.
GACGATAAAATTTTCACCGTGTATAAATCATTAACGAAGGAACCGTTTCAATAAATTCCTCTCAATGTGTTCCTTTGCCCATTGTTTCCCTGCTTGTTTTTCAGATTGGTAACGTGTTGTGCTGGTGTGCAATACCGATGTACATATTGCTGGTGTACTGTAGCAGTCTGTTCTACTACGACGGTGAGCGACCGTCTGTCGCGCTCAGGATGCTGTACGCAGCAACGAACAGAGCTATTGTTGGGCTTATTGTTACACTTTGGACGTTGGGAGCTACGTTGAAATTCAACGGTGAGGATATTTCATATTATACTACTAGCTGATCCCCGCGACTTCGTCCGCATGGATATAGGTTTTTATATTATAGGATCGGATTGGATCCCATAATCCTTGTTTTGTACCTAAACTAAATGTAGCCTAAGTTACTCCTTATAACATCACCTATCTGCCATTGAACGTTTCGTCAAAATCGATCCAGCCATTTCAGAGATCAGCTAGACAGGCCGACAAACATAAATTTAAACGCACACCAGTTTAAAATAAGCTTTACGTTCAAAGATCCGGTTCCCAAGTTATTTGAACCCAATAAATGTCTGTCATTTCTGAACTAAAAACCAATGACCTTGAAATATTTACGGAACAATACTTAAAGTACCTACCTTTTTGACAAAAAAAGAATGAGTTAAATCGAACTACACGTTAATGAATTACAGCTAAATAGAAGGGAAGGGAAACCGTGCTGAATTTTGGGATAAAAAGTATCCTATATGTCCTACCTCGAAGTATAAACTCAAATCATACCTACCGTTTCATTCGAATCCATTCAGTAGTTTCGGCGTGATGCGCGGCCAAGATACAGACAGACAGACAGAAAAAAATGAAAAAAATGGCAGTTTTAGCTTCAGTATCGATTATAGAGTGCCCTCCAATAAAAAATTTCAAAATATCTTCAATGTACAGAATTGGATCTGTTACAGTTTTATTATATTATAGATTTACCTCACAGTTAATAGAATATAAACGAAAGGTTCTTTATTCAAATGAACCTTTACAATACTTAGTTTCGGAGAAATCCGTGAACAAACATACATACATACCTAAATACATAATACATATATATAAACAATGATTATTATCATTTATTTGAATACTAGCATCTGCCCGCGGCTTCGCCCGCGTGAATTTTGGTTTTAAATAAACCCCGAGGGGATCGTGGATTTCCGGTTCCCGTTCCCGCTCCCTTTTCCAACGTAAAATTTTCCGATAAAAAGTAGCCAATGCATGCAACACACCAAACTATTGCAATAATCTGTTATGTAAACGTGATTTACCTAAGAAGAGTCAGCGCCCTCTATGGCGTTTTTGGAAGTTTATATCTATTTTAGTCCCACAGGAATACTTTTTCAGGATAAAAGTATCCCTAAGGCCTATGTGTTAAGTCAGGGCATAGTCTACCTCCATTCTAAATTTCAGCCAAATCGGTTCAGTAGTTGCGGCGGAGAAGAGGAACAAACATACACACACCCACACAAACTTTCGCCTTTATAATATTACTAGCTTTTGCCCGTGGCTTCGCCCGCGTGAATTGCGGTTTTTCACAAATCTTGAGGGTATCGTTGATTTCTGGCTCCCGTTTCCGCTCCCTTTTCCAACCTTTAGGTATACCTACCTACTTACTTTCAAGGTAGTTTGCTATAGTAAACTACCTATAGCTGTAGCTGTAGATTTGGGTTTTTTCAAAATCCCGCGGGAACTGTGGATTTTTCCAGGATAAAAAGTAGCCTTTGTGTTTTATTAGAAAATATAATTTTGTTTTTGCTCGACTTGGCGGGAGCCCTGCCGTGGTCCCAACTCCCAACTCCCATATATATTTGCTCGTGCTGATTCACTGACTGAAGTCAGGGCATTAACTATCTCCATTCAAAATTTTAGCCAAATCTGTTCAGTAGTTGCGACGTTATAGTGCGAAGTATAGTAACAAACATCCAAACATCCACACTTTCACATTAATATTAGTAGGATTTTGCACTTTCAATAATTACATTAGGTACTAGCTTTTGCCTGCGGCTTCGCCCGCGTGAATTTTGATTTTTCAAAAATCCCGAGAGAATCATGGATTTCTGCCATTCCCTTTCTGCGTTCCCTTTTCCAACCATTATACCTACTTTCAAGGAAGTTCGCTATAGTAATCTACCTATATAATAGCTGTAGATATATATTTTGGGGTTTTCAAAACCTGTGGGAACTGTGCATTTTTCCAGGATAAAAAGTAGCCTATGTGTTGCCAATGCATGCAACACAGCAAACTATTGCAATAATGTGTTATGTGAGCGTGATTTACCTAAGAATAGTCAACGCCCTCTATGGCGTTTTTGGAGGTCCATATCTATTTTAGTCCTATAGGAATAGCCTATGTTTTAAGTCAGGGCTAGCAAAGCTATCTCCATTCAAAATTTCAGCCAAATCGGTTCAGTAGTTACGGCGTGAAAGCGGAACAAACATACAAACAAACTCACTTTCCCATTTATAATAAGTAAGGATAGTAGGATTGATATTGTGATTATGTGTGATAGCTTCTGCCCGCAGCTTCGCTCGCATGAATTTCTGTTTTGAACAAATCCCGAGGGAATCGTTGATTCCCGGTTCCCGTTCCCGCTCCTTTTTCCAACCTTTATACTTTCTATCAAGGAAGTTCGCTATAGTAATCTACCTATAGCTGTAGATATAGATTTCGGTTTTATCAAAATCCCGTGGGAACTGTGCATTTTTCCAGGATAAAAAGTAGCCTATGTGTTGCCAATGCATGCAACACAGCAAACTATTGCAATAATGTGTTATGTGAGCGTGATTTACCTAAGAACAGTCAGCGCCCTTTATGGCGTTTTTGGAAGATTACATATATCTATGTTAGTCCCACAGGAATATTTTTCCGGGATAAAAAGTAGCCTATGTTTTAAGTCAGGGCATAAGCTATCGCCTATCTCCATTCAAAATTTCAGCCAAATCGGTTCAGTAGTTACGGCGTGAAAGCGGAACAAACATACAAACTCACTTTCCCATTTATATATTAGTAAGGATATAGGACCTACATGGTGTCGAATTTGTCCTTTTTACCCGACTGGGTTATGTGTTTCACCTGTGTGTATGTATGTCCATTCCTATGTCCGCGTGTAACTACTCAACGGCTCAACGGATTTTGATAAATGATACGTCATTAGATTTGTCTTCATGACGCGACTGTCATAGGGTACCTAAATTAAAAAAAAAATTAAAATGGCGGACTTTATGCGCTTTAATGTGCGAGCTGAAAAAAAATTTTTTCTTCAAGACCCTCGAGTGGGGTATCAAAATGAAGGGATTTAAAAGGCAAATACAAAAATGTATACAATTATATATTTGAAAACAAGTTGGAGTGATAAATCACAGAAAATGACCGTTTCCTATGTCAGTTCGTAACTACTCAACGACTCAACCTATTTTGATAAATGATACGTCATTAGATTTGTCTTAACAGCGCAAATGTTACTGGGTACGTAAAATTAATAAAAATTCAAAATGGCGGATTTTATGCACTTTAATGTGCGAGCTGAAAAAAATTTTTTTCCTCAAGACCCTCGAGTGGGGTATCAAAATAAAGGGCTTTAAAAGGCCAGTACGAAAATGTATACAATCTATATGTTTTAAATCAGTTTGGAGTGACAAATCATGAAAAACAAAATAAATAACAACTACACTGTAAGTGGTACGGTGGTAGTTTATTAATTTTTTAGTTCGTTTTATAACATGGCAGTCGGGTTTTTTAATTTTTAAATTATAGCTTGTTTTAATTTGTTAAAAAGGCATTTGTTTGCAGGAATATCTAAAGCTGTGGCGGAGTGGCGCGGCTGGGTGCTGCCCAGCCAGCTGTCCTACAGCGTGTACTTGCTGCACAGCATATTCGTTGAACTGGCCTTAGGACTCAAAACTCAGTTGACACCGGTGTCTTTCTTCAATGCGGTAAGATATCGACATCGTCGTCTCAACCAATAGACTTTCACTGCTGGACATAGGTCTCATGCAAGGATCGCCACAGAGGCCGATCTTGTGCCTTTTGTATCTAGTGACTGACTGCGACTCGCCTGAGATATTCCTTCCACCTAATAGGGTGAACCCAGAGTAAATAGTAAATTGTATTGAACATTCGCTGAAAGATCTTAAGTACCTACCGGTGTTCCACCCGCTTTCAGGAGTTCTGACGTGATTGCCGTCTTCACCTGACGCCTTAGCCCGCCAATTGGAGCAGCGTGGAGTGAGTAGGCCTGTGCCCAGCAGTTGGACGTTAAAGGGATAATTAGTGATGGTGGATATCAACATACTACAGTCATATGCGTGTTACTAATACTAGCAGTTACCAAGGATGAGAGATGATATTATATGATATTATGGTCGCTAACTAAAGGCCTCATAATAGAATTTTACAAACTACAGCTCGTTTCGAAAGCGTGTCTACACATAATCTTAATTGGTAGATTCAAATAAGGCTTTTATTTGTTATGGTTTTTAGTGTTCCGTAATCGAAATAAAAAATAACCGGCCAAGTGCGAGTCGGGCCTCGCTCTTTAAGGGACCGTTCAGACAGACCGGCGCGGAGAGCGTCGGAGAGCATTTTTTTTTCACACAAACCGGCGCGGCCGTTCAAATTTGCTCTGCTCTCCGCGCCGGTCTATGTGAACGGACACGCGGATGCGTTCGGAGCCGAGCGTACGCTCTTGGGCCGGACGGCAGAGCAATTCGGCCTACGGTCGGCTGTGCGAGCATGAAAGAGCACGCGAACGGAGCCGATCGGATGCTCGAGCGCGAAAGAGCACGAGCATGGAGCAGCCGACCGGCTCGACGAGCAGCCGAGCGGCTGCTCTTAATGTTTCACACAGAGCGTATTGGGAGCATCCTCGAGCATCCTCTTATTATAAAAGAGATGAAATGTAAAAATAAATCTTATTTCAATGTCTTAAGATTCTATTTTAAATGCGATTAAAATTTGCTCTGCTCTCCGCGCCGGTCTATCTGAAAGGTCCCTTAGGGTTCCGTACATAATTATGAACAACATTTTGGGTGTAAGAAATATTTAATTTCCGAGCTAAACATCGCAAAAAACCGTAAAAGAAAAACCCAAAAATGTTCGTTTGTTTCGGTCACAGCATACAAACTACTTTATAATCGTTGTTTTCAGTATTTGTTGTTCAAATACAGTAGGTATATGGTACATAATATATCGAAGTGTCATATTCCTAACTGGTTTAGTTTTTGAGATAGCACCCATCACAAAAATGATCTAAAACTGACAACTTTGATGGCCCCCCATTTCGTAATTTTTTAAGCAAAAAATTAAAAAATATATAAGTACTAGTGGACCCGGCAGACTTCGTCCTGCCCGGTGACATACCGACATAGGCGCCACCTACTTGAAACCTGGTAGGTTACCTGTACCTACCCGGTAATTGTGTTTTCAAACCATCCAGGAACCCATTGAAATATACACACAAAATTTCATACAAATCGGTTCAGCCGTTTAGGATGAGTTAGGTGACAAACACACGTACAGAAGAATTATAATTATAAATACGGGTGAGAGAGTTTACCGTATCCACGCGACGGGATGTTTGACAGTTACGAAATCCGTGAACATTTAGTATGGGAAAATGTTTTTTCTTTTATTTTATTTTTTCGTAAATTTTCCAATGTTTTTAATAGCTATTCTGCTATTCGGGATGGAGACAAATACAACAAATTAATAACCATGAAAATCGCTCCAGCCGTTCTCCAGTTATAAGTGGTCGAACTAACATGACTTTGTTTTATAAGTATAATTAATATATATATAGCTGCTCGTGCTGATTCATTGACTGACTCACTGATTGATCACCCCTCCTGTAAAATTTTGTATGAAAAATTTTTTTTTCACTAATGGTTTCGTATAGACGACAAAAATTCATTCGGAACAAAAATATGGAGAGAGCTGATGATTGAGGATTTCAGAGACGAGCGAATGGCACGCTTAAGGTATTGAAGATAGGTGGGGGGTGCTCGAGCAAATGTCACTCGAAACATCATCCAATTGGCAGTGAGCTGAAAAAAAATTCAAAATGGCGAAAAAAAGATGGCCGCCATACAACTTTCGTCGGTCTCCATCTCGGAGGGTATAAAAGATGGAAGAGTGGTTTCTTCGCAAAAGATGATCAAAATCCAAAGGTCTACTCGATGAATAGAAAAAAAATTCAAAATGGCGGAATTTATTTGTAGGCTCGTTGATATTGTAGTGTGAATAATCGAGCATTACGCCATTACGTCATTCCCCCTACCAACATTTCATTATAAGAGAGAGGGCGCAAGCGGGTGTGACACATTCCGATCTGGGCTCTTGCCGAGGGCGCTACTCCTTTCGTGCGGCGTGTCATGTCGTAGGCTGTGTTGTACGAAGTAGGTCATGTCGTGCGACGTGTGTGTCGTGTAGTACGAAGTAGGTCGTGTTGTGCGACGTGTGTGTCGTATGTCGTGTAGTACGAAGTAGGTCATGTTGTGCGACGTGTGTGTCGTGTGTCGTGCAGTACGAAGTAGGTCATGTCGTGCGACGTGTGTGTCGTGTAGTACGAAGTAGGTCGTGTTGTGCGACATGTGTGTCGTATGTAGTGTAGTACGAAGTAGGTCATGTTGTACGACGTGTGTGTCGTGTGTCGCGCAGTACGAAGTAGGTCATGTCGTGCGACGTGTGTGTCGTGTGTCGTGTAGATTAGATTGGTCGGAAGTGGTTCGGTTAAAGGGGAGGTGGAGACCGACCTAGGTAGGTAGGTTAGGGTTGTTAGTTAGTGTGTCAGTTAATGAGAAGGCTTCTCAATTAGGCCCGTACCCATGTGACGCCCACAGCAAAGTATTTCGATCTACCCTCATAGTGGTTAGCTAATAATAAATAGCCTTCTGATGTCGTCTCTGGTCATCCCTGGCGACATCAGAAGTGGGATCTGAGGGGCCAATTGATGAGCCGGAGCCTATAGCTGCATTGGCGTCTATCGGTCTTCTTCATGGCATCAAAGCCTTGTTAAACCAGTCGTTTTGTGCGGGTAGTTTTCATTACTTTCATTGAATAAAGTATTGCGAATAGGTTATCGGGTGTGCGTTATCGTTAATATTATCTACCGGTATTGGGAATTCAATTGTTAATAGTAACTTGCAAATTTCATGTGAGATTTTTTTTGATGGGCATAGTTTAGAAATCTTCTTTCACGAGTTTTTGCGATAAGTCGCGATATCTTAGACCCTAGACCCTAGTAAAACGGTTTAACGTCGTCCGCCTAAAGGCACCGCCTTTGATGAACGGCAGGTAGTTCGTAATAAAATTAGCGAGATGTTAGATGTGGGTATCCAACCCAATTATTCAAAGTGACGGTACAGAGCGATTGTGTGTAGATTTCCGAGAATTGATCAGCCATACTGTATTAGACCAAAGTCCTTTCGTGGTAGCTTCAGAGGCTTGGCAGGACGCCTAAGTTTTCGATGGCTTTTTGAAGTAGGGCTGGTGATCTCGGAATTGCTGAGGATAATTCATAGTCGCTCGAGGACGATCGAATGTCAGGTTCGGCCGTGAAAATACTCTCAGGGTAATAGAGTGCCCGCTGTTGAGATGAATGCTTCGTTTCTTAAATGGTTTTGTTTGCTTCTTCTTCTTATGCCTCTCCACTATTGTAGGTTGGCTGTCATCTCGTCATAAACTTCCTGTCTTTCGCTAAACGGTAAAGTTGAGCTACGTTGGCTTTAGTGTCCCGATAACTTCATCGATGTTGAAAAGTGATCAAGTTCGAAACCATTGGTTGTGATAAAGTCGTGAACTAAAGGTAGTTTTTGATCAGTCATGTTAGAAGGTTAGACGCCGCCGAGTTTCTTACTGGTTCTTCTCGCTAGGTCGCGGCATTCCGAACCAGTGGTAGATTCGTGTTAGTTTGTCAAACTTTCATCGTGATATTTGATTGAGGGTTCGCGATGGCAATTGCACCCTAATCAGGATAAGTGTTGCCATTTCTGGAACTTAGCAGGGAAAACATTGAGTACGCGTGTGGTGTAGATGATTGAGAGGACTGGCCTATATGGTTGACTGTGATTACTGTTTTGACTATGACGTTGACTTTGACCATGTGTTCCAAGTGGGAAGGGCGCTGACTAGTTGTGTGTGTTTCATGTTGTCTATCCTGGGCTTTGGTGGTGACATCCGGGTCATACACACTATTTGTGTTGATTGAAATGATTCACTGGTGCCTCCCAGATGTTGTCTATCCTGGGCTTTGGTGGTGACATCCGGGTCATACACAATATTTGTGATGATTGAAAGGATTCACTAGTGCCTCCCAGATGAGTTCTGGAGTCTATCCTGGTAAGAGTGTCGTCCGGGCCAGACTCGTAGGAGTTGGTTGAAGGGACACACTCCTTCCAGATGTTGTGTTATATTAAGTTCCTGAGTCTATCCTGGTAAGGAAGTGTCGTCCGGGCTAGACTCAAGGGAGTTGGTTGAAAGGACACACTCCTTCCAGATGTGTATTGCGATTGACGGCTGAAGTGATGACTGACAATTGACAGATTGAAGTACTGACTGATTGGGTGTTATATTAAGTTCCTGAGTCTATCCTGGTAAGGAAGTGTCGTCCGGGCCAGACTCAAGGGAGTTGGTTGATAGGACACACTCCTTCCAGATGTGTATTGCGATTGACTGTTCGTTTAGACATTGACGTTCAATAATGTTGAGGACGTGTTGAGGATGACGATGTTGATGTGATGATTGACAATTGATACATGACAGACGGAGGTGTCCTAGAATCAGTGAAGTGTCAGGGATGGGCGAGCGTATTTAGAGGTGTACTTCACCTGTGTGTTGTTCTTTGTAGACATCCTTGGACGCTGGCAGTCGCACGGGGACGTGCGAATGTCAGTATGGCCGTGTAGGCTCGTTGATATTGTAGTGTGAATAATCGAGCATTACGCCATTACGTCATTCCCCCTACCAACATTTCATTATAAGAGAGAGGGCGCAAGCGGGTGTGACACATTCCGATCTGGGCTCTTGCCGAGGGCGCTACTCCTTTCGTGCGGCGTGTCATGTCGTAGGCTGTGTTGTACGAAGTAGGTCATGTCGTGCGACGTGTGTGTCGTGTAGTACGAAGTAGGTCGTGTTGTGCGACGTGTGTGTCGTATGTCGTGTAGTACGAAGTAGGTCATGTTGTGCGACGTGTGTGTCGTGTGTCGTGCAGTACGAAGTAGGTCATGTCGTGCGACGTGTGTGTCGTGTAGTACGAAGTAGGTCGTGTTGTGCGACATGTGTGTCGTATGTAGTGTAGTACGAAGTAGGTCATGTTGTACGACGTGTGTGTCGTGTGTCGCGCAGTACGAAGTAGGTCATGTCGTGCGACGTGTGTGTCGTGTGTCGTGTAGATTAGATTGGTCGGAAGTGGTTCGGTTAAAGGGGAGGTGGAGACCGACCTAGGTAGGTAGGTTAGGGTTGTTAGTTAGTGTGTCAGTTAATGAGAAGGCTTCTCAATTAGGCCCGTACCCATGTGACGCCCACAGCAAAGTATTTCGATCTACCCTCATAGTGGTTAGCTAATAATAAATAGCCTTCTGATGTCGTCTCTGGTCATCCCTGGCGACATATTTTTCCATAGAAAATGTATGGCGAATATTGAAGAGACTACAAGACTACAAGTTGTGAACTATCCAAGGCTTTGATGCGGTTCTTTGGAAAACTCTCAAAGAAAAATATGGGAAGACATGATGATTGAGGGTTTGGAAGATGTTTGAGGAGCCCGGGCAGGATATTGTAGATAGGTGGGAGGTGCTCAAACAAAAATTACTCGAAACCTCATCCAATTGGCACTGCGCTGAAAAAAAACCCAAAATGGCGGATTCAAGATGGCGGATATACAAATTTCGTCGGTGTCTATCTCACCAAGTATAGAAGATAGAAGAGTGGTTTTTTGGTTTTCATGCCGAGGAAAAATCTGGAAAGAGCTGATCATTGAAGATTTTTGAGACGGATGAGGAGCACGGTCAGAGTATTAAAGATAGGTGGGAGGTGCTCGAACAAAAATTACTTGAAACCTCATCTAATTGTCAGTGAGTTGAAAAAAAAGTCCAAAATGGCGGATTTAAGATTGCGGCCATACAAATTTCGTCGGTGTCTATTTCACTGAGTATAAAAGATGGAAGAGTAGTTATTTGGCAAAAGATGGTCAAGACGTGATTATTTGATGAACAGAAAAAAAAACAAGATGGCGGAATTTATTTTCCATGCAAAATATATGGCGAATATTGAAGAGAATATAAGTTGGGAACTATATGCAAGACTTATGATACAGTACCTTTTCAAATTTTTTTTTTTATGGAAGAACTCTCATTCTGACAAATGATTCGGAGAAAAAATATTATGGAGGGTGATAATGATCGAGGGTTAGGAATATGGGAGAGATAGGTGGAGGCTGCTCAAACAAAAAACACCCGAAAACGAAACCTCGCGGTCCGCTTTAGCGGGCCGCGCACCCAAGCGCCATACTAGTATATTATATAGATATTCGTATTCTACTCAGTAAGTTCTAAACAATGATATCCCACAAGCTAGGGTAAGAAAAAAAATTTTTACGGCTCCTTTTTTATGTATGGGAGCCCCCTGAAAAATAATTTAATTCAATTTTTAATTCAATATTTGATTTTGGGTTAACGTTGTACACCAAATATCAAAATTTCAGATTTGTAACTCATTTCGTCTACGAGCTAGAGATCTGTGACTGGCGGACGGACAGACAGACAGACAGCAGAGTGACATTACCTATAATAGGACTCCGTTTTTACCCCTTGGGTACGAAACGCTAAAAACCGGAACACCAATGGGATCTCCTCTGTGTTTGATCATAAGTACGATCGAGAGAGCTTTTCTGACGTTTCTTCTGATTTTTTCTTTCTGAAAGCGTTTCCTTTCAAAAGTCCTTTCAAAAGGGAGAACCAACTATTCGGAGATTTTGTCCATTTGAAAGGGTTTTTCCCATCTAATTCAGATTTAAATAAAGGAAAGAACTGATTTGGAGGGAGAAATTCAGAAGGATCGCCCTCTTTTTTACCCGACTGGGTATATGTGTTTCACCTGTGTGTATGTATGTCCATTCCTATGTCCGCTTGTAACTAATCAACGGCTCAACGGATTTTGATAAATGATACGTCATTAGATTTGTCTCAATGACGCGAGTGTTATAGGGTACCTAAATTAAAAAAAAAATCAAAATGGCGGACTTTATGCGCTTTAATGTGCGAGCTGAAAAAAAATTTTTTCTTCAAGACCCTCGAGTGGGGTATCAAAATAAAGGGATTCAAAAGGCAAATACGAAAATGTATAAATTTATATATTTGGAAACAATTTGGAGTGATAAATCGTAGAAAATGACCGTTTCCTATGTCAGTTCGTAACTACTTAACGGCTCAACCTATTTTGATAAATTATACGTCATTAGATTTGTCTTGACGGCGCAAATGTTACTGGGTACATAAAATTCATAAAAAATCAAAATGGCGAATGTTATGCACTTTAATGTGCGGGCTGAAAAAAATTTTTTTCGTCAAGACCCTCGAGTGGGGTATCAAAACAAAGGGCTTTAAAAGGCGAGTACGAAAATGTATACAATCTATATGTTTTAAATCAATTTGGAGTGACAAATCATGAAAAACAAAATAAATAACAACTACACTGTAAGTGGTACGGTGGTAGTTTATTAATTTTTTAGTTCGTTTTTTAGCATGGCAGTCGGGTTTTTTAATTTTTAAATTATAGCTTGTTACTCTTTTTTTACAGATCGAATTTTGAATAAAAAATAGTGTGACAGAAGTGAAAACTTATCTAGTCGTGTGTAATATTAAGTAATACGAAATATAAATTTTTTTGTTCTGTATTCATAAAGTAGAGCGTGTATAGCAGTGACGCGTCAAGACGCCTTGACTATATCTCTCTCGTTCCCTCAGTCGACACTCTAGCCGACTTTACCCGAACGAGCGTTACATAGCCGATCGTGGTGGCTCAGCTACTCCAATGCCCACAAAATAAAGTGCTCAGTGCACGTAAAGAAGTTTTCACTTCAAAAAAGTTTTCTTTTTTGATGTGAAAACTTCTTTAGGATCGTTGGGCATTTGAAAATTCGATGAAACAAAAAAGCCATTTTCGTTTCGACATCATTTTGGCCTGCCAAGTCAAAGCATGTGGATAATCAAAGGTCAAAGCTAAAGTTTAACGTTAAAGTTAAGGTTAAGGTTACTTGTCTGCCGTGTGTGAATTGCACACACACAACTTTTTAAATTTTTTTTTTTTTTTTTTCATTTTGTTTCACTTATATTCATTTTGTTTTCTAGTTCTTCATGTCTGTCGGTGTGTTCGTGGTGACGTACGTGCTGGCGGTGCCGTTCCACCTCCTCGTCGAGGCGCCCACTAGGAAACTAATTAAACTAACTACCGACGAAAAAAGCGAAAAGAAGACAAATTAGGATATAACTTAGAAATTACTAACTGTATCGTGCCTACTTACTATTTATTTAAATTTAATAAATGAGAACTAAGTATGCTCAAATTTGTTTATTTTATTACAAGTAGATATAAAGTTCGTAAACTAAAACCCGACTACGCTTAATAATTTAATAATAATTTAGTGTGCAGAAATCGCGGTGCAAGCAGCTAGTGGCGCCGTCTGTTATGTCTAGCCGAAACTAATTTAATAAACTAGAAAGCCGCGCGAAGGTTACTTCTCGAAAAAAATGTAGCCTTTGTCACCCGGACCATAACAAAGAATCAATAGACACCTCATTCATCAGAATCGGTCCAGTAGTTTAAACGCTACGGTGGTAAACACATACCGTAAAACCGGGTAACTTCGCCCAACTAACCTAACTTTGCCCGACGCAGTACTTTTTACAAATGTTGAATAATCTGGAAAGATATTTTACTTACGTTTATTATTTAATCTGTGGTACAAAATTGAGTATATTTCTGGCAAAATTGCATAAGCAACTGTTACCAATTTCACTTCAGTTAGCAGTGAGCACCAGTCAAAGTTGATGGTATAAAAAGCGGGCCAAAAATAGTGTAAAAAACTTTTGTTGTAACTCGCTTGGTAATTGCAACAGGTAAGTAATTTTTAAACTACAGTTATTTGATATCAAATAAACGATATAGATCGAATAATCAGCACGGAAGCTTTCTCAGTTTCAGAAATATGTTGGGGGGCAATGTTATATTGCTGTTTCGGACGCACATTTTATAACTTTGCCCACCAAAATATAGCCCTTAGGGTTGTCACCTGTACAGTAAATTTAAATTGACATTAACAGTTACTTTCGTTTACGTTTTGTTTATCACAGTTCATTTTGGAACTATCTCTGTTGTTATGAGAAAGTTTTTATTTCTACAATATGATAAAACTGTAACAGATCCAATTCTGTACATTGAAGATATTTTGAATTTTTTTTGAGGGCACTATAATCGATACTGAAGCCAAAAATATATACATATTTTTATTTTTGTCTGTCTGTCTGTCTGTATCTTGGCCGCGCATCACGTCGAAACTACTGAATGGATTCGAATGAAACTTGGCACGATTTGAGTTTACACTCCGAAATGGGAAGGACATAGGATACTTTTTATTCCGAAATTCAGCAAGGTTTCCTTGGAAGAGGGAATGAAAGTCTAAACGTGTATTTAGCTGTAATTCATTAACGCGTAGTCCGATTTCATTCATTCTTTTTTTGTTAGAAAGGCGGTACTTTGAAAATTATCTTGTAAATATTTCAAGGTCATAGGTTTTTTCTCATTATTCCTTAATACCTACCTACCTTAATAATAATAATTTTTGTGATTTTAACAAACTGACTGAATATTTTTGATTTAATTTTTTGATGATTCCTTACTAGAATGTTTTATTAGTATTAAGTTAAAATATACTTATTAAATTTCTTATAAGTAAATTAAAGATTTTTATAAGCTTTATTTCATATTTGTTTTAATATTTTTGGTTTGAAATTATAATAACTTACGTACCTTACCTTAAACCTGGTTAAGAATAAAAAATGACAACCCTAGCTTATCATTTTATTAGTATGAAAAGTTACAAAAAAATTATAGCAACTTTGCCCACTCAATTTTGGCAGCTAATATGAACATTTAAATGTTTAGTAATAAGATCCTATGTTACATAAACTATTTTTCTAAAGTAACCCTAAGTTTCATGATCTTACGGTTAAAAATACTGGAGTTATATAAGTTTTCCCAAAATGGGCAAAGTTGTAAAAAGTGATCAATTTTTGGCCCGCTCTCTAAATTTAGCTTTTTATCATATACATTTCCATTTGATTGTTATAGATTTTAATTATATGAAAAGAAGAGTACATTTAACAGTAGTGTAGCTCACAAACAAAGTAAAACTAATAATAGTTTTTTAAATATTCGACATTGAACCAAAAAACTTAAGAAATTCGGGCCAAGTTACCCGGGTTTACGGTACATATATACATACATACATACATACATACATACATACATACATAGACTGCTAAAATCATTTAAACCCTTCCTTTTGGCTTTGCTGTAGTCGGGTAAAAAAGAAATATTTGTTATGAATATAATTATTATACTCACATATACCTACACCTCTCACCTGGTGGTAAGTCACGATGCAGTCTGATGGAAGTGGCTTATCAGGAAGGGGTATGGAAAATCTATGAAATGCGTAGAAACCGATGAGGGGCCTGCTTTATCACATCGTGACATCGTACCGGAACGCTAATCACTTTGTCGCACGCCTTTACCGGTAGAGTGACAACTATAGGCACTACTGAGGCCGCCAACTAGACCAGATTATTCTCTTGATTCGATGCAACAAAGTGCAAGGTTAGCACGCACAACGATGAGTGCCTAAACTTTATATTCAACTACAAAGCACCTCTCGTTCTGTAACGTAATCTTTTATCTCTTCTGACACGGTAGGACAACGGAATTTGCAACGAGGCAACAACTAAGTAAGTACTAGGTACTAACAGTTCCGTTAAACACAGTAAAGAGAGACAGGCCTGCTACGGAACACTATTATAACAAAGCCGGTCTAGCACTTTTTAGTTCGATTTTTAATGAAATTATTAAAATCCGTATTTGAACGTAAAAGTTCAATGTTACTTAATTAGGAATCCTTTCTATTTAGGTATTCGTCGAACCTGTTCGCGCGTGCGTGCGTACGGGTGATCTTTAATAGTACGGGAGGTAGCGCTACATTTGAGCAAGTCATTTTATACTGACTGAAAATCATAACAATAATAGTTTTCCACTAACACAACAGATCCGAACGTCAGCTGCTCCGATAGCGGTGGAATTAGAAGATATTTATAAGATGAAAAAGTCATTGTATTGTTACGGATTCATTCTTGTTCTGATCGAAAGTCGTAGAAAAAGATCACGAACAAGCGGTGGGGAAGCAATTATGAACCTTATTCCCTTGTCTCCGTAACAACACAATGACTTTTTCATGCTACCTATATCTTTTAGATCCACTGCCGCGGGTATGACGACTGATGCTCACTTTACTGATTTCTGAACATTAAACAAATTTTTGATATCAAATTTTCGATTCATTCGGTATAAAATCACTAGAAAAATTGCAGCGCTAGCTCCCGGGCTATAATGACTGGTCAGTCCATGCACCTCGTGCTCAATGCGTCAATGACCTTCAGCAGATACTTGGAATTGATCGCATCAGCGTCATGATTGTAGCGTTTTTACGGTCCTCGCAGTTACGGTCCCATGACCCATACAGTCCTCTGCAAACCCTACATAATACATAATTATAATATTACTAGCGGACCCGGCAGACGTCGTCCTGCCCGGTGACATACTGACATCAGTGCAACCTACCCGGTCATCAAAGTACTAATATCGCAATTAAAAATAAGGGTTGATCGTAGAAGGGTGAAAATTTAGGATTGTATGTATTTTTGTATGTTGTATCATAAAAAAATAAAAACTAAAAATTTTGTCTAAAAAATAAAAAATAAAAATTTAGGGGTGGACTCCCCCTTAGGGGGATGAAAAATAAATGTTGGTCGATTCTCAGACCTACTCAATATCCATATAAAATTTCATGAGAATCGGTCAAGCCGTTTCGGAGGAGTATGGGAACGAAAATTGTGACACGAGAATTTTATATATAAGAGATTAATGTGAAAGTTACTAGTCTGTCTGTCTGTCACGTTTTCACGCCTAAACCGCTGAACCGCAACCTTTTGTCGCTAAAAAAATATTCGAAGTGGTTGGAATAGGGAATGAAAGTTTGTATGGGAGTCCATCATTATAAAGATAACTAGTGGTACGCCCCGAACTCCACCTCGCCGAGGCCTCGCATCCTTTTTTTTTTTTTTTTTTTGACGCTGGGAAATGCATTTACGCACACCCTCCGGAAGCCCTACAGCGGACTGCAATGCTTCCGGAAGGTAGTGTGGGACTCAAGCAGGCCGATGGCCAGAATACCCACTAAAACCCAGCGATGTTCCTCCGTGTCGCCTGGTGGCTGGGTTACGGGTACACTTGCGCAATCATCCGCGACCCAGCCGGCGCCGTCCGCCGAGGCAGACCCTCCACCGGGGGACCTAAAGGCCCCCTAACACCGTCTGAGGCGCACCAGGAACATAATGGTGCGCCTCCCGACCCGAGGCGTCTCAACGGGCGACGGATACGCCATTCCATCACCCGGAGTTCCCCGCTAGAGGCAACCCTCAAGAGGGCCACACCCGAAGGCGACCCTCAAGAGGTTCACCCCTCGTGTAATTTTTTATAGAGGTTTTCTTCCTCGCGGCCCCTCGCTCAGTGTGTGGGGCCCCCGGTTCCGCTCAGTGCGGATTACGGGTTGCCCGACGGTGGCCGAAGCCAGCGCCCACCGGCCACACAGACCGGCGGACCCGCCGCGCAGGGCGTTGCCACCCCCTTCTGTAATTTTTTAACGAGGTTTTCTTCCTCACGGCCCGAAATCCTCCCCCCCAATTGTCGCCCCCCGGAGTCTCCACAGTCCACTCTGATGAACAGAGAAGTACCAGGATCCTCCAAGCGGCAACCCCCTGCTGGTTTTGGTCCGCGCCGGGTTTCCCCGGTACCTCCCATATCTGGGAGGCGTTCCCCTATCCGCCACCAGGGGACGCGCCCGATGGGGGACCAGCAACCCCACACGGGGAGGCCTCGCATCCTATCTTAAGTTCATAATATTTTTATGTCATTATGTAGCACGCCACGATCTTGACTTCGAGTATCTGAACGCGTTTGCAATTTTTGAGTTAAAATTATAAAAAAATAATTGTTTTGTACTCTGCTTAACCCAGAGAGTTCAGACTAACTCGCTTCGCTCGGTCAATTATCTCCTTATTTACTAAAATGATAAGTACGCGAGAATAGTTATGTCCATCTGCTACCTTTTCACAGCTCAACCACTGAACAGATCTTGACGAAATATGGCACAGAGATAGCTTGCATTCTGGAGGCGGACGTAAGCTACTTTTCATCCCGAAAAATCCCACGTTCCCAAGACGAGTTCCCACGGAATTTTCAAAAAACCTAAATCCACGCAGACGAAGTCTTGGACATTAGCGGCTGCGCTGTATGTATGCATTATGTAAGTATGTATTATGATATTAAAAGATTGGGAGGGGAAAAGAAGATACTTTTTTGAAAAATAAAATAAAGCAGCTTTATTTTAAATTCAGGTGAAGAACCCGGTAAGTACATATTTACTATTAAAGGTTGATCGATAATGATCGTTTAGAAGTTTCTTTACGGGAATTGAGCTCAGATTTCTGAGAGGAGGGGAACATTGTTCCAGCACCTAGCAGCCAGGTAACGAATAGTTCCACGAAAGACTGCTGAATGAATGTTGAATAATAGTAGCAGCACTTTGCAATCGTGTATTGTAAAGTCTCCATCTCTTGAGGATGCTCCGATGTCGGTGTGAAACGATCGTCGAATTTGTTTTGATGGTGGATTTGTGGAGTTGCCACCATCACCACCACGGTGGTGCTTGGGGCTTGCTTGGTTGCTTGTTTTATATCTACATATTTAGCAGCGGGATGGCGGACGGTGCATAACGCATCCTGCATTTTGTACCATACAAAGCACGGGAAGCTTCTACAAGCGGCCCGCTGTAGGTACACTCACACATATGCGCACGTTTGTCACCCAACTGTACCGGTTGGGGGACCGAGCGGGCGTCCGTGTACCGTTGGTGAGTGTGTTTGTGTACGTGTACCTACAGCGGGCCGCTTGTGGAAGCTTCCGCTCTGTAGATTTTCTACTCGTGTGATACAAAGTCTGTTTTATAATGTACTGCTGAGTAATGATAAGAGACCAGGTTTACTGACTAAGCAGCCCCGCATATTAAAAGCTGTTGTCCTCGGCAACTTTTTTTAACTTTTAAGGTAAGTATTCCTTAAGGTAAGTACTAAAACTTGTTCTTGATAACACCGAAATGTGCTAAAATGTAATTCAAGATGAGACATCAAGATAATTATGTATTATTTAAATACCGCGTCGCAGGGACACGAGGAGGTAATATTATAATTTATAACAGAATTTGATGCATTTTGTACCCTCAGAATAAGCCGCATGGAATGCTGAAGTAGACATAGACTCAGTACCGTAAACACTAATGCCATACATAATACTAAACGGATCTACACGTGACCCTTCCGTAACCGGTAAAATAATTAGCCGAGTGAGAACAGGGCTTGACTCTATTAGGGTTCCGTAAATTATGATCAACGTTCTTTGATCTGTCATATCTGACTGATATTGTAGTGGATAGGCTAACGGAAGCGAGGTCGGTCTGGAGCTAAAGATGCTTTAGCTTAGTTGCGTTCTGAGTGCTGGGCGTTTGTATCGCCACTGTACTATCAAATTTATCTGTCGCGTTCTGGCCACTGCGTCCATTCCTGCACAACTGAAACCCTCCGGTTTGTTCATAGTAATCGGACTGCGGACTCAAAACATTTCTTTAATATATTATTGTCTCAGAAATTGACGGACGGAGAGACAGCAGAGTAGTACTAACAGGGCTCCGTTTTGCCATTTGGATACGGAATCTTAAAAACCAGCTATATACTCAAACACCTGATGCCAGCAACGTTTAATTTAAAAAGTTACACGCACATAAGGACGTTTACTCACGCGTTAACTTTTTAATTTTAATATAAATATACAGTTGTATTTTTTTCGTTAATAATAATTAATAGAATGATGATACTTGAAGTATGTGTCTGTGTTGTTGTTTTGTGTTTTGAACAGAGTTTTGGAATTATTTATCATTTGAATGGTAAGTGCACCGGAAATTTAAAAATGAAATGACCTACGTGCGAGGGACGTGTGCTCTAGTAGCATAGTGGCAGTGCGTGTCAGATGATTGCGCTGGTTGAGCAACGAGGATCCAAGTCGGTAACCGGATGGGTCACCAGCTTTGAGGGCATTGTCGTCTTCCGTTCCTTGGAGAGCACGTTATTCCGTCGGTCCTGTTTATTTAGTAAAGATCTAGCCGTGCTAAATCTACTCAAGCAGATACAGCGCCGGGCGTGGTGGCGACTGGTAGCGTAGCGCATCCTGCATGTTGTACCATACAAAGTCTGTTTATAATTGTACTGCTGAATAATGATACGAGACCAGGTTAACTGATTATGATTAAGCAGCTCTACATATCGCTTTATGCGAGAAGGTTTACAAATGTTTATAAAGGTTTGGTCTAAAATGGCTGCAAACTACCTATGATGTCGAAACAGCGACAAAAATACGGATCTTTGAAAGCTTTCCTGGAGTAAACTGCATTCAATTTATACTAAATCTTTATAAATTTCATACTTAAACCTCAGTAAAGTGTATTTCGTGAGACCCTTGCGATGGCGTGGTGGGTCGGCAGTGTTGTTCTAAGTATCATCACCTTTCAGAAACGGAGTACGAACGTCTGCCGCGGCTGTTTGAGCTGGAGAACTACGAGAGATGCATGGAGACCCCCGGAGGCGTCTACTGCGTGGCCAACTTAGAGCTTTATACTGACACCAGGAACGATCTGTACACGCTCATTCAGGTATTTACGCCCAGAACACGTAGATAATTTTGAGGAGGTGTTTGATAAAACCCGAAAGTGGTGGCTATGAAAACCAGCACGCGAGGGCACAATTGGCGGGTCCTCTATAATCGTACTTGTCCTACAATTTATGTAGCTTTTTTACAGTAGGATTGTAACGTTTATTAAATAGGGCCCTGGTAGGTACCTATAGAGGAGAAGAAATGAAAGGGCTGCTTCTTTGTTGCGGAGTGTCAGTTTATTTTACATTTTTGTTTTATATAAGTATAGGCTTTCTAGCTATATAGGTCACGTGATGAGTTATTTTTAAAACTAGTCAAATGCATACATACTAATGGATTGCAGTATATAGGTATACATACTTTGTCGTTCTTTGAAAAGTATTGACAAACATTAATTACCAATGGACCTTTTACCTTATCTAAGCATGGTAAATTATTACGGTCAGGGCATGGGCATTTCTAGATGTCCTTGACGTTTAGGTACCATGACTGCGATCTGACCTGATAATTAGTGACGATAAGTGACTAAGCTGTCGGGAACATCCTGAAAAAATCCTGCCGGGAAACAAATTCCTACCTTTGCTATCACTATGCCAAGGAAGTCTTAATAGTCGAAGTACCTATTCCCAAGGTACATATTTTATTTATTTATAAAATTATTTGTAAAAAAAACCTATTTTCAATTCACAAAACTTATTAGGTACAAGCGGACACCCGCGACTTCGTTCGCGTGAATATATACTGGTTTCTCTTTCTCCTAAGCTCCTTTGAGCTAATTGCTAAAAACTGTTAAAACTTCACTTAGGTAGATCAAAATGTAAACATCCGCCAGTGAAAGTCCCATCAAAATTGATCCAGCCTTTTAGAGATTAGTCGGTAATCTTTAAAGTATCTACTTTCTAACAAAAAAAGAATGAATGAAATCGGACCACGCGTTATTGAATTACAGCTAAATACACGTTTTGACTTTCATTCCCTCTCCCTAAGGAACCGTGCTGAACTTCGGGATAAAAAGTATCCTATATGTTACTCCGTAGTATGAACTTAAATCGTACCAAGTTTCGTTTCAATCCATTCAGTAGTTTTTGCGTGATGCGCGCACAAACATACAGACAAACAGATAAACAGACAAAAATTTCAAAAATAGCTTTTTTACGTTCTATTACTTATCCCTAACATCCCCCAGTTATTATTTTGCAAAAATCTTCAACGTACAGATACGGCAAGTCTACGATTTTATTATATGTATAGATATAGAAGATAGAAGATATTGAAGATAGAAAATAAAACAAATCTAAAACTTATATAAAGTATATGATATGATGCCCGCGACTTTGTTCGCATGGATTTATGTTTCTTAAAATCCTGTGGGAACTATTTGCTTTTCCGGGATAAAAGATGTGTATGCTACCTCTGCAGCAAATTTCGTATAAATTGGTTAAACGGATGAACCTTCAAGAATCCCGTCGGAACTCTTTAATTTTCCGGGATAAAAAGTAGACTGTGGGCGACCCCGGGTTGTAAGATAACTTTGTAGCAAATTTCGTCAAAATCGGTTTAGCGGATTATGTATTTTAAATTAATTTTTTTCTTCCCGTGGGAACAAATACAATTTTGTGTGTATATTTCAATCCTGGATGGTTTGAAAACACAATTACCGGGTAGGTAGAGGTAAGCTACCGGATGTCAGTAGGTGGCGCCGATATGCCGGATGTCGGTATGTCACCGGGCAGGACGAAGTCTGCCGGGTCCACTAGTGAAAAATAAAAACAATCAATTCCTTTACTCATGATTGACACAGCAAAAAAATTTCAATCAAAATTATCTATCATGCAAACATTGGTTCATCATGGGTTCATCATTGGTTCTATGTATTCACGCAATTACGTCAATTATAAGCAGTGACAGTGGCAAAACTGCTTTGCTTTTATAAAGTACGTACTTATTATTTGGTAAATACAAGACATTATATATTATGTAGTTTTTAGACATTATATATTATATTATATATACATTATATATTATATAATAGTAAATACAAGACATTTTAATAAGTTGATTTATTTTAATTATTTGATTTATTTCCAGGAGTATTCCGAGTTTACACTGAAACACTACAACTATTCAAGAATAGACAGAGGCGTTTGTGTTTCAACGACTTGCGAATCCTACGCCAGAAATGCTGGGTTAGATATAAACAGGGACCTAGGAGCGGTCCTTGAGGGGTGCCTCAACGAAACTATGAGAAACAAGTACGATTTGATGGCAAGAGTTTATAACATGAATTGTGTTAGAGAAAAAGACAAGGATCAACTAAATTTGGACTATTCTGATTATACATTTCTTGGTGTATTTGTTATTTTACTAGTGCTCTGCTTGATCGGAAGCTATTGTGAGATCTACTCAAATGATAAAAACAATGAACAAAACCACAATGAAGGTTAGTCTCTACAAAGTTTTTACTAGCTTCAAAGATATATTATCAGACAGACATTTATTTGTACAAATCGCATGCCTAATTGGTTGTGGTGCATGGATATTGGTTTTTAAAAATCCCGTGGGAATCATTTTGTTTTTCCTAAGCTCCTTTGAGCTCATACCTTGCTAAAAACTGTTAAAAGTTCACTGGCGAATATTTAGGTAGATCAAAATGTAAACATCCGCCAGTGAAAGTCCCATCCAAATCGATCCAGCCTTTCAGAGATTAGCCGATCTTTAAAGTATCTCCTTTCTAATAAAAAAAGAATGAATGAAATCGGACCACCCGTTAATGAATTACAGCCAAGTACACATTTTGAGTTTTATCCCTTCTCCTAGAGTAACCGTGTTGAATTTCGGGATAAAAAGCATCCTATATGTTACTCCGTAGCTGGTTAAAAAGCTGTGATAGCCTAGTGGTTAGGACGACCGACTTCTAATCGGAGGTCGTGGGTTCGATCCCGGGCACGCACCTCTAACTTTTCGGAGTTATGTGCGTTTTAAGTATTTAAATATCACTTGCTTTAACGGTGAAGGAAAACATCGTGAGGAAACCTGCATGCCTGAGAGTTCTCCATAACGTTCTCAAAGGTGTGTGAAGTCTGCCAATCCGCTTGGCCAGCGTGGTAGACTATGGCCAAAACCCTTCTCAATCTGAGAGGAGACCCGTGCTCTGTAGTGAGCCGGTAATGGGTTGATCATGATGATGATGATGATGTTACTCCGTAGTATGAACTTAAATCATGCCAAGTTTTATTTCAATCGATTCAGTAATTTCTGCGTGATGCGCGCACAAACATACAGACAAACAGAAAAACAGACAAAATTTTCAAAAATAGCTTTTTTACGTTCTGTTACTTATCCCTAACATCCCCCAGTTATTATTTTGCAAAAATCTTCAATGTACAGATACGGCAATTCTACGATTTTATTATATGTATAGATGTATAGAATAGATTGAAAATACAACTCGACTTTTGCAAAACTTGCTCTAATGATGCGCAGTGTTACACACTGACATATTATTAGAATTATATAGAATTATAATGCATTTAACGGCGCACACAATTTGCGGGCACTCGTGTCCGCGTGCGTCTTTACCCGACTCATAGATGCCCCCTTACGTTGAAATCCAAGATTTCGATGGAATCTGTTGGTTAGCGGCCTAACTTACTGAAAGCTCTTTAGATTACCTAAGCTTTTTGTAGTTTTTATGTCAGCTATTCGTCCCACTTTGTCAACGCTTCGTCCCACTTTATTGGAGAGAGAGCACCCTTCTTGATCAAAACCAAATCGCCGAGGCGCATAATATAAAAAATTTCCCTTTTGTATTTTATATTGTTTTAGATAGATTTCGTTTTACGTTCACTTGTCTTGCGTGTTTAATTGCAGGTTATTCAGGAAAGGATCTATTATTGTGTTTCTCTATTCCTCGAAACTATAAAGCATTGACAACAGTAGGAGAGAGTGATCCTAGGATCAACATTTTCAAAAGTGTCCATGCTTTTCGGTAAGTAAATACTTACTGCACTTATAAGTATGTGCGTATATTTAGAATTTGTGTGAAGATTATTCTTAGTCTACTCTTTGTCCTAGCACGTACTGCTTATTTTACAATTCATTTAAGTAAACATAATTGACAACAATGAACATAATTTGATGACTAAAAACTTAAATTGTTAGACCTCTTTGCTTGCACACACATGCTTACTTTTTTAGCGACTTCCACAAAAGAAGAAATTCAATTCGACGAGTATTTTTTTACTGTGTTAAATACACATATACATTTTTTAGAGATTTCTGACCGAATTTGATTTGATGAAATGAACGATTTGTGTGATTTTTTTAATCGACAGAGGAAGTTTACGAAATGATCCCATATTTTTTTTTGTTTCTTCTTCTCTTCTCAATCTAGACACTGCAGAGGGTACTGCCCTCCTGGATTTGGTATCTGTCCATTATAAATTCATATTGTACGTACCAAGCATAGACTATATCGACGCAAGAAAACGTATTTGCTGTAAGTAGCCAAAAGGGCGTAAGTAGACTGAAAACATAGTTAGAATCAGTTTTTTTTTCTGCATCGAATGATCTGGGTCTCATATTGCTGCAGTGAAAAAAAAATTAAAAAGTCGCAACATTTTCAAAAAAATTATAAGTTCAAATTATTGTAAGTCTCCAAAAAAATCGTGTTTTTGATACTTCTTTAGTCCTTTTCTACTTACAGCAAAAGTGCAATCTGAATCATTTTATACGTCTGTAAAACATGGAACCGAGCAATTTCCATACAAATAATAAATACTTACGCCATTCTTCATGTCTGTAAATGAAAAGTCAATTGCTGTAAGTAACCAAAAACCTATTTCTTATAACTTTAGGAAAAATATTTTGATTGCTATTAGTGAATATTACTTTAGTAAAACTGTGTACAAAAATCATTTTTCTGACACTGATAATTAAGAAGTTATGAATTTTTTTCTGATTTAAAAATCGTTTTATGGCTTTGCTGAAAAGTTGGGTTTTGGCTACGTACAACAAATACGTTTTCTTGCGTCGATATCATTAAACACTGGATCTCAGCTCCTCAGTCCTGATGAGTGATGCGGCAGGGTCAGTACAATGCAGTTGATTGTGAATTGATATAAATTTACACTAAAAAGCTTAAATAATAAAAATCATCTTTAAGAAACTGACTTCAAACGCTAGAAAGTATAAAAATAATTTTTGTTCGTACGATATTGAAGTCGATGAGAAGAAACAATGGAACCGGTAAACGCTACGCTCGCCCTGCAACTTCAACATAGGTATATTACGTATAAACAAAAATTATTTTTATACCTACTTATTTCCTAACTAGCTGATCCCCGCAACTTCGTTCGCATAGAAATATAGGTTTTATATAGGATCGGATCAGATCCCATACTTATTTCATGTACCTAAACTAAATGTAGCCTAAGTTACTCCTTATAATATCACCTATCTGCCATTGAAAGTTCCATTAAAACCGATCCAGCCGTTTCGGAGATTAGCTGGAACAAATAGACAGACCGACAAACAATTTTAAACGCACACCAGTTTATAATAAGCCGTACGTTCAAAGATCCAGGTCCCAAGTTATTTGAACTCAATACTAAGCGCTCGTACGCATTAGCGGTTGCGGTTGCGGCGCGGCCAGCCGCTTTTGTATTTTTATATGCAACCGCTCATTTTGTACGCACTACACCGCGACGAAATTCCAACCGCGGCGGTTGACTGGGAGGCAGCGGCCCGCTTCGCGGCTGGCCGCCATGTTGCCTATACGCACTAGGCGGTTCGGTTCGCGGCGTGCCGCAGGTGTGTTGTCAAAAAAGAAAATAAACAATATAGAATTGTGAAGCAGCAGATTATAAAAACAGAGACCTAAAATGAAAACAATGGAAAGAATTAGAAGATATTTTTGGAAAAAATCTACTAATTCTTCATTTATGATAGACTGAACGCTGTTGTCAGACTTCAAGCGGTCCAACCGCCTGCTACCGCAACCGCTAATGCGTATGAGGGCTAAGCGCTCGTACGCATAAGCGGTTGCGGTTGCGGCGCGGCCAGCCGCTTTTGTATTTTTATATGCAACCGCTCATTTTGTACGCACTACACCGCGACGAAATTCCAACCGCGGCGGTTGACTGGGAGGCAGCGGCCCGCTTCGCGGCTGGCCGCCATGTTGCCTGTACGCACTAGGCGGTTCGGTTCGCGGCGTGCCGCAGGTGTGTTGTCAAAAAAGAAAATAAGCAATATGGAATTGTGAAGCAGCAGATTATAAAAACAGAGACCTAAAATGAAAACAATGGAAAGAATTAGAAGATATTTTTGGAAAATATCTACTAATTCTTCGTTTATGATAGACTGAACGCTGTTGTCAGACTTCAAGCGGTCCAACCGCCTGACGCGGTTCAACAGCGGCTCGCCGCCGGTGGCGGTGAACCGCTGTTTCAACCGCGTCAGGCGGTTCGAACCGCCTGCTACCGCAACCGCTAATGCGTATGAGGGCTAAGCGCTCGTACGCATTAGCGGTTGCGGTAGCGGTGCGGCTAGCCGCTTTTATATTTTGCAACCGCTACCGCAACCGCTAATGCGTACGAGCGCTTAGTGCGTACAAAATGAGCGGTTGCATATAAAAATATAAAAAGCGGCTAGCCGCACCGCTACCGCAACCGCTAATGTGTATGAGGGCTTATGCGTACGAGCGCTTAGTGCGTACAAAATGAGCAGTTGCATATAAAAATATAAAAAGCGGCTAGCCGCGCCGCAACCGCAACCGCAAATGCGTACGAGCGCTTAATGTCTGTCATTTCTGAACTGAAAAAACCTATGACCTTGAAATATTTACGGGAAAATGTATAAAATAACTATACTACCTTTCTATCGAAAAAAGAATGAGTGAAATCGAACAACGTGTTAATGAATTTTAACTTTTTAACTTTCATCCCCTCTCCCAAGGAAGCCGTGCTGAATTTCGGGATAAAAAGTATCCTATGTCCTATCTCGGAGTATAAACTCAAATCGTACCAAAAATGAAAAAAAATTGCAGTTTTGGCTTCAGTATCGATTATAGAGTGCCCTCCAATAAAAACTTTCAAAATATCTTCAATGTATAGAATTGGATCTGTTACAGTTTTATTATACTATAGATAGATAGAAGAAGAAGATTTGAAGTCTGTTTTTAACCCCCGACGCAAAAACGACGGGGTGTTATAAGTTTGACGTGTCTGTGTGTGTGTGTGTGTCTGTGTGTGTGTGTCTGTCTGTTCCCCTGTGGCGCTCAAACGGGTGGACCGATTTGAATGCGGTTTTTTTTGTTTGAAATTTGATTTAGTCGAGAGTGTTGTTAGCTATGTTTGATGAAAATCGGTCCAAGATGGCCCCCGCTACAAAATGGCGGATTACATATTTTTTCACAAATCCCTTAATATGGGTATCAAATGAAAGGGCTTGACTAGTAGAATAGCACTATTGCAAATCCAAGATGGCCACCGCCACAAAATGGCGAATGTCGGGGGTTTTTTAAATTTTAAATTTACACTTGTTGGAAAATAATTTTGATGTAATGTTTCAGGACAATGGCAACACTGTTCGTAGTGTGCCTACATTCCACGTTAATAATGACCGCCGGCTTTAATGCTGATCCACATAACGTTGAAAAGGTAATTATTAGATTATCGCCCTTGAGCGCTCCCGAGCTCTCCCTGTATAAACCAAAGTTTGATTCTTATTTTAATACAAGCGGACACCCGCGACTTCGTTCGCATAGATATTGGTTTTTAAAAATCCTGTGGAAATCATTTTGTTTTTCCTAAGCTCCTTTGAGCTCATACCTTGCTAAAAACTACTAAAAGTTCACTGGCGGATGCTTAGGTAGATCAAAATGTAAACATCCGCCAGTGAAAGTCCCATCAAAATCGATCCAGCCTTTCAGGCATTACTCGGGTAATCTTTAAAGTATCTCCTTTCTAACAAAAAAAGAATGAATGAAATCGGACCACGCCATAATGAATTACAGCTAAGTACACATTTTGACTTTCATCCCTTCTCCCAAGGGAACCGTGCTGAATTTCGGGATGAAAAGTATCCTATATGTTACTTCTTAGTATAAACATAAATCATGTCAAGTTTCATTTCAATCCATTCAGTAGATTTTGCGTGATGCGTGCACAAACATACAGACAAACAGACAAACAGACAAACAGACAAAAATTTCAAAAATAACTTTTTTACGTTCTGTTACTTATCCCTAACATCCCCCAGTTATTAAGTATTTTGCAAAAATCTTTTAATGTATAGATACGGCAATTCTATGATTCTATTATATGTATAGATTGCATTCTTTACGTTTAGACTTTCGAATCTGTCGTGATGGGGATAGTATTCGGCGGCATGAACATAGTGAATGTGTTCTTCTTCCTGTCCGCCATGTTGTTGGCGTACTTCATGCAGGTCGCCACCGAGACGCGCCACGTGACCCGCAAGTTGATACCAAAGATCATCCTTCAGAGATGGTGGAGGTAAGTGATGAGTCTATACTTCCAAAGTAAATTACATTTAAAGTGCGAAAGTGCTTTTGTGTGTCTGTTAATTTTCATGGCCCAAGCTCTTAACCGATCTTGCTGAAGATAATGATAATCTCTAACTCTTTGAGTTGAGGAGAGAAATGATTACCTTGAATATGAAAACACCGCAGGGAGTTCGAGGCAAGTCGAGGAAATAATGAGTTTACGTTAGAACGGATGTGGTGTTTTCTAGCGACTTATACAGGTTTCAGATGCCATAGCGATTTTCGAAAAAGTCAAAATGGCAACTGGACATAGTTACGTCACCTTGTCCCTTTTTTACTGAGATCATCATTATCTTCCGGTTCTTATCCCCCGCTGTGGGGTCAGCACAACATGTCTTCTTCTTCCACTCACTGTTATTATACGTCAACGCATCATTTACCCCTTTTACAGGATATCCTCCTTCACACTCTCTCCATCTTTTTTTTAGTCTTCCTCTACTCTTTTTTCCCTCCACACCCATATCTAACATTCTTCTAGTAATATGGTTCTATTCCCTCCGCATTGTATGACTATAGGAACCTTGCCAGCCTATTGCTCCTCATCTTTTCTGTAATATGCGCTATTTCAAACTTCCTCTTTATTGATTCTTATCTATTCTTGTCATACCACACATTCATCTCAACATTCGCATTTCGGTCGCATACTTATATACTTTCTTTTCATTCGTCCCTTTTACCACCCAACATTCTGAGCCATGAGGGTCACACATCACCCCTGAGACTAATCGACATTTCATCCATCGCCGCATTCATTCTTTTGTTTATATGTTACTAGCTTCTGCCCGCGGCTTCGCCCGCGTGAATTTCGGTTTTGAACAAATCCCGAGGGAATCGTGGAGTTCCGGTTCCCGTTCCCGCCCTCTGTGGCGTTTTGGAGGTCTATATCTATTTTAGTCCTACAGGAATACTTTTCTGGGATAAAAAGTTACTTTATGTGTTAAGTCAGGGCATAAGCTATCTCCATTTAAAATTTCAGCCAAATCGGTTCAGTAGTTGCGGCGGAGAAGAGGAACAAACATACACACAAACTTAATAACTTAATAACGCCTTTATAATATTAGTGTGATTGTTATTTTCCTCGCTAGAAAGCTCCGATACTCGATAGCATACGCGTCCGATCGCTGCTAAATTCAAAATGCTATAGGAGAACTTTACGCATCGCCGCCCCGGCCGGCTGGAACCGCGCGCCGCGCGCAAAGTCTATGTCCCGCAATTTTTAAATCTGTAATATCTTCGAAAATATTCATTTAAATCATATGCTGTAAAGGGCCATATAGATCTATAATAAATCAGCAATGTACTTAAGGTATTTAATTAGATAAGGATTTATGCTGTATTGGTTAAAATCGCTTCTAAAATTAGCCATTATTTGTCGTAAAAAAGTAAATATGACAAAAAATGTTATTGTGGGATATCCATAAGAGATAGACATATACCATCGCGGAGTTTTCTATAGACCTTTTCAATGTGTACAATACTTAGTACATTATAATATTGATAAATCTCGTAGGGTTCAGCCTGCGTTTGCAATGTAAGCGGAAAAAATGTAATTATTTACGACATCACATTAGAAACCTCAAAAATAACAGTATTTCTCCACTATTTAATGGATGTTATCATACATATAAACCTTCCTCTTGAATCACTCTATCTATTAAAAAAACCGCATCAAAATCCGTTGCGTAGTTTTAACCTTTAAGTACCGACATACCATTTTAGTTGCATAAGTACCGACGTGAGGTCTGCTAGACCACCATAGTTTTTCAATCGAAAACTTTTGTGTTTCTTATTATTCTTCTAAAAAAAATGTTTCTATGTATTGTTAAATATTTAGTTATTGTATAAGTAAAACAAAATATAGAAGTTTTCACATTTATTACTAATTATAAACATTAATATAGCAATCATAGATTCTGCGTTAGAAAAAATTGACTTTTATCTTAATAATTCATATGTATAAGTAATGCTATTATTATTATTTTTATATTTATTTTCTTAAAGATTAATAGCTAGATAAATAATAAAAATAAAAGAACCCTTACTAATCAACCGTTTTCTCAAAAATCACAAGGTCTCAAATTGTAGGAACTATCAAAACTTACATACAGTCTTTGCATAGGCTTACTGCATTGTAGGCACACGTGTTTCATACACTTATTACAGTCTGTTCAGGTGCTGAATTATGGTCACTCTCCAGCAGTAAAATTTTGGTAGATATCCTCAGATTCGGACCCTGAGATCTCATTCAGTCATTCCACTAAACGTTCTTGGTGGTCTTTATATTGAAGCAGTGTTTGATATCTTTAGGAACAAAGGTAAAGGAACACTTTTATTTTTATTTGTGGGTACCCGTTTCATGCCTGAAGAACCTGGATGATCCATTGTTATAACTGACTGAAAATAAAAGAGAAAACAATATAATCTGAAAAAAGTCGCATCCAAAAAAAGTTACATAAGTGCCGACGAGTGGTCTGACAGACCACTCGTGATCTTATAAAAATCAAAACTTACCAAAATCGTACGTGCCAACACTGCCACTCTGCAGTAACGCTGCTGGACGACTTTCCGAGGGGTAGAAAGAAGCATAGGAGGATACTTTGTCGCTAACATAGGTAATCAGACTTTTCGACCTCTCGAGGTGTCTGTCAGACCACACGTCGGTACTTAAAGGTTAAAGATTTAAGCGTACAAAGGGATATAGGGACATAGGGACAGAGAAAACGACTTTGTTTTATACTATGTAGTGATTCTTTTTGTTTATAATATATTGCCGTCGTTCTGGAAGAGCGTATCGAGGAACTTAGAATCGGAGCAAACAAGTAGGGATACTCCATCTAAGCAATCTCAGAGAAACGGGAAGGGCCACAAAAGTCACAGAACAGGTTTTTCTGTTTTAGTTCGGCTAATCCTCAGACCACTACTCTCCAAATTTTCTTGCCATTTACTCAATCTGCTTTGGACCTCGGACTTTCATACAGAGATAACTTGTTTATGTTTTTTTACTCTGTGAACACAAAGTGGAGCATTTAGCGCGATACGCACGAATTTTTTGGTAGTAAATTAGGTACCGACATTTCCGGTAAAGTGGGTAAACCGTTTAAATAGAAGCCTTTTATTTCAGGTTGACACCCCCAGCGGTGATGCTGGTGGGCTTCTCGGCCACCTGGATGCGCCACGTGAGCAGCGGCCCGCTGTGGCACACCTACATCACCAACGGCACCTCAGGGCAGTGCCGACGCTACTTCTGGGCACACGTGCTCTACTTCAACAATTATATTCCTGAAGACACCGTATGCGCTTTTCAGACATGGTAAATAAAAATAAAAATAAAAATTATTTATAATTCTAGCCCATCTAGTGATAAGATAGACGCTACCGCCACTGATTCGGAAAGCAGATTCTGCTAAGAATTTTTCAGAAAACTCGTTTTAAAAACAGAAACAAAATTACGAAATTTAGTTTTTCATCCATGTGATATTTAGACAAGAAAGTCTCGATTGGAACGGAATTTCATACGTAATTGCAATTTGTTGATTTCAGGTACATAGCAGCAGATATGCAGCTGTACATTGTGGGTTTATTACTTCACTTCGCGCTCAGGGACCGCAGCACCAAGTACAAGATAACCACCCTGAGCATCCTGCTGCTACTGGCGATGGCCAGCCCAGCGCTGCACGTATGGTGGCAGGACCTTCACGCCTTCGCCATGCCGACCCCTGAGTATATACCTTTCTCATTTCTTAAGAGCAATTGTGCGAGTCAAGTGGCAAGATAAAGGCAAGGCAAGTGGCATAGTTCCAAACTCTAAAGTTTTGAGGAAAATGGATTATGAAAGCCATAATCCATTCTCCTCAAAACTTTAGCCTCGATATTGAAAAGACAACTTAGGTGGTGCGGTGCGGGTGGTGCCTGATGTTAAGTAACGATGCAGTCTAAAATGTAAGTGGGCTTACTTGGAAGAGGTATGGCAGTTTTTATTGAACCCGTACTCTGACCGGCTTCTACGCGGTATCGTATCGGAACGCTAAATTGCTTAAGGTAACTGGTAACTATCCACGTCTGAAGCCAGAACCAAAACAGACCAGAGGCAATTTACAAATTATGAATTCCCAAATTGTCCTTACCGGGAATCGAACCCGGGAGCTCCCACTTATAAGACGACAGTGCTCATCATTGCGTCAGTGTAAGTGTAAGTAAGTGTTCCGTTTTCTAGGTACATTGGAATAGGGAACAAACTTATCATCTTTATCTACTGCAGGTTCTCTCGTACTTTCAAAGACCCGAACTTTCACGAAATGCACGTGTTCGGACACAACAACTTGTCCAGCTTCATCATCGGCTTGGCCTCGGGCTACCTGATCTACTGCTTGCAACAAAACAAAGTGGAATATCCCAATTTCAAGGTTCACCTTACTTTATACCTATCAGTATATAATATATAAGAGTGTTCACCGTAAACTGGATGATAACAACCGGTCAACAATATTAATTTCTTAATTCGATTTAAAGGGCGGTGACTTTTTAATCGACTTCAAAAGATGAGGTTATCAATTCGACTCGATTGTGTATGTAACATTATTGGAACTGAAAAACATAATTCTATAAGGACTTCCAAACAAATATACGAAATTTCATAAGTGTATAGTGTAGTGTTTTTTTTATTAGCTTATATTTTCTTCAACTTAGGGAACAGTGCAAGTTTCATCAAAATCGCTTCAGTAGTTTTCAAGATATGGACTGTTAAATGTGCGGTGCAGTTGGTTTAACTTTCAATCTTTGTTTGCAACTAAGTAGGTATAATCGTTTTCCTAAGATCACTCAATCGAATATAATGATCTACTCTGGGTTCGGTTCTCCTAGATAAAGGTATTATCTACAAAGTTACTGTTTTACTTTGCCCACGGTTTCCCTATTTGTTTTTCAGATTGGTAACGTGTTGTGCTGGTGTGCAATACCGATGTACATATTGCTGTTGTACTGTAGCAGTCTGTTCTACTACGACGGTGAGCGACCGTCTCTCGCGCTCAGGATGCTGTACGCAGCAACGAACAGAGCTATTGTTGGTTTCCTTCTTACACTGTGGATGGTGGGAGCCACGTTAAAATTTAATGGTGAGTAAAAATACTACTTATTTACAAAATCTATACATATAATAAAATCGTAGACTTGCCGTATCTGTACATTGAAGATTTTTGCAAAATAATAACTGGGGGATGTTAGAGATAAGTAATAGAACGTAAAAAAGCTATTTTTGAAATTTTTGTCTGTTTGTCTGTTTGTCTGTTTAAATCTGTTTGTCTGTTTGTCTGTATGTTTGTGCGCGCATCACGCAAAAACTACTGAATGGATTGAAATGAAACTTGGTATGATTTAAGTTCATACTACGGAGTAACATATAGGATACTTTTTATCCCGAAATTCGTCACGGTTCCCTTGGGAGAGGGGATGAAAGTCAAAATGTGTACTTAGCTGTAATTCATTAACGCGTGGTCCGATTTCATTCATTCTTTTTTTGTTAGAAAGGTAATACTTTAAAGATTACTGGCTAATCTCTCAAAGGCTGGATCGATTTTGATGGGACTTTCACTTGCGGATGTTTACATTTTGATCTACCTAAACATCCGCCAGTGAACTTTTGACAGTTTTTAGCAAGGTATGAGCTCAAAGGAGCTTAGGAAAGACAAAATGATTCCCACGGGATGTTTAAAACCAATATCCACGCGAACGAAGTCGCGGGTTTCCACTTGTATATAATAAGTAAAGAATACAAAATATGTATTTTTATTCATATCCGAAACTAAGAATAAGAACTCGTATGTTGAAGTCGGGCAGGCATGATATGAAACAGATAATGGGGCTAATCATGTTTTACGCAATCTCTAAATTAAAATGACGGTTCTACTAAATCTGTTCCTATCTCTTTCACAATGCTCCTGCGGAAAAGTATAGCACTATTTTTAAACCTGTCTTAAACTGCGTTTAAAAAAAGACTCAGCGGGTCCAAAGATTAGCTCGTAACACACATTTAAAAAAATATATATTTGCAGGACTGTGTAAGGCTGTGATGGAGTGGCGCGGCTGGGTGCTGCCCAGCCGGCTGTCCTACAGCGTGTACTTGCTGCACAATATATTCGTTGAGATTGGTCTAGGAGTCAAAACCCAACTGATACCGATGTCTTTATATAAAATGGTGAGATGTCTTTTTTGATATACGTATATAGCACTTGACTGCGATCACACATGGTAAGCGAAGATGCCTAAACTGTAGCGCGCTTGCCTAGAAGATAACCTATATTACTCTAAATTAGAGACATACTAGAAGAAGAAAGTAAAAAACGGAACACCTGTGGCCTCAGCTTAGTGTTTGTTCGTCTGTCTGTCACAGCAGTTTTATTCAAATTTTTAATTAAAAAAAATATTTATATATTCTAGTTCCTCATGGGCGTCGGAATTTTCGTGGTGACGTACATGCTAGCGGTGCCGTTCCACCTTCTCGTCGAGGCGCCAACTATGAAACTCATTAAACTGACTTGCAATGAAAAAACCGACAAGAAGACAAATTAGGATATTCTTCACCTAAAGATTTCACGACGGGCCTGTCTATGTACCAAGTATCGTCAAGATCGGTTCAGCGATCAGTTCGTGAAAATGTATTAACCTACATACATGATCATTATGATCAACCCATTACCAGCCCACTACAGGGCACGGGTCTACTCTCAGAACGAGGTTTTTTGTCGGGCCATATCATAACGGCGTATCGAGATCGCGTATCATGATACGCGTATCATCACCCGTCCACATATACGATCATGATACGCGTCGGCGATACGGATACGGTGATCGGATCGGGCAAGTGATACATATCTGGACCCACCTTAAGCCATAGTCCACCACGCTGACTGAGTGCGGATTGGTAGAGTACACATGCCTTCGAGAACATTATGGAGAAATCTCAGGCATGCAGATTTCCTTTCGTTTTCCTTCGCCGTTGAAAGTGATATTTAATTGCTTAAAATGCACATAACTCCAAAAAGTTGAAGTGCGTGCCGGGGATCGAACTCGGTCCTTCCGACTTTACTATTATTATTAATTGTGAACTATGTTTAGAAAAAAATATACAATTTACTAGAAATACATAAAAACCTCCTTTATTTTATAAATATACCTCTATAAACTATCTACATCAGGAAATAATTACACCTATTTATGTATATTATACATTACTTAAAATTATTTATTTTATCTTTTAAATACATATCACTAACCAAAATGTGCGTCATACCACAGAATAGGTACAGTGTTTTGGTACAGAAATCTCACTCACACACACATTTTTGTTCCAAACATCTAATAAATAGATGAAATGCTTGCAAACTTAGGGTGGTCGTTTGTAGCATTGGCAATATTAATTGTATCCTTAGGTAATATTTGTATCCTTCAGTCGTCACTTAATATATTTTGCACACATCTATTTTACTGCCCCAAAATCACTAGACGTTCTCATTTTCAATCTTTTTCTTTAAATTACATCCTTCACGCAATAAACTTGACTAAACTTCCCGCTCTTGTCCCGACTTCTTAACCTTAAACCTTATATTAAACTTCATTGGTATCAATTGCTTCACTCATATCTTTAACACCGTTCACTTTGGTCTGAGCTGATTGTTTCAGAACTACGTCATCTTCTCTCGTGCTTTCACCAACTAAGGCTTTCCAAAGTTGGATGAAGGGCATCTCTATCAACAGATACACCGGTATGGCGACTATGTATGATATGACTGAACTGACTATTAGTAGAGAGATCTGTAACAATGAACAGACATAATTATTTTAACATTAAATTTTCATATCACTTCATTTCGTGTTAGTTTCGACGCTTTGTTTGTTGTTGAATTAATACTTGGATGATATACTCGACACATACCCACAAGTTGGCGTTGAAAGTTTCTGTTGAAAGTTTCTACAAATTATGTCTGTGTATGTAATGTTCGAATTACCATGGAATAGAAGGAGACATGTACGATCTGCGTGTTGGTGGCGACACTCATGCGGATGATGATGAAGTGCACGATGAACACGGCGTACGAGAGCCGCCCCAGCACGTGGAAGCCGCGCCAGGACAACGCGTCGCGGATTATAGCTGAAAATGAATAGATTAATTTAGAATAAGAAGTGCCAGTACGACAGTACGATATACGAGTACATTTGCAGTTGCTGAAGCGTCCCAACAGTTAAATGTTAAAGCACAAGGTGATGAAGACATGATTGAAGGAGCTAAAGATAAACAGCCAACAAACACACTTTAGCATTTAGAATCCTAGTAGGATGGTAGGACATACTCACATTTGTAGTTACTAAGCAGCTCAACTGAAAGATATTAAAGCACAGGGTGATGAGGACGCGGTCGAAGGAATTAAAGATAAGCCAACCAACACACACACTTTCAAATTTAGAATACTAGTACCACCACCACTACAGCCTTTTAGCGTCCCACTGCTGGGCACAGGCCTCCTCTTTCATAGGAGAGAGGGATTTAGAGCTTAGACTCGCCACGCTGCTCCTATGCGGATTGGCGGGTTTTAACGACTATTGTCACATGATAGTGATAATACTGACCGACTGCTTAACCTGCGTTAGGCACGGGGGTGAATCATCGACAACTACCAACTCCGGGCACTGAGAATTTCTTGACAGAAAAACTTAAAACCTAACACACCTACCTAAAGCACAAGGCAATGAGGATGCGGTCGAAGGACCCAAGCAAGACAAACTAACAAACAAACACACTTTAGCATTTAGAATAGGGCAGTGGGATATACTCACATTTGCAGTTGCTAAAACATCCCAACAGAAAGATGTTAAAGCACAGGGCAATGAGGACACGGTCGAGCGAGCTGTAGAGGACTTGCAGCCACCGCGGCGGCTTGCTGTCAGACAGAAACGCCACTCCGGCGAGAGTAACGCCGAGGGCCAGCGTTAGTGTTGTGTGGAACAGGATGTTGAACCACTGCAAATAATTACTTCAATTGAAAACAAAGTTAAATGTATAAAATATTTTTCAAAGACAAGCTTTTATATAAAGCTCTATGAAGTCTTGTTGAGTACTATCGATTGTAAATTGTGAGCTTGACGCTCTTTGCCTGGTTGGTGTGGTAGATGAAGGCGGTGGCCAGGCCGAACAGGTACCCGTACACGTTGGTCCACACAGGCAAGTATAGCTTCATGAGCAGGACAACACAAACCTTGACCTCGTTGAGTTTGACGCCCTTCGCCTGGTTGGTGTGGTAGATGAAGGCGGTGGCCAGGCCGAACAGGTACCCGCACACGTTGGTCCACACGGGTAAGTACAGCTTCATGAGTATCTGCGAATCCAGGAACATGTTGCTGACGACCCTGCGCATGAGATAAAACTTTCCATAGCCCATTTGCATAAATAATACAAGTAAAATAAAATCTTGGAATATGGTTTAAAGTATACACAAATCTTACTTAGTATATCGAGAAATCCGTACGTAAGTTTAAATTTCTAATTGAAATTGTTGTACAACAACAAAGGCGTGCACTAGTAAGTAAGTAAGTACAAGCACATACTCGGGAGTCTGCGCCGTTATGATAGGCGAGAGGTCGTAGAAGTGCACGATGAGGCCGGTGGCGAGGATCGAGCTGGTCACCAGCGTGAGGGTGACCGGCGCGACGGCGCTGCGCCAGCGCAGGAACACCAGCAGCAGCACGGAACCCAGGATGTGGAGCTGCATGTCCACTGCCAGGTACCTGAAAAGTGATCTAACAAATGAAAACAATTACCAGTCCTTCTTTGACCAGGCGCTATTGACAGAGGCATTTTGTGTGTGTGTGTGTGTGTGTGTGTGTGTGTGTGTCTGTGTGGCTCTCTCTCTGTGTGTGTGTGTGTGTTCCACCGTAGGGCTCAAACGGGTGGACCGATTTGAATGCAGTTTTTTTGGTTTGAAAAGTGAATTTGGTCGGGTGTGTTCTTAGTGTTTGATGAAAATCGGTCAAAGACGGCCACAAAATGGCGGGTATCAAGTAGATTAGCACTATGCCAATCCAAGATGATCGCCATCACAAAATGGCGAATGTCGGGGGTTTTTAAATTTTTAATTTATACTTGTACTTTTGGGTTGCAGCGCCTCCCGCGCGGTACTTCTCCATTTCTTTGGGACTACAAACGAGGTTTCTGGCAACCGGGGATGTTAATGGCGGTATATCCATACACCCAATTGGGCAACCAGCTGAAGAGGTTACAGTAACCTTGGGATACACATTATTCCAAAAATATCTGGTGCAGGGGAAACGGGAAACCATTGCAACTATTATACCATGAGAATTGTGAATAGAGAATGTTTGCCATTTACCAGTAGACAAATAGGTGATAGTTAGATGATTAAAAAAGTGGTAATAGCTAAAAAAACGGTGATAGATAGTGGTTACGACTTCCGCCTCGCTTTCGGGAGGACCAAGTTCGATCGCCGGCACGTACCTCTAGACTTCCGGAGTTATGTGCGTTTTAAGCAATTAAATATCACTTGTTTCAACGGTGAAGGAAAACATCGTTAGGAAACTTGAATATCCGAAAGTTCGCCATGATACATAGGCCGTAGTCCATCACGCCTCAGTACTGAGGACGACGATACACGGGGAAGTAACATCTGGGGGATTATTCTCTAACTTAGTAATAATCAATAAATGAAAGCCACCAAACTGGTTCGCAACGGGTTCATTGCTGCTTTATTGTGCGAAATAAAAATAACGTTTCATAGCGAACCTTCAATAGATAAAAATATATGTCAAATAAGCTCTGTGGCTTTTATTTATTAACAGCCACTGAGTTAGAAAATAGGGGGATCTGGAGCACTCACCACGTGTGGCCCATGCAGTACTTCCCCAGCGTAAGATGGTTGTGCACATAGAGCAGGTGGTACCACCAGCGCTCGGCGCAGTCGTGCGACTCTCGCTCCACCAGCAGCGACCACTGCGGCCCGGCACCCAGCCGCGGGTACGCGATCGTGAACCAAAGCCCGGCCATTGCTACTGGCGTTAACCTGCAAACACAAAATTATCTTGGTAGATGTTTAAGTAGGTACCTAATGGAGGTAATTTGGTCTTTAGGTAAAGAGGTTGAGATCTATAGAGCGTACTCACCCAATAATCGTTGAGAACTCGTTACTCAAAATTGTTTACGTCTCAAGTCTGAGTACAGTCAGAGTGCACGTTCTCAGCCTGAGTCATCGTCTCGATAGATGTCTACAGTTGGACATAAGTCTCTTGCAAAGATTGCCACAGAACACGATCTTGTGACGCGTGTCCAACGGCTGCCAGTCCACCCTATTGGGAATTTTCCAACGCAGCATCCTCAGTATGAGGATTCTATTCATACATTTTGGGACCACAACGTATGTATATCGGTTCTTCGAATTATGTGCCACTTCAGATTCGCGACTCAATTCAAGGCAACAAGACTATTCTAAAGCTTCCGAAATGCTGCCCAGCCGAGTGAGATTCGGCGGTTAACCACTTTTTCAAAAATTGGACTGTAAATCCCAGATATATACCTATACGAGAATATTTGTCCACAATTTCGAGTAACGAGTTCTCCTCGATTACTGGGTGAAAAACGTAATGCTTTCAATCAAGCTGTTTCAGTTCACCAATGCTTATTAACCAACAGCTCCTGTATGAGGCACAAAATTCTGAAACTTCTCCAAAAAGTAAGAACATTCACTGTTACCTGATAAACCGATAGATGAAAGAGAGCAAACATTTCTCGACTGTTAGTGTTCTCTTCTCCGAGTAGATCAGGGAGAAGTAGGCGGTGAGGAAACCAGATATGGAGAAGAACACCTGCATCCATATCGGGGAGTTGAACGCTATCTGTGTGGGGATGTGATCGAACATCTGGGAATAAACAATTCTTCACTGGACTGGGCGATATGGCAATTTCTATGGAATAACTAGCTACTCCCGGCATGCGTTGTAACTTGCAATGCCACG
Source organism: Melanargia galathea (assembly GCA_920104075.1). NCBI lineage: Eukaryota > Metazoa > Arthropoda > Insecta > Lepidoptera > Nymphalidae > Melanargia > Melanargia galathea. Next base: position 24,466,018 of record OV049855.1, read on the forward strand.
TAAAGTATGGTTTAGGAACACATAAAGGACAAACATACAAACATTCCTCTTTTTATATAGAAATTTTGGGCCAGAAATCTTCGCGTACATAATCGGATGAATAGTTTAGCAGTTCATAGAGGACATAAACAAACATTCATTTTTATTTATATAGACTAGCAGCAGCAAGGGTGGCACGATGGTGGGGGAGGAGCAGACGCATGCTCTACTCTAGACGTAGGAATTAGAAACCGAACACTTCCAAAATTACCGCGCCTAATTTGAAATACAAAAGTCGACAGAGGATTATTATGTAATTCATATTAGGTACAGTAGTAACTCGTTGCGCGCAGTCGTAAAAAAGCGATTATTTTAACTAGCCCAGAAATCAAATAGAAAATCAGAAAATTATCCTTCACAAACAAACTTAAGTAGTTATGCAGTTCCAAAGTTATATAAGTACACAGTTAAAAGTTATTATATATAGCTTTTGCCCGCGGCTTCGCCCGCGTAAATTTCGGTTTTTCACAAATCCCAAAATCTCCGATTCAAAATAAAAATTACGAAAACGCAGGACACATCCGCACGCATTAGCTCCCTCGTTCGAAATCACAGATTTCGAAATGGAGATTGGAGCATGCATCCTCTCCGCACTCCGCGTATGGCGGGCGCAGGGGCGCGCGGGCGGCGCGGGGAGTTCCATGCAGCGCGAGCGTCGCGTCGGCCGTCCCGCGCAGCAAAAATACCTATCAGGGCGTACTTACCGATTTCAACACAACTCATTTTTGAAAGTCGGTTAAAAAAGTAGCCTATGTTACTCCTTGGTTAATCCTCTACTTGTCTGTGAAAGTCTCGTCAAAATCGGTTCAGCCGTTCCGAAGATTAGCCCGTTCAAACAGACAGACAGACAGACAAAAATTTTAAAAACGTGTGATTCGGTTATGGCATCGTTCAAATAACCATATGAGCTTAATATGTGGTAGTTATTTCGAAATTACAGACAGACACTTCAATTTTATTTATTAGTATAGATACAATAAAAAATAAAGACGGCAACTAACAAAAAAAATTGTTTAGATTTTTTGTATTACTTTTTACAGTTAGACGACAATTAGTATACTCACATTTTCAATGAATTCAGGATTATCGATGAAAGAATAGACATACACCATAGTAACATGGGTAGAGATGACGCACAAAGTTCCTAAGAATCTGAAATAAACAAGACAAACGTTACTCAAATGAATAAAAGTATAATAATAATGGTAAACGTTAAACAGCTGTTCCTAAATTACCTAATGCCTTCCAAGCTACTAAGGTCTCCCGTACGATCTCCGTCTTTAGGCGTGGACCTGATTTTCGTTAATATCTCCCAGTTCTTCTTGATGGAAAATGCCAGAAGATATCTGTTCCCTGTAAATACTTGGGATAAGAACATTCGAAATCGAGCTTATATTACCTTATCGTCGATCGCTTTCGGAAGCGAAGACAGGTAATAGTAGTGATGACTACTGACGAGATATCATTAAAAAAAACGTGAAAACATATTTCCTGTATTTTCTGAAAGTTTGCAATGTAACACAATCAACTGACGCTACTGGTCAACCCACGTTGGTTTGGCCGCATTATGGACGATAAAGATACATCACCGATTTGAAAAATATCAAATATTAAACACTAATACTACACGTATACGACAAAGGGCTATTGGTATTTGATTGTATTTAAGTAGTATAATAATAGCGCTAACTTTTTTTTTTTTTTTTCCAAATAAAATCATTATATTATAGATATAGCGCTAATTGTTATAGTTTTCAATAGCAGTCCCCTTATACCCTGTATCTTCTAAATACAGAAAGCTTTTGTCCAGAAGCAGGACATTTGTAGGCTGTTACCACTGTTACTATGGCTTAAAAGATATAGACCCATATAATTTTTCACCTTGAAATCTCCCACAGAATTTGCCAAAGACGTGAAGTCCAGTCGCCAAGAATATAACCGCCAATAGTATCAGGAACACGATGTTGAAAACAAATGCCGAAGTGCTCAACTTAGGGATCGGTTTGTTGCACCATTGCACGGACAATACTTCAGCCTGGGAACAAAGCAGTTGTAGATATTTCAACGGATATTTCAAGCTATATTTTAGGAGAAATTAAACCGACTTCGGTCCAGCAATCTCAGAGATACTCAAAAATACTAGTAACAGCGTACATTTATACGTATAACGTCGTACATAAGAATGATAACTAGGTATATTTTATATTGAATTGAAACCTTTCCGAAAATATGCAGATTACGATAGTGAAAAAATCATCTAATTCGATTGATTGGTTTTTGAAATAATTGCGAACATACATACATATATACATACGGGTCGCATACAGAACCTCCTTTTTTGAAGTCGGTTATAAAATATATACCTCCAATTCGTATCTGGCGAGGCTCTGGGTGACGCAGCGCTGCGCAGCGTCGTGCCAGGCGTCCGAGCCGCGCGCGCCGCAGCGCGAGACGCACACGCCGCGGTGCACCAGCGTGCGGTTGAAGTGCTTCAGGGTATCCGCTGAATATTCCTAGAGTAACAACAGAATTATGTAAGACTATGCTCAGACTAGAGGATAAGCTTGAGAATAGCTGGACTGGAAAAGAAGATACACTTTTTGACATATGGCGGCAGTGACCAGTGTTGTGATCACCATCTGGGAATAGTGAATCAAGTGTGATCAGGGCGCCATTCCCATGCTGGTTAGTGTTTTTCGGCATTTCTGAAAGGCTGGCTCGTAAAGAGATTCTTGCGTAAGAATCATAATATGAACACGGAATGAACCTGGCCACCTGGCTTTTAGCGCAAAAATTCAACCAGCATTATTGGCACTATTTTTCAACGTACACTTGAATTACGTTTTGAAAAGAACAATTTTTTACCACATACACTACTTATGACATGTTGCGCCAAAATGCAGTTTTGGCGGTAGAATTTTGACTTATCATGAGAGGTTAATGATGGTGATAGGTATCATGATCGAATGGTTTACATGAAATACCTAAATCATTTTGATTTTTTTTTGTGGAAAAAAAAATTGTATATCTACATGGATTTACTATCGATCGATTTTTGATATCAATCTTTTTTATTATTTTACTAGATGATGCCCACGGCTTCGCCCGTGTGGATTTAGGTTTTTAAAAATCCCGTGGGTACTTTTGATTTTCCAGAACAAACAGTACCTTAATATGAGGTAGTTATTTTGAAATTACAGACAGACACTTCAATTTTATTTATTAGTATAGATTATGACTATCGAGTATCGACGTTTACCTACATGGTTAACATTGAAATTTTACCAATAAGGTATCTACTACTATTACATAATAATATGTATTCTGTGCTTTTACTTCCAAATCATGTATTGACAGGTTTTGATATAATTATAAAGAATCGCGTGTTGCACTTTCGAATTATTTTTATTGGAGACTGCCATTTCACAAATGAGAACTGTTCAAGGACTTCGCCAGGATTTGCTTCAGCTGGACAATTTGCCGTGAGATCAGGATAAAGCTTGATTTACACGCATTAAGTTGTCAAGTAGGTACTAAATTTTAACTTAAAGTGATATATACCTAATGCGTGTAAACATTGAATTTAATAATAAATTGCAAGTTAAAATTTGGTGTGTAAGTGAACAAGTGGAGTAGAATTTTGTCTATTTTTCGATTAAGTAGCCGCGCGCTCCGCACCCCGCGCAACCCTAGCCGGTGAACTTACTAGAGCTGCTATTTCGCGCGGGAAAGTTTTTTTTTTTCATTGAAAATTTCATCTGTGACTTCACTGAGCACTTATAAAATTACAGAGTTTATTATTTAATGCACTTTGCTGTTCATCTCGGTATGAACTTGAGAGCTTTACTAAATTACTTGTCTGGTTTCGTGAAAACGCTTACTTAAAATTAAGAGCGTTGATGCGTTCTGCGCCGTTTTAGCTCATTTTTCAGCTATTTTGACCCTTCATATGTTGTTCATCTATGCATTTACTTAAAAACTTATTTATACTACATTGTAGAAAATTTTGTATTCTAGGGAATTGGAAGACAACATTTTGCAATTTATTGATAGTTTTTGTCTTATTGCCAAAATACCAAAAGCCTATTTTTGAATTTTGGGAATCGTGGAATCTTTGACGTTCACTACGTCAAAAGTTACTTAATTCACACACAATGATATATTTATGAAAGGAAATGCCCTGAACTAAAGACATGGAAGAAAACATTTTTTAATTTGGCGTTTTTTAACCCCCGACGCAAAAACGACGGGGTGTTATAAGTTTGACGTGTCTGTGTGTGTGTGTGTGTGTGTGTGTGTGTGTGTGTGTGTGTGTGTGTGTGTGTGTGTCTGTCTGTTCCCCTGTGGCGCTCAAACGGGTGAACCGATTTGAATGCGGTTTTTTTTGTTTGAAAGGTGATTTAGTCGAGAGTGTTGTTAGCTATGTTTGATGAAAATCAGTCCAAGATGGTCGCCGCGACAAAATGGCGGATTACATATTTTTTCACAACTTCCTTAATATGGGTATCAAATGAAAGGCCTTGACTAGTAGAATAGCACTATTGTAAATCCAAGATGGCCGCCGCCAATTTCAGTAAATTATAGACATATAAAACCGTCATTTTAGTAGATTAATTTTCGCCATTTATAAGTAAAATTAATTACATATAAAAGTAAAACATATTAGCAATAATATAAGTTAAAAAAAATCTAAAATTATGTACTATTTGTTTCTAAAAAATAACTTTGAAACATATACCAAAACGCAGAAAGAGGCAGTAGGAAATTGAACTAGCAAACTAGTATGAGCCGAGGCCTCTCCGCGAACGGACGTAACGCTTTTTGTCTCGGCAATTCTTATTGGATTACATGGAATATACGTAAAATTGTAGTGCGACTGTCACTATTCAATACTAGATATTTTTAATGCTCGCTATTTTTTCTTACAGATAGATTAAATTTTTTACGTATTTTTTATAATTGTAATATATTATATTATAGTTATAGTTGAGGATTATAGTTGTAAATCAGTAATCCATACTATATAATATTATAAATGCGACAGTGTGTCTGTCTGTCTGCCGATTTTTATGTAATTAGGTACAGAGTTAGCTTACATCCTGGGGACGGATATAGGATACTTTTTATCTCGGAAAATTAAAGAGTTCTCACGAAATTCTTAAAGGTCCGTCCGTTTAACCGATTTATACAAAATTTGGTAGGTACAGAGGTAGCTTGCGTCTCGAGAATTGACATAGTTCCCACAGGATTTTTAAAAACCTAAATCCACGCTGACGAATTCGCGGCCAACATATACTTAGTACATAATATTATGTGGAAAATGAACTAGAAAATAGCTATCATCTTCGATCAAAAAATTTATCGAAGGCTATCGTATACAAAAACTATCATCCGGTAACTATTAAAATTTAAAATCGGGAAATTACATCAAAATCAACATGGCGGGCTGATATAGGCAAACTTTCTTGAAAGTAGGTATAAATGTTGGAAAAGGAAGCGAGAACGGGAACAGGAAATCTATGATTCCCTCGGGATTTGTGAAAAACCCAAATTCACGCGGGCGAAGCCGCGGGCAAAAGCTAGTAGAGTATAATTTTTTTATTTAAATAATCCATACTAATATTATAAAATGTGAAAGTGTGTCTCTCCGTCTGATAGCTTTTCACGGCCCATTCTTTTTACCGATTTGGACGAAATTTAGTATCACAGGCATGGACAATGGTTATTTTAGACTTTTTGATGTAAAAAAAAACTTTAGAAACAGCATGTTTTCTAGGTATGCACACCATAGGTGTGTATATACCTATGTTGAGCACAATACCTAGGTTGTTGGGCACAGTTTATCGCAATAGCACAAAGTTATTTTTTGCATTGTTTTATAAAATGGCTGATAACTCTATTATTACCCGTGCAATAATTTTCTATTGTTATTGTGGTAAATGGATTACACTAGCACAACACCTGCAAGAGATTAGATACTAACTATCATTTGCACGTCGTCATCGTTTGAGCAACTTTATTTGATAATTTTATTTATATTTTCGAACAAGATTTTACTTTTTATTGCATCAAGGGTCGACCTTGATGGCTATTGTCAGTGTGATAAAAACTGCTTTAGCGTTGCAGGTGCTTATCTATTTTATTGCTCTCTGTTTTTGTTTTTACGTTAGGTTGGGTGTGAAAACAAAAAAAAAAAATACTTTTATTAATTTTTTTTTACTTTTGATTTTGAATGAATCTGCATTTTTCTTCACTATCTTACTCTTACACGAGTAGGTATATACTAAAATCAATATCAGAAGCTGTACTATATTCTCCAATTATAATTTTTATGTACTGGTCTACTCTATAAGGTCTTTTTCAAGCATTATACATTAATTATGCCTACTTTATAAAATTAAAAATCTACGAACTAAAAACTTAGGTATAGGTGCATAACAATATTGAAAAAAATAATAGCCCGTTTGAAAATGGTAAAAAGATCAAAACGGTTTGTTACACTACACTGCACTCGGAGCAGCCGTTCATTCACGTAAACAAAGAATCCCAGGTAAATGCCTAAACTTGCGAAGCGGGTCCGTGCGTCAACGCTCTTAAGTCGCTTAAAATTAAGTTAAAATTTAGTTAACTACCTACTTGACAACTTAATAGGTGTAAATCAGGCTAAGATTAAGACTAAAGGTAACCTGTAGCAAGTCCATCAAGTGGTTGGGCGTGGACGACTTGAGTGCCGCGTGTACGATGCAGTAGACGTCCTGCGGCCGCTGGCACTGCGCCCACTCGTCCAGCGCGTACAGGGGAGGCGCTTCGGCGAACGCGGACGCTGTAACACATAAAGGCCCATGCTAAATATTGACGACCTCCCTGGCGCAATGTTGAGCGCTGTGGTCTTATAAATGGGAGGTCCCGGGTTCGATTCCCGGCAGAGACAATTTGGAATTTTATAATTTCTAAATTGTCTCTGGTCTGGTCTGGTGGGAGGCTTCAGCCGTGGCTGGTTACCTGGGTACCGACCGGCAAAGACGTGCCGCCAAGAGATTTAGCGTACCGGTACGATGCCGTGTAGAAACCGATCAGGGGTATGCATATCTCTTCCAAGTTAGCCCGCTTCCATCTTAGACTGCATCAAGGGCGTCGCCAGCCGATGGCCAAGGGGGGGGCAAGTTGATGATATTATAGTATGGGAAAAGTACAAAGTACCTATTGTTGGTACAGTCCAGAGCTTTTGAAGCTGGTTACGAGCTCTTATTAATTTATTTTCAAATTAGAATTTTTCATTGACCTCATTTCCATTTGCGCCAGGTTTAATTTAGATACTTAATGCAAAATATAGCATATCTATATTTTTTCAAATCTCTAGGGGGGGGCAGCTGCCCCCCCCTGCCCCTACCTGGCGACGCCCATGGACTGCATCATCACTTACCATTCACAGTGAGATTGCAGTCAAGCACTAACTTATAGGTACCTAGGTACTTGAATAAAAAACAGTACAGGATTACAAGAGAACGCTCGCGGAAACGGATACAAGTGATAGTGCTGATGTTTACCGATAAGATAGTAATTAGATACCTTAAAAAAAAAGAAAAGTAAAGTGAAAAAAATCGTTTTTACAAAAAAATGAATTTTTGTGCAATACCACAGCAGCCGCCGCCTATTTTTAACCCCCGATACAAAAACGACGGGGTGTTATAAGTTTGACGTGTCTGTGTGTGTGTATGTGTGTGTGTGTGTGTGTGTGTGTGTGTGTGTGTGTGTGTGTGCGTGTGCGTGTGCGTGTGCATGTGCGTGTGCGTGTGCGTGTGCGTGTGCGTGTGCGTGTGCGTGTGCGTGTGTGTGTGTGTGTGCGTGTGTGTGTGTGTGTGTGTGTGTGTGTGTCTGTTCCCCTGTGGCGCTCAAATGGGTGAACCGAGTCGATGTTTGATGTGTATGTTTGATGAAAATCGATCCAAGATGGCCGCCGCTACAAAATGGCGGATTACATATTTTATCACAACTTCCTCAATATGGGTATCAAATGAAAGGGCTTGACTAGTAGAATAACACTATGTAAATCCAAGATGGCCGCCACCACAAAATGGCGAATGTCGGGGGTTTTTAAATTTTTTATTTATACTTGTTTTAACCGACTTCCAAAAAGGAGGAGGTTCTCAATTCGGCGCGTATTTTTTTTTTTTGATTATTAACAGGCTTCGTGAGTAGATTCGTTTCGACGAGACGACCAAGTTTTTCCTTTGAAAATTCTCGATGGAGGTAGCTACTGTAGTGCGCAGGTATTAAACATTTCGATTCGGTGGGGTGGGAAAACGTACCAATTTTGCAGGGCTATTAGGTATGTGGCCATTTCATTATACAAATACTTATTTACTAAGCTGCATACAAAAAATGAGATCAGAAATACGAGTGATTAATTTCGGCCGTTACTGATTATGAACAACCAATATTTTACAACTTTCTCACTAACGGAAAATAACGTTATAAGTAAAGTTCAAATTAGACGGTTCATTTTTCAGGATTTTTACTTTCATTTTCGAGGGTTCATCGGTGAGTCGTCGAAAATGAACCGTCTAAACACCGACCGTTCATCGTTCACAGGCCTTTGCCAAAATATCGTATCGTACATCGTTCATCGCAAAAATGAATGATGAGGCACCGTCTAATTTGGGCTTAAAATATAATACACTAGCATCTGCCCGCGGCTTCGCCCAGGTGAATTTCGGTTTTAAACAAATCCCGAGGGAATCGTGGATTTCCGGTTCCCATTCCCGCTCCCTTTTCCAACCTTTATACCTATAGTACTATCAAGGAAGTTCGCTATAGTAATCTACCTATAGCTGTAGCCAAGGGCGTCGCCAGGTACAGGCAGGGGGGGGGGCAGCTGCCCCCCCCTAGAGATTTGAAAAATATAGAATGCTATATTTTGCGTTAAGTATCTAAATTAAACCTGGCGCAAATGAAAACGAGGTCAGTGAAAAATTCTAATTCGAAAATAAATTAAGAGCTCGTAACCAGCTTCAAAAGCTCTGGACTGTACCAACAATACTTTGTACTTTTTATCATCAACTTGCCCCCCCCTTGGCCATCGGCTGGCGACGCCCTTGGCTGTAGCTATATTTCGGGTTTTTCAAAATCTCGTGGGAACTGTGCATTTTTCCAGGATAAAAAGTAGCCTACGTGTTGCCAATGCATGCAACACAGCAAACTATTGCAATAATGCGTTATGTGAGCGTGATTTACCTAACTAATTGACAACCTAACAAGGCTCGACCTACAATTTTCGCATAAAGTCAATAAAATACCTCGTCTTTCATTAAATTACCAAGGGCACTTGCGTACTTACGGTTGTACACTTATACAGTTACACAAGCGGATGCCCGGACCAATGCGTGATAAAGCTGATCTCAGATTACAGCAACGCGACCTCCCCGGCGCAGTGGTGAGCGCTGTGCTTTTATATTTGGGAGTTGCGGATTCAATTCCTGCTCGTTGGTCTAATGGTTAGCATATTGCCATTGATCAACGAGGCAGTTAAAACTTGTATCTAGTCGAATAATAACAGACTTTCAAGGTAAATATGGTATTTATTTCAAATTAGATGATGCCCACGGCTTCGCCCGTGTGGATTTAAGTTTTTAAAAATCCCGTGGGAACTTTTGATTTTCCAGGATAAAAGTAGCCTATCTGTAGTAACCCGTCCCCAAAACGAAAAAAATCCTGCGTAATCCCCACGATTTAGGAATGCAATTCCTTACAGCATCAGGGTTGAGGAATTGGGTATCCGTATGTACTCGAGTTCATTCAACGATAAATTCTTTAATTGGTAGGTACCTCCAATAACCGACAGTTTCTAAATCCTAAGTTTTGAGGGTCGTCCTCTACAGCATCAGAATTGAGGAGTTGGAATCCAAATGTTTTATGGGACAGTGTCGCAAAGTTTTTCTATTGAATTAAAAAAAATTTACGCAGATCGGTTCAGAAATCTCGGAGATATCTATGTAAATAGGTAGAAAAACACAACTCCTCCTTTTGAAAGTCTGTTAAAAAGTAGCCTGTGTTACTCCTTGGTTAATTCTCTACTTGTATGTGAAAGTCCCGTCAAAATCGGTTCAACCATTCCGAAGATTAGCCCGTTCAAACAGACAGACACAGACAGACAAAAATTTAAAAAACGTGTGATTTAGTTATGGTACAGTTCATAATAACTATATTATGAGCTTAATATGAGGTAGTTATTAAGGACAAACACTTTAATTTTATTTATTAGTAGGTATAGATATAGATTCAAGGTAGGTAAGTTAATTAGGTACCACCATAATACGTTTAAGGAATTTGAACTTATTTTTTTTTTATTTGCTCCGCTTATGAGTTACGGACATTTTAATTAATTTTAATTCGATATGTAAGTTATATGTACGATATTTTTTCCATTTTTTAAGAGTTCCCTACCAAAATGGTAAAAATGGAACCCATAAGGTGCTACTTTCTCCGTCCGTCTGTCCGTCTGTCACAGTCGATTATTTCAGTAATTATCATCAAAGCTATCGACATGTTTGTATATAATAGTGATAATAGTGCCAACATCATTGAAATTTAAAAAATCGAAAATTATTTTTAATTTATTTTTAATAGGAAAAATAAAACCAACGCTCTAACTAGCATAGTTTTTTGGAATCTATATATATAAAACAAAGTCGTGTTACTTCGAACACTTATAACTAGAAAACGGCTGCACCAATTATCATGGTTTTTAGGGTTCCGTACCCGAAGGGTAAAAAACGGAGCCCTATTAATGTCACTCGGCTGTCTGTCCGTCTGTCCGCCGGTCACAGGTCTCTAGCTCGCAGACGAAATGAGTTACAAACCTGAAATTTTGGTATTTAGTGTAAAACGTTAACCCAAAATCAAATATTGAATTAGAAATTGAATTAAATTATTTTTCAGGGGGGCTCCCATACATGAAAAAGGAGCCGGAAAACAAAATTTTTTCTTTACCCTAGCTTGTGGGGTATCATTGTTTAGAGGTCATTAAGTAGAGTACAAATATATTTTTTTTTAATTTTTATCTCAAAAAATAAGGGAATGGGAGGCCATCAAAGTTGTCAGTTTTAGACCATTTTTGTGACGGGGGCTATCTCAAAAACTAAACTAGTTGGGAATATGATATTTCAGTATATTATGTACTATATGCTCTATTTAAACAACAAATACTGAAAACAACGATTTATTAAATAGTTTATAAGCTGTGACCAAAATAAACGAACATTTTTTTGGGTTTTTCTTTCACGGTTTGTTGCGATGTCTAGCTCGGAATATTTCTTAGACCCAAAATATTATATTGTTCATAATTATGTACGGAACCCTGAAAGAGCGAGGCCCGACTCGCACTTGGCTGATTTTTTTTGTATTTGTCTCCATCCAGAATAGCATAATAAATATTAAAAACATTACTGCATATAATAGCATAATAAATATTAAAAACATTAACAAAATTGACGAAAAATTAAAATACGAGAAAAAACATTTTAACCTCCCAGTGTGTCTGGGTGCTGCTGGTCCTCTTGGATACGTCCCAGGGAAAGAGCAATATTCGGGCCGGAGCACCCCAGAAACATATAGTTAATAATTTTCCTACGGGGATATTGTTAGCCATGGCCAATGACCTGGCGGAGGGAGGTTTATCCGCGTGTCCCTCTGACTAGCAGAGGGCACTGCGGACGAAACAGGGGTGAGGCACTCCGGGGCGGGGGGCAGCAATGTCCATCGCGGGAGGAAGAAAACCTTCTTAAAAAATTACGGGAGGGCGCGAGCCTCTGGAGGGACAGCCCAGAGGCGAGCGCGAGCCCCGGCCAAGGCGGCTGCCGGACGCCTGGGATGCATACATTGGGTTCTCCAGGCGTCCAGCACAGACAGCATGCGGGTCATGCCGTGGTGGTTTTTAGTGGGTATACCCTCCATTGGGGGGAGTCCCACATATCCTTCGTTCTGCCGCATCTTGCGGTCAGAACGGGGGTAGCTATAAAAGCTTTTCCACCACGTCAAAAAAAAAGGTGAACACGACATCAGACGAGTCTCATCACGGTGCTGGATGCAAGCGTTACAAGAGACCTCATGTCCAACAGAGAATTACCAGAATCAACATTATATCTTCGACGGGTTGCGAAGCTGAAATGGCAATGGGTGGGGTCCATACTTCGAAGAGCCGATAGATGACCTCCCTGGCGCAGTGGTGCGCGCTGTGGTCTTATAAGCGGGAGGTCCCGGGTTCGATTCCCAACAGTGGCAATTTGAGATTTTATAGTTTTTAAATAGTCTCTGGTCTGGGTCTGGTGGGTGGGTTCAGCCGTGGCTACCACCCGCCAAGCGATTTAGCGTTCCGGTACGTCGCATAGAAACCAATCAGGTGTATGGTTTTTAATAAAAACTGCGACACCTCTTCCAAGCCCGCTTACACCTTAGAATGCATCGCGATTTATGTTACTTACTTATAGTGAAATCGCAGTAACGGCTAACTTGTAGATGAACAAGTATAAATTAAAAATGTAAAGAACCCCCGACACTCGCCATTTTGTGGTGGCGGCCATCTTGAATTTGCGTAGTGCTATTCTACTAGTCAAACCCTTTCATTTGATACCCATATTGAGGTGCTTGTGAAAAATATATTATGCGCCATTTTGTGGTGGCGGCCATCTTGGACCGATTTACATCAAACATAGCTAAGAACACTCATGACAAATTCACCTTTCAAACAAAAAAACCGCATTCAAATCGGTTCACCCATTTGAGCACTACGGGGGAACAGACAACCATACACACACACACACACACACACACACATACACACACACACACACACACACACACACACACACACACACACACACACACACACACACACACACACACACACACACACACACACACACACACACACACACACACACACACACACACACACACACACACACACACACACACACACACACACACACACACACACACACACACACACACACACACACACACACACACACACACACACACACACACACACACACACACACACACACACACACACACACACACACACACACACACACACACACACACACACACACACACACACACACACACACACACACACACACACACACACACACACACACACACACACACACACACACACACACACACACACACACACACACACACACACACACACACACACACACACACACACACACACACACACACACACACACACACACACACACACACACACACACACACACACACACACACACACACACACACCCACACACACCCACACACACACACACACACACACACACACACACATACCCACACACACACATACCCACACACAGACACGTCACACTTATAACACCCCGTCGTTTTTGCGTCGGGGGTTAAAAAGAGCCGCTAAGTTCTCGAGATGCTGGAATGGAGATCTCACGCCAGAAAGCGCAGTGTTTACATACTCCAATAATTGGGTTGATAACATCGTTCATACGTGTCGTAGGGTCGAGTCTCCGGATACAAGCGGCGCAAGATCGACACGTGTTGAAGTCCCTACAAAATACAGTTCCACTACAAAAACCAGTGACCCTGCGCATTTCCTTATACGTAGGTACATGCTTAACCTTAAGAAGCACTTTATCATAATTAAATATTGTAAAAGTATAATTAGACCTTCCCTAACAGTGTAAGTACTTACTCGAACTTTGATCCCTTCTTCGTCAAAACAATTTTTTTAAAAGCTTAAGTAGGTACCTACCTGCCTATATTTTCGTTATAAGTAAATTATTATTATTGAACCCATAGAATTATTGGAGCAGCGTGTACAAAGTGCGGCAGCAAAATTTACAGCTCCTGTAAATTTTGTTCCCGCATTTTTCGAGCAACTGAACTGAAAAAACAATTAGTAAAATAATTCGTGACGGACGCTACAGTGCACAATATGACTGAAACTACCGTCACTTTGGTTGGCATAATAGCAAAGTTTTTAAATGAAACTTTAGGAATTACAAGACACGTGCAGGTACTTTAAAACAATTTTAAAAATACGAAAATGTAATTAGTTACTATAAAATCTAATCTATTTTTGGGTTTAACCTCAACATACAGAAAGAAATTTTGCATAAATGGTAGACTTTTTCATGGAATTACACAGATGACTTTTGCTAATAAGATAAGTAGGCAAACTTACCGTTAAAATGACTTCCGTGACATCCTCCCCACGTGCTCACGAACAACAACGTTACTAACATTTTCATATGACACTGCATCGCGACTTTTATAGATTTAAAGCACTCTGAATTGACACATAAGTTATATAAAGTTTTACAGATCCTTGCTACTAAAAAGATATAAAAATTATTTTTAAAAAACCGACTTTAAAGGCCACTGCGAGCGATTTGCTCTTATTAATTATTGATGAGTTCCATCCTCCACGGTCCACCTCCGAAGATATTCATCAGATCCTCACCTTTAAATGGAACCAAGCTGACGATACGTTCTTTCAATAAAAAAAAATGGAAATCAGTTAAGATTTGATGGAGCTATGAAGTAAAAAATGACACACTTCATATTATAGTATACATTGCTTCCACCACTACCACTATAGGCTTTTAACGTCCCACAGTTGGGCAATGATCTCCTCTCTCATAGGAGAGAGGGATTTAGAGCTTAGACCCGCCACGCTGGTCCAATGCGGGTTGGCGGGCTTTTTAACGACTATTGTCACATAATAGTGACAATAAACGGGACCGACTGCTTAACGTGCTCTCCGAAGCACGGGGGTGAAACACCGCGGAACCCGGAACCTCCTGATCTGCATTCGGATATGATAACCACTAGACCAACGAGACAGTTATAGATTGCTTATTCACGTCAAATGTATAATGTGTATAAGCCATACCTACATATAAGCTGTAGTGCAAGAAGGAATATTTTTTATTAGCAAGGGCCTTTTACTTGATTTAGTTGCAAACCGTCATTTATAGGTAGGTTCCTAATTAATACAGCTCATAAAAACGAGTCCACCATTAGGTAGTTATCAGATATATAAAATAATAATAATTTTTATTTTTATTTTATATTGTTTTATATCTGATAACAAGGGACTTTATTGGTACCTACTAAAATCTTTTACAATGCTATAATATTTTTAAGAAGAAATCCAAATTAATTAATTTCTTCTTTAATTAGGTACCTACCTAAATTACCTAACTCTTAATGTGTGTATTAAACCCAAATTAAACCTAAGTAGGTAGGTACCTAAGGCACACTTTTTAAACTGTTATTTAGCAGTAGATATACTTACATACAGTGGGTTCTTATGTTTTTTTAATAATTTAAATTATGATAATATAAATAAATGCATTGTTATGATTTTGGTTTTATACATAAAAATCTGCCTAGGTACCTATTCATATTATTTAAAACTAACTGGCAAAAACCCCAATAAACTTAGCCGTACCGGTTCCTGTACAAAAGCGATAAATAAAATCGTCAATTTACCCGGTTAAAAATAGATACCCAATTAAGAAATGAAAATTCATAATAATATACCTATATATCGGCTGAGTTTGTTGTGGTCTTCTCAGACCAGGGTGCGTTTGGAACCCGCGTACTTTTAGTTTAAGTTTTCGTAAGTAATCACCATTACCTCACTTTATGTACCTACTTAAATTATGACGTTCAAAAAGTGTACAGTGTACCAATTTTGAATAGATCTATTTTGACTTTGACTTTGACTATAAAACTGTTGTTTAACGTAAGTGTTAGTAATAAAGTCGTAGTAAGTAAGCGAACGCGCACGCAGGTCGCGGCCAACTGCGTCGGTTCGCGCGACGCAGCGACGACGGTCGGGTCAATTTTGAAAGCGCCTGCGTTTCGGGGCTAGACCGACCTTCCGAGCTTACCACTTACAACACTTAAGGCTGCGACACACCATGCCGGCCGGTGTCAGAAGTTATCTGTGAGAAAACATTCTGACGGACGTCAGTACGGTCAGTAGATGGTAGGGAGTAGGGACACAATAGGTGCGAACATGTCAAAGATGCCTCACCGTCACCGCGCACCTCGCACTTTAACTCGCTACCTCGATGTCACATCCATTGAAAACAAAATAAATGTATGCAAATGTACTATAAGCTGGGACATTACAAACGTGCGAACTGAGCCATAAAACAGTATGATCATAGGGTTGTAACTTGTAAGTCGACTTCCTCGGTCTTTATAACTTGTTATCGACTATTGAAAAATCTTTTTACACACAATACAACACCAGAGAAACAGGTCCCAGTTCCATAAGGCCTGTAAGTGCGAGCGAGAAGTCGGATAAAAATGATTTATGACTCAGTTCGCACGTTTGTAATGTGATAATGTCCCAACTATAGCATGAACAATGAACATGCCGAAAGAAAGCGGAATGCCGGAACGCGCCAGGTACTTGTAACAGCATACCTACCTGCGCCTGGCCTGGCCTAGTATCATTTTGCTGTTTCGCCCATCTCCTCGGGACGTGTGAGCAAGGCATTAGGCGCGCTCGGGAGAGTGTGTTCATCCACCCTCGATGGAAACGAATCCAACGCAGCTCTTGGAAATTATCACATGGGCAATTCCATGAAAAATTCTACCATATCTACAAAATCTTTCTGTATGTTGCGCTTAAACCCAAAAATAGCACTTTAGATTTTATAATAAGACAGTAAGTACATTTTTGTATTTTTAAATTTTTTAAAGTAGGTACCTACCTATCTTAAGACATCTAAAAATATGAAGTTCATACAATAAAATATGTACTTTATATGACAACGTTCAAGTGTGCGTTGGACTCGTTTCCGTCGAGCGTGATATGTCCGAGCCTTAAGTACGTATTACGTTAGATCAACTTAAAGATATCGGTCAAGTTTGTATAGTAATATTTAATTATATTTATAATATGACTTCTAAAAACAAGTATATCAGCTAGCGACTGGTAGCACGTAATGCGGTTATGCAAAGTTAGCGTAAAGTTAAACTTGACCCACCGTAGAACATAACGAAATAACCGAAATTCTCCATGAGGAGTATCTCCATGGTTAAGGTAAGAGTTATTTTTTTTAACCCCCGACGAAAAAACGACGGGGTGTTATAAGTTTGACGTGTCTGTGTGTGTGTGTCTGTTCCCCTGTAGCGCTCAAACAGGTGGACCGATATGAATGCAGTTTTTTTTTGTTTGAAAGGTGAATTAGTCGAGAGTGTTGTTAGCTATGTTTAATGAAAATCCATCCAAGATGGCCGTCGCTACAAAACTGCGGCTTACATATTTTTTCACAACTCTTTTAATATGGGTATCAAATGAAAGGGCTTGACTAGTAGAATAGCACTATTGCAAATCCAAGATGGTCGCCGCCAAAAAATAGCGAATGTCGGGGTTTTTTTAATTTTAAATTTACACTTGTTTTAATTTATGACAGCGGTCACCGATTGCACATCACGCGGTTAGCGCAAGGTTAGCGTTAAACTTGCCCACACATTGGCTGTACGGAATGTATTATGTACCGGAATTCAGATTATGAATTCCGGCTGTTTGAGGCCAGCCAAAAAGTGTTTTATTTTTTGGTTATCTATAAAACCTATTGCTAAGTATATATTTTTATTATTCAATATACTTTTTATATTTATTTTATAACTTTACTTGAAGTTCCGCTCTTATTACTAACAATAGAATTACTATTACACTTATCTTATTTCTATTATTCCTATCGGCTATAAACTGATAGGTTAAATCTTTTATTACGATTGTGGAACTACAATTTCATTAAAAGCATGTAATATAGGTATTTATTTCTCCTTTGTTTTTAAGGATTTTTTATCTGTACGACAGCGATAGCAGAGACGAAAACTTAGTGATTTTAAGAAGGTAATTAACGTTTGGTTGCCACTTGTTGTTAAAAAAGCTCCTTCAGGTTGTCGACTAAGTCAGTGGTCAAGGATTAACCTTAACCTTTAATACGAAAACTGGCTCATACAAGTTGCATAAGCCAATAGACAAGCAAAGTGGATTGCATAATGCAACCCACTTTGCTTGTTTTTTGACGGGCAAGTTTAACTTTAACCAATACCCTAACTTTAACAGCTTTATGTGTCACCCTAAGTCAGTTTTAGCGAACAGAAATATGAATTTTCCTTATCAAGAGGTGTCTGTCATTGTGGAATTGTTACTGATACAATCTACATAGTTAGTATGATAGGTGGTATTTAAGAATGGGAATTTATATAGTTTAAATAAAAACATAAAAAAACGATATAATCGACCTTTTATTTGCATTAATCCTCCATTTTGAATAAACTATTTACACTTGATTGTACAGTCAACAGATGGCGTCAGATAAATAGAACTAACTATCCTTGAAACTGAGCGGTGGTATCGATCGAGGTGATGTCCGGCGGGGGTGTCTGTCGCGCCGCGGTATTATAATAAATAATAATAATAATAAATATAAACACACATACACACACGGTCGGATGTTCCTAAAGTAGGCAACTTAATGCCTGTGTTATAGGTAACAACCGACTGATATACATATTTACATATATTACACATATAAATATTTAATAAATGTATAAATACATACTTATATACTTGCATAAATACACCCAGACTCGGGACGGGAATCGAACCCGCGACCCGGGAGAGGTAGGCAGGGTCACTGCCGACCGCGCCAACGGGCCAGTCATCTATTATATAATATTGATTCTTCAAAGAACCTTACACATCCCGAGCTGTAGAAGCACCACTGTAATTTGTATTTGTAAAGTAGCAAGCAAAAGCTGCATTACTCTATAATCTCCTTAAAAATGACACGTATAGTGAGACCTCTGATTGGCCGACACTCTCCCGCTATTGGCTAAAATACATTGTTACAATAAGAATACTATAAATTCAGCCAATCACAACAATGATTGATGCGGTTGACCGACATTACCCATGCTCACACTCATCCCCTCCCACTGACATTAAGAGCTCTATTTACCTGGCGCCACCTACGGTACATACATTGCAGTCGTAATAAAAATAAAGTCAACATCTCGACGACACCCAAACATTGTTTCACTCTAAAACTGAAATATTTATTGTACAATGGCACCCTGCCACACTCTGCCCTGACACCCCGGTGCAACTTTTCAAGCAAACCAACGCGACATGAGCGTGGATGTAAAATTGACAGTCATTTGACGTCTTCGCGACCGAATTTCGGACAATCTCACTGAAGGCGGAGATTAGCGGACACACACAGCGGAGACACTATAGTGCACAGATGTGTCACACACTGACACAGCTGCACTCTCTATTCCGTCACCCCTATACACCGATGGGATGCCAATGCGACACGCCCAAAGAGAGTTAAACTTAGTTATCAACAGTAAATGATAGCCACCGAATAAGTTCGATATAAATTGCTGCTTTACGGAGAGCGCTCACGGAGCGGTTTGGAATCGCGCCCGCCGCGGCTGCGGGAGAGAGGTTCTGAGAGCGCGCTCACGAGCCCGCTTGTTTTTGCGGGACCGCAGCCGCCGCGGCTGCGGGCGTTGCCCGCCGAGTTGGCGGGCGACGCCCGCAAGACCGGCGGTTATATTTATATATGAAGAGCTGGCGAACAAAATGTTATATTTTTTAATCCGATGGTCTTTGGCTTGCTGAATAAGAATATCAACTTAATTTTACTTAAAACGCAACTGTATCAAAATTGCATCCATAGGTCGTGGTTTCGATCATAACGGCATAATTACAATAAAGTTTCGAAAGATTTGAATAATCGAGCACGTTTTCGTTCAAAATGGATTAATTTCCATACTTTGTAAGATGTCAATCAAAATGATTATTTCTTTTTCAGAAGAAAAATTTGTTTTTTTTACTAAGAATTTTTTTTTAATTAAAAAGTTTATCATTTAAAAACTTTATTCACTAATAAAGTTTTTAAACAATTTATGTTAAAATTGGCCTAAACTAACTTACAAATGTCAGACTGACTTACAAATGATAAATTATTGTTGAAAATTAATTAGAATTTTTAGAAATGGTTTACGAATTATTAATTTCATAATTGAAATAGGTTAGAATTAACTGACATTTGATTCATTCAGTGGCGCCGAACCGCCATCTTGAATTATTGGTATAAATACGGCTACTTCGAAGCCATGAATTGAGTCTCCTCCAAAGACTCAACCAACTATTAGATGCCTCAGCGTCTAGGTCGTGATATTTGATTGAGGGCTACAACAGCAATCACATCCTAATCAAATAAATGCTGCCATTTTGGACTTGGCTGAGTGTAATTAATTAATTAGTACAAAATATATTTGAAAAGTGATCTCAGTTAAACTAATCTCTGAGTCGATATTAATTGAGTTATGTGCGGGTGATAAACGCAGATATTTTAATAATAGTTTGGATTTAGTTTTAATATTAATTGATATCCTGCTTCTGGAGTTATGTGTTTACACAAACAAGTTATTGCTTGCAATTAAATGGCCTAGTGCATTAGTGGCAATCAAAACGTATTTAATAATTACGCCCGGTTGCAAACAAAATGTTATAATTGCATTTTCTAAATTTAAATCTTATATGAGATAGCAAACTGGATTTAACATATTATTATGTTCAATAAAGTCACAAACTACATATGGGTAAATAAAAATCCACGCCAAAAACTCACTGTAAATATGTCATTCAGTTTAGTTTGATGCAATTATACCGTTTTGTTCGCCAGCTCCTCCTATAAGAAAAATGCGATCGCGCCCGCCGAAAAACCGCAGAGCTTGCGGGCCGCCCGCTGCCCGCCGGTTCTGCGGGAGCCGCGAGCAACCGCCAACTCTGCGGGAGTAAATCGCGTCGTGAGTTTTGCACTCGACATTTGTATGAATTTCGAGTGTTGCGGGCCCGCAACCGCGGCGGGCGCGGGTGCGAACCGCTCGGTGAGCGCTCTCATTTACTGTGTGAAATATAATCAGTGATTTCATTTCACACAGTAAACCAGCAATTTATATCGAATAGCCCCACAGGACCGTTGATTTTCCGTAGGTACTCTCCGAGGCATGGGGTATATTTTACACCGCCAAGTACCTACCCAATTCCGAGCTGCTTCTGAGAATCTCTTGATAGAAAACTTCAGTAACTTTCTTTTTATGGCCGAGCACAGTATACCTCGTGATCGGGAGCCAAACAAACTATTTAACCATTAGGCCAATGAGGAAGTTATAAAGTGTTTATAATGGTTAAGTGGGTGAGAGTTCACGTTAAAAGTTAAGGCAGTCACCTCTCGCTACCTTGAGAACCGTCTCAGTCAAACTGTACGCCATAGCATTTAGTGTGAACAAACATTAGGTGACCAACTGACAGAAAACTCACAGCCTAAACCATTGGACCTGAAGATTTCAAATTCGGAGGAGATATTGTTCGAGTATCCTAGAGATGCACTGTGGAGGGATTTTTTGGAATTTGACCCCGAAAAGGGTAAAAAGGGTTGGTAAAGTGTATATGAAGAAACTTTTTTTAACTAAATCTACGTGTAGTCGTTGGCGTCAGCAAACGTCACGATTGACAACCCTAACTGTAGACCTAGAAGACCATAAAAGTGCGGAAGCGAGAGTATAGATCGACCAGAATCTCATGAAAAATAGGGAAATTAAATTTTGTAGTATGCAACACTACGGCTGACCTAGCGATAAACAAAGTAACTGACATTTTTTGTGAAATTGACTTTTTGCATTAACAAAAGTTTATGTCGAGTAGTTTTTTACCACAGTTTAATATTTCAAATAACTGGAACCGTTTACTGAAATTTGAATTGCCCAAACAAAGTAACTGCACACACTAACCCGGAATTTAAATGCAAAACCAAGTAAACAACAAGCACAACACAAAAACAAAGTAATTGGATGTTGATTACCTTGTTTTTGTATTTAAAATGCAGTTGCTTGATTTTTCGTTTCGTGAAACGATCCCAGGTAAGGTGTTCTGAATGTGAGTACTTTGTTTATCACTAGGGCAGCCGAGTTAACCTAGTGTTGCTTACTACAAAATTTAATTTCCCTATTTTTCAGGAGATTCTGGTCGATCTATACCTACTTTGAGAAATGCCATATGTGTCCTGGAGCTCCACCGCAGCTCCGGCGACCAGCTGCTGGGTTATTCTGTAACTTAGTTAGCAACTGAAAATAGTTGCCAACGAATTAGTTTGATATACATTGCTGCTTTACTGTGGGAAATATAAAGTGTTTTCATAATTTTACACACTAAAGCAGCAATGTATATCGAACTAATTCGTTGGCAACTATTTTCAGTTGCTAACTAAGTTACAGAATAACCCCCCTGGCCGTAGAACGTCCTGACTGAAGAATTTACGTCAATGGTACGGGGAAAAGTACCCGATCTCTATTCCGAGCAGCAGCTTCCAAAGTACAAATAGTCCTAATGGTTGCCAACCCCCGGTAAGAGACGGCACTGCCGAGACTCTGGTATCTGTTGTTATCTTGAAAAGTTACACCAGGCCGCCTGGTGTTGCATACTGAACTAAAACTACACTAACAGTCGAGGATCCGGCTGCGTGATTCTGTACACAATCCTAAACTCAATTGACAGGTTTAAACATAGCGATATCCTTTTCCGCAGGGAGCATTGTAAAAGTGATGGGAATAGATTGAGACCTGTCATCTTAGTTTAAAGAATTATTTAGCCCCACTGTATTTGATTTTATTTAAATATCCATCCGAGGCCAGTGAGGGGCGAGGGCCTACCTTACCTACCTTAGCCCACACCTTTCCGATGTTAAGGCCACTGACATTAATACAAGTACGGTGGACTGGTCACAAACGACATTATAATTAATAGTGAAACAATTTGACTGTCGCCATTTTAGCGCTGATTGTTAAGAGAAGTGCGAGTGAAGGTATTCGGAACTAGTGAAATTATATTGGGGAATGTCAGATATAGTTTCCGGTGGAGACTTGAGAAGCTTTGAATCAGTACGAAAGAGCTGCGATGCGCATTTCGCATGGCACAACCATTTAGAATATAATATTAAAGATTAGTTTTAATAACGGGATGGGGGTGCTAATCACGCTGCCGATGATTTTAGATCAGTAAGTAAGTACACTTAGCACGAGTTTGCAAGTCTACTAAAAATTAAGCTGTAGAATAGCCCAGAGTCTGCAAAAAGGATTTCTCAGTTTTGGAAACTAATTTTTTTTTAGTGTAGTTTTAGTTTAGTGCAAAATATTATGATGCCAGAATGACATCTCTTCGTACAAGAACGTGTCAGGTTCGATTTCATGAAAAGTGAATTTCATAGCAAAATATTTATTCCAAAAAATATTGTATGAATTTTAGTGTTATTCATATCTTAGCACTTTGCATGAAAGCTAATTATTATTGCGTAATTTTATTGCGATATTAAAAATAATGAAAACATCATGACTTAATTAAATAACTGTGAATACAAGTTGTCTTTATCTATTTTAAGGCTAAATATAGCGAAAAAAAATCGTGTAAATATATATTATATATACATAATATGTATTATTTTCATATAAGAAATTATAGTCTGATTTGTGATTCGGTGGAATACTAACAGTTGTCATTTAAAAATAGCATTCTATTTTTGTTATTTGTAGTTATTTGTAAGAAAAACAGGGTTACCACCTGCAGTTTGATTTTACCCCTGAAAGTATCTGAAGTATCTGTCAGGCATTTGTCATATCTACATGAGGCAGTTGATTTTTTTTCTTCTTTGTAAGTTCCGAATTTATAATATTTTTGTGGGAACTGTTTTATCTCTGGTAACATTAAGAAACGTCAGAATTCCACGGAATTAAAAATCAGAGTATAGTACATTATCTCAATAAATCTTATCGATCAGTGTTATTTTATAATATGTATTGATAAATAAACTTGTAACTTATACATCTAGGATTTTCGCTGTTTAATGTAAGTATTAAAAATTTATTAATTTAACCTAACTATTCAATTTAAGTAATTGTTTTTTTTTACATCTAAAAATCAAAACCGTGTCGGAGTAATAATAATAATAAAAGGAAATTATTATAATAATGTAATAAATACATGGCGTAAACGATTGTTTTCACTTTAACCGTCAAATCTCGTTCCATTTTATGGACAATCTCCAAAAACTCGTAACTTTTTTTTTACAATAGCAATTTTTTACACCGTTAACCTAGTCTATATACAATTGAATAATTGCTATGAAAAATAATACAGGGCCAGCTCACATTCAGTCACAGAGCTGTAATCTATCTAATATTCTAATCTAACTAATCAAATCTTCTTCGTCGTAGCATGTTACATGTAACAAAAAACAATTACAAACAGATTTGACGACTGAATTGACACTAACACTAACTGACCTACAGTTAGTGTTAGTGTCAATTTAGACATACGATACTTAATCCAAATGTAATCCAGCATTTATATATTTCTAATATTTAAAAAAAAGAACATTACTAATTTAAGTTGGCCATGCTAGTCGGGTACCAACTAACAACGTCAATTTTGCCATAATTTCCTCAGGTAAATGAGTTGAATTAAAGATAATGACAGAAATCTCGTACTAGGATTTTTTTATATCGCTTTATAAAGTGACTGAATGTAAGCCTGCACTAACTCTCAATCAAAAGCATTTTCAAGCGAGATTTTAAAAAACATTGGATATTGTGAAGTAAGAGAATTGCCATAGTTATGGTAGTTTAGAATGGGATCTCACCTTTTGAAACTGAGAGACGCTCCGTTCATTCGACCGCCGTAGCGTCGGCCATCTAACGTCATAGCTAGCCAGACAAAGGATGTACATATACCAACTCCTCTGGAATAGAGTTATAATTACAAATTCGGCACTAAATTATAGAAGTGTATCAGTTCCAAAAAGTTGCATCAGATTCTGAACACAGTACTGACTCAGTAAGTCACATCAACAATATTGGTTAGAGCAGTGAAAACTATTTGCACCACCAATGGAATACAAGCCTTGTTGCTTTACGTTTAGATTCACAAGTGTAAATTGAAAATTTAAAAAACCCCCGACATTCGCCATTTTGTGGCGGCGGCCATCTTGAATTTGCAATAATGCTATTCTACTAGTCAAGCCCTTTCATTTGATACCCATATTAAGGGAGTTGTGAAAAAATATGTAATCTGCCATTTTGTAGCGGCGGCCATCTTGGACCGATTTTCATCAAACATAGCTAACAACACTCTCGACTAAATCACCTTTCAAACAAAAAAAACCGCATTCAAATCGGTCCACCCGTCCACCCGTTTGAGCGCCACAGGGGAACAGACAGACAGACAGACAGACACACACACACACACACACACACACACACACACACACACACACACACACACACACACACACACACACACACACAAACACACACACACACACACACACACAGACACGTCAAACTTATAACACCCCGTCGTTTTTGCGTCGGGGGTTAAAAATACAACAAGAGACTCGTGCTCTCTCGCTCATATTAAGAACAGACATCACCATTACGCGTACGTATCAATATTATTAATAGCTGATGAAGATATTTTCGCATACATCGTTGTAACTTATAAGAGTGGTTGACTTGTATCCGATTATCATTGACAATCCTCTTAGTTCACCGTTCATAAAACTCTTATAACATTAGAAGAATATTTCGTCACATTTCACAATCACATAAATGAGTAAGGCATTTATATCGACCCGTCCTAACTTCACACCGGACAAACAAATATGAATCTTAAAGTAATGGAATATCGAACAGTTTCGTTTGATAAACAACTCGCGAGGGTGCCTCCACACTTGTTCGGACCGGCGATAAAGAGAGATCTTTATCGCAAAAATTGGGGATTTTTTTTGAGCAGACCGATTACGTTCTGGAAACGGACTAAAATAGCATAATATTGCGTGGCCCATTATAATAAAGAGCCTCAATTGTTCATTAGTATTCCTAATGAAATCCGAATTCCGTACAATGATTTTTTTCCATTTATCTGTGTTCCTCTAAATCGAATCATCAAACTTAAAATTTGGTTTGTCTCATTTTGTTGATGTTCAACAAACCACATTTCATGCCGTCCCCATAGACGGGATACTACCGCTCCGAATAAGTGTGAAGGCACCCTTTCGTGCAGGTTCGAAGGTAGCCTTTTAATATCACTCCTTTATGTACTGACATTTTAAGTGCATATATTGTTTGAAAAGATTAACACTGGTGCTAATTCTGTTGCACTCAAACTCTAAACGAATGTAAACTATAATCCCTTTCCGCAAGGAGCATTGCGAAAAGGACAGCACTATTTATAGAGCCGACAATTTAGTTTAGTTTACAGATTATGTACAACAAAATTAGTAGATATTAATATATGTATTTAGTATTTATACTAATCGTTGAAAGGAAACCGCGACAAACTTCAATGGCGGTAAATTTTTAAACGTATTTATGGAACGATAAATCGTTCCTTTGTATGTGAATTTTACACCGGTCCCTCACAATACACACTAATACGTAGTTATACGTATATCCCCAGGACCACATTCGAAAACGTATGTGCCACGATTGGACTGCATTCGCCATATTCCGAGCTATGTCGGTGTTTTGACGCACATCAAAGCGCGCGAACCTCGAACCTTGAAGTCTGCCACACACCCGTAAACTAGTGTACAATCTAGTTTTCCTTAGCTATCCTAACAGATAAACAAATAACAAAAACATTTCAGAGAATCGCGTAAGCGACGCTCTTCTCCGGCACGTTAGACGTTCTTGAATTTTCACTTAAATCATAGCTTCACTGTTAGTTCGCGTAAAGAACGTCCCATGCGCCGTGCGAAGCGCGTCGCTTACGCGTCTCTGCGAGAAGGGACTCGATTACCTTTTACTTTTTCGGCATCTAAGGAAAATCAAATTGTAGGAGAAAGCGTAAATGGGTTTGCTAATAACATTGCACATTCGACCAAAGCCCGCTGCACATTCCTACAACGCACGAATGTTTATGTACACGCGAGAGACCGGCGTAAGTAGGGCGATAACAACTTTATCATCATCATCATCATCAACAACAACACATTCATCACCACATTCATCATCATCAACGTCGTCACCGTGAACCAATAGGGCGTTATAATGTGAACGGCGTAAACAAGGCCCTGAGCACGGTCCGTAACTGACTTGTGGCCGAGACTCGAATATTCTCGCGCACGTGAGAGACCGGAGGTAAGTAAGGCGAAAATCATCATTATCATCAACAACAACACACTCATCACCGCATTCATCATCACCAACGTCGTCACCGTGAACCAATAGGGCGTTACAACGTGAAGGGCATGTACAAGGCCCTGAGCACGGCCCGCAGCTGAGCCGTGGCCGAGACTCAGTCGACGCCCGCGAACCCCTGCGAGCCCTCGATCGCCTTCACCAGCTTCTCGCGCAGCTGCTGGTAGCTCTCGTACGGCGGGAGGTCGATGCGGTTGAAGCTGGGGATGACATTTTTATTATTAACGAGCTATATATTAGGAAAAAATAAAAACAAAATTATTAGAGTATATTTTATGCGAGTAACTTCGTACATAAGAATTATAACTAGGTGTGTAATATACTAATCTTCTTACTTATACTTAATCTTCCTGAAATTATGTAGATTAGAATAGTGAAAAAATCATCAAAATCGGTTCATTAGTTTTTTTAAATAATCGCGAACATACATAGATACATACATACGTCCTTTTTTGAAGTCGTCTCTACTTGAGGCGAGTCGTAAAAATACAGCTCAGACAAATAATGAATTCGGTCTGAGGCATGTGTTGTAGGAAACAGTGACAAATGCATGTTCAGGCACACATAGATATGAAGAAAATTGGCCTCGCAACATATATTTTTAATAGCCTTTGACTGCAATCTCACTTGATGTTAAGCGCCGATGCAGTCTAAGATGGAAGCGGGTTAACCTTGAAGATGTATGGCAGTCTTTATCAAACACATGTCTCTGATCGGCTTCTACGCTAAACCACTTGGCGACACGGCTTTGCCAGTAGGATGGTTAGTAGCCACGGCGGAAACCTCCCACCAGATCAAACAGAAGACGATTGTTGTCTCGGCTTGAAGCAATTGTTCTAAAAAGGACGCTTACCAGGTATGAGCGCGCGGGTAGTTCTCGGGGGATCCCCACTTCTCGATGGTGAAGAGCTGCGGGCCGTTGGAGCCGTACAGCTCCTTGAACCCGTTCATGGGCACGCGCGACGTGCCCGTCACGAACTGCAGCAGCCTGGACCGCATCTCGTTGGAGAACGACAGCACTACCTGCCCATGATAATAGTGCATCAGCAGAGTAATTGTCTATTGGACAACAATACGAGTATATTCCTCGATGCTCCAAACGTTCCTCTATATCCTCGCAGATACTCCAGAAACCCATCCAGCTCCTCAAACATGGTTCTATACCCACCGGGAATCTTCAAGAAACCCTCAGAATATTGAAACTTCCCATACTGGCAAAAATTTTATATTGGACTTCATTTTGAAAAAAATTTCATCAGCCAAAGCGACACCAACGCGCCTAGATCCTTAAGAATTATTCCCAAGCTCTAGGGCAAGCCTTACAAGCCCACGAATCCGCCAAATGTATCACAGAACCTCCTTGATTCTCAAACAAAATATCTCCCAGCCTTTTAGATATAATGCAAGAAACTCCACAACACTCTCAAAGAAGCCTTCTAAACCCATGAATAAATCTCCTACATCCTTGAAACATTATTTTAGACCACTCAGACTCTTGTGAAACCTTCCCAGACCCTCCAAAAATTCTCCCACTTTCCAAAATCTCAAGGAATGCGTTGGTGTTAAAAAACTACCAAGTCTACCATCAATGCTCTTGACTATTCTAGGGCAAAACATAATCAGCCGATAGAACCATAATACACCAAAATTATTGCTCTCTCTCCATCACACACGGCACCATCCCTCCTAGGCTCTCGATCTCCAAAAATCTACGCTTTCAATCAACTCTTATATAGACCTCGAATAACCTCTCAGACTCGAAAAAAATTCCCAGACCCCCTAATAAATAATCCTGTATTGTAGGCTAGATCCATGCGCTAAAGTAGTTCCAAATCTAGCATCGAAGCTCTCGACTTGAATGAAGCCTTCTAAACCCTCGAGAATTTTTTCTAGACCCTTGAAAAATTCTTGAAAAACTCAAACTCTTGAGAAACCTAGCTAGATTCTCCAAAAAATCTCAAATATATTTTCCAAAATCTCAAGGAATGCGTTGATGTTAAATCACTTCCCAATCTCGAAGCTATCGACTGTTGTAGAAAGCTCAAGAACCACTCACCCTCCAGAACCACTGCACCACGATATGGTTGGCGTGGTAGTCGCCCTTGTAGAGCGTGTTGGCGCGCCAGTCGCGCACGTCGATGTGCTGGATGCCGCACAGCAGCAGCTCCAGCTCGTTCTCGTCGAAGATCTTCAGCAGCGGCAGCGGCACCAGCCCGCCCAGCCCCTCCAGGAACGCGTACATCTGCTCCTGGACCCGGCTCACGAACCGCCACTGGATCACTAACCTGAAAACGTTTATTGGTGAACAGATACTACCTTAATTGGGACCCAATGTCAGACCAGGGCACATTTGGAACCCTCGTAGTTTTAAAGTTTTCGTGAGTAATTAACACCATTACCTCACTTCTAAGTGCTTGTAAAATTGACATTGATTTCAAAAAGCGTACAGTGAACCAATTTTGAATAAAGTTTATTTGACTTAGAATATCGATTCTTCGCGTTGTGTCCCGCCCATTACCACTTCAGTTTTGCGACTCGATCGAACTTCAACAGTTGGGAGACAACAATCCATCTATACCTACATAACCTAAACCAAAAGTATTGAAAAATAATACTTACTTAATATACTCGTCTTTGTTCTCGTTGTCGATGGATATATTGGCGCCGCCCGGCTTCAGTTCCCTTTGGATCGTCTTGCCAAACTGTTCTTCGTCGACAGCAAACGTCAGGTACAATTCTGATGGGTCGTTTTCCTACAAAGTCAGAGAAATATTGCTATATCGAAATCGCACAATCTGAGAAGAAAAAATAAAGCCAGCTACAGGCTAGACAAACACTCCCGAGATTTCAATATGGACTGAAAACAAATAGCTATTCTGTTAAATTAATTATTCAGTTCAAAATATTCTCCCTTTTGTTTGGTACAGCATTTAACTAAATTTGTTTGTAATGAACTTCATTGGTCGATTTCTAAAAAAAACTGTCCTCGTTTGGGACATTGTATTATTTTTCCTATATTATTAACATAAGCCTCTAATCGACCATATTTATTTAAAATTTTTTGGTTTGCAATCTTCAGAGTTAGCGGATTAATTATTCAAGAACACAAATCGTTGGATTTGAACGTCAGAATGAACAAGTATCGCGGAAACTTTATTTAGGCAAAAAATTCTTATATATTTTTGTAACAAAGAGGACATATTAACAATTATGTAGATGGATACGGGATCCCAGTGTACCTTAATCCACATCAAGGAGTTGTAGTACTCCAAGTCCACGGATTCCATGTCCTGTAGCTCAATGGATTTGCCCAACATCATCTTGTAGAACGGACGGATAAAGAATGCTGAAACAAACAACATACATTAGAAGTACGCTTTGTGTAGGGTAACGCATAGCGTTGTCCTTGTCCAGCTCGATTTACGCATAGCGTTGTTATTGTCGAAGGTAAGTTCGCTTGTATAAGGTGTCGGGGTGTGCCAATAGTATGTATTTTTATAATATGTCACATGAGCCAACTTTTTGAGGTTTCCAAAGAGGTGGAACATTTGAGCGGCTAATAGCTTAACATGGTAGTTCCAATATATTTTTAACCTCTGACGTAAAAAGAAGGGTGTTATAAGTTTGACCACTATGTGTGTGTGTCGGGTCTGTGACACCGTAGCTCTTATACTATTCGAGGTTCCCCAGACCGGAGACTCTCTCAGGGAGTAGAACAATCTAGAGAGTGGTTTGTCCTCACCGTCGAGCAACTTGCCATGGTACACGGCCATGCCGGCCACGCGGCCGATGAACTTGAAGTAGTTGAGGTGCTCCTCGTTGCAGACGCCGCTGTTGGGGTTGATCTGCAGCGTGTAGTTGTCCATGGCGGAGTACTCGAACAGCCCGTAGTACGGGTTGAACATCTCCTTCGACAGCAGGAAGAACCACTCCCGAGCGAGCCCGCCGTAGTCTGGTGGAATAACACTGTTCTTACATCCTTAATATTCTTACAAGAGGCTTGTGATACTCTGGCGGAATAACATTATTTTTACATCCTTTACGTAATATTCTCGCAAGAGACTTATGATAGTCTGGCGGAATAACATTGTTTTTAGTTATGTACGTAATATCCTTGCGCAAGAGACTTCTGATAGTCTGACGGCATAACAATGTTTTTACATTTTGTATGCAATATTCTTGCAAGAGACTTATGATAGTGTGGCGGAATAACATTGTTTTTACATTCTGTACGTAATATATTTGCAAGAGACTTATGATAGTCCGGTGGAATAACATTATTTTACATTCTCTACGTAATATTCCTGCAAGAGACTTATGATAGTCTGACGGAATAACATTGTTTTTACATCTTCTACGTAATATAATACATTATACAGTACACAGAAGTGAAACAACTTGAGTTGAAACGAAAACAAGGATTTGTGAAAAAATATTGGGTGTAACAAATAAACAGCTTATTTCTCTTTAAATATTACCCAATCAAAACTTCTCTCATCTCAAACTTACTGAATTTCAGACTTGTTACACATTGGAACCGAGATATCGAATTAATATAAAAAACATCACATACCCAATCCAACTT
Organism: Melanargia galathea; assembly: GCA_920104075.1. Classification (NCBI taxonomy): domain Eukaryota; kingdom Metazoa; phylum Arthropoda; class Insecta; order Lepidoptera; family Nymphalidae; genus Melanargia; species Melanargia galathea. The sequence goes on from OV049855.1 coordinate 24,497,987, forward strand.
CCGATTCGAATTCAACCCACAGCTTTGTCTTGAGGAGGTCTAATCTGCTAACGGTACTAATAATACGATACGAGTCTTCTAAAATTGAGTTTCTTCTCACTTTGATCTCGAATTTGTTCGGTACGTTACTCTGTGGACAAAATGAATATTTCACGTTCAGGAAATAAAATAAAAGCAAGTAATAATAGTAACAAAAGGAAATTTCGGGATGAATGGTAATAGCTCGAAATATTGCTCCAATTTACTCTTATTTTATCTTCAAAATTTCAAGGAAATAAATTCAGGACAATTCCTATATAATTTTTATATTAAGACCAATCTAATGATCATGTTAGTCGATCAAAGGATCTTTGTAACCCCCGACGCAAAAACGACGGGGTGTTATAAGTTTGACGTGTCTGTGTGTGTGTGTGTGTGTGCGTGCGTGCGTGCGTGCGTGCGTGCGTGCGTGCGTGCGTGCGTGCGTGCGTGCGTGCGTGCGTGTGTGTGTGTGTGTGTCTGTCTGTTCCCCTGTGGCGCTCAAACGGGTGGACCGATTTGAATGCGGTTTTTTTTGTTTGAAAGGTGATTTAGTCGAGTGTTGTTAGCTATGTTTGATGAAAATCGGTCCAAGATGGCCGCCGCTACAAAATGGTGGATTACATATTTTTTCACAACTCCCTTAATATGGGTATCAAATGAAAGGGCTTGACTAGTAGAATAGCATTATTGCAAATCCAAGATGGCCGCCGCCACAAAGTGGCGAATGTCGGGGGTTTTTTAAATTTTCAATTTATACTTGTTTAAACCACTTTGTTTTTTATCATATTTTCAAAAGTTTATGCTTTGACCATCGAATTTTTCTTTGTTAAGTTTATTACAATTTTTAATGAATTATGATCTTCATGTTGTTTCGCGTCGGGGGTTACGCAACAGCGATACGTACGGGCTTGCGCAGCTGACTCTTGAGGTACTCGTACTTGCGTTTGTAGTCGCGCGAGTAGGGCACGGCCGGGCCCGCGATCTGCGGGTTGGACAGCCGCGGGTCCTCCCACTGCGTCGTCCGTGTGTCTGTTAACGATATAATATAGTCATACATATTAAAAAGTCATTCATAGTCATTTTAAAAAGAGCAACCGCCGAGTTTCTTACAGGTTCTTCTCGGTTGGAACGGCATTCCGAACCTGTGGTAGGTACAATTGACGATTCAAAAGTACTTGTAAAAGTTTATTTGAATAAAAAACTTTTCTATTCTATTCTATTCAGAACATTTACACTGACTACGCGTTGCCTCCGTCACGGCAAATGACATGAAAAACAATATAAAATTACAAAAATTATATTTCAAATTTCAATCAATCAAATTGACTGGTTATTCTAGGCGAACGACAAATGCGACGCGACGCGATGCGACACGACGCGACGTGATACGACCTCCATACAAAATGACAAACTTTCTACGCAACAACGTAGACCGAGCCGAGCCGAGTGAAGGCTCAGCTACTGTTCGATACTTTCGCGTCGCGTCGTATAATGTCGCGTTCTCGCGTTTGTCGTTCACCTAGGACAGCAGGTTGTTTCAAGTGAACTGTGAACTGGAACTCACTGTGATCGATGAAGAATATCCGTCCGTCGGAGTGCACCCGCTCCTCCCAGCCCTCGGGCAGCGGGCCCAGCCCGTCGGCCTCCGCGCCCGCCGCGGCGGCCGCCGCGCTCGGCAGGCTCGACGCGCAGCCTGGAGGAAAACGCATTCATTAAAAACACAAAGCATTAGTAAAAAAATAAACAAATAGTAAAAGGAGAAATCAAACGTATTGGTAAAAGGTGAAACAAAATGCATTAGTACAATGTGAAAAATATCTCAATATAAAAGAAGAAACAAAACGTACTGTTAAAAGAAGAAGAAAAAATGCATTACTAAAAGAAGAAACAAAACGCATAAGAATAAGAATAAGAATAAATTTATTGCTTTCACTGTGTAGGTACATTAGGTTGTAAATTTTAATAATAAGTATCAACAGTTTGCCACTTCTGGCGTGCAATATTTTTGAACTGCAAGTTCTTATAATCTAACGTAATTATTATTATATTTCATATTACTTTTAATATATCTAATATTTTTTATTATTACACACACATTTTTTATTGATATACACTTAGCCCTTATTATAGACAATGAGAATTGTACAAAAAAATCTTATTAAACACTAATATTACCTATATATTATACTATGTATACGGTACTAATTAAAATTTTTACAATAAAATTCGTTGATATTATAAAATGCTTGGTTTATTAGCCATAATCGTAATTTATTTTTGAACATTATGTTTCCTTCAATTTTTTTTTTTTATAATTTATAATTAGTAAAAGAAAACAAAAAGCATTCGTAGAAGGTAAAAACCAGCCAAGTGCGAGTCGGACTCGCGCACAAAGGGTTCCGTACCTTCCAAGGACGGTTTACGATTACGATTCGTTCCGTACCTTGGAACCGTCTGGATGACGTCACACTCGAGTGAGAGACGGCAATCATTTTGCGTTAAAATACATAAACTTAAATAATTCTCCGTCATTTATTGATGGATTAAAAAAAATTCTTTGTTTTATTAGTGTTGATCTATATTTATATCCATTATCTATACTTACTAATAAATAAAATTGAAGTGTCTGTCTGTAATATCGAAATTAACTACCTCATATTAAGCTCATATGGTTATTTGAACGATACTATAACCGAATCACATGTTTTTAAAATTTTTGTCTGTCTGTCTGTCTGTCTGTCTGTCTGTTTGAACGGGCTAATCTTTGGAACGGCTGAACCGATTTTGACGGGATTTTCACATACAAGTAGAGAATTAACAAGGGAGTAACATAGGCTACTTTTTTAACCGACTTTCAAAAAAGGAGGAGTTGTGTTTTTCTACCTATGTACACCGATATCTCCGAGATTTCTGAACCGATTTGCGTAATTTTTTTTTTAATCGATAGAGAAACATTGCGACACTGTCTTACAAAAAATTTGGATTCCAACTCCTCAATCCTGATGCTGTAGGGGATCTGATCCCCAAAACTAATGGGATTTAGGCACTGTCGGTTATTTAAATTGATATTGGGGATACCAATTAAAGACTTTATTGTTGAATGACCTCGAGTAGGTACATGTCCAACTCCTCAACCCTGATGCTGTAAGGAATTGCATTCCGAAATCGTAAGGATCCCACGGAATTTTTCCGTTTTGTGGATGGGTTACTACTTACTACAGATAGGCTACTTTTTGTTCTGGAAAATCAAAGTTCCCACGAGATTTTTACAAACCTAAATACACACGGGCGAAGCCGTGGGCATCATCTAGTGTTAAATATATTTTCAACATCAGGAAACTTCCTAATTGAGGAATACGTAGGTATAATCACCTGTTCTGGGGTCAATCCACGTGGTGGTCTTCTGGTTGTGGTCGATGAAGAATATTCTTCCGTTGGGGGCGCGCTGCATGCTCCACCCGGGCGGCAAGCCTGACGGGAACAAAAGTGACAATGAATCAGTGTCTAAAATTCATGGAAAACAGATTCTTTCCAAAATATGTTAGATGCCGATTTTACCAATGATTCAGAATGTTTTTCACGTAAAGGTCCAAGGTAAACAGCTAATAAGTTTCATATTAAAAAATAAAATACTTTCCTAACGTATGTTTAGAAGTAAGGGTTGTTTAGGGTGAGGCACTTGAAGAAAAAAATAGAAACGGCTACTAAGAACAAAATAGAAACAAAATTCCCTTACTATTCGGGAATTTCCTATTTAATACTTCGAAAATTGTGTATCGAACATAAAATACTAAGGCTGAGTCTATCGAACGTTTTCTGACTCTACTTAGACACAAGAAAGAGTTAAAACGGGACGTAAACATGTGCCTAACATAAATCTATCTCGTTTTAACTCTGACTTGAGTCAGAGTACAAATCTCAATGTAAAGATTTTCAGAATTCTATTCCTTGACATTGGGAAGAGTAAAATAAAGGATTTATATTTGTTTGTAAATTCTCCATTGCTAAAGTGAAAACACAACCTTAGTAGCAGAATCCACGCGAACAAAGTCGCGGACAAAAGCTACAAGTCGATGAAAAACTTACCGTCACTGTTAGGAAGGTTCTGACTGTGAGTCGCGCTCGACGCGCTGCTCCGCGTGCTCTCCGACGATCCATCTGTGTCGTCCTAAGAACATTCAAGCTTTATAAATGAAAGCCACACTTTGTGTAGACCAAAACAAAACAAAAATTTGTTGTCTGTCAAATCGGTTTACGGACGATAATTTTACGTGATAACGTCATAAGAAAACAGTATAGAACACGTATATAGGCCGATCATGCCTCTCTATCGCTTGTTCCGCGCTTTCGCTTGCACGCTCGGCTTAGGCGGAACGTGACGTTTTTTGTACGTGTAACCGGCGTTCATCGATTTATAAGACGTTATCACGTCAAAACTTACAATCAATCATTTCCTCTAGCTGACTAACATCAGATTGCTATATTCAATCTATCCGTAATCTACCGATAACTTGCCTAGCAACGTCAAGACAACTAACTAAACCTATCGAAAGCGTAAAGATGGATTGAATATATGAACCCGGTTGGTTTAAAGATTAACAAATATTGCAGTCAATGTCTCGGAGAAACGCGTAAGAGATTTGATCAATGCTTTAAATGTACTAAAGTTAATTTACCGCCTGTATCACGGAAGTATTTTTGGTTCGTAGTAAGTATGGCCTAAGCGCGTTGCATAGTGCATCACCTGCATCATCCTCATCACTTGGTACAACACTCGTTTTTGGGAGAAGCAAAAAAGACTGCATTACATATTTAATTATTACTGTTCTAGCTTAGATATGGCTAACTTGGAATTTACTGAGTCTTGAAAACGTATGAAAATTGAATAACTTAATATACAACTAAAGGTAGCTCTTTATGATGTCATTTCTAGCAGAATATTAGGTCCTACAGAGACGACAGATTTCTGTGCGATATACTTAGTCACAGCGAACAGAACGTTTGCGTACCGTAGTACTCAAAAATATGTATCGAACTTCTTGCGCGTCATGTGCACACTACATATGCGATGTATTTTATTTAAAAAGTGTATATACAGATAGTCTGTCGTTTATGTATGACCTTTGTAAATGACATTGCCTAATCGTAGTATTTATATCGTATAATATTTAGCTACATTAGACTTTGTGGTGGGCAATGGGTATACTATAGAGGTAGATCAATAGCCATAGTACCAAAAATCAAAATATAACAGTTACAATCGCAATCATTTCCGCATGGATGACACTCTCTTTTGCATTTGCTAATTATATATATAAGCGAGATTATTGCAAAGAAAAGTTTAATACGCTTTTATGTAATAGTTTTAAGAAATTATATATTTATTTATTTATCATACAATCATGTATTTTTTTTTTCTTTATACGGATTCAATTAAAAGTATTCTATAAAAATCCAACATTAACTTCTAAGCTACCGATCTAATGCAACAGAAAAGAAATAAAGCTCAGTTAATTACTCAAGTATACCTATCTTTAGTTGCAGTATAGCTGGCCATATTTCAATACTAAGGAGAATAAGAGTAAATACTACGGCATAAGAAAAAGGAAGTATAACCCGCGCGCCTTCTGAATGAGATGCAACCTTTGTGAACTGAGATACGCTGTCTGCTCAACAGCCGTAGCTAGAAATATCTTCAAACCATTTCTAAAAATTCTAATTAATTTTCAACAATAATCTGACAGTGATTTATGTTAACTTATGGACAATAGTGAGTCGAAATGAGGGTAAAATTTCATAAATAAAGGAAGTCAATATGAGTGGCATTGGAGAGTTAGAATAGAACTTTTTTGTCATAAATAATTATTTATTTACAAACATGAAACACTTCCCGAAAAGTAAATATGAGTGATCGTACAAATAAATAAATGTTATACATTTATTATTTATACTTTATAGTTTCCTTCTAGAACTGTCATTTTTAATGCACTTTGACCACTGAATTATTATGTAGGTACTAGAACAGACAACGCTAACAAAATCTGTGTACCGCGAGCAGCAGCCCTCCTCCCGCGCGCCCCGCTCCTTGAGACATAGATGGGACTACTACAATACAGAGGCGACACATTGAGTATATTCTACCTATTGAGAAATCGCATCTGAGAGTTTGATTTACAATGTTTATTTTATAGCACTATGTGCCCCAAACTCGCACTTAAGCAACGTTTATCCGGGACTTGGGTATTCTATTACCTATTAAACCTCGAAAAAATAATAAAACTGCCTCGTTGGTCTACCATTGATATGCTTGACTGCGAATTTTTAGGTCATGGGTTTAATACCTAAGTCAGGTCAAGCCTGGCATTGGAAGTTAGCGGTGCTTTACCCCCGTACCTCGGAGAGCACGTTTAAAGCTGTCGGTCCCTGTACTTATCACTAATTTGTGATAATAGTTGTTAAAAACATAGCTAATTCATTCCAAACTAATTCACCTTTCAAACAAAAAAACCCGCATTCAAATCGGTTCACCCATTTGAGCGCTAAGGTGGAACAGACAGACACACACACACACACACACACACAAACCAGGGACTGAATAACCGGAATTTAATGGTAGTTTTATTTAGCGGTAATGGGCCTACCCTTTTAATAAAAGTACCGAATTGTTTAAATACCTATAATTTCGGTACCGCTTCATTTCGGTACCTCTTTATTTCTGTACCTTTATATTTCAGTTTACCGGTACCGAAATAAAATTTCGGTACCGAAATAAAATTTCGGTACCGAAATTTTATATCGATATTTTTATCTAATAAGGCTTTACTTTGATGTGCCGTTGAATGAATCCCACCACTTCGGCATTCTATATTCTTTAATATTCTTATTTTTAGATTAAAACTAGCATTTGGAATTTCTTAAAATCCTTACGTTTTAACAAACACTGGAACCGACGGGAAGCGGGGGACGCGCGGCGCGCGGCACGTGGTCAAATTCTTCACCCCGCGCGCGCACCTTTTCGTATTTTTTCGGTACCGAAATCGCAAACCGGTTAAATAAAGGTATCTTTTATAAAGGTTGAGATTTTGGTACCTATTTTGTACCGGTATGATAACGGTGGTATGTACCGGTATGCTCTACCGCTTTCAGTCCCTGACACAAACACGTCATACTTATAACACCCCATCGTTTTTGTATCGGAGGTTAAAAATAAAGTGTCTCATCTGCGTAGTTTCTTAGTCTATGAATTTCAGCGAAACATGGCAGCAAGTGCGGTGACGTACCGTAAAACGGAGTGAATAGGGACAAATTCCAACTTCACATAATTAAATTACATGTTTTACCAATAATTCAGTGAACTTACGAGTGAAAAGTAACTCCTTGGCCTTTACTTGTATTTCTTGAGTGGTTGGCACAGTATTGCAGTACACACCCAGGCATATTTAATTGATTTTAAATAGATCTCAAACACGTCACGCTCCGACAGACGCTTCGCGCAGACTAAGTGAGCTAAGGTACGTTTACCATAACTCTTGTTACAAAAAACCAAGTCTCGGCGTCGCACAGTGAATCGCCTAGAACAAGCTAGGTGGACAAAAGTCAAGTCAAAGAATCATTAAATTGATGGTCACTTATCACTAACGACAACCCAGGGATAATTAATGTAGGTAATAATTATGGCAAACATTCTATAACGATGAGTTATGCGCAGTTGAAATCTGGTGATAGAGTAATTCCATTTACGTAAACAATTTAGTTGCAATTTTGCATTACTTTCGACAGCACCTATTAAAATTTGTGCTGAATATTATAGTTTCTGCTGTGATGGGTTTTACTTTAGAGGGTAAGTATTTTCATTTTTTACTTCAAATAGATTCTAATAACAGATAATGTGTAGTCTAAAATTTTTTGAAAAAACAGTCCAAAAAATGTCGTCTTTTTTTAAATATCTTTACTTCCAACGAATGTAACTTTTTGTATCCACATGTATCCAGTCTAATTTTTTTATATAATATAGCTACTACATTAAGCTTCAAAATGATATATAATTTTAATACCACAACGAATCCATTTCATTTTAATGAATTTTTTTCAGAAAACGTGCATTTCATTTCTAAAATGGAAATTTTCGAAGAGTGGCGGAAACATGCCCAAGAAGAAAGAAATACTCGTCTAATAAGTTTTATTACTTAAAAATTTTCTATTACAAATATTATTCTCAACTAACGGAGGAGTATTCAGTTACAAATAGCAAGTCTTTCGTCAAAATTAGCTGAAAAGTGGGTTGCATCGAAAATTTTTCGTATTTCCATTTTGGTGACTCTTGTTGGCAAATTCTCACGCATTTCATGAGCTACACGAAGAGTACCTTCGCTAACCTCATTTGTAATAATGGGGTAAGCGTACATCAAATCTTTCATGTCCCTTTTCATGGCCCCAAAGAAAAAGTTACAAGGCGTTAATTCTGATGATCTTGCTGGCCAAGGAATAGGTTCACCTCGCTCAATCCTACGAAGTCCATCCACTGGCGTCCACCAAACCGAAAGTAAGCTAGACAACTATCATGTTAAGCTTCTTATAATCTAATAATTTTCCAATAAAAGGTTCATTTGTTCTCTTAGAAAAATTTGTAGTTTGTCCGTCCGAATTCTGACTGAAAAAATGAGGGCCAATTAGATGTTTACTGATTAATCCCATCCATACATTTACAGAAAACCTACGTTGATGTGCCCTTTCTTTTTCTTCCTTAGGTTGTCTCCTTTTGCCGCCCAATAATGTAAATTATGACACTTTTTGACTCCGTCCCGGTCAAATTTAGATTCGTCAGTCCACAGTATTTTGTTGAGAAAATCGGGGTTTTAGAAAAATTTGTAGACACCTGTACCTTTTTGAATAGCTAATGAACCAAGGAAGTTATTTCAGTAATTTGTACGTAACATTCCATACATTTTTTTTAGAAATACTATTGATTTTCAACTATTTCGATTTTTTTTTCAAAAAATAATAAGTGGTTTTTAGGCCTTGACTAAAAAATTAACAGTATTTTCTAGCTTATATTGATTTTAATTGAGTTTCTGAACGCTTTTATATCAGAAAACAACAACAAAAAACAACAAAGACTGGTATGACTTTCTTCAGCAGTTAATTTTTACTGTAAAACTGGAATGTTTTGTTAAAAACCTTAAATCTTCAATAACTCTGAAACGACTACGTTTCGGATAAGATACTATATGAAAAAATTTGCTGCAAATGAGCTCTACTTTAAGCCCCTGTAAGGAATGTATATTATATTTTATGTTTCTGTATCCTGCTTCCTGTCACCCTGTATATTATATTATTTTAGGTTTTGTTTATCTTAAGGTAGTTTTAAGTGATTTTAACTGGGATTTTATGTTGTGTTGTATTTTTTCTTTAACTTGTTATTATATTACTGATTTTAAACATATTATTTTCATTTAAATAAGTACATTTTTTATACCAAACTTGATTTTTTATTTAGAATTTTCCTGAAGCCTTTAAATAATTATTTATTGATAATTTACGCAGTATAACAACAAAATATCATTGTTCATAGCTATAATAATTAGAAAACACAAAAAAATATTTTTGTCCACCTAGCTTGTTCTAGACGATTCACTGTGCGTCGACTCTATATAATAATTCCTCAAAGACTTTGACTAATAAATAATAAAAAATAATAATACTAATAAAGAATAAATTCCATCTCATTTTGAAAGCGCACGAATACATAGTACTACACGGCTAAGTACTGCATGCAGGGACAAAAACAGGCTAAATAAAACCAACAACCACATAGGATAGATCGTCAATGAATTGAAAAACCGCAATCTCAAGACCGCTCTTAAGACAGATTCTTAATCTTAAGAGATACATACAATGATGAAGCATAGCGTTAGCAGCTGGATCAAAAATGATAACGTACCTTCAGCAGTAAAATTCATCTAAATCAAAAAATGATGAATTTCGTAAGAACGTATAGTTAGAGTCTAAGGTATCTATATATCTAAACCTAGTATGTACACTATCAAGTAAAAACAATATCTCTTATTTAAATGAAAGTACAAACCATATTGTGTGATTTTATGTACCATTTTGTTTTTTAATTAAAAAAAAATACTGAAAAAATCTAATTTCTAGAAAAATTAAAGATTAAAAATGATTTGGTACTTATATTTTAACGAAAATATAAAAAATTAACGTCATTTGCACCTAGTTAAGTTATGTGAAGTACAAGTTATGTGAAATCAACAAAATCCAGATCAATGATGGGGGCAATAGATTTCGTCTTGTCAGAAGGCCTAGGACAGACAAATCCATTTTCTTAAGTCAAATGGATTTGTCTGGGCTTTACGAATATCATTTCCTATTTGGAAAATATCCCTCCGTTTGCATTAACTTTTGAGAATAGATTTTATTTGAAGCACATTTCAATAGATTTTATGATACAGTGTAGTAGCTAAGTTTTGGCGTTAGGTTTTAGTTATGGTGTATTGTTAGTCTCAAGCGTGTAGCACGGGTAGAAACGTCACAATCGCCTGTTGTCCTTCACAATGTTGTCGACATGGACATATAGAGTACATTTGATATACCATTCTTGCGTATAATATGTACATTATACACTAATTTAATCCAATAATGTATATTTACAAAAGAAACCATAATAAGGCCGAAATCACATTTACCAGCATCGACTCGGGGTAGTTCTTAACACTTAAGCGCATCGTGAGCATGCTTCCGCGTGCTGGAGCATGCTTTGTCTTGCGTTGACGCGCGTAAGTGTCGTTTAACGTGTAAAATAGTGAGTCACACTTGTACGCATTTAAAATATAAAAATGCGAAAGCAGAATTGACGCTAAAAGAGAATGGATGCTTTTGCATCTTCACACTAAATAACACTTCACTAGATAAAATGCGGATCGTTGCTGACGAATTTGATTTCAGCCCAAGCCGATCTCAGTTTAGTTTGCAAATCTGGACAGCGTTGCTAGATTTCGAGTATCGAAACACTGTAACGTCAAAACAAAATGGAGCTGAACCTTGTTTTACGATTCGTCTTCGTCTATGACATCTACAGCCAGCGACCCAAGCGGAAAATTTGAGAAATAAAAATATTTTTTCTGTTTATCTCTCTGTGAGATTTTTCAAAAGGTCACCAAAAACACTTTTTTAAAAGGTGACCGACCTCTTTCTAATTGATTTTTGATTGATTCACCATCTTTTTAATTGATTTTTTCCGTGTGAAAATAGCCGGCCCGGGTGCGTTTTTGGCACTGTATGTTTGTGTTGTGTGCGACTTTTTCTAATAAATCGGGTCTCATGTGTATAATTTGCCATAGTAAACTTGGCAGCAGCTCACTTACAAGATCATTTTGTATATCGAACCCTCTATATGTCCATCACTCATAGACAATCGCCCAAAGCACATATTGTGGTAACAAGCTATAGTTTTTGGGCTATGACACGCGGTGCGGAAACGCTATAACTACTTCAAGTCCCTCATCAGACTAACTAGTTCATGTTTTGATTATAATTGTGAATGAAACAAAACGCACACAAACACGTAACACTCCATTATGATAACATATTAATGTTGGCTCATATCAGTGGCGTGGCGAAGCAGTAAACATTTTGTATGGAACAATCTACTGTGAACTTTATGTTATAGGAAAAACTGTGTTTTTCTGTGATTCGTACTAAGTAAAAAGGCGTGACTAATGTACTCTCTATTATCAAACATTGATGAACACAATGCGATAACTGCATTGAGGGCATCAAGGCTGGCTTTTGATTGGCTGATAACAAGTTTGATACAATTTTGAAATCAAAATTTTTGGAATGAATCCATAACATATTAAATCATAAATTTCTACAAATAATACCCATGTTAAGGCTGACACATATTCTGTTGAGTCCAGCGTTTAATAGCAAATGGATCTTAATTCCGCTGTACATAATATGTCACAAAGTAATGCTAATCAGTTCCGCAGGAAACATTGTGAAAATAATAGCATTATTTCGTTCAGGGATTGTGCACGATCGAATTAGCTACTTAAAACAACATTTCGCAGAATTTGTATCGTCCTTTAGTCTGCTCCACACAAAACGTAACGCACCACTACCGATATAAGCCAACCGTTACACGTCACGCCCGCAAACCCGTCGGCTGCTTACCTCCGAGTCGTCCAAAGAGCTAGCGGTGGTCCTCCTTCGCCTCGAGGTCGATTGTCGCCTCTGCGGAGTGACCCCACCCGTGGGCGTGCTGAAATGGTTTTCATCAAACGTCAGGGATTCCGTCGAATCGTCCCCGGTCTCTTCCGTGAAAGTCCTCTCCCTCCCGAACGTTATTTCCTCGATTTCTGTCCTCGCATCGTAATCCCTATCGTCTCTATCGTCTCTATCTCTATCATCTATATCTTGATCTAAAACTTCATTGGACTCCGTATCGTTCACGACTTCACTGACGTCATTAGAAGCGTGTGCTCGTGTATCGTTCTCAAGTTCGTTCGCGTCGGATTCCACCGTTTCTTGACTAGAATTTTGATTCTCATTGGTTGAATCTTGAGCATTTTCAACAATCTCCTCCGTATTGCCCGTTTTTACCGCACGTGGAACACTTTCGTTCGCACACACGACATCGTCTTCCTCGTTTTGGTTATTCCTTAGATTAGTATCACAGTTATTGCTTATATTTGTTGCAGTTTCAACAGAGACTTCGTCTCTCAGCTCCGGGTCAAGGATCGGCGTCGAGTAAGGAGTGTTTTCGGCCGTTTCAGCTGGCATATCACTCACTTCCTCCTGTTAGACATTTCGAATTGATACTTCTAGCTAGATATTTCGTATTTATGGACAATTATTGATTAAATTCTTAAAATTAGCGAATCCTACAACTGAGCCTTGAGTTAATCTATCAGTATATTTGTGAATTTGCAAATTCACGAAATTCCAATTAGCATCTAATAGTGACGTTTGTCACTAACTCTAGTCATCAGTTTTGCGCAAAAAGATACACTCGAAGCTCTGATATAGTTCCCTACATATTTTTTTTTTTGGGAAAAGCTAATAAATCATCTCTTGAAATTTTAAATCCATATTCATCACATATTAATATTCAAATTATTCCTGCCTTCCACACTTTCGTGCATGTTATTTTAATCGATTCAAAATATTGAAGATTCGACATAATATGATAACGTCACCACCTAAAAGTCAGCAAATGCCGAATTGTCTATGACAAGTGAGGACAACACGTTGTTTTTGTAATCAGACCCGATTCCAATTGAAAGAAACGGTCAATTTGCGAAAATAACAACTGTAACAAATACAATACACACGCATTCAAAGAACCTCAAGTTACATTTTTTCAATTACTTGACAAATTATACATTAAAATTTACAAATTAACAGCGAATTTGTCCACTCTTAGTGCCTGTTTTACCACCTTCTGATAAGTATCAGATAGCTATCTACAACTTTTGTCTTTGTCACTTGACATAAAGTAAGAAAGTGACAAAACTTACGTTTATGCTATCCGACACTTATCAGAAGGTGGTGAAACAGGCCCTTAATTTGGTAATATTGGTCTTAACCAAGGACGCGTTAATTTTAAATCACTTTAAGTTTTCATTTACTTTTAGCACCTGAACATGTAGTAACTTTTTCGCAAATTGCTCGCTTCAAAAATCGAACAAAAATTCCAATAAACAAAATGAATGTGAACCGAAGAACATTGGTGATGTGTTATTAAGATCACTGTGTACCATCGAGCATCGTGACAATATCATAATATTGTGTACTTAACGTTTATGTATTAGTCACAAGCGTATAAAATGTGCATATGGGCAGAGAGAGTTAAGGCGTATACATTCATAGGCCTACCCGTTTAGCTGTGGCGGGTTCTAAGGTAGCAGCGCGTTCCGGCAGGTTTTACCTCTATTAATGTGAGCAGGTGTTAAATATCACTCGCTTTAACGATTAAGGAAAACATGCATGCCTGAGAGTCCTCCATAATAGGGTATTTGACAACATTGAAAATATACTATTGATTGTGGTCATCTTATCAGATAATAGCCTAAAAAAGACATATTTCACTCAATCAAACTAAATTATGTAATTTTACGCGATATTTTGCACGAAATAAAACATAATAATTTTTGTAATTTTATCAGAACGCTCTGGGATTGTTTGTGACGTCACTAGAAATTGCACTTGACTTGGTTGTTATAATTGAAGTTTATCAAGTCAACCGAAACTAAACTTTAAACCTGAAAAAATAAGATTGATATTAAAATGAGTAGGTATAAGAATTTACAACATTACGATACAGCAATCGCCTTGCGTAGCGTCTCTGTCGCACGCACCGAGTTCCGATAAGGAGCGAGCGAGAGAAGTGACTTGCATACCGATTTGTGACGTCACGCGTATCATGTGATCAGAAATGTCGTTTTTGGCGCGGTTTTCAAAACTTAAACTTTATCATTGATTTAATCCTTAATACTGTAGATATTGCGAAAAATATCAATGTAGTGTGTTTTAATAAGTAATAAAGAATATTTTAAAACAATTTCTAAAAATTAGTCAAATACCCTATGTTCTCAAGTCCGCACTTGGCTAGCGTGATGGACTACGGCCTAAACCCTTCTCATTCTAAGAGGAGACTCGTGCCCTATAGTGGGCCGGTAATGGGTTGATCATGATGAACTAAGCATCACAGGCTAAGCCATAATGGCCATTCGACGTTTGATGTACTATGACGAATGGTCGGGAATTATTGTCTGCCAAAATTTCTCATTTTCGGTAGCGATCAGCATCAAAATGACGATAATCTAATTGCCAGTGCAACGTACTTATATTAATACAGGTCAGTGCTGTTGGCGTAAATCCGTCACCCGTCCTGTACCGCGTAACTACCTAAAGCTTTGGTCTGGCGATCACGACGCACAACGCTGCGGTATGCGGTCTGCGTTGTCGGACACTCAATCATATGAAAAACGTCGAGAATGGTCTCATGTTCCGTAGCAGTATGCGTCAGCGGCGAGGGGCAAGCGCGGTGAAGTGGGGAGGTGTACTGCCGCACACCGCGGCGTCATTCTCGGTTCAACGCTGCGGTGTGCGGTGTGCGTCACGGGTGTGCGATATGGAATTTTTCGAAGACAATTTAATAGAATTAGTTCGCAACTATCCTTCTTTATATAAAAACAAAGACAAAAAACATAAAAGTTTGATAGTTAAAGAAAATTGCTGGAGGGAGATAGCTGAGAAGTTGAATAAAACACGTGAGTTGTTTGTATATATTTCTAATTGTTTATTCGACAGCAGTAGGTACCTGTTTACATAAAAAGTGGCAAACATTACTAGTGACACATGAAACATTTTGATGATTCTGAGATTGGAAACTTGATGAACAATTTAATTTAAATTTAATGAACAATTTAACTTGGTGGTGTTTATTTAGTGTTATAGAAAATAAGCAATAAGTTTTGAATTACCTACTCACTTAACTTGTCCTATCTACTTCATTGTCTTGCCAAGGTACACTACCACGATCACTGTTGAAATACTGCTTGAATAAGTCACGTGTCACCGAACCATTTATATTATAACCTCTTCCCGGTATACACGCCATAGGAATTACATTTTCAGAAGGCATTTCAAGAGTATTTCTGTCTGAATCGTGTATGATCAAAGAACTCATCATATTATGGATGATACAAGCTGACATAACCAACTTGTCTACGACACGAGGGTTTACTGCAATAGGTGAAAAAAATATTCGAAATCGTTGACATAATATGCCAAAAGCATTTTCAGATGTTCTTCTTGCTCTACTAAGGCGGTAGTTGAAAATTCGTTTTGACCTATCTTGAGACGCATGACTTTTTGAGTATGGTTTCATCATATAGTTGGTGAGACTAAATGCATCATCACCTACGAAAACAAAAGGCATTTCTATGTCAGCTTCCGGTAACTTTGTTGGCGGGGGAATCTTTAGCTGCCCATTTTGAATTTTCTTAAATAAATCAGATTTCATAAATATGCCTGCGTCACCTTCTTTGCCATAAGAACCAACATCTATTGTTATAAATTTTCGATTCGCATCGACCACGGCAAGTAAAACAATAGAAAAAAACTGCTTATAATTAAAAAATAAGGACCCGCTGTTACTTGGGCACACGATGCGTATGTGCTTACCATCTATTGCCCCGATACAATTAGGAAAATTCCATAAAAACCAATATTCTTCGGCTATTCTTTTAAAATCTTCCTCGGTGGGTTCAGGAAGTGCAACGTTTAAAAGTCTCAAGCATATACTTTGTAAGACTTTAGGCACAATTTTGCATATCCAATTATGGCTAATTCGAAATTGAAAACTTAAAGATCTATAGCTTTCTCCAGTCGCCAAATACCTGTAAAAAAAAGTAGGTAGTTAATTAATGGGTCAAACATCGGTGCAAAGGTAGTCCGTTTCAGTTCGGTGGTCCGTGTAGGTAAACAGAATAGTGAATTATCAATTATGAATCCATCTAACTAGATCATATTTCTCCATGAAGAAATAGTAGTTTTTGATACAAGTGCGGAACGTGTGTCATTTCGCACGAGTCCCGAGGTTCCTTGGCACGAGCCGAAGGCGAGTGACAAGTCTTGGGACGAGTGAAAATGACAGTTCTGCACGTGTACCAAACAACGTTTTTTAATACAGTTGCTCAAAAATGTAAATGAAATAACAACTAAACAATAATTTAAAGAAACCATTTAATTCTTTGTCTGATAAAAATTCAAAGTACAATTTGAACAGTTGTTAAGAGTAACATTAAAAGTTTAATTAGTAAAGTATACAATTTTTATATTTTAAATATCTGCATTTTTTATATTTTATAGTTTCAATGCTAAATGACTTAATTAAAAAAAATGGTTTAACTTACAAACTCTTTGGTTGATGTATGGCTTGAAACAAAAGTAAATTAAAAAAAAAATGTATGGGAAAGTCAAGAAGCTTATAAGTATGTATTATATGGAAAAGTAAAAAGCACTAGTGCGAAAAATTCAACTTTCCGCACGATATACACCTACAAAAAGTACCACTTTTTGAGCAACTGTATTAAAAAATACTTTATTTATTCGGATTATCTCGTTTAAAATCACTACTCATGTTTACCTCAACAGAACATCGAACTAAAACAGACTATATAGTAGTTCTATATTAACTAACAATGTTATTGTTTCAGCTGAAGAATGTAAGAATAAATGGCGTAATTTACGCGACAATTATAGAAAAAATCAGAATAAGAAGAAAACCGGAAGTGCTTCTTCCGTTTCAAAGTATGACGACGAAAGACTTAAATTTATAAATGACAGCTTTGAAGAAAGGGAGTCTATTTCAAATCTAAATCCCGGAAATGTTCTTGAGGTTGATGAAGATAACAATTTGCCAGTAGAGATATGTTCAGGACCAACTTCTTCAATTTCGAGTTCAACGCCGTATTCACCATGTGAATCTATTTCACAACAACCATCGCAAGAAGGACATTCAATAACACAAAACAAAACTCAAGGTACATCACAAGTGAAAAAGAAAAAAAGAGACAGCCTTGTCGAAGAGTTTAGAAAGAATAGAGAAGAAAGAACAAACATGTTGAGACAAATTACAGAAAAAGGCAATACTCCAGTACACATATTCTTTAGGAGTATGGCCGACGTAGTTTGTCAATTTCCTCCGGACAAAATAGCTCAAATCAGAGCACAAGTTTGTAACATCGTTACTGAAATGGAATTATTGGTCTTAGCGCAACGAGAGACACCATCCCCACAGCAATCATTCAACACACCACAGCATCCAATCCACGCATACAACTCGCAACGAGAGACACCATCCCCACAGCAATCATTCAACACACTACAGCAACCAATCCACGCATACAACTCGCAACGAGAGACACCATCCCCACAGCAATCATTCAACACACCACAGCATCCAATCCACGCATACAACTCGCAACGAGAGACACCGTCCCCACAGCAATCATTCAACACACCACAGCATCCAATCCACGCATACAACTCGCAACGAGAGACACCATCCCCACAACAACCATTCAACATACTTTGATGTTATAACGAGTTACTGTATTCGATTAATAAAAATAATATTATGATTATGAATTGTTTTATTTAATTACCGAAATAAATTCATTTAACTTACCTTAACGTTAGGAATAGTTTTTCTTGTGCCGTAATAGTAAAATTCCGATTTCTGGTTCTAGGCTGTGTGTCACTAATATCATCTTTTATGGCCATTAAAATCTTGGTATAGATCTCCCTTGAAACCCGAAAGTAACCCATGAATTTTTCTTCACAATCAATTAAATGCTTTTTTATTAAGGTTTCGTAACAACCTTCACTCCTCCGTTGTAAATACATGTTCCTCGGAGATTTTCTTGGTCTATTCAGAAGCAGTAAAAATTCTTCTTCCTCCTCCTCTTCAAGCAAAGCACAAATTACAGAAAAATTGTTCATGTTCACGTCTACCTTGGTAGCTGCGGCAAAATCAACTGACCACCTCTCCGCAGGGACGCTAAATGCTGCGTCGTGACGCTGCGTTGCGTCGCATACCGCAGCGTTGTGCGTCATGATCACCAGACCCCGGCTTAAAGCTTTGGTCTGGTGATCATGACGCACAACGCTGCGGTATGCGGTCTGCGTTGTCGGACACTCAATCATATGAAAAACGTCGAGAATGGTCTCATGTTCCGTAGCAGTATGCGTCAGCGGCGAGGGGCAAGCGCGGTGAAGTGGGGAGGTGTACTGCCGCACACCGCGGCGTCATTCTCGGTTCAACGCTGCGGTGTGCGGTGTGCGTCACGACACGATTTCTGGTTCTAGGCTGTGTGTCACTAATATCATCTTTTATGGCCATTAAAATCTTGGTATAGATCTCCCTTGAAACCCGAAAGTAACCCATGAATTTTTCTTCACAATCAATTAAATGCTGTTTTATTAAGGTTTCGTAACAACCTTCACTCCTCCGTTGTAAAAACATGTTCCTCGGAGATTTTCTTTGTCTATTCAGAAGCAGTAAAAATTCTTCTTCTTCCTCCTCTTCAAGCAAAGCACAAATTACAGAAAAATTGTTCATGTTCACGTCTACCTTGGTAGCTGCGGCAAAATCAACTGACCACCTCTCCGCATGACGCACAACGCTGCGTTGCGTCGCATACCGCAGCGTTGTGCGTCATGATCACCAGACCCCGGCTTTAAGAACCATCTCTCAGTTAAACGATAGCCCTAAAATATATATTTTTCGATTTGATCTGTGGGGGGGGGGGTTGTTCACTAAACTTTCGCTGCAAGACCTATACAACGTCCTCAGGTTGCGATACTTATTATCGATCTATGTTTTATCACCCGTTGTACTTACTTACTTAATTTATTCAGAGAAATAGGTATAGGCTTAAAAAGGGGATTAGTAAAAAACGCAATTTCTTGGATATTTTCTGTCAAAAACTATTTTTAAACGATTTCTGAAGAATAATACTAACACAATAATGTTACATACATTTGACTCAATATTAATGTTAGTTATCCAATGTCCGGCGGAAGCCCATGCTGCGAAAAACTTCTAGATAAAAACATAGGCTTAAGACATATTATGACGGCAGAGATGAACTTTGAATGTTCGTTCGAGTCTCAGCGACTATGAAAGGTACGCGCGTATAATTTTCAGTTAATTTTACACTTTATGCATAAAGCATAGTGGAAATAAACTTTTGTACACATTGTAACATTTTATAGTTGCTTCTCAACGACCCTGCATCAATATGCCTCAAGCCATAATGGAACATTATGAAATACATTTTAGAAAAGTTATTTTTTTTTATAATTGTGTATCATGAAATCATTTTAATGTTTCTTAAGTCCCCCATGTTCTTACCGACACCGCAATGATTTTGGCAAAAATAAACAAAAAAACCTTAGTATGGTTAGTTTTAATGCGTTGAATAAATTTGAGTTAATGCAATTATCGTGCATTAATGGGAATTCAAAGTTTTCTATATAAATAAAATTGTTATTTGTTTCTCCTCAAGGTTTGAAGCAGGCTTAAACTTTATTGATATCAACTGAAAATAATACGATTGCAAAAACAAAGCGCATAAGAAAAATAAGTTAGGTACATATTTTATATTTTTCAATATTTCTAGTCACAAGAATGAGGAGGCATACAGCACTAATCATGTTTCTTTTGCCAGCCAACAAAATAAAATACTATTTTTGAGCATCAATTAATATTTCTTTTTTGCATGGATAATAAAGATAGGAGGCTTAAAGTTGTACAGAATTTTGGGCTTTTCAAGAATGAAATTAATAAGTATCATCTTAGAAACAACCGTTACCCAGAATATTTTGAATGTGTCAAACATATCTCTTGTTGTATTGTTTCTAAATACTGTTTAAAAATTTTACCCCAGTAAATTATCCCGAAGGATTTGTTTTTCCAGATGCAAATGTCTCAATTACACGTCAGAAAAAAAATTATCCAATATTTTTAAGGTAACAGATACCCTTTACAGATACTATGTTCCCCCGGAGTATATCCCCCAGATTATTTAACAAAAACAATAAAAATAAATAGTTGAATATATGAATATATTTTGAGGCAAAATAACATACATCAGACAATTATTAATTTAGTTTTAATTTGGTGTAGAAACAAAGAATAATATGTATTATGTGCTCATAATATTAATATTAGTTTCTTCTTCATTGGCCGGCAAAAATGAATTATGCCCTGTATAATGTCAAAATATGTTTGTTAAATCTATACTTTTATGCAATGCAATAATAATAGTTATTTTTTTACGCAAAATAAAACTTTCTAGGCACGTAAACATGCTAATTTCGTAAAAAATAATATACCATACATATTCTACAAATAACAATCGACTCTTCAAAGTAATATGTATACGTTGCATGCAAATGCGACAAACTACACAAATATTGACATGCATTTCGAATTAAATGTATCTTTAAGGTTTCCCTACTTTTGGCGGCCTATCTGAAGATATGTATATATAGTACGACCACTTTTATAAGTCACACCAACAATATTGGTGAGCATAGCATGAGTAAACTAACACCAACTAAAAACTATTGTACAGTTACAACAATTTAAAGCAACGAGACTCGTATGTCATCGGCGTTTACAATTTTTTTTTTAAGTCGACGTTAGATTACTCTTTTATTTATTTAATATTTTTCTTAAATGTTTATAAAATATGTAAGATGTATTAAATTTTAAATAAGTGTTAAGTTAAGTGTTATTCTGTCTTCGATGTGTTAAGTTATGATAAAAATGTATATTGAGTAGATATTATTGTGTTTCAGTTTGCCGAATTATAAATTTTCATATAATTTTTTGTTTAAACTCGGTCACTAGGAGGTCAATGTGTCTAATAAAGATATTTTTTAAACAAACAAAATTTAAAAAATATCTGTGCAAACGAATATTTCCGGTTTACCTGAAAAAGTGATTGTACTATATCTACATATACGTCGCACGGCGGAAAATTTTGAATGAGTTCGCGTGAAAAGAGGGCCTTTAAAGAATTATTATCATTATTCGAAGTAGGTGCCATTTCAATCATTAATGTATCCCGATGAAGTAAGGACCCTATTTCGATCGTTCAGTGATACAGACCTGAGAGGGCGCGGCGGGCAGACTGGCGGAGTGGGCGTCCTGCGCGGTGGGCGGGCTCGTGGGCGGGCTCGTGGGCGGCGTGGGCGCGCGCGGCACGGGGCTGTCGCCGCGCGTGGGCGCGTGCTCCTCGTCCGCGGAGATGTGGAACCGGCGCTGGAACTCCGTCACCGCCGTCTCCATGCGCTCGGCCTGCGACTCTATGCTAATGTTGCGCCTGGTGGGAGAAAATAAATCAATACACTACAGCCTCACTGGCTTCCTCACTCTTAAGAGAGAGGAATCAAGAGCTTAGACCCGCCACGCTGCTCCAATGTGGGTTTGCGGGGGCTTTAACGATCATGTCACATGATAGTGATAATAACCGGGACTCTCCGAGACACCAACTCCGAGCTGGCATTGAGAATTTATTGCCAGAAAACCTCAATACCTAACAATCACCCGCTAGTGGCGCAACCACTTATATGTATAGAGGCTATTTGGCGTCTCACTCATTCGCCCACTGCTGGCGCTACCAGGGACGTACTACGTCGTATGTGTGTTAAGGTTCCGTCGTCTATTTTGTAATCCTGGTGTCTGTGCTGGTGTTTCTCGTTTGGTAGCTCAAGACACCACGGTAGCGAGACCGGTGGCACCGCCATGGTGTCCTTGTGAGATTGGCCCTAGTCTTAAAGGCTGTTAGAAAATAAATGCAAACAGGTAAAATAAAGGAAAAAACAAACTCACATGAAAGTGGGCCTCTCCCACTGCGTGGAGCGCGCTATGTGGTTCACGTAGTAGGTGCGCCCGTTCGCGTCCTGCCGCTCCTCCCAGCCCGGAGGGAGCACGTCGCCGCCGATCGCCTGCCAACAAAATTACCTTCAAAACCTCCGACCTCCGACCTCCGATGAAAAAAAGATGTAGCAAAAAAATCCAATATCCAAGACGTCCTGAATTGTAAGAGTGCCTTAATTTGAATAAATAGGTATCCAAAAGATTGGACAGAATGTTGAAAAAGTTCGTACAGACCTGAGATTTGTATAATTTGAATAAACTCATGTCGAATTTTGACCCAAAACCGAATACTGAATTAGACAGTAAAATGATTAATGACAAAATATGCGCTCCCCCGTTTGATTTCGACCGGCCCTCCCTCTTTGTCACTCGTGTAGCGCCTGGGAACCCAAACGACCTCCTGTCACCTTATGGACTCCTGGCATGCAAGAGAGGATTTCGCTATATTTTCAATTAATTTCACGAAATTATAATATACTCCTCCCTTTGATTTCGACTGGCACTTGTGTACCGCCTGGGAACCCAAACGACCTCCTGTCACCTCATGGACTCCTGGTACGCAAGAGAGGGTTCGCTATATTTTCAGGTAATTTCAGGAAATCATATACTCCCCCCTTTGATTTCGACAGGTACTTGTGTAGGCGCCTGGGAACTCAAATGGCGGCACGGCTTTGTCGGTAGGGTGGTAATTAGCCACAACTGAAGCCTTCCCACCAGAACGGATCAGAGACAATATAGACATTATGAAATCCAAAATTGTTACTTCCTGGGACCTCTCACTTATAAGACCACAGCGTTCACCAATGCGCCAGGGAGGTCGTCATAAGTTGTTACAAGGCTCTGACAGACGTATCATTGCAAATCCACCTAGGTGCACTCAGACAATAAGCGAATGGCATGCATAAATACTATATGCACTTTAAAATAAAAAGGATTAAGGCTCGCCGCACACGAGCCACACGCGACAGACACAAACGCCGCCACCTGAAGCTAGAAGCGGCCACAAAGGTGGCTGACGCGCGCGACTACCACTTGTGGTCGGTGGTAGACACTTGCGGTTCTTGGCCGATCACTTGTACTATGTTTGCAGTATAATAATGGACTCTGACGAAGGTGTAATTGCGCTGCTGCTAATAAAAAACGTCGTCGTAAAAGAGGAAAATACCGCCAATATTGAATATCTCTCAGGAAGCGAGCAGCTACTTTTGTGGCGTGTGGCGACCACCAGCGTCAACCGTGTGCGGCGAGTCTATATAAAATGTATGAAAACTAAAGGAAGGTTGGTAGCGACGTGGCGTTTTGTGACTGTCGCGCGTGGCTCGTGTGCGGCGAGCCTCAGGTGCAAGAAGCGATTGTATAACAAAAGTGAACCTACAACATCAAAGTCCGTCGCCTCGACCAGCTGCCACTCGCCCCCGGTCAGCGACGGTACCGACGACACCTGGTGCCAGTCAAAACCAAGCTTTACTACTATTGCGGCAAGGTGTACTTCTACTTTATACAATAGGACGGCCAAATAATGTAAATCAAAGTTTTACGGAGACGTATGTGTGTGTGTTTAAGTGCGTGTGTACGAAAACGTGTGTGTACGTGCGAGTACGTGCATCTGTGTGTGAGTGCGCGATTGACAACTCATCACGGGTCGGATAATAGTTGACCAATAAAGAAATCGGCTAATCTAGATCCAGATAGATAGGGGAAACATTTTCAATGACTCGGAGTTTACGATGCGACACTCAATTCCCAATTGTAGTTCAAAAGCATTTAAAAAAATCATCAGCGTCAATACAGGCAAATAACATTGACGTGACTGGCTGTGACTTCGAAACAATACCTCTTACTGCAATCTAAGCTCATTTATTACGATTATTTGAATAATACGCTCTAGCCAAACACACGTTTCCAAACATTTTGTTTTCTGTCTGTCTGTTGGTTCAGGCTAATTTTTGAAGCGGTTGAATCAATTTTGACGCGATGGTCAGCAGAGCAATTATACAAGCAACGATCTGTCCTACTCTTTATCCTGCAAAATCAAGAAGAGATCGTACGCGAATTTCAATTTTAGTGATAATAAATTTTGATTGGTTGCCCGCCTTAATCCAAACTACACTGCGCGATTAGTATGCATAATATTGCTAAACTACAAAATAAAGCAAAAAAAAAAATGTAGCAACTAAGGTGCGTTTTTATTATAAATTGCAAAGTAAATGTAGATAATTAAAAAAACTAGGAAGAATACACTTTTAAGTATTCTTTCACTTGTACAACAATTATCACACGTGGAGCAACGTCTAGCAAAATTAAAAATTACACGAAAACAAATTCATATTCTTACTGAATTTTCATCCATGCTAGACATAGGAGTCTGCGTGATAATAATAACAAAATAATATACATTATCAAAACAAATATAATTAATCTGTTGTATAACACAATATCTTACTAGCACTACGTATTACTAAAACTACTTATTACTGCTTAGTACTAGTATTAGTACTAACTACAAGTATAAATTGAAAATTTATTAAACCCCCGACATTCGCCATTTTGTGTCGGCGGCCATCTTGGATTTGCAATAGTGCTATTCTACTAGTCAAGCCCTTTCATTTTATACCCATATTAAGGGAGTTGTGAAAAAATATGTAATCCGCCATTTTGTAGCGGCGGCCATCTTGGACCGATTTTCATCAAACATAGCTAACAACACTCTCGACTAATTCACCTTTCAAACAAAAAAAACCGCATTCAAATCGGTCCACCCGTTTGCGCTCCACTGGGGAACAGACAGACACACACACACACACACACACACACAGACACGTCAACCTTATAACACCCCGTCGTTTTTGCGTCGGGGGTTAAAAACTAACACGACTACTAGTTGAAACACTTCACATAGGATCAAGACCGCACGAAGTATATACTATTACCTACTTCCCAATTCTTAAATACGTATTAAAAACTTCGTTGATCACGTTATTCTAGTAGTTAGCATACTCGACTGCGGATCTCGAGTCTTAAGTTCGATTCTCGGGTCAGGCAAATAATTGTTTGATATTGGATTTTTCTGTCAAGAAATTCTCAGTACCAGTCCAGAGCGAACTCTGGGCTGGTACTAACAAATACAAAACAACAACAAAAATAAAATAACCGGTCAAGTGCGTGGCGGGCCACGCGCAGTGTAGGGTTCCGTAGTCACAATCCTCGAAAAACAGATATAACTCCTTAACCTGTGAACCCTACTTAGCCGTGATAGTTTTCCTTTAAAATTGATTATATACCCTACTGCTGTGAATTTTTTCAAGTTCCTATATACTGCCATTTGGCTGATAGAGGGGGGGGACACTTGACTCTAATAAAAATTTGCACTTTAAAACATCATATTTTACAAACGGATCTAGAAATCGAAAAATGATGTTCCCACACCCACAGTATTTTTAAAAGACCTATTCAACGATACCCCACACTATGGGGTAGACGAGAAAAAAAATATTCATCCCCACTTTACATGTAGGGGAGCTACCCTAAAAAAAAATATTTATCAAAATTTTATTTCACCACTTTGTCGGCGTGATTAATATTTATACTCATGCCAAATTACGGATTTCTAGCACTAATAGTCTCTGAGATTAACCGAGGACGGACGGACAGACGGACAGACGGACAGACGGACAGACGGACAGACGGACAGACGGACGGACATGGCGAAACTATAAGGGTTCCTTGTTTACTACGGAACCCTAAAAACACCTCCAACTACGAATAGTTGGAGGTGGTGTATGAGAAAAAAAGTTTGCTAGTGGTTATCATATCGGAATGCATGTTTCACCCCCGTGCCTCGGAGAGCACGTTAAGCCGTCAGTCGCGGTTATTGTCATTATCATGTAACAAGCCCGCCGACCAGCATTGGAAAGCGTGGCGGTTCTAAGCTCTAAATTAAAACATTAGCGTTTCTACTCAAATTAATTGTCTTACGAGTGGCTCTTCCACGGTAATTGTGATAGACTGGGCAAAAAAAAAATAGAAATTTTTATTTTTACAGTATTCGATTTTTTAGCTTCAAATCAGTGGCGTAGCGTACCTTGGCGGGGCCCCGTATAACAATTGGTTTGGGGGCCCTTATGAAGGGTAAGGATTTCTCACAAAAGAAAAAAAAATGTTTGCATAAAATTAAAAGCAATATATTAGGTTGTAACATAATAAACTGATAATGTTTTAAGAAACTTTACTTTATTTTTTTTGTACAATTAAGCTTAACATTTTATTGAACGTATAGTCCATTACTATCAACAACCTCTTGCCAACGTTGGGGAAGCGACGTTATACCATTCTCGTAAAACTTGGACTCACGAGAATGAAAAAATTCTGTCAACCACTGTTCTAATGTATCTCGGTCATCAAAAGATTTTCCGCTAATGTGAGCCTGTAACGATCGGAACAAGTGGTAGTCAGATGGAGAAATGTCCGGCGAGTATGCAGGATGGGCTAAAGAAATCCAGCCTAGCTCTTTGATTTTTTTATAGGTCGTCGATGCGGTGTGACGTCGGGCATTGTCGTGGAGGAGATACACATTGCCATGTATTCCTTTAAGATTCTCGGCTACTTTATCCAACATAGCACAATAGCGTTCACTATTTATGGTCGTTCCCTGCGGTAATAGTTCCCAGTAGATAACTCCGTGCATGTTCCACCAAACACTCAACATAACCTTCTGCGTAGTCATTTTAGATTTAACCGTTGATACTCCTCTTTGACCCGCGCTAAGCCACTGTCGCTTATTGTTATGATTAACATAAAGTAACCACTTCTCATCTCCTGTAACCAAATCACGAAGCCACGCAAAAGTACGATGTAAAGTCAGTAATTGTGTACAAATCGCTACTTGCATCATACGCTGTCCATCCGTCAATTCGTGGGGTACCCATTGACTGTGCCTGTATACTTTACCCATCGCTTTCAAATGTCGATCGATGGTAGTATGGGAGCATCCGAGTTCTTTTTCAAGTTGGCGAGTAGTTCTCCTTGGATCTTCCTCAATGAGCTGCGCTAGGCGATCAACATCAACCTCAACCGATCGCCCTTCGTGAGGTTTATCTTCAAGATCGTAGTCGCCATTCGAGAAACGTCGAAACCAATCTACTGCTGTATGATAAGAGACTGCATTTTCTCCCATACATTGACATATATTTTGTGTCGCTTGCTTAGCTGTATGTTTCAAACGGAACTCGTAAAGTAGAAGGACGCGGATGTCTCGTCTTTTCAAATCAATTTTTTCCATAATGCCACTCCGCTGCGTTGTCAATTATTGCACTGATAAACTGAGCACACTCGACTGTATTTATACTCACAATCATAGAATTTTCTCGAAGCTGTAAAACAATTCTAGAATGTTCCCGCAAAAATTGTCAGATTATTATGTTACAACCTAATATTTTATTCATCTTAATTATTTATCTATCTGTCACTTTTTCTAAATTTTTTACAAACAATTCAAATTAAATATACCTACCTATATACTCTCCTTGCCTTTTTTTCAGCAAACTGATTTATTAAATCATTTACAGCTGATGATGACTTTAGTTTTTCTAAAGATTCTGCCTCTATGGACAACTTTTTGGACTACATTTTTTTACTTTTGTCATTTCTGAAATAAACAAAAATTTGGGAAGTTTTTGTTAATTTTTGCTTACGCACGTCGGGGGCCCCCGTGGCTTGGGGGCCCCGTATAATTGATACGGCATATACGGCGGTAGCTACGCCCCTGCTTCAAATATAACCAGATGGTCCGCAATTCGCACGCGCCATAAAAAAAATATATAAATTGATCATCAACTAAAGATTTTGTAGCTAATGAAATACTTGCAATGATATAATTATTGAAAAATCAAGTTAAAAGTTCTGATAAGTGTCCGATAGCCTAAACGTAAGTTTTGTCACTTTCTTACTATATGTCAAGTGATAAAAACAAAAGTGGTGAATAAGCTATCCAACACTTATCAATCAGTTAAATAAAGTCCATATTAAATTAAACTTTGGTAAGTTGTATCATGCGAAGCGATGCGCAGCTTCCTCTACAGCCTTATAATATAAAAAGAGTAACAATTTTTGGGTAATAATAGTGCTTCTGAGTGATAAATGATTATAGTTTTGCGGGTAGTTTGTTTTTGCTGTCAACAAAACATATCAACTATGACCAAGCAATTAAATTACGGATAGTAAATAAGTTTTGATTGCTTCAATACATGAAACCCATCTTATTAACTAGCGAATCTACACCAAAATATTAGTCTTACTGGTTGTTCTTCCGCTATGGTCTGATAGAAAAAGAAACATCGTTATAAATAAAATATGCACACACAATACGTAACTATCTCACGTGCATAAACTACTTAATATCTTTTGCCCGCGATTTCGTCCGCATAGAGTAACATACAAATTAGGATTTTCCATATTTTTTAATATCTTTCAATTTTTTTAAAATTTTTAGGCATGTGCGCTTCAATCTGAAGCTGCATTTTCACTTACAATCAGGTGTGATCGCATTCAAGCGCTAGTCAATATAAATTTAAAAAAAAAATAATACTTAAGGCCGTGTCCCCATCAGGCGAACAGTGAGCAGCTAATTGTTTGCTTTCAGTTAGCTTCCCTATAGTTTTTAAATGGAGTGTCTAAACAGCGCGTAATGTACGCAGTTTGCGGCGTTTCGCTTGCAGACTTGTTCAGTGAGTTCAGTGAGCGGCTGATTCGCCTTCGAATGCCTCCAAAACTATGAGATCCAGAGATGAATCAGCGACCGATACGCCGCTCACAGTTCGCCCAGTGCAGACACGGTCTAAGAAAGGGTGTGCGTACTCACCGGTTGCACGTTGCCCACTTGTGGGGCGGGCTCCACCATCTCCCAGCCGTCGGGCGCGGGCTCGGGCGCCTCCTCCGAGCCCGGCTCGCCCACGCGGCCCACCAGCGCGTGGTACACGTCTATGTAGCCGCGAACCCGGGACCGCGCGCTGTACACACACATCTCTTTAACTAGATCGAGTTTTCATAAAATAAATCCATTAGAGTGGTAACTATAGCCCCGTCTAAAGACTCCCCCCGGACCAGACCAGAGACAAATTAGAAATTACTAGCGGACCCGGCAGACGTCGTCCTGCCCGCTATCAGCGCCACCTACCGGGTCCAATTTTTCTACTTATAAACCTTCCTCTTGAATAACTCTATCTATTAAAAAAACCGCATCAAAATCCGTTGCGTAGTTTTAAAGATTTAAGCATACATAGGGACATAGGGATATAGGGACAGAGAAAGCGACTTTGTTTTATACTATGTAGTGATATATTCCCCGATTGTCTGAGCTGAGAAGCAAACCCGGGATAAGACCACGGCGCTCGCCCCTGCGCCAGAGAAGATCGTCTACACAATGAGATCTTTCATTTGATACCAATCTCAATAGATACCGGATACCGGATATTCGGCCAACTTTATAGCCGGATAGCCGGATAACCGGCCGCCGGATATCCCGACGGAAGATTCTAATGAAATATGTATTTAAAAATGTCTTGCGAAGAGTCCTCCAGTAGCAGTTCATCTTCAATCGGCTTAAAGTAGATGAGAAGAGACAGTCGGCTGTATCTCGCAAAGCTCATGAAAGTCATTGGGATTGATTTGATGAGGTAGCAAATGAAAACAATACTAGCCAGGTTCAACGTGAAG
Organism: Melanargia galathea; assembly: GCA_920104075.1. Lineage (NCBI taxonomy): Eukaryota > Metazoa > Arthropoda > Insecta > Lepidoptera > Nymphalidae > Melanargia > Melanargia galathea. Next base: position 24,528,195 of record OV049855.1, read on the forward strand.
AAAGAAACGCAATAGCATATGAGCTTGATTTTTATCTTAAGTCAGTGGGAATTGATCGCAATAATTGTGACGCTTATACTTAGTGGGCAGGTAATGCTAAACAATACCCTTTAACAAAGTTTGCCAAAATCTATCTTTCAGCAGGAATATTTTAAAATATTCCTTGAATTTATTGATTTAAAATCACAAATTCAGTACAACCGATTTTAACATGGAGCGTATCGTACATACCTGCAGGGTTATTCTGTAACTTAGTTACCAACTGAAAATAGTTGCCAACGAATTAGTTTGATATACATTGCTGCTTTACTGTGGGAAATATAAAGTGTTTTCATAATTTCACACAATAAAGCAGCAGTGTATATCGAACTAATTCGTTGGCAACTATTTTCAGTTGGTAACTAAGTTACAGAATAACCCTCCTGAACGTATAAGAATGCATAGACGAAATTGAGCTCTAATTCAATGATGTTATGGTTTATTTTACTTTGACGCTAATGCCATCAAATGAATATGATTTTCATCGTCAAGTTTTACACAATCGGGGCGCTGATATATTTTTGTTCATCATATGCGATTTCATCTTACGTGGGTACCTAGCACACCGGCAGATCATGCAAGGCATGCAAGAAGGCGACACGACAAAAAGTTCACACACACCGCAATTACAATGCAAAAATTATAAAACGTCTCTAAACATAATTAATAATTCGAAAGAAAAAAAAACTTGAAAGATTGAATAGCTAAATAATCGTAGCAATTCAGTTAGTATGCGTTGCAATCAAGAAGACTATCGTTAGGTAAGGGGCACTCCATAAAATACGTATCACCTTAAGGGGAGGGGAGGGGGTCGACGAATTGTGACATTGTGTGACGAGGGAGTGAAAGGGGCCTTAATTGTGACGTCACTTTTCAAAATGTAATATATTTAAAGTAGGTACTATTAAAACACGAAATATGAAAAACAAAAATTATGGCTAACCCCTAATTCGGAACTCGCACACCACCGGTCAAACTTTTATCGCCATAAAAATTTCGTTCGAAACAAATTTAATTTTTTTAAATAAATATAGAAATAAATAATAATGAAAGAAATAAGAACAAATACAAGCAATATATTAAGAAAAATTAAACCGACTTCAATTATACGATAAAATTTGAAGAGTTTCACTGATTTCTCCAGGATCCCATCATCAGATCCTGACCTGATGACCATGGGACCCTTTCAAACAAAATAAAAATTTTCAAAATCGGTCCACGCCGCTGAGTAATCGGGGAACATACATAAAAAGATGCCAATTGCCAACGAATTGAGAACTTCCTCCTTTTTTGAAGTCGGTTAAAAATAAATCTTAAACATGATGTACGTATTTTTAGCATGGCAGTGTGCAGCTTTCTCTCAATCTTTGGAATGCACAGTAACTACATACTCTATCACACGAGAGCCGCTAATGCAAAAACTCAGACGTATAAAAACTTTAGAAAAAAAAAAAAAAAAAAAAAAAAAAAAAACTTTCTAAAATAAAAAACTAAAAAATAAAAAGTTTGTGTACTAATGTACACGCATATGAAGTTATACTTTGCATGCAAATAATTAATTACAATACGCGACAGACGGCCATGTTTGTTTGCGAAGCGTCTGACAGTCGAATCAGACGTTGCCAACTATAACATGTCGTTTTTCGTGTCACCCTATGCGCATAATAAAAATTCACTTTTATCAATTTTTCATAACGCGCGCAAAAAAGTATAACTTCAATTAAAAAAAAGAAGCATCAGCATAAGCGCGTGTCTACTTACACAGACCTGCGCGGGCGCAGCGGGTACTTGACGGGCGGCGCGCGGCTGGCGGCGGCGCTCTCGGCGGGCGCGCCGCTCAGCGGGATCTCCACCATGCCGAGGAAGTCGTCGCGCGTCAGCCGGTTCTCGTCGAACACCTGGATCACCAGCTTCTGCTCGGCCGGCTTCACCTGCTCACGCCGCATGCCGTTATAAACATCGACACGTACATCAAACACTGAAGGAAAGTGGAGGGGGTAAGCTATTGTATTACGTGCGTGACAGTTCGCATACGCAGCTATCCCCTCCACGTTTCGTTCAGTGTTCGATGTACGTGGCGTGGCGCGGGTTATACTTAGCGTTCGCTGCCATATGGGCCGTGAGTCATGTGGCTACTCACTAGTCGCATCGCTAGTTAAAAGTCGAATCGCCCCACCAGGGAAAGAGAAGCGTCGGTAGAAGAAGAAAGCCGTGGCTTAGAAACATCTGAGAATGGACTGGGATAGCCAACGTAGCACAACTTTTCCGTTTGGCGAAAGACAGGAAGTTATATGACGAGATGACGGCCAACCTCCAATAGTGGAGAGGCACAAGAAGAAGAAGCCACATCAGGGGCCTCTTACATGGGTGACTAAAGCCGCACAACTTTCGCCGCACGGCGAAAATCGACTGTGTAAATGCAATTCGGCTAGGCCACAGGTGACTAAAATCGCCAGTTCCAAAACTAGGCGACTTTGGCCGTGTGGCGGGCTGCATGCGGTTGGTAACTAAAATCGATTGTGCAAATGCTCAGTCGCTTTGCAAATTCGTTCCCTTTTTCTTGGATTTAATTTCTTAGAGTAATTCTTGATTAATGGCTTATCGAACAATTTCAATACCAGTACGCAGCTCAACCGTTCTGCCATACATTTAAATGCAAAATGAACAAGCGGCCCGGCGCACGGCCAAGTCGCCTGGTTTGGAACTGGCGATTTTAGTCACCTGTGGCCTAGCCGAATTGTTATTTAGACACTTGATTTTAAGTTGTGCAGAAGTGGTACGGCTTTAGTCACCCGTGTACACGGCCCATCAGCTTGATAAACCCTGCAGTGGCGTACATGACTATAACCTATCCACCGAGACAAGTTAGTATGGTTATCAGAGACTCGTTTGTGATCGGTCAGTTATAAGGGTTAACGCAGTGTACGTGTATATTTTAGTATGATTGTGCTACCTGTGCTGTGAAGACGCGTATATATTATGAAGAATGTATAAGAAGATGTGTATAACTGAATATCGGTCTGCTGTCTTGATTGTTGCTAGTTGCAAAATACATAATGTCAAAACTCACCCTGAACACAAACTCCTGGTTCCATACTGGATTAAGAGTCTGGAAAGATCATAATGAGTGATCAATTAATGGATGACGGAAATAAACTTATAGGTTCAAAACAGTTAAAGCAACAACATAAACAACATCAAAATCATCATCTTCATCATTATCAACCCATTACCGGCCCACTACAGGGCATGGGTCTCGTCTCAAACTGAGAAGGGTTTACGCCGTAGTCCACCACGCCGGCCGAGCGCGGATTGGTAGACTTCAAACGCCTTTGGGAACATTATAGAGAACTCTCAGGCATGCAAGTTTCCTCACGTTGTTTTCCTTAACCATTATAAAGAAAGTGATATTTCATTGCTTAAAACGCACATAACTCAGAAAAATTGAGGTGCGTGCCGGACGGAACTCGGGCCCCCTAAAAGGAAGCCAAAGTCTTAACCTCTAGGCTCTCACCGCAAGCAACAACATAATCTATATTAATTATTTACAACAATCAAAGCTCTGAGAACCCTCATGTAGAACAGCAACCTACTCGGCCAAGTATTATTTTTATAATCACAATCTCATTACCACTAACTTTAGAGATTTAAGAAAGAAACAACGTAAGTACCTTCTTCTTGGTCTTCGTAAGAAAAGTTTCAACCGTGACATCTCCATCAACCGTCTGCAGTTCCACACGGACATACGGATCACTGAAATGGATACCATATTTCATTACATATACATTTTCTCGTCATCCTAATTGTTTAACGATTGCACGATCAAACAATGCGATTTCTTCATACGATCGAATCAAACATAATATAAATCCCCTTAGTGTCCTGATTGAAGCTTGCAAGTCATTGAGCGATCGCAGTACTAATTTTCATGATAACCGTCTTGTTTTGAAGTCGGTTAATTAGGCATTTTCGTTTTCTTTGTGCCTTAGAAAGCACATTAAACAACGCTCCCAGTTAATATAACTAAGATCTGATATTAATAATTGTTAAACCTAAGAGTCGAAATGGCATACTCTTAGTTGAACCTTACATAATATGTGGAAGGGTCTGGGGAAACCATGCATCATTATCTCAAGAAAACTTATTGTGATTAATGGAAAGGGGTTACAACTTCCAGCTATGAAGAATATGACTCTATCAGAAAGATACCGATTTCAACATTATGTCTGTACAATGGTAAGTTGTATTCACTGAAAGGCCTGCCTCTGCACCACTGATATGTGCTGGCTAATAAATAGAATTGATAATAGCGGAACTCACCTAGCACCAAAGATGTCTTTTTTAGCTAATGAATAAGCCGCCACTATCTTCAAACGAAGCAGGAAGCTGTTTTCATCAGTCTGAAAGCACAGAAAATACAAATTACACTTTTGGGGCGGCTATCTTATAATGAAATACAATAAAATGCTTTTTCTCTGAAACATCTCATCATCATCATCATCACCATCATCATCATGATCAACCCATTGCTCACTACAGAGCACGGGTCTCCTCTCACAGTGAGAAGGGTTTTGGCCATAGTCTACCACGCTGGCCAAGCGGATTGGCAGACTTCACACACCTTTAAGTACGTTATGGAGAACTCTCAGGCATGCAGGTTTCCCCACGATGTTTTCCTTCACTGTTAAAGCAAGTGATATTTAAATACTTAAAAACGCACGTAACTCCGAAAAGTTAGAGGTGCGTGCCCGGGATCGAACCCACGACCTCCGATTTGAAGTCGGTCGTCCTAACCACTAGGCTATCACAGCTTTTCTGAAACATCTAGAAAGCTGAAAAATTTCTATAGTTTTAGTGTTCGAACTATTGTGAGTGATAGCCATTAAAACACAACAAGCTCACATGTATGCTAGAGTATGCCCTACTAGATGTGGATTGATCTGAGAACCTTAATCATGTTCAAGTTCATGCAGACCAGCTGGGCTATTCTTTAACTTAGTTACCAACTGAAAATCGTTGCCAACGAAATAGTTTGATATACATTGCTGCTTTACTGTGTCAAATATAGTGTTTTCATAATATTTTCACACAGTAAAGCAGCAATGTATATCAAACTAATTTGTTGGCAACCATTTTCAGTTGGTAACTAAGTTACAGAATAGCCCAGCAGGTCATAATACAGGCAGCTCCAGTCTGTGCCTGCCGGGCGCACTGTGAGGGAGGCTTTATAAAGGGGATCGCCAAATGGGTGATCAGTCCTATATAAGGACTATTTCACAAACAACAAAAACAAGTGAGAGGGGCAAGTTGGCCCTACTCCAGCATACATCTATGCAAGTATTATGTATTTATGAAGTTTATAGTATCACACTGCTGTAAAAAAATCAGGTTTCTAGTCTTACGCCATAAATATACCATTTTTTATGAACTAAACTAAAATTCACTAATTGTAATCACTAATTGTATTAATGGAAAAGGGATTGGATGTTATGACACAGCCTAAAAGACATCAAATTATAATTATGACCTAATAATAGCAATGAGTCATACTCATATCCTAAGTATTTAATACATGTAGTCAATCTTAAATCTATTTAAGACTGACTAGTTGATGCCAGCGACTTTGTTCGCTTAGATTCTTATAAATTCTTCTTGGAGGTGGAATTTCTAAAATTCCTGAAACACGTAATTTTTTATTTTTAACCGAAGGCCGGGGCCGCACTGCGAAATATATTCGCGCGAATTCAATTCGCGCGATTTATTTTCCGCATTTTAATATATTTTTTTCGCGAATTTTAAATCGCAAGTGCGGGCAGCTTCATACATTTCCATATGTCATAGAATTCTGCGAAAAAATTCGCGCGAATAAATTTTGCAGTGCGGCCTCGCTCTAAATACCAATTTTCATGGATATAACTTGAAAAATGACGGACTTTCATACAAACTTTTATCCCCTATTTAACCCCCTTAGGGATGGAATTTGCAATAATCCTTTCTTAGTGTGCGCCTACGTCATAAAAGGAAGCTACTGTAAAAATTTCAAGTTTCTAGTTTCAGTGGTTTAGGCTGTGCGTTTATGATCAGTCAGTCAGGACAAGCTTTTTTATATTATTATAGATATAATTTCCATAAGAATTTACAATATTGTGAAATAGTATAATTATATAGTTTATACAACCTTGTAGTGAATGCAAAAGTGTATATCCGTTACCTTTTCACAACTCTATCGCTAAACTGATCTTGATGAAATTTGGCACAGAAATATAATAACTTGCATTGATAAGTTTCCACAGTATTTTTAAAATAGCTTAATCCATGTGAACACAGTTCAGAGTCAGCTGTTTGTGAAAAATATCCAAACAAGAAATAATGCTTGATGCAAGAAAGAATAATAATCTTTTTAAATATTTTTATAACTAAAACAGTAGTTTAAAAAAATACAGGTTTATTTTATTGTTTTTCTTATCTCTGCTTTATTTTAATAGTTCAAAACATTAATAGTTTATTTATGGGTGTTGCTAGTTTTGTGCTAATTTTAGGAGATGTTCTAAAGGTATATTATTTTGTACATCACACAAAACCCAACGGTAGACTGGTGTGTAAACTTGCACACTTCAAAGGCATATTCTCTTTTACATTTGCCCATCCACTACTCAGGTCTTCCACCATTAAGAAACCAGTACAAACCGGTTACAAACCCTTACAATGTGCTGCAATTGTTTGTCAGTTACATCACAACAAATCTTGTGGAAATGGTGAAAAATCTGATCTTATTCTTAGTCTACATTTTATTGGGAATTTTGATGTATAATTGCAGCTTTCTAAGTCCAAGAGTTAGGACTGGCCATTGATGACTCAGACAGGGAGTGAATCAGGATTTTTTTTTATCTTGTATTGACAATGATCATTATATGCAACTCTTTAATAAGACAGTTGAAACAATTGAGATTGAAATCACTGAAGTGTTGATTGAAGTTCAATCAATGGCACTTCAATTTAAACTGTTAATCACATCACTCATCAACAATAATTGCAATAGAACATCTCCAGGTCACTTTGTGCAAACCAACCAACAGCAGTTTATAGAAAAAATAAATACCTCTTTTACACAGTTCATTTGCTTTATCTATGTTATTATAGTGTGAAACTAAGTGAGGTAGATAGGATTGGCAGCATTCTAGCGTAATAAAATATACGAAATACCAATTCAAATCCTATTAACAGGCTTAGACTGAGAAACAACACAGACCACTGAATTATACATACTGGAGCAATTTATGAGTGCTCAAATAATATCGAAGGGCATATAACGCGTTTGACTCCTCAAATAGTCCATTAAAAATGCTAAACCAATCACAAGGACATGTGCATGTTAATAGTTTAACACTTAATTATTGTAAAAAGCCTTGGTCGTATCGGAAGCTCATTAGTGTCTACAGAAAAACATATTTTAGTATAACTCACACGTGTATCTGGTTGCCAAGCCATGTGAAATTAAACTAATTATTAATCGTAATGCAAAACAATTGGCGTTTCTTTGCTAGGCTCATCGGTTGGAAATAAGATTTTTGACACGTCTAAAGAGTTCTTTTCAACACCGCCGCAACCACAGTTTCATGTTTCGGTCTCATGGGAGACCATTGGAATTGTAAAAAAACTAGGAAAATAAACACTACAGCACTAAATCACTAACACGGTTATGGAAATATACAAACAAAAAACTAAAATAGGTATCACGGGAAAATATCGTCTGGAACTTGCATGACAATCAAGTGACAGCTGTTTGACATGTCTTTGTTTTGTCACTTTAATTTTTTTACGCATTACAATACGTTTCACGCACACTTTACATAATGGAAAGCAACCATTAATTTTTGCAATGCTAGGTCATTTTTTGCAATGCGCACTCTTTGATGATTTAGGAACTCAGATTATCAGGAACAAGTGGGAAACAAGTCTTGATTTCAGTACCGTAAAACGGGGTGAATAGGGATGCAGGGGTGAATAGGAAAATAACCAGGAAAGTTTTTCGACACTAAAATAAATTGCAAAGCTCGTTACAATTTTTACCATATTTGGTAGCATGATAGTAGAGAATTAGAAGGGCTTACGGCGACACTGAACTATGCATCACATTAGCTACAAATTGTGAAAAACGACATTTGAAAATACCATGTCGGTATACCGGTTTATTACAGCTTAAAAACTTTGCTCTCTAAAATTTATTTTGTAGAAAAAAAAGAAAATTGTGAATGGAATACGTTATTTTGTGTCTGAGCTATCATATGCATAAAAGCTAAGTCTCATTTGTTGGTTAATTTTAATATATTTTGATAAATTAGAAAGATACTGAAAATCTGTTGGTTTTGGGGTGAATGGGGACGGCTCAGTGACTGAATTGGGACGAAAGAGGGGTTAATAGGGAACGACTTATGGGTGAATAGAAACAGCTTTGTATGGTTGTCACTAATTAAGTTATAATATTTTTTTAAGGAGGCTGTACCTACTATGTATTAGAAAATTATGTGATTTATTTCGTATTTTACTATAGTAAATACTAATCTATACCATATTAGAAAGATGAAAGATTTGTATGTTTGAAATCGGTAAACTGAAACTAATTAACCGATTTAATTTTTTTAAAGAAAACATTAACCACGTTGAACATGACTATTACTCCCCTTTCCTCTTCAAATAAGCGAAAGTTTATGTTAGGAGTGAGGACGAGTGACAACAATAGTGTAACGGGTGAGGTTTGAACTTTCGGTTTTTCAATCCACTCCCGACTATATAAAGTTCCAAGTATATAAACTATAATTTAAAAAAAAACAATATGCCTACCGAAATAAGCTAGGCCTTCACACTTACACGTATTTGTCCATATCTTAAAAATTACTGAACCGATTTTCATTAAACTTGTAATTTTCCCTAATTTGAAGTAAACGTAAGCCAATAAAAAGAATGGCCACATTCCGATGAACAGTTTCGGAGAAATGCATGGACAAACATATAAACATACCAATATACACCTATAAAATTTTGTATATTTGTTTGGAAGCCCTAATAAATTATAACTTAAGTGAATATATTGCGTTTCTAATAATATTACTATCGTGTTGAAACCTTTTTTTAAGTCTGCTAAAATGATTAGTGTAATTATGCCAGCCCTGGCGAATTTCCCTATTCACCCTATTTTCATCCATAGTCACGCCAACTTCTGGGTGAATAGAAATAGCATATATTTTTAATTTTACCTTTTCTTGACTAAATCTAATTGTTAATTGCATAGTTTTAGCTGAAATATTAAAGATATCCATAAGACTCAAACATTTCAATCCTGCTACACCAATATTTCTGTTAAAAACTGCCTTAAAATTCTTCATGAAGTTGGGATTTGTCCCTATTCACCCCGTTTTACGGTACAGATTGACACCATGTAAGTATGGATTTTTCAAGTACCTACTTCCCTTCCCTTGAAAGATTACAGAAAATAACAATTTAGCAGTAATCAGCAATAACTTTATCCTATCAAACCATATCAAACTATCTATCTATTAATATAATAAAACTGTAACAGATCCAATTCTGTACATTGAAGATATTTTGAAATTTTTTATTGGAGGGCACTCTATAATCGATACTGAAGCCAAAACTGCAATTTTTTTCATTTTTGTCTGTCTGTCTGTCTTTCTGTCTGTCTGTCTGTCTGTCTGTCTGTCTGTCTGTATCTTGGCCGCGCATCACGCCGAAACTACTGAATGGATTCGAATGAAACTTGGTACGATATGAGTTTATACTCCGAGGTAGGACATAGGATACTTTTTATCCCGAAATTCAGCACGGTTCCCTTGGGAGAGGGGAAGAAAGTTAAAACATGTATTTAGCTCTAATTCAATAACGGGTACTTCGATTTAACTCATTCTTTTTTTGTTAGAAAGGTAGTACTTTAAGTATTGTCCCGTAAATATTTCAAGGTCATAGGTTTTTTAGTTCAGAAATGACAGACATTTATTGGGTTCAAATAACTTGGGACCCGGATCTTTGAACGTACGGCTTATTTTAAACTGGTGTGCATTTAGAGTTATGTTTGTCGATCTGTCTATTTGTTCCAGCTAATTTCTGAAACGGCTGGATCGATTTTGATGGAACTTTCAATGGCAGACGGATGATGTTATATGGAGTAACTTAGGCTACATTTAGTTTAGGTACAAAAAAGGATTATGGGATCCAATCCGATCCTATATAAAAACCTATATAACCACGCGCACGAAGTCGCAGGGGTCAGCTAGTTAGAATAATATAATATTGCAGTTTCAATTTAAGTAGGTAGGTATTAAAATATAATTACATACATACTTACCAGCGTTGCAAATCTGTGGGGAATTCCCCAAACTGCGGGGATTTTCAGTACGATTGGGTAATTTGTGGGGAGAGCGTTTATGTGGGGAAAATGCGGGGAATTTAGACATTTACACTATACCCTATCCTCTAAGACAAGTTAGTATGGTAATCAGAGGCTCGTTTGTGATTGGTTAGTGATATATTATTAAACCAGCTTTTGCCCGCGGCTTCGCCCGCGTGAATTTCGTTTTTCACAAATCCTGAGGGAATCGTGGATATCTGGTTTCTTTTTCCGCTGCTTTTTCCAACCTTTATACCTACTTTCAAGCAAGTTTACTATAGTAATCTACCTATAGCTGTAGATATAGATTTCGGGCATTTCAAAATCCCGCGGGAACTGTGGATTTTTCCAGGATAAAAAGTAGCTTTAGCTTGAAATGATGTTTTAAGTCAGGGCATAATCTATCTCCATTCAAAATTTCAGACAAATCGGTTCAGTAGTTGCGACGTTATAGAGTAACAAGAGTAACAAACATCCAAACATTCAAACATCCACACTTTCACATCTTCTTTTAAAATATAATAAAACTGTAACAGATCCAATTCTGTACATTGAAGACATTTTGAAATTTTTTTATTGGAGGGCACTCTATAATCGATACTGAAGCCAAAACTGCAATTTTTTTCATTTTTGTCTGTCTGTCTGTCTGTCTGTCTGTCTATATCTTGGCCGCGCATCACGCCGAAACTACCGAACAGATTCAAATGAAACTTGGTACGGTTTGAGTTTACACTCCGAGGTAGGACATAGGATACTTTTTATCCCGAAATTCAGCACGGTTCCCTTGGGAGAGGGGATGAAATTTAAAATGTGTATTGATCTGTAATTCGTTAACGCGTTGTTCGATTTCACTCATTCTTTTTTTGTTAGAATGACAGTACTTTATATATTGTCCCGTAAATATTTCAAGGTCATAGGTTCTTTAGTTCAGAAATGACAGACATTTATTGGGTTCAAATAACTTGGGACCCGGATCTTTGTACGTACGGCTTATTTTAAACTGGCGTGCGTTTAAAATGTTTGTCGGCCTGTCTATTTGTTCCAGCTAATCTCCGAAACGGCTGGATCGATTTTGACGGAACTTTCAATGGCAGATAGGTGATGTTAAGTAACTTTTAGGCTACATATTGGGCTACATTTAGTTTAGGTACAAAAAACGATTATGGGATCCAATCCGATCCTATATAAAAACCTATATCCACGCGGACGAAGTCGCGGGGTTCAGCTAGTTTATATTATTAGTAGGATTAAATTAAGGAAACCCTACGATTATTTAAATTTTCGAGTTTTAGGAACTTCTACGTAGGTACCTTAATTTTTTCACTTAGTAGACATGGTAGAATGTAGTGATATCAGAATTTCGGGTAAAAAGAAACTCAGTCCCTCATTTTTATTTCGAAACTTATCTTTTTGAATTCGGTGGCTCTTAGGGAAAAAGTATTCAGACATTTTTTACAGATAATTATCTGATCTACAATTTTGTCTAAAATATTTTATGATAAAACTTACCGTTTTGCTGAAAACTTCCCGTGAAAACTTTGACCCCGAGTAATTTTTTTTCCAGGTGTCGGATCGATGAGGACTTTTTACATTTCATTTATAATAGTGTCTCGAACAATCCTACCAATTTTCAGCCTAGTGTAAATAAACTGTGCGTGTCCAGGAGTAAATTTTTTTTTTCAGGTGTCAAATCGATGAGGACTTTTCACATTTCATTTATAATAGTGTTTTGAACAATCCTACCAATTTTAAGCCAGGTGTGAATTATTGTAACCTTGGAAGTCTAAATTGACTGGATTATACAGGGTGTAAATGACATCTTAATGAAAACTTTGAGGTAAGGTTGCATTTAATGTGTTATGTGAAAATACTGAAATCATTTATGTCGAAAATGATTGGTTTCAAATATTGCCATTTTTGAGCGTGCAATGTATTGTATACAAGGCGATCACAACGCAATGCTCTGCGCAAAATTTACACTAGACTTTTATAATTAGTAGGCGGTGCGGCCCACGCTACATGCCGCGCCGCCTAGTAGGTACCGACGTAAGTACCTATGTAGGTACGGAGTCAGCGCGACATTTCTTTTGACAATGCCGCGGCCGCGGCCCGCGAACCTCATTATGAATTCTATGCGCGTACTGACTGCCGAATGTACCTACTATCATTGTAGGTTAGCGACCTGTACCTACTCACTAGGTTAACAGTCAGCTGATCTACATAAATCTTAAATTTGATTACATTTCTGTTTTAGGTGAAAATAATGAAATAATTACTTTTTCATTTAAAATTGCGTTGAGACAGATAGTAATAATGATTTTATACAGTATTCAGTTAAAAAAGAGGTAAAAAATATCGGAAATTTCATGGAAAATTCGACGAAAAATTTCACCATTGGGAAACCTAGAATCATGTACTGAATCCGTGGGACGCGTTTTGAACAACATGTCTGAATACACCCTTTATACTTACTTATCTCGGTGGATAGGGTATTTAGAGAAGGTATTAAGAAGAAAGGAGGGAGCCTAAAATTTGATCCATCAAAATATGATATTATTATGTTAACAAAACAAACGCGCAATGAAGAGCCAATGTGGCTAATTCTGTTGTACACCTAAACCTAAAATCTCTTTCACAACGATACCTGCGAAAAAGGATAGCACTATTTTTAAACCTATCAATTTAGTTTAGAGATTGTGTACAACAGAATTAGCCACAATATCTTGACTAAAATCATTAAATACTTAAATATAAGTAATAAATATATTTGATCTACAATATGATCAGTACTTTTATTTCTTTGCTTAAAACTTGTGGGGAAAATGTGGGGAATATCGATTTTATTTTCCCCAAAATTGGGGATTTTCAGTTAGGTTTTCGGGTAATCCAGACCGTGGAAGTTGGCAACGCTAATACTTACATGTCGAATTGATAAACTCGTGGCTTTTATTTACCAGTATTCGAAGTTCGAACCCACCACCTTACGTTTCGCATAGGTAGGAGTAAGACGTCAGGTATTACTAAGTGGTCAACGTTAAAAAGTTACCTAATCCGTAAAATAATAGGTAATAAACCATGATCTATCAGTAAAAATGTCGAAAGCTATATTATTTATCAATAATAACCATCACAATTCACTCGTATGAGTATACTTACATACTTAGGTACCTACCTACCTAACTATCAATAAATTAATCGGAAATAATTATTTATAGCATTATATACCTGTTACGGCGTGCTTTACGCATTAGTCATTTTTACAACTCCTATTTGCAACAAAAAGTCGCGTGTAACAATTTAATCATCACCTGATATTGTAAAGAAAGTCTCGGTTCCTGACGCACGGAACTGTTCGTCCTCCGCCACGACGACCAAGACGACGATCGGCTGCGATGTGGCTCGATCCATGATTCAAGCTCAAGCGGCCTTGGATTATGCATGGCTTTGACCAATATCACTCATCTCTTGAGAAACTGCACGTAAACTCATCACCACTATCACTAAACCACGCCATAAAACGTAAAAAACTTGGATATTTACGAAAATCTTAAATACAAAAGTCGTAAAAGATGGCGTTTACACGCTCCATATGACTATTGTAATCTTATCGGACCAAGAAAATATGAGTGATAAAGTATAGACGCGCGCAATTAGCATAGCTGTGATAATACAGTTTCGGGCCGGTCGGTCCATGAAAATTTGAACGTTATTGTTCCGCGCTAATTTACCAGATAACGGTATTAGTTTTGAGACAAATATTCTTAGCCTATGAGTACGTAGTGGTTAACGGATGACATACTTTTTTCGTAACTTTGGCACTTGAAACAATAGCACTGCCTCATACTAGTTATGTACTTACCTAGAGTAATTACTAGTTACGTAATCAAATCAACTGGTATACCTAGTCGTATAGAGGCTCGGTAGGTAATAATCTACGTGTACCTATTCGTTTCGCACTTCGTGGATTTAGAGCTTCGACCCGCCACGCTGCTCCTATGCGAGTTGGCGGGCTTTAACGACTATTGTCATATGAAAATGATAATAATTGGGACTGATAGTTTAACGTGCTCTTTGAGTATCATAGGTGAAACACCGCCAACTACCAACTCCTTGCTGGCAAATGGCCTAATCCAAGAATCAAACCAGGATCTCGTAATCGTCGAACATGCTAACCGCTAGACCAATGTGGTAGTTTATTTTATTTGTGCTGTACATACATAGAAAACAAAATACGCATATAACTCAGCACCTCCTTTTTTTGGAAGTCGGTTAAAAATGAGTTCCACTTTGTTAGCGGTGTAACATATAAATAAGCTGGAAATAATACTCAAACTCGGTTGTCAGGGTCCCAGATTCGACGACTGATGCAGATCGTCCGATTTCCACGTCATGATAATATGTTTTATATCATACTTGCTCAGTAACTAGGGATTACTATGGTGGAAAGTCTCCTTGTAAGTTGGTGTTTGCAATTCAAGGCAACATTACGTCGCACTATGCTTGAATTGTACTTAATGTTCACATTACAGTTCAAGCTATGCAAAACTCCTTGGTAAACAATCTCTTTTCTTATAAAATGGTAAGAAAACTTTTTACTGAAAAAAAAAAACACTGAACATGGCGGCAATTAATTTTCATACATTTCAAACTATGCAAAACTCCTTGGAACTCAGAGCCGTAAAGAAAAATGGAAAACTATTTACGAAAAAATAATGGAAATGGCGGCATTTCATTTGATCTGAAAGTTTGTGAAGTTTGTTCGTAAAGGGATTTAAGTTATTTACAACAATGTCAAGCACTTCATCAGATGATGAAAAAGGAGGAGAGCCTGATTTTTGTTTGCTTGAAGCAAAACAAATGATGCAAAACCTTTTGCCGGATAAGTCCAAAGAGCGCTACGTGAAAACTTAACTACGAAGAATTCAACAAATGGCGTGCAAAGAAAGGAATTACATCTTTGGCAGAATGTGTTTTGCTTTCTTATTTCAATATGCTGTCAAAAAGCTACAAACCACCGTCATTGTGGTGTTTTTACTCTATGCTAATTTCTATTTTTTCTCTAAATTTGCTAATTATTCTAATTAAAATTTCATTTTGCATTACCAATGTTTTATTTACCTCGCAAGAATGATATAAAGTAGAATGCTTACCTCGGTTGCAAGTAGCTATTACACCCTCGAACTATATTCACCCTCGCTCGCTGCGCTCGCTCGTGTGACTAAATATCTCGGGTGCACGCGATCCATTAGCGCCCTATGCGAGCTGCGCTCGCACTGGCGCCAAATTGGATCTTGTTCTGTAATAGCTTACTTACGTCCCTTGTGTAACAATCTACTATTCAAACCATTGACTTATCTATATCTATACTTTTTAATAAATAAAATTGAAGTGTCTGTCTGTAATTTCGAAATAACTACCACATATTAAGCTCATATGGTTATTTGAACGATACCATAACCGAATCACACGTTTTTAAAATTTTTGTCTGTCTGTCTGTCTGTTTGAACGGGCTAATCTTCGGAACGGCTGAACCGATTTTGACGGGACTTTCACAGACAAGTAGAGGATTAACCAAGGAGTAACATAGGCTACTTTTTTAACCGACTTTCAAAAAAGGAGTTGTGTTGAAATCGGTAAGTACCTATATTAAAAAACGCCCTGATAGGTATTTTCGCTGCGCGCGACGCGACGGCCGACGCTCGCGCTGCACGGAACTCCCCGCGCCGCGCCGCGCCGCGCGCCCCTGCGGCCGCCATACGTACGCCGCCGCGCGGCGGGCGGGTGCGGTGAAGAGGGTGCATGCTCCAATCTCCATTTCGAAATCTGTGATTTCGAACGAGGGAGCTAATGCGTGCGGATGTGTCCTGCGTTTTCGTAAATTTTATTTTGAATCGGAGATTTTGGGATTTGTGAAAAACCGAAATTCACGCGGGCGAAGCCGCGGGCAAAAGCTAGTCCATAACTATAATTGATATTGTAAAAGCGAAAATCACTCTGTCTGTCTCTCCGTCTGTCTGTTACGCTTTCACGCCTAAACCTCTGCACCGATTTTAACGTTTAGTACAGAAATACTTACTATAGACCTTGGAGAAAGACATTGGCTACTTTTATCCCGTAAAATCCTAAATTTCCCAAGAGATTTTTGAAAAACCTTTATCTAGCTATTATTAAATGCTGCACGGACCACAGTCAAACGTGACTTTGTCAAATTATGAATAGAGTCAAAACTTTGTCTTAGAGTCAAAAGAGCTAGTTTAGAGTTGGCATACCTACCTTAAAAACGTGCCAAAAATCTAGGAACAAGTATCTATGGAACCGAAATATTTTAGACGAAATCAAACATCTCTTTGACTCACTCACTCGTACCGATTTTAAGCATAAGAAAGAAAGAGAAGTCTGCTACTATCAGTTGTCCTACTTTAAACAAAAATAACCACTTTTTCCTAGAGTCTGACGTAGTTCAACCGTGGATGTAGTTTAGCAGAAAGGACCCAATCCACAAAATGGTAAAAATGAGTTATACAGGGTATAAGGAGACCGCTTCCGAAAACTTGTCGCTATTATTAGACTACCTAAACACAATCCAGTATAACCGCAATAACCTTATAGCGTAGGTATCACGCGCAACAACGTGACTGCGCGAGGTCAAGGTAACGCAAAGTTCGCTGTCCTCCAGCGTCAGCTGATTTTATTTGGATTAATTTTAACTTTTAAAAAATACAGGCAATATTTTTTTTATTCCCCAAAAACGGGAATTGCACAAAAAATGCATTTTTTGTAAAAACGACTTTTTTCACATTTTTTTTAATAATATCTTATCAGTAATCTTTGGACACGTCTCCCAACGTGAGAATGACTCCATAGAGCGACTTGTCGTACAGGGCAAAATAGAGCGCACCAGAGGGCGAGGAAGGTCGCCTATGCGATGGACCGACCAAATCAAATCAGCTGTGGGCGGTTCCTTGCACGATTGCACCAGGCTGTCGGCCAGCAGGGAGAAGTGGCGAACACTCGTGTGGCGCATAAATCTGCCCTTAAAGACGTCACTTCTGGATGACCACGACCGCTCTGTTAAGAGTGAAACGAAGAAGAAGATCAGTACTTATCAGTACTATCACCTATCTTCATTTTCGAGAGCGTTTCGCATACACCTATTCAAAGAGATCCTAAAGGTTGTTTCTTTCACTCAGAAAAAAAGATCCCTGATCCTACAATGTTATCATGGTTTTTTATGTTATGTATGAAATTATGTGTGCGTTGGGCGTTTGGGGGTGCCAAATAAACTCGTATGTTTGCTACGAGAATTTCTTATAAATCATACCTTCCGTTACCGCCTGGACCAAGAGCGTCACCAGCTGATGGGCAAAGGGGGGGACTAGATTAATAATATATACGGAGGATGGAAAGAAAAATGAATTTTAGGTCCAGTCGAGAGGTTATGAAGGTGTAAAGCAAGTATTACAAGTTCTTGAATTGACGTGAAAATCATCATCATCATCATCATGATCAACCCATTATCGGCTCACTACAGAGCACGGGTCTCCTCTCAGAGTGAAAAGGGTTTTGGCCATAGTCTACCACGCTGGCCAAGCGGATTGGCAGACTTCACACACCTTTGAGAACGTTATGGAGAGAACTCTCAGGCATGCAGGTTTCCTCACGATGTTGTCCTTCACCGATAAAGCAAGTGATATTTAAATACTTTTAAAACGCACATAACTCCGAAAAGTTAGAGGTGCGTGCCCCGGGATCGAACCCACGACCTCCGATTAGAAGCCCTAACCACTAGGCTATCACAGCTTTTATTTGGAAGACGTGAAAATAGTTATTAATTATAAGTAAAGTGAGTGAATTTAGGACTTTGTTTGCATTTGGCTATACTCTGATTTTTAATTCGGTGGAAATCTGACGTTTCGTAATGTTACCAGAGATAAAACAATTCTCACAAAAGAGATAAAAAAATCAAAACTTATTGTTATAAAAATCAACTGCCTCATGTAGCAAGTGCCAAGCGGGAGCAGATAGACATCTGCCCCCCTAGAGATTTGATAAAATTCATAATTTTATCAAATCTCTAGGGGGGGCAGATTTCCCTATCTGCTCCCGCTTGGCAACACCCATGGCCTGGATGGCATCTTATCATCTCCGAGACCACTTGGTGCTTGAGTCCCCCGGCAGTGCTGTTTCCTCTCTTGTATGCGCTATTTACCAGCGACATACATTGCACCCCAGATGTTATGTTAGCCTAGTTTGCGGACGATAAGATGACATATACGACCCACAACCAATTCTCGGTCATTCGATCTCGACTCCAAGTTACGGCTAACATCTAGGGTCTAGGCGACTGGTTCCGCCGCTGGAGGATAGAGGTCAACGGTGAAAAAACGGAACTGTGCTTTTTACAGGAAAGCGTGGTAGCAAGTACTACTCCGGCAAACGTGCCGAAATAATTTCTATACGGCGTTCTTTTCCCCTGGCAAGACAAAGCCAAATATCTAGGTGTGAACTTAGACGATAAGATGAACTTTGCCGCTCAAAGACGTAAAGCCCCAAAAGGCAGCATTTGTGCTCAAGTTGTGCATTGTGATCGAGCAAAGAACCTGTATTCACTCAATAATGTCCTGCACATGCATAGTATTTGCACATATCCCTCCCTTCTCGATTAAAGCAGACTAGGTAGTTTTGCAAACACTGCAGAATAAGTTTCTGCACACGGCAATGGGTGCCCCGTGGTTTGTGCGCAATATTGATCTCCAAGATCTCGATCTCCCTGTTCTAGCCCAACACTTTAAGCAGTTTTCAAAGAATTACCTTGAGAAAGCTGCCCGCCATACTTTGACGTGAATCCCTTCCTCTGTTACGGGGACGTATGGATTAGTCTATTGCAAAACTAGCATTCCAACGTCACGTAAGCCGAGTTTCGAGACTCACAGGAGACGCCCTTAAGACGATGTTCTCCCCGATTTTTTTCAAGTCCTTGGGCTCTAGCTCCGCTGGCAGAGTTTCTGCGCTCGCTTCCCCCTAAGGGCCTAAACATTCCGAAATAAATCATTTTTATTTAAAAATATTAATTTGTTTAGAAAGTTTTGTTTTTAGTTCCTTTCTGAGCATTAAGAAAAATACGCCGTAGTGTTAAAATCAATTTAGCAGAAACGACTCAAACCCAAATTTTCCCCGATAACCGTAAGATACGTCAGTCTTTGAAGTACAATAAAAATATTAGTATTTTTGCCCATATTTGACAATATTTTCAACTATTCCAAAGACAATATCATTGCAGCAATTACCATCCAAACTTCAAACCTCGATTACTCAGAATAACTTTTTATGGGTTGGGTCATTTCTACTAAGCTACGTCCAGTTGACTGTCAATTTCTCGTAGGGTAAACGGCAAGTATTAACGACCCCCTTAAGATAATTTTAAAATCGATATCAGTTATTAACAGTAGTATATTACTAAGTAAATTACAAAATAGCACTAGCTTTCACATTTTTATTTGTTGTTTATGTTATTTTATGTTACTTTCATATTCTATAGTTTATTTGCACTACCTTAAATGCTTTTAAATATAAGATTACCGTATAATAAATATCCATATGCCTATTTGTAGGTACTAACTATAACATGTACTTATTAAAAAGCGGTGATAGCCATCATTTGCTGTAACAGTGAAGAAAAACCTGCATGCCTGAGACTCTGCATAATGTTCTCAAAGGCGACCAATCCACACTTGGTCAGCATGGTGTACTACGGCATAAACCTTTCTCATTCTGAGACGAGATTCGTGCCCTGTAGTGGGCCGTTAAGGCGTTGATAATGATGATGATGAATTCTATTCTCTCATAATACACCTATTCGACTTTTACAGCGAAGCTGCATAAACCGTGACTAATTAATAAAGGGATTGTCAGATAAAAAAATTCGCACAACAAAGCACTTAGAACTTAAAAAATTACAAAATAACGTAATTTGACTTAGTTATGTGGATGCTCTATAAGTCGGCAGTTTAACGTCTGTGTCACGTTTAAAATTCGTAGACATGTCAAACGAAGTAATTTCAGTACAATATTTTTTCTTCTAATACTTGATTCTTTTGACTTTTTGAGTCAACTTATAGTATTTGCTTTTTGTATAAAGAAGTAATTTTCAATTTATTTAAAAAATAAGTACTAATTTGCCTAAGCTCGGCACCTTTGTGCCTTTTTCCAGCATTTGTGTCCTCAAAGTCGGCCCTCACGTGTCTGAAAGAAAATCATATTTTACCCGCGCCTTCGTCCGCGTAAATTAATGTTTTTCTTAATAATTATAGGAACTCTTTTCTCCTTTTCATTTTATTTTATTTTCCCGCCAAATAAATACCCTTCTCCAAAATTAATAGAACTTTTGAAGAAATGGATAGAATTTTTTTCAACAGACAATTTTTTTGTATAGACAACATCAAGTTTATCCAATAGGATAAACAGGATACCTCACAATAGGATACCTTAGAAATAACCCAAATTCTAAAAGGTGGCACCCCCTGCCGACCCCAGGTACCTCATATTTTACCTCATATTTCCTAAGTCCACCACCCTTGTTTTTTCTTTAAATACGTAAAATAATCGTGTTATACTACTATTACAAGACATCAAATATTATAACAAATTAAATTGCAACAACAAGTCTTAAATATTATTCATACGTAATTTATATCTTGTCAAACGACGCTCGGAAAGCAGAAATTTTATAAGAAATTAAGCGATTTATGCACTTGCACTCGTTCTAAGCGATAATTGAGGGATAGGGATGCAAAAAAATGCTGCCTTATTCTAAAACTATTTTCCCATTAAAGCAAGCTATATGTACACATAAAATACTCAGTGTGCCTAAGCGGCACCCAAAATGTTAATATTTACATACATAGAACTGAGTGCCGACTTTTGCTGGGCGGCTTTAGGAGCATCCACCCTATCACCAGACGGTTAGCAAAATACAAAATTATTCACAATCTGTCTTTCAAGATGACACTGAAATTATATTGCGATCTTTTTTTTGACAGTGCATATTGACATAAGCAAAAACGAAAGATATAATAACTATTTCTTCGTCTTAAATACACGCCATCTAGGAAGAAGAGGAGGTACTTATACTTTATCTTAGCCAAAAATACACTCATGCACGCACAATCCGAATACATAAAATGACGCGTGTTCATTATGATGTCTCAAGTTGTGCGTGTGTGAGTGTTCATGTATACATTTTAGGGAGGCCATCTTAAGTCACGAGTCTGCCGCAAACTGTTTTATTATTATGTCAAAAATGTAATGTTGTCTCTTTCACACTTATGAAAATTTTGATAAGCTTGAGCTATTTTCCGATCCACTAATTTCTATAGGACATTATGCCAACTCTATTTATTATTATTATCTCTATGGCTAGAACCCAGAGCCATGAAGGCAGTTTAAAAAAAATTGTCAAATGGCTGTCACTGTCAATGTCATTTTAATTTTTAATGCATTTGTCAATTTCAATAATTCCAATCCATTTTCAATCTGTGTTTTCAATTTTGTTTGTTTTGTGGTTTGTTTTCACCACTTTTCACGACCAGTGTTTTGTATTTGGATTTATAAACTCATGGAGTTTTAAACTTTAAAAGGAAGTTATCTATTAAAACATTGATAAATATGTCACAGCAACTAATTAACGAGAACAGTAAATATATATTAGAGTAAGTATATAACCTTAATGTTTATTCAAGTTTGAATAACAGTTTTGTAGTGTTTTTTTTTGTTTACAGTTTATTTTCAGAGCAAACAGTTGATTCTCAGAGTCTGGAGTCTATTTGTGCACAAGTTCAGAAGAGGTTTCCGAAATCAGACCATTTTAACTGTTAGTATTTCTTATGTACATATTTTAAACTATTTAAAAAGGCCTCTGTACCTCCTAGTTGTAGAGTGTATCTGGGATTGTACTTGTGAAATTTAGGGACATCTATTACAACTCATTACCCCTCTAAAACTACCCCCTAAGAGAGTGCAGAAAGATAATCTCACTGTAGTCTGTAAATACAGTGTAAATTCTTTATAATGTCGTTTGTTATAACAAAAAACTTCCTATAATGTAGAAATTACTTCAATTTCATTGGTTTACATTATTACCCATACATTGATACACTATACAATATACACATAGTGCAAGAGCCATTCTCTATTAAGATTAAAACAAAGATAAACTTGTCATTGTCTTTAATGGAATTTGGTTATTTTTCTTTCTTCAATCTGCATATTATGTAGAACATTTCCATAGAAAACTTATAACAAAGAAAAGAAAAGAAAAAATGATCATTCTCTTGAGTTTCTTTATAAAGAGTTACACAATACTTACAATTTTTTTTCATTTTAGTATCACTTTTGCTGTCATCTCTCATCACAGGAGGTGACCTCTCACTCCCTGGACAGAGGGTGGTGGCCCTCGCGTTGATATTTGACTTCTTCAAGGGAGAGAACCCCTTCAGCGCACTATTCGTGCACCTGCTGGATGGTAAGCCGGGGTTGCTGCCGTTGGCTCCACAGGAGAGGCTCTTCATAGCGCAGCTGTACGGCTTTATACCTGTTAATATTAAAGATGTGAGTATTATAGTATTTTGAAAATAGACTGAAATTTTAATTTAAAAAAAAATATAGTGAAAAAAATTACAAAAGTTTTTAATTTTGTAAATTGTGTTCTTAATCTATACATATAATAAAATCGTAGAATTGCCGTATCTGTACATTGAAGATTTTTGCAAAATAATAACTGGGGGATGTAAGGGATAAGTAATAGAATGTAAAAAAGCTATTTTTGAAATTTTTGTCTGTTTGTCTGTTTATCTGTATGTTTGTGCGCGCATCATGTAAAAACCACTGAATGGATTGAAATGAAACTCGGCATGATGTAAGTTCATACTATGGAGTAACATATAGGATACTTTTTATCCCGAAATTCAGCACGGTTCCCTTGGGAGAGGGGATGAAAGTCAAAATGTGTACTTAGCTGTAATTCGTTAACAGGTGGTCCGATTTCATTCATTCTTTTTTTGTTAGAAAGGAAATACTTTAGAGATTACTGGCTTATCTTTGAAAGGCTGGACCGATTTTGATGGGACTTTTACTGGCGGATGTTTATATTTTGATCTACCTAAACGTCCGCTAGTGAACTTTTAACAGTTTTTAGCAAAGTATGAGCTCAAAGGAGCTTAGGAAAAACAAAATGATTCTCACGGGATTTTTAAAAACCAATATCCACGCGAACGAAGTCGCGGGTGTTCGCTTGTCCATACTATTCATCCATCCATATTATAAATGCGAAAGTAACTGTCTTTCTGTCTATCTGTATGTTACGCTTTCACACCTAAGGGGTCAGTCATAAATTACGTCATACTATAAGGGGTGGGGAGGGGGTTGATGAATTGTGACATTGTCTGGGAGGGGGTGGGAGGGGCTCTAAATTTTGTGACTCACATTTCAAAATCTAGTATATTTAAAGTAGGTTAGGTATTAAAACACGAAATATGAAAAAAAAATTGGAACTGCTGTTTTAATTCAATGTCTAGATGTAAAATTGCAAATATGTGATGTCACATTAGAGAGGGGGGGGTCTCACAAATGTTACCAGCTGTGACAATGATGGGAGAGGGGCTTAAAAATCATGAAATTTGTGTGACGTAATTTATGGATGGCACCTAAACTGCTGAACCGATTTTGACAAAATTTGGTACAGAAATAGATTAGACCTTCGGGAAGGAGTAAGGACATATGCTACTTTTTATTCCGGAAATTATACACTTTGTAATAATTTTTAAAAACCTAAATCCACACTTTTGTAAGTGTCATATTTCTTACAACACATATTTCTTGCACTTTTTTCAGGTTCTCAAAAAGTCAGCAAAACAGGTGATGTTGACAGAGGTGAATTCCAAAGAACTAGATTTTGACTACTCCGCCCTCCAATCCGCACACGCAGACAAAATTGCAGAAACCAGTTCAGTGGCCAACGCGACCGCGCCCGCTCTGGTCGCGCTAAACGATGGGTGAGAAAAAATCTTGGCTCTACACCACTATCTACTAGTAAAGCTTAAATCACTAAAATCTTAATATTGTATTGATATTTCATAATATCATGACATAAAAGTAGACTTATTACAATTTTGTTTTACTGAGCAGTTTTGTTAATCTATAGTATAGTATAATCTATCTTCATTCAAAATTTCAAGCAAATCGGTTCAGTAGTTGCTGCATTATGGAGTAACAAACATACATACACACAAAGTTTCGCCTTTATAATATCAGTGTGATTTTATTTGATGTAGGGGCCCACAAAACCGCATGGCGATGAAGGAGCTGCTCGAAGCGTTGATGTCGAACGAGTACCTGCCGCTGCACCGGACGCTGAAGCCCGCGGGGCCCATACCGCCGCCCGCCTTCATGCTGGACCCCGCGGACATATCCTTCGCTGATGAGGTGACAATTGTGTCCTATAAAGTTATAGGTATCGCCAAACAATCATTCGTCCCTGAGCTTCGTGCGAGAGCGAACTTCTGTCCGCCCACTGATACCTAAAATATGCTATTGCGACGCGCCTTGCTGTTATATTTAGAGGCGAATATTTGTTTGGCGATACCTATACCTATCAATAAATAAAAAAATCGGTCAAGTGCGAGTCGGACTCGCGCACGAAGGATTCCGTACCATTATCTATAAAAACGGCAAAAAAATCACGTTTGTTGTATGGGAGCCCCCTTAAATATTTATTTTATTCTGTTATTTAGTTTAGTTTTGTTATAGCGACAATAGAAATACATCATCTGTGAAAATTTCAACTGTCTAACTATCACATGAGATACAGCCTGGTGACAGACGGACAAACAGACATACAGACAGACAGAATATGAAAAATGAATATCATTTTCACTCAACTAAAGTTATTTTTTTTCAGGGTGTATGGAAAAATCTAGTGAACAGAGGCTCTTATGTGCCTCTCTACGACACGGACTTTGACGGACTCATTGGGTTCAAAGCGCCGGAAAAAGTGGAGAAGCGACCGCCGAGCGCGCAGAAGGAAGTCAAAGTTAAGGTACATAATATAAATTTAAGTAAAATGGTCAAATTTAAAAATTTCTAGACCATTTTTTTGTAAACGCTCAACAGTCAGAAAAAAATATATTCATAGTATAAGACTTCTTAGATAATTGTTTCGAAATATTGTCGACTAATTAATGCCAGCGACTTAAAAAAAGTTTCCTCGCACAAACTTTACCATCTTTCACCTCTTTCATTTGAAAAATTTTCAAAAATTCATAAGACTCCCTTAACTTTTAGGAAGCTTTTCAATGAGACAGTCATAGTCAGTCAATCACCTTCACACAAACGAAAAATAAATCTTTAACAGGAAGAAAAGAAAGAGAAACCCGAAGAGAAGAAATCAGAAGAGAAAGAAAGCCCCAACATCGTCGCCGAGGCGCAGGAGCTCACGCAACTGGCGTTGAAATCCACGCTGAGTGTACCGCATCAGCAGAAACTGCTGGCGCTGTTGGACCAGGACCCTGACATCGTGTACCAGATAGGTGTAACGCCGTACCAGGTAATCCCACCACCACCACACACTACAGCCCTTTTAATGTTCCACTGCTGGGCACAAGCCTCTAGGAGAGAGGGATTTGGTGCTTAGAGCCGCCACGCTGCTCCAGTGCCGATCGGCGGGCTTTAAAGACGATATTTGATTATATGGAACGATCGGAGCCTGATGCTGTTCTTCAAAAAATGTCTTTACCTTCAGAATTCTATTCCGGACATCACTTCTAATAGCTTTTGGCATTGTTAATGCTAAGAAATGAGGAGATGGATTCTATAATAATTTTTTTTAAAAAGATTTTTCTTATTTTAATTAATTAGGAAAGTATTTTATATTTAAGTAACTGACAACACTAATCTGTAGTCAAATTGAATGACGTTCTAAGATGGCCGTAGTTCCACTCTTCGCCATTTCACAGTTAAGTTGGTCGCACTATATTCTGTGCGTGTTGCCAGTTGCCAGACCTGGTGGAGTGCAACCCGATGGTGGCCATATCCGTGCTACTGAAGCTGATCCACTCGCAGCACATCACCGACTACTTCTCTGTACTAGTCAACATGGAAATGTCACTGCATTCAATGGAAGTCGTCAACAGGTAACGCGAATTTTAATTTTAAGTGAAACTTCTTTAGAATCTTTGCGATTTGAAAATTCGATGAAACGAAAAAGCGACACCAAAAAGAGGTAAACATATTCATTTTAGCCTGCGAGAGAATGAGATAGAATACAAGTCGGTTTCCATGGCGGCCTCTCTACGCCTACGTTCCGTTTTTGAACCCAAATTATATTACAAAAACCTCAACAAGGTTTTAACCATGCTTTAACGTTTAATATAATATTTTGGAGCGCATTCGAAAAATTAGAATATAAGTTTCATTTCTGCCGATTTCTGACTCTTTTTTTGCTCCCAGATTACTAATCTGTATCTCGGGTCTGTAATCGGTTCTCACGAAGTAAGTATTCTACAGGTTTAAGGTGCATAAATCATACGCTAAGAAAGCTTTTAAAGTGTTCGAAGCTATCTTTGACCTTTTCGACAGAATTAACTGTCGAACTTCTCGCATAATCAGGCTATTAAAAGTATAGGTTTCTCTGAACGTAAGAAGTTATACTTTGCATACAAATAATTAATTACAATCAGACACTAGATGGCGCGAAAGACGGCCATGTTTGTGAGCTAACCTCTCGACTGTCAGATGTTGCCAACTTCAACGTGTTTTTCCCCTGTGTGCGCATATAAAAATTCATTCTCATAATTTTTAACCCCCCACGCAAAAAGTGTGTGTGCGGCGTGCATGCGTGCGTGCGTGTTCCACCGTAGCGCTCAAACGGGTGAACCGATTTGAATGCGGTTTTTTTGTTTGAAAGGTAAATAACTAAGAAGTGTTGTTAGCTATGTTTGATGAAAATCGGTCCAAGATGGCCGCCACCATAAAATGGCGGATTACATATTTTTTCACAACTCCCTCAATATGGATATCAAATGAAAGGGCTTCAATAGTAGAATGCAAATCCAAGATAGCCGCCACCACAAAATAGTGAATGTCGGGGGTTTTGTAATTTTTAATTTATACTTGTTTCATAACGCGCCTAAAGAAGTATAACTTCAATAAAAAAAAATGTCCTGGGTATGTTACTAAATTGCGTGTTAAAATTGAACTCGTCAGGCTAACAACATCAGTGGACCTGCCCGTGGAGTTCGTCCACCTGTACATCAGCAACTGCATATCGACGTGCGAGACGATCCGCGACCGCTACATGCAGAACCGGCTCGTGAGGCTGGTGTGCGTGTTCCTGCAGTCGCTCATACGGAACAAGATCATCAACGTCAAGGTATTAACTGTATATACATACATAGATACATGTTATATAACATACATACATACGTGTTATATAACATACATACATATTAAATAAGAAATTACTAATAAAGTATTTATTTGAAATGAAATTAAGGTCTAAATAATAACAGAGAAGAACAATATCCTAAAAATAATCCTAAAACTAAAAACCTTAAAAAAAAATATAATTTATAATTACTAAAATATATTATTAAAAGGAGTCCCTGTAGGCAAGGTTCCGAAGATACTGGCAGCGTTCCCCCTTTGAATTGCTAGACTAATTCGTTGTCCGAGGTAGCTGCCAGCTCTTCGGTCTCCTGTGATGTCGACTAACCTTTTTGATATTTCCTTAAATAGTCTTATAGCGCTAGGACCCCACGGACCAAGGGTCTCGACACCGAATGGGACAAAATCATATTCGGAGCCTAGACCCCTGTATTTGCATGCTTTAGCTTTTTCAGCCGCTTCACTAGCCGCACCAGCTCTGTTGATGGTTCCATGTAGATGGGAAGGGGCCAGCGTGTCTGAACAGGTTGCATCCCATACCAGCACCCGACCCATCTTCCATGGAATCAAACTCATACCGTCCGGTCTCTTGCCATCGTCTCTAGCAATACCAGTCGGCTCAAGTAGACTTGGCACGTTGACGGTGGCAAGGGACCGGCGCATGATATCGTTAAGTGCGGCATGTCTCGAGAAGCGGCCTGCACTTTTTTGGCATGACAGTCCGTGATGTCCTAGCTTGTCGACATCACTGCCACAGGGACATATATGAGGAGCGCAGACCGGGACCCCAAGCCGTAGACAGGTTGCAATTCGGAGCGTGTCAGGCTCAAGAAAAGTTCCTGTATTTGACGATGGGTACGCGTGAAGCCAGTAGCCGGCCTCATGCGCACCCACAGCCAAAAGCCTAGCACGCGCCGAACCTGTACTACAGCTCAAAAGATTGTCAAAAGTCAATTTGCAGTTTATGTCGTCCCAGCACCTCTGTAAATTTGGAGAAACTGGAAAATTTTGACCTGGGCATGCAATTAAGAAAGCGTTTCTAGCTTCTTCCAAGCCAGCAATCTCAAACATGTTATATAATTTGTACACACCTTTATATTTTTTATAATATGTATAATTTGATCAGTTCGATAATAAAGTGAAAACTAAGACACTCATTTTTTCTACTGGCAATAAAGTTAATTATTACATCGATAAATGTTATACGTGAAAAATGTCGAATAATGGTCACATGTCATGGGCGCGTCACTATAGATATAATATTATAATTATTTCTCTATCTCCACTTTTTATTTATGCTTACTGTTTACTATATCTCTAACATAACATTCAGAAAGTCAGAATTCAATGGAATTAAAAATCAGACTATAAATGGCGTCGCTGAGGGCAAGATTTTTTATTTCATATGGTCAGCCTTTGAAATGTAAAATTGTCACTCCCAGGAGTTATTCATCGAGGTGGAAGCGTTCTGCGTGGAGTTCAGCCGCATCCGCGAGGCGGCCGCGCTGTTCCGGCTGCTCAAGCAGCTCGACTCCGGCGACGCCGCGCACAAAGACGCCAAGGAGACATAGCGAAAATACATCATCATTATCCAGTGTACGACCACTGTTGGACATAGGGCTCTTTCAAGCAGCTAGACTCCAGCGACGCCGCGCACAAGGAGATATAGCGCATATGCATCAACATCATCAGCCAGTGTGCGTCCACAGGACATAGTCCTTCAAGCAGGGCCAACCCGCTTTATCCTCGGCTGTACGCATCGTTGACAGCTGCTTTCCGGATATCGTCGCTCCACCTTGCTGGGAGGGCAAGGCCTTTGCAAAGACGTGGTCTCTACTCAAAGACTTTTCCGCTCTATCGTCCATCGTTCCTCCTACATACGAGGCCCGCCCACTACCATTTTAACATGCTAGCCATAGAAATATATTATCAAGGATAGAACGGCCTCATGGGAGGTACGCGTGCCAATTTTATGTACAGCTGTGCACAAACAAAAATCACACTCAGTACGCACCGGGGGCTCGATATAATTTATTTGTTGATTTAGTGCACAAAAATAACAGTGAAAATGCCATTTTGCGGTACATCGAACTGTAAACACAGAAATTCACAAATAAATCGCAAAAAAGAGGTATTTCCTATTCCACGTGTTTAACACGCGTGAATTCTTACTAAACAGTGATGTTCGCCGATCTACGCTCTATATGTCTGTGGCTGATGTGGCTCTCAGTTAATTCCGCATGCGACTAGAGTTTGAGCTCACAAATTTAATGGCTCGAACTCGTAAAGCAGGTTAGGTTAGTTAATCATTATCAAACGTTAGGTGGTAATAACCGGTAAATACTTTGGTCTGAGACAGAAAAAGTATCGTTTGGGCCTCCAAAGTTGGTCATCCATCGAGTTACCAACTTAATCGTTTCAAACATGAAGCCCATCGCCATATTTGCAATGTAATGTCAAACTTCCCATTTTTTTATAGTATGAAAACCAAGCGAAGTTGGCAGTTGTAAAAGTTTTGTAGGTAAAAAAGTTACAAAGCACCTTGACGATGGTCTTCAAATTTGTAACATACTTATAGCATAAAATTTATTAAAAAAATATTTATAAAACTATCCTAGTAGGTTTGCACATTTCTAATTTTTCATAAAAAAATAGTAGTTAAGTCGGCAGTCCTGATAGCGTAAGTTTTACTGTAAATATTTATATCACTTGTGATGACTTGATCTTGAAAAACAACTTGTGACTGAAATGTGTCCAATGCAGCTTCTGTTTTATTTTAATATAGAGAACAATCAAGTCTGCATCTGCCAACCCCATTGTGGTTGATATTGCATTAAGTGCTATGCTTCCTCGTTTCTAATATGCACTGTCAAGATTTGGAATGCCCTTCCAGTTATCATTTCTTCAGTTAACTTCCAATGTTCCATTATAACTTGGGTACCTTTAACCGCCACCACTACAGCCTTTTTACGCCCCACTGCTGGGCACAGGTCTCCTCTCTCATAGGATTTAGAGCTTAAACCCACCACGCTGTTCCGATGCGGGTTCGCGGACTTTAACGACTATTGTCACATGATAGTGATTATAACCGGGACCGACTGCTTACCGTGCTCTCCGAGGCACGGGGGTGAAACACCGCCAACTACCAACTCCGGGCTGGCACTGAGAATTTTTGACAGAAAACCCAATACCTAACAATAATTTGCCCGACCCGGGAATCGAACTCGGAACCTCATGTTCTGCAGACCAATATGGTAACCACTAGACCAACAAGGCAGTTGGTACCTTTAAATCAAGAGTAAGTAAGCATCTTCTAGGCAAGCGCACTGCGTCTTAGGCTGCATCTTCACTTGACATCAGTGTGCTTAGTCTAAAGCGGAGCACTCGAAGACGAACTCGAAAACTATTGATCGATTTCAGAGTAAAATAGACCTAAAATGTCTTGTATTAAGGTTTGAGTTCGCCAATACATTCAGCATTCGAACAATGCTGAATGTATTGGCGAACTCAAACCTTAATACAAGACATTTTAGGTCTATTTTACTCTGAAATCGATCAATAGTTTTCGAGTTCGTTTTCGAGTGCTCCGCTTTAGACTAAGCACACAGGTGTAATCGCAGTCAAGATTTAGTCTATACTAATGACTCGCCCTGCTTTCGCACGTGTAGTAATTACCCGCTACTATCCCACCATACATTGTTTTATTATATTTCAAAAGGATTAGATTACGATAGGTACCGTGAAGTCTGCCAAGTTTGCCACTTTACACTTGTGTTAAAAAGTCATAGTCCATTTCTCCCC
Source organism: Melanargia galathea (assembly GCA_920104075.1). NCBI lineage: Eukaryota > Metazoa > Arthropoda > Insecta > Lepidoptera > Nymphalidae > Melanargia > Melanargia galathea. Next base: position 24,559,873 of record OV049855.1, read on the forward strand.
AGAACTTGTATGGAACCATTGAAGTATGATGATGCGACAGACAGTATAATTTATCAAAGAGTGCTTAAATATAAATATTTTTTATATAAATCGACAGATAATAAAGTTGACGTCTAAAAATAAAACTGGTAAAGATACCTATACCATGTGGCAGCTTTGCCATTTGGATTTTTACCTTCTAAAGAATTATATTTGTATTTACAATATTAGTAAAGAATATTCAATAGGTTTAACACAAAAGTTTGGGAATTTGTCCCTTAAGGTATATTTCATTATGACATAAACTACAGACGAGTTGGTAAAGTTGTATACCCATTTAAGAAAATTTCATAGAAAGTCAGTGAACGTGGTGAGGGTTGGCACAGTGGAGAAAATAATTACTTAATTTTTTTTTTTTTTTATTTATCTGTTTTATTACAAATTAGTAATCACTAATTAGGTACATAAGTATTAAAAAAACACGAACAAAAATATTTATCACAAACGAAACATTGACGAAATGAAATTCTATAAAAGGTAACATTATTATCAAAACAAAACACTATCATATAGCAACTCTTAGAAAATAGTAAGAACGCACCTATCTGTGCTTCATTATTTCCACCTTTTTAACTTTGTATTTTTTCTTACTCAATATCGCTATAAAATTGTTTTTAATAAAATATAAAAGGTTAACCTTAAAAATAATGTTCATCACATTCTTCAACCAAGTATACACGGTTTTCCTTTAACGAATGTAATTTTACAGTTTTAACAATAGATGAAGATGGTACGATATCACGATCTCTTTTACAAACGTGGAATCTTAAAGTAGGCTTTTTAATAGCTTTTAAAAAATTTATCGTATAATATGTTTCCATTTGTTGTATATCTATCTTTTCTATGAATCCTATATAATATTTCCAGTTATTGCGGATATAGTATCTCACTAAAACACTTTGTTTTAAAATAAATTGGATTTGATTTTCGTTTTCGCATTTGTCTGAGATCATTCTTTTTATGTTTGCAGTATTTTCCTTTTTGTCGAGATCCAAATTTTCAGCCTCTTTTATACTTTCTTTTAGTGAAACTTTATCAGTCTTTTTTATTCTGATATTTTTTATTTCGCCCATGTCAACTTCTTCGTCCATCCATTCATCCGTTTCTTTTTTGTACTGTGCATTAGTTCTCTCCTTCATTTTAATTTGACCCTTGTCTTTATTTGAGTTCACACTTTCATTATCAGTTTTTTCCTCTGTATCTTTTTCCCATGTATTATAGTCCACGCATTGTTTTATAAGTTTATCAGTCTCTTCGTTTCCCTTTCCTAATATTTTATCCATATCCAAGTTTTCATTTTCTTCAATTGTTTTCTTTTTAGCATTAGTCCCTATTTCGTCTTCTATATAAAAGTCTTTTTTGTTCTGTGCATGACTTTTTCCTTTTATGGTACTTTTGCCTTTGCCTTTACCTTTATTATCAGTCTTTTTCTCATTAACAATTTTGTTCATATTCCGTTCACATAAACCAGTCTCTTCGTTTTCGTGCTGTACGATTTCATTAAAATCAAGATCTTGAAAGTCTTCTTTTCTAGCTTCTACATCAAAACAGAGTTCCACATTATTTATATCTGGCAATATATCACTTAAATCATAATCAGTTTCATATTTTCTATTATTTTTTAAAATTGTAGATAACACCATGTCTTCATCTTCAGACATGATTGTTTCTTCGTCTGAGGTATCTCGTAGTGAATAGTTATCCTCATTTTGGTCGTCACTGTCATAATCAACTTTTCGTTTTTTTGTTTGTGTTTGTATTCTATTTGGGGTTTTTCTTTTGACTAATTGACAGGTCCCAGAAGTAGATGGTGCTGGATTTTCATATGGATTTATATTTTCTGTTTCCTTCTTTTTTAGAGGGAGCACAGACTGTGCGTCAATTTTTTTTAAACTCAATGCTTTTAAATCAACATAACCCTGATTTTCTGGTGTAAATCGAACATCCGATAAAATAGTTACTCGCCTTTCATCACATTTTGGTTCATTCGACTTATTAGTTGCTGTTTTTTGCCTTGTTTTCGCTACACTTATAAGTTTTTCTGCATCTTGAGATGAAATCGAGCATCCGGGTTCTACTTTCAATTTTTTATTCGCTGCTGTTCTCTTAATCGGATCAGGTACTTTGGTCTTTTTAAGGAAATCTAACAGTGCTGCATCTATATTGTATTTTATTTCTTCTTCATAATCTGGCAGTTTCCTAAGGGCTTTTTGGGAGTTGAAAGGAACGATGCCCGTGGCTTTAAAACCTGCTTTAAGGTTATCTTTATTACGTATTGCGATTTCTGCCAGTAACTCCTTCAGCAATATAGGAAAGTGTGTTTTATTTATTTGAGTCTCAGATGGATTTTTATTTTATAATCTGTTAGGATTCGCCGCCAGTTTTTTTTTAATGGTCCGAAAAAGGCGACGTCTAAAAGTTGGGTGATATGTGTCGAATTTGGTGGTAAAAAACAAAATCTTAAAATATCCACATTCAAATGACTCGACAAATTGTCGCCAATTACAACTTTGGGCCCGTCAAGCTTGGTAGCCCATGGAATGACGACATTCTTAAACCAATCCTCAAAAACTAAAGAGTCAAACCATCCTGACTTAGTTCTATTGAATCTCGCTACTGGTGGTCCACCTACGCACCATGCAGACCACAAATGTTCAGATTTGTATACTGTATAAACAGGTAATAAAGATCCATCTGCTGAACCGGCGAACATTATTGATATATTGCCTTTTGAATGATTTAAGATTCTTTCGGGATATTTGACTTTGCGTTTAAAAATGCATTTTGTTGAACCAGGGTTGTCCGATAAATTCGTCTCATCGTAATTCAAAATGTTTTGTGAAGGAACGCCTGCTATAGTACGTTCTAGGTTACTAAAATAATTCTCAAACTCATCCAAAGTTTTTTCTGCTCGTACCTTCTTAATGTTCTGCACTGCTCGCTCCGTTAGTGCATGCTGATTTCTGGTCAAAAAATTTCTTACCCACCATTTACCTGGTATTTTACCGGAAAATAGGCAGGAACGACGATTTTTATTCAAATATTCAAATATTAGAATACGCAGATCTAGCCGAGATAATGGGGATCCGAAATCAGCAGCAGCTATCAAAACATTCACGATGTCTATTTCCTCAGAGTCACTCAGGCGCAACTGAGCACCGGGAAGTTTTAAATGGAGACCCTTAACTTTATTTTCAATTGTACGCCGTGGTATAAAAAATCGTTTTTCAGCTTCCGATGAAGTTATATTCTTTTTTTTTACTAGATCTACGGCTAGGTCTAGCATTTCCTGGGTATAATTCTTATAATTTCTCGATCCCAGTTTACGACGACTTCGGCGCCCCATAGTTCTAAAAAAAAAACTTGCGTACAGTCTACTAAATGGCAGTTAAGTTAAATTATTATCTGAAATTACGATGATAAAAAAAAACAACTTCATAATTTTTCAAGTGTATGCAACTGGTATAGGTATTAGGCACTAACAGTCCGCCCCGGCTTTGCCGGTGGTACATACATTTTACAAGAATTTTTGAAATCGGTCCAATAGTTCCTGAGTTTATCGCGTTCAAACAAACTCTTCAGCTTTATAATATTAGTATCGATTAAATAAAACATTTGTGTCAACCTGTTATCGCATCTACAATTTTTTTTGTACAACCCTAGGCCGCTTCAAAACATGGCAAAGTTGCCTTCCCATAAAGGCCGGCATACTCTGGTAACTTTGCCAACGCAAATATGTGACACAATTCAAACTCTACGGCATTTATGATGTAATAAATCTATTCCTTACCATAAAACTAATATTATATTAAAAATTAACATACCTGGATCGTATTTTAACACTCAAAAATATTAAAAGTTCTGCAGCACTGCGTTTTTAGGTTAGGTGAGTTGCGGATTATGAATTGGAATAGACAAAAAATGGCTGTTATAGTGTTGCCCTACTTAATATAGTGTTGCCAACTGATAATCGTATTTTACCCTAAAAGTAGTCAAAACACAAAAAAATATACGTAATCTGAGATATGAAGGGATTACCATATGTACTATGCTGTTGGCAAAGTTAGTAACCGTTGGTAAACTCGCCAGACTTCACGGTAGCGTTTTCGATGAAAATTCCCAGGCGGCTTAACTTTTCCGACATTTTCAACAATTATAATTGTTATATGTATTGTTGTAGGTATGTATATAAATTAGTTGAAATATGACGATAATTATCGTCATATTTCAACTAATTTACACAAAACCTTAACAAAATATACACCTAAATCTTCCTCATTAATCACTTTGTCTATTGGCGAAAACCGCATGAAAAACAGTTCAGTAGTTTTTTAGTTTATCGCTAATAGACAGACAGACGGTATTTCATAATTGTGTAGTGTTATTAAATATTACGCCGCCAGCGTTCAATTTTACGTCCTGCCGTGCAGTTTTCGTCATATATTATTTCAAGATTGTTCTCGTGATATTTTCCTGGGTGTGTTCTAATTTAATATTTTTATTTATTATTATTAATGATCTTTCAAACATCAGAGCAAGCTACATAAAATTTTCATGTTATATATTATAACATGTTACATAGTCTATGCTTGCCCTAAGCAATATTTCTATTATGTTAATTATAGCAAATTAAAAGATTTTTTGAATTTGTTCTTTTATTTCTTGCAAGTTTAATAAAAAAATATGCAAAAAAACTTGAGAGGTGTCAAGGGACCTTGTATAAAGTTATTATTTTTTATTATTTATTATGTACAAAAAACCTGTATACACTCAACAAAAATAATGGTCGCGACACCACACTGTTCAATGCGAAATAGAAAGACGAAACGAAAATAACTGGCTTGCTTTCTATGAGAGAGAGAGAGACAAACACGCGCACGCCGCACAGCTTACAACTATAGCAAAAAGTGTCGTTACAACTTTTGGTCTTAATTTTTTCCGTCTAGCCCCCTTTCGCAACGCGCGATAAGGAACTTCGTTCCAATGAAGAGATGCCTGTGATTTTTATCAACCGTATAAATGATGTGGTGATATTTTTAGCAAGCGATACAACCAGTGACTAGCTGCACGACTTTAGTCACCCACTGCCCACTGTGTAAACTGCCCACAACAAGTTAATCCTACACTAGCATAGACACAGAAGATCAGTGGTCTATTACAAATATGTAAAAAACAAATGCAAACTTGATTAATAATTATTTATTCCCAATAACTACAATTCTATAACTAAATAAGTAATAATTAAAAATGGCATAAAACTAATAATATAGATATATATTATTTATTAATAGCACTCTCCAGAATTATTCGAACCTCATCATTTGTTGCCAAATCTAAAGGAGTACAATCTTCATTGTCTTTTAGAAATGCTGCTCCCGCATCAACCAATACTTGTGTTGACTTAATATGGTCACATGTTACAGCATAGTGTAGAGGCGTTTGGTCAAAGTTGTCCACCGCATTTATGTCACAACCACCTTTTATTAATGCATTTAAAGCATAAGTTGCATCTCTGTCTGCAGCCCAATGTAATGCAGTTAAGCCATCATCATCCTTCTCATGTTTTAACTCCGGATTTTTAGATAGTATTTCAGTTACCAGCTCTCCCATATTTTCCCTTGCTGCATCGAATATTGTGAGGTTATTGTGAACTAGTTCAGGTTCAGGGGAATATCTTAGTGATGATACAGCCGCCCACGCTTCTTTGGGATGGTCTTGCGATACGACGTCAGACTCTGGGTCTAGTTTTTGTACCAAATTAACATATTTCTGCTGGGCTTCTTCACATGGCATATCACCGAGGGCTCTCCAAGCCTCCCATTTTCTCCTCCCTCTTCCGTCCAACCACCCTGGCTTTGGAGTGTTACATTTTCCCTCGGTACTTTGCTTGTATAATCCGTACAGTTCTAAAAGTTGATTGTTGCCAAGTTTAGATGTGATTTTTCTCACATGATCAGATGCTTTGTTAAATAATTTATCTAAGGGACTTAGTGAGTCTTCGTCTGAGAAATCAGAGTCTGAATTATCTGGTAGTGCTTCAGCCATTGTAAATGTAAAACTCTAGTAATGAAGTCTAACTGTTTTGAAGTTGTACATTCAGGTTAAGCCCTTCAAGGGTGTGCACTTGCTTGTTAGTAGCGTCAGCAGCACCTGAGGGGGACGAGAATTCTACAAAACCATACCCTCTGCTTAACCCAGTGGAGCGATCGAACACTACTCTGGCATTTTGTACTGGCCCAAACTGTGCAAAGTATTCTCTTAGCTGTCTGTGGCCTATAGTCCAAGGCAGGTTGCCAACATAGAGGCGGACCGCTCTTGCTGTGCTTGCCATACCCTATATGGAGATTATTTCAAGTAAATGCAATGATCTGTCACCGATCAAGGCCCTGTAGTCCACGCCCGTGCTCTCGCTTAACGAATCCAAGTCCAAAAGTGCACCTTTGAGTCCCCACTTCTTCAGCAGAGCTTCAATAGACCAATCTGCGCTCCGCTCCTGGTAAGCACACAAAAATCGTGCGTCAGTGCCGTCCAAAAAATACGCGACAGTTGATAGTACTTCTTCAAACTGTGAAGGTTCGTAAAAGCAATCCGACGCTAGCAGCAAGTCTACAGGGCGTAAATTATGAACATCGGACAGGAAAAGTCCCCAAGCGAGACCTAGTATTTGCACGTCGCGATTAGCCACTAGACCATTCGCCTCACAGCATGCAGTTAAATGTCTTAATGATCGCGGCAAAGCAACACTGTCTGTGAGCGTCACGTGAGCGCCACACTTCGCTGCTAGAATACCAGGTAAACCTGTCCCGCAGCCGAGTTCCAACACTCGCAGACCGCGTAAATGTCTTCTTTGTGTCCACAAATACCAAGCCAGTAGCGGCGCAGAAGGCCACGTGTAGAACGAGTAACCTGCCGAAAGGAGCTCGGGTATCACTATCTCGAGATATTCACCTCGTGTATCACCGTTGCTGGATGACTTCCCGCGGAAAACAAACTTCTTCAATTGACCACTAACAGAACCAGAACGACCATCGCTCATTGCATAAGCATTCTTTGTTGATTAATTATTAGTGAAAATTCTTGAGAACCAAAAAGTTCAAGACGAAAAGAAATCTGTCACTGTCAAACTCAAATCACAGATACGTTAACTCAATTGTCAACCAAACTTTCGTCTTCAGCTGTGGTCTTTGCTCTTTGGTGGGTCTTTGGTATTTTAGGTCCGTGGTCTTTGGATAAAAAAAAATCAAAATATGACAGTCTCCACAGATAAAGTAGGTACCTACCTAATCTGCGGCTTGCATGCATGCCAGAGCGCCTGTGCACAAAAACATGACTTATAAAACCTGTTTGGGACTTCCTATAAGTTTCAATTAAGGCATTTTAATCCTAAAAAAAGGGTCAAACACATACTTATTTTTGCAGAACGAGAAGCTCATAGAGATAATAATAATAAGTAGAGTAGGCATACCTACCTTAAAAACGTGCCAAAAATACACTCACACACGCACAATCCTGTAACATAAAATGGCGCGTGTTCATTGTGATGTCTCAAGTTGTGCGTGTGTGAGTGTTCATGTATACATTTTAGGGAGGCCATCTTAAGGAAAGTTGCAATAAAATTTCTGCCACGATCTGTTTTATTGTTATGTTTAAAAATGTAGTGTTGTCTCTTACACACTTATGAAAATTTTGATAAGCTTAAGCTATTTTCCGATCCACTATTTTCTATAGGACATTATGCCAAGTCCTCTTCTATAGGTTCATGGAGAAGCTGCACACCGTTAGAAATTGCGATTATATTAAATTGAAACTGGATGCAGTGCACAAGCACTTTAATAACTGTTAACCTCTGTCCTCTGTTCATTTTACTTTTAATCTTTCATTCATTCGTTGTGATAAAAAATCACTGAGAAAGTAATAGTAGTGGAGGAGTCATACCTACTTTAAAAACGTGTCAAAAATACACTCACACACGCTTAGATTAGGTATAATACACGCACAATCCGAAAACATAAAATGGCGGGTGTTCATTGTGATGTCTCAAGTTGTGCGAGTGTGAGTGTTCATGTATACATTTTAGGGAGGCTATTTTTTGTTTTAAGTCGGCTGCAAACTGTTTTATTATACTTTGACCAAATTATTAATTGCTTTTTGGCAGATGTCAAAAAACAAATTTAGTGACACTCTCACAGGTTAACGATTCGATTTGAAATAATAATCGATTTTATTTAAAAAGAACTTTCAATCGATTTAATTAAATATTAAAAAATTTTAACCACCGACGCATAAATGACGGGGTGTTATAAGTTTGATGTGTCTGTGTGTGTCGTCTGTTCCACCGTAGCGCTCAAACGGGTGAACCGATTTGAATGCAATTTTTTTTTGTTTGAAAGGTGAATTAGTCGGGAGTGTTCTCAGATATGTTTGATGAAAATCGGTCCAAGACGGCCGCCGCCACTAAATGGCGGATTACATATTTTTTCCTAAATTCCTCAATATGGGTATCAAATGAAAGGTCTGGACTAGTAAAATAGCACTATGCAAATCCAAGATGGCCGCCACCTCAAAATGGCGAATGTCGGGGATTTTTTAAAAATTTAATTTACACCTGTGCATATTTCATTGAAATATTAATTACTATTCATTTATTAGTTTTTTTAAAATTATATATGAAATAAATAAATGTATTAACGTTAAACCTTGTTAACGACACGGCGCGACCATCAGGTTCCATACAAAACTGCAACCGTGTAACCACATGAGTAGATATACCTACATACGTACAGAGAGGAAGCTTTATACAAGCGACCTGCTGTAGTTACACTCACACATAGCGCACGGATGACAAATCATCTAAATGAGCCAGTAGGTCAGATGCGGGCGTCCGTGAACCGTTGATTAAAGCTCATGTGTTAGTGTAGGTACCTACAGCGGGCCGTTTATATGAAGCTTCCTCTCTGTACGTATAGATACTCATGTGGTAAAACGTAGCACTTGGCCTTGATTCACAAGGCTACGTTTTACATTTTACGGTTGCAGTCTTGTAAAGTTGTATGGAACCGTGGACGCGCCATGTCGTTAACAAGGTTCCACGTTTCGCCGTACCGTGGAAAAAACGTGTGTTAACAAGAGACCTTATATTTTGTGACTCCTGTATGATTTGTGTAGTAGGGTATTTGACAACATTGAAAATATACTATTGATTGTGGTCATTTTGTCAGATAATAGCCTAAAAAAGACATATTTCACTCAATCAAACTAAACTATGTAATTTTACGCGATATTTTGCACGAAATAAAACAATAATTTTTGAAATTTTATCAGGAACGTGAACGCTCTGGGATTGTTTGTGATGTCACTTGATAGCACGTAACTTGGTTGATATAATTGAAGTTTATCAAGTCAACCGAAACTAAACTTTATACTTGAAAGAATAAGATTGATATTAAAATGAGTAGGTATAACAATTTAGAACATTACGATACAGCAGTCGCCTTGCGTAGCGTCTCTGTCGCACGCACCGAGTTCCGAAAAGAAGCGAGCGAGAGAAGTGACTTGCATAGCGATTTGTGACTTCACTCGATAGCACGTAACTTGGTTGATATAATTGAAGTTTATCAAGTCAACCGAAACTAAACTTTATACTTGAAAGAATAAGATTGATATTAAAATGAGTAGGTATAACAATTTAGAACATTACGATACAGCAGTCGCCTTGCGTAGCGTCTCTGTCGCACGCACCGAGTTCCGAAAACGAGCGAGCGAGAGAAGTGACTTGCATAGCGATTTGTGACGTCACGCGTATCATGTGATCAGAAATGTCGTTTTTGGCGTGGTTTTCAAAACTTAAACTTTATCATTGATTTAATTCTTAATACTGTAGATATTGCGAAAAATATCAATGTAGTGTGTTTTAATAAGTAATAAAGAATAATTTAAAACAATTTCCAAAAATTAGTCAAATACCCTATTTCACGTTGAAATTAAAAACTTAAACAATAATAATAACTTAAGTAATTATTACTGATGGTATGTGATCCCAGTATCTTTTATATTACTTGCAGTATTGTTGTTACATAGTTTCATTACTCAAACCGGCATTTTAAGTTTGTACTGCATGCATTGCATGAGCAAAATTTAAGACAACACGTAGCACGTCAACGTCAATCATTGGTTACAACGAGACTGACCCGTGTACGCCACATAATAAATGTAATGTGGCGTACATTTTGTTGCCGCACTTTACTAGTTAAATAGTTTACTGTACACGCTAGTTACCAGTGAGGTGTAATAAATAAAGAGTAGAAGCGTCATATAAACTGTTTTCAGAAAAACGTAACCACTTTTGAGTTTCAAAGACGTAGCTTTGAAACTGACAAATACGCCAAGTAAACTTTGAGTAAACTATATTTGTCTCGTTTCTTCTGCCCTCAAACTAATTACGTTAGAAAAGGACAAGACATTGCAATTAGACAAACGATTAGAGTTACCAGTATCAGGAATAATTTCCCACAAAAGAACGATTTCCCCCAAAAAATATTTGAGTTTATGAGATTTAATAATTATATTAGATTTATTAAAATTTTCAATATAAACCATATAGAATTAAATAAGGATTATTAATAGGAAAAAAATATTTAAATGCGTGAACGTAAATAACTTTATTTAAATCTTTCATCTATCTATCTATACTATACTTACTATACTATACTATAATAAATAAAATTGAAGTGTCTGTCTGTAATTTCGAAATAACTACCTCATATTAAGCTCATATGGTTATTTGAACGGTACCATAACCGAATCATACGTTTTTAAAGGAGAATGCCCAAAAATCTATGGGCATGTAACCCAGTCGTTTACAAGCGTGTTGTATGCAGCATTTATTGCAGGTTTATTCCTGATAACCAAACACACCATTTTAATACCTCTAGGACTTGTAGTTTTAAATAAATCTAAGTTTTAGTTTGAAAATGATTCTAGGTTATGTGTAGTTTATAATTGTTAAAGTAGTAAGGAAAGCCGTGTATCTTTCCTGCCGATTTGAACTATTTGTTTGGCGCGCACTATACTTATCATACCTGTCCAACGATATCCAATACAAAAACAATTTAAAACCAAATTAATATTGGTCTCCGCTGTGCTACAATAAACATTCAAAATGTAAACAGAGTAGACGTCACTAGCGTCACACATAACTAAAACAATGACATGTCACATTGACATCTTGAAATAAGTTTCGTTACACAAAATCAAAAAGGTTGTAGTTATATTATATTCCATTGCACAAAACGCAACGAAGTTAAAACAATATTATAAAAAAAAATATATTTATTATTACTTATTTACTTAAAGCATATTATATTGTACGATTTACAACAAATAACAAATAAAATAATGTATTTAAATAATTAATATCCGTTCTATTTTAAATGAATTTTTTTTTTTTTTAAATAACAAACCTCTTTTTATTTGGGCATGTACCTATGCGTAGAATGTAATGCATATGGCCGTCAGACTTAAACGGGAAGTTGAAAAGACGGTTTAATTCCTTTTTTATTACATTTTTTTATCGTGAAGTGTAGCATTAATAATTATTAATTTTCAAATTGTCATATATTCGTAAGATAATTTTTAATAAATTACATTTTGTGTAAATGTTTGGGTCAGGGGTGATCATTCTCCTTTTTGTCTGTCTGTCTGTCTGTTTGAACGGGCTAATCTTCGGAACGGCTGAACCGATTTTGACGGGACTTTCACATACAAGTAGAGAATTAACCAGGGAGCAACATAGGCTACTTTTTTAACCGACTTTCAGAAAAGGAGGAGTTGTGTTTTTCTACCTATGTACACCGATATCTCCGAGATTTCTGAACCGATTTGCGTAATTTCTTTTTTAATCGATAGAAAAATATTGCGACAATGTACTATACAACATTTGAATTCCAACTCCTCAATCCTGATGCTGTAGGGGACCTGATCCCCAAAACTAATGGGATTTAGGAACTGTCGGTTATTTATATTGATATTGGGGGTACCAATTAAAGACTTTATCGTTGAATGAACTCGAGTATGTACATTGTACATATCCAACTCCTCAACCCTGATGCTGTAAGGAATTGCATTCCGAAATCATAGGGATCCCACGGAATTTTTCCGTTTTCAGGATGGGTTACTACAGATAGGCTACTTTTTGTTCTGGAAAATCAAAAGTTCCCACGGGATTTTTAAAAACCTAAATCCACACGGGCGAAGCCGTGGGCATCATTTAGTACTAATAATAAAACTGTAACTGGTCCAATTCTGTACATTAAAGATATTTTGAAAATTTTTGAACCAAGCAAAAATATTAGTTACATATGGGTACGTTTATGTTAGTAACTTCATACATAAGAATGATCACTAGGTATGTATATGTATACTAATATCTTTCTGAATGTTTGTAAATTACTATAGTGAAAAAATTATCAAAATCGGTTCATTGGTTTTTGAAATAATCACGAACATACGGCTTAGTAAGAAATCATTATACCTACTTCTAACTATTTTATAATGACTCAGTATGATCACATAAATTACTGATTTACTTACGTTTGCCTTATAGGTACATACATACGTTCATCATTCGCTTTTTCATTCACAAATTTCCCAACAATGTAGGGAAAATCAAAATAGTTTTTACTGGCAACACTTATAGTAAAAATAATGCGCGGTAAATTTTTGTTTTTATTACGTGTTGTTTTGGATAATCGGAATTAAATAAAACAAACTTACTTGTGAAAAGTAACACCAGTTGCTTTATAATTTTTTTCTGACCGTGACAAACAAATTTTAACAACACATTTCACCATTTTGACAAATTGTGTGGCAAGTAACAGTTACGTTCGTGTTCACTCGGACGTCGGGCTGGCAACTGAAGTCGTAGATGTCATCGGACATCAGCGAAGTAGCAATGAGTCGGTGCTTTAGAATGCTGATCTTGTTAAGGTAATACATCATTGCTAGTTACACACATACTTCCTTCTAGGTCGGAGCGCAGCGGAAACCAATAATTCTATGGAATGAACAGAGTTATTATTCTTTACTCTTGGTATGAACTTAAATTCCAATATTTCGACTTAATTCTTTGCAAATATAATCAATCTTGAAGTCATAAATACTACTTTATTTCCTTTTATTTGTCGGCTCGTTGATATTGTATTGCAAATAATTGAACATTACGTCATTCTCCCTACCGACATTCTTACCAAGAGAGAGAGCGGTAGCGCGTGTGACACATTCCGATCTGGGCGCTCGACGAGAGCGCTGCTTCGCTCGTGCGGTGTACTGTGTTATAGGTTGTGTTGTACAAAGTAGGTGGTATCGTGCGATGTGTGTCGTGTAGATTAGATTGGTCGGAAGCGGTTCGGTTGCAGGGGAGGAGGAGACCGAACTAGGTAGGGCAAAGTCAGTTAGTGAGTCAGTTAATGAGAAGGCTTCTCAATTAGGCCCGTACCCATGTGACGCCCACAGCAATGTAATTGGATCTATCCTGATAATGAATAATGATAATACTAGAATAGCCTTCTGATGTCGTCCGCTGGTCCATCTCTGGTCATCACTGGCGACATCAGAAGTGGGATCTGAAGGGCAAATTGATGAGCCGGAGCCTTTAACTGCATTTGCGTTTGTCGGTCTCCTTCGTGGCACAAAAGCCTTGTAGAACCGGTGTTGTGTGCGCGACGCGGGTCGTTTTCATTTTGTTAAGATTTCGGTGCCGCGATTCGTCTCGTTAAAGAAAGTATTGCGAATAGGCTATCGGGTGTGAGTTATAATAAAATTGAATTACCGGTATTGAGAGTTCAAGTGTTAATAGTACCTTGCAAATTTTATGTGAAATTTTTAATTGATGGACACACCCACTTTACAAATTTTTGTTTCACGTTTTATTAGATGAGTTTTTGCGTTAAGTTGTGATATTTTAAAGGCAGGTTGTGCAATGACTGCGGATACTTTTTCTATTTCAAAGTGTAAAATAGTTTTCGGATATTGATACGGATATACCAGATGAGGATAAACCGCGACTATTGTCATTGCTTAACGAAAACTCGGATTTCTCGATTAACGGATTACCGCGTTTAAGGGTCACAACCGGAAAACTTAAGATTAGTTTAGTTGAATCCTCGTAAAACGGTTTAGCGTCATATGCACCGCCTTTGATTTACGGCAGGTGGTTCGTGATAAAATTAGCGAGATGTTATATGTGGGTAACCGACCCAAATGGAAATGTGAACTCAATTGTTCACCTTTTTCTAGGAATTTTTAGTTAATAAAAGCGTGACGGTACTGAGCGATTGTGTGTGGGTTTCCGAGAATTGATCGGCCACACTGTTACCGATTGTATCGGATCAGATTGCGCGTTTATGTGGTGCTAACTGTAACTAGTGTTTAGATTAGAAACCGGGATAGCTTCAGGGGCCTGGCGGGTCGCCTAAGTTTTTGATGGCTTTTTGAAGTAGTGCTGGCGATGTCGGGTATACCGATTGCTGAGGATAATTAATAGTCGCTCGAGGACGATCGAATGTCAGGGTTGGCCGTGCCGGTCGGCGGACAGCTTTATGTCGATAACAACTGACAACGCTAAGCTGATAATAAAAACCAACTAACAAAAAAAAAACAAAAAAAAAATCGCGATTAATTGAAACTAAAGTTAGAAATACTCGCAGAATAATAAAATAACCGCTACTGAAATGAATAATTCGTTTGACAAATGGTTTTGGTTGCTAACCAAATTCTGTTGTCCAGGTACCTTCATCGATGTTCAAAAGTGAGTAAGTTCGATACGTGGTTGTGATAAAGCCGTAAAAAGGTTGTAGTTCTTAAAATGGTTCATCAAGATGATGTTATGATAAATGTTATATGGTTTACACGACTGGAACTAAAGAAATAGGACTGCGCTTACGGGAAGTAGTTTTTGATCAGTTATGTTAGAAAGTTAGACGCCGCCGAGTTTCTTACTGGTTCTTCTCGCTAGGTCGCGGCATTCCGAACCAGTGGTAGATTCGTTTTAGTGTGAACATGTAATTGTAAACGTAGGTAACTTTAACCGTGATATTTGATTGAGGGTTTGCGATAGCAATTGCACCCTAATCAGATGAGTGTTGCCATTTTCGGGACTTGGCAGGGAAAATGACGTGTGCGTGTGTGATGTAGTTAATTAAATGGACTGGCCTATATGGGTCGACGTTCTTGAGCAGATTATGGGTTGACTGTGATTATTATTTTGACTATGACGATGACTTTGACCATGTGTTACAAGTGAAGGGCGCTGACTAGTTGTGTGTGTTTCATGTTGTCTATCCTGGTAAGGAAGTGTCGTCCGGGCCAGACTCAAGGGAGTTGGTTGAAAGGACACACTCCTTCCAGATGTGTATTGCGATTGACAGCTGAAGTGATGACTGACAATTGACAGATTGAAGTACTGACTGGTTGGGTGTTATATTAGGTTCCTGAGTCTATCCTGGTAAGGAAGTGTCGTCCGGGCCAGACTCAAGGGAGTTGGTTGAAAGGACACACTCCTTCCAGATGTGTATTGCGATTGACAGCTGAAGTGATGACTGGCAATTGACAGATTAAAGTACTGACTGGTTGGGTCTGCTATACGTCATCACATGAGATGGTGGTTGGTTGACGCGATTGACAGCTGATGTGATGATTGACAATTGATACATGACAGACGGAGGTGACCTAGAAGCAGTGAAGTGTCAGGGATGGGCGAGCGTATTTAGAGGTGTACTTCACCTGTGTGTTGTTCTCTGTAGACATCCTTGGACGCTGGCAGTCGCACGGGGACGTGCGAATGTCAGTATGGCCGTGTCGGCTCGTTGATATTGTATTGCAAATAATTGAACATTACGTCATTCTCCCTACCGACATTCTTACCAAGAGAGAGAGCGGTAGCGCGTGTGACACATTCCGATCTGGGCGCTCGACGAGAGCGCTGCTTCGCTCGTGCGGTGTACTGTGTTATAGGTTGTGTTGTACAAAGTAGGTGGTATCGTGCGATGTGTGTCGTGTAGATTAGATTGGTCGGAAGCGGTTCGGTTGCAGGGGAGGAGGAGACCGAACTAGGTAGGGCAAAGTCAGTTAGTGAGTCAGTTAATGAGAAGGCTTCTCAATTAGGCCCGTACCCATGTGACGCCCACAGCAATGTAATTGGATCTATCCTGATAATGAATAATGATAATACTAGAATAGCCTTCTGATGTCGTCCGCTGGTCCATCTCTGGTCATCACTGGCGACATCAGAAGTGGGATCTGAAGGGCAAATTGATGAGCCGGAGCCTTTAACTGCATTTGCGTTTGTCGGTCTCCTTCGTGGCACAAAAGCCTTGTAGAACCGGTGTTGTGTGCGCGACGCGGGTCGTTTTCATTTTGTTAAGATTTCGGTGCCGCGATTCGTCTCGTTAAAGAAAGTATTGCGAATAGGCTATCGGGTGTGAGTTATAATAAAATTGAATTACCGGTATTGAGAGTTCAAGTGTTAATAGTACCTTGCAAATTTTATGTGAAATTTTTAATTGATGGACACACCCACTTTACAAATTTTTGTTTCACGTTTTATTAGATGAGTTTTTGCGTTAAGTTGTGATATTTTAAAGGCAGGTTGTGCAATGACTGCGGATACTTTTTCTATTTCAAAGTGTAAAATAGTTTTCGGATATTGATACGGATATACCAGATGAGGATAAACCGCGACTATTGTCATTGCTTAACGAAAACTCGGATTTCTCGATTAACGGATTACCGCGTTTAAGGGTCACAACCGGAAAACTTAAGATTAGTTTAGTTGAATCCTCGTAAAACGGTTTAGCGTCATATGCACCGCCTTTGATTTACGGCAGGTGGTTCGTGATAAAATTAGCGAGATGTTATATGTGGGTAACCGACCCAAATGGAAATGTGAACTCAATTGTTCACCTTTTTCTAGGAATTTTTAGTTAATAAAAGCGTGACGGTACTGAGCGATTGTGTGTGGGTTTCCGAGAATTGATCGGCCACACTGTTACCGATTGTATCGGATCAGATTGCGCGTTTATGTGGTGCTAACTGTAACTAGTGTTTAGATTAGAAACCGGGATAGCTTCAGGGGCCTGGCGGGTCGCCTAAGTTTTTGATGGCTTTTTGAAGTAGTGCTGGCGATGTCGGGTATACCGATTGCTGAGGATAATTAATAGTCGCTCGAGGACGATCGAATGTCAGGGTTGGCCGTGCCGGTCGGCGGACAGCTTTATGTCGATAACAACTGACAACGCTAAGCTGATAATAAAAACCAACTAACAAAAAAAAAACAAAAAAAAAATCGCGATTAATTGAAACTAAAGTTAGAAATACTCGCAGAATAATAAAATAACCGCTACTGAAATGAATAATTCGTTTGACAAATGGTTTTGGTTGCTAACCAAATTCTGTTGTCCAGGTACCTTCATCGATGTTCAAAAGTGAGTAAGTTCGATACGTGGTTGTGATAAAGCCGTAAAAAGGTTGTAGTTCTTAAAATGGTTCATCAAGATGATGTTATGATAAATGTTATATGGTTTACACGACTGGAACTAAAGAAATAGGACTGCGCTTACGGGAAGTAGTTTTTGATCAGTTATGTTAGAAAGTTAGACGCCGCCGAGTTTCTTACTGGTTCTTCTCGCTAGGTCGCGGCATTCCGAACCAGTGGTAGATTCGTTTTAGTGTGAACATGTAATTGTAAACGTAGGTAACTTTAACCGTGATATTTGATTGAGGGTTTGCGATAGCAATTGCACCCTAATCAGATGAGTGTTGCCATTTTCGGGACTTGGCAGGGAAAATGACGTGTGCGTGTGTGATGTAGTTAATTAAATGGACTGGCCTATATGGGTCGACGTTCTTGAGCAGATTATGGGTTGACTGTGATTATTATTTTGACTATGACGATGACTTTGACCATGTGTTACAAGTGAAGGGCGCTGACTAGTTGTGTGTGTTTCATGTTGTCTATCCTGGTAAGGAAGTGTCGTCCGGGCCAGACTCAAGGGAGTTGGTTGAAAGGACACACTCCTTCCAGATGTGTATTGCGATTGACAGCTGAAGTGATGACTGACAATTGACAGATTGAAGTACTGACTGGTTGGGTGTTATATTAGGTTCCTGAGTCTATCCTGGTAAGGAAGTGTCGTCCGGGCCAGACTCAAGGGAGTTGGTTGAAAGGACACACTCCTTCCAGATGTGTATTGCGATTGACAGCTGAAGTGATGACTGGCAATTGACAGATTAAAGTACTGACTGGTTGGGTCTGCTATACGTCATCACATGAGATGGTGGTTGGTTGACGCGATTGACAGCTGATGTGATGATTGACAATTGATACATGACAGACGGAGGTGACCTAGAAGCAGTGAAGTGTCAGGGATGGGCGAGCGTATTTAGAGGTGTACTTCACCTGTGTGTTGTTCTCTGTAGACATCCTTGGACGCTGGCAGTCGCACGGGGACGTGCGAATGTCAGTATGGCCGTGTCGGCTCGTTGATATTGTATTGCAAATAATTGAACATTACGTCATTCTCCCTACCGACATTCTTACCAAGAGAGAGAGCGGTAGCGCGTGTGACACATTCCGATCTGGGCGCTCGACGAGAGCGCTGCTTCGCTCGTGCGGTGTACTGTGTTATAGGTTGTGTTGTACAAAGTAGGTGGTATCGTGCGATGTGTGTCGTGTAGATTAGATTGGTCGGAAGCGGTTCGGTTGCAGGGGAGGAGGAGACCGAACTAGGTAGGGCAAAGTCAGTTAGTGAGTCAGTTAATGAGAAGGCTTCTCAATTAGGCCCGTACCCATGTGACGCCCACAGCAATGTAATTGGATCTATCCTGATAATGAATAATGATAATACTAGAATAGCCTTCTGATGTCGTCCGCTGGTCCATCTCTGGTCATCACTGGCGACATATTTATTAAATTTACGGAAAAAATATTTACATGAAGTAAAATTATTTTTATCTTAAGATCGATTTATCGTATTTCAAGAACTGTTTTATAGTCTGTGGTTGTTTGTTATGCACATGGCACGTCTATAAAGTACGACATTACTGTAGTAGGTACATTGTTCCGGGGAAAAAATACGGTAATTCATAGGCGTGAGCTGCCAAATATCAACAAATAAAGTGGACAGAGTGTAGTATGTCAAAAATGTAATGTTGTCTCTTACACACTTATGAAAATTTTGATAAGCTTAAGCTATTTTCCGATCCACTATTTTCTATAGGACATTATGGCACCTCTATATTATTATTATCTCTATGTAAAAAATTCACTCAGTCTTGCCTGCTTCACCTTTCATTCGTCACTCCTAGAGGGTATAATTTCTCTTAGCGTTACTCCCATAGAGATAATAATAATAAAGAGAGCTGGCATAATGTCCTATAGAAATTAGTGGATCGGAAAATAGCTCAAGCTTATCAAAATTTTCATAAGTGTGAAAGAGACAACATTACATTTTTGACATATTAATAAAACAGTTTGCGGCACACTCGTGACTTAAGATGGCCTCCCTAAAATGTATACATGAACACTCACACACGCACAACTTGAGACATCTCAATGAACACGCGCCATTTTATGTTACAGGATTGTGCGTGTGTGAGTGTATTTTTGGCACGTTTTTAAGGTAGTTATGCCAACTCTATTTATTATTATTATATCTATGGTTAATCCTCACCCCGCCCCAATCCCCTTCCCCCTTAGTTCACTTCGGGGTATGACAGCTGTAGTTCCTTTTTCTGCGTTTTGGCGCTACAATCGTTCGCACACCACAGACGTAAACACAGAAAATAACAGGTCCACAGATTAATGATAGGTTTTCCACTAATTCATGATAAGTATCTAGTTATTTTCTGTGTTTAGCTCTGTGATTTAGGTTTCAGCATAGAGATAATTAATAATAAATAGAGCTGGCATAATGTCCTATAGAAATTAGTGGATCGGAAAATAGCTCAAGCTTATCAAAATTTTCATAAGTGTGAAAGAGACAACATTACATTTTTGACATAATAATAAAACAGTTTGCGGCACACTCGTGACTTAAGATGGCCTCCCTAAAATGTATACATGAACACTCACACACGCACAACTTGAGACATCACAATGAACACGCGCCATTTTATGTTACAGGATTGTGCGTGTGTGAGTGTATTTTTGGCACGTTTTTATGGTAGTTATGCCAACTCTATTTATTATTATTATCTCTATGGGTTTCAGTGATAAGTCTGAGGTCTGTCATTGTCACGTAGACAGAGAAACAGAGAGAAACAGATAGACTAAGTGACGATTTCTTTCTCATTCGCACTAGAAAGAGAATACAGATAAAGTTACTAATGTGATAAACAGAGACGCAGCTATCTTATTTTCTGTCCCTCATCGTGTAACCGGTTTTTTCAAGGTTTTGCAACTTTAGTTGCAAAACAAACTGCCAGTTCGTGGTTACGTAGTGGTTATATTCTCTTTGTTCGTGGTGCCATTGTATTTTTTATTATTTATTTACTTACTTGTTTTCAGAATACGTTTGATACTCATATTGCATATCGTTTATTACAAGTATTGACTAAGTACGATGGTTCGTTGTCATATTATTTCGTGCAATAGTGATAGTGATAAGAAAATTGCCGGAATATCTTTTCACGCGTAAGTAGTGACCATTTTATTGTTTGTAATCTCATACTGTTAGTGTTAATTCCATAAAACTTATTACGCAGAAACAAATTATTGTATTAAAAATCGCTAAATAGAAGGAAATTGTAATGTTTTTATTATTCATAATCTAAATTTACTATCTAAGTGTGTTGCCACCTTTAGGTATACAACGTCCCGATTTTCAGTAAAAATGTACATATTGAATTATTTATAAACCTGTAATGCTTCGGTATCTAAAAATATTATTTACTAGCTGATTGATACTCGTTCGCGTGGATATAGATATTTTAATACAATTATAACTTTTCCGGGATATAAAGTAGGGTTCAACTTTAGTTTAGCAGACAGTCAGCAGGCAGTTCCATTTTTTTTTGTAGATACGTTTTGATATAATCAAACTACCACCGAAATATTTTCCCGCGATTCGTAATAGTTTTCGAGAAATATATATTTTTTTTAATTTACAAAGGGTCTAGCCGGATAAGAATTGCGAATCGGCCCCCAAATGACAACCTATATCAAAACTTATTTTTAACCCCCGACGAAAAAAC
The DNA here is from genome assembly GCA_920104075.1 of Melanargia galathea. NCBI lineage: Eukaryota > Metazoa > Arthropoda > Insecta > Lepidoptera > Nymphalidae > Melanargia > Melanargia galathea. Next base: position 24,581,158 of record OV049855.1, read on the forward strand.
GACGGGGTGTTATAAGTTTCATGTGTCTGTGTGTGTGTGTGTGTATCTGTTCCCCTGTGGTGCTCAAACGGGTGAACCGATTTGAATGCGGTTTTTTTGTTTGAAAGGTGAATTAGTCGAGAGTGTTGTTAGCTATGTTTGATGAAAATCAATCCAAGATGGTCGCCGCTATAAAATGGCGAATTACATATTTTTTCACAACTCCCTTAATATGGGTATCAAATGAAAGGGCTTGACTAGTAGAATAGCACTGTGCAAATCCAATATGGCCGCCGCCACAAAATTGCAAATGTCGGGGGTTTTTTAACGAACAATGCACAAACGCTATTGACATAAGTTACACTGCCGTACTCTGCTTTGACCTTCAGATATAAAAAATGAGCGCAACTATTACTATCGTTTAAAGTGACATATCTCGGAAACTATTAAAGCTAAAAACTTAAAACCAATGTGAGGTTTTAGGTAAACTTTAAGAGCATGTTTTTATTTTTTCTTGATTTTTCAAATAGTTACAAATATATAAAGGGTGTAACAGACATGTTGTCTAAAACGAGTCCCACACATTTAGTACATGATTCTAGGTTCCCCATTCGTCGGATTTTCATTTCATTGATCATTACAAAATAAATAAAATAGTTTTTGTAAATATAGTCTGAAAAATGTCAATATGAAAGTTGAGTTTATTTAAAACATGTATTCAAATATGTGGAAGTCTCTCTTACGATGCTAAATTAGGAGCCTGAAATCTTAGATTTTTCGATGGCAACGGTAAGACGGCTCTTAATTATAGGCTCTAGGGCTGATAAAATTCAGAATTAAGGCAAATTTTCTTAACTGAGGAAAATATTTTCTCTCTGTGGTATCTTTACTAAGAATTTTTTTTTGAAAGTCCTTATTGGCTGGTTTAATGGAACACAACATAGCAGCGGATTCTTCGTTTATCATATGATGAGCTTTAAATTCTCTACAATTTTCGATAGCTCTGCAGTCTTCTTTTTTCACCCGCCAGGTTTTGGATCTTATCACAGCTAATTTCTGCTTTCTGCTTTCGGCTAGAAGATCTCTCCTAGACAACCTTTTATATGTTGAATAGAAGCAGGCGTTACTTTGCGGAATTCCATGATACAAAATGAAAATAAAATTAATTTGCTATAATCCGCTAATAGTGACAAATTTTGCAAAGACTTTGCAATCGTCCGTTGTGAAGTCGACATCTGAAGATGCTCCGGTATCCGAAGCGAAACGATCGTAGAGTTTATTTTTTGGTGAATTTGTGTGGTAGTGTGCCTACAAAGTCACTGTCACTTAGCGGATTATAGCAAAGTAATTTTGTTTTCATTGTAAACCTTTTATATGTATGTATTTTAAAAAATAAAATTAAATCAATTCAACTTCTTTTTTAGTTTTATTTAAAAATTCGGGAAAGAATTTTCCCTATTCCATCTAATACCCCAAACAGGGGAGCGAAGTTATTGTGGCAACATTAATCTATAACCTTGTCATTGACGTCATCGTTACGTCATGTTATCTCTATCTCAGTCGCGGTTACACAGTATAGATGGACCAGAATCTCATGAAAAATAGGGAAATTAAATTCCAAGGTTAGCAACACTACAGCCGCACTAGCGATAAACAAAGCAACTGACATTTTTTGTGAAATTGACTTTTTGCATTAACAAAAGTTTTATGTCGAGTAGTTTTTTACCACAGTTTAATATTTCAAATAACTTGAACCGTTTACTGAAATTTAAATTGCCCAAACAAAGTAACTGCACTCACTAACCCAGAATATAAATGCAAAAACCAAGTAAACAACAAGCACAACACAAAAACAAAGTAATCGGATGTTGATTACTTTGTTTTTGTATTTAAAACGCAGTTGCTGGATTTTTCGTTTCGTGAAACGATCCCAGGTAAGGTGTTCTGAATGTAATTACTTTGTTTATCACTAGGGCAGCCGAGTTAACCTAGTGTTGCTTACTACAAAATTTAACTTCCCCATTTTTCATGAGATTCTGGTCGATCTATGCCTAAGTCTATGTGGTACTCTGTCTACGCCTAGGAACAATCATACTATGGAAGCGACATATTTTAGACGAAATCAAAGCATCTCTTGACTCATTCACTCGTACCGATTTTAAGCATAAGAAAAAAAGAGAAGTTTGCTACTATCACTTGTTCTACTTTAAACAAAAATAACCACTTTTTCCTATAGTGGGAGATCCCGTCTTAGAAATTTATACCCTCATCTGTTATTTAATTCTGATAGAGATTATATTATGCTAGATAATTCATAGATTGATACATTGCACTTTGGTTGCCTGGCTAAATTTGGTGCCTATGATGTTAAACACAAAAAAATTTAATCAATTTTTTTCGATCTGCTTCCCTCATCTGTTATTTAAACGAATTATATGTCAAATGAAAGATTATTTTATTCCCAATCGAACCGTATTTGGTTGCAATCCAAATAATATCAAATAATATATAATAAAAAATAATTTCAATCCATTCAGTAGTTTTTGCGTAATACATGCACAAACATACAGACAAACAGACAAAATTTTCAAAAACAGGTTTTTTACGTTTTATTACTTATCCCTTACGTCTCTCACTTATTTTTTTGCAAATATCTTTAATGGACAGGCACAGCAAGTCTATGGTTTTAATCTATGTATAGACTAAGCACCTGCCGAGTGCACGCCTGCTTCACTGCATCTTTGTCTGTCAAATGGAATTGCGCGCGCAACACTTTTCTGTTACTTTCAACACTCGCACAGAAAATTTTATATCTTAAAATCCAGACAACCATGATTTAGCACCACTTTTGACCAGGCAACCAAATACGGTTCGATTGGGAATAAAATAATCTTTCATCTATATATATAAAATTCAAAGTCCTGACTGACTGACTGACTGAGATATCAACGCACAGCCTAAACTACTAAAGCTACAAACTTGAAATTTTAACTGTAGGTTCCTTTTATGACGTAGGTGCACACTAAGAAAGGATTTTTGGAAATTCCACCCCTAAGGGGTTCAAATAGGGGATGGAAGTTTGTATGAAACTCCGTCATTTTTAAAGCTATTTCCATGAAAATTGGTATTTAGGCTTTCAGTTAAAAATAAAGAATTACGTATTTCTGGATTTTTTTAAATTCTACCCCCAAGTGGGTTAAATAGGGGATGAAGGTTTGTATCGGAGTCCATTATTTTTACGATATTTTTCAAGTTATATCCATAAAAATTGGTATAAAAGCTGTACGTTAAAGACTAAGAAATACCTACTACCCTTATTCTACCCCTAAAGGGGTTAAATAAGGGATGGAAGTTTATATAAAACTCTGTATTTTTTGAAGCTATTTCCTTAAAAATTGGTATTTTAAAGGAAATTGATATTAAATTAAAAACAAAGAATTTTATTTCTAAATTTTCGTATATTCTACCCCCAAGTGGGTTAAATAGGGGATGAAGGTTTGTATGAGAGTCCATCATTTTCACGACAATGTTTTCAATTTATACTCATGAACATTGGTTTAAAGACTAATAACGAAATTTTTTATAATTCACGGAAATTCTACCCCTAAAGGGGTTAAATAGGAGATGGAAGTTCATAGGAAACTCTGCTTTATTTTTCAAGTTATATCCACGAAAATAGGTATTTGGGCTTTATGTTAAAATAAAGAAGTATATTATTATCTTTTTGAATTTCTGTAAATTCTAGCCCTAAGTTGGTTAAATAGGGGATGAAGGTGTGTATGAGCGTTCGTCATTTTACACGTCAGTTTTCAAATTCAAATTATCTACCACACTATCACACTAATATAATTCTATAAAGGTGAAAGTTTGTGTGTGTGTGTTTGTGTGTATGTTTGTTACTCTTTAACGCCGCAACTACTGATTCGATTTGGCTGAAATTTTGATTGAAGATAGATTACGCTCTGACTTAATACATAACTGCTACTTTTAATTCCGGAAATAAGTGTTCCTGTGTAATTTAAGTACATATAGACTTCCAAAAACGCGATAGATGGCCCTGATTGTTGTTACGTATATCACGCTCACATAACACATTATTCCAATAGTTTACTGTCGTTGCATGCATTTATCCTGGAAAAATCCACAGTTCCCACAAGATTTTGAAAAAAAAAAAACGAAATCTATTGCTCCAGCTATAATAGGTATATTACTATAGTAAACTTCCTTGAAAGTAGGTGTAAAGGTTAGAAAAGGGAGCGGGAACGGGAACCGGAAATACACGATTTCCTCGGCATTTGTTTAAAACCGAAATTCACGCGGGCGAAGCCGCGAGCACAAGCTAGTTTGACATATAATTCGTTTAAATAACAGATGAGGGAAGCAGATCGAAAAAAATTGATTAATTTTTTTTGTGTTTAACATCATAGGCACCAAATTTAGCCAGGCAACCAAAGTGCAATGTATCAATCTATGAATTATCTAGCATATAATCTCTATCAGAATTAAATAACATATGAGGGTATAAATTTCTAAGACGGGATCTCAGACCACTAGAGTTTGACGTAGTTTAGCAGAAAGGACCCAATCCACAAAATGGTAAAAATGAGTTATACAGGGTATAAGGAGACCGCTTCCGAAAACTTGTCGCTATTATTAGACTACCTAAACACAATCCAGAATAACCGCAATAACCTTATAGCGTAGGTATCACGCGCAACAACGTGACTTCGCGAGGTCAAGGTAACGCAAAATTCGCTGTCCTCCAGCGTCAGCTGATTTTATTTGGATTATTTTTAACTTTTAAAAAATACAGGCAATATTTTTTTTATTCCCCAAAAACGGAATTGCACAAAAAAATGCATTTTTTGTAAAAACGACTTTTTTCACATTTTTTTTTATAATATCTTATCAGTAACCTTTGGACACGTCTCCCAACGTGAGAATGACTCCATAGAGCGACTTGTCGTACAGGGCAAAGTAGAGGGCACCAGAGGGCGAGGAAGGTCGCCTATTCGATGGACCGACCAAATCAAATCAGCTGTGGGCGGTCCCTTGCACGATTGCACCAGACTGTGGCCAGCAGGGAGAAGTGGCGAACACTCGTGTGGCGCATAAATCTGCCCTTAAAGACGTCACTTCTGGATGACCACGACCGCTCTGTTAAGAGTGAAACGAAGAAGATCAGTACTTATCAGTACTATCACCTATCTTCGTTTTCGAGAGCGTTTCGCATACACCTATTCAAAGAGATCCTAAAGGTTGTTTCTTTCACTCAGAAAAATAGATCCCTGATCCTACAATGTTATCATGGTTTTTTATGTTATGTTTAATTATGTGTGCGTTGGGCGTTTGGGCGTGCCTAATAAACTCGTATGTTTGCTACGAGAATTTCTTATAAATCATACCTTCCGTTACCGCCTGGACCAAGAGCGTCACCAGCTGATGGGCAAAGGGTGGGACTAGATAAATAATATATACGGAGGATGGAAAGAAAAATGAATTTTAGGTCCAGTTGAGAGGTTATGAAGGTGTAAAGCAAGTATTACAAGTTCTTGAATTGACGTGAAAATAGTTATTAATTATAAGTCAAGTGAGTAAATTTAGGACTTTGTTTGCATTTGGCTATACTCTGATTTTTAATTTGGTGGAAATCTGACGTTTCGTAATGTTACCAGAGATAAAACAATTCTCACAAAAGAGATAAAAAAATCAAAACTTATGTTAATAAAAATCAACTGCCTCATGTAGCAAGTGCCAAGCGGGAGCAGATAGACATCTGCCCCCCTAGAGATTTGATAAATTTATAATTTTATCAAATCTCTAGGGGGGGGGGGGGGGGGGGGGGGCAGATGTCCCTATCTGCTCCCGCTTGGCAACACCCATGGCCTGGACGGCATCTTATCATCTCCGAGACCACTTGGTGCTTGAGTCCCCCGGCAGTGCTGTTACCAGCGACATACATTGCTCCCCAGATGTTATGTTAGCCTAGTTTGCGGACGATAAGATGACATATACGATTCATACCCAATTCGCGGTCATTCGATCTCGACTCCAAGTTACGGCTAGTCACCTAGGGTCTAGGCGATTGGTTCCGCCGCTGGAGGATAGTGGTCAACGGTGAAAAAACGGAACTGTGCTTTTTACAGGAAAGCGTGATAGCAAGTACTCCGGCAAACGTGCTGAAATAATTTCTATACGGCGTTCTTTTCCCCTGGCAAGACAAAGCCAAATATCTAGGTGTGAACTTAGACGATAAGATGAACTTTGCCGCTCAAAGACGTCTTTTGACGTCAAAGACAAAGCCCCAAAAGGCAGCATTTGTGCTCAAGTTGTGCATTGTGATCGACCAAATAACCTGTATTCGCTCAATAATGTCCTACACATGCATAGTATTTGCACATATCCCTCCCTTCTCGATTAAAGCAGACTAGGTAGTTTTGCAAACACTGCAGAATAAGTTTCTGCACACGGCAATGGGTGCCCCGTGGTTTGTGCGCAATATTGATCTCCAAG